>JASDDO010000008.1:370242263-371496969 GCA_030015575.1 Agapanthus africanus
TTATGGTGTGGCTCTGATACCATGTTGGGTCAGTCAGCGCAAAGTAAACTGGATATAGAAATTCCTAGCACGACAGAAAGGGTTCAGGAGGCATCATCCAAGCCATTTTCAAAAATTTTCTATGCTAAACAATCCTAACCCTAGAATCATAACAAAAGATTTAGACAATACAATGTGTAAACAACTTTACAACTAAGTGAACTAGGAATACAATCTTTGTAGACCGGTCCTTCACTTGAATAGCTCCATTTAGTAGTCCCTTCACTCCAAGTAGTGATCTTCCGGACTCAAGAATGACTCCACAAGATGAAAGGAACGAGCTTGCACGAAGACTTCGAGGCCGAAGATGATCTACGTCAAGGAGACACTAACCTAAGCTACCTCTTCACTAATGTGGGATTAGTGAAGCTAACACCCTAAACTAAATGGCTAATCTAGTAAAGGATGATGAAGTAGGATTTTTGCTCACTTTAGAATTAATTTTCTCACTCTTTTTCTTCTCCTCTCAAATGCCTAGAGAGCTAAGCTCTTGATGAAGAAGAAGAAGCCAATAATGGATGAGAGAGTGAATATGGGTGAGAAATATCTCATATAACTCATGTAGAGACTTAACCATGAGTTTAGATAATGGTTGGGTTAATAAATATCTTAAGTAAAACGAAATTAGTGGACTAAGTCAATGCATCTACAAGCTTCCATAAGCTTCATGCCATGTGACCAATTTCCATCTAATTTGGATTTACTTTAAATAAATAAATCTCACATTATCATAAGTATGGTGTGAGTCTCATACACCCATGTAGTGTGTATCATCAAGCATGACACAAAAAAGAGAACACAATTAATATATATCACATATATATTAAGTGTGCATATGTGAGAAAAAGAAATGCTTAAGTGAGAAAATATTAGTTAATGTAAATTAATATATCAAATATATAATTATACATTAAATCATTAAATATACACTTGATTCAATAATCCGGCTAAATCACATACAACCGACTAATATTATTTGTATCAACTTATCGAATCAACACTTGATTCGATAACCTGGATATATCACATATAACCGATCGATACGAATAAATCGCGAGAATAGAATATGGTATCACATACTCATATTAATCTCAGTCCCGCACATATCACATATGTGCTCCTACTTCTTTTTTCCTGAGCCAATAAACCTCTGTTTAGGACTTTAAAGACTCGTCAATACGCCGGAAATAGGTGATGATCATATCAAGCACCCACAAGTCGTCAGCGGTACTAGCTGGACGTAACGGCTTCCGGGGTATTGAGCGATCAGAAGATCAACGAGCAAGCCCGCTTTTACTCCTGTAAAGCCTGTCATTAACACTACCGTACAGTCCGGTCTCTTCGTTTGATATGTCGCATATATAGTGTAGGGGTGGTAAACGTCAGACCCCTGTAACCGATAAGTCGTGCCTATGTGAGGCTCATAATGGGTCGAGAAACTGCTGATAACACTTACCAGTAAATCTCCGTATCATCCCTCGCTAGGGACTTCCTGTTATAGCCAATCGAGCACAGCGCAACATCAACCCCCATTACCGGGAGAGACGAAACCTCTCTTATCGCTCATTGCCTCCATGTGATTCGAGACTGTACCCAATAGCCACCGTTTTGCACGTTCCGTTGAACGTGGTAAGGTGGAAACCAAAGTACAGTGGGAATCACACAAGACTCTATGACAATCTCGCGCCTACAGACTAACCTGTACCAGTGTCACCAGAGAACTGCTATTTGACGATAGGTATAATACCAACTAAGAGTTCTCGGCGAGTCTGTTCAGTGTACCCGGTCTCCACTGAGCACTCGTATACCGTCTTTGATGTCAAACACCAATGAATGTGGGATCATCCATCGCCCATCATATGGGTCAAGAAGTGTATACACTAGTCTACACTGGAATATCGATGCCCTGTCTCGATACACCCTCGACAAGGAACAATTATAGGATGTACTTGTGGACAACCCTTGGCCCCACTAGTATGATCTACATCATAGTCCTGGTAGTCAAGTATACATCCTAAAGGCTTTATCAACATGTGAGAGCAAGACAGTATCATAATACAAGTCAACATGTTAAGAAAAAGAGCAACCATATAGCCTACTATCATGTCGAGCAAGAAAGTCCTCTCTATATATATCCAAGCATCCACTATAATATACATCACATGTACAATAATGGCCTCTAGGGCATACATATAACTAACAATCTCCCACTTGCACTAAAGCCAGTTGTTGTAGTATCTCATACCCAACATCCCGAAGAGTCTCTTAAATTGTATCTGGGGTATGGCCTTTGTGAGTGGATCCGCTGTGTTGTCCTTCGTGTCAACTCTCCTGACCTCGATCTCTCGGCGATCAACTATCTCCCGGATCAGGTGATACCGCCTCAGAATATGCCTGGATCGCTGATGGGACCTGGGTTCCTTGGCCAAAGCCACTGCACCATTGTTATCATAATACAAACGTATTGGATGCTCGATGGATGGAACCACAACAAGTTCGTTTATGAACTTTTTCATCCAGACAGCCTCTTTGGCAGCATCGTTGGCAGCGATGTATTCAGCCTCCATCGTCGAGTTTGCCACGGTTTCCTGTTTGGAACTCTTCCAACAAACCGCCCCTCCATTGAGGGTAAAGACAAATCCCGAGACCGACTTAGAGTTGTCCTTATCACTCTGGAAGCTCGAATTGGTAAAGGACTCCACTTGGAGTTCAACGTTACCATACACAAAGAACATCTCTTTAGTCCTTCTCAAGTACTTGAGAATGTTCTTCACAGCTGTCCAGTGACTCTCTCCTGGATCTGCTTGATACCTACTCACTACACTTAGTGAGTATGCTACATCGGGTCTGGTACATACCATCGAGTACATGATAGAGCCTACTGCCGAAGCATAGGGTATCCCTTGCATGCGAGCTCTCTCCAAATCAGTCTGGGGAGACATCTCTTTGGAGAGAGTGAGTCCTGAGATCATGGGTAAATTACCATGCTTGGATTCTTCCATACTAAACCTCTTTAGTATAGTGTCAATGTACCTGGATTGGGACAATCCCAGTATCCATTTAGATCTATCTCTATAGACCTTAATTCCCAAGATGTAGGAGGCATCACCTAGATCTTTCATTGAGAATCTTTGTGATACGAAGAGCTTGACCGAGTGCAGCATAGGAACATCATTTTCTATCAAGAGTATGTTATCTACGTACAATACGAGGAAGACCACCTTACTCTCTTCCACCTTCTTGTATATACAAGGTTCATCTACGTTTTAGATAAAGTCAAAATCTTTGACTATGACATCAAAACAGATGTTCCAACTTCGCGATGCCTACTTCAACCCGTAGATGGATTTAAGCAGCTTGCACACCTTTCCGCTGCTCCCACTGTCCACAAAGCCCTCTGGCTGAGTTATGTACATGCACTCTTCTAAATCACCGTTTAGAAAGGCGGTCTTAACATCCATTTGCCAGATTTCGTAGTCATGGTATGCAGCAATGGCAAGTAGGATCCGGATGTACTTAAGCATAGCCACTGGAGAAAAGGTTTTATCATAGTCCATACCTGGTCGCTGACGAAAACCTTTTGCAACAAGTCTAGCTTTGAAAGTCTTAACTTTTCCATCTACACCAAGTTTCTTCTTAAAGATCCATTTGCTCCTAATGGGTTTTACCCCTTCGGGAGAAACTTCCAAAGTCCATACTTTTTTAGTGTACATGGATTCCATCTCAGATCGTATTGCATCCAGCCATTTCACAGAGTCCCCACTCGTGATGGCCTGCTCGAAGCAAGTTGGGTCATCATCTTCCATGATGCAATCCCCGCTCCCACCATCAATGAGAAAACCGTAGCATCACTCAGGTGGATGAGGAATCCTACTAGATCGGCGGAGAGGCTAAAGTTCGTTGGGGACTATCGAATCCTCTGGTTCCACTAAATCATCAGTTGCAGTTTGTTTTGTTGGAACTTCTTCTAGCTCTACCTCTTCGCCACTAATTTATTTTGCAAGAAATTCCTTTTCTAAAAAGGTGGCATGTTGAGCAACAAATACCTTTTTTTGTTCACTGTGGTAGAATAGATATCCATTTGAATATTTAGGATATCCAACAAACTTACAAAGAACTGATCATGCCTCGAGTTTGTCCGGATTTTGCCTTTTGACATAGGCCGGACAACCCCATATCTTAACTCGTTTAAGACATGGTCTCTTCCCACTCTATATCTCATATGGTGTGGTAGGTACAGATTTAGATAGAACTTCATTCAATAGGTATGCTACTACTTCAAGCGCATAACCCTAAAAGGAAATGGGCAACTCAGCGGTGCTCATCATAGAGCACAACATATCCAATAGTGTGTGATTCCTCCGCTCCGACACACCGTTGTGCTGTGGTGTATATGGAGGAGTAAGCTGAAAGAGAATCCCATTATCTTTTAGATAGTCACGGAATTCTATGCTCAAGTATTCTCCTTCCCGATCGGATCGTAGGATTTTAATACTTTTACCCATTTGGTTCTCAACTTCATGCTTATATTCTTTGAATTTCTCAAAAGCATCAGACTTGTGTTTCAACAGGAACACATGTCCGTATCTTGAGAGATTGTCAGTGAATGTAATGAAGTATGAAGAACTATTCCTGGCATGTGTAGACATGGGACCGCATACATCACTATGTATCAGTCACAAGAGTTCCGTAACTCTTTCTTCGTGTCCAGTAAACGAAGTCTTGGTCATCTTTCCTTTGAGACATGAATGGCAAGTTTCATAAGATGATAATTCGAACGGATTTAAATATCCATCCTTATGTAACTTAGCTAGTCGTGTCGCATTGATATGACCTAGTCTATAATACCACAAGAAGGATTCGTTCATTTCTAAACTCTTTCTCTTGTGTGTGTTTTGTACGTTAAGAACTGTGGTTTGATTTAGAATGTATATGCCATTACTTAGCGAGCCTGATCCAATCAACTTTTGATCCAGGAAGATGTTTATAACATTATCCTGTACTACAAAATTATATCCTTCTTTACTTAATAAAGAAACTGATATAAGATTGCATATCAGGTTCAGTATGTAATAGCATTCGTTCAGAATCAATGTATTACCATTTGGTAATACAATGTGATATTCTCCAACTGCTTTGGCTGCAACATTTGCTCCATTCCCTACTAGTATAGAATGATCATTTATTCCTAGTTCTCTACCTTTCCTTAGCCCATGTAACATATTACATATGTGGGATCCCGATCCAGTATCTAATACCCAGGACGTAGAGTGTACTGAGAAACAGTTCTGGGTGACTAACACACCCGAAGAAGATGCATTAACATGCTCATTCTTGGGTGGCGTGGAAATCCGGATATTTTCCAATTTCCTGCGTGGACTTATAACAATTATAAGTTGGAGCGGATCCAACGTTTCCCTGCTCAGTATAACAAGCATGTTCGGTCAATACATCCATATTATTATCTTGATTAAGGCCTGATATGGTCGCTACCTAGAGAGAGAGAGAGAAGAAAACACTTAGCATATGCTCTTACAAAATTAGATTGGTTTTTATCTTATCTAATCAGGATGGCTCCCACTGTTTTTATCAAATCTTCCATCAAACCCTAAAAGGTAAGACTAGCCGAGATTAATTACACCTTACAAGTTCGCCAATCTTTCAGCCAGGTCAGTGTCGGTACATTGAGGGAGGTTCCCCGTGCATTCGCACGGACCTAATTAAAATAAACCTCGTTTTCCTATGGGCGTAACCCCGTTAACACATTTCTAGACACCAACTTGATCGGCTAATTGTCATGTGTAAAACTCTCCCAGAAGTAACTCTTACTCACAGTAGGTATCGGGATCCAACTATCTCATAGAAGGTATGCAATCTCATTGCAAATTTCAACACTTGAAATTCCTAATTATAGTTTTTACCCCAAGCGTCCTATGACCTTAACAGAGGTCAACAAACCATAGTGTGCTAGCCAAGTTCAACCCGCCATTTCATGATTGAATTAAACCCACCCGCACGACCCTTGACAGAGGTCAATAAGATCGTACGAATACCCTAATCCAATCGCATCACATGCTTTACAGATAAGCACTAATCAGCTACCGCACACTACGCCTTGACAGAGGTCAACAAACATAGCACGAATACTAAGTGTCACTTATCTGAAATGATGGAGGGCTACGACAGGTTTTTTAAGAAAACCCTTTTGCGTAATGAACTTGATATCGTTGTAGAAACAAGTGATTTTTGAAAAGGAGTGTTTTGGAGGCTTTTTACTAGTCTTTCTAAAGAGGTCACTCTTGGTGAAGGGATCTCGGCTATTTCCTTATCGAATATGGTGCAGGATATTTCACAAATACCACTATGCAAAGAAAGAACTAAATGAAGCAATCAAAAGACAAAACCGAGTGGGTTGTAGCATCTGCTAGCTTTTTCTAAAGATCTCACTCCCGGTGAAGGGATCTCGGCTCTTTTCTCATCGAATGAGGTGCTGGATATTCTACAAGGAATACCTTTATGTAAAACAAAAACTAGAGCTACCCTTTTTGAAAATATGATTCTACAACATCTTTTTAGGTTTCTTTCTTTTTCATTAATCTCATTAATAAAGTCCCATCAATTATGCTTCCTAAGCATCACAGAAGAAACGAAAATACAATGTACGCTTATGCCATCCGCATTCGCCACAGTGTCCCGTTATGCACCGTTTTTTTACTTAACTAACGGCATAGCGGGACGGGACTAGCGCGGGTGCAAAACATAAGCAACGTTTATTATATATCATATATACAATAATAAAGCAGTTCGTCTTACGCATGTAAAGTGATCACATCATAGAATATCATCAGCAGAAGATAACATATGAAATATTGGATATACTAAGAATTCCGTGTTTTAAATTAAGCCAGTATAAAACACGGATTCCACGGTCGCGGTGAATAGCCAAACCCACATCCCTAGACCCCTACGAGAGCGGCAAGCAACCCTACCAATTCTAGAGTTAGGAGACCCGGTCTCGACTCCTCGAGATAGTCTCTCATTGGACCCTAGAACCCGGTTACTTGTGCTCCCATCGGGTCTATCCTAATGCGGTAAAGTAAATAATATACAACAATGGTGACATCAACCTCAACCCGGAAGTGCCCCAAAAAAAAATATTACATACAATGAATTTTACATGAATAAAAACTCTCATCTCACATAAAAACCCCGGCTATTCAAAACACGACGATCCAATATAACATATCATAGCAACACATAACATCACATGTCATCAACGTAAGTAAATATGCGTTTCACAATTTTCATTGACATATAGCAACGAAAACGGCGATACACCACATATTACACTTACGGTCCCAGAAAAGAAAATGTCAAACTACAACATTTGGAATCCACAATCACCTTAGACATCATAAACCCGAAAAATCACATACTTCGGATTTCATTCCTAACTAGATGAATTTCACATATTGTATCACATTCCACAATTAGCTAGATGATGTTAAACATTCCAATCAAATCAACAAACACCCAAAATTTCCCAAAGAGCTCAACACTTGAGCGTAGTTTAAAAGTACTCATCACATGCCATAGTACCTATGGACCAACCGTAGAAGGGACAACCGTTGCCTCACCTATAGCGCCACGGAACTACCGCAAACCCTAGGGTTTGGTGGCTTACGGTCATAGAATCGAGTTAGGGTTTCGTTCTTCTAGAGGGTCCATCGAATCACTTGCATGATATTTGAATGTTTCAAACTTGGAAAAATCCAACTCTTGGAAAATTTCCAGCGAGGGTTAAAGTGGGTATTTGATATCCGTTCGAAATTTCTAACGCCGTCTAAAACAACCTGAAATAATGTTAGAATTACGACTACGAAACACCCCGAATTGCCTTCATAGAAAATTAACATCTCTTGCAATTTTAGCAAAAACAAGAAACACCTGAAACACCAAAACCCAGAGACCGGAACACCAAACGAATACGAACCAGAACAGAGCAGAGGGGGACGGCTAGGCCGGATTTTATGGCCATGTCATCGGGTCAAATCCGGTGGAATTGGTTCGTATTTGTTCAGTGTTCATGTTACATCTCATATAACATTCTGCAGTTGCTTAAAAAAATTTTGAGGACTTAAAAATATTGACAGAAACTGGGTTTTAGTTTCGAGTGTTCCGGAGTTGTTTCGGTTTCGTAATTCTACAAATATCGTCTAAATCTCTAGCTTGGCTATGATACCACCGTAGGAATGCCTAGCATGACAGCGAGGGTTCGGGAGGCATCGTCCATGCCATTTTCAAAATTTTGCCATGCTAAACAATCCTAACCCTAGAATCTTAACTAGAGATTTAAACAATACAATGTGTAAACAACTTTACAACTAAGTGAACTAGGAATACAACCTTGGTAGACCGGTCCTTCACTTCAATAGCTCCGTGTAGTAGTCCCTTCGCTCAAAGTAGTGATCTTCCGGACTCGAGAATGGCTCCACAGGATGATAGGAATGAGCTTGCACGAAGTCTTCGAGGCCGAAGATGATCTCCGTCGAGGAGACACTAACATAAGCTACCACTTCATTAATATGGGATTAGTGAAGCTAACACCCTAAACTAAATGGCTAATCAAATAGAGGATGATGAAGTATGATTTTTGCTCAATTTAGAATTAATTTTCTCACCCTTTTTCTTCTCCTCGCAAAAACCTAGAGAGCTAAGCTCTTGATGAAGAAGAAGAAGCAAATAATGGATGAGAGAGTGAATGGCAACCATGGGTGAGAAATATCTCATATAACTTATGTAGAGACTTAACCATGAGTTTAGATAATGGTTGGGTTAATAAATCTCTTAAGTAAAACAAAATTAGTAGACTAAGTCAATGCATCTACTAGCTTCCACAAGCTTCATACCATGTGACCAATTTCAATCTAATTTGGATTTACTTTAAATAAATAAATCTCACATTATCATGAGTATGGTGTGAGTCTCATACACCCATGTAGTGTGTATCATCAAGCATGACACAAAAAAGAAAACACAATTAATATATATCACATATATATTAAGTGCGCACATGTGAGAAAAAGAAATGCTTAAGTGAGCAAATATTAGTTAATGTAAATTAATATATCAAATATATAATTATACATTAAATCATTAAATCAACACTTGATTTAATAATCCGGCTATATCACATACAACCGACTAATATTATTTATATCAACTTATCGAATCAACACTTGATTCGATAACCAGGCTATATCACATATAACCGACCGATACGAATAAATCATAAGAATAGAATACGGTATCACATACTCGTATTAATCTCGGTCCCGCACATATCACATATGTGCTCCTACTTCTTTTTGCCTGAGCCAGTAAACCTCTGTATAGGACTCTAAAGACTCATCAATACGCCGGCAGTAGGTGATGATCATATCAAGAACCCACAAGCCGTCAGCGGTACTAGCTGGACGTAACGGCTACCCGGGTATTGAGCGATCAGAAGATCAACGAGCAAGCCCGCTCTAACTCCTGTAAAGCCTGTCAGTAACACTACCGTACAGTCCGGTCTCTTCGTCTGATATGTCGCATATCTAGTCTAGGGGTGGTAAACGTCAGACCCCAGTAACCGATAGGTCGTGCCGATGTGCGGCTCATAACGGGTCAAGAAACTACTGATAACACTTACCAGTAAATCTCTGTATCATCCCTGGCCAGGGACTTCCTGTTATAGCCAATCGAGCACAGCGCAACATCAACCCCCAATACCGGGAGAGACGAATCCCCTCCTATCGCTCATTGCCTCCATGTGATTTGGGATTGTACCCAAAAGCAACCGTTTTGCACGTTCTCTTGAATGTGGTAAGGTGGAAATCAAAGCACAGTGGGAATCACACAAGACTCTACGACGATCTCGGGTCTACAGACTAACCTGTACCAGTGTCACCAGAGAACTGCTATCTGACGATAGGTATAATACCAACTAGGAGTTCTCGGAGAGTCCGTTCAGTGTACCCAGTCTCCACCTAGCACCTGTATACCATCTTTGATGTCAAACACAAATGGATGTGGGATCATCCATCGCCCATCATATGGGTTAAGAAGCGTATACGCTAGTCTACTCTGGAATATCGATGCCCTGTCTCGATACACCCTCGACTAGGAACAATTATAGGATGTACTTGTGGACTACCTTCGGCCCTACTAGTATGATCTACATCATAATCCTGGTAGTCAGGTACACATCCTAAGGGCTTTATCAACATGTGAGAGCAAGACAGTATCACAATACAAGTCAACACGTTAAGACAAAGAGCAACCAAATAGCATATTATCATATAAAGCAAGAAAGTCCTCTCTTTATATATCCAAGCATCCACTATAATATACATCACATGTACAATAATGGCCACTAGGGCATACATATAACTAACACTGGCCATGGCGCCCATAGGTCCCTCAGCAGCTAATTTTTACGTAATCCCCTCACGACGGACTACAACCCGCCAGACCATATAATCGCACGGGGCATCCTAGGGGTAAAAGACTGCGCTTCGCCACTACTATCACCATAGTGAGAACCCACCATCGTTCGGCATCCCTGCCTAATAGCTCTGATACCATGTTTGGTTACGATAGCGCTCTAGCCAACGACCAAGGCCAATGCGGAACAAAAATGACGTTTAAAAAACTTGGCGCTAACGAACCCGTCTAAAATCGAACCTTAAACCTACACTAGCTAACTACAAGATATTCTAGCTACTGAGATAGAAGGTTATACTGAATGAGCCATGTCCTTTGGTCTTCTACCATCTTTCATAGCTCCTTGAGGCATCCTCGACTGAACTTGGCCGCGGTCTTCCTCCGTCGAAGATGATCCACCCGAAGGATGTAGCTCATGGCTCTAGCTCCACACCAATGATCAAGTGAAGCAACTAGAGACTCTAGGTTTCTAATTTAGAGTGCCTAGGATGTACTGAAGTATTCTATGAGTATATCTATCTCGCATCCTCTCTTGATTCTCAACTCATGAGATTGTAGAAAGGAGGTTAAGCATGAAAGTGGAGGAACTTAAGAAAATTATAGAGGAGAGTGAAACATGATGGTAAGGTAAAGAAAAAACTCATCATCTCTCATCTTTTAATCAAGTGTGAAAATAACATAAAGCCTTGTTTTAGCAAAAACATTTTTTCATTTTAAAATCAAGCCCATGCTTGAATAGTTTGCACAAATGAATTAACAATTCATTTGTGCAACACCATACAAGCATGGCTCTCACCATACTCCCCTCTCTTGATTTTCCACCTCATTTAGCATTTACAATAAATGGTTAAATCTAAAATGAGATGTCCACCTTCTAGAATGTTATCTATACAATTACGGATTACACTCTACTGTATATACATACCTGTATTCGTACCGAAATACGAATACCCGAAAAGATAGAATAACACAAAGAACATAATACTAGAATATACATATCGAAATACATATACGTAAATTATTAAATCAATACCTGATTTAATAATCCGGCTCAAACTCGAGCCGGCTAGTATTATCAACTGTTCAATCGAAAGTCCGGGTATATAGTACAATCAATCAATCGGAACCCTGCACATATCCACTACGGCTACTACATCATTTCTCCAGAACCAGGGATACCCTCTGTGTGCGAGTCTAAAGACTCGTCAATACGCTGGCAGAGGGTTTAACCATAAGCACATCAGCGGCACTAGCTAAACGTAACGGCTACCCAGGTATTGAGCGAAAGGAAGGCCAGCGAGCAATCTCATCCGAACCCTTACTGAGTCTGTCCGTGACAATCTCCATACAGTTCGGTCTATTCGTCTAAGAGTATCGCATATCGAGTCAAGGGGATGGATAAAGTCAGACCCTTAATAACGTGATATTTCATGTCGGTATGAAGCCCATCACCTACTGAGAAACTACCAATCCAAATCAGTAATTCTCTTCTACCTTAGCAAAGGATTTCTGGTGATGGCCACCCATGCACCGCGCGACATCAACCCCCAATATCGGGAGAGACAAATCCCCGGCGATCCGCTCCCTGCTTCCATATGGCTAAGGACTGTACCCAACTAAAACCTATTTGCATGACTCCTTTGAGCCGTGGTAAGGTAGTAATCAAAGAACAATGGAAACTCACACGAGACAAATGACAATCTCAGTTCGACAAACTAACCTGTACTCATGTCAACTAGGAACTGCTATCTGACAATAGGTATAATACCAATTAGCATGTTCCGAGCGAGTCCGTACAGTGTACTCATGACCCAATAAGCACCTGTATACTATCTTAGGAGACTGACTGACACCATTGGCTTGTGAGACCGGCCTTTTCCCCTAGTCGGGGTCTCGAAAAGTATACACTAGTCTACTCCGAAGTATCGATGCCCAGTCTCGATACTCCCTCGACTAGGGACATTTAAGGATGTGCTTATATACCACCCAGCTCCCATGTATATGATCATCATCATAATGCTGGTAGTCAAGAAAGAATCATATGGGCTCCATCAACATGTAATAGTGATTTGTAATACCACATTATGCATGTACATGATGATAAAGGCAAACTAGATTACATACTATAATTTTGAGTAAGATTGTTTTACCCGTATAGGTCCTCCCTCAATCATCACAATCGCGTGCTTGCGATTACAATAATTGACTTGAGGGCATTATAGCCAACATTTGTCACGAGTGAACATTTACCGAGTTCATAAGTTTATTGCTAGTTATATGTATGCTCTAGAGGACATTATTGTACATGTGATGTATATTATAATGGATGCTTGGAAATATATATATAAAGGACTTTCTTGCTCGACATGATAGTATGCTATCTGATTACTATTTACCTTAACATGTTGACTGGTATTCTTTACCGTCTTTCTCTCACATGTTGATAAAGCCCTTAGGATATGTACTTGACTACCAGGATTATGATGAGATTATACTAGTGGGGCCAAGGTGGTCCACAAGTACATCCTTTAATCAGTTCCTAGTCGTGGTAATATCAAGACCAGGGCATCGATATTCCAGTGTAGACTAGTGTATATGTTTCTTGTCCCTTAGAGGGTGATGGTTGATCCCACAACCAGTGGTGTGTGACAACAAAGATTGTACACAGGTGCTCATTGGAGAATGGGTACATCGAACAAGACTCACCAAGGAATCCTATGTGGTAGTACACCTATCGTCAGATAGCAGTCCTCTGGTGACACCGGTACAGGTTAATCTGTAGACCCGAGATAGTCATAGAGTCTTGTGTGGCTCCCACTGTTCTTTGATTTCCTCTCTACCACTGCTT
Organism: Agapanthus africanus; assembly: GCA_030015575.1. Lineage (NCBI taxonomy): Eukaryota > Viridiplantae > Streptophyta > Magnoliopsida > Asparagales > Amaryllidaceae > Agapanthus > Agapanthus africanus. The sequence continues at coordinate 370,255,639 of JASDDO010000008.1, forward strand.
AAAGGAGTCGTGCAAACAGGTGGATTTTGGGTACAGTCCCGAGCCACATGGAGGCAATGAGCGATAGGAGGGGTTTCGTCTCTCCCGGTATTGGAAGTTGATGTTGCGCTATGCTCGATCGGCTATAACTGGAAGTCCCTAGCCATGGCTACTGCTGAGATTTACTGATAAGTGTTATCAATAGTTTCTCGAACCGTTACAGGCTAGACATCGGCATGACTTATCACGTTACTGGGGACTGACGTTTACCACCCCTAGACATGATATGCGACATATCATACGAAAGGCCCAGACTGTATGGTAGTGTTACTGATAGACTTCATAAAGACTATGGAAAAGCTTGCTTGTTGATCTTCATATCGCTCAATACCCAGGTAGCCGTTACGTCCAGCTAGTACCGCTGACGGCTTGTGGGTGACTGATGTGATCATCACCTACTGCTGGCGTATTGACGAGTCTTTAGAGTTCGACACAGAAGTTTCCTGGTTCAAGCGAAACGAAGTAGGATACATATGTGATAAGTGTGTGGGCCTGATTAAATACGTGTATGTGATACCGTATTGTAATCTGGCAGTTATCTGTTATCGGTTCGGTTATATGTGATATAACTAGATTTTCGAATTAAGTGTTGATTTGATAATGTGATATACAGATAAATGATATTAGTCGGCCATATGTGATATAACTGGATTATTAAATCAAGTGTTGATTTAATAATGTGATATATATTATATGTGATATAATTATATCTTAACTAATATCATTAGCTCACTAATTATTCTTCATTATATATGATATATATATATATATATATATAATAATGAAGCATGGCTTGATTTTCTATTTGTGAGAAAAATAGAAATGAGGTGTAAATTGAGAGCGTGGTTGCAAGCATGGGAGTTATATTTGTTTATTCATCTTGACTCGCTATTCAAGCATGGTTGCAATTTTATATTGCAAAATTCCATGCTTGAATGAGTGGGGGTCACGAGTTGATTCGCAACACTTGGCCATTTTGCTTGCTTTGCTCCTATGGTTGCTCTCTAGCTTCTTCTTCTTCCTCAATCCCATGGTTCAAGCTTCAACCCTCACATGTGATGTGAACCATGAAGCTTGAACACAAATTAGTGAGCAAATTAAACCCCTACTTCACCATCACACATTAGATTAGAAATTTGATGTGGAGTGTTGCCTTCACTAATAAGATTAGTGAACGATTAGCTTGAACTTGTGGACTTCGGGTAGATCATCTTAGGCGCGGAGATCACGAAGGAGGTTCGTTCAACTCGAAAAGGAGCCTAGTAGAGTCGCGTGGACTTTAACCCGGTGCTATTGAAGAGAAGGACTCAAACTACAAAGGTTGTATTCTCTTTTCTTCTCTTGAGTTAATCACATCCCAAAGGCAAACCCTTAATAATCTAGTAAAGATCTTGTTAGTCTAACTTAGCACCTAATAAAAATTTGAATTTGGCATGCTTGATGCCTCCAGAAACTCATGGTGGTGCTAAGGTCGACATTCATGGTATCAGAGCCAAGCTAGAACATTACGGTAACTTGTAGCAACATTAGAAATCTGCCGTTTTTGTCACGCAAAAACTGCCGATAAAAACAGTTTCGAAATTGAAGTTTTGAGTTATTTGCACACCCAGCGGGCTCACGGTTTTAACCGAGAAGCCGCCGGGTGGAGTGTGCGCACCCCGGGGAAACCCCGGGGGGACCGAACGGCTGGGCCCACTCCCCAAGACCAAACAAGGTGGTCTTGGCGGTGGAGACCTGAAACTGCCCCACCTTAGGCAGTTTTGGGTCTGCCTCACCCCCTGGCCACCTCGTGGTGGCCTTAGGAGTAGGTGATCAGTCGAAAATACTGCATTTCTAACACGGTAATTTCCCTACCTTTTGCAGTCAAGTAAAGGTATCCGGTATTCATATGACACATATTTGCAAAACACATGTAAAATACTGGATTACTTGTACTGTATACTAAAACCAGCACTTTTAGGGAAATTGTGTGTTTATCATGGCATCGCATCATTCTTGTATAGCGCAACTCTTGTCTTGGAGTCTATGCAGGAAATTCCGGAAGCAAAACCCAAAATTGAGAAAACAGTGCAGATAAAATATGCCAACTCAAAGGCTGAAGATCTGGTAATATTACAGAAATCCAAATAAAATTCAACACATCAGAAAGAGGCCCAAAACTCAGCCCAAGAATTACCATGTAAAAAGGAAGAATCAAGGTCACCAAAGGGCCGCGGATCCGCGTCCCAAACCCCCTTGGCGCCGCGGATCCGCGGCCTTATGAAGAGATCATCCCTCCAAATTTCATCGCATGCCTATTTGTAACGGCCAAAGCTTCCAGAAGACCCCAGAAGATCCACGTGGCACATCTAGAAGGCTCAGCTTAACTAACTTTTTGAAGGGAAATTTAAATCTTTTGGTTAACTAACTTGTGGAGGGAATTCAAATTTCAATCCTAGATCTAGAATTTAGAGGTCTATATAAAAGAGCCTAGATCTAGGGTGAAAAGTGGTTCAAGAATCACCATCTTCTTCCCTCCACAAGTTTAGTGACAAAACTTGTGCCAAATTCCAATTCAACCTCAAGATCAAGATCCCGAGATCAATTCAAGCAAGAATTCCTTCAACCTTTAGAAGCGACGCCGGATTTTCAACGGAGCAAGAGATCCTTGCCGATCCGCGACTCAAGGAGCCGAGCGAAGCCGAAATCGACGATCTAGTTCCTTCCTTTAGTAAATTCAAGAGAGTTGTAACGAAATTTGTCGATAAATAAAGGAGAATTTTCTATATTCTTTCTTATCTTTTAATTCAAGCATAATGATTAGATCTCAATTTGTGATTGTGTGTGTGATCATGAAGTTTGAGTAATCTCCGCTCGTGTAGGAGTTGTGACGATCTTTAGATGATGATGATTTAGATATTTTTTACAATTCTTAAATCCTATAATCTTTGGAAATTCTAGTGAATCAAATGATTAATGACCTAGTTTCGAGATGAAACTTTCTTGATCGTGTTCACTCGAAACTAGGGAACAACTATTAAACATTTGATTAACTAGAAACTAGAATTTGAATGCGATCCATTGAAAGGACAAAGGATGAGTTGCGAAATCCCTAATTTCCTCGCACGATCCTTAAACCTCGATGAATTCGCATCGATCTAGTACCAATTCATTAAAGGATAAGAATGAGTAATCATTAGATCTCATCACATCTATAGATCCGATCTACTCCTGCGAGCCATACCTATAATCTTGAGTGTTGATTGGAAATTATCTCTCATCTCAATTCTTGTTTTTAATGTTTCTTTTAGATCTAGATTTTTCTTATTTCTTGATCTTCAAATGCAAATCATGAATTGTTTTCTTTTCTTTGCCTTCAATTTTCAACTCATCTAATTTGAAAATTGAACGGATCTCACTTTCCCTGTGGACGATCCGCACTTACTAACGCGCTCCATCCGACACCGTTATTGATTGCGGTCAAATATTTTTTATTGTGATTTCTAAATACAATTTTCTAAAAACCAACACACAATCAGAAATCAAATCTTATACAATCAAAATGGCGCCGTTGCCGGGGATCGTGTGCTATTTGTTCATTTTTTGAAATTTGAGTTGAAAAGTTTATTCCATCAATTATTTTTTAGATCAAAACTCGCGCAAAACACTAAACGAGTTGTTGTGGTTAATTGCAAGGAGATCTGGAGCTTGCTGTGAAATTGGAAAATTATTTGGAGAATTCCAGAGAGCTCAGGAGCTGAACAGGAGCAATACCAAATTTTTCAGTGCAGAGAGGAGCTCAAGGTGCGGCGGAACCGCGGCATTAGGGGCTAACCGCGGCGGAATTGCGGCGGTTCTAGGGGATCTCTGTACAATTTTTATCCGGTAATCTCTAACTTTCTTATCTCCTTCCTAAAATCTGCTCCAATTAACAATTTGTTGCAGTATTCTTTGCAAAAATCGCAGCGCCGCAAAAAGCAAAATAAATTGTGCTTGTTTTTGATTTTGTGGTTGTTTGCATAATTAATACGGACATTAAGGGGCACGGCCAAATCCAGATTAGGTGGGGAGTTCATTACCCTTCCTAGGCCCCAAAAATCACAAACCTGCATCCGCATTACCCTCATTAATTAAAAAATATCTAGAGATGACTCTAAGGACCGTCGCGCTCACTTAGGACAGAAGAAGGCCGTGGGTAATTCATTACTTATCCGTGTTTTCTTGTGGTGTCTAAGGAAAGTGTGTCGAAGGCTAGTGGTTATTAATTAGGCCCACTACTTACATAGTGGAGTACCTTCCCACTTACCTGGCATTTACCTGGCCACAGGAGGACAAAGAGGCAGTGGAGAATTTTATCCTGCGACTTGTCTTTTGGCAGTTAGGAGCGGTCTAGAGCCTGACCTAGGTGACCAATAGAATTAGGGTTTTTCTTGTTGCATTTGTTGTGATTGCATCATCTTTTCAAAATCCGTATCATTTTCAAAACAAACACCGCATTCACTTCATTCCCCTAATTATAAATCACGCTGCCACTTGTACTAACCCCTTTTAGTGCAAGATAGGCTGGACACGGGATTCTAGTGCTCGACTTGTCCGCGTCCCTTCGATCGACTCCGAAGTCGGTATTTCTCCATTTACCTTTCTTTTACCCACCACCACACCCACACCGATGGATCAGTCTCCATCGAACCACTTTACCGCTTCTCTGCCGCCGTCCATTGGTGCGCAGAATGCTCCCCGCATCTCTCTCCAAGAGTGGTGCTACCCTTTGCGAGGTCCTCTCCCGACCTGCTTATCCATTCCACCAGCCAACGGGGATAACTTTGAGATTAAGCCCCAGTACATCAACCTTCTACCTAAATTCCACGGTCTCGAGACTGAAGACGCGTACGTTTTTATTACCAAATTTGAAAACGTATGCGCAATGATGGGTACATCACAACTTTCTGTGGATGCCATGCGTCTATGACTTCTTCCATTTACCTTGTGCGATATAGCCGAGAAGTGGCTGTATAACACCACCGCACATTCCATAACGAATTGGGAAGAATTCATTGCGGCATTCCTTAAGAAATTCTACCCTATGCAAAAGACAGCTCGAATCCGTAGCGAACTATATCAATTCTCCCAGCTTCCGGCTGAACCATTCTCAAAATGCTTTGAACGATTCAAGGATCTTTTGGTTCAATGCCCACATCACGGCATCCCGAGATGGGAACTTTGCCGAATCATATATGAGGGCAGTAACCCTACCACTAAACAAAACCTTGAAAACATGTGTCAAGGCACCTTTATGACCAAGGATGATGGGGAAGCATGGAAATTTTTAGAAGAGTTCGCTGAAAAGTCATTACAGTGGGAGACTGGAACCCAGCCATCAAGTAGGGGTGGCGTACACCAAATAGATGTGCCCATAGGTGTTCGAGTTGAGATGTCAGCAATGCAAAAGAAGCTCGACGCTATGGAACACAAATTCCTAGCAGCCTCCCTAAACCCAATATCGCTCCCCAAAACTGTTTGTGGGTGCTGTTCTGATCCTTCTCACTTGACGGAAGAATGTCCATTAAACTCTCAGTTTCAGGGTCTCGAGCATACCAATGCCGCATTCCAAAGACATAGAAACGATCCATATTCTTCCACGTACAATCAGGGATGGAGGAATCACCCGAATTTTGCTTGGAACCAATCCCAAAACACGGTTCCAAACCCTAATCAATTCCAAAGGGCTCTTCCTCCATAACAGCAACCACTTCATCTCACCCAGCACCCCTACCAGTCACAAAATTTCCAAAACCAGGTCAACACTCCTGCACCGTCTAATCCTATGCAGTCGACCTGTTCTGACGAGTTCTCTCAAGTCGCTCAAACCATGAAATCACTCTTGTCAAATTTCATGGAAGTGTCGGCCGAGGTTAGGTCTTCCGTCGGTGAGATAAAGAAAAACTCAGCGTCCCAAGCTGAGAGTATCAAAACGATGGAAGCTGAGATTGCACAACTTAAGGCCGAAATGAGTGCGAGAGAAAAAGGGAAACTTCCGTCTCAACCCCTACCGAATCCTGGGCTTTACAATGTAAATGCCGTAACAACGTTGAGATCAGGAAGAGTGCTGGATAACCATGTTGGGGAAGAAGTTTATGATACTGAAAATCCTATCAACGCCCCGGCTGAGACCTTTCCTCACACACACACTTCTACTTCTGCTCCTTGCTCTTCTACCCCACCGCCTTCTCACGAGCCAATTCTCCATTTCCCACTAGGCTCGACACCTCACCCCACCTCTTCTACTCCTCCACAGACGATCCCCACTCCTCTTTCGGGATCTCGTCTACCCCCTCTTCCTTCTCTTATGATGGACCCAACACACATTGCTAAAGCACCTTACCCGAACTGGTTAAGGGCTAACAAATCGAGTCCTCATATGGAGAAAATCATGAAAATGTTCAAGCAGGTTAACATCAACATCCCTCTCCTAGATGCAATTCAACAAGTCCCCGCGTAGGCGAAAATTCTTAAGGACTTGTGCACTACAAAGAGGAAGACTCAAGTGTCGAAGAAGGTCTTCATGTCCAATAACATTAGCACTGCTTTTATCCCCCAGCTACCAAAGAAACGTAAGGACCCAGGATGTCCTACGATATCAATTTCTATTGGGGGTAAAAACATCAATCGTGCTCTTTTAGACCTTGGCGCAAGTGTTAACCTACTTCCATATTCTGTATATGAGCAGCTAGGGATTGGAGAGTTGAAACCTGCTCACTGTACTCTCTAAATGGCAGACCGATTTATCACCAAACCTAGGGGTGAACTAGAGGATGTGTTGATAAAGGTCGGGGAATTTGTATTCCCTGTAGACTTCATTGTTCTCGATACACAGCCTGTAGCAAACCCCCGGAGCCAAATTCCGGTGATTCTGGGTCGGCCATTCCTTGCCATTTCCAATGTTGTCATCAACTGTAGAAATGGTTCAATGAACTTATCATTTGGAAATATGACCATTGAACTAAACATCTATAAAATTGGAAGTCAGCCATCAGAACCCTCTGCTCATATCCTCGATGTGTTCTCTGTCCACGAGATTGCTCCCGAAAGTTGCGGAGTTGAGAAACTTTGCTTTACAGATCTCGACGACACTGCCACATCATTGTTTGACCTGATACATGATCTTAGTGAGGACACCATTTCCATGCTTGAGTCTGCCACTCCTGACTCATCACCATCCGAGTCTGTATCTTTTACAGGCTATGAGCTTCTTTGTGACTCCAAAAATCATTCGATGATCCCGCCTTCTATCATTTCTCCGCCAGCATTAGACCTCAAAATTTTACCTTCTCATCTTAAATATGCATATTTAGGTGAGAATGAATCTTTACCGGTTATCATTTCCGCTTCTCTAGCATCAGAGTAAGAGAATGCACTCTTATCGGTATTGAGATCTAATAAGTAGGCGTTTGGTTGGACCATGGCGGACATCAAAGGGATTAGTCCCTTGATTGTCGAACATCATATACACTTGATGGATGATGCCAGACCAACTCGAGAACCACAGAGACGGTTGAACCCTGTCATGAAGGAAGCGGTGATGAAAGAGATCCTCAAATGCCTTGATAGTGGTATCATATACCCAAACTCCGATAGCCAATGGGTGAGTCCTATACATGTCGTCCCTAAGAAATCCGGCATCACTGTTGTTACCAATGACGCAAATGAGTTGATTCAGACACGCGCCCAAACTGGGTGGCGTGTATGTATTGATTACAGAAAACTCAATGCCGCCACGAGGAAAGATCACTTTCCTCTACCATTAATTGATCAGATGCTGGAACGCTTAGCTGGACGTGTGTATTATTGCTTTATGGACGGATACTCTCGCTATAATCAGGACCCCATCGCCAAAAAGGATCAAGATAAAACCACTTTTACTTGTCCATTTGGTACCTTTGCTTATAGTCGCATGCCTTTTGGGTTGTGCAATGCTCCCGCTACCTTTCAGCGGTGTATGATGGCGATATTCTCTGACATGGTAGAGAATTTTCTGGAGATCTTTATGGATGATTTCTCGATTTTTGGAGACTCTTTTTCCGATTGCCTATCGAATCTTGACGCTGTTCTTACTCGTTGGAAAGAGAAGAACTTGACTTTGAACTGGGAAAAATGTCATTTCATGGTCCAAGAAGGAATTGTTCTTGGACATGTTATTTCACAGAAATGCATTGAGGTTGACAGAGCTAAGATAGATGTCATTCAAAACCTCCCTCATCCCAAAAGCGTCAAAGATATTCGATCTTTCCTTGGCCATGCGGGTTTCTATAGGAGATTCATTAAGGACTTTAGCAAAATTGCTAGACCTTTAACTCTTCTCCTGGCCAAGGATACGACCTTCCACTTTGACTCGGACTGTGAGACAGCTTTCGACTCACTTAAACACTCACTCACTTCAGCCCCCGTTTTATCGTCTCCGAATTGGGACTACCCCTTTGAGCTGATGTGTAACGCATCCGACTTTGCAGTAGGTGCAGTCTTGGGACAACACATTGAAAAGATGCCACACGTGATATACTATGCGAGTAAGACCCTGAATGATGCACAAATCAATTATACAACCACCGAAAAAGAACTTTTAGCGGTTGTATTTGCATTAGAAAAATTCAGGCCTTACTTAATCGGCTCTCCAATAATTGTGTACACAGACCATTCCGCCTTGAAACATCTTCTGGCGAAGAAAGATGCAAAAGGTCGGCTGATACGTTGGATCCTTCTGTTACAAGAATTTGATCTTGTTATCAAAGATAAGAAAGGATGTGAAAACGTAGTAGCCGACCATCTTTCACGCATCTCTTCTTCCCCTGTGACCCTGCCGATCAATGACTCGTTTCCTGATGAACAACTCTTGAGCGTATCCAATGAACCATGGTTCAGGGATATTGCAAACTATCTTGTCATGGGACTTACACCCAGTGATTGGTCAAAACAGGACAAATACCGTTTTCTATCCCAAGTAAAACACTTTTACTGGGATGATCCATATTTGTTTAAGTATTGTCCTGATCAGATCATTCGCCGGTGTGTCCCGAAAGAAGAGTTCAAGAGTGTTCTTTCTTTTTGACATGATCAGGCCTGTGGGGGTCACTTCGGTCCTAAAAAGACGGCGGAAAAGGTTTTGCAATGTGGATTTTATTGGCCGACCTTATTTAAGGATGCATTTGACTATTGCAAAACCTGTACACAATGCCAGTACACGGGTAGAATCTCCCGGAGAAATGAAATGCCTCAGCAACCCATCTTGGTTGTTGAAATTTTCGATGTTTGGGGCATTGATTTTATGGGTCCCTTTCCCAACTCCTTTGGGAATTTGTACATACTGCTGGCGGTTGATTATGTCTCAAAGTGGGTAGAAGCCATTCCATGTCGCACTAATGACAGGAAAGTTGTCATTAAGTTCTTGAAAGAGAATATCTTTTCGCGATTTGGACACTCTCGCGCTATCATTAGCGATAATGGGACACATTTCTGCAACATGTCTTTCGAGACTCTGATGCGGAAATACTCAATCAACCACCGACTTTCTACACCCTATCATCCCCAAACAAGCGGGCAGGCTGAGATTTCGAATAGACAGATCAAACTAATCCTGTAGAAGACTGTTGCTAAAAATAGAAAAGACTGGTCGACCAAACTGACGGATGCTCTTTGGGCATTCCGAACTGCATTTAAAAACGACCTAGGGATGTCTCCATATAGGATAGTGTTTGGGAAGGCATGTCATTTACCCGTCGAGATTGAGCATAAAGCATTGTGGGCTATTAAGGAAATAAATTTTGACCTAAACCAAGCCTGCAACTTTCGGAAGCTGCAACTTAATGAGCTAAGCGAACTCCACGATGAAGCTTATGATAACGCTGTGATTGTAAAGAATAGGACCAAGGTTTTTCATGATAAAAACATTTTGAGGAAAACATTTTCACCTGGTCAGCAAGTCCTTCTTTATGATTCACAATTACACCTTCACGCGGGTAAGCTTCGATCTCGGTGGAAGGGACCTTTTGTTGTGCGGTCTGTATACCCGCACGGGGCAGTAGAGGTAGAAAATGTTAAAAACGGCATATTTTTCAAAGTGAATGGACACAGACTAAAGCCGTATTTTTCCACTGACCCCACGGAGGAGCTCCTGTTCTTACAGGAGCCATTTTATTTAGATTAAAATTCCTCCGTCTCACCTTCATGTCCAGTGTATCATTGCATCATCTTTTGAATGGAGGTGAGTGAAAAGAGTAAGTTTGGGGGAGGATCTTCACTTATATATTTTGCCTCCACTAATAAATTCCTCCCAGGCTTACAGGTTTTGTAGATATAGCGGTTGGCAACAATGAGGACACTGTTGAAAACAAGTTTGGGGGAGGTTTGTGCTTAGTTTTGCATCATTTGCATAAGCACAAAACATTTCTTTAAAAACCATAAAAATTTAAAAAATTTCAAAACCCATAAAAATTCTGTGTACAAATTTTTGGCTCATCATTTTTTGTAAATAATTTTTCAAAACCCATTAAAACCTATAAAAATTTAAAAATTTTCAAAATCCATAAAAATTCAAAAATTTTCAAAACTCATAAAAATTTAAAATTTTCAAAATATAAAAATATTTAATATTTAAGATAATAAAAGATTAGATAGTGAACAATTACATCCATGAGATTAGAAAAATTTAAGAAAACTAAGAAAATTAGAAGTTTCCTTATACGAACTAGTAATAAGTAGTTATGAGCCATTGTCCCAAGGGTTAATAAGTTGAAGGAAGTCACTAATCTGAGGATAAAAATAAGTCTGAAAAATAGTTTCTATTCTGGAAAGCCAAACATTTTGAACGTTGATACCCTGCTATTCGCACTTACACACGTCTTAAAGCCCGGGATAGTAGAGGATACCTTGAAATGCTCTTGTCTTAAAGCCGATGTATGAAGGGAAAAAAATGAAGAAAGTGGTGAGAAAAATGGACACTGGTTTTGTTATCACCAAGGGCAATAATAATAAAAATATAGAGAGAGGGTGCCTTTTCACCTAGTGCCCTAAGGCCAACAGGTCTGGGAGTCACTGCTATACATTAGTTGGTGCAAGACGAGGAAAATACACCAAATAAGCAAGCACATGAGTAATCGGTCGGTTAGTACCTCAAGAAGTATTAACGATCGCATGAAAGTGTGTAAGCACATCTAATTAAAAAGTACTGAGGCTGATGGGCAAGAGTATGATAGCTTGAATTGAATTCTCAGGGTGTAGGGATGTCCTTAACACACACGCAGGGTGATATGATTGATGTTTGGAATAAAGATAGGAGTGAAGAATAAGACGATGTTTTATTGAGGGAGGACGTGATTTCTAACATCTTTTCATGACCATTAAGATAGGGCTCATGACAACCGAAAAGCTAGCTTAGTTGGAAACCCTAATTTTCAAGATTTTTCTTTTACAATTCTTTTCTTTAATTGTAATATTCATGATCTTTCTTTTATTATTGGATTTTGTGGGTGCAATCCGCTGAAAACCCTCAGGAGACAACACTCCTCCTACTAGGGACACCTAGAGGTTTAAAGGCTTGTTGCACGTGCTCAGTGCAATCGTGTTGCCTACGAAAGTGTGCTTTTCTATTTCTTTATTTTCTCCTTCTCTTTTTAATAAAACAGTTCGATCGAGACGATCGAAAATAAGTTTGGGGGAATTTGATCAGTCGAAAATACTGCATCTCTAACACGGTAATTTCCCTACCTTTTGCAGTCAAGTAAAGGTATACGGTATTCATATCACACATATTTGCAAAACACATGTAAAATACTGGAAAACTTGTACTGTATACTAAAACCAGCACTTTTAGGGAAATTTTGTGTTTATCATGGTATCGCATCATTCTTGTATAGCGCAACTCTTGTCTTGGAGTCTATGCAGGAAATTCCGGAAGCAAAACCCAAAATTGAGAAAACAGTGTAGATAAAATACGCCAACTCAAAGGCTGAAGATCTGGTAATATTACAGAAATCCAAATAAAATTCAACACATCAGAAAGAGGCCCAAAACTCAGCCCAAGAATTACCATGTAAAAAGGAAGAATCAAGGCCACCAAAGGGCCGCGGATCCGCGGCCCAAACCCCCTTAGCGTCGCTGATCCGCGGCCTTATGAAGAGATCAGCCCTCTAAATTTCATCACATGCCTATTTGTAACGGCCAAAGCTTCCAGAAGACCCCAGAAGATCCACGTGGCACATCTAGAAGAATCGGCTTAACTAACTTTTTGGAAGGAAATTTAAATCTTTTGGTTAACTAACTTGTGGAGGGAATTCAAATTTCAATCCTAGATCTAGAATTTGGAGGTCTATATAAGAGAGCCTAGATCTAGGATGCAAAGTGGTTCAAGAATCACCATCTTCTTCCCTCCACAAGTTTAGTGACAAAACTTGTGCCAAATTCCAATTCAACCTCAAGATCAAGATCCCGAGATCAATTCAAGCAAGAATTCCTTCAACCTTTAGAAGCGATGCCGGATTTTCAACGGACTAAGAGATCCACGCCGATCCGCGACTCAAGGAGCCGAGCGAAGCCGAAATCGACGATCTAGTTCCTTCCTTTTGTAAATTCAAGAGAGTTGTAACGAAATTTGTCGATAAATAAAAGTGAATTTTCTATATTCTTGCTTATCTTTTAATTCAAGCATAATGATTAGATCTCAATTTGTGATTGTGTGTGTGATCATGATGTTTGAGTAATCTCCGCTCGTGTAGGAGTCGTGATGATCTTTAGATGATGATGATTTAGATATTTTTTACAATTCTTAAATCCTATAATCTTTGGAAATTCTAGTGAATCAAATGATTAATGACCTAGTTTCAAGATGAAACTTTCTTGATCGTGTTCACTCGAAACTAGGGAACAACTATTAAACATTTGATTAACTAGAAACTAGAATTTGAATGCGATCCATTGAAAGGACAAAGGATGAGTTGCAAAATCCCTAATTTCCTCGCACGATCCTTAAACCTCGATGAATTCGCATCGATCTAGTACCAATTCATTAAAGGATAAGAATGAGTAATCATTAGATCTCATCACATCTATAGATCCGATCTACTCCTACGAGCCATACCTATAATCTTGAGTGTTGATTGGAAATTATCTCTCATCTCAATTCTTGTTTTTAATGTTTCTTTTAGATCTAGATTTTTCTTATTTCTTGATCTTCAAATGCAAATCATGAATTGTTTTCTTTTCTTTGCCTTAAATTTTCAACTCATCTAATTCGAAAATTGAACGGATCTCACTTTCCCTGTGGATGATCTGCACTTACTAACGCGCTACATCCGACACCGTTATTGATTGCGGTCAAATATTTTTTATTGTGATTTCTAAATACAATTTTCTAAAAACCAACACACAATCGGAAATCAAATCTTATCCAATCAGTAGGGTACCCCTCTAGGCCCCCCTTTCGATATTTAATTTTAGGATCATCATCCCCATGAAGATTCGGGCGGGTTTCGAGTTCGTTTCGACTCCCGGATTGGCTTAAAACGATCGGTTTTGGAACTTTAGCTCACTGGATTTTTTATGTCTTGGAAAAATTGGTTAAGTTTGCTAATTGCGTGCGGAATTCTAATGTCGCGGTTACTTTACAAGCTTTGTGATGTGTGTGATACAATTATTAGAATCCGGATTAATTAGTTTTATGAAAACTGGTTAGTATATTGTAAAGCTCGCCATTTAGTCTCAATTGATCGATTGCCATGAAGTTTTGATTCGGATCAAAACACCGTCGCAATTGCGTATTGTACGCGATCACTAAGTCGGGAATCTTGTTGAATTATTCGAAAACCAATTGAAAAGAGTTTTCAATTTGAGACTAAAATGCAAGTTTTATAAGTTAAGCATGAAATCCAAAATATGAGATATTCCGGGTTTTTGATGTCTAAGGAAATTGCAGATTCTAATTATTGTAGTTTTCTGTTTCTGTTTCTTTTTCTGCAACCGTAAGTGTAATATTTGGGGTATCCCAATCTCGTTGCTATATGTCAACGAGTTTTAGAGATACGCATATTTGCTTGCGTTGATGATATATGATATCATGTGTTGATGTTGATATGATTTATTAGATCATCGTGAAAGAATAGCCGGGGTTTTTTATGTGAGATGAGGGTTTTTATTTTCATTCATGTAAAATATGTATGTAATATTCTTTTATTGGGGTGCTTCCGGGTTGAGGATGATATCACCACTGTTGTATATTATTTACTTTTCCGCATTAGGATAGACCCAAGGAAGGGAGCACAAGTAACCGGGTTCTAGAGTCCAGTGGGAGACCATCTCAAGGAGTTGAGACCGGGTCTCCTAACTCTAGAATTGGCAGGGTTACTTGCCGCTCTCGTAGGGGTCTAGGGATGTGGGTTTGGCTATTCATCACGACTGTGGAATCCGTGTTTTACATTATTGATCATATAACTGTGTGAGACGAATAAAATATTATATATATGATATATAATAAACGTTACTTATGTTTTGCACCCTCGCTAGTCCAGCCCCCGCTCTGCCGGTAGTTAAGTAACCTAACGGTGCATGACGGGGCCTCATGGCGAATGCGGATGGCATAAGCATATGTTCTATTTCCGTTTCATTTTTCTGTGATTTTTAGGAAACATTAATTGATGGGACTTCATTATTAAGATTAATGAAAAGAAAGAAACCAAAGATGTTGTAGAATCAAATTTTCAAAAAGGGTAGCTCTAGGTTATGCTTTGCATAGTGGTATTCATTTACGAATATCTAACACCTCATTCGATGAGGAAAGAGCCGAGATCCCTTCACCGGAAGTGACCTCTTTAGCGAAACTAGAAAATGCTACAACCCACTGGGTTTTGTCTTTTGACTGCTTCTCTAGTTCTTGCTTTGCATAGTGGTATGCATGAATATCCAGCACCTCATTCGATGAGGAAAGAGCCGAGATCCCTTCACCGGGAGTGACCTCTTTAGCGAAGCTAGAAAAGCCTCAAAAACACTCCTTTATAAAATTACTAGATTCTACGACGATATCAAGTTCATTACGCTCATGGTTTTCGTAAAAATCTGCGTAGCACTCCGTCATTTCAGATAAGTACTATTTAGTATTTGTGCTGCGTTTGTTGACCTCCGTCAAGACGTAGTGTGCGGTAGCTGATTAGTGCTTATCTGCCCCATGTGATGCGATTGGATTAGGGTAGTCGTACGGCCTTATTGACCTCCATCAAGGGTCGTGCGGGTGGGTTTAATTCAATCAAGAAATGATCGGGTTAAACTTGACTAGCAGCCTATGGTTTGTTGACCTTCGTCAAGGTCATAGGAAGCTAGGGGTAAAAACCATTATCGCGAATTTCAAGTGTTGAAATTTGCAATGAGATTGCATACCTTCTATATGATAGTTGGATCCTGATACCCACTACGAGTAAGAGTTTCTCCTGGGAGAATTTTGCACTTTACAATTAGCCGATCAAGTAGGTGTCTAGAAAGGTGTCAACGGGGTTATGCATCTAGGAAAACGAGGTTTAATATAATTAGGTCCGTGCGAAAGCACGGGAAACCTCCCTCGGAGTACCGATACCTGCCTGGCCGAACGATTGGCGAAACTGTAGATGTAAGTCTACGGTAGCGCCCCGGCCGTCTATAGACGCCAAATGCGGAACAAAAACTTTTTAACTGGCGCTATCGTATACTTTAACCCGGATCTGCCATTATTGCTAAACTAACAAACTGTAAAGAGAGTAGAAAGGTTATACCGAACGATCCGAGTCCTTCGTTCTTTAACCATCATCGCACGCTCCGTTGCGGCTGCTCCGATCTCGTCGATCTCCGATCTTCTCGTCCAGGTGGCACCACGTCAACGATTCTTTAAACGGGCTCCCGCCTCTGACTCGAGGCAACTCGGTCGTCAAGTTTGCTAAAAGAGACGACCAAGATTGATGTAGAGAATGAGTAGAAGACTTTGTCTCGTTCCGTCCAAAGCTATGGACGAACGGTTAATGAAGTTACCAATTGATTCGGGTGATGGAATGAAATGAGCAATGAAATTTCCATACACCCCAAAACTATCATAATATTTTCACAACCATCAAGTAAGAGTGAGAGAGAGGGGGAAGGGGCCAGCCATACTTATAGAGGTGGGGGGGTGACGGTAGAAGAGGGGGAGGTAACCATAAGAGAAATATCTAGTGTGAACACAAGAAATATCTAGTGTGAACACAAAGAAATATCTATTGTGAACACAAAGTGTGAACACAAAGTGTGAACACAATAAATGCACCATAAATGAACAAGTGAGTCACAAGCCTTGTCACCACCTTCTAGATGCTTCTAGAATCTTCCACACTCATCCAAGAAAAGATAAATCCGTCTTTAACCGAATGTTAAAAGAAGGCTGATAGAAAACTGGAAACTGGCAACTTCCAAAAGTGATCCCGAAACGAATTTCAGGATAACCCCGTAACTGTATAAATATACCCGTATTTGTATTATGACCGAATACAACTGCAACTGAGACAAAGATATTATATCTACTTAATATAATACTCAGATCCGGCTTAAACCAAAGCCCACCAGTATTATCAGCCCGAAAAATGACACGTGCGTAAACGCACGTGCATTTTCCGAACCCTGCCATAAAACCATACGGCCTCTACAACGTTTCGCCCGAACTTGGGAAACTGTCTGTGGGGGACTCTAATGACTCGTCAGTACCCTGGCAGTGGGTTTAACCACAAACCGTCAGCGGCACTAGCTATGCGTAACGGCTGCCCATGGACTGACCTCAAGGGAGGCCGATGAGCGAACTCATCCGGAAACCCCACTGAGCCTAACAGTGACAATGTATATACAGTCCGGTCCGTTCGTCTATGAGTATCACATATCTGCCTAGGGGGCTAGTAACGTCAGACCCCCAATAGCAGTATAAGCGTGTCGGAGTGTAGCCCAATAACACCCTGAGATATTACTGGAGTACCTACCAGTAAATCTTCTGCCATGGCCGTGGGCTTTGTGTAATGGCTCTTCTAGACACAGCACGATCTCACCCCCAATACCGGGAGAGACGAATCCCCTGCCGATCCGCTCACGTGCCTCCATGTGGCTCGGGACTGTACCCAAAAACTACCTGTTTGCACGACTCCTTTAAGCCGTGGTAGGGTAGAAATCAAAGCACAGTGGGAACTCACACGAGACAAATGACGACCTCAGGTCAATGAACTAACCTGTACACATGTCACCAGGGAACTGCTATCTGACGATAGGTATAGTACTAACTAGCAGATTCCCGGCGAGTCCTGTCCGGTGTACTCATAACCCAATGAGCACCTGTATACATCTTAGGTGATCCAACTGACACCAGTGGCTTGTGAGACCGACCACCTCCCCTCGACGGGGTTTCGACTGTATACACTAGTCTACTCCGGAGTATCGATGCCCTGTCTCGAAACTCCCACGACTAGGGACCACAATTAAGGATATGCTTATAAACCACCCAACTCTCACGTATATGATCGCCATCATACTGTTGGTAGTAAAGCAAGATCCTAAGGGCTCTATCAAAGTGTAACATGTAATCAGTCACCTGAACATGTACACGACTGATAAAGGCAAACCAGATAGCATACTATCATCTCGAGTAAGACTGTCCTACCGGTATAGGTCCTCCGCAATCATTGCAATCACGTACCTGCGATCTAATAATTGACTCTGAGGGCACTATCTCCAATAGTAGAGTGTAATTAATCCCGGCTAATCTTACATTTTATGGTTTGAAGGAAGATTTGATAAAAACAGTCGGAGCCATGCTTATTAGATAAGATAATAACCAATCTAATCTTGCAAGGGGCGCACGCAAAGTGATTACCCTTCTCTCTCTCCTGGTAGCGACCAATGAAATGCTTTAATCAAGATAATAATATGGATGTATTGACCGAACCTACTTATTATACTGAGCTAGGTTCCGCTCTACCTTATGATTGTTATATGTCTGAGCAAGGAATAAGGGAATATACGTATTCCCACGCCACCCAAACGAAGACTAAGCATGTTGATGCATTGTCTTCGGGTGTGTTCATAACCAAGAAATGTTTCTCAGTTTCCTCTACGTCCTGGGTATTGGATACCGGATCAGGATCCCACACATGTAATTGTTACTTGGGCTATATACAGGTGGAGAACGGGGAAAGGGTGATATGTCTCTAGTAGTAGAGAATGGTGTAATTGTTGCAGCCAAAGCAGTTGGCAGATATCACCTGGTGTTACCAACCGGTAATACATTGATTCTTCGTACCAATAAATAATGTGATTATTTTCCTAAATCAAGTGTTGATTGCGTAAGGTACGTTGTATAACAGTATAAACGTTCTGAATCAAAACACAGTTCTAACGTACAGAACACACATAAGAGGAACAGTTCAGAAATAAACGAAGTCTTCTTGTGGCATTGTAGACTGGGTCATATCGATGAAACAAGACTAGCTAAAGTTCCATAATGATGCATATTTGAATCCGTTCAAATTTATACCTTATGAAACTTTCCATTCATGTCTCAAAGACTTGGTGACAAAATCTCCGTTTACTGGAAACGGAGAAAGAGCTACTGAAATCTTGGACAGATACATGGTGATGTATGTGGTCCTATGTCTACATATGCCAGGGATGGTTCCGCGTACTATATTATATTCACCAATGTTCTCTCAAGATACGAACATATGTTCTGGTTGAAACACAAAACTGAATCTTTTGAGAATTTTGAAGGAATATAAGTACGAAGAAGAAAACCAGATGGGTAAAGGTATTCAAATCCTACGATATGATCGGGGAAAAGAATACTAGAGCACGGAATTCCGAAACAATTTAAAAGAGAATGAGATTCTCTCTCAGTTTACTCCTCCGTATAAACCACAGAACAACGGTATATCGGGGTGGAGGAATCACACCCTATGAGATATGATGCGCTCCATGATGAGTACTGCTGAGTTGCCTATTTCCTTTCAGGTACATTCACTTGAGAAGCTGCATACCTATTGAATAGAGTTCTGATCAAATCTGTTGCCCACCACTCCATATGAGATATGGAATGGGAAGAGACCATCTCTTAAACGGGTTGAGATATGGGGTTGTCCGGCCTATTTTGGAAAGCAAAATCCGAAAAAGCTTGAGGCAAGGCCATTTCTGTGCAAGTTTGTAGGATATCCTAAATATTCGCGAGGGCATATCTTCTACCACACCGATGAACAAAAGATGTTTTGTTTCTCGACATGTTACCTTTTTAGGAAAGGAATTTCTTATGGAAGAAATTAGTGGCAATGAGGTAAAACTAGAAGAAGTTCCAGCAAAGCAAACTATAACTGACGATTTGGTGGAACCGGAGGATTCAATAGTCCCTGACGAACCGAAACCACTCCGCAGATCTAGTTGGGTTCCTCATCCACCTGAGAGATACTACGATTTTCTCATAGATGATAGGAGCGAGGATTGCATCATTGAGATGATGACCCAACTAGTTTCGAGCAGACCATCACAAGTGGAGACTATGTGAAATGGCTGGATGCTATGCGATCTGAGATGGAATCCATGTACACCAGCAAAGTGCTGACTTTGCATGTTGCTCCTGAAGAGGTAAAACCCATCGGGAGCAAGGGGATATTTGAGAAAGATAATTTTGTGTAGTTGGAAAAATTGAGACTTTCAAAACTAGACTTGTCGCTAAGCTTAAGTCCATCAGGATCCTACTTGCCATTGCTGCATACCATGACTACGATATCTTGCAGACTGCACGTAAAAACCTCTTTTCTAAATGGTGATTTAGAAGAAAGCGTGTATACGACACTACCAGAGGGCTTCGTAGACAGTAAGAGTAGCGGAAGCATGTGCAATCTGGTTAAATCGATCTACGGATTAAAGCACGCATCGTGGAGATGGAACATCTGTTTTAATGAAGCTGTAAAAGAGTTTGACTTCATCAAAAAGGTAGATGAACCATATATAAATAAGAAGCTTGTAGAGAGTATGTTTGTCTTCCTCGTATTGTACGCGGATGACATACTCTTGATAGGAAAGGATGTTCTTATGCTACAATCGGTCAAGCACCTCTTATCACACAGGTTCTCCATAAAAGATCTAACCGATGTCTCCTACATCCTAGGGATATAGATCTATAAAGATAGATCTAAATGGATTTGGGATTGTCCCAATCCTGGTACATAGACACCATACTCAAGAGGTTTAGTATGGATGATTCTAAGCGTGGTAATGAACCCGCTTGTTCAGGAATCACTCTCTCCAAAGAGATGTCTCTTCAGACTGATTTGGAGGGGGCTCGAATACAAGGGATACCCTATGTTTTGGCAGAAGGGTCAATCATGTATGAGATGTTATTTACCAGACCAAATGTAACTTACTCACTAGGTGTAGTGAATAAGTATCAAAAAGATTTTGGGAAAACCACTAGAAAGCTGAAGAACATTCTTAAGTGCTTGAGAAGGACTAAAGAGATGTTCTTGGTGTGTGGTAACGGTGAGCTCCAGATGGAGTCCTTTACCGATTCAAGCTTCCAAAGTGATAAGGATGACTAAAAGTCAGTCTCGAGTTTTGTCTTTACCCTCAGTGGAAGGACGGTATGTTGGAAAGGTTCCAAGATATATACCGTAGCAGACCCGTTGATAGAGGCTAATTATATCCCTACCAACGATGCAGCCAAAGAGGTTGGCTGGATGAAAAGAGTTCATGAGATGAACTAGGTTCCTACCATTGGGTATCCAATACCTGTGTATTGTGATGACAATAGAGCTGTGTCTTTGGCCTAGGAACCCCGGTCCTGTCAACGATCCAGACATATTCTTAAACAGTATCACCTGATCAGGGAGATAGTTGTATCTCCAGGAGATCGAGGTCAGGAGAGTTGACACAGCGGATCCACTCACCGAGGCCATCCCCTAGATGATATTCAAGAGACTTTTGGGACGTTGGTTATGAGATACTACAACAACTGGCCTTAGTGCAAGTGGGAGATTGTTAGTTATATGTATGCCCTAGAGACCATTATTGTACATGTGATGTATATTATAGTGGATGCTTGGACATATATATAGAGAGAGGATTTCTTGCTCGACATGATAATATACTATCTGGTTACTCTTTATCTTAACATGTTGACTGGTATTCTTTACTGTTTTGCTCTCACATGTTGATAAAGCCCTTAGGATATGTACTTGATTACCAGGATTATGATGAGATCATACTAGTGGGGCCAGGGTGGTCCACAAGTACATCCTTTAATCAGTTCCTAGTCATGGGAATATCAAGACCAGGACATCGATATTCCAGTGCAGACTAGTGTGTACGTTTCTTGTCCCTTAGAGGGCGATGGTTGATCCCACAACTATTGGTGTGTGACATCAAAGATTGTATACAGGTGCTCATTGGAGAATGGGTACACCGAACAGGACTCGTCGAGGACTCCTATGTGGTAGTATACTTATCGTCAGATAACAGTCCTCTGGTGACACTGGTACAAGTTAGTCTGTAGACCCGAGATCGTCATAGAGTCTTGTGTGGCTCCCACTGTACTTTGATTTTCTCCCTACCACTGCTCAAAGGATTCGTGTAAACAGGTTGATTTTGGGTACAGTCCCGAGTCACATGAAGGCAATGAGCGATAGGAGGGGTTTTTCTCTTCCGGTATTGGGGGTTGATGTTGCGCTATGCTCGATTGGCTATAACTGGAAGTCCCTGGCCAGGGTTGTTGTTGAGATTTACTGATAAGTATTATCAGTAGTTTCTCGAACCGTTATAGGCTAGACATCGGAATGACTTATCATGTTACTGGGGACTGACGTTTGCCATCCATAGACATGATATGCAACATATCAGACGAAGAGACCGGAATGTACGGTAGTGTTACTGATAGGCTTCATGGAGACTATGGACGAGCTTGCTTGTTGATCTTCATATCGCTCAATACCCGGGTAGCCGTTACGTCCAGCTAGTACCGCTGATGGCTTGTGGGTGACTGATGTGATCATCACCTACTGCTGGCGTATTGACGAGTCTTTACGGTCCACAAAGAAGTTTCCTGGTTCAAGCGAAACAAAGTAGGACACATATGTGATATGTGTGTGGGCCTGATTAAATACGTGTATGTGATACCGTATTGTAATCTGGCAGTTATCTGTTATCGGTTCGGTTATATGTGATATAACCAGATTGTCGAATCAAGTGTTGATTTGATAATGTGATATACATATAAATGATATTAGTCGGTTATATGTGATATAACCGGATTATTAAATCAAGTGTTGATTTAATAATGTGATATATATTATTTGTGATATAATTATATCTTAACTAGTATCATTAGCCCACTAATTATTCTTTATTATATATGATATATATATATATATATAATAATGAAGCATGGCTTGATTTTCTATTTTTGATAAAAATAGAAATGAGGTGTAAATTGAGAGCATGGTTGCAAGCATGGGAGTTATATTTTTTTATTCATCTTGATTCACTATTCAAGCATGGTTGCAATTTTATATTGCAAAATTCCATGCTTGAATGAGTGGGGGTCAAGAGTTGTCATTCTTTCTTTGCTCATTCTCAACACTTAGCCCTTTTGTTTGCTTTGCTCTCATGGTTGCTCTCTAGCTTCTTCTTCTTCTTCAATCCTACGGTTCAAGCTTCAACCCTCACATGTGATGTGAACCATGAAGCTTGAACACAAACTAGTGAGCAAATTAAACCCCTACTTCACAATCACATATTAGATTAGCAATTTGATGTGGAGTGTTGCCTTCACTAATGAGATTAGTGAAAGGTTAGCTTGAGCTTGTGGACTTCTGGTGGATTGTCTTTGGCGCGAAGATCACGAAGGAGGTTCGTTCAACTCGAAAAGGAGCCTAGCAGAGTCGCGTGGACTTCAACCCGAAGCTATTGAAGAGAAGGACTCGAACTACAATGGTTGCTCTTTTCTTCTCTTGAGTTAATCACATCACAAAGGCAAACCCTTAATAATCTAGTAAAGATCTTGTTAGTCTAACTTAGCACCTAATAAAAATTTGAATTTAGCATGCTTGATACCTCTAGAAACTCATGGTGGTGCTAAGGTCGACTTTCTTTATTGATTTCATGTATTTTATTATGTTATAGCATCCACCACATGTCAAGGGTGCGATGATATCGATATTTTTTTCTTGGTTGTTTCATTGGTATGCTCACACCCCATGTCACGGGTGTTTATGTCATAATTAATTGGTGTTTTTTTATTTTATGAATATTTTTTATACCCTATGTCACAGGTATACCTTATACATTCATATAGGAAGACTTAACCGTAATTATGATTTCATAATAATCTAGTGACCACTTTGTCGTAGTCATCTAACATACGTGCGACGACATCTTCCCGTGGTCATTATGAAATGCATGATTTAGGTTAAGTTGGATGTTTTCGTTGATTTTTTTTTGTCACGACCCGAAAAAGTTACGTGACCGGCAATTAGATCATATGAAGTCTATAGGACCCCACCGTAACCCAAATAAGCCGAAAACCCAGAAATCTAAACCTTTTTAGGAGTAGTGGAGGTGAAGTTTTAAAATAGGGGTATAAAGGAACACAAGTTCTTTCTTTTCTTTTTTAGTATAAATAAAGTTTGTTTGAAATGCAAGTGAATTATATACTATAATTTGAAAACATTTTTGTCATTTAAAATTTAGGCAGCACCTCCTTTGTAAATTTTTAAACCAAAACTACTACATAACAAGAATAATATAGGCATCCCCAAGCGGGAGCTAGCTCTTCGCCAATTGGCAGAATCAAAACCACGCAATATGAAATATACAACGTCTAAGGCGAAGATCAATCACAGAAAGAAAATAAAGAAAACCAAAATATTATCAAATCCAATATAAGAATATTGTAACACCCTATCACTGGTATACTATATCTTATTTGGGTTATTTCAAATTTTGTGACAGATTTTTTTATTACTATTGCTTTTCGGTGCGGATAGTGCATTTGGTAACTGTGGCTAGTATCCGACCCGACCCGCATGGTTGAAACTCATCATGGTTCAAGATTACGTCAAATATTTGCTAGTACATAGGATCCATGCACATCTAGATTCTATGCACATATATAATATTTTGTATCCGCATATCTTTTAAATAATACAAATAAAAACCAAATAATATATTTTGATATCTAGCATGGTAATTTATTGTACCCCATATTATGTGGTTGCATTCCTGCATCATGTTCATGTCCTAATTGTTAAAATAGAGTCGTTTGGATCGCTACATATATTTACGTGGATCCTTACTTGGGGGTATGCATTTTTATTGACCGGATATCGTATTATGGGTTTAACTTTTACGTATTTTCTCCATATTTAAAAACAAGATTTTTAGAAGGGACCCGGGTAATTTTCGGAGTAATTTGATATTAGCTATATAATTCCAAATATATATTATAATATTTTTTCTTAAAAACTAAATATATATTCACTAACAGTTATATATAATATATATATATATATAATGTTTATATTAACAAATCCTAATCTCTCTCTCCCCTCAGTCAATCCCCCTCTCTTATCTCTGTCTCTCTCGCGTCTTTTCTCTCTCTCTCTCAACAGTTATATATATAATTTATATAATCTATTATATTAAAAAAAACTCACCTTTTCTCTCTCTCCCTCATATCTTTTCTTCTTCTCCCTGTGAGTAACCCTAGCCCATGTCCTCGTCATCGCCAAACCGCTGCCGCCGATCACCTCGTGCTCGCCTTCTCATCCTCGTCGGCCTTACCCTCTTCTCCGTCACCACCTCCTCTCACTCCTCTCCTTCCTGACATCCTGCAGCAAACCCCCGACACCAACCCAGAAACTTATACACCCCTCACCGGAGAACTCGCTGTCGCCACCCATAATCACCTCCATCCCCTCCTCCTCACCTCCCTCTCCTCTCCCGACACCCCAGACCAACGCCACCACCAACCTCACAATCCCCGACGCCGATCACCAACCCTAGAACCCATAGCCACCTTGCCGACGCAGCCACGTCGCCGTCGGCCATCGTCGCCATCATCTCGCCTCTATCCTCGCCACCCAGAACCCAAAACCAAGCAGCGACCCCATTCTTCTTTCTTCTTCTTCCTTTTCTTTCTTTCTTTATTTCTTTTCTTGATATTCCGATCGGCTCGCCGGAGTCGCGCACGTCACCGACGTTCCAAACGACCCAGTCACCATCATCGTCTAGCCAAGTCACCACGTCATGCCACTGCTCAACCAGGTCCTATCCTGCATGCGTAAGTTTGCATCGCGACGTTATTCCAACGTCGGACGTAGCATCCGTATCTCGACGTGAGATCCGATCAGGCAAGTTTTAACTTTCAACATGTTATGTTATTATATCAATCTTTATATGAACAAGAACAGTGCATGTGTTTTATTATTCAGCAAATAATATAGATTTACAGTTTTACGGTATTCATTCGTATCCGTACAGATAATCGTTTTCTACTTGCATGCCGGAACATCATGATATCATTATACTATTATATCAGTACAACATGTTATCTAGTTTGCATCATACATGATAATGGTGTTAGTGTTTATGCCTTAGAAGGCCATTACTGTATCATACTAGTTTGTATATTACTTAATGGAAGCTTGGGATATTCACAGTTGTATTGACAGTCTTGTTAAAAATGGTAGTACGCTACTTGGTTTGAGTCTACTTTAATATGTGCATATGTTTCTTGTAATGTATCGCTTATACATATTAGTAGAGCCCTAAGGTCTTTGCTTGATTACCAGCGTTGTGATGGCAGTCACATTAGTGGGGGCTGGGTAATCTATAAGCAACATCCTATACAGGTTCCTAGTCGTAGGATTATCGAGACAGGGCATCGATACTCCGGAGCAGACTAGTGTGTACGCTTCTCATCCCAGTTGGGGAGATGGTTTGTCCCACAGCCATCAGTACGTCGTACTGGAGATAGTATACAGGTGCTCGTTAGGTTACGGGTATACCGGACAGGACTCGCGGGGAACTGTTGGTTGGGATTATACCCGTCGTCAGTTAACAGTTCCCAGGCGACATGAGTACAGCATAGTACGCAGACTTCACACTGCTACTTCGCCTCGAGTGTGTCCCACTGTTCTTAGATTGCTACCCTACCACGGCTCCAAGGAGTCTTGCAAACAGGTAGCAGTTGGGTGCAGTCCCGAGCACTTGGAGGCAGTGGCGGTTAGACAGGATTCGTCTCTCCCAGTATTGGGAGTTGATATCGCGCTGTGTCAGAGAGCCATTACGCAAAGTCCCTGGCCAGGGCAAGCGAGATTTACTGGTAGGTTTTCCAGTAGTTTCTCAAGGTGTAATGAGCTACGCTCCGACACGACTTATACCGCTTTTAGGGGACTGATGCTTGCCGCCCCCTAGGCTCGATATGCGATAGTCTTAGACGAACAGACCGGACTGTACGGAGATTGTCACAGCAGGCTCAGTAGGAGTTCGGATGAGTTTCCTCATCGGCCTTCTTATCGACATCTACCTGGGGACCGTTACGTACAGCTAGTGCCGCTTGCGGTCTGTGGTTAAACCCACTGCCAGCGTAGTGTCGAGTCTTTAGAGTCCCACACAGAGAGTTTCCCTACTTCGGGCGAAACGATATAAAGGTCGTATGGTTTTACGACAGGGTTCGGACGCATACGTGTTTTTACACACGTACGATGTTCGGACAGTTTTTACTAGTCGGCTTTGGTTTAAGCCGGATTCTAGTATCGGATTATTGGATTTATACAGCCTAAAGTTTTTCCGTGTTTTCACGGATAGGAGGGACGTTCTCGTAATTTGTCGGGAAGCTTCTTGAAGCATGGTGACTTGGGGGTTAAGGTGGCATATGCATTAATTGGATAAATGAGTCATGGTGTGATTCATACATGGAGTTAATGAATCAATTACGATTTATATGACTCATGTGATGAATCACTTAGTGTATTAATGAAACATGATGATATATCATTATTTGTTATTCATTTAATATGTATGATATGTTTCATATATACACATATGATCTATTCATCCAAAAGGATTCTCATTCTCACCTTCTCTCTCCTCAAGCTCTCCCTCTTCAAACCCTAACCCTAACCTCTCATGTGTTGAGATCAAGGGTTAGCTAGACTAATACATCCATAATCCAACTCTATATTACCTAGGTTGCTTAGATTAGCACTTTGATAAACCTAGTTACCTCAAGTTAGAGGTTAAGCTTGGAGTAGGAGCTCTCGGGTGGATCGTCTTTGACTCGAGGAGGCCGTTGAGATGCCGACATTCCAAAGAGCCTACAAGGAGTGGAGGATAGTGATGAAGACCCGAAGGACAAGTAACGTGAGGTATAACTTAGAATCAGAGTAGTTAAACTTTTCGTAGTTTGCTAGTAACGGTTTAGACACGATTCATGCGCTCAAGTCCGTGTTACGAAGCTTTGATGATCGTTTTTCATATATTCCGCCTCGTAGCAAGTTCGTGGGGTGCGTGATATGGACTTACAGTGGTACCAGAGCCAACTAAACCATTACTAGCTTGTTAGCAACTAATTAGAACTTCGATCGACGGAAAACACGAAAACAACACCCCGAAACCCTATCAGTTTCTGTTAATTTTAAAAGTGTCAGAAAAATTATTTGATAGGCCTTAAAATTCACGGAAGGGAAATATAAGAAAACTGGGAAAATACGAGTTCTCAACTCGGTAAGATGGCCGCGGATCCGCGGAACAATAGTGCTTTTGGCCGCGGATCCGCCGCCGAGTCAACTCCGAGTTGACTCGGATTTGCGCAGTAATTCATATATTATGGTGTTTTGTTTTCCTGTATATTCTGTTTTACCCAGGTTACTTCTGTGATGGCTTGCATTTGGGGTAGACACGGAAAAAAGTTGTCGATCGATATTCTAAGTTATTTGCTAATCGGGTTTTTATCTGTAATGATTAATGTGTTCGTAAACCTCCCCTAACTGCTAGTATGTCGGTTGGTAGGGTGTTGCACATTTATGTAATGTTTACTGTTTGTGTATATTAACTTGATTGGATCGTTGTGATGATTAGCCGGGGTTTGAGATGGGTTTTATATTCATTCATTCGATGTAAAATGTAATATGATGTAATATTCTTTTGCGGGGCACATCCAGGTTGCGGTTGTAGCCACCGTTGTATTATTTCATTTACTGTTTTTTGGCTCCTAGAATAGACCCAAGGTGGGGTACACAAACTACCGGGTACGTTGAAGTGTTTAGTGGCCTACTCACGTTGTTGAGGGAGACCGCTTAACTTCGGGTACTTGGCGGGTAGTTTGCCGTATCCGTAGGGGTCTAGTGTGGGGTAAAGTCTATTCATCACAACTGTGTAATCCGGTTTTTGTTGCAGGCTTAAAGCAAACGCGGATTGCTTGTATATCCAATAATGTTCATTTGAGATCTGGAATGCCTATTATTGCGTCTGACGAATGTACAATATCTATATATGATAGCTATTTAGACGTCACTTATGTTTTACACCCGCGCTAGCCCAGCCCCCGCTCTGTCGTTAGTCAAGTAACCTAACGGGTGATGACAGGACCCAGTGGCGAATGCGGATGGCATAAGAGGACATTGTATTTTCGTTGTTTTCTGCAATGATAGATTAAATGATGGGACGCATTATTTTAATGCAAAGAAAATAAACCAAAGTTGAATCGTTGGAACAAATTTAAAAGAAACCACTCGGTTATTTTAAAAGAGCAGATTTTTTTAATTACGGAGCTTTAACCTCTCCTTTTAAAAAGCTATCAGGTTCCTTCGATTATATCAAGTTCACTACGTTAACGGTTTTGCCAAAACCAGTCGTAGCCCTCCGTCATTTCTTATGGATAGTCAGTAGTATTCAAGTTGTGTTTGTTGGCCTTCGTCAAGGCATAGTGATTGGTAGCTGCTGGGGTATTCATTTGTTGCATAGATAGATGAGTTGGTTTGGGACAGTCGTATTACCTTGTTGGCCTTCGTCAAGGGTATGTACGGGTGGGTTCAAATTAACAAGATAATGATGGGTAGAACTTGACATGTGACTTATGATTTGTTGGCCTTCGTCAAGGTCATAAGAACATGGGGCAAAAATCCACATCGGGAGTTTCTAATGAAACTGAAACTTGCTAGTGTTGCATACCATTTGGAGTTTGATGAATGTTGGTAGGATTCCTTCAACATTATCATACGATGATATTTGGATCCCGATCCTACTGTGAGTATATGCTACTTATCAGGAGATTCGTCACTTAACGATCAATGCTATAAACCAAGTAGGTGTCGAGAAAGGTGTCAGCGGGGCTATGCCCCCAGAGAAAAGAGGTTATTTAATTAAGGAACTTCGCGAAAGCGTTGGAAAACCTCCCTCGAAGTACCGACACTAGCATGGCTGAACGGTTAAGCAAGTATTGTACAGTGAGAATAGTCCTGGCTAATTCATCTTTTATGGTTTGAGGAAGGATTCGAGAAACAGTGGGAGCCATCCAGTTTAGATAAATTAAAAACCAATCTAAACTTGCAAGTGCATCATGCTAAAGTGTTTTCTTCTCTCTCTCTCATTGCAGCGACCTTGTTACCAGGACTAGGTTACATCTAGATAACAAGTTGACTGAATCTAACTTATTTGACTGGCAAAGGTCTGTCCAGATGTCTATTGCCTATGACAAGCTGGACCACCCTATTACTACTCAAGATCCCACCGTCCCAGGTCCAGTTTCCACCGTCGCGGATATGGATATCCGTCAGACAAGGGAAAAGGATAAAGCGAAAGCCAAGTGCCTCGTGTTGGCTTCAGTTTATGGTGTATACCAGAAGCAGCACGAGAAGATGGACTCAGTTTCCATCTTTCTCCATAACAAAGATTTATATGGAGAGCAATCTCATATCGCAAGATATGAAACCTTGAAAGAATTAATTCAAGCAAGGTTGGCTGTCGGGTCATCTGTAGGGGACGACGTCCTTACAATGACTAGCTATATTGATGAGCTCAAGGACCTGGAGACCACGTTAGGAAACAGGTCATACGCTGACTTATTTCCACAGTCCTTACCCTCTACTTACACCCTGAAAGAAACCAGGGAGACACAAGCTCTGCTTAATGGGGGACCTTCTTCTTCTACATCCAGGGCGAAAGCAAAGGGTGAAAATACGAAGACCTCTACAAAGCCGATATACGGTGTCAATAAAGTAGGAGGAAAGGGAAGAGCAAAAGTTTCGGGACTTGGAGTAGCTAAGGAGGAATGTTCCTATTGTTATGGGAACGGGCATTGGCAGAAGGATTGCAGGGCTTTGGAAGCCTGTAGCCAGGATACGAAGCATGTTGTGGCTTCAGCCTCAAGTGTGTTTGTAATTGAGAACTGTTTGTCAATTAACTCTACTTCCTAGGTACTAGATACCAGAGCAGGATCTCACATCTGTAATTCATTAGATGCTTTAAGAAACTGTAGATTTATAAGGGTAAGTGATATGTCTCTCAGAGTTGCAAACGAAATGAGCGTGGACGCTGAATCCGTGGGAGAATATCGCCTAGGTTTGACAAGTGGGCAGATATTGATTCTATGTAACTGTTTGTATGTACCTAGTTTGACTTGTAATATCATATCAGTGTCCTTACTTTCGAAAGAGGGATATGATTTTACATTCGTAAGCGATGTAGTTCGCATCCACCTAAATCAAGTTCTGATTGGGTCTGGTACATTAGATAACGGTATATACGTATTGAGTCAAGCTCAGGTTTTCAATGTCCAGAACACACTTAAAAGAAAGTCTCCAGAAATGAATCAGGCTTTCTTATGGCATTGTAGACTAGGTCACATCAATGAAACACGGTTAACGAAGTTACATAGAGAAGGATATTTGAATCCGTTCGAATATCAATCTTATGCCACTTGTGAATCTTGTCTCATGGGAAAGATGACAAAGACTCCGTTTACTGGACATGGAGTAAGAGCGATCGAGCTCTTAGGACTCGTACACAGTGACGTGTGCGGTCCAATGTCTACACATGCGCGAGGTGGTTATTCCTACTTCATTACTTTTACGGATGATTTCTCTAGGTATGGACATATCTTCTTGATGAAGCATAAATCCGAGGCCTTTGAGAAATTCCCGGAATACAAGAATGAAGTGGAAAACCAAACAGGCAAAAGTATCAAGACACTGAGATCTTATCGAGATGGTGAATACTTAAGTGCCGAGTTCCTGGGTTACTTAAAAGAGAATGGAATTCTCTCTCAGCTTACTCCTCCATACACACCACAACACAACGGTGTATCGGAAAGGAGGAATCGAACCCTATTGGATATAGTTCGTTCCATGATGAGTAAGGCTGAGTTACCGCGATCTTTCTGGGGTTATGCACTAGAATCAGCTGCATATCTTTTGAACAAAGTTCCAACCAAGACTGTACCTACCACACCATATCAGATGTGGAGTGGGAAGAAACCCTATCTTCAGTACCTGAAGACATGGGGATGTCCAGCTTTTGTAAAAATGCAGCATCCGGACAAGCTCGAGGCACGCTCAGTACAGTGTAAGTTTGTGGGATATCCAAAGAACTCCAAGGGATACTGTTTCTATTACGCAGAGGAACAAAAGGTTTTTGTTTCTCGTCATGCCCACTTCTTAGAAGCTGAATTTTTAGAAAATCGGAAGAGTGGGAGCGCAGTAGAACTGGAAGAAATTCCAAAACCACAAGCTGTTACTGAAAGTATGGTGGAACCAGAGGTTTCAGAAGAAAGGGACATACCAGCGCCTATCCGCAGAAGTAGTAGGTAGTCTCATCCGCCCGAGAGATACTACGGTTTTCTCATAGACGGGGATCGAGAAGATTGCGTCATTGATAATGACGACCCTACTAGCTTCCAGCAAGCCATTCAGAGTGGCGACTCGGTAAAATGGCTGGATGCAATGCGGACCGAAATGGAGTCCATGTACACTAACAAAGTATGGACTTTGGACATTGCTCCAGATGGGGTAAAACCCATAGGATGCAAGTGGATCTTCAAAAAGAAGATTGGTGTAGATGGACAGGTTGAAACCTATAAGGCTAGACTTGTTGCAAAGGGTTTCCGTCAAAGACCTGGTTTGGACTATGACGAAAACTTTTCTCCAGTGGTTATGCTAAAATCCATTCGGGTCCTTCTTGCTATTGCTGCCTTCCACGATTATGAGATCTGGCAGATGGACGTAAAGACGGCCTTTCTAAATGGTAATTTGGAAGAGAGCGTCTATATGGATCATCCAGAGGGATTCATTCAGAGTGGGAGCAGCGGTAAAGTATGCAAGCTGCTTAAATCCATTTATGGACTAAAGCAGGCATCGCGGAGTTGGAACATCTGTTTCGATGATACTGTCAGAGAATTCGACTTTATCAAAAATCCAAATGAACCGTGCATATACAGTAAGATTGTAGGGAGAGTTGTTGTATTCCTCGTCTTGTACGTGGATGACATTCTCCTAATAGGAAATGATATTCCTATGCTACAGTCAGTCAAAAGATTCTTGTCACAGAAGTTATCCATGAAAGACCTGGGTGATGCCACCTACATTCTGGGGATCCAGATCTATCGTGATAAATCAAAGAGGATGTTGGGACTTTCGCAGTCCAGGTACATTGACACCATTTTGAAAAGATTCAGTATGGATGATTCTAAGCGCGGTAACCTACCGTCTTGTTACGGAATCACCCTCTCCAAAGAGATGTCTCCCAAGACTGATTTGGAAAGGGATCGCATGTCGATTATACCCTACACTTCTGCGGTAGGCTCTATAATGTATGCGATGTTATGTACCAGACCAGATGTAGCATACGCATTGAGCGTTGTAAGCCAGTATCAGGCAAACCTAGGGAAGAAGCACTGGATAGCAGTAAAGAACATTCTCAAGTACCTAAGAAGGACTAAGGAGATGTTCTTAGTGTATGGCAGAAAAGACCTCTAGATTGAGGCCTTTGCTGACTCCAGCTTCCAGAGTGACAAGGATGACTCCAAGTCCATGTCGGGTTATGTCTTTACCCTCAATGGAGGGGCGGCATGTTGGAAGAGTTCCAAGCAGGACACCGTTGCTGACTCAATGATGGAAGCGGAGTACATAGCTGCTTGCGATGCCGCAAAAGAAGCTGTCTGGATGAAGAAGTTCCTCACAGAACTTCAGGTGGTTCCTACCAGTATTGGTCCAATACCTCTGTATTGCGACAACAACGGTGCTATAGCTTTAGCGAAGGAACCCAGGTCCCATCAGAAGTCCAGACACATCTTAAGGCGGTATCACCTGATCAGGGAGATCGTCGATCGCCGGGAGATCGAGGTAAAGAGAGTAGATACAGAGAATAACACTGCTGATCCATTCACAAAGGCCATTCCTCAGACGCAGTTCGAGAGGCTATTCGAGATGATAGGTCTGCGATATGCCAGTATATGGCCCTAGTGCAAGTGGGAGATAGTTAGTGTTTATGCCCTAGAAGGCCATTACTGTATCATACTAGTTTGTATATTACTTAATGGAAGCTTGGGATATTCACAGTTGTATTGACAGTCTTGCTAAAAATGGTAGTATGCTACTTGGTTTGAGTCTACTTTAATATGTGCATATGTTTCTTGTAATGTATCGCTTATACATATTAGTAGAACCCTTAGGATCTTTGCTTGATTACCAGCGTTGTGATGGCAGTCACACTAGTGGGGGCTGGGTGGTCTATAAGCAACATCCTATACAGGTCCCTAGTCGTAGGATTATCGAGACAGGGCATCGATACTCCGTAGTGGACTAGTGTGTACGCTTCTCATCCAAGTTGGGGAGATGGTTTGTCCCACAGCCATCAGTACGTCGTACTGTAGATAGTATACAGGTGCTCGTTAGGTTACGGGTATACCGGACAGGACTCGCGGGGAACTGTTGGTTCGGATTATACCCGTCGTCAGTTAACAGTTCCCAGGTGACATGAGTACAGCATAGTTCGCAGACTTGGCACTGCTACTTCGCCTCTAGTGTGTCCCACTATTCTTAGATTGCAACCCTACCACGGCTCAAAGGAGTCTTGCAAACAGGTAGCAGTTGGGTGCAGTCCCGAGCACTTGGAGGCAGTGGCGGTTAGACAGGATTCGTCTCTCCCGGTATTGGGAGTTGATATCGCGCATTGTCAGAGAGCCATTACGCAAAGTCCCTGGCCAGGGCAAGCGAGATTTACTGGTAGGTTTTCCATTAGTTTCTCAAGGTGTAATGGGCTACGCTCCGACACGACTTATACCGCTTTTAGGGGACTGACGCTTGCCGCCCCTAGGCCCGATATGCGATAGTCTTAGACGAACAGACCGGACTGTAGGAGATTGTCACAGCAGGCTCAGTAGGAGTTCGGATGGGTTTCTTCATCGGCCTTCTTATCGACATCTACCTGGGGACCGTTACGTACAGCCAGTGCCGCTTGTGGTCTGTGGTTAAACCCACTGCCAGCGTAGTGTCGAGTCTTTTGAGTCCCACACAGAGAGTTTCCCTACTTCGGGCGAAATGATATAGAGGTCGTATGGTTTTACGACAGGGTTCGGACGCAAACGTGTTTTTACGCACGTACGATGTTCGGACAGTTTTTACTAGTCGGCTTTGGTTTAAGCCAGATTCTAGTATCGAATTATTGGATTTATACAGCCTAAAGTTTTTCCGTGTTTTCACGGATAGGAGGGGCATTCTCGTAATTTGTCGGGAAGCTTCTTGAAGCATGGTGACTTGGGGGTTAAGGTGGCATATGCATTAATTGGATAAATGAGTCATGGTGCGATTCATACATGGAGTTAATAAATCAATTATGATTTATATGACTCATGTGATGAATCACTTAGTGTATTAATGAAACATGATGATATATCATTATTTGTTATTCATTTAATATATATGATATGTTTCATATATACACATATGATTTATTCATCCAAAAGGATTCTCATTCTCACCTTCGCTCTCCTCAAGCTCTCCCTCTTCAAACCCTATCCCTAACCTCTCATGTGTTGAGATCAAGGGTTAGCTAGACTAATACATCCATAATCCAACTCTATATCACCTAGGTTGCTTAGATTAGCACTTTGAGAAACCTAGTTACCTCAAGTTAGAGGTTAAGCTTGGAGTAGGAGCTCTCGGGTGGATCGTCTTTGACTCGAGGAGGCCGTTGAGGTGCCGACGTTCCAAAGAGCCTACAAGGAGTGGAGGATTGTGATGAAGACCTGAGGGACAAGTAACGTGAGGTATAACTTCGAATCGGAGTAGTTAAACCTTTCGTAGTTTGCTAGCAACGGTTTAGACACGATTCATGCGCTCAAGTTCGTGTTACGAAGCTTTGATGATCGTTTTTCATATATTCCGCCTCCCCGCAAGTTCGTGGGGTGTGTGACATGGACTTACAAATGGATGTATAATGGTTATTACAGATAGATTCAAATGCATCAATGCATCAGTTGTGTTTACTGTGTTTCGATATTGATTATAGTTTCACATTGAATATCTATTTGGTTCATATGCATTACATGACATGTTCACGATACACAACATGACTTGTTACTTGTATATTATTACTAATGCCAACAATCCTGACATTGTTGTCCTAACGGACGTGACTTTTTGTCCATATAGACAAGACCTGTACCTGTTTGATCTTGTGTTGGCATTAGATTTATATCGTTAATACCTGACTTGAACACAAACTTAGGGGAAAAGGGGAAATCAAGAATGTAACCAAAACGTAACTCAAGAGGATATTTTTATTGTTTGCCATTTTTCAAGGCGTTACAGAATAAATAATTGTTTGTCGTTTTCCGGGCGTTATGGAATAATCATTATTGTTTTCCGTGTTTTCGGGCGTTACGGAATAAATACTGTTACCATGGTCCCATGGGGAATGAACGGGATATAAACTGTTGGGTTACAATGAGGTTTATATTAATTGATTTTTTTGGTGTATAGTAGCGCCTCTAGTAGTGATCTTTTAAATTTTAGCGGGCTATTACAAACGAACTTCGAATCGTAAGTAAATTTCAGGGTAATAACAACAATATAGGAAGTCTAGGCTAAAGGAAAAGGGAATACAGCCTTTGTAGCTAACTCCTTCACTCTTTTGGACTCCTATGGCTTTGCTCGAAGCTTGGATCAACTCCGCTTGAGGTCCTTCATCATCTACGATGATCCACCCGGAGATTCCTAGGTCAAGCTCTTTGCTTCACAAAATCAAGATGAAGTGGAGCAAACACTCTACACTAAAAAGCTAGGGTAGTGTAGAATGGTTATGTGGTTTATATACTCTCTTAAAAAGCCTTTCTTTTTAATTTCCTCACTCTTTTTTAAACTCAAGAGAGCTTGAAGAAGGAGGAAGATGAAGATGGCAATGCTTTGTGAATATTATGATAAAAAAACTTTCAATAAAACGAAAAAGATAAATATATATGTGAGACACTCTCACATATAACCATGGTTAACTAAATATCTAGATATTTTTGTAGTGGGTTAAAGAACAAAGGAAATGTAACTTGGGTTAAAGTCAATGGCCAATGAGAAGTGTGTGGAAACTATGAGTCACAATAATCATTTCCTTTTTCCTTTTTACTTAAAACAAAAATACACATATATAGCAACCATGTGAGTCTTATATTGCCATATTCTATATATCAACAACCATGATACATGTGTATGTATGTATGTATGTATGTATGTGTGCATTCACATCATGTGTATGTATAAACATATATGCGTACATCTATCCATACACCCAAAATAAAAGGTTTAATTAAAAGTGAGCTAAAAGTCAATATTAAATCAACACTTGATTTAACAAATCGGTCACATCAAATATGACCCGGCCAATAGTAAACGCCCGATTAAAATATGGTATCACATACTTGCATTTAATCGAGCTCCCGCGCATATCTCATATGCGCACCACATTGTTTCGCCTAAGCTAAGAAAATCCTGTGTGGGACTCTAAGACTCGTCAATACGCCGGCAGTAAGCGATGATCATATCAAACACCCACAAGCCGCAAGTGGTCAGCTAAACGTAACGGCCACCCGAGTATTGAGCGATTAGAAGAAAAACAAGCGAACCCGTCAAAACTCCCGTCGAGCCATCGGCAACACTTATTATACAGTCCAGTCTCTTCGTCTGATATGTTGTATATTAAGTCTAGCGATGGAAGCGTCGAGCCCTAATAACTCAATAAGTCATGTCGATATGGACTATGACCGGTCGAGAAACTAATGATAACACTTATCAGTAAATCTCATCAGCCATGGCCAGGGAATTCAAGTCAAATCCAATCGTACATAGCACAACATCAACTCCCAATACCGGGAGAGAAGAAACCCCTCATATCGCTCACTGTCTCCATGTGTCTCGGGATAATACCCAAAAGCCACCTGTTTGCATGACTCAGTAGAGCCGTGGTAGGGTGGAAATCAAAGTACAGTGGGAGAACACACAAGACTCTATGGCGATCTCGGGTCTACAGACTAACCTGTACCAGTGTCACCTGAGAATTGCTATCTGACGATAGATATAATACCATATAGGAGTTCTCGGTGAGTCCGTTCAGTGTACCCAGTCTCCACTGAGCACCCGTATACAATCTTCGATGTCACAACACCAATGGATATGGGATCATCCATCGCCCATCATATGGGTCAAGAAACGTATAAGCTAGTCTACTCTGGAATATCGATGCCCTGTCTCGATATACCCTCGACTAGGAACATTTTATGGATATTCTTATAGACCACACATGCCCCACTAGTATGATCTCCATCATAGCCATGTAAGTCAAGCAGATATCCTAAGGGATTTATCAACATGTATGCAATGAACAGTATCAAGTAAACATGTCAAGATAAAGTAAAACCAGATAGCATACTATCATGTCGACCAAGAAAGTCATCCAACATATATAATTGTCAAATCATCAACTATACATATAATGGCCTCTAGGGCATACATATATCTAACAATCTCCTACTTGCACTAAGGCCAATTATTGGCGTATCTCATACCCAACATCTCAAAAAGTCGCTCGTGTTGCGGCTGTGGAAGGGCCTTGGTGAGTGGATCCGCGGTGTTATTCTTTGTGTCTACTCTCCGAATCTCGATCTCTTAGCGATCTACTATCTCCCAGATCAAATGATATCGTCTGAGGATGTGTCTGGACTTCTGATGGGATCTGGGTTCTTTGGCTAACGCCATGGCTCCATTATTATCACAATATACTGGTATTGGATTAATAATGGTTGGAACCACTCCTAGTTCCGCGACAAACTTCCTCATCCAGACGGCTTCCTTGGCAGCAATATACTCAGCTTCCATCGTGGAGTCTGGAACGGTATCCTGTTTAGAACTCTTTCAACATACCACCCCTCCATTGAGGGTAAATACAAACCCTGAGATAGATTTACTGTCATCCTTATCACTTTGGAAGTTGTAATCGGTAAAGGCCTCCATTTGGAGATCCTCATTACCCTACACGAAGAACAATTCTTTAGTCCTTCGCAAGTACTTAAGAATGTTCTTCACCGCTATCCAGTGTTACTCCCCTGGGTTGGATTGATACCTGCTTACTACAGCTAGTGCATAAGCTATATCAGGGTGAGTACATATCATCGCATACATTATAGATCCTACGGCTGAAGCGTAGGGTATAATGCTCATGTGAGCTCTCTCTTCATCAGACTTCGGGCAGAAGTCCTTGGAGAGAGTGATTCCATGACAAGCGGGCAAGGCACCACGCTTGGAATCTTCCATACTAAACCTTTTTAGGATGGTTTCAATGTACTTTGATTGGGACAATCCCAATAACCTCTTGGATCTATCTATATTGATCCTTATGCCCAAAATGGACGAGGCATCACCCAGGTCCTTCATGAAGAACCTTTGTGCTAAGAATAATTTGACCGATTGTAGCATAGGAATATCATTTCCTATCAAGAGAATGTCATCTATGTACAATACGAGGAAAGTGACGGTACTCCTTACAATCTTCTTATAAATGCATGGTTCATCTATATTTTTGATAAAATCAAGCTCTTTGATTGTATCATCAAAATAGATGTTCCAGCTCCGTGATGCCTGCTTTAACCCATAAATGGATTTAAGCAACGTACACGCTTTTTCGCTGCTCCCACTGTCAATGAAGCCCTCTGGCTGATCCATAAAAATGCACTCTTCTAAATCACCATTTAGAAATGCAGTTTTAACGTCCATTTGCTAGATTTCATAGTCGTAGTCAGAAGAAATAGCAAGTAGGATCCGAATGGATTTAAGCATTGCTATTGGAGAGAAAGTTTCATCATAGTACAGTCCTGGTCTTTGACGAAAACCTTTCACTACAAGCCTTACTTTATAAGTTTCTACCTGACCATGTACACCAATATTTTTCTTAAAGATCCATTTGCACCCTACTGGTTTTATCCCAGGAGGTGCAACGTCCAAAGTCCATACTTTGTTGGTGTACATGGACTCCATTTCAGATCTCATGGCATCCAACCACTTCACCGAGTCCCCACTCGTGATAGCCTGCTGAAAACTAGTAGGGTCATCATCATCCATGATGCAATCTTCTCTATCACCATCGACGAGAAAACCATAGTATCTCTCCGGTGGGTGAGAAGTTCTACTACATCTCCGGAGCAGTTGAGATTCTTGATGTTCTAGTGCAACATCAGGTTCAACCAATTTTTCATGAGTAATTTCTGTCTCTAGAAACTCTTCTAGTTCTACCGCATTGCCATCGCTACTATTTGTAAAAATTACATTTTCTAAAAATGTGGCATGTTGAGAAACAAACACCTTTTGTTCCTCCTTGTGGTAAAAAATATATCCATGTGAATGTTTTGAATATCCCACAAAAGTACACATAACTGATCGTGTCTTGAGTTTATCTGGATTCTTCTTTTTGACAAAAGCCGAACAACCCCATATCCTAACTCTTTTAAGAGATGGTCTCTTTCTACACCACATCTCATATGGAGTGGTAGACACGGTCTTGGTTGGAACCCTGTTCAATAGATAAATTGATGTCTCTAATGCATGTCCCCAAAAGGAAAGCGGTAACTCAACATCGCTCATCATGGACCGTACCATACCTAATAGGGTATAATTCCTCCGTTCTGACACAGCATTGTGTTGTGGTGTGTAAGGGGGAGTGAGCTGAGAGAGAATCCCATTCTCTTTTAAGAAGTTTGAAAACTCAGTGCTTAATACTCTCCACCTCGATCTAATCGAAGTTTCTTGATGCTCGAGCCAGTTTGTTTTTCTACTTCAAATTTATACTCCTTGAATTTCTCAAAAACTTCGGATTTATGCTTCAACAAAGACACATGTCCGTATCTTGAGAAATCATCAGTAAAAGTAATGAAGTATGAAAAACCGCCTCTAGCATGTGTAGACATTGGTCCACATACATCACTATGTATGAGCCCTAAGAGTTCTGTAGCTCTCTCTCCGTGTCCAATAAACGGAGTTTTGGTCATTTTACCTTTGATACAGGACTGACAAGTCGCATAATATTTATATTCAAAAGGATTCAAATATCCAACTTTATGTAGCTTGTTTAGTCTTGTTTCATTAATATGACCAATTCTACAATGCCAAAGAAAGGATTCATTTATATCTGAAATCTTTCTTTTATGTGTATGTTGTATGTTGAAAACTGTGTGTTGGTTTAGGACGTAAATACCATTATTTAATGTACCAAACCCAATCAACTTTTGATTCAAGTAAATATTCTTAACATTATTCTGCAACACAAAATGATATCTTTCATTGTCTAACAAGGAAACGGATATTATATTACATAGCACACTATGTACATAATAACAAGGGTTCAAAACCAAAATACATCCTGAAAGCAACCCCAGATGAA
Organism: Agapanthus africanus; assembly: GCA_030015575.1. Lineage (NCBI taxonomy): Eukaryota > Viridiplantae > Streptophyta > Magnoliopsida > Asparagales > Amaryllidaceae > Agapanthus > Agapanthus africanus. The sequence continues at coordinate 370,296,631 of JASDDO010000008.1, forward strand.
ACTCTCCTACGGATATAGCAAGTACATTGGAACCATTTCCAACCCGTGGAGTGTGGTCCCCGGTCATCAAAACACTATTGTTTCTCAATCCCTGCACACAATTGCAGATGTGAGAACCAGAACCGGTATCTAATAACCAAGATGAAGAGCTTAAAGAAAAACAGTTTTCAGTTACAAACACACCTGAAGTGGAAGCATCAATATGCTTCTTCTTCTTGAGATTTGCAAGGTACAAAGCACAATTGCGTTTCCAATGTCCCGACTTGTGGCAGTAAAAACATTCTCCTTTTCCACTTCCCGCGGCCCCAGACTTTTCTTTCCCCTTCGTCTTTTGAACTCCACCTCTCGGCTTGGCGGGATTCTTCTTCTTTCCCTTGGCCTTGGCTTTTGGGACTGAAGAGGAAGATGGCCCATAAAGCAGAGCGGGAGTTTTCGCTATCTTAAGCGTGCTCTCTGCACTTCTCAACTTATTGAGAAGTTCAGGAAATGATTTCTCCAAATCGTTCATATTATAGTTTGCTATGAATGGAGCAAAGGCAGAGGGGAGAGACTGTAGAACAATATCAGTATATTGCTCATTGTCCATGGTCCATCCTAGGTCCTCAAGTTCTTCTATAAGACCAATCATCTATAAGACATGTTCACCTACTGGTGTGCCAGAAGCCATTCGCATCTGAAACAACTTTCGAGATGCCTCGTAGCGTAAAGTCCGAGATTGCTCTTCATACAACTCTTTTGTATGAAGAAAAATGGATTGAATATCCATCTTATCGTGTTGCTTCTGATGTACACTGTCCATAGAAGCAAGCGCGATGCATTTGGCCGTGTCACAATCAATATCCCATGTTTTTCGGATCTCCTTATCCGAAACAGCTGATTCAGGACCTGGGACAGGTGGGGCTTTGGCAGTGAGGACATATGATACTTTATCATATGTGAGTGCAATGTTCAGGTTCCTCAGCCATTCTTTATAATTCGGTCCAGTCAGTTGGTTTTTCTCTAACAGAAGTTTCAGTCCCGTCATAGGTATCTGCCATTAGGAGAGAGAAAATAATACACCCAGTGAAATGCTCTTGTAAAGATCAGATTGGTTATTATCTTATCTAATCGATGTCTCACACTGCTTTTATCAAATTTTCTTTAAAACCTCAAAAGAAAACTAGCCAGGATTAATTACATTCTACAGTTTCGCTAACCGGTCAGCCAGGCCATTGTCGGTACTTTGTGGAAGGTTCCCTGTGCTTTCGCACGGACCTAATTAAAATAAACCTCGTTTTTCAATAGGTCAAACCCCGTTGACACCTTTCTAGAAACCTACTGGATTAGCTAATTGTAAAGTGAAAAATTCTCCTAGGAGTAACTCTTACTCACAGTGGGATCAGGATCCAATTATCATATAGATGGTATGCAATCTCATTGCAAATTTCAACTTTTGAAACTCCCGATATGGTTTTTACCCCTAGTAGCTTATGACCTTGGCTATGGTCAACATATCATAAGCACTAGTCAAGTTCTACCCGTCATTTTGAGATTAACTAGACCCACCCATATGACCCTTGACTATGATCAACATAATCATATGAATGTCCTAACTAATCGCATCATATGCTTTGTAGGAAGACATCACTTAGCTACCGTATACTACGCCTTGACTATGATCAACATACGTAGCATGAATACTAAGTACTCTGCTTCCTAAAATTACGGAGGGTTGCGGATAGTTTTTATGAAAACTTTTAACGTTTTGAACTTGATATCGTTGTAGAATCTAAATGGTTTCTAGAAAAGGAGTGGCTTAAGATCCGCATCATTTGAAACTTGCTTTTTCATAAAAAAAAAGAGCTGAACGGGTTTCAAATCCGATTCTACAACAACTTTAGGTTTCTTTTTCTTTACATTAATCTCATTAATGTATTCCCATCATTTAAGTTCCTAAGCCATCACAGAAAAGAAACGAAAAACAATATCGCATATAACAATATTGCATTCGTCTCAGATATTAAGCAATCACATCACAGAATAACCAGCAGCAGAAACACATATATGAAAATATAGGATATGCTAGGAACTCCGTATTTTATATTTAGCCTACGATAGAAAATACGGATTCCACGGTCGTGATGAATAGCCAGGCCCACACCCCTAGACCCCTACAAGAGCGGCAAGTGACTCTGCCAATTCTAGAGTTAGGAGACCCGGTCTTGACTCCTCGAGATGGCCTCCTACTAAACTCCAGAACCCGGTCACTCGTGCTCCCCTCCTTGGGTCTATCCCAATGCGGAAAAGTAAAATATAAATCAGTGGAGACATCATCCTCAGCCCGGAAGTGCCCCAATCAAAGAATAATATATACAATGAATTTTACATGAATGAAAAGAGAAACTCTCATCTCACATAAAACCCCTGGCAACTCAATCACGACGATCTTATACAACATATCACATCAACACATGAAAAGCATAGACGACGTTAAAATATATCAATCAACACATCAACATACCCACTGTTGTAATAGATCTCAACACTTGAACCTGCATTAAAAATTCCCAGAGAGCACATATAGTACCTACGGATCAACTCAAGAACGCACGGTCCAAGCCTCACCAACGGCGTCGCGGAACCGCCGCAAATAACCCTATTTGGCCGCGGTTCCGCGGTCGTTGTGTCGATTTAGGCGCTCGTTTTTCTTGGGGATCCACAGAAAACCCTGCTCTATTTCCTGAATATTTTTAATTCCAAAAATTCCAACATTTGAAAAATTTCCGGTGAGCATGTAAAAATCACATTTTTCATGTTCGATTGAGTTTTTAAACGTCGTCTAGTTTATCCTAAAGCTCTAGTTAGGCTCTGATACCATGTTGGTTTGTAGTAGCGCCTCTAGTAGTGAACTTTTAAATTTTAGAGAGCTATTACAAACGAACTACAAATCGTAACTAGAGTTTAGGGTAATAACAACAATATAGGAAGTCTAGGCTAAAGGAAAAGGGAATACAACCTTTGTAGACAACTCCTTCACTCTTTTGGACTCCTATGGCTTTGCTCGAAGCTTGGATCAACTCCGCTTGAGGTCCTTCATCGTCTACGATGATCCACCCGGAGATTCCTATGTCAAGCTCTTCGCATCACAAAATCAAGATGAAGTGGAGCAAACACTCTACACTAAAGGGCTAGGGCAGTGTAGAATGGTTATGTGGTTTATATACTCTCTTAAAAACCCTTTCTTTTTAATTTCCTCACTCTTTTTAAAACACAAGAGAGCTTGAAGGAGGAAGATGAAGATGGCAAAGCATTGTGAATATTATGATAAAAACTTTCAATAAAATGAAAAAGATAAATATATATGTGAGACACTCTCACATATAACCATGGTTAACTAAATATCTAGATATTTTTGTAGTGAGTTAAAGAACTAAAGAAATGTAACTTGGGTTAAAGTCAATGGTCAATAAGAAATGTGTGGAAACTATGAGTCACAATTATCATTTCCTTTTTTCCTTTTTACTTAAAACAAAAATACACATATATAGCAACCATGTGAGTCTTATATTGACATCTTCTATGTATCAACAAGCATGATACATGTGTATGTATGTATGTGTGCATTCACATCATCATGTGTATGTATAAACATATATGCATACATCCATCCATACACCCAAAGAAAAGGATTAATTACAAGTGAGCTAAAATTCAATATTAAATCAACACTTGATTTAATAAATCGGTCACATCAAATAATACCCAACCAATAGTAAACGCCCGATTTTAATATGGTATCACATACTCGCATTTAATCGAGCTCCCGAGCATATCTTATATGTTCACCACATTGTTTCTCCTGAGCTAAGAAAATCCTGTGTGGGACTCTAAGACTCGTCAATACGCCGGCAGTAGGTGATGATCATATCAAACACCCACAAGCCGTAAGCGGTCAGCTAAACGTAACGGCCACCCGGGTATTGAGTGATCAGAAGAAAACCAAGCAAACCCGTCGAGCCATCGACAACACTTACCGTACAGTCCGGTCTCTTCGTTTGATATGTTGCATATTAAGTCTAGGGATGGAAGCGTTGATCTCTAATAACTCAATAAGTCATGTCGATATTGTTAGTTATATGTATGCCCTAGAGGCCATTACTGTACATATGTTGTATATTGTAGTGGATGCTTGGACATATATAGGGAGGACTTTCTTGCTAGACATGATAGTATGCTATCTGGTTACTCTTTATCTTAACATGTGCTCTGATTGTCTCTATGTCACTTGTTGATAAAGCCCTTAGGATGAGTACTTGACTACCAGGAATATGATGCAGATCATACTAGTGGGGACAGTGTTGTCGCTAAGTCGATCCTTCAAATGTTCCTAGTCGGAGGAGTACCGAGACAGGGCATCGATACTCCAGAGTAGACTAGCGTATGCGCTTCTTGACCCATATGATGGGCGATGGATGATCCCATATCCATTAGTGTTTGACATCAGAGAAGGTATACGGGTGCTCAGTGGAGACTGGGTACACTGTACGAACTTGCCGAGAACTCCAAGATGGTATTATACCTCACGTCAAATGGCAGTTCTTTGGTGACACTGGTACAGGTTCGTCTGTAGACCCGAGATCGTCATAGAGTCTTGTGTGATTCCAACTGTGCTTTGATTTCCACCTCACCACGTCCATGAGGGCATGCAAAACGGAGTCTTTTGGGTACAGTCCCGAATCACATAGAGGCAATGAGCGATAGGAGGGGTTTCGTCTCTCCCGGTATAGGGAGTTGATATTGCGCTGTGTTCGATTGGCTATAACTGGAAATCCCTGGCCAGGGTTGCTGAGATTTACTGGTAAGCGTTATCAGTAGTTTCTCGAACTGTTATAGACCTCATATCGACACGACTTATCGGTTATTGGGGTCTGACGTTTACCACCCTTAGACTGCATATGCGACATATCAGACGAAGAGACCGGACTGTACGGGAGTGTTATTGATTGGATTCACAGGAGAATGTACAGGCTTGCTTGTTTATCTTCTGATCGCTCAATACTCGGGTGGCCGTTACGTTTAGCAGACCTCTTGCGGCTTGTAGGTGTTTGATATGATCATCACCTACTGCCGGCGTATTGACGAGTCTTTAGAGTCCTACACAGAGATTTCCTGGCTTAAGCGAAATGGAGTAGGAGCGCATATGTCATATGTGCAGGACCGAGATTGATGCGTGTATGTGATACCGCATTCTATTCTCGCGATGTGTGACATGATTGGTTATATGTGATATAGCCGAGTTATCGGATCAAGCGTTGATTCGATAAGATGTTGCATTTCATATTAGTCGGTTATATTTTATATAGCCGGATTATTAAATCAAGAGTTGATTTGATAATTTAATGTATAATTATATATTTGATATATTATATTACATTAACTAATATTTAGCTCACTAATGATTTCATTTCTCACTTGGTGTGCACATTGTATATATGTGATATGTATATTTGTGTACATGTATTGTGTCATGCTTGATGATACATACAAGATGGGTGTATGAGATTAATACCATACTAGGGTTAAGTTAGGGTTTCTATTTATGTTAAGCTAATTCAAAAGAGATTGAGTTTGTTATGCTAAAGCTTGGACAAAAGCTTTTGGATAAGCTTTGACAAAGTCAACTCTTTTGTCTAGTTAATGATATTTATCAAACCAAACCCTTAACCATAGTGTGTGGTTATTTCTCTACATGAGTTAAGCATGATAGCTTTAACTCAACCATGGGTGCAATAATTCATATGGGTGAATTATTCATGAGTTCTTCTTCTTCTTCTTCAAGCTCCATGAAAAGCTTTCTAGCTTCAATGGAGGTATGAGAAATAAAGTGAGAAAATCAATTCTAAAGTAAGCCCACCTCCTACTTCTTCATCCTCTACCACTTTCTATATAGTAGAGTGTGTTCTTTTCACAAAGTTCATGACCTAGTGAAGGAATAACTTGAGTTAGTGTCTCGTCGACGTAGATCATTTTCGGCCTCGAAGTTATCGAAGCAAGCACGTTCGTTTCTTCATAGAGCCTCTCTAGAGTCCAGAGTTTATGATCGCAGCGAAGGGGACTACTACACGGTGCTATTTGAAGTGAAGGACCGGTCTACAAAGGTTGTAATCCCTAACTCTTAGATGTAAAGTTATTTACATGCTTTGTTATTCCTAATACTCTAATTAAGATCTTGGTTAGGGTTTGTTTAGCACCCCAAAAATTTTAAAGTAGCATGATTGATGCTTGCCAAAACCTTGCTAAGGTGCTAAGCTAACCCTACAGTAGTATCAGAGCCAAGCTAGAGCATTAGGCGTTTCCTAGACGAATTTTGAAGTCCGATCAAACTTCGAAACCCCATAAAAACCTAGTTTCTGAAAAAAAATTCAAAAGTTGAAATTTTTCATATTAAAAATACTTAGAAAATCATGCAGGAAATTCTAAGAATTACTGTGAAGTACGAATCCCTAACTCCCTCAAGGGACCGCGGCCAAACCATGAGTTTGGCGGTGGTTCCGCGGCCAACTTGTGGAGTTATGGGCTAACACATCAGGGGTTTATTCATGGATACTTTTTCATGTTCTGGGAATTTTTAATTCTACTCATGTGTTGAGCTTTCTGGGATATATTGGAAACTCGTTGATTCGATCGGAAAGTTTAACTTCGTTTAAATTTTTCCGGGTAATTTAGAACATGTTAAAAGATTCGAACAGATATCAATAACTCACTTTTTCCCCTGTCGGAAATTTCCAAGTGTTGGATTTTTCCTTAGTTAAAGAACGTTCAAAGTCGTGCAAGTAACGCGGTGGACCCTCTAGAAGAACACAAACCTTAACTCGATTATGTGACCGTCTAAACCGCCTCTAAACCTTAGGGTTTGGGACAGTACGGCGTTGCCACATGTGAGGCGTTGGTTTGACCCTTCTACGGCTGGACCATTGGTCCTGTGGCATGTGATGGATGCTTTTAAACTAAGTTCAAGTGTTGAGGAAAAAGGGAAATTTTGGGTGTTTGTTAATTCGATTGGAAAGTTTAACATTTTCTATTTATCTGGAATGTGATACAATATTTGGAATCCACAAGTAGTTATGAGATAACTAATTTGAATGTTATAAATCTAGCAGTTTTTAGTCTCATTTGATCGGTTGCCACGGGATTTTGATATGATCAAAAGTCCGTCGCAATCACGTAGCGTACGCGAATACTCGCCGAGTAAACTTAATAGATAGCCACGCCCCATAGCCCCGACCAAGTGACTGCAGGAGAACCCAGTCGCCAAAAGCATCCGTTCGGGTGCTCACGGAAGCGGTGTTCCGCATTAGTGCACTTCGTCGACGGCATCGGGGGTGCGGTCGTCTACTAAAGTTTCCGACGAGCATTCGATCAGGATGTCGGGAATCTTGTTGAATTGCCTGACTTGATATTGAAAAGAGTTTTCGATATTGAGACTAAAATGCGAGGTTTATAATTGTTAGGCATGCGATGTCTAAGGAATTCATTAGGTTAGGCATGGGATGTCTAAGTAGGTTGTGGATTCCAACTGTTTTAGTTTTCCACTTTCTTTTCTGTGACCGTAAGCGAAGTATGTGGTGTATCGCCGGCTTCGTTGCTATACATCAACGACAATCGGGATACGCATGCTTGCTTACGTTGATGATATGAGATATTATGTGTTGCTGTGATATGTTATATTAGATCGTCGCGTTCTGAATAGCCGGGGGTTTTATGTGAGATGAGAGTTTTTCATTTTCATTCATGTAAAATTCATTGTATGTAACATTCTTTTATTGGGGCACTTCCGGGTTGAGGATGATGTCACCATTGTATATTATTTACTTTTCCGCATTAGGATAAACCCAAGGCGGGGAGCACAAGTAACCGGGTTCTAGGGTCCAGTAGGAGACCATCTCGAGGAGTCGAGGCCCAGCCTCCTAACTCTAGAATTGGTAGGGCTGCTTGCCGCTCTCGTAGGGGTCTAGGGTTGTGGGATTGGATATTCATCGCGACCGTGGAATCCGTGTTTTATACAGGCTCGTATTAAAACACGGACCTCCTAGTATATCCAATATTTCATATATGTTCTTCTGCTGCAATGTTCTGTGATGAGATCATATTACTGGCTGAAACGAATGTTTATATTATATATATGAGATATATGTTATATTGCTGATTTCGTTTCAAATATGATGCTTGTGAAGCATAATAAAATGGGACTTCATTAATGAGATTAATGAAACTAAAAGAAACCTAAAGATTTGTAGAAACTTGTCTCAAAAACAGGTATCTCTAGTTCTTGCTTTGCATAGCGGTGTTCCTTGTAGAACATCCAGCACCTTATTCGATAAGGAAAGAGCCGAGATCCCTTCACCGGGAGTGACCTCTTTAGCGAAACTAGCAGATGCTACAAACTCGGTTTGTCTTTTGATTGTTTTTATAGTTTTTGCTTTGCATAGTGATATTTGTGAAATATCCTGCACCTTATTCGATGAGGAAAGAGCCGAGATCCCTTCACCGGGAGTGACCTCTTTGGCAAAACTAGAAAAGGACTCAAAAACATTTCTTTTAAAATCACTCGATTCTACAACGATATAAAGTTCATTACGCAAAGGGTTTTCTTAAAAACCTGTCGCAACCCTCTGTCATTTTAGGAAGTAGAGTACTTAGCATTCGTGTTGCGTATGTCGACTATAGTTAAGGCGTAGTGTACGGTAGCTAAGTGATGTCTTCCTACACAGCATATAATGCGATTAATTAGGACAGTCATGTGATTATGTCGACCATAGTTGAGGGTCATGTAGGTGGGTCTAATTAATCATGAGATGACGGGAAGAACTTGACTAGTGCTTATGATATGTTGACCATAGTTAAGGTCATAAGTACTAGGGGCAAAATATTATTGGGAATTTCAAGAGTTGAAATTTGCAATGAGATTGCATACCTTCTATGAGATAGTTGGATCTCGATACCCACTGCGAGTAAGAGTTACTCCTGGGATAGTTTTACACATTACAATTAGCCGATCAAGTAGGTATCTAGAAAGGTGTCAACGGGGTTATGCCTCTGGAAAAACGAGGTTTATTTTAATTAGGTCCATGCGAAAGCACGGGGAACCTCCCTCAAAATACCGGCACTGGCCTGGCTGAAAGATTGGCGAACTTGTAGGGTGTAATTAATCCCGGCTAGTCTTTCCTTTTAGGGTTTGAAGGAAGATTTGACTAAAATAGTGGGAGCCATCCTGATTAGATAAGAAAATAACCAATCTAATCTTGCAAGAGCATACGCTGAGTGTTTTCTTCTATCTCTCTCCAGGTAGCAACCATATCACGCCTTAATCAAGATAATAATACGGATGTATTGACCAAACCCGCTTGTTATACTGCGCTAGGGAACGTTGGTCCCTCTCCAACTTATAATTGTTACAAGACAGAGTAGGAAATAGGGGATTACCAGAATTCCCGTGCCACACAAACGAAGAAAGTACATGCTGATGCATCTTCTTCGGGTGTGTTCATTACCGAGAACTGTTTCTCAGTATCCTTTACATCCTGGGTATGAAATACCGGATCAGGATCCCGCAAATGTAATTTGTTACATGGGCTACAGATAGGTAGAGAACTGAGAACGGGTGATAAGTTTCAAGAGTTGGAAATGATACAAGTGTTGCAGCTAAGCCTGTTGGCAGTTATCACCCTGTATTACTAGAATGCATTGATTCTGAACGAATATTATTAGATACTGAACCTGATATACAACATCATATCAGTCTCTTTATTAGTAAAGAAGGATATAATTTTGTATTGTTGGATAATGTTTTGAACATTTCCTATATCAAGTGTTGATCGGTTCAGGCACGCTATCTAAAAGCATAGACGTTCTAAATCAAACCACAGTTCTTAACGTATAGAACACACACAAGAGGAAGAGTTTAGAAATGAACGAATCCTTCTTGAGGCGTTGTAGACTAGGTCATATCGATGCAACCCGACTAGCTGAAGTTACATAAAGATGCATATTTAAATTAGTTTGGATTTACATCTTGTAAATCTTGCCAGTCATGTCACAAAGATAAGATGACCACAGCTCTGTTTATTGGAAACAGAGAAAGAGTTAGTGTACTCTTGGGATTGTTACATGATGATGTATGATAGTACCATGTCTACATATGCCAGGACAGGTTCTCTGTACTTCATTACATTCACTGATGATCTCTTAAGATTCAGACATATGTTCCTGTTGAGACACAAGTCCGAAACTTTTGAGATAATCACAGAATATAAGTTAGAAGTGGAGAACCAAAAACGGGTATAAGTATTATGTCCTTTAATGTGATCAAGGAGGAGAATACTTGAGCACGGAATTCCTGGACTATTCTAAAGGAGAATGAGATTCTCTCTCAGCATTACTCCTCCAAATACACCACAGCACGTCGGTGTATCGGGACAGAGCAATCGCACCCTATGTGATATGGTGTGCTCTATGATGAGTACTACTGAGTTGCCTATTTTCTTTTGGGGTCATGCACTTGAGAAGTTGCATACCTATTGAATAGGGTTCCAATCAAATCAGGTGCCTACCACTCCATATGTGATATGGTATGGGAAGAGCCCATCTTTTAAGGATGTTAAGATTTGGGGTTGTCCGGCCTATGTCTAAAAGAAAAATCCAGACAAGCTCGAGGAAAGGACAGTTCTGTGGATGTTTGTTGGATATCCTAAGCATTAGCAAGGGAATATCTTCTACCAAACTGAGGAACAAAAGATGTTTTGTTTTCTCAGCATGCCACCTTTTTGGAAAGGGGATTTCTTGTGAAGAAATTAATGGTCATAAGTTAGAACTAGAAGTAGTTCTAGCTAAAACAAATTGCAGCTGATGATTTGATAGAAGCGGACGATTCAATAGTTTCCAACGAACCCCGGCCTCTCCGCCGATCTGGTAGGGTTCCTCATCCACCTGAGAGATACTTCGGTTTCTCTATGAGATGATGACCTAACTAGTAGGAGAGAGGATTGTATCATGAGATGATGACCTAACTAGTTTCGAGCACGCCATCAGGAGTGGGGACTCTGTGAGAATGGCTGGATGCTTAGCGATCTGAGATGGAATCCTTATACACCAACAAAGTATAGACTTTGGTTGCTTTATCTGAAGGGTTAAATCCCCATCAGGAGCAAGTATATCTTGAGAATATTACTTGGTGTACATGGAAAAGTTGAGACTTTCAAAGCTATGCTTAAGTCCATCCAGATCCTACTTGCCACTGCTACATACCATGACTACGATATCTGGCGGTTGGGTGTCATGACTGCTTTTCTAAATGATGATTTAGAAGAGAGCATCTATAAGTACACAGCCAGAGGGCTTCATAGACAGTGGGAGCAGCGGAAACGTGTGCAAGTTGTTTTATGGTATAAATCAGGCATCGCGAAGTTGGAACGTCTGTTTTGATGTAGTAGTCAAAGAGTTTTACTTCATCAAAATGGTAGATGAACCGGGTAAATACAAAAAGGTAGTAGGGAGTATGGTAGTGATCCTCGTATAGTACCTGGATGACATACTCTTGATAGGGAAGTAGTTTCCTATGCTACGCTCGGTCAATCTCCTCTTATCACAAAAGTTCTCCATATAGGATCAAGGTGATACCTCCTAAATCCTGGATTATGGATCTATGAGATAGATCTAATTGGATGTTAGGATTCTCACTAGTTGTAGTGAGATGGTATTAATAGATCCTGGGGAGAATCGCTGGAAAGGTTCCAGGAGGATAAGGACGACCGAATGTCAGTCGCAAGCATTGTCTTTATCCTCAGTGGAGGGACGGTATGTTGGAAGAGTTCCAAGCAAGATACCGTGACATACTAGATAATTAAAGGAAAGACACATCGTTACCAAGGATGCTACCAAAGAGGCAGTCTGGATATATTTTAGTTCAAGAAATGAACTTCGTTCCTGCCATTGTGTGACAATGGAGTTGTGGCTTATGCCTAGGAACCCCCGTCCCATTTGAGATCCAGACATATTCATAGGAAGTATTGCCTGATCATGGAGATGGTTGACCTCTAGGGAGATCGAGGTTAGGAGAGTAGACACAGAGGACAACAGCGCGGATCCACTCACAAAGGCGTATTTCCCAGTAGAGACTTTTATGGGATTATTGAGTATGAGATACTTCAACCACAGCTTATTGTTGGGTATGAGATACTACAACAGATAGCCTTAGTGCAAGTAGAAGATTATTAGTTATATGTATGCCCTAGAGGCCAATACTGTACATACGTTGTATATTATAGTGGATCCTTGGACATATATAGGGAGGACTTTCTTGCTCGACATGATAGTATGCTATCTGTTTACTCTTTATCTTAACATGTACTCTGATCGTCTCTATGTCACATGTTGATAAAGCCCTTAGGATGAGTACTTGACTACCAGGACTATGATGCAGATCATACTAGTGGGGACAGTGTAGTCGCCAAGTACATCCTTCAAATGTTCCTAGTCGTAGGAGTACCGAGACAGGGCATCGATACTCCAGAATAGACTAGCGTATGCGCTTCTTGACCCATATGATGGGCGATAGATGATCCCATATCCATTAGTGTTTGACATCAGAGAAGGTATACGGGTGCTCATTGGAGACTGGGTACACTGGACGGACTCGCCGAGAACTCCCAGATGGTATTATACCTCACGTCAGATGGCGGTTCTCTGGTGACACTGGTACAGGTTAGTCTGTAGATCCGAGATCGTCATAGAGTCTTATGTGATTCCTACTGTGCTATGATTTCTACCTCACCACATCCATGAGGGCGTGCAAAACGGTGGCTTTTGGGTCCAGTCCCGAATCATATGGAGGCAATGAGCGATAGGAGGGGTTTTGTCTCTCTCGGTATAGGGAGTTGATGTTGCGCTGTGTTCGATTGGCTATAACTTAAAATCCCTAGCCAGAGTTGCTGAGATTTACTGGTAAGTGTTATCGGTAGTTTCTCAAACTGTTATAGACCTCATATCGACACAACTTATCGGTTATTGGGGTCTGACGTTTACCACCCCTAGAGCCTCTCTAGAGTCCAGAGTTTACGATCGCAGCGAAGGGGACTATTACACAGAGCTATTTGAACTGAAGGACCGGTCTACAAAGGTTGTAATCCCTAACTCTTAGATGTAAAGTTGTTTACATGCTTTGTTATTCCTAATACTCTAGTTAAGATCTTGGTTAGGGTTTGTTTAGCACCCCAAAAATTTTAAAGTAGCATGATTGATGCTTGCCAAAACCTTGCAAAGGTGCTAAGCTAACCCTACAGATATGGACTATGACCGGTCGAGAAACTACTGAGAACACTTATCAGTAAATCTCATCAGCCCTGGCCAGGGACTTCAAGTCAAAGCCAATCGAACATAGCACAACATCAACTCCCAATACCGGGAGAGACGAAACCCCTCCTATCGCTCACTATCTCCATGTGTTTCGGGACTATACCCAAAAGCCATCTGTTTGCACGACTCAGTAGAGCCATGGTACGGTGGAAATCAATGTATAGTGGGTGAACATACAAGACTCTATGATGATCTCGGGTCTACAGACTGACCTGTACCAGTGTAACCTGAGAACTACTATCCGACGATAGATATAATAACATATAGGAGTTCTCGGTGAGTCCGTTCAGTATACCCAGTCTCCACTGAGCACCCGTATACAATCTTCGATGTCACAACACTAATGGATATAGGATCATCCATCGCCCATCATATGGGTCAAGAAACGTATACGCTAATCTACTCTGGAATATCGATGCCCTGTCTCGATATACCCTCGACTAGGAACATTTTATGGATTTTCTTATAGACCACGCATGTTCCACTAGTATGATCTCCATCATAGCCATGGAAGTCAAGCAGATATCTTGAGGGCTTTATTAACATGTATGCAATGAACAGTATCAAGTAAACATGTCAAGATAAAGTAAAACCAGATAGAATACTATCATGTCGAGCAAGAAAGTCATCCAACATATATACATGTCAAAGCATCCACTATACATATAATGGCCTCTAGGGCATACATATATCCAACAAATTTCAAAGACTTGTAGAATAGATAACCTAGAAGCACAGATTTAGGTTACATATTACACACCCATACATACACATAGCTCACTGTTTATATTAGTGTTTTTTTTATTTATATTCATATTTAATTATATCATCATATCTTGGTTATTACTGTTATTTTGATATTATGACGCACTGGCGTCTGGGTTTTGCATAGCCCAACTCCTCTACCTTTATCGCAGACAGATCAAGAGTACTTTAGCAATTAAGCCGAACAATGAGGAGTTGAACGTGTGTTGTTAGAGATCTTTAGTTTATTTTATTTCCGTAGTTTGTTTATTGATGTGAGACCATATTGGGTCATGATTCAGATATTGTTTATTGGATCTTGATTCGTTTCCGCTTTATGCATTTTCTTGACTCTATTTACTGTGGAAAATGGACATGTACTAGCTAGATTATATTCTTTTTGTGTTCTTGATATCCGATAAGCAACCATAATGTGACTGTGGAGAGATGATTCCTAACCACAGGTAGCATGGTTGGCTCTGTCGTGTGGCGTAGTTTACGTATCTTGGGAAGCGGGGCGTGACAGGGTTTGTTTGGTATCAGAACCCTAGGATTTAGGGTTAATCGGGTTTGGTTCTTTTGTACTTGGGTATTAAACCCAGTACGCTAACCAGAAAACCCGGAATTAGGAACATGTCCTTCTACATTACTATCTTGCCAGTCTTGAATCTATAGCTATCTTTTTTATTGAATCCTGTTTACCGTTACTAATCTTCTTTAGTGTCTTGGTTTCATAATCATGGCGGACATGGAAAAGTTCTTTCCGCAGTCTTCTCAAGAAAAGATGGAAGAGAAGTTTATTAGCTTGAAGCAGAATGGCGGATCCGTGGATACGCATGAGGCTGAGTGGAATCGGCTCAGTTGATTTGCGGGGCTTTTGGTTGCCAACGAGGCAGATAGGGCACGAAGGTTTATGCGTAGCTTGGATGTGGAGATTCAGAGACACATCATATCTCTGGGATTGACCACCTTCTCCCAAGTTCTCATGGTAGCCAGGGAGCAGCAGAGTTTATCGGTGAAAGTGAAGGGTACTCAACAGCAAGCCGTCGTAGTGCGGAAGCCGGCGTTTACTCTAAACAGAGCTCATGTATGCAGAAGCATTCCGGTGAACAAGCGAGGCATTGTACCAATGAAGAAGCCCGTTATATCCGATCAGAAAAGAAGTGTGTTTTGTGACTACTGCCAACGACCGGGTCATTTCTGGAGAGTGTACTGGATGAGGCTTGGGCAGTGTCTGATTTGCAGAGCTACTGATCATCGAATGCATGCTTTTCCTTCGAGAGTTCAGTTGAAGGGTGATGCTCCGAGAGCACAGCAGAAGCAGATTACTCGAGGGCCTAATCAAGAACGGGCCTTCACTTTGACGGCCGAGGAGGCCAAAGCTTCAGAAGAAGTTGTTTTAGGTATCCTACTCGTTTATAATTTTTGCGCATTGGCATTATTCGATTCAGGTGCATCCCATTCCTTCATGTCGTCCAAGTTTAATAGTGCACACTCTATTCCACTGATGGCCATGTCTATTTGCTGGGACATACACACTGGGAATGTGAAAATTATATTTAGTAGTAAGTGCAAAGATTGTTCGATTTTATTTGCGGATGAGAGTTAATCACAAATTTCTTGGTGATTAATACTGGCAGCTATGATGTTGTCTTGGGAATGGACTTTCTTGGCAATTTCCATGCTCACATCGATTGTAGGGCAAAGAAAGTGATTTTCCAGATTCCCGGACATCCGGAATTCATATTTTTGGGAGGTAGCGGATCTGTCGGGCCGGTCAAATTTAGGTCTAGGTCGACAAGTGTCGTTCTCTCGTCGATGGAAGTAAACAAGGAAGAAGCGCCAGCAGTAGTTCGGGAGTTTATGGATATGTTCGAGGACATCTCGGGTTTACCGCCAAAACGAGATATGGAGTTCGCGATTGATTTTATTCCTGGAGCAGCGCCGATTTCAAAGGCGTATTATTCGATGGAGCCAGTGGAACTGGAAAAGGTGAAGAAACAGGTTGCTGAATTACTAGAAAAGGGTTGGATTCACAGCAGCAATTCACCATGGGGAGCTCTAATTCTTCTAGTCAAGAAGAAGGATGGCCTGTGAAGGATGTGCATCGACTATCGAGAATTAAACCGGGTGACTATTAAGAACATGTACCCAATCCCTCGCATCGGTGAATTATTCGATCAACTCAGTGGCGTGAGCGTATTCTCAAAGTTAGATTTGTGATCTGGGTATCATCAAGTTCGGGTGAAATCAAAAGATATTTGCAAGACAGCATTTCGAACTCGATATGGGCATTATGAGTACTCATTGATGCCATTTGGAATTACTAATGCACCGGCAATATTTATGGACTTAATGAACCAAATCTTTTCACTGTACCTGGATCAGTTCGTAGTAGTGTTTATTGATGATATTCTAGTCTACTCGAGGAGCAAAGAAGAGCACGCAGAATACTTTACGATCGCACTGCAAACGTTGAGGCAAGAAAGGTTATATGCTAAGGTGAGCAAGTACGAGTTTTGGCTCGAAGAAGTGAAGTTCTTGGGTCATGTCGTATCCAGAGATAGAATTGTCATTGACCCTGAAAAGATTGTAGCAGTTCATGATTGGCCAATTTCAAAGAATATAAGGGAGATCAGAAGTTTTCTTGGGCTTTCCGGATATTATATAAAGTTCGTGGAGAACTTCGCTCGAATAGCAGAGCCATTGACCAAGCTAACATGAAAGGAGGTACCGTTCGTATGGACCTAGAAATGTGCGTCGGCTTTTAAAGCGTTGAAGCAAAGATTGACCACCGCTCCTATCATGACCGTGCCAGACGGTTCCGGAGGGTTGGTTATTCACAGCGACGCGCCTGGGAAAGGCTTGAGATGTGTTATAATGCAGCATGGGAATGTCATAGCTTATACGTCAAAACAATTGAAGACTCATGAGAAGAACTACCCAACTCATGATTTGGAGCTAGCAGCAGTGATTTTTGCTTTGAAGATTTGGAGACACTACTTATTGGGTGAAAGGGTAGAAGTATTTACCGATCACAAAATCCTAAAGTATGTGTTCACACAGAAAGATCTCAACATGAGGCGGCATAGATGGTTGGAACTGATGGCTGACTATGATCTAAAATACTATCTGGGTAAATTTAATGTAGTGTCGGATGCTCTAAATCGGTTGCCAGCAATACGGATGTTGACAACACAAAAGGAGATTATAGCTGGTCTTTAGAGGTTTGAGTTGGAGATTGTACTAACGCATTCTTCAGGACTGTTGATATAATTGCAAGTACAGTCATCCTTGATCGATAATATTAAAGTAGTGCAGTCACACGATCCAAGGTTGCAGAAGTTTCGAGAACAAGTTGAAGCGGGACTTCGAACGAACTTGTTAATTCATGAAGACGGTTCGTTACGATATGGTAGTCGTTTATGTGTATCTAAAGGAGATTTTCGTGAAGAAGTCATAAAGGAGGCTCATAGTTCCGCATATTCCATACATCCGGGAGGCACAAAGATGTACCGAGATCAACGACAATATTTCTTGTGGGAAGGCATAAAAAGGGAGATTGCTCGCTACGTATCGAAGTGCTTGGTGTGTCAGCAAGTCAAGGCTGAACATCAAAGGGTAGCTGGTTTGTTGCAACTACTTCTGATTCCTCAGTGGAAATGGGAACATATAACCATGGATTTCATGACAGCATTACCACGGAGTCTAAAGGGCAATAATGCAGTTTGGGTGATTGTTGATCAATTGACCAAGGCAGTTCATCTTATACCGTTTCGAGTTGGTCAGTCGACGGAGGCTTTAGCAGAGCGGTACATGCAGGAGATTGTGAGATTGCATGGAGTACCTGTGAGCATCATTTCTGATCGTGATACCTGATTTTTATCGCACTTTTGGAGGAGTTTACAGGATGTTTAGGGACTCGCTTGAAGTTTAGTACAGCCTATCATCCTCAGACGGATGGCCAGTCTGAAAGAACGATCCAAACTCTTAAAGATATGTTGAGAGCATGCATGTTAGACTTCAAGGTTTCATGGAGGATCATTTGCACTTGGGGGAGTTTTCTTATAACAACACTTTTCAGGCGACTATACAGATGGCTCCATTCGAAGAATTATATGGTCGCAAGTGTCGCTCGCCTATCTGTTAGGACGATATTGGAGAAAGAAGATTATTGGGACCGGATCTTATTGTGCAAATGGTGGAGAAAGTTAACGTGATCCGAAATCATATGAAGGAGGCACAAGATCAACAGAAAAGTTGGGCTGATACAGGACGAAAGCCTCTTGAGTTTGCAGTTAGTGATCTTGTATTCTTGAAAATATCACCGACCAGGGAAGTGATCCGATTTGGTAGTCGAGGCAACCTTAATCCTCGATTCGTGGGGTCTTTCGGTATAATCGAGCGTGTTTGAGAGGTTAGCATATCAATTGGCTTTACTACCATCCTTGGTGGGTGTTCATGACGTATTTCATATATCTCAACTTTGCAAGTATGTTCGAGATGAGATGCACATCCTAGACCACTCGGAGCTGAAAGTAAGGGAGGACTTAACGTATGAAGAACGACCAATGGCGATTGTGGATCGACGAGAAAAGGTCCTCAAGAACAATGCTATCCCACTGATACTTGTTTCATGGGGGAATCGTTCGCACGGAGAATCTACTTGGGAACGTGAAGACGAGATCCGACAGAAGTTTACACACATCTTTTCTTAGATCCGTGTTTTCTTGTCTTTTCTTGTTCCGGGAATTTCGAGAAAGAAATTCTTTTGTAGTCAGGTATATTGTAACACCCTAGCACTGTTATACTATATTTTATTTGGGGTATTTCAAATTTTGCGACAGATTTCTTTATTACTGTTGCTTTTGGGTGCAGATAGTGAATTTGGTAACTGTGGTTAGTATCCGACCCAATCCGTATATTTGAAACACATCATGGTTCAAGATTACATTAATATTTACTAGTATCAAGTATCCATGCAAATAAAGAATTTATATATATATATATATATAATATTTGTGTATCCGCTTTTTCTTTTAATAGTACAACTTATAACCAAATAATATATTTTTTTATATCTAGCATGACATGTTATCGTACCCCATATCATGTGGTTGCATCCCTACATCATGTTCATGTCCTAATTGTTAAAACAAACTCGTTTGGAACGCTACGTATATTTACGTAGATCAGTACTTAGGGGTACGCATTTTTATTGACCGGATATCGCATTATGGTTTTAACTTTTACGTATTTTCTCCATATTTAAAAACTAGATTTTTAGAAGGGACCCGGGTAATTTTCGGAGTAATTTGATATTAGCTATATAATTCCAAATATATATTATAATATTTTTTCTTTACAATTAAATATTATATACAATATTTTTAATATTTTTTATTTGGGGTAAGAATTATATTTTCACTAACAGTTTTATATAATATATACATATATATAATATTTATATTAACTAATCCTAATCTCTCTCCCCTCAATCTCTCTCGCACTTCTCTCTCTCGTCTTTTCTTTCTCTCTCTAAAGTTATATATATAATTTATATAATCTATTATATTAAAAAAAATCACCTAATCTCTCCCCCTCATCTCTTTTCTTCTTCTCCCAGCGAGGAACCCTAGCCCACGTCCTCATCGTCGCCAAACCACCACCGCCGATCACTTCGTGCTCTCCCTCTCATCCTCGTCGACCTCACCCTCTTCTCCGTCACCACCTCCTCACCCTCCTCTCCTTCCCGACCCCCTGCAGAAAACCCCCGACACCAACCCCAGAAACCTCCACACCCCTCACTGGAGACCTCAGCGTCGCCACCCATCATCACCTCCATCCCCTCCTCCTCACCTCCCTCTCCTCTCTCGACACCCCAGACCACCGCCACCACCAACCTCATAATCCCCGACCCCGATCACCGACCCTATAACCCATAGCCACCTTGCTGACGCAGCCACGTCGTCGTCGGCCATCGTCACCGTCATCTCGCCTCTGTCCTCGCCACCCAGAACCCAAAACCAAGCAGCCACCCTATTCTTCTTTCTTCTTCTTCCTTTTCATTATTTCTTTTCTTGATATTCCGATCGGCTCGCCGGAGTCGTCGCGCACGTCGCCGATAATCTAGATGACCCAGTCACCGTCGTCGTCCATCCTAGTCACCACGTTACGTCACTGCTCAGCCAGGTCCAGTCCTGCACGCGTAAGTTCGTATCACGACGTTAATCCGACGTCGGACGTAGCATCCGTATCTTGACGTGAGATCCGATCAGGCAATTTTTTACTTTCAACATGCTATATTATTATATCGATCTTTATATGAATAAGAATAGTGCATGTGTGTTATTATGCAGCAAATATTAAAGATTTACAGTTTTACGGTATCCGTTCGTATCCGTACTGATAATCGTTTATCTATTTGCATGCCGGAACATCATGATATCATTATACTACTACATCAGTACAACATATTATCTAGTTTGCATCATACATGGTAATGGATGTATAATGGTTAATACAGATAGATACATATGCATTCTGGCATCAGTTGTGTTTACCGTGTTCTGATATTGATTACAGTTTCACATTAGATATCTATTTGGTTAATATGCATTACATGACATGTTCACGACACACTACCAGACTTGTTACTTGGATATTATTACTAATGCCAACAATTCTGACATTGTTGTCCTGACGGACGCGACTTGTTGTCTATCTAGACAAGACATGTACCTGCTTGATCTTGTGTTGGCATTAGATTTATATCGTTAATACCTGACTTGAACACAAACCTGGGGGAAAGGGGAAAATCAAGAATGTAACCAAAACGTAACTCAAGAGAATATTATTATTGTTTGCCATTTTTCTGGGCGTTACGGAATAAATCATTGTTTGCCGTTTTTTCGGGCGTTACGGAATAATCATTATTATTTGCCGTGTTTCCGGGCGTTATAGAATAAATACTGTTTCCATGGTCCCGTAGGGAATGAACAGAATATATACTTTTGGGTTACGATGAGGATTATATTAATTGATTTCAAAGACTTGTGGAATAGATAACCAAGAAGCACAGATTTAGGTTACAAATTACACACCTATACATCCATATAGCTCACTGTTTATATCGGTGTTTTTTTTATTTATATTCATGTTTAATTATATTATCCTATCCTGGTTATTACTGTTATTTTGATATTATGACGCACTGACGTATGGGTTTTGCATGGCCCAGTTCCTCTACTTTTATCGCAGGTAGATCAAGAGTACTTTAGCAATCAAGCCGAGCAATGAGGAGTTGAACGTGTGCTGTTAGAGATGTTTAGTTTAGTTTATTTCCGTAGTTTTTTTATTGATGTGAGCCCATATTGGGACATGATTCAGATATTGTTTATTGGATCTTGATTCATTTCCGCTTTATTCATTTTCTTGACTCTATTTATTGTAGCAAATGGACATGTACTAGCTAGATTATAATCTTTTACTGTTCTTGTATCCGATAGACAGTCGTAATGTGAATGTGGAGGGATGATTCCTAGCCACAGGTAGCATAGTTGGCTATGTCACGTGCCTTAGTTTACGTATCCTAGGAAGCGGGGCGTGAAAAATATATACAGTCATGACTCTAAATCTGAAAGAATATACAAGTATCTGGTTTTTAAGCCTACCAAATATACATAGTTTTGTTGATGGAGCTTTTAACTGAATACAATGAATATAAAAGTAAACAATGGTGGTTACACTCTGAACTGTAACCCACCTACCGATATAAATCATCCAGAAAGGAGCAATGTGCCAGCAAGCCGCTACTGAATCCGAGCGGTCGATCCTACACGAAAAATGTGGCACAATAGGGGTGAGTTGCCAACTCGTGAGTAAAAGACATTACCAGGTAGAAATCGAATGTACAACGATCTCCTAGGTTATACTGTAATATAATATCATATCGTATGGAATAGAAGGTGATCGTGTATAAATATTTAATATCATCCATGTATCATTTTGTGGTATCATATCATCTGTTTTATATATATGTATATGTTATCCAACATGTGTCCATCAACGACACATCAAAATCATGGTAAAATCCTGAGGGTCCAGTATCGACACTCGAAATCATTATAAAACACGTGTCCAGTATCGACACGTAAATCCTCATATCTCAGGCGTCGTCTCATCAGATCGGCCGTCATATCTCAGAAACCGTCTCATTAGATCGGTCCTCATATCCATCTGTCTCGTATCACTCCGGTCGGCATCCTCCGGATATCCACCGAGTGCAATACTATCACCGGTAGGTAGTGTTCTCATACCAGGCTCAACGCCTTTCTATATGATTTTCTTGCCCCGGGATACCGTACCGGGTCCACCATGTACCCGCAGACAGTGACTTCTCACTCCTCGAATTGGGTAATCATCATAACTCAGCACCGAGAAATATCATGGTGGACGTCGAAATATCATATCATGAGAAACCGCGTTTTTAAAACAATCACAAGTTTTTAAATAATATCCGTAGTTTCTAAAATCCAGAAATCTCATGAAAATATGGCGGTAATGAAATAATATGTACAGGCACAGAACAATGCTGTAATACATAACAAGTGTATTCATATAATCGTGTCATATAGCAACATAAAGAATGTACTAATAAAATCTAACATGCTAACAGGTATAGTATGATGCGATAGCATAGCGAATTCTATCTGTGTATGTGGCATGACAATTACCGATGATGTATGTGTGAGCATGCAAGTATGTGTACGTGAAACATATGCATCATCGGTAATGGTGCATGCGACCTAACAGACGATGTCATATATAAAGATTAGGATATGAACGCGGTATATATATCATAAAAGAAAATAAAGCGAGCGTATGCAGAAATAAGAAATCACAACGCGAACAATATAAAAATATGCAACTATATATGAGCCATACAGTTATGGTTTAAAATAGTACGAATCATCGTTTTAGAAAATAGGGGGAGTACGATGTTTTTGAAAAATATACCATTTGAAAAGTTGTAGTGTCCCCTTGAATTTATCATTTTAAAAGTGCGTAACGATTTATTAGTTTTGAAAATAGGCATGGCTCTAAATATATCGTAATATCTACTTAAAGATTTTTAGTGAATATTTTTCGAGTCGATATATACATAAGTTGACGATCCATCCTCATCATATCATATACGGTATAATCCATCGTACGATATCATCAATCAATAGTATGGATCTACATCATCATTTCATATCATCAAATGTCATATCGTATCATGTCAAGCCATCTTATATCATATCATATAATATCGCCTCATATCATCATATCCAATCATATCAACTCGTGTCATCATATCGGATCATATCCTCATCTTATTGTATTATATTGTAAAATATATTTATTTATATACTTCATAAGTAGTTATAGTTCATAGGTTAAATAATAGTACTAGGGGTATGGCATTCTACTAGTATACTATTATCACATATAATATTCTAGAAACCCTATTAGCTAGGTATTCGTATCCTAATTATACATACATATATACCATAATACTATGGTTGCGGGGGTGCTATACGTCATCCACCCGACTTTCTCCGTAGATATACATCTACTGACCTACAGCGCCTCTCTCTGGTCGATCCTGACAGATGTCTTGCCCTCCTACGTCGTCCTGGAAGTCCACGCGCTTGTACATACAAATCAAAGCATATCGTATCGCATCAAAATCAAATTCAAAAACCAATATGACAAGCAAAGCGCACATAGGTTAGAACCTGTAGTCAACGCGTGCTAGAAAAACAAAACAACCCCCGACGTCGACGTACAGACGTCGAACGACTGAGTCAAAACTCAAATATTCAAAAGTCGCAAAATATTGACAGAAAACAAGTAAAACAACTCCAGATTTTTCTTAAGTTGAAATTAGACTTTTTATCATATAGGATAGGCCTAGTTATCTAAAGAGTGAGCTACAGACCAAATTTCAAGACCTAACTCAAAAATCGACTCGCAAATTGCGGTCAAATCGAATTAATTGACGGACATATTTTGGAATTGGTGGCTCGGGCTTCTATGGTGGCTACCTATTGGTCTGCACATCTCACTGTATCCGCTATTAATTTTTTAGAGTTCCCAAGTCATCCCAGATTTTATTTGATCACCACAAATCACACAAAACCGACATCGGGAAAATTCTAAACTCAATCTAACCGAGATTACATGCACTCACAGGCCCTTATCTATCGCTTAAAGAGGTTATAGTCACTACTAAGCCTCTACTAAACCGCTACTATAAGTTTTGCCTACTAATTCTCACTCTAGAATTTTCCAAGTTCACCAACATACACTTTTTTAACTTTAAATTAGTGTGAATGTAAGAAATCAAAAAAATTAACACAAGGTGAGTGTTATACCTTGTAGAAGCAACTCAAGAAAATTCTAAGATAGTCAAGGATGCTCAAAATCCAAACTTGATCATACCTTAAAGCTTAGAAGGATGTGAGAAACATTTTTTGTGAAGGCTTCTGTTGGGCTTCCCTTGCACCTAGTCTAGGGTTTAGTAGCATCACTCATGCCACTTTAAAATTGAGAGAGGTGCAAAGCAAACAAACCATGAATCATGACTAGAATTTTTAGGGTAACAAGTTTGTATCACATACAAAGAAGTATCTATCACATAGAGTTTAGGATTACAACCTTTGTAGTCCGTTCCTTCGCTTCATAAGCTCCGTGTTGAGGTCCCTTCGCTGCGATCATCAATAACTCCGACTCTCGAGAGGCTCCATCAAGTGAATGAGGCATCTTGCTTGAAGTTTTCCTTTTCTAAGATAATCTACCTTGAAGAATATCAAACCCAAGCTCTCACCTCTAATGAAGTATTAGTGAATTGAACACCCTAATCTAAGTGGCTAGAATAGATGAGAATGATGAAGTAGGAATTTTACACTCTTTTTTTTTTTCAATTTCTCACTTAGAATCATCACACACAAAAAGCTAGTGAAGCTTTTTTAAGAGCAAGAAGATGAAGAAAAGCTTTTGTGATGAATAATGAATTATTGTTGTGGTTACAATTGCAACCATGGGTTAATAATGAGATCCTTAACCCTTGTAGAGAATAAAACATGGGTAGAGCTTTGGGTTGGGTTAACAAATATCTCCATAAAATATCAAAGAAAGATGACAAAGTCAAAGCTTCAAGAAGCTTCTTCAAAGCTTATCCAAATACTTAACCCTAATCCAAACCCTAACTTGGTTAAACCTCTAAATCTTTGTTGTATTTGTAACCCTAACATGTTACAATAATATATATCACATATATAATATATAATGTAACAAAAGAAAATAATACAATTAACATATATCGCATATACATCAATGTATTATCCAGCGAGAAAAAGAATCAATAAAGCGAGCTTATATTAGTTAATGTAACATAATATATCTCATATATAATTATACATTAAATTATCGAATCAACACTTGATCCTATAATCCGGCTATATTACAAATAACCGACTAATATAACATGTACCAATTCATCGAATCAACACTTGATCCGATGACCCGACTATATCACATATACCCGACCGATATCACATATCGCGAGAATAGAATACGGTATCTCATATCGTATTAGTCTCGGTCCCACACATATCACATATGTGCTCCTACTCCGTTTTGCCTGAGCAAGGAAACCTCGGTGTAGGACTCTAAAGAATCGTCAATACGCCGGCAGTAGGTAATGATCATATCAAACACCCACAAGCTGCAAGCGGTTAGCTAAATGTAATAGCCACCCAGGTATTGAGCGATCAGAAGATCAACAAGCAAGCTTGTACATTCTCCTGTGAATCCAATCAGTAACACTACCGTTTAGTCCGGACTCTTCGTCTGGTATGTCGCATATCAAGTCTAGGGGTGGTAAACGTCAGACCCCAGTAACCGATAATTCGTGTCGATGTGAGGCTCATAACGGGTCGAGAAACTACTGATAACTCTTACCAGCAGCACTCCATTTCAGCCCTGGCCAGGGACTTCCAGTTATAGCCAATCGAACACAGCACAACATCAACTCCCTATACCGGGAGAGACGAAACCCCTCCTATCGCTCATTGCCTCCATGCGATTCGGGACTGTAACCAAAATCCACCGTTTTGCATGCCCTCTAGGACGTGGTAAGGTGGAAATCAAAGCACAGTGGGAATCACACAAGACTCTATGACGATCTCGGGTCTACAAACTAACCTGTACCAGTGTCACCGGAGAACTGTTATATGACGATAGGTATAATACCATCTAGGAGTTCTCAGCGAGTCCGTTCAGTGTACCCATTCTCCACTGAGCACCCGTACACCATCTTTGATTTCGAACACCGATGGATATGGGATCATCCATCGCCCATCATATGGGTCAAGACGCGTATACGCTAGTCTACTTTGGAGTATCGATGCCCTGTCTCAATACTCCCTCGACTAGGAACAGTTATAGGATGTACTCATTGACTACCCTGGCCCCACTAGTATGATCTCATTATAGTCCCAGTAGTCAAGTACATATCCCAAGGGCTTTATCAACATGTGAGAGCAAGACAGTAAACCAATACAAGTCAACATGTTAAGACAAAGTGAAACCAGATAGCATACTATCATATCGAGCAAGAAATTCCTCTCTATATATATCAAGCATCCACTATAATATACATCATATGTACAACAATTGCCTCTAGGGCATATATATAGCTAACAATCTCCCACTTGCACTAAGGCCAGCTGTTATAGTATCTCATACCGAACATCCCGAAGAGTTTCTTAAATTGAATCTGGGGTATGTCCTTCGTGAGTGGATCCGCAGTATTGTCCTTCGTGTCAACTCTCCTTACCTCGATCTCGCGGCGATCAACTATCTTCCGGATCAGGTGATACCGCCTCAGAATATGTCTGGACTTCTAATGGGACCTGGGTTCCTTAGCCAAAGCCACAGCTCTATTGTTATCACAATACAAAGGTATTGGATGCTCATTGGAAGGAACCACTCCAAGTTCAGTGATGAATTTCTTCATTCAGACAGACTCTTTGGCAGCATCGTTGGCAGCGATGTATTCAGCCTCCATTGTCGAGTCTGCCACAGTTTCTTGCTTGGAACTCTTCCAACAAACCGCCCCTCCATTTAGGATAAAGACAAATCCCGAGTGCGACTTAGAGTCGTCCTTATCACTTTGGAAGCTTGAATCGGTAAAGGACTCTACTTGGAGTTCTCCCTTACCATACACCAAGAACATCTCCTTAGTCCTTCTCAAGTACTTGAGAATGTTCTTCACAGCTGTCCAGTGACTCTCTCCTGGATCTGCTTGATACCTACTCACTGCACTTAGTGAGTATGCTATATCAGGTCTGGTACATAGCATCGCATACATGATAGAGCCTACCGCCGAAGCATAGGGTATCTCTTGCATGCGAGCTCTCTCCAAATCAGTCTTGAGAGACATCTCTTTGGAGAGAGTGAGTCCAGAGATCATGGGTTAGTTCCCACGCTTGGATTCTTCTATACTAAACCTCTTTAGTATGGTTTCAATGTACCTGTATTGGGACAATCCCAGTGTCCTTTTAGATCTATCTCTATAGATCTTAATTCCCAAAATGCAGGAGGCATCACCAAGATCTTTCATTGAGAATCTATATGATAAGAAGAGCTTGACTGAGTGCAGCATAGGAACATCATTTTCTATCAAGAGTATGTCATCCACGTACAATATGAGGAAGACAACCTTACTCTCTGCAACCTTCTTGTAAATACAAGGTTCATCTACGTTTTTGATGAAGTCAAACTCTTTGACTACAACATCAAAACAGATGTTTCAACTCCGCGATGCCACCTTTAACCCGTAGATGGATTTAAGCAGCTTGCACACCTTTCCGTTTCTCCCACTATCTACGAAGCCCTCTGGCTGAGTCATGTACACGCACTCCTCTAAATCACCATTTAGAAAGGCGGTCTTAACATCCATTTGCCAGATTTCGTAGTCATGGTATCCAGCAATGGCAAGTAAGATCCGGATGGACTTAAGTATAGCCACTGGAGAAAAGGATTCATCATAATCCACACCTGGTCGTTGACGAAAACCCATTGCAACAAGTCTAGCCTTGAAAGTCTCCACTTATCCATCTACACCAAATTTCTTCTTAAAGATCCATTTTCTCCCAATGGGCTTTACCCCTTCAGGAGCAACTTCCAAAGTCCATACTTTGTTGGTGTACATGGATTCCATCTCAGATCGCATTGCATCCAGCCATTTCACAGAGTCACCACTCGTGATGGCCTGCTCGAAGCTAGTCGGGTCATTATCTTCCATGATGCAATCCTCACTTCCACCATCTATGAGAAAACCGTAGTATCTCTCACGTGGATGAGGAACCCTACTAGATCGGCGGAGAGGCTGGGGTTCTTCAGGAACTACTGAATCCTATGGTTCCACTAAATCTTCAGTCGCAGTTTATGACGGTGGAACTTCTTCCAGCTCTACCTCTTTGTTACTAATTTCTTTTGCAAGAAATTCCTTTTCTAAAAAGGTGGCGTATTAAGAAATAAACACTTTTTGTTCCTCAGCGTGGTAGAAAATATATTCTTGGAAATTCTTAGGATATCCCACAAACTTGCAGAGAACTGATCGTGCCTCGAGTTTGTCCGGATTTTGCCTTTTGACATAGGTCGGACAACCCCAAATCTTAACTCTTTTAAGATAAGGTCTCTTCCCACTCCATATCTCATATGGTGTGGTAGGCACAGATTTAGATGGAACTTGATTCAATAGGTATGCTGCTATCTCTAGCGCATAACCCCAGAAGGAAATAGGCAACTCAGCGGTGATCATCATAGAGCGCACCATATCTAATAAGGTGTGATTCCTCCGCTCCGATACACCATTGTGCTGTGGTGTATAGGGAGGAGTAAGCTGAGAGAGAATCCCTTTCTATTTTAGATAATCTAGGAACTCACTGCTCAATTATTCTCCTACTCGATCATATCGTAGGATCTTAATACTTTTGCCCGTTTGGTTCTCTACTTCGTTCTTATATACTCTGAATTTCTCAAAAGCTTCAGACTTGTGTTTCAATAGGAACACATGTCTGTATCTTGAGAGATCGTCAGTGAATGTAATGAAGTAGGAAGAACCGTTCCTGGCATGTGTAGACATGGGACCACATACATCACTATGTATCAGTCCCAAGAGTTCTGTAACTCTTTCTCCGTGTCCACTAAACTGAGTTTTGGTCATCTTGCCTTTGAGACATGACTGGCAAGTATCATAAGATGAAAATTCGAACGGATTCAAATATCCATCCTTATGTAACTTAGCTAGCTGTGTCGCATTGATATAACCTAGTCTGCAATGCCACAAGAAGGATTCGTTCATTTCTGAACTCTTCCTCTCGTGTGTGTTTTGTACATTAAGTACTGTAGTTTGGTTGAGAACGTATATGCCATTATTTAACGATCCTGATCCAATCAACTTTTGATTCAGAAATATGTTCATAACATTATCCTGTACTACAAAATTATATCCTTCTTTGCTCAATAAAGAAACTGATCTAAGATTGCATATCAGGGTCGAAATGTAATAGCATTCATTCAGAACCAATGTATTACCATTTGGTAACACTATGTGATATTCGCCAAGTACTTTAGCTGCAACATTTGCACCATTCCCTACTCTTACGGAATGATCACCTTTTCCCAATTCCCTACCTTTCGTAGCCCATGTAACATATTACATATGTGGGATCCTGATCCGGTATCTAATACCCAGGACATAGAGTTAACTGAGAAATGGTTCTCGATAACTAACACACCTGAAGAAGATGCATCATTATGCTTATTCTTCGTTTGGGTGGCGTGAGAATCCAGATATTCTCATATTCCCTGCTCGGACTTATAACAATTATAAGTTAGAGCGGGACCTACGTTCCCCTGCTTAGTATAATAAGAGGGTTCAGTCAATACATCCATATTATTATCTTGATTAAGGCCTGACAAGGTCGCTACCTGAAGAGAGAGAAGAAAACACTTTAGCGTATACTCTTGCAAGATTAGATTGGTTATTTTCTTATCTAATCAGGATGGCTCCCACTGCTTTTTATCAAATCTTACTTCAAACTCTAAAAGGTAAGACTAGCCGGGATTAATTACACCTTACAAGTTCGCCAATCTTTTAGCCAGGACAGTGTTGGTACTTTGAGGGAGGTTTCCTGTGCTTTCGCACGGACCTAATTAGAATAAACCTCGTTTTCCCAGAGGCATAACCTCGTTAACACCTTTCTAGAAACCTACTTGATCGCCTATTTGTCCTGTGTAAAATTCTCCCAGGAGTAACTCTTACTCGCAGTGGGTATCGGGATCCAACTATCTCATAAGAGGTATGCAATCTCATTGCAAATTTCAACACTTGAAATTCTCGATAATGCTTTCGCCCATAGCAACTTATGACCTTAACATAGTCAACAAATCATAATTGCTAGCGAAGTTCAACCCGTCATTTCCCGATTGAATTAAACCCACCTACACGGCCCTTAACATAGTTAACAAAGTCGTACAACTACCCTAATCCAATCACATCTCATGTTATAACAGATAAGCACTAATTAGCTACCGCACACTACGCCTAGTCAACAAACGTAGCACGAATACTAAGTAATACTTATCTGAAATGACGGAGGGCTACGCAGGTTTTTTCTGAAAACCATGAGCGTAATGAAATTGGTATCGTTGTAGAAACAAGTGATTTTGAAAAGGGGTGTTTTTTAGGATTTTCTAGTTTCGCTAAAAAGGTCACTCCCGGTGAAGGGATCTCGGCTCTTTCCTTATCGAATAAGGTGCAGGATATTTCACAAATACCGCGGTGCAAAGCAAGAACTATAGAATCAATCAAAAACTAAACCATGAGTTTGTAGCATCTGCCAGTTTTGCTAAAGAGGTCACTCCCGGTGAAGGGATCTCGGCTCTTTCCTCATCGAATAAGGTGCAGGGTATATCACATATACTACTATGCAAAGCAAAAACTTTAGCTACCCTTTTTGAAAATTTGATTCTACAGCATCATTTAGGTTTCTTTTCTTTTATTAATCTCATTAATAAATCCCATCATTTATGCTTCCCAAGCATCACAGAAGAAACGAAAATACAACGTATGCTTATGGCATCTGCATTCGCCACAATGTTCCGTTATGCACCGTTAGGTTACTTAACTAACGGCATACCGGGACGGGACTAGCGCGGGTGTAAAACATAAGCAACGTTTATTATATATCATATATACAATAATAAAGCATTCGTCTCACGCATATAATATGATCACATCACAGTATATTAGCAGCAGAAGAAACATATGAAATATTGGATATACTAAGAGGTCCGTGTTTTATTTTGAGCCTGTAGAAAACACGGATTCCACGATCGCGATGAATAGCCAAACCCACATCCCTAGACCCCTACGAGAGTGGAAAGTAACACTGCCAATTCTAGGGTTAGGAGACCCGGTCTCGACTCCTCGAGATGGCCTCCGACTGGACCCTAGAACCCGGTTACATGTGCTCCCCTCCTTGAGTCTATCCTAATGCGGAAAAGTAAATAATATACAATGGTGACATAAACCTCATCCCGGAAGTGCCCTAATAAAAGAACATTACATACAATGAATTTTACATGAATGAAAATAAAAACCCGCATCTCACATAAAACCCCCGGCTATTCAGAACACGATGATCCAATATCACATAACACAGCAACACATAATATCTCATATCATCAACGTAAGAAAGTATGCGTATCCCGATTGTCATTGATGTATAGAAACGAAGCGGGCAATACCCCACATACTACACTTACGGTCGCAGAAAAGAAAAGTGAAAAACTACAACATTTGGAATCCATAAACACCTTAGACATCGTAAACCCGAAATTCACATATTACGGATTTCATACCTAACAATTTGAATTCCACATATTGTATCATATTCACAATAATCAAGACGATGTTTAATGTTTCGATCGAATTAACATACACTCACAAATTACCCCCGTGAGCTCAACACTTGAGCAAAGTTAAAACACTCAAAAACCGTGTCACAGTGTCTATGGACCAGCCGTAGAAGGAGTTAACCAATGCCTCACCTATGACACCACGGAACTACGACAAACCCTAGGGTTCTGTAACACTTTGAAATTTCGTTTTAATGTTTTTTCGTGTTAATTAGTAATTGTGCGTGTTATTATATATGTGTACATAGGATTATTAATAATTTTAGTCGGGTTTACTAATTATATTTAGTCGTGTTAGCAAATTGGAAAATTTTCCTTTGTAGTGTACACATGCACATTTAGCCATTTTTGAGACCTAGCTTTAAAGTGTTAGCCAATTCTTTTCTTGCATGGTTCACTTTATTTCCATCACTTTAATCAAGCTAAAACCTTTTTTTAAAATGCAAATCCTAATAAAAAAAATGAGGTACGGGTGTTAGGTAAGAATTGGACTTTTGTTGACCTTCTCTCTCTCTCTTCACCTCACTTCTGAATTCTGCAGCTTCCAGCAGAAAAACCCTATCATTTTCTTCATCTCTTCTTCTTTTCATTTCCCTTTGATCCCCAAACAAAACCCTAGACAAATCAACACATTTCCTTCACAAAACCATGGGAAAAGGGGCTTTTTGGGGTGTTTGAAGGCAAATCTGCACACTTGAGGAAAGAGCTGGGACTTTAGGAGTTTTATAAGGTTTTTAGAAGGTATTAACTCATGTTAGCACTCATTTTCCTTAAACCTGTAGCATTCCTTAGTAAAAACCATGTTTTTGTGCATTATTAGTGATATTGAAGGATATTTGTGATTCATATGTTAGATTAGGGTTTTGTTGGCTTGGTTAACTTTATTTCGTGCTATTAGAGCTAGTTAAGCCAGGGTATTGTTTCAGTTGCACAGAAATACCATAAAGTTTCATTTTAGTGCAAAAAGTGGGGGTTTTAACTTGAAATAAGGCTCTGTAGGATCTCCTACTACCTGAGATATTTCAGAGTGAAATTGGAATTACTGTAGCATACATAGGGGGTATAGAGTGCACACACAAAATCTGGAAGTCCCTCCGCCTACCCAGGCCGCCGAAATAAGCATTCTGGCCGCAATTTGCGGCCAGATGGGGGTGTTTTGGGTTGGGGTTTGGGCCACTGGAGTCTGCTGCTATGTGGAGTGTCTTGGTATATCTATTTTTATAATATCTGTTCTGTAGCAAAATCTGAAGTAGAATACCCTATTTCTCGTATTTTTTAATCTTTCGCGACACGCGTGATACGTGTGTGTGGGTTTGGGGTTTCTGCGTATCGCGACGCGTCGGAGCGACTTCAGGCGCGTAATCACACGT
The DNA here is from genome assembly GCA_030015575.1 of Agapanthus africanus. Lineage (NCBI taxonomy): Eukaryota > Viridiplantae > Streptophyta > Magnoliopsida > Asparagales > Amaryllidaceae > Agapanthus > Agapanthus africanus. The sequence continues at coordinate 370,330,173 of JASDDO010000008.1, forward strand.
TTTAGCGTATCGCGCACAGGCGCGCTTGGGTTGCAACACGGGTTTCTAGTTGACCTTAAATGTCGTGTTTGTATGATTTTGAGCTTATGCGTGATATTCTATGGAATTCAAGGTTCGCAGGCGAGTGCGACGGACGCCGCGAAGAAGGGGAAACAAGTCATCGGCTATACCTAGCGAGGGACTACGGTGAGTAGATTTAACATCTACGGGGATATCGCCCGCATGGCGTTCTACGTCAGGACTGATAGGATCTTGTAGCAACATTTCCATACATTGACTGTTCATGGCTACTATTTAGTGCATACCACATTCCCTGATATATGTATATAAACTAGAATTGATAGAACACCGCACCATTACTAACGGTTCATGTTGCACGAGCACTATCCTGCATTCTACACACACACCGTTAGTAATGACTGCATTCGGTATGTTCCATGTCTCGTCTCTGCCAACTGTCCGGAAGTCATCGTCCTTTACTATATCTGCGTCTTGCTCTAGAATGACTGCATTCTCATCGCGACTCCTCGGGAAGGTATATCCAAGCACAATGCCTCATCATGCGCATCGCATCTCTGATGTAGGCGGAGTGGAACGTCGTCTTATCCATATATTGTACGGACCTTTTTACTCCACTTTCTCAAATGTCGACTGCTTCGGACTCGTCTCATCGTGGCTACATGGACTGAGCTCCAACGGCTATCCTCATATCGGGAGTCTCCCAAGAAATGCATCTCACCACCTAGCATCCGAATTAAGTCGAGCCATCCAATCGAGTCGTCAAAACCTCATAATCCCCCAAGAGCTCAACATCTTGGGTATAGTATAAGAGTATCGAGTACATACCTCAGCATCGGTGGTCCAGCCGTAGAAGGGCAAACCCAAGCCTCACTAATGGCGCCGCGGAACTGCCGCAAACCCTACGGTTCAAAGGCTTTCACACGGTCATTAAGTCGAGTTAGGTTTTCATTCTTCTAGAGGGACCATAGAATTGCCTGCATGTCTTTCCGACTACCTTAAACTTGGAATAATTGGTTTCTCACATTCGATCATCTCTGTCGACTCCCAATGTCTCCGCGTGAAGTAGTCTCTAGCTGGAATCAATCTATCTGATGACCTCGCATCTGGGTAGCGAACGATCCACATGTCCCAGTCATTCATCCTCGATGACTAGCGACCTTCTATCATCTCTTAGTACAACTTATACTGCAATAGCTCCAACATCTGGGGCGATATCTCGTCGTTCACAGCAATAACTGGCTCACTCGTCTGCATGCTGAACCGTGCCCCAATCATCAGGAGTAAGGAACACACCAACAGTCATCAAAATCTGGCTGGCCTCCATCATTGGCTCAATTCTCTAGTGTCGATCAGCACCTCCGAGTAACCTCATACAGGCGATCCGCCAAACGCTCGTGGCGCGGAAACACAGTAAAAAGACACATCTCTGCAATCGTGTGTCGCCGGAATTTCGCCCTGGTCAGTCCTCGTTCGTGACGAGCTCGTGCAGACCGCAACTCTAGCTGTAGCTCTCCCTGCCCGTAATCGTGGCAGCAAAACCATAACTGGTACCGATGAGGCTAGATCAGGAATGAATATAATACTGAGCAAAGAAATGTACATTCTAAGGCTTCTTAAGTGGAGTAGCGTATCGTAAATATGCCGCGGAACATACCAACGGTACGTCACTCTACTTTAGTCACCTATTCCATCAAACAAGGGTCATCCTACGCTCCGAAGGTAAAACCTAACGCTTTGATACCAACTTTGTCACGACCCGAAAGTACGGAACATGACCGGCACTTAAACTACGAACGTCTCAAGGCGTACGTATTCTAAGTAAGCCGAAAACCCAGAAATCCAAACCAAGAAAAAGTAGTAGAGTGAAGGAAAACCAATTTAAAACAAGAAGTTTTAATAGCATAAGCCGAATTATGCAGTTTTTAAAAACATCAAGTATTTTCTAAAAATTTCGGCAGAGTCTCCTTTGTAAATACTGGCTCCCAAACGGGATACAACATGAATAGTATACGAAATCAATAAAAAGGCATCCCCAAGCGGGAGCTAGCTCTTCGTCAATCGACGGTCACAACCACACAAGCAATATAATATACAACGCCAACGGCGAGGATCAAAACTCAAAAGGAAACTCAAAACCACCAGAAATATAACGAGCGACTCTAAGGTCGAAAAAATAAACAACACTGGTCTTTATCTCAAAAAAATACATGTTTGGTTGATGGAACCTCTAGATACAACTGAATAATAATATACAATGTATAGTGATGGGTACGATACAAATAAACCTACCTACTAGCAAGTCACCCGAACGAAACTGTACCCGCAATGCCGTAAAGAAACTTGTACGGCGAAACCTGCAAGAAACTGGGGCACAACGGGGGTGAGTTGCCAACTCGTGAATAGAAAAACATCTACGAATAGAAATCGCATGTATGACGCAATCCTAGGTCATACGATCATAATATATCCTCAAAATATACATAACAAGCAGCCTATAACAATGGCTAGGGTAATATCTAACCGAGTGAAATCTCATGTGCCCGTGTCAGTGCCTCAGGTAGCAATATATCATATGAATGAGGTATGAATGCATGAAACAGAATACATGTAAATGACAAAAACTGTTTTCATAAATTAGTGAGATTTCCTTCGTATTTTTAAACTGAGGTATCATAAATGAAATCAGCATCAACAGTGTCTAGCATCGACACAAAACATAAATCTCACTGTCTCGAAATATCAATGTCTCAATCTCAATATCTAGGGCGCCGTCAGTCCAGACCGGCCCCTACCATCCATCTCAAGACCACGACGGTATCCTCCGGATATCCGACGCGTCGGGTAATATCACCGGTAGGTAGTGCTCCCCAGCCAGGCTCAACGTCAACACCACATTCCTCTTGCCCCGGGGTACCATACCGGGCCCACCATGTACCCGTGACGGTTCCTCCACTCCTCGACACGGATTTCCAAAACCACAGCAAACTCATGGTGGACGACACTTTACATCACTAGAAAACCGCAACATTTTATATTTTAAAAGATCATAAGTTGTAAATTTTGCGGCTTTCCCCGAAATCCAGAAATATCATAAATCTCAAGAAATCATCACAAGTGCATATGTCAATGATAATGAACTAGGCATGAACAACTGAATAACAGTATGCATGAAGTGGTAGGTAATAACTACAATGTCTAATATGGCATATAAGGGAAGTACACTAATATCATGTCAAAACTACCAGCTAACAATCTAAGTCAAGCAATTATATTCTCTAAAGTGTACGTGACATGGCAATTACCGATGAAGATGTGTGTGAGCCGGCAAGTAAGTGTACGTGGTACATACGCATCATCGGTAATGGTGCTGGTGTCCTAACAATAAGATATCAACATTTCAATAAGAATTTATAACATAAGTATGCGATGCGAAGCGAACCACAATAATAAGCGGGAGCTGAATACTAGACGCAACTATAACTAATCTGCATTAATCTAATATAAGTTCTACAAATGGTGCCTTTTGAAATAACACAAATCATGGGATTTTGAAAATAGGGGCTACGGTGTTTTTATGAAAAGATAAGTCTTTTGAAATATCCGTAGGATCCCTTGGGCTGTCTTTTAAAATACCCACGATTCGTTAGTTTTTGAAATAGGTAGGAGTCTAATCTAATCTAACAACTACACTAAACTATACGGCTGAACTAACAAGCTGAACTACAGGTAAGGAAACCGCCTATCATCTGAGTCGATACATATACCTACCTGTATATGTATAGTCGGTGATCCCGCCTCAATAATATCATATCCAATACCATATCTATAATCAGACATCCCAAGTCAAGAGTGCGGATCAATCATCAAAATATAGCTCGTACGTAAATCCGTCGTACGGCATCTCAATCTGGGTACGGGTCAAAATCACATTCATTATACTATTCACCTGGTATCCTCTTTATCAAATATCATGATCGGGGTACTGATCTACGTCTAGTACCATACTGATACCGCCTACGTATGCATGGACGTGTGTGAAACACTACGTCAAGGACCCGCTACAACGTCATGTCGTATCTAAGATACGAACCCTGCTATATCACCGATCTCACGGCCTCAAATCAAATCTCATCGACTCAGCTCAATCCCAAGTATCATCCTCAATCCTTATGTGAACACATAGTCCCATACCCATGTGAACACATAACTATAAAGAATCCCATGAGCACATATCAATAGGAATGTATGCAAGTATGTATGTGTGTATGTGTGTGTGTAACACTACCCTAGGGTTCGCAACAACAAGGTAATCCAACACACCAATATCCATCCTAACATCATTATTAATCCCAAATAACATATAACAATTGTTGGTGTGTATACGCATCCGTATACACCACCACGGACTGCGGGGGTGCTATACGCCATCCACCCGACTTCTCCCCGTAGATATAAATCTACTCACCTGGTCCTCACTCGCCGGTGCCGACGTCGCCACGCGCTTGCTTGTCGTCTCGAAGTCCGCATGGGGTACCTACATATCATAACGCACCGTATCGCATTAAAACTAAATTCGAAATCGAAACAGCATACGAAAATCAAATCGGCACACCTATCACGCATAGGTCCAAACCTATTGCCTACGCATGCAAGAATAGTCAAACCAACTCTCGATGTCGATGTACAAACGTCAAACCATCGATAAAAATCCAATCACACTCATTTGCACATTCACGAACACTAATTTTAATATAAAATAGGTTAAAACTCACAAAAACCCCAAATTCACTCTAAAAGCCGTTTTTCCGAAAAACTAGCAAGCAAAATTACCCGTTTTAGTACAAAACTCGATGTTTAAACAATTATAGCGGCCATAATACTTATTAAATAACTTAAATAAGTCAATAAAACCATTTCCATAATTTAATCACATAAATTTGCATAATTTCCAAAATCCTAGTTTGCAAAAATATCAATTTTAACACTTTTTAATGTAAAATTCACAATTTTACAATTAAATTTGGTTTTGCATATTTTAAATGGTTAAACCACTCATGGAAACCTTAATGATGTGCTAAAAATCCTAACTAGATTTTAATCCCACAGTTTAATAAAATTTCTAAAACCTAGTTAGCAATTTAGCATAATTATCACAATTTGGGCAAATTAAATATAACAATTTGCAAATTAGCTACAAGATTAGGTTTTGCATATCTTTTAGATGCTAAAATACATCACACTACCATGAACAAATTATCACAACCATAACTTTAATTTAACCCTTCTCTTGAATTTAAACTTGGAATTTAAAACCTAAATAAAACACCTAATTAAGTTGATTTAAAGTATTTAACATCAAATTAAGCAAATAGGTTAGAGTTATACCTTCACAAACCATGAAATCAAATATGGAACTTGACCTCCAAATTGAGATCTTTGCACCAAGATCCATGCTATAAGGGCTAAGGAAAAATGGGTAGGGCTTTGATTTTGTGGGATTTTTGGTGGATTTTTGATGCAAATTGTAATGTTTTTGATGATGAAATGAGAGGGGGAAAAATTGGGGCTGCACTTGAAGAGGCTCGGCCAGAATTGTGAGGGAGTGGGAGAGAGGTTTGGGATTTGGGGAAAGTTCACACAAGGTCAAAGACAACCATATACTTAGTCAAATTAATATATTTTATACCATTCCTCAAAGCATTTCTTCACATGAGTTGAAGAAAATTTGAGGGGAGTAAAAATGGGCTGTTTTTAGGTGTGGGGCCGGCCATGATGAGGTGGGGAGGAGTGTGGGAAATTTTACAAAGAATTTCTATGCAAAAAGACCCCCACAAGCTCAAAATTGCAAGTTTTAGTTCAAAATAATTATATTTTTGTTTTCCATAATAAAAACCCATTAAAACTTGAAATAAAATACTAAAAATTTATATTACAACTAGATTCTAATTAACATGATTTTAAAGATTAAAATCAGCCCAATTAAATTTGTATTTATCGCTAATTTAATGTATTTTCTTACCGGCTTAAAATAATATTAAAATAATATTTTTTTCAGAAAATTTGAAATTTCACCAGTGGCTCAATAAACACCAAATACTAGTAATTAAATAGCTAGAATTTGTATATTTAATTTTATAATAAAAATATTTGCATTTTGACTTTTTACAGAAAACCCCCTTATTTTACCGTTTTTTCGAAGTTTCACCGAAACGATTTTCAAAACATTACAATCTTCCCCCCTTAGAGAAATTCGGTCCCCGAATTTAAATTAAAACTCCCCCCAAATACTAAAACATCTAAGCCAAAACCATCAAATCGCCGGGGCTCCGAAATCATAAATACATAAAACAATCGTAGCGCAACGCATGCGCATGAAAAATGAGCATATAACTCAAATCAGAACTCCGTCAAGCATCCAGCAATCATCGGAGTCATGGGGAAGACATCAATACCAAATCCAAAGCAAAACCAATATGATATAACTCGAAACTATACATGTAAAATATATTCAGGTACTGTCCTCTGACTAGTCCTGCTCAGTACGAAAACACATAGCAATATCATAAAAACGTACTGCTCTATAAGAAAAATCAATCCCAAAATACGCGTATGAATACTACGTGCGTCTTGTGCGCACGGAAATCAACATCAAAACATGTGCCATACATATGCACAAAACCAACATATAAGTGCATCGGGTGTGCACGAGACATCTGTCGTAGGCAACATGTGTGCCTGACAGCAAAATCAGGTGCATCTGACATGCACGAAAAATCTCGATTTAGTTCATCTGGTGTGCACCAAATCGCATCTCATAACATGCGCCCAACATGTGCTCAAATCCAATCAGGTGCACAAGGTGCACAAAACAATATCGAGTATCCCAATCGAAATCGAAATCCAGTGCATCTAAGTGCACAACATACGTAACACTGCACTGCAAGCATATATGAACTATACCGCGTGCAAAACCAAATGCGTATATACGCACAAAATCAACTCAAATGTCTAAAACCGTAACATCACAAACATGTGAAATCCAAGCACGAAAACGATATCAAGTGCAACACTGTGTAAGGATCGTAAATCCTCAATCATCAAAATCAAATCATGCGAATAAATCACCCAAAACATCGAAATCAATAATGGCGGAATAGTACCGCTCAAGTTCATCCTCTAAGAATCTCGGTCCAACTGTCGCGGTCACTAGTGGGACGTCTCGTCGACGATCATGAACTCTAGCCTGCTAGTGTGCGTAACAATGACCACTCCTGGGTCAAGGTCTTCACTGTGAATTACCAATCTCTCGGTCCATCGGCTCATCGGCCCTGTCAGGTGTGCTAACGGGGATGATCCCATTCTGGCACTTCCCTGGTCATCTCTCGGTCAATCATCGCGACCACTCGTAGGACAGCATATCACTGGCGTCAGCCTCTGGCTCTCTGAATGTACGTGACACATCTGATCCTGGGTGCAAGTATCATTGCAGCAGCGTCCTGGAAGGAATCCTGCTCACGGTATGTTCCATGTCTCGTCTCTGCCAACTGTCCGGAAGTCATCGTCCTTTACTATATCTGCGTCTTGCTCTAGAATGACTGCATTCTCATCGCGACTCCTCGGGAAGGTATATCCAAGCACAATGCCTCATCATGTGCATCGCATCTCTGATGTAGGCGGAGTGGAACGTCGTCTTATCCATATATTGTACGGACCTTTTTACTCCACTTTCTCAAATGTCGACTGCTTCGGACTCGTCTCATCGTGGCTACATGGACTGAGCTCCAACGGCTATCCTCATATCGGGAGTCTCCCAAGAAATGCATCTCACCACCTAGCATCCGAATTAAGTCGAGCCATCCAATCGAGTCGTCAAAACCTCATAATCCCCCAAGAGCTCAACATCTTGGGTATAGTATAAGAGTATCGAGTACATACCTCAGCATCTGTGGTCCAGCCGTAGAAGGGCAAACCCAAGCCTCACTAATGGCGCCGCGGAACTGCCGCAAACCCTAAGGTTCAAAGGCTTTCACACGGTCATTAAGTCGAGTTAGGGTATCATTCTTCTAGAGGGACCATAGAATTGCCTGCATGTCTTTCCGACTACCTTAAACTTGGAATAATTGGTTTCTCACATTCGATCATCTCTGTCGAATCCCAATGTCTCCGCGTGAAGTCGTCTCTAGCTGGAATCAATCTATCTGATGACCTCGCATCTGGGTAGCGAACGATTCACATGTCCCAGTCATTCATCCTCGATGACTAGCGACCTTCTATCATCTCTTAGTACAACTTATACTGCAATAGCTCCAACATCTGGGGCGATATCTCGTCGTTCACAGCAATAACTGGCTCACTCGTCTGCATGCTGAACCGTGCCCCAATCATCAGGAGTAAGCAACACACCAACGGTCATCAAAATCTGGCTGGCCTCCATCATTGGCTCAATTCTCTAGTGTCGATCAGCACCTCCAAGTAACCTCATACAGGCGATCCGCCAAACGCTTGTGGCGCGGAAACACAGTAAAAAGACACATCTCTGCAATCGTGTGTCGCCGGAATTTCGCCCTGGTCAGTCCTCGTTCGTGACGAGCTCGTGCAGACCGCAACTCTAGCTGTAGCTCTCCCTGCCCGTAATCGTGGCAGCAAAACCATAACTGGTACCGATGAGGCTAGATCAGGAATGAATATAATACTGAGCAAAGAAATGTACATCCTAAGGCTTCTTAAGTGGAGTAGCGTATCGTAAATATGCCGCGGAACATACCAACGGTACGTCACTCTACTTTAGTCACCTATTCCATCCTACGCTACGAAGGTAAAACCTAACGCTTTGATACCAACTTTGTCACGACCTGAAAGTACGGAACATGACCGGCACTTAAACTACGAACGTCTCAAGGCGTACGTATTCTAAGTAAGCCGAAAACCCAGAAATCCAAACCAAGAAAAAGTAGTAGAGTGAAGGAAAACCAATTTAAAACAAGAAGTTTTAATAGCATAAGCCGAATTATGCGGTTTTTAAAAACATCAAGTATTTTCTAAAAATTTCGGCAGAGTCTCCTTTGTAAATACTGGCTCCCAAACGGGATACAACATGAAAAGTATACGAAATCAATAAAAAGGCATCCCCAAGCGGGAGCTAGCTCTTCGTCAATCGACGGTCACAACCACACAAGCAATATAATATACAACGCCAACGGCGAGGATCAAAACTCAAAAGGAAACTCAAAACCACCAGAAATATAACGAGCGACTCTAAGGTCGAAAGAATAAACAACACTGGTCTCTATCTCAAAAAAATACATGTTTGGTTGATGGAACCTCTAGATACAACTGAATAATAATATACAATGTATAGTGATGGGTACGATACAAATAAACCTACCTACTAGCAAGTCACCCGAACGAAACTGTACCCGCAAAGCCGTAAAGAAACCTGTACGGCAAAACCTGCAAGAAACTGGGGCACAACGGGGGTGAGTTGCCAACTCGTGAATAGAAAAACATCTACGAATAGAAATCGCATGTATGACGCAATCCTAGGTCATACGATCATAATATATCCTCAAAATATACATAACAAGCAGCCTATAACAATGGCTAGGGTAATATCTAACCGAGTGAAATCTCATGTGCCCGTGTCAGTGCCTCAGGTAGCAATATATCATATGAATGAGGTATGAATGCATGAAACAGAATACATGTAAATGAAAAAAACTTTTTTCATAAATTAGTGAGATTTCCTTCGTATTTTTAAACTGAGTTATCATAAATGAAATCAGCATCAACAGTGTCTAGCATCGACACAAAACATAAATCTCACTGTCTCGAAATATCAATGTCTCAATCTCAATATCTAGGGCGCCGTCAGTCCAGACCGGCCCCTACCATCCATCTCAAGACCACGACGGTATCCTCCGGATATCCGACGCGTCGGGTAATATCACCGGTAGGTAGTGCTCCCCAGCCAGGCTCAACGTCAACACCACATTCCTCTTGCCCCGGGGTACCATACCGGGCCCACCATGTACCCGTGACGGTTCCTCCACTCCTCGACACGGATTTCCAAAACCACAGCAAACTCATGGTGGACGACACTTTACATCACTAGAAAACCGCAACATTTTATATTTTAAAAGATCATAAGTTGTAAATTTTGCGGCTTTCCCCGATATCCAGAAATATCATAAATCTCAAGAAATCATCACAAGTGCATATGTCAATGATAATGAACTAGGCATGAACAACTGAATAACAGTATGCATGAAGTGGTAGGTAATAACTACAATGTCTAATATGGCATATAAGGGAAGTACACTAATATCATGTCAAAACTACCAGCTAACAATCTAAGTCAAGCAATTATATTCTCTAAAGTGTACGTGACATGGCAATTACCGATGAAGATGTGTGTGAGCCGGCAAGTAAGTGTACGTGGTACATACGCATCATCGGTAATGGTGCTGGTGTCCTAACAATAAGATATCAACATTTCAATAAGAATTTATAACATAAGTATGCGATGCGTAGCGAACCACAATAATAAGCGGGAGCTGAATACTAGACGCAACTATAACTAATCTGCATTAATCTAATATAAGTTCTACAAATGGTGCCTTTTGAAATAACACAAATCATGGGGTTTTGAAAATAGGGGCTACGGTGATTTTATGAAAAGATAAGTCTTTTGAAATATCCGTAGGATCCCTTGGGCTGTCTTTTAAAATACCCACGATTCGTTAGTTTTTGAAATAGGTAGGAGTCTAATCTAATCTAACAACTACACTAAACTATACGGCTGAACTAACAAGCTGAACTACAGGTAAGGAAACCGCCTATCATCTGAGTCGATACATATACCTACCTGTATATGTATAGTCGGTGATCCCGCCTCAATAATATCATATCCAATACCATATCTATAATCAGACATCCCAAGTCAAGAGTGCGGATCAATCATCAAAATATAGCTCGTACGTAAATCCGTCGTACGGCATCTCAATCTGGGTACGGGTCAAAATCACATTCATCATACTATTCACCTGGTATCCTCTTTATCAAATATCATGATCGGGGTACTGATCTACGTCTAGTACCATACTGATACCGCCTACGTATGCATGGACGTGTGTGAAACACTACGTCAAGGACCCGCTACAACGTCATGTCGTATCTAAGATACGAACCCTGCTATATCACCGATCTCACGGCCTCAAATCAAATCTCATCGACTCAGCTCAATCCCAAGTATCATCCTCAATCCTTATGTGAACACATAGTCCCATACCCATGTGAACACATAACTATAAAGAATCCCATGAGCACATATCAATAGGAATGTATGCAAGTATGTATGTGTGTATGTGTGTGTGTAACACTACCCTAGGGTTCGCAACAACAAGGTAATCCAACACACCAATATCCATCCTAACAACATTATTAATCCCAAATAACATATAACAATTGTTGGTGTGTATACGCATCCGTATACACCACCACGGACTGCGGGGGTGCTATACGCCATCCACCCGACTTCTCCCCGTAGATATAAATCTACTCACCTGGTCCTCACTCGCCGGTGCCGACGTCGCCACACGCTTGCTTATCGTCTCGAAGTCCGCATGGGTTACCTACATATCATAACGCACCGTATCGCATTAAAACTAAATTCGAAATCGAAACAGCATACGAAAATCAAATCGGCACACCTATCACGCATAGATCCAAACCTATTGCCTACGCATGCAAGAATAGTCAAACCAACCCTCGATGTCGATGTACAAACGTCAAACCATCGATAAAAATCCAATCACACTCATTTGCACATTCACGAACACTAATTTTAATATAAAATAGGTTAAAACTCACAAAAACCCCAAATTCACTCTAAAAGCCGTTTTTCCGAAAAACTAGCAAGCAAAATTACCCGTTTTAGTACAAAACTCGATGTTTAAACAATTATAGCGGCCATAATACTTATTAAATAACTTAAATAAGTCAATAAAACCATTTCCATAATTTAATCACATAAATTTGCATAATTTCCAAAATCCTAGTTGGCAAAAATATCAATTTTAACACTTTTTAATGTAAAATTCACAATTTTACAATTAAACTTGGTTTTGCATATTTTAAATGGTTAAACCACTCATGGAAACCTTAATGATGTGCTAAAAATCCTAACTAGATTTTAATACCACAGTTTAATAAAATTTCTAAAACCTAGTTAGCAATTTAGCATAATTATCACAATTTGGGCAAATTAAATATAACAATTTGCAAATTAGCTACAAGATTAGGTTTTGCATATCTTTAAGATGCTAAAATACATCACACTACCATGAACAAATTATCACAACCATAACTTTAATTTAACCCTTCTCTTGAATTTAAACTTGGAATTTAAAACCTAAATAAAACACCTAATTAAGTTGATTTAAAGTATTTAACATCAAATTAAGCAAATAGGTTAGAGTTATACCTTCACAAACCATGAAATCAAATATGGAACTTGACCTCCAAATCGAGATCTTTGCACCAAGATCCATGCTATAAGGGCTAAGGAAAAATGGGTAGGGCTTTGATTTTGTGGTATTTTTGGTGGATTTTTGATGCAAATTGTAATGTTTTTGATGATGAAATGAGAGGGGGAAAAATTGGGGCTGCACTTGAAGAGGCTCGGCCAGAATTGTGAGGGAGTGGGAGACAGGTTTGGGATTTGGGGAAAGTTCACACAAGGTCAAAGACAACCATATACTTAGTCAAATTAATATATTTTATACCATTCCTCAAAGCATTTCTTCACATGAGTTGAAGAAAATTTGAGCGGAGTAAAAATGGGCTGTTTTTAGGTGTGGGGCCGGCCATGATGAGGTGGGGAGGAGTGTGGGAAATTTTACAAAGAATTTCTATGCAAAAAGACCCCCCACAAGCTCAAAATTGCAAGTTTTAGTTCAAAATAATTATATTTTTGTTTTCCATAATAAAAACCCATTAAAACTTGAAATAAAATACTAAAAATTTATATTACAACTAGATTCTAATTAACATGATTTTAAAGATTAAAATTAGCCCAATTAAATTTGTATTTATCGCTAATTTAATGTATTTTCTTACCGGCTTAAAATAATATTAAAATAATATTTTTTTCAGAAAATTTGAAATTTCACCAGTGACTCAATAAACACCAAATACTAGTAATTAAATAGCTAGAATTTGTATATTTAATTTTATAATAAAGATATTTGCATTTTGACTTTTTACAGAAAACCCCCTTATTTTACCGTTTTTTCGAAGTTTCACCGAAACGATTTTCAAAACGTTACACCCGTTGTGCCACAGTGTTTGCAGGTTGCCCTTCGGAGTAGTCGCGGCAGGCTGCGTTTTGCATGTTTTGACACAGATACCCTCATATTTGGTGTACTGGCTCTTTTGCTGATAGGTGGGTTTTATGCGGTATCTGTTGTATATTGTTGTATCTAGTATTCTCCATCTACCATGTTTGTATTTGACTTAGAGACAGTGTGAGGACGATGATGTATATTATTTGTATTCTGGTGTCGAGCTCGTTATGAGCCGACTGTACTTGCAGTTTATTCTATCTGTGATGTTCCCACTTGTGGATCTTGATCTTCGCCACGGCGTCGTATATTGCTCTCTTGGTGATTGTTTACTTAAGATTTCTTATCACTTCTAAATGGTTCCTTTTAAAACTTAAAACACTCTATATTTTTACTGGTTTGGTTTCTGGGTTTTCGGTTCACTTAGTCGCGTTACGCCTGTAGACGTTACGTGGTTAAGTGCCAGTTACGGGCCAAACTTTGGGTCGTGACAAAGTTGGTATCAGAGCGTAGGTTTTACCTTTCGGAGTGTTCCAAGGATGACCCTTGTATGATGGAGTAGGTAGCTGAAGCAGAGTGGCGTAGCGTGCGTATGTTCCGCGGCATACCCACGACACGGTACTCCGCCAAAGCGACCTTAGGACTTGTTGATTTAAATTCCTTCTTGAGTATATGTATTCTTGCGATTCGATTTCCGTATACTTATCGAATCCTATTGTTCCTTTCAGCCATTATGCCGCCAAAGACTACGAGGGTGCAGAGAGCGGCCGCGAGGGCCGAGATTCGAGTTGACTCGTCCGAGACGAGGACTGATCCGGATAGTACACCGGTTGTGCCCGAGCAGGCTGTTCCTGCCGTGACAGATCAGATTTCTATGTTAGGGGCCGGTATGCAGGAGATGCGCCAGACGATGGGATCCAGTATGCAGGAGATGCGCCAGATGATGGGATCTCTAGTTGAGACACTTCGAGCGCAGCGACCAGAGGTAGTTCCACTCGTTGCAGACACCGCGGTGGTACCCACAGTACAGGCAGTTGCCCCTGCAGCTACAGAGGTTATCTCGGTATCATTATCAGAGTTTATGAGGATGAAGCCTCCGGTCTTCACAGGCACCGATGTGGCCGAGGACCCACAGTCTTTCATTGATAGGATGGCGCGGATATGTCGTTCACTTAGAAGCGCAGAAGCGAGATGGGTTGAGTTCGCAAGCTTTCGCTTGGAAGGACTCGCGCAGAAATGGTGTGAATCAGTCGAGAAGGGTAGAGCAGCAGGTCTTCCTCCTATGACCTGGACAGAGTTCGTGGCGCTATTCCTTGGCCGTTTTCTTCCACTGAGCGTCAGAGATGCTAGAGCACGCCGGTTCGAGTCCTTACGTCAGACTCCGGAGATGTCAATGGCAGAGTATGACGTCATGTTCACCGAGCTGTCAGTGTATGCTCCGTACCTAGTGGCTACTGAGGAGTTGCGAGTCAAGAGATTTGTCCGAGGCTTGCTTACACCACTGTTTCTAGCGATCAGCGCACATCATTACGAGACATATGCAGCAGCTGTAGACGCAGCCCTATTAGTCGAGGAGCACCTTGCTGAGACTTCGGTAGTTCCAGAGCCGAAGAGAGTTCGTGCGGATACATCAGCGCAGAGACAGCCTTTTCGGCGCCGTGATAGACTTCTTGCCGGTAGCAGAGATTCGGGGCGAAGCAGGTTGTTTAGCTCCTATCCCCAGGAGGGTCAGCGACCATCATCGGGATGTTTCCGTTGCGGGAGTTCTTATCATCGTGTACGAGATTGTCCTGAGATACCCCGAAGGGAGGCAGCAGCACCGCACATCACACTACCACCTTCACCACCCCAGACGGCGTTGCCTATTGTACCTACTGTTACTCCGCGCCAGACTCATTCACAGAGAGGTCACGGTCGCGGAGGATTTGTTCATAGAGGACGAGGTGATCGAGGCAGAGGACAGCCAGCGGCCGGCAGGGGACAGTCAGTCGAAGGTGGAGGACAGGCGCGAGTTTTTGCTTTGACGCATCAGGACGCGCAGGCGTCCAATGCGGTGGTCTCAGGTATCCTTCCAGTATGTTCTGTTGGTGCACACGTGTTATTCGATCCCGGATCCACGCACTCGTACGTATCCACACACTTTGTGCCGAGTTTGGGTAGAGAGTCCGGTTTGCTTGATCAGCCGCTTGTTGTGACTACTCCTGTGGGAGAGTCGTTTGTCGCTAGTCACGTGTTCCGATCCTGTACCGTCCGTATTGGCGGGAGAGAGTTGCCGGTCGATTTGATCCTTCTTGAGATGTTGGACTTCAACGTTCTTTTAGGCATGAATTGGTTAGCCACGTGTTATGCTTCTGTTGACTGCCGCGAGAAGACAGTTAGATTTTGTTTTCCCGGCGAGTCGGTTTTTGTTGTGTTGTGGGACCGTGGTGCCACCCCTCACAGTCTGATTTCTTCTTTTCGCGCTGGACAGCTTTTGAGGAAGGGATGTCAGGGATTTCTCGCCTATGTTTGCGATACTAGAGCTACAGAGGTTCCGATGGATCAGATTCCGGTTGTTAGCGAGTTCCCTGATGTGTTCCATGACGAGCTTCCTGGGCTACCGCCCGAGCGTGATATTTCTTTCTGTATTGATTTGGTTCCTGGCACGGGGCATATTTCTTTACCGCCTTATCGGATGGCCCCGGCGGAACTTAGAGAATTGAAGGGTCAGTTGCAAGATTTGCTGGATAAGGGACTCATTCGACCCAGTGTTTCTCTTTGGGGTGCTCCAGTCCTGTTTGTCAAGAAGAAGGACGGCAGTATGCGTTTATGTATCGACTACCGTCAGCTGAACAGGGTGACAGTGCGGAACAGGTATCCTTTGCTACGCATCGACGATTTGTTCGACCAGCTTCAGGGGGCAGGATACTTTTCGAGGATCGATTTGCGATCAGGCTACCATCAGCTGCGGGTTCGACAGGAGGATATTTCTAGGACAGCTTTCCGCACACGCTACGGCCATTATGAGTTTTTGGTGATGTCGTTCGGACTCACCAACGCACCAGCAGCATTCATGGACTTGATGAACCGCATTTTCCGACCGTATCTTGATCTGTTCATCATAGTATTCATTGACGATATCTTGGTGTACTCTCAGAGTAGAGAGGAGCACGAGCAGCACCTGTAGATTACACTGCAGACCTTGAGGGAGCATCAGCTTTTCGCCAAATTCTCAAAGTGTGCTTTCTAGCTGGATAGCGTAGATTTCTTGGGGCACGTGATTACACGAGATGGTATATGTGTAGACCCGAGGAAGATTGAGGTCGTTCGGAGTTGGCCTAGACCCACGTCAGTGACGGAGGTTCGCATCTTTCTAGGGATGGAAGGCTATTACAAGCGATTCGTGCAGGACTTCTCTCGCATTACTACACCTTTGACCGGGTTGACCCAGAAGGGAGTTCATTTCGATTGGACGGAGGAGTGTGGGCACAGTTTTCAGTAGCTACGGGCTCTACTGACTACGACACCAGTGCTATCATTGCCTTCAGGATCAGGCGGATTTGTGGTCTACTGTGACGCTTCACGAGTGGGGCTAGGGTGCGTTTTGATGCAGCATGACAGGGTGATCGCGTATGCTTCGCGGCAATTAAAGAAACATGAAAAGAATTACCCCACTCATGATTTGGAGATGGCTGCAGTGATCTTTGCACTTAAGATCTGGCGACATTACCTGTATGGAGAGTCGTGCCAGATATTCACTGATCACAAGAGCTTAAAGTATATATTCCAGCAGCGAGACCTGAACCTTAGACAGTGCCGATGGATGGAGTTAGTGAAGGACTACGATTGTGAGATCTTGTATCACCCGGGCAGGGCGAATGTAGTGGCGGATGCTTTGAGCAGGAGGCTCGGTGGCAGTCTATCTTGTTTGAGCGCAGTACAGAGGCAGTCGTCGGCAGATTGGAAGATTTTATGCGACAGCAGGGTACAGTTCGAGTTTACGTCGATCGGAGGACAGATTGCGCACGTTCATGCACGCCCATAGTTGTTTGACCGTATACATGAGGCACAACACAGTGATGACCGATGTTCAGAGATCAGGACACAGATGGGACATGGCAGATTTTCCGAGTTCGTGATCGATGATCAGGGGATACTACGATTTGGGGCTAGACTGTACGTACCAGATGCTGAGGGATTGCGGCGCGAGATTCTTGAGGAGGCACATCGATCGGTATATAGTGTTGTATCTAGTATTCTCCATCTACCATGTTCGTATTTGACTTAGAGACAGTGTGAGGACGATGATGTATATTATTTGTATTCTGGTGTCGAGCTCGTTGTGAGCCGACTGTACTTGCAGTTTATTCTATCTGTGATGTTCCCACTTGTGGATCTTGATCTTCGCTACGGCGTCGTATATTGCAATCTTGGTGATTGTTTACTTAAGATTTCTTATCACTTCTAAATGCTTCCTTTTAAAACTTAAAACACCCTATATTTTTACTGGTTTGTTTTCTGGGTTTTCGATTCACTTAGTCGCGTTACGCCTGTAGACGTTACGTGGTTAAGTGCCGGTTACGGGCCAAACTTTGGGTCATGATAGGTTCGATCGTGGTTCCGTGGGCATAGAATTAAGTTAAGGTTAATATAATCTTCTAGGGGGTCCATAGGGGTACTTGCACGATTTTACGAATATAATCAACTTTGGAAAATTACAACACTTGGAAATTTCAGCGGGTTTGAAGTTCGATCGAACTGCTAAATATAGTCAAGGTTACCATACAGTGTTAAATATTATGACTACGAAACACTACGAATTAGCCCCGAGTCAAAATAATCATCACATGAAAATTGGGCTAAGCAAACAATACAAGAAACCCCAAAATGAAGACACCAGAGCACAGGAGGAATACGGGGAGTAGAGGAGGCAGGGGGGCCGGCCGGGCCAGATTTTTAGCCTTGGTGCTCGGCCAGAATCCGAGCACCCTCCCCCGTATTTCACCCATGTTCATAAGATGGCCCATATATCATTCTGCACCTGTTTGAAAAAATTTTAAAGGACATTTTACAAAATTTACAGAGAGCAAAATAATGGTTTCTTAATACCGTATTTCGGAGTCGATTTCGTTTTCGTAATTGTTTTTACACCGTGTCTAAAATTCTAGCTTGGCTCTGATACCACTGTGTAAGTCCATGCTACCTCTCCCGGTACTTACGGGCATGCGGAATTTGATGAAAAATAATTTTCCAGAGGCGGTAACATGGACTCAAAACGGATCTTTGTTAAACTATCTACCTAACAACCTAACTAGGAGTTGTTAACTACTCGGTTAGGGGGTTATACCTTTATTTCTTGAAATCCTTCGTCTTCGACTCTCGATGGTGTACGGATCGGCTTCACCCCGTCGTCTCCTTGCGCCGAAGATCGATCCACCCGAAAGCTTCTACCTTTGGCTTCTTCTTTGAGCTTTGAAGAAACTAGTTCACTCGGTTTGCCAAACCTTATGAACTAGAGTGAGTAGAGGAGAGTGTGTTGGGATTTTTCTCTATGGTTCTTGCTTCTCAACACATGAGACAAGTGAACCATAGACTAGAGAGAGAGGGAGAGCAAAAGGAAGAGGGTGAGAGCTCAAGCAAGAGAGAGAATGGAAATGATAGAATGAGTAAGATTTTTCTCTCTTGGCTCTCATAATCCAAAGCTATCATAACCAATAATAGCAATCAAGTATTATGTGATGGTTTAAGTCAAAATAGCCATATCATTTCATGCACTCATTTTGCACAAGATAAACAAGCAAGCAAAAGTCTTTGCCATGAAATGATAGCTATTGTCATGATGATGGTCAACTAGTCCAACCTAGTCAACCGGTCAACAAAGTCAACAAGTCAACAAAGTCAACCCCTCAACAACCATGTCACCATAATACTTAATTAATATTATTGTTAATTATATTTCATATTCTCATTAGGGTTTAGCAAAAAGTCAATAGTCAACAGTCAACAACCCTAATGAGAATCCTCTGCCTCTGTCTCTCCGTCAACTGTGCATACACACCCGCATCCGCGATCCGAGGAACACGAATACATACGAGATAAAACCAATCCCAAAACGTACACTAGGATCTGGCTTAAACCAAAGCCCACAAGTGTTAACTGTCCGGACACTAAACGTGAACAAGTGCACGGATGTGACCGAACCCTGTCGCAAAATCATGCGACCTGTCGCAAAACCATGCGACCTCTACTCTTTTTCCTAAAGGCGAATAGCTTTCTGTGTGGGACTCTAAAGACTCGACACTACGCTGGAAGTGGGTTTAACCACAGACCGCAAGCGGCACTAGCTGTGCGTAACGGTCCCCAGGTAGATACCGACAAGAAGACTGACGAGGTGAAACCCATATGAACTCTTACTGAGCCTGAATGTGACAGTCTCCGTACAGTCCAGTCTGTTCGTCTGATACATCGCATGGCGGGCCTAGGGGGCGATAAACGTCAGTCCCCTAATAGCGGTACAAGTCGTGTCGGAGTGAAGCCCAGAACACCCTGAGATAATACTGGAAACCTACCAATATATCTCGCTTGCCCTAGCCAGGGACTACTCGTGTAATGGCCCTCCTAGACACAGCGCGATGTCAACCCCCAATACCGGAGAGACGAATCATGTCTAACCGTCACTGCCTCCAAGTGCTTCGGGACTGCACCCAACTACTACCTGTTTGCACGACTCCTTTGAGCCGTGGTAGGGTAGTAATCAAAGTACAGTGGGAACACACTCGAGGCGAAGTGACAGTGTTAAGTCAGCAGACTAAGCTGTACTCATGTCACCTGGGAACTGATAACTGACGATAGGTATAATACCAACTAATCAGTTCCCGACGAGTCCTGTCCAGTATACTCATAACCTAACGGGCACCCGCATACTATCTCAAGTATGACGTACTGACGGCTGTGGGACAGACCGTCTCCCTTGCTGGGATGAAAAGCGCATACGCTAGTCTACTCCGGAGTATCGATGCCCTGTCTCGATAGTC
Source organism: Agapanthus africanus (assembly GCA_030015575.1). Classification (NCBI taxonomy): domain Eukaryota; kingdom Viridiplantae; phylum Streptophyta; class Magnoliopsida; order Asparagales; family Amaryllidaceae; genus Agapanthus; species Agapanthus africanus. Next base: position 370,350,547 of record JASDDO010000008.1, read on the forward strand.
CTGCGACTAGGGACCTGTATAAGGATGTGCTTATGGATTACCCAGCCCCCACGAGTGTGACTGCCATTACAACGCTGGTAATCAAGCAAAGATCCTAAGGGCTCCACTAATGCGTATAGGTGATATAATAAAATAAACACATGTACACATTAAAGCAGAAACAAACCAAGTAGCATACTACCATTTTGAGCAAGATTGTTTATACAACTGTGAATATCCCAAGCTTCCATTAAGTAATATACAAACTAGTATGATACAGTAATGGCCTCTAGGGCATATACACTAACAATCTCCCACTTGTACTAAGGCCATGTACTGGCGTATCGAAGACCTATCATCTCGATCAGCCGCTCGAACTGAGTCTGGGGCAAGGCCTTGGTGAATGGATCTGCAGTGTTATCTTCTGAAGCAACCCTCCGAACCTCGATCTCCTGGCGATCCACGATCTCCCTGATCAGGTGATACCGCCTCAAGATGTGTCTGGATTTCTGATGGGACCTGGGTTCCTTCGCTAAAGCTATAGCCCTGTTGTTGTCGCAATACAGAGGTATTGGATCAACAATGGACGGAACCACCTGAAGTTCTTTCAAGAACTTCCTCATCCAGACAGCTTCTTTTGCGGCATCAGATGCAGCGATGTATTCCGCTTCCATAGTCGAGTCAGCAACGGTTTCCTGTTTGGAACTCTTCCAACACACCGCCCCTCCATTGAGGGTAAAGAAAAAACCCGACATGGACTTGGAATCATCCTTGTCACTCTGGAAGCTGGAGTCAGCAAAGGCCTCGATCTGGAGGTCTTTTCCGCCATACACCAAGAACATCTCCTTAGTCCTTCTCAGGTACTTGAGAATGTTCTTTACCGCTATCCAGTGTTTCTCCCCAGGGTTTGACTGATACCGGCTTACTACACTCAGTGCATAAGCTACATCCGGTCTGGTACACAACATCGCATACATTATAGAGCCTACCGCAGAAGCGTAGGGTATAATAGACATGCGATCCCTTTCCAAATCAGTCTTGGGAGACATCTCTTTGGAGAGGGTGATCCCGTGGCAAGCCGGTAGATTACCACGCTTGGAATCTTCCATACTGAATCTTTTCAGTATGGTGTCGATGTACCTGGACTGTGAGAGTCCTAATATCCTCTTGGATCTATCACGATGGATCCGGATCCCCAGGATGTATGAGGCATCACCCAGGTCTTTCATGGAGAACCTGTGTGACAAGAACCCCTTGACAGATTGTAGCATAGGAATGTCATTTCCTATCAGAAGAATGTCATCTACGTATAAAACGAGGAATACAACAGTTCTTGCTACAAATCTACTATAGATGCATGGTTCATCTGGATTTTTGATAAATCCAAATTCTTTGACCGTCTCATCAAAACAGATGTTCCAACTCCGCGATGCCTGCTTTAGTCCATAAATGGATTTAAGCAACTTGCACACCTTTCCGCTGCTCCCACTCTGAATGAAACCCTCTGGCTGGTCCATATAGACACACTCCTCTAAATTTCCATTTAGAAAAGCGGTCTTTACGTCCATCTGCCAAATCTCATAATCGTGGAAGGCAGCAATGGCAAGAAGGATCCGAATGGATTTCAGCATAGCCACTGGAGAAAAGGTTTCGTCATAGTCCAAACCAGGTCATTGACGAAAACCCTTTGCAACAAGTCTATCTTTATAGGTCTCAACCTGTCCATCTACACCAATCTTCCTTTTGAAGATCCACTTGCATCCTACGGGTTTTACCCCGTCTGGAGCAATGTCCAACGTCCATACTTTGTTTGTGTACATGGACTCCATTTCGGTCCGCATTGCATCCAGCCATTTTACCGAGTCAACGCTCTGAACGGCCTGCTGGAAGCTAGTAGGCTCATCATAATCTATGATGCAATCCTCTCTATTCCCGTCTATGAGAAAACCGTAGTATCTCTCGGGCGAATGAGACTGCCTACTAGTCCTGCGGAGCGGCGTAGGAATGTCCTGTTCTTTTGAACTCTCTGTTTCCACTAATCTTTCAGTAATAGCTCGTGGTTCTGGAATTTCTTCCAGTTCTACTGTGCTCTTACTCATCTGGTTTTCCAAAAACTCAGTTTCCAAGAAGTAGGCATGACGAGAAACAAAAACCTTTTGTTCCTCTTCGCAGTAGAAGAAATATCCCTTGGAGTTCTTTGGATATCCCACGAACTTACACTGTACTGAGCGTGCCCCAAGTTTATCCTCATTCTGCTTTTTAACAAAAGATGGACATCCCTATGTCTTAATGTGCTTAAGATAGGGTTTCTTCCCACGCCACATCTCATATGGTGTGGTAGGCACAGTCTTAGTGGGAACTCAGTTCAAAAGGTATGCAGCTGATTCTAGCGCATACCCCCAAAATGATCGCGGTAACTCAGCGTTACTCATCATGGACCGTACCATATCCAATAGGGTTCGGTTCCGTCTCTCCGATACACCGTTATGTTGCGGAGTGTATGGAGGAGTAAGCTGAGAGAGAATTCCATTCTCTTTTAAGTAATCCAGGAACTCGGCACTCAAGTATTCACCACCTCGATCAGATTTCAGTGTCTTGATACTTTTGCCGGTTTGTTTTTCTACTTCATTCTTATATTCCTGGAACTTTCCAAAGGCTTCGGATTTATGTTTCATTAAGAAGACATATCCATACCTTGAAAAGTCATCCATAAAAGTAATGAAGTAAGAAAAACCGCTTCGCGCATGTGTAGACATTGGACCGCACACTTCGCTGTGTACGAGTCCCAAGAGCTCGCTCGCTCTTACTCCGTGTCCAGTGAACGGAGTCTTTGTCATCTTTCCTTTGAGACAGGATTGACAAGTGGCATACGATTGATATTCGAACGAATCCAAATATCCTTCTGTATGTAACTTCGTCAACCTTCTCTCATTGATGTGACCCAGTCTACAATGCCACAAGAAAGTCTGATTGATTTCTGGAGACTTTCTTTTGTGTGTATTCTGGACATTGAAAATCTTTGGTTTGTTTAATACGTATATACCATTGCTCAATGTACCTGACCCAATCAGAACTTGATTAAGGTGAATGTTCACAACATTGCTTACAAACGCAAATTCATAACCTTCTTTAGAAACCAAAGATACAGAAATGATATTACAAGTTGCGTTGGGTACAAAAAAGCAATTACGCAAAACCAAAACATGTCCATCTGACATTCTCAGGTGATAGTCCCCCACGGCCTTTGCATCCATGCTAGCTCCGTTTGCAACTTTGAGGGTCATGTCACCTGCCTTCAAAAACTTACGGTTTCTCAACGCCTGCAAGGAATTACAGATATGAGATCCTGATCCGGTATCCAATACCCAGGAAGTAGAGTTTATTGAAAGACAGTTATCAATAACATACACACCTGAAGCTGAAGCCGCAACTTGCTTCAGATCCTGTGTTCTGGCCTTCCAAACCCTGCAATCTTTCTTCCAGTGTCTACTCTTATCACAATAGAAGCATTCTTCTTTTCCCACAAACTTCCCCGCTATCTTTGTTGCTTTTGCCTTTCCCTTCGTATCCATTTTACTAATACCGCCCCTTGGTTTGACGGGGGCTTTCTTCTTCTTTCCCTTGGCTTTCGCCTTGGACTTAGAAGAGGAAGATCCTCCTACAAACAAAGTGGATGTTTCCCTACCTTTCTGTAGGGTGCTCTCTGCGCTCCTCAGCATGTTGAGGAGTTCTGAAAGTTCAACTTCCTTTTCTTGTAAGTTGAAGTTCAGGATAAACTGGGCGTAAGTGGAAGGAAGGGACTGGAGAATTAAGTCCGTATAGAGCTCATTCTCCAACGTGGTCCCAAGGTCCGCGAGCTCCTCAATGTAGCCAATCATCTTAAGCACGTGTTCCGCTACCGATGATCCGACGGCCAATTTTGCCGAAAATAACTTCTTCGACACTTCGTATCTTGCGATATGAGATTGCTCTCCATACAGTTCTTTTGTATGGAGAAATATGGATTCGAGGTCCATATTCTCGTGCCTCTTTTGATGTTCATTGTCCATAGAGTCAAGCACGAGGCACTTGGCTTCGCGCAGTCTAGTTCCCAGGTCTTACGGATTTCCTTATCCGCGACGTTGGTTTTGGGACCTGGGACAGGGGGAGCTTTGGTGGTAAGAAGATACCCCAGCTTGTCGTAAGTGATTGCCATTTTGACATTCCTGAGCCAATCTTTGTAGTTTGGCCCTGTCAGTATGTTTTTATGTAGAAGTAACTTAAGTCCAGTCATGTCGATTGGTCGCTGCAATTAGGAGAGAGAGAAGAAACACTCAGCATGATGCTCTTGCAAGTTTAGAGTGGTTTTTAGATTGTCAAAACAGTATGGCTCCCACTGTCTCTCGAATCCCTCCTCAAACCAAAAAGGAAGAATTAGTCAGGATCAATATCACCGTACAATTCTTGCTTAACCATTCGGCCAGGCTGGTGTCGGTACTTCGAGGGAGGTTTTCCAACGCTTTCGCGAAGTTCCTTAATTAAATAACCTCTTTTCCCTGTGGGCGTAGCCCCGCTAACACCTTTCTAGACACCTACTTAGTTTATAGCATTGATCGTTAAGTGAGAAATTTCCCGAGGAGTAGCATATACTCACAGTAGGATCGGGATCCAAATTTCATTGCATGACGAAACTGAAGGAATCCTACCAGAATCATCACACTCCAAATGGTATGCAACTCTAGCAAGTTTCGGTACTTATGAAACTCCCGATGTGGATTTTTGCCCCATGCTCTTATGACCTTGATTTTGGCCAACAAATCATAAGTCACATGTCAAGTTCTACCCGTCGTTCTCCAGGTTAATTTGAATCCACCCGTACCTACCCTTGACTTTGGCCAACAAGGCAGTACGACTGTTCCAAACCAACGCATCTATCTATGCTGCACATGAATACCCAATAGCTACCAATCACTATGCCTTGACTTTGGCCAACAAACATAGCTTGAATACTATTGACTATTCATGTGAAACGACGGAGGGCTACGAATGGTTTTGGCGAAACCGTGAACGTAGTGAACTTGATATAATTGATGGAACGAGATAGCTTTTAAAAGGAGTGGCTCAAGCTCCGCATTTAAAAGTTGGTTTTGAAAAGAACCGAGTGGTTTTTCGAAAGTGCTCCAACGACTTTTACTTGGTTTATTTTCTTGCATTAGTTCTTTTAATGCGTCCCATCATTTAATCCTACCATTGCAGAAAACAACCAAAATATGACGTACGCTTATGCCATTCGCATTCGCCACGGGGCCCCGTCATTACCCGTTAGGTTACATAACTAACGACAGAGTGGGGGATGGGCTAGCGTGGCTGTAAAACATAAGCAACGCCTAAATAATATCATATATAGATATATTGCAATGATAGCCATTTCAGATCACAGATGAACACATTGGATATACTAGGAACCCGCAATTCGTACGAGCCTGTAACGAAAAGCAGATTACACGGTCGCGGTGAATAGCCAATACCCCACCCAAGACCCCTACGGGTGCGGCAAACTACCCGCCAAGTACCCGAAGCGAAGCAACCTCCCTCAACTCCGTGAGTAGGCCACTCGGCACTTCGGGATACCCGGTAGTTTGTGCACCCCCTCCATGGGTCTATCCTAGGAGCAAAAATAGTAAAAAGAAATTATACAATGACGGCTACAACCCCGACCCGGTTGTGCGGCCATATAAATAATATTACATCAATTTACAAATTTACATGAATTGAAAGAAAGGAAAACTCTCGTCTCACAACCCCCGGCTATTCACCCACGAAAATCCAATGAATTCATATACACAAACCAATAACATTACAGATCACAGATTTGTATAACCCCCACTAATCGACATATAGCGATTAGCAGACGTTTAATACAAATGTCACATCACAGATAAATACCCGTCAGCTTAAGTCTTTAGAAACTCGATCAAAATACGGTTTTTAAAGCCCAAAAAACAAATTTTTCTTTCTGGAAAATCTGGGCTGAAAAAACATATACGAAAAATCCCAAAATACCCCACTAAGTATACTGCAGTAAAGAAGATCCAGAGAAGAGCTAAGACGGCCGCGGAACCGCGGCAATAGCAAGCTATTGCCGCGGTTCCGCGGCGGTTTGATGGGTTCTCTGCACCGTTTTTCTACAGTATCTTATAAAAACCCTGAGTCGATTTTTGAAGCATGATTTATTAATTTTACAGTACTTTAAAAATCGACAGCAAGCTTGATATCCGGGTGTAATTCGCGACTTTTTCTCCGATCGAATTTCTAGTTACTATGCTAACATATTAGGTAGTGTTTAACTAGGCTCTGATACCACTGTAAGTCTATGCTACCTCTCCCGGTACTTACGGGCATGCGGAATTTGATGAAAAACAATTTTCTAGAGGCGGTAACATGGACTCAAAACGGATCTTTGTTAAACTATCTACCTAACAACCTAACTAGGAGTTGTTAACTACTCGGTTATGGGGTTATACCTTTCTTTCTTGAACTCCTTCGTCTTCGACTCTCGATGGTGTACGGATCGGCTTCACCCCGTCGTCTCCTTGCGCCGAAGATCGATCCACCCGAAAGCTTCTACCTTTGGCTTCTTCTTCGAGCTTTGAAGAAACTAGTTCACTCGGTTTGCCAAACCTTATGAACTAGAGTGAGTAGAGGAGAGTGTGTTCGGATTTTTCTCTATGGTTCTTGCTTCTCAACACATGAAACAAGTGAACCATAGACTAGAGAGAGAGGGAGAGCAAGAGGAAGAGGGTGAGAGCTCAAGCAATAGAGAGAATGGAAATGATAGAATGAGCAAGACTTTTCTCTCTTGGCTCTCATAATCCAAAGCCATCATAACCAATAATAGCAATCAAGTATTATGTGATGGTTTAAGTCAAAATAGCCATATCATTTCATGCACTCATTTTGCACAAGATAAACAAGCAAGCAAAAGTCTTTTCCATGAAATGATAGTTGTTGTCATGATGATGGTCAACTAGTCCAACCTAGTCAACCGGTCAACAAAGTCAACAAGTCAACAGAGTCAACCCCTCAACAACCATGTCACCATAATACTTAATTAATATTATTGTTAATTATATTTCATATTCTCATTAGGGTTTAGCAAAAAGTCAATAGTCAACAGTCAACAGTCAACAACCCTAATGAGAATCCTCTGCTTCTGTCTCTCCGTCAACTGTGCATACACACCCGCATCCGCGTTCCGAGGAACACGAATACATACGAGATAAAACCAATCCCAAAACGTACACTAGGATCTGGCTTAAACCAAAGCCCACTAGTGTTAACTTTCCGGACACTAAACGTGCACAAGTGCACGGATGTGACCGAACCCTGTCGCAAAATCATGCGACCTGCCGCAAAACCATGCGACCTCTACTCTTTTGCCTAAAGGCGAATAGCTTTCTGTGTGGGACTCTAAAGACTCGACACTACGCTGGCAGTGGGTTTAACCACAGACCGCAAGCGGCACTAGCTGTGCGTAACGGTCCCTAGGTAGATGCCGACAAGAAGACTGACGAGGTGAAACCCATCTGAACTCCTACTGAGCCTGAATGTGACAGTCTCCGTACAGTCCGGTCTGTTCGTCTGATACATCGCATGGCAGGCCTAGGGGGCGGTAAACGTCAGTCCCCTAATAGCGGTACAAGTCGTGTCGGAGTGAAGCCCAGAACACCCTGAGATAATACTGGAAACCTACCAGTATATCTCGCTTGCCCTGGCCAGGGACTACTCGTGTAATGGCCCTCCTAGACACAGCGCGATGTCAACCCCCAATACCGGGAGAGACGAATCCTGTCTAACCGTCACTGCCTCCAAGTGCTTCGGGACTGCACCCAACTACTACCTGTTTGCACGACTCCTTTGAGCCGTGGTAGGGTAGTAATCAAAGTACAGTGGGAACACACTCGAGGCGAAGTGACAGTGTCAAGTCAGCGGACTAAGTTGTACTCATGTCACCTAGGAACTGATAACTGACGATAGGTATAATACCAACCAATCAGTTCCCGACGAGTCCTATCCAGTGTACTCGTAACCTAACGAGCACCCGCATACTATCTCAAGTACGACGTACTGACGGCTGTGGGACAGACCGTCACCCCTATGTAGTGTATATGCCCTAGAGGCCATTACTGTATCATACTAGCTTGTATATTACTTGATGGAAGCTTGGGATATTCACAGATGTATAGACAATCTTGCTCAAAATGGTAGTATGCTACTTGGTTTGTCTCTACTTTAATATGTGCATGTGTTTCTTTTAGCATATTGCTTATATATACATATTAGTAGAGCCCTTAGGATCTTTGCTTGATTACTAGCGTTGTGATGGCGCTCACACTCGTGGGGGCTGGGTAATCCATAAGCACATCCTTATACAGGTCCCTAGTCGTAGGACTATCGAGACAGGGCATCGATACTCCGGAGTAGACTAGCGTATGCTCTTCTCATCCCAGCGGGGGAGACGGTCTGTCCCACAGCCGTCAGTACGTCGTACTTGAGATAGTATGCGGGTGCTCGTTAGGTTACGAGTACACTGGACAAGACTCGTCGGGAACTGTTGTTTGGTATTATACCTATCGTCAGTTATCAGTTTCCAGGTGACATGAGTACAGCTTAGTCCGCAGACTTGACACTGTCACTTCGCCTTGAGTGTGTTCCCACTGTACTTAGATTACTACCCTACCACGGCTCAAAGGAGTCGTGCAAACAGATAGTAGTTGGGTGCAGTCCCGAATCACTTGGAGGCAGTGACGGTTAGACAGGATTCGTCTCTCCCGGTATTGGGGGTTGACATCGCGCTGTGTCTAGGAGAGCCATTACATTAGTAGTCCCTGGCCAGGGCAAGCGAGATATACTGTTAGGTTTCCAGTGTTATCTCAGGGTGTTCTGGGCTTCACTCCGACACGACTTGTACCGCTATTAGGGGACTGATGTTTACCGCCCACCTAGGCCCGCCATGCGATGTATCAGACGAACAGACCGGACTGTACGGAGATTGTCACATATAAGCTCAGTAGGAGTTCGGATGGGTTTATCTCATCGGCCTTCTTATCGACATCTACCAGGGGACCGTTACGTACAGCTAGTGCCGCTTGCGGTCTGTGGTTAAAGCCACTGCCAGCGTAGTGTCGAGTCTTTAGAGTCTCACACAGAGAGTATCCCTGCATTGAGCGAAACGTGTAGAGGCCGTATGGTTTTACGGCAGGGCTGCGATCACTTGCGTACACTTGTGTGCGTATGGTGTTCGGGCAGGCAATACTAGTGGGCTTTGGTTTAAGCCGGATTCTAGTATTGCACAGATGGATTTGTTTTGTCTTCTGTTCATTCGCATTCTACAGAATGCGGATGCGGGTGTGTATGTAAGTGCAATACTAGCCAAAATGCGGAAGCGTAAAACTTTAATCTTGCAAACTAGCAAACCGGCACCACCGCGCACTAAACACCCGGATCGTACCATTAACTAGTCCTAGCTAACTACAAGATAGGGAATAGAGATATACCGACTCATCCGAGTCCTCCGGTCTTCTCGTCATCGTCCCGATCTCCCGCGGAATGTCCTGTCTCCACCTCATCGCCGGAAGGGCACCACGTCGCCTGCATCTTTTACGGGCTCCCGCCTCTATACCGAGGCAACTCGGGCACGAAGCTGGCGAGTCGACGTGCCCAAGATTTGCTGTAGAATGTGTAGTGCTCTCTTGTCTCATTTTGGGGTTATAGAGTTGCCATATGGTGGAGGAATGATATAGGAACTTTTGGAGGTGGTGTAGTGGGAATTTTACCAAGCCAAAGATACAAAATTCCCACCCCAAATGAAATGGGCAGCCCCTCCCTCAAGCTTGGCCGGCCATGCATCATGGTGGAGTGAGAATGAGAGAGAGGGTGAGAGTGAGGGATAGAGGAATGATCCCCAAGAGATCATCAAAAGAAAAATGCAAGAGAATAGTGATAATCAACCATGATCACAAAACCAACCTCACACTCCAACTATCATCATCAACAAGCATGATAACCAACAAAGACCAACACTCAACCACTATATCATAACCCATCATCAAGCATGATGACTTCAAAAAGTCAAGCCATCATGAAGAAGTCAAGAAGTCAAGGTCAATGGATGGTGCAACCATCATGATCCAACAAGATGCAAAGACCCCCTCTACAAATACTTATTTGCAACAATGCAAATAAGCCCTCCTCCACCAATCTTCGGCCAATGATAGATACAAAGGAAATTGGCCGAAACGGAAAGCAAACTGGCAACTCCAGAAAACTGGTCCCGTAACAAATTACAGGAAAACCCCGATACTGTGCATACACACCCGCATCTGTATTCCGACCGAAATACAAATGCAATGAGACAAAATCTACACTGTACTATACTAGGATCCGGCTTAAACCAAAACCGGCTAGTAATATCCGTTCGATCCTGATCTGTGCAATACCGCACGTATCTGATCGAACCCTGCCATATAACCATACGGCCAGTAGTACAAACTGTCCGATCCTGATCCGTGCAATACCACACGTATCTGATCGGACCCTGCCATATCTCCATACGGCCTCTACAGCTTTTCGCCCGAAAGCTTGAGTAACTGAATGTGTCGAGGGTTGACTTTCTACCATTTGGAAGATCAATAGTGATATTGTTCTAGACTCGCCACAGTTTTATTAAAAATGGATTTTTTCAGAAAACAGTAGTGGGAGTATGGTAGAACTGGAAGTGATTCCAGAACCACAAACGATTACTGAAGATTTGATAAGGAACCTAAAGATTCAATCTGGATTGACATTCCATTGGCCACTCCGCAGATAAGGTGGGTAACTTCAGGCACCCGAGAGGTACTCCGGCAGCCTCAAGGACGGTGGCAGGGAAGTTCTTTTTTACCCACACTTGCCATTGCTGTTTTTCCAGGTTGCGAGACCCGGCGGGAGGATGATTATAGCGTCGTTCTAAACTAGTTTTAGAAGTGTACGTGTATATGACTCTGGCAGAGGGTTGTCGTAGTCAGTGGGAGCAGCGGAAGCATTGGTGGACAGTTGGCTTATGTCTATTTATAGACTAAAGCAGGTATAGCGGAGATAAATCATCAATTTCTGATGTGACAGTCATAGGTTTGACTTCATCAGAATAGGGGGTGGATCTGTTGAGAAGGTAGTAGGGTGTGTTGTCATGGTATTTGGATGACATACACAGAATAGGAAAGGAAACTCCTATACTACGATCAGTTATACTTTGGTCGTCACACAGTGGTTTCTCCACACAGGACTTGGATATTATATCAGATATACTGGTTACTAGATCTATGGTTTTAGATCTAGATTTGGGTGGTTTCCCAATCAGGGTACTTAGACAGCATTCTAAGAGTATTTAGAATGGACGACTCCTGGCACGGTAGTGTACCTGCAAGTGATGGAGTCACCCTCTCTAAAGGTGTCTTACAGACTAAAGGGGAGAGGGATGTGCATGATTGGCAGATCACTTGCTCAGGCAATTGAGTCAATCATGAGATGTCAAGTACCACACCAGATGTTGTTCTTGCACTAGATGCAATAAGTTGACATTGATCCAATCCTGGAGAAACAGTCGGAAGCAGTTTTAGAACATAAGTGGATGTTCTAGGGATATGATAACGACAGCCTCATTCGGGAGACAGTTATCATTCCAGGCTTCCAAGGTGACATGGACGACAAGGAGGTTGTCAGGGTTATAGTTTTCCTTCTGACGAGGGGCAGTATTTTGGACAGGTGGTCCAAGGCAATACTGAGGGAGGCATGGCGCAGGATACTGATTAAGTTCAGTTGACGATACAGTCTAAGAAGTTTGGATTTGGAGTTCATTTATGAGCTTGGTCCCATCAGACATCCAGACACATTCTAAGACAGGTATTGCTCATTTCGGGAGATGGTTTTCTCCGCGAACTTGAGATATAGAGAGACATAGAAAGAGACTTCAAGGCGGATCCACTCACTAAGGCTATTTCTCGAACGCAATAGTTTCGCAAACGAGTTTTGTGAGACTGACTAGTAGAGGAGTTGGGTGTTCGGTATCACACGGGCTGTGAGTATGCGACATCGTAATAATTAGCCTTGAGTGCAAGTGGGAGATTGTTGGAGATAGTGCCCTCAGAGTCAATTATTGGATCACAGGCACGTGATTGCAATGATTGAGGGAGGACCTATCCCGGTAGGACAGTCTTACTCGAGATGATAGTGTGCTATCTGGTTTACCTTTATCATCGTGTACTGCTTTAGGTGACCTGACAGGTCGCTATTGCACGTTGATAGAGCCCCTAGGATTCTTGCTTGACTGCCAGCAGTATGAGGGCGATCATTACGTGGGAGCTGGTAGTCTATAAGCACATCCTTAAAAGGTCCCTAGTCGTGGGAGTTTCGAGATAGGGCATCGATACTCCAGAGTAGACTAGTGTATACAGTCGAGAGGCCGACGAGGGGCGGTGGCCGGTCTCACAAGCCACTGGTGTCAGTTGGATCACCTAAGATGTATACAGGTGCTCATTGGGTTATGAGTACACCGGACAGGACTCGCCGGGAACATGCTAGTTGGTCTTATACCTGACGTCAGATAGCAGTTCCCTGGTGACATGTGTACAGGTTAGTTCATTGACCTGGGGATCGTCATTTGTCTCGTGTGAGTTCCCACTGTACTTTGATTACTACCCTACCACGCTCAAAGGAGACGTGCAAACAAGTTTTAGTTGGGTACAGTCCCGAGCCACATGGAGGCAGTGAGCGGATCTTCAGGGGTTCGTCTCTCCCGGTATTGGGGGTGAGGTCGCGCTGTGTCTAGGAGAGCCATTACACGAAGCCCTCGGCCGAGGCAGGAGATTTACTGGTAGGTATTCCAGTAGTATCTCAGGGTGTTCTGGGCTATACTCCGACACGACTTGTACCGCTTTTGGGGGTCTGACTTTTACCAACCCCCTAGGCCCGCCATGCGATGCTCATAGACGAACGGACCGGACTGTACGGATATTGTCACTGACAGGCTCAGTAGGGTGTCAGGATGAGTTCGCTCATCGACGTCCCTTTTGGTCAATAGCTGGTGGCCCATCACGTATGGCTAATACCTCTGATGTGCTAGTGGTTAAATCCACAGCCATAGTATTGACGAGTCTTTAGAGTCCACGCCTGGGTCAACCCACAAACAGCCATTACAGAAACGTGCCTTGAGTTGTCCAGTGTCTGGTTTTAATCATAAGCCGGACAACTCCCCGTACCTTAACAATGTTAAGATATGAACTGTACTATATCCAATATAGAACCAGAGGCACTGATTTAATTGAACCAGATTCAAATCATGCAGCTGTCTCCAGTGCATGTCAACTAAATAGAAAGAGGCCGATCAGCGTTACTCAACTTAGGAATGCTTCCAATTATGAGTAACCTGAAAGAGAAGCAAGTTCTCTTAATCATTACTATCAACTGAATACCATACACAAGTATCTACATCTTCGATCAACTTGAAGAATCCCGATACTTGCAACACCTGGTTCTCTACTTTATTCATATACCTATAACTTCTCAAAATTCGGACCCTGCGTTTCCACGAAACATCTGTCTAAAAACTAGAGAAGTCATAAGTAAACCGAATATAGTAGAAGGACCAACCCCTATGTCTGATGGACCCTGGACAACATACAATACTCTGTATAAGTCCCTTGAGTCTGATAACTCATTCACTGTGTGTCGTAGGTTGAAAATTGTACTTATGGTTAAGAAGAATTACACCGCTGTTTAATGCTCCTTACCTAACCATCCACTGATATAGGTAAATGTTACTGACATAATTTCAAAAGGTATATCTCACTCTATGAAAATAGACGTACAGATATATCGATTTGAAATTGGTGCATAACAGTGGATATTCAAAACCAAATATTTGCCGACCGGCAAACAGCCCAGGTGATTTCCTCAAATATCACCGATTACAACGAATCCCGATATAATGAGGATGATCACCCAATTCCCAATAACTTACTCCCACTCATCATCTATAAAACCATACAGATGTGAGAATCATACCTGGTAAATACATACCCTGGAGCAAGTGTATAACTGGGAAATCAGTTTTCCTTTAACAGTATACAGTGAAACTGAAACATCGAAATGTTTCGATGGGGTATCCTGGTATTCCTAGTAATGCCTCTTCCCTTATCCAAATCCACAACTTTAACCGTGTAATTCTTTGCCACCTCTCCAAATCCCTTTATATGTCTTTAGTCATTACCTTCTGCACACCCCTTTAGGCCAAATGGTTTTCTTCCTTCCCTACCGTTCGGCACCAGCCTATGGTTTGGAAGAAGACTATCCAATAAGCATAATGGGTGTACTGTCCTAATCCTAGGAGCACTCGCAATGCGAGAGAAGGTGAAGATAAAAGACAACCGAATAAACCTTATTCCTATTTCTCCTGAACCAGAATCCATCCCCGAACTGGAACAAGTTCCCTTCGAGTTCGTATATAACCATACGATGGAGTATCCAATAAACTGTGGATCTTCGTAGTGATACGGAGTGTCCTGGAGAAATACAAAGGTGATTTAGGATTGGCGAAGAAATACTTGGTTTGGTCGTGAATAGCAGTCGCAGTTTACTTTGCCCTCTTACTAATCCCTTGCTTTGTCTTAACTTAATACCTTCTGTACACCATCGTTATGCTAATTGGTTTTCTTCATTCCCCACCGTTCGGCACCAGCCTAAGGTTTGGAAGAAGACTATCCAATTTGCGTAATAGGTGTACTATCTCCTAAACCAAGGAGTACTCACAACCTGAGAGAAGGTAAAAGGAAAAGACAAATGAATAGTCCTATCCGTTTTCTCCAGAACCGGAAACCATCCTCGAATAAATCCCTTCGAGTTCGTATCTAACCATACGATGGTTTTGTCCAATGGAAGTGGACGTTCGTAGTAGTACGGGGTGTCCTGGAGAAAAGGGTAAAAGTAGGAGTTGCAATGAGGTTCGCAACTCTGACAATCCAAAAGCCAGTGTTAAGAAGGTTCGGTCAATTTTGGTCACTGAGTCATAGTCTTAGGGTCGGGTCAATGGTCGCTGCCAAAGAGAGAGAGAAAAGAAACACTCAGCGTGCACTCTATCCTAGATCAGAATGGTTACCAATTTATCTAATCTGGAAACCTCCCACTGTACCGTCAAATTCTTCTCCAAACCCAAAAGAAGAATTAGTCGGGATCACCCGAGGAGTAAACCAACTCATCAGTGGGAATCGGGATCCAACTATCATCGCATGATAATGTGACGGAATCCGCTCACGATGTCACACTCCAGAAGATATGCGCATATCTGGCAAGTTTCAGTTTCTTTAGAAACTCCCGATGTGATTTCTACCCCATGCTCTTATGACCTTGACGAAGGCCAACAAATCATAAGTCACATGTCAAATTCTGCCTGTCATTGTCCAGGTTAATTTGAACCCACCCGTACAAGCCCTTGACGAAGGCCAACAAGGCTATACGACTGTCCCAAACCAACGCATCTATCTATGCAGCAGAAAGGTAACAAGCAGCTACCATACACTATGCCTTGACGAAGGCCAACAAACATAGCATGAATACTACGTGCTACCCGTCTGAAACGACGGAGGGCTACGAATGGTTTCTGGTGAAAACCTTTAACGTAATGAACTTGATATCGTTGAAGGAACTGGATAGCTTTTATAAAAATATAGTGGCGGAAACCTTTGCTAAAGAGGTCACTCCTGGTGAAGGGATCTCGGCTCTTTCCCCGTAGAATGAGGTGCAGGATATTCCAACTGAATACCACGATGCAAAGCAAAAGTAATCGACTATAGTGAAGTTATTGCCCTGACGCAAACTTCTGTCCAAGGGGTCACTCCCGGTGACGGGATCTCGGCCCTTGCCTCGTCGACTGAGGAGCAGGATATTCCAACTGAATATCACGATGCAAAACAAAAGAGAACGTCCTTGCAATAACAGCTTTTTGAAAAGTGTTCCAACAACATCAGATTAGGTTTGCTTTTAACTTGCATTGATCTGAATCAACGCAGTCCCATCAATTGATCACACCACAAAGAGCGAAAATAATATGACGTACGTATATGCCATCCGCATTCACCACTGGGTCCCGTCATTACCCGTTAGGTTAGCTAACTAACGACAGAGCGGGGACTGGACTAGCGCGGATGTAAAACATATACAACATCTACTAATATATATACCAATATATTATATTTCGCTCAAGGCATGATAGAAAATGCAACATCACAGAAATGTACAGCATCACAGAACAATACAGATATCTGGGATCCCCGGGTTTCACAGAGCCACTACTGAAACCCGACGTTCCCCTGGTCGTATGGATAGCCTGTGCAATGAAAACCTGGACCCCTACGGGCGCGGCAAGTTACCTGCCAAAACCTGAAGTGAGGCCGTCCCCTTCAGCAACGTGAATGGACCACCCAGCACTTCACGGAATCCGGTAACTTGGGCACCCCTCCTGGGTCAACCTGTACCCCCTACGAGTGCGGCGAACAGCCCGCCAATTCTAGAGTAAAGGCCCCTCCGTCTCAATGCCATGAGATGCGGGCTTGTTGCCCTCTAGAACCCGGCTATCCGTGCACCCCTCCGCGGGGTAATCCTAGTACAGAAAGTAAAATATACATACAACGGGTACACTGACCGCAACCTGGTCGTGCCCCAAAATAATAATACAATCAGGCAGTGACGACAGTCCACATGTCGGACGCTCGTCCCGCAATATCAAATGTACATAATACAACCACAACTTTACTAGCATTGCATCCAGGCTATCCCCACGACCAATCCGCAACATCACAGCATAACACAGAACATCAACGTGAAAGTCACGTTCGCAAATCCGTCTAACCGGGCTAAAGCAGTTAGACTGGATTTACCGATCGAGTGACATTCACTGTCGCAGATATAATGTAAATACTGTGAAATAATGTGTTTAAACTATCCGATCGATCAAAAATTAACAAGTGGGCCCCCAAGCAATACTGTAGCACTCACAGACATTCTGGGCCTAAGTTTAATATTCCAAAACCCCTATTTTCAGTCCAAAAGCCCACGGGAAAATTTTGACGCATTGATCCCTCAAACCTGCGGCGGAACAGCGGCGCCAAAGGGGGTTTGGCCGCGGTTCCGCGCTCTACCTGAACGATCAATGTCTCGAATTTTCCCAGAACTCTTAGAACTTCTTGTACTTTAGTTTTTTACAACCTGAAAAATTTTTCGACTCCAGAAAATTTCAACAGAAAACTGATGCATGTGAAAAACGCGGATTTTGGAATTTTGGTCGATCGGAGATGTAAACACATTAAACAAAGCTAGACTATGTTAATGGCGAGGCTCTGATACCACTGTAAGTACACGGCGGCGCCCCGGCCGTCAATTCCGACGCCAAAATGCGGAAGCGTAAAACATTAATCTTGCAAACTAGCAAACCGGCACCACCGCGCACTAAACACCCGGATCGTACCATTAACTAGTCCTAGCTAACTACAAGATAGGGAATAGAGATATACCGACTGATCCGAGTCCTCCGGTCTTCTCTTCATCGTCCCGATCTCCCGCGGAATGTCCTGTCTCCACCTCATCGCCGGAAGGGCACCACGTCGCCTGCATCTTTTACGGGCTCCCGCCTCTATACCAAGGCAACTCGGGCACGAAGCTGGCGAGTCGACGTGCCCAAGATTTGCTGTAGAATGTGTAGTGCTCTCTTGTCTCATTTTGGGGTTATAGAGTTGCCATATGGTGGAGGAATGATATAGGAACTTTTGGAGGTGGTGTAGTGGGAATTTTACCAAGCCAAAGATACAAAATTCCCACCCCAAATGAAATGGGCAGCCCCTCCCTCAAGCTTGGCCGGCCATGCATCATGGTGGAGTGAGAATGAGAGAGAGGGTGAGAGTGAGGGAGAGAGGAATGATCCCCAAGAGATCATCAAAAGAAAAATGCAAGATAATGGTGATAATCAACCATGATCACAAAACCAACCTCACACTCCAACTATCATCATCAACAAGCATGATAACCAACAAAGACCAACACTCAACCACTATATCATAACCCATCATCAAGCATGATGACTTCAAAAAGTCAAGCCATCATGAAGAAGTCAAGAAGTCAAGGTCAATGGATGGTGCAACCATCATGATCCAACAAGATGCAAAGACCCCCTCCACAAATACTTATTTGCAACAATGCAAATAAGCCCTCCTCCACCAATCTTCGGCCAATGATAGATACAAAGGAAATTGGCCGAAACGGAAAGCAAACTGGCAACTCCAGAAAACTGGTCCCGTAACAAATTACAGGAAAACCCCGATACTGTGCATACGCACCCGCATCTGTATTCCGACCGAAATACAAATGCAATGAGACAAAATCTACACTGTACTATACTAGGATCCGGCTTAAACCAAAACCGGCTAGTAATATCCGTTCGATCCTGATCCGTGCAATACCGCACGTATCTGATCGAACCCTGCCATATAACCATACGGCCAGTAGTACAAACTGTCCGATCCTGATCCGTGCAATACCACACGTATCTGATCGGACCCTGCCATATCTCCATACGGCCTCTACAGCTTTTCGCCCGAAAGCTTGAGTAACTGAATGTGTGGTGGACTCTAAAGACTCGTCAATACTATGGCTGTGGATTTAACCACTAGCACGTCAGAGGTATTAGCCATACGTGACGGGCCACCAGCTATTGACCAAAAGGGACGTCGATGAGCGAACTCATCCTGACACCCTACTGAGCCTGTCAGTGACAATATCCGTACAGTCCGGTCCGTTCGTCTATGAGCATCGCATGGCGGGCCTAGAGGGTTGGTAAAAGTCAGACCCCCAAAAGCGGTACAAGTCGTGTCGGAGTGTAGCCCAGAACACCCTGAGATACTACTGGAATACCTACCAGTAAATCTCCTGCCTCGGCCGAGGGCTTCGTGTAATGGCACTCCTAGACACAGCGCGACCTCACCCCCAATACCGGGAGAGAAGAACCCCTGAAGATCCGCTCACTGCCTCCATGTGGCTCGGGACTGTACCCAACTAAAACCTGTTTGCACGTCTCCTTTGAGCGTGGTAGGGTAGTAATCAAAGTACAGTGGGAACTCACACGAGACAAATGACGATCCCGAGGTCAATGAACTAACCTGTACACATGTCACCAGGGAACTGCTATCTGACGTCAGGTATAAGACCAACTAGCATGTTCCCGGCGAGTCCTGTCCGGTGTACTCATAACCCAATGAGCACCTGTATACATCTTAGGTGATCCAACTGACACCAGTGGCTTGTGAGACCGGCCACCGCCCCTCGTCGGGGTCTCGACTGTATACACTAGTCTACTCTGGAGTATCGATGCCCTATCTCGAAACTCCCACGACTAGGGACCTTTTAAGGATGTGCTTATAGACTACCAGCTCCCACGTATATGATCGCCCTCATACTGCTGGCAGTCAAGCAAGAATCCTAGGGGCTCTATCAACATGCAATAGCGACCTGTCAGGTCACCTAAAGCAGTACACGATGATAAAGGTAAACCAGATAGCACACTATCATCTCGAGTAAGACTGTCCTACCGGGATAGGTCCTCCCTCAATCATTGCAATCACGTGCCTGTGATCCAATAATTGACTCTGAGGGCACTATCTCCAACAGTGTATGCACAGTTTTGAGGAGCGATGAAGGAGGAGGTGCCCCATTAGGGTTTTGGCAGATGGTTCGGCCAAAACCGTAATGTGGCATACTCATTAAGGTTTTTGACAATTCGTTTGGTCAAAACCGTTATGAGCCGGAGACATTATTTACTAATCCTTTTATTGATAATTATGTTATGGCTAATTACATTGACCATTTGACCATCTTGACTTTGTTGACCGTTTGACCAAAGTTGACTAGGATCTTCTTGAAAGGTCTAAAGTATTCTTTGGTTTTCTTTTTCATTTTTGTTATGATAATGGTCATGTCATTTGTAGCCATCAACTTTATCTTGATGGGATTAGTAATGATAGTGTTTTTGCATTATTGCAACCATGGTTGTGTTTTCTCTTGGTTAAGCTTTTCATTGGTTCATTCTCATTCTCTCTCTTGAAATGAGAAGCTCCATGGTTGCTAACCTTTCTCCTTCTTCTTCCTCCTCTTGATCTCATCTTTTGATCTCATGTGTTGAGAGAAAAAGATCCCACAAAGACAAATACATCCATACATCTCCTCTATACATTCTAGGGCTTCTTGACTAGCAATCACTTTGCCCTAGTTGCTTCGGCTAGAGGCGGAGCCTAGTGTACATCTCTCGGGTGGATCGTCTTCGACTCAAGAAGGCCGCGGAGGTGCCCAAGGTCCGGATCGACACTTGGAGCTTGGATGGACGAGCGGGACAGCAGAATGAAGACCCGAAGGACCAGTTTCGTGAGGTATACTTTCTACAGCATAGTAGTTATAGCCTATTGTAGTTTACTAGTTTCTAGTTTAGCAAAGATCCGTGCTCTAAGTCCATGTTGCCTTGCGCCAAATTATTATTTTTCGTCGTTTCCGCCTCCCCGTAAGAACCGGGATGAGCAACGTGGACTTACAGTGGTATCAGAGCCTAGCTAAACATAAACTAGTAAGTTAGCAAAGTGTTTAGAACATCGATCGGAAAAAAGTCGCAAAACACGTCCGCAAAACCTCTAGTTTCTGTCGATTTTTATACTGCTCAAAAAGTGATTTAAAATATATGAAAAATCGTCTCAGGGTTTTGTGAAAACACTGCAGAAAAACGAGCCGGTGAATCGATCAAACGGCCACGGTTCCGCGGCAATGACATGCTCATTGCCGCGGTTCCGCCGCTGTTTTGACTCGTCACTGGATCGGGTTTTCTGCAGTGTTTTAGTTTGGCTGTTTTGGGATTTTTAATGCATGTTTTTTCCACCCAGATTTTCCAGAGAGCAAATTGACTTTTGGGGTGGTTAAAAATCCGTATTTTGATCGGTATTCCGTACACTTTGGCTAATGGATATTATCTGTGATGTGATATATGTATTGAACGTCCGCTAATCGCTATACGTCGATTAGTGGGGGTTATACATATCTGTGATCTGTAATGTTGATAGTTTGTGTATATGAACTCGGTGGATTGTCGCGGATGAATAGCCGGGAATGGGTGTGAGATGAGAGTTTCTTTTTCTTTCATTCATTGTAAAATTTGTAAATTGATGTAATATTATTTGTTTGGCTGCACAACCGGGTCGGGGTTGTAGCCGTCATTGTATTATTTCTTTTTACTGTTTTTGCTCCTAGGATAGACCCAAGGTTGGGTGCACAAACTACCGGGTATCTCGAAGTGTCGAGTGGCCTACTCACGGTGTTGAGGGAGGTTGTTATGCTTCGGGTACTTGGCGGGTAGTTTGCCGCACCCGTAGGGGTCTAGGGTGGGGTTTGGCTATTCATCGCGACCGTGTAATCCGTTTTTCGTTGCAGGCTCGAACGAATCGCGGATTCCTAGTATATCCAAAGTGTTCATCTGTGATCTGAAATGTCTATCATTGCTATATATATTAACTATTTAGGTGTTGCTTATGTTTTGCATCCGCGCTAGCCCAGCCCCCGCTCTGTCGTTAGTTAAGTAACCTAACGAGTGATGACGGGGCCCCGTGGCGAATGCGGATGGCATAAGCGTACACCATATTTTGATTGTTTTCTGCAATGGTAGGTTTAAATGATGGGACGCATTAAAAGAACTAATGCAAGAAAATAAACCAAGTGAAAGTTGTTGGAACACTTTGAAAACCACTCGGGTTTTTTTTCAAAAACCAGCATTTTAAACGCGGAGCTTGAACCACTCCTTTTAAAAGCTATCTCGTTCCATCGACTATATCAAGTTCACTACGTTCACGGTTTCGCCGAAACCATTCGTAGCCCTCCGTCATTTCGTATGGATATTCAATAGTATTCAAGCTATGTTTGTTGACCTTCGTCAAGGCATAGTGATTGGTAGCTGTTGGGTGTTCATATGTAGCATAGATAGTTGCGTTGGTTTGGGACAGTCGTATTACCTTGTTGACCTTCGTCAAGGGTATGTACGGGTGGGTTCAAATTAATCTGGATAATGACGGGTAGAACTTGACATGTGACTTATGATTTGTTGACCTTCGTCAAGGTCATAAGAGCATGGGGCAAAAATCCACATCGGGAGTTTCATAAGCACTGAAACTTGCTAGCGCTGCATACCATTTGGAGTGTGATGATTCTGGTAGGATTCCTTCGGTTTTATCACGCGATGATATTTGGATCCCGATCCTACTGTGAGTATATGCTACTCCTCGGGAAATCTCTCACTTAACGATCAATGCTATAAACCAAGTAGGTGTCTAGAAAGGTGTTAGCGGGGCTACGCCCACAGGGAAAAGAGGTTACTTAATTAAGGAACTTCGCGAAAGCGTTGGAAAACCTCCCTCGAAGTACCGACACTGGCCTGGCTGAACGGTTAAGCAAGTATTGTACGGTGAGATTGATCCTGACTAATTCTTCCTTTATGGTTTGAGGAGGGATTCGAGAGACAGTGGGAGCCATCCTGTTTAGATAAAATAAAAACCAATCTAAACTTGCAAGAGCATCATGATGAGTGTTTTCTTCTCTCTCTCTTAATTGCAGCGACCCAGTGACCGCACCTAGGTTACATCTAGATAATAAAATGACTGAATCTGACTGTTATGACTGGCAAAGGTCTGTCCAGATGTCCATTGCCCATGACAAGCTGGGACACCTCTTGATTGATCCAACCCCTGCCGTCTCAGGTCCAGTTTCCCCTGTCACGGATATTCATATCCGCGAGACATCGGAAAGGAACTCTGCGAAAGCCAAGTGCCTTGTGTTAGCCTCAGTTGATGGTTTATACCAAAGGCAGCACGAGAAGATGGACTCAGCTTCTATCTTCCTCCATAACAAAGTTTTATATGGAGAGCAATCTCGTATCGCAAGATATGAGACCTCGAACGAATTGCTTCCAGCGAGGTTGGCTATCGGGTCATCTATAGGGGGCAACGTCCTTACAGAGACCAGCTCTTTTGAGCTCTCGGACCTGAAGACCACGTTGAAGAACGAGTCTGACACAGTTCAACAGTCTCTACCTACAACCCTGAAGGAAACCAGGGAAGTAGAAAGAAAGAGAAGGGAAGAAGTTTCGGGAATGGATGCAGTAAAAGAGGGATGTTCCTATTGTTACAGGAATGAACATGGACAGAAGGATTGCAGGGCTTGCAAAGCCAGTAGCCAGAATTCGAAGCATGTTGTGGCTTCGGCTTCGGGTGTGTTTGTAATAGAGAACTGTATGTCAGTTAATCCTACTTCCTAGGTATTGGATACCGGATCAGGATCTCATATCTGTAATTCGTTACAGACTCTGAGAAACCGTAGGGTTATCAGGAAAGGTGATATGACTCTCAGGGTTGCTAACGGAATGAGCATGTATGCTGAATCCGTAGGGGAATATCATCTAGGACTGACAACTGGGCAGATATTGATTCTGCGTAACTGTTTTTATGTACCAGGTGCGACTTGTAATATCATATCTGTATCCTTGATTTCCAAGGAAGGATATGATTTTACTTTTGTAAGCGATGTAGTAAACATCCACCTAAATCAAGTCCTGATTGGGTCAGGTACATTACAAAACGAAATATACGTATTGAATCAAGTTCGGATCTTCAGTGTCCAGAACACACTTAAAAGAAAGTCTCCGGAAACAAATCAAGCTTTCTTATGGCATTGTAGACTGGGTCACATTAATGAGACACGGTTAACAAAGTTACATAAAGAGGGATACTTGAATCCGTTTGAGTATCAGTCTTATGCCACTTGTGAATCTTGTCTCATGGGAAAGATGACAAAGACTCCGTTTACTGGACACGGAGAAAGAGCAAGCGAGCACTTGGGACTCATACACAGTGATGTGTGTGGTCCAATGTCTACACATGCGCGAAGTGGTTATTCATACTTCATTACTTTCACAGATGATTTCTCTAGGTATGGGCATGTCTTCTTGATGAAGCACAAATCCGAGGCCTTTGAGAAATTTCAGGAATACAAGAATGAAGTTGAAAAACAAACAGGCAAAAGTATCAAGACACTAAGATCTGATCGAGGTGGTGAATACTTGAGTGCCGAGTTTCTGGGCTACTTAAAAGAGAATGGAATTCTCTCTCAGCTTACTCCTCCATACACACCACAACACAACGGTGTATCGGAAAGGCGGAATCGAACCCTATTGGATATGGTTCGTTCCATGATGAGTAAGGCTGAGTTACCGCGATCCTTCTGGGGTTATGCGCTAGAAACAGCAGCATATCTCTTGAACAAGGCTCGAACCAAGACTGTGCCTACCACCCCATATCAGATGTGGAGTGGGAAGAAACCCTGTCTTAAGTACCTTAAGACATGGGGATGTCCAGCTTTTGTAAAAAAGCAGCATGCGGACAAGCTCGAGGCACGCTCAGTACTGTGTAAGTTTGTGGGATACCCAAAGAACTCCAGGGGGTATCTTTTCTATTCCGCAGAGGAACAAAAGGTTTTTGTTTCTCAGCATGCCCACTTCTTGGAAACTGAATTTTTAGAAAATCAGATAAGTGGGAGCGCAATAGAACTCGAAGAAATTCCAGAACCACAAGCCGTTACTGAAACCTTGGTAGAACCAGAAGGTTCAGGAGAACCGGACATTCCAGCGCCACTCCGCAGGAGTAGTAGGCAGTCGCATCCGCCCGAGAGATACTACGGTTTTCTCATAGACGGGGATAGAGATGATTGCACCATGGATTATGGTGAGCCTACTAGCTTCCAGCAAGCCATTCAGAGCGGAGACTCGGTAAAATGGCTGGATGCAATGCGGGCCGAGATGGAGTCTATGTACACCAACAAAGTTTGGACTTTGGACTTTGCTCCAGAAGGGGTAAAACCCGTAGGCTGCAAATGGATCTTCAGAAAGAAGATTGGTGTAGATAGGCAGGTTGAGACCTATAAAGCTAGACTTGTTGCAAAGGGTTTTCGTCAAAGACCTGGTTTGGACTATGACGAGACCTTTTCTCCAATGGCTATGCTGAAATCCATTCGGATCCTTCTTGCCATTGCTGCCTTCCACGATTATGAAATCTGGCAGATGGACGTAAAGACGGCTTTCCTAAATGGAAATTTGGAAGAGTTCGTCTATATGGATCAGCCGGAGGGATTCATTCAGAGTGGGAGCGGCGGTAGAGTGTGCAAGTTGCTAAAGTCCATCTATGGACTTAAGCAGGCATCGCGGAGTTGGAACATCTTCTTTGATGATACTGTCAAAGAATTCGACTTTATCAAAAACCCAGATGAACCATGCATTTACAGTAAGATTGTAGGGAGAACTGTAGTATTCCTCGTCTTGTACGTGGATGACATTCTCCTAATAGGAAATGATATTCATATGCTACAGTCAGTCAAAGGATTCTTGTCGCAGAGGTTCTCCATGAAGGACCTGGGCGATGCCAACTACATTCTGGGGATCCAGATCTATCGTGATAGATCTAAGAGGATGTTGGGACTTTCACAGTCAAGGTACATCGACACCATACTGAAAAGATTCAGTACGGAAGATTCCAAGCGCGGTAATTTACCGGCTTGTCACGGGATCACCCTCTCCAAAGAGATGTCTCCCAAGACTGATATGGAAAGGGATCGCATGACCATTATACCCTACGCTTCTGCGGTAGGCTCTATAATGTATGCGATGTTATGTACCAGACCAGATGTAGCATACGCATTGAGCGTTGTAAGCCGGTATCAGTCGAACCCAGGGGAGAAACACTGGATAGCGGTAAAGAACATTCTCAAGTACCTAAGAAGGACTAAGGAGATGTTCTTGGTGTATGGCGGAAAAGACCTCCAGCTCGAGGCCTTTGCTGACTCCAGCTTCCAGAGTGACAAGGATGACTCCAAGTCCATGTCGGGTTATGTCTTTACCCTCAATGGAGGGGCGGTTTGCTGGAAGAGTTCCAAGCAGGAGACCGTTGCAGACTCTACTATGGAAGCGGAGTACATAGCTGCTTGCGATGCCGCAAAGGAAGCTGTCTGGAAGAAGAAGTTCCTCACAGAGCTTCAGGTGGTTCCTACCATTGTTGATCCAATACCGCTGTATTGCGACAACAACGGAGCTATAGCTTTAGCGAAGGAACCCAGGTCCCATCAGAAGTCCAGGCACATTTTGAGACGGTACCACCTGATCAGGGAGATCGTTGATCGCCGAGAGATAGAGGTGAAGAGAGTAAATATGGAGTACAACACTGCAGATCCACTCACGAAGGCCCTACTCCAGACTCAGTTCGAGCGGCTGATCGAGATGATAGGTCTTCGATACGCCAGTTCATGGCCTTAGTGCAAGTGGGAGATTGTTAGTGTATATGCCCTAGAGGCCATTACTGTATCATACTAGCTTGTATATTACGTGATGGAAGCTTGGGATATTCACAGATGTATAGACAATCTTGCTCAAAATGGTAGTATGCTACTTGGTTTGTCTCTACTTTAATATGTGCATGTGTTTATTTTAGCATATTGCTTATATATACATATTAGTAGAGCCCTTAGGATCTTTGCTTGATTACCAGCGTTGTGATGGCGCTCACACTCGTGGGGGCTGGGTAATCCATAAGCACATCCTTATACAGGTCCCTAGTCGTAGGACTATCGAGACAGGGTATCGATACTCCGGAGTAGACTAGCGTATGCGCTTCTCATCCCAGCGGGGGAGACGGTCTGTCCCACAGCCGTCAGTACGTCGTACTTGAGATAGTATGCGGGTGCTCGTTAGGTTACGAGTACACTGGACAGGACTCGTCGGGAACTGTTGGTTGGTATTATACCTATCGTCAGTTATCAGTTCCCAGGTGACATGAGTACAGCTTAGTCTGCAGACTTGACACTGTCACTTCGCCTCGAGTGTGTTCCCACTGTACTTAGATTACTACCCTACCACGGCTCAACGGAGTCGTGCAAACAGGTAGTAGTTGGGTGCAGTCCCGAAGCACTTGGAGGCAGTGACGGTTAGACAGGATTCGTCTCTCCCGGTATTGGGGGTTGACATCGCGCTGTGTCTAGGAGAGCCATTACACAAGTAGTCCTTGGCCAGGGCAAGCGAGATATACTGGTAGGTTTCCAGTGTTATCTCAGGGTGTTCCGGGCTTCACTCCGACATGACTTGTACCGCTATTAGGGGACTGACGTTTACCGCCCCCCTAGGCCCGCCATGCGATGTATCAGACGAACAGACCGGACTGTACGGAGATTGTCACATACAGGCTCAGTAGGAGTTCGGATGGGTTTATCTCATCGGCCTTCTTATCGACATCTACTTGGGGACCGTTACGTACAGCTAGTGTCGCTTGCGGTCTGTGGTTAAACCCACTGCCAGCGTAGTGTCGAGTCTTTAGAGTCTCACATAGAGAGTTTCCCAGCATTGAGAGAAACGTGTAGAGGCCGTATGGTTTTACGGCAGGGCTGCAATCACTTGCGTACACTTGTGTGCGTATGGTGTTCGGGCAGGCAATACTAGTGGGCTTTGGTTTAAGCCGGATTCTAGTATTGCACAGATGGATTTGTTTTGTCTTCTGTGCATTCGCATTCTACGGAATGCGGATGCGGGTGTGTATGCACAGTTTTGAGGAGCGATGAAGGAGTAGGTGCCCCATTAGGGTTTTGGCAGATGGTTCGGCCAAAACCGTAATGTGGCATACTCATTAGGGTTTTTGACAATTCGTTTGGTCAAAACCGTTATGAGCCGGAGATATTATTTACTAATCCTTTTATTGATAATTATGTTATGTCTAATTACATTGACCATTTGACCATCTTGACTTTGTTGACCGTTTGACCAAAGTTGACTAGGATCTTCTTGAAAGGTCTAAAGTATTCTTTGGTTTTCTTTTTCATTTTTGTTATGATAATGGTCATGTCATTTGTAGCCATCAACTTTATCTTGATGGGATTAGTAATGATAGTGTTTTTGCATTATTGCAACCATGGTTGTGTTTTCTCTTGGTTAAGCTTTTCATTGGTTCATTCTCATTCTCTCTCTTGAAATGAGAAGCTCCATGGTTGCTAACCTTTCTCCTTCTTCTTCCTCCTCTTGATCTCATCTTTTGATCTCATGTGTTGAGAGAAAAAGATCCCACAAAGACAAATACATCCATACATCTCCTCTATACATTCTAGGGCTTCTTGACTAGCAATCACTTTGCCCTAGTTGCCTCAGCTTGAGGCGGAGCTTAGTGTACATCTCTCGGGTGGATCGTCTTCGACTCAAGAAGGCCGCGGAGGTGCCCAAGGTCCGGATCGACACTTGGAGCTTGGATGGATGAGCGGGACAGCAGAATGAAGACCCGAAGGACCGGTTTCGTGAGGTATACTTTCTACAGCATAGTAGTTATAGCCTCTTGTAGTTTACTAGTTTCTAGTTTAGCAAAGATCCGTGCTCTAAGTCCATGTTGCCTTGCGCCAAATTATTGTTTTTCGTCGTTTCCGCCTCCCCGTAAGAACCGGGATGAGCAACGTAGACTTACACCCTGCTGGGATGAGAAGCGCATACGCTAGTCTACTCCGGAGTATCGATGCCCTGTCTCGATAGTCCTGCGACTAGGGACCTGTATAAGGATGTGCTTATGGATTACCCAGCCCCCACGAGTGTGACTGCCATCACAACGCTGGTAATCAAGCAAAGATCCTAAGGGCTCCACTAATGCGTATAGGTGATATAATAAAATAAACACATGTACACATTAAAGCAGAAACAAACCAAGTAGCATACTACCATTTTTAGCAAGATTGTTTATACAACTGTGAATATCCCAAGCTTCCATTAAGTAATATACAAACTAGTATGATACAGTAATGGCCTCTAGGGCATATACACTAACACACTGTTGGACTTCCCTTGCACCTAGTCTAGGGTTTGGTAGCATCACTCATGCCACTTTAAAATTTAGAGAGGTGCAAAGCAAACAAACCATGAATCATGACTAGAATTTTTAGGGTAACAAGCTTGTATCATATACAAAGAAGTATCTATCACATGGAGTTTAGGATTACAACCTTTGTAGTCCGTTCCTTCGCTTCATAAGCTCCGTGTTGAGGTCCCTTCGCTGTGATCATCAAGAACTCCGACTCTCGAGAGGCTCCATGAAGTGAATGAGGCATCTTGCTTCAAGTCTTCCTTTTCTAAGATGATCTACCTTGAAGAATCTCAAACCCAAGCTCTCACTTCTCTAATGAAGTATTAGTGAAGTGAACACCCTAATCTAAGTGGCTAGAATAGATGAGGATGATGAAGTAGGAATTTTACACTCTTTTGTTTTTCAATTTCTCACTTAGAATCATCACATACAAAAAGCTAGTGAAGCATTTGTAAGAGCAAGAAGAAGAAGAAAAGCTTTTGTGATGAATAATGAATTATTGTTGTGGTTACAATTGCAATCATGGGTTAAGAATGAGATCCTTAACCCTTGAAGAGAATAAACCATAGGTAGAGCTTTGGGTTGTGTTAACAAATATCTCCACAAAATATCAAACAAAGATGAAAAAGTCAATACTTCATGAAGCTTCATCAAAGCTCATCCAAATACTTAACCCTAATCCAAACCCCTACTTAGTTAAACCTCTAAATCGTTGTTGCATTTGTAACCCTAACATTTTACAATAATATATATCACATATATAATATATAATGTAACAAAATAAAATAATACAATTAACATATATCGTATATACATCAATGTATTATCCAGCGAGAAAAAGAATCAATAAAGTGAGCTTATATTAGTTAATGTAACGTAATATATCTCATATATAATTATACATTAAATTATCGAATCAACACTTGATCCGATAATCCGGCTATATTACATATAACCGACTAATATAAAATGTACCAATTCATCGAATCAACACTTGATCCGATGACCCGGCTATATCACATATACCCGGACGATATCACATATCGCGAGAATAGAATACGGTATCTCATATCGTATTAGTCTCGGTCCTGCAAATATCACATATGTGCTCCTACTCCGTTTTGCCTGAGCCAGGAAACCTCTGTGTAGGACTCTAAAGAATCGTCAATACGCCGGCAGTAGGTGATGATCATATCAAACACACACAAGCTTTAAGCGGTCAGCTAAACGTAACAGCCACCCAGGTATTGAGAGATCATAAGATCAACAAGCATGCTTGTACATTGTCCTGTGAATCCAATCAGTAACACTACCGTACAGTCCGGTCTCTTCGTCTGGTATGTCGCATATCAAGTTTATGGGTGGTAAACATCAGACCCTGTTTACCCCAATCAGAGCAAAGCTCTGTTCAAATTCCAAGGTGGGAGATGAAGCAACGCTTATGTTTCCCCCAATTAGAGCAAGGCTCTATTTAAAATGAAAATAAAGGAAGCAACGCTTCAGCTGGGTTGCGCTCTGCGCTGCGCGACACGTGGCAGCGCAGTTGTGCCAGTGCAGTTGCGCTGCGCTCTGCGCTGCGCTCTGCGCTGCGTGACATGTGGCAGAGCAGTTGCGCTGCGCTCTGCGCTGCTCGACATGTGTCAAGCGCATGTGCGTTTGCGCCAAACAGAATTAAAATTCCAGTAAGATCTTTCTGATCTTATTAAAACAGTAAGATTCTCTTCTGTAAAACAGAAGCCCTTGGATCAAAGATCCAACGGTGGGGAAAATTCCCCAAATCACTCAGAGAATGATCTCTTTAACAAATTTAACAAATTAATGGGCACTATATAAAGGCCCCTCGACCCCAACTCCAAAAACACAACAGAGAGAGAGAAAAACACAGAAACAAAGAGAGAACTCCTCTAAAGAGCTCTGAGAAGAACTCAAAAAGAGAGAAAGGTAAAACCTCTGAATAAAAAAGAAGAATTTCTTCTGAAAAGATCATTGATCTAAGAACAAGATCAAGGATCTTCATTATAAAAAGATAATAATAACAAAGGCATTGCCTTTTTTATGAACCACTGGTTCTGGAATCTTAAAAGATTCTTTTCTTAAGTCCGAAATTGGATCAAGATATTAAAACAGTGCTTTGCACTTGTAAAATCTGCATTGTTGCGCTCCTGGGTTGGCGCAAGCCACCAGAGAGCGCCACGTGTCAGCTCCAAAACCACTTGCGCTTTGCGCTTTTAAAATAGAGTATTGCTCTCTGAAATTGGCGCAACTCACCAGAGAGCACCACGTGTCAGCAGCGCAACAGCGCAGCGCACTGCGCTTGCGCTCACCGGAACGTGACACGTGTCACGCCCACATGAGCTTGCGCTCATTAATTGGCGCAAAGCGCCTGACAGACCACATGGCCACTGTCAGATAATTAATGCACTGCATTATTGAAAAGAAGGGCTGAACCCAATTGAAAAAGGCCTAACAGGCCTAATAAAATGCCATGCATTATTTTTAAAAGGGCAGAGCCCAAGCAAAGGTCTGTCAGACCGAAACAGATGCTCTGCATCATAAAAATAAAGGGACAGAGCCCAAATCAATTAGGCCTTACAGGCCAAAATAAAATGCAGTGCATTATTAAACAGGGGCAAAGCCCTAGCATAGGCCTAATAGGCTGAAGAAAAATAAAAACGTTGATCATCTTCAACTGGACTTAGCCCAATTCTGGCCGTAAGTCCTCAAATTAAATTGACTGAGCACGAATGCTCTCATAAATCAATTTACACCCGGTTCGAGGGTACATCTCCGAAATCCTCTTACATTTGTCGTTGTAATCCTTCAAGGACGTCCGAGAAGTGATGAGTCCCGACAACCACATATCAATATGGACTCAAGCGTCCTTAAACTCCCGGACTCAAGTGTCCTTAAACTCCCGGACTCAAGCGTCCTTAAACAAATGGACCACTATGTCCCTAAACTGGAGATGGACCACCATGTCCCTAAACTGGAACAATAGAGCTCCCAAATGCTCTTTTGTCGGATCTAAATGATCCCGTTTAAGTTGATCTTAGCTTCAAATACGGCTAACGTATCCTTAAACCTTCAAACAGACTTTAGCCCCAAATTGGACTATAGATCCCCCAATCGACTTTGATTCAAGGGTACATCTCTGAACTCCTCTGAAAACTGTCGTTGTAATTCTTCAACGACGCAGAGAGGTGACGGGTCCCGACGGCCATACATTAAACAAGGACCACTATGTCCCTAAACTGGAACAATAGAGCCCCCAAATGCTCTTTTGTCGGATCTAAACGATCCCGTTAAGTTGCTCTTAGTCTCAAACTGGACTAACATATCCTTAACAAACGTTTGAGTTGATCTTAGCCTCAAATATGGCTAAAGTATTCTCAAACCAAAACCCCAAACTCAAATCTAAGAAAAAACGGATTTGGACTAATCCACGTCCTACGGGCGATGACATAAATTAGTCTCCGTATACAATCCATGGGCAACTACAAACAAAACAAATACCCACGACACGAAGTGAAATTCTGGAGAAGGAGAAAGTTGTTACCGCGATACGGTAGCGTAATTAACTGCAGGGGCTTGCGCCTGTAGGGAAGAGCGTCCCCACAATCAAAAACCCCTCATGCGAGGGGGAATCTGACGAAGTCTGCTACATCGGCCGCATCCGTCTAAACCTCCGATACACGGTGCCATAAATCAACTTGGCATCTTCGGAGAGGTGGACGGATAAAACCAAATAGCATCTGCCCTGAATCTCAGGAAAGACGCCCATGTCTTAGCCGCCGTTCGGAGGGGAACAGATTCTGGCACGCCTGGTGGGACCTTTTCCTCTTTCCACTCCACACTTCGTGTGTCGTGTTCGCGAACGAATTGCGGTTTGCTGTGGTTGCCTGTGGATTCGAGGTACTAAGATTTGGTGTCTTGCTCCATGCAGAAAACAGAAGATCAATGGCTTCAAGCTGCACTGCCTGCAACTGCAACTCTCGCTCGGTCCTTGCTGGAGGAGTGACTTATGGGCCCCAAGCGGCCTCCCTTTTCAAGATGCCAGTGGAACTGGTAACTCAGGCCACCACTGGATTATTCTTCGGGACCATGCTCCCACCATTGAGCTTCAATGCCATAATGACGTTGCAAGAAGCCCCAAAGAAGTCAATCTTTGATCGGCTTACC
Source organism: Agapanthus africanus (assembly GCA_030015575.1). NCBI lineage: Eukaryota > Viridiplantae > Streptophyta > Magnoliopsida > Asparagales > Amaryllidaceae > Agapanthus > Agapanthus africanus. Next base: position 370,383,717 of record JASDDO010000008.1, read on the forward strand.
ACTGCCTCGACCCCTCTCAACGGGTCGCCCAGCTTCAATACCTCAGTTTTCAACAGACTGGGCCAGAACGTCTGCAAACCCGCGATACCCAAAGCTGCCATCCCAAAGCGGATAGCTATCCCAGCTCAAGCGGACGAAATCATTGGAAAGGCTCCTCCTTCCAAGAAGTCAGTTTTTACAAGGCCGGCCATTCCGGTTGCTGCTCCATGCGAGGTCCTCAAAGCTGCTTCCCCTGCTCAGAAGGGGCATGAAGAAGCTTATCCAACAACGGAAGTGATCTCATCCGCACGACATGCTCGACGTCGCCACTGGCGCCGAATGAGGAAGGCTGGGGGAAACTCCCCCTCTGGGATAACTCCGCCAGCTCCAACGGTGGGGATCGATGCTGCTATTCCAACCGGGGACAGCTTTGAATTGCTGAACACGGTGCGCAGAAACTCTCCTACTGCGGTGCTGAAGAGAACTCCTTCACCTGTGGAGGATACTCCAGAGAAGAAGCTGGAGCAGCCCCCTCAACGGCCACCCTCTAAAATTTACAAGGTCTGGCGACAGATCCAGGAGTCGGTGATTGATCAAAACTATCTCCGCCGACAGAAAACGATGAAGGTTCGGCAGGGGAAGGATTACTCCGTCAAGCCACAAAAAGCAACGGCTACTTGGGTGCCCACTACAACGGCCACCTCAACTTCAACCACTCAGAAGAAAAGGAGGCCGCTAAAAGCCCTTGTGAACATGGCGAACCGTAAACGCGCTGAGCACAAACACCCCAAGTCTGGGGGCATGGTGGTGCACAATGTTTATATGGCTTCTGGAAAGGAGGAAAGCCGTGCTTGGATGGGTTACCGACCGCTCACCCGATCCGTGACGAATGCCCAGGAGCAGCACCAGAAGCTTCAGGAGATGATGACTGTAATGGCCGCACTTACCGGGCCAAAAGAAAGCTCGGAGGCATCATCAGAGCAGCATCATAAACAAGAAACGGACGCTGACTACCTACGCAGAGTCCTCGAAAAGAAGGACAAAGAAGCCGCAGAGCAAGCGGCTAACATAAAACAAATGGCGCTTCTCTTCCAAGATATGGTAGGGATGATGATCCAGCAAGATCCTCCTGCTGAAGATCCTCCGATTGTCCTTGAAGATGACAAAGGAGAGACATCGAATCCTCCTCCGTCTCTTTCAGCAGCCAAGGAAGAAACCATTTCCAAGGCCGCACTGGATGACTATATAGCTCAGCAAATACGAGCTCATCAGGCGAGTGAAACGGCTGGGCAAATTGTTAGGACCGGACGACCCTATCCTAGCTGGTATGACCAAATCAGTTACCCGCCGAGATATATGATCCCTAAGTTCCATGTATATAAAGGGACGGGAAATCCACATCAACATGTTGCCCAGTTCATGGCTCTTTGTGGCAATACCGGCGGTGATGATAAATTGTTGCTTCTCCAGTTCGTCGGTAGCTTATCGGAGATGGAATTTGAGTGGTACTCCGAACTCCTAAATGACTCCGTCAAGACCTTCGCTGAAATGGAGTTGTTGTTTACTCAGCGATTCTTGAGTGCTAGTGAACGCACCCCGATAACAGCGCTGATCAACGCCAGGATAAGGCCAGGCGAAACGTGGGTTCAATACGCAACACGATGGCGGAACCTATGGTCGAAATGCGAACAACGCATCGAAGAAGCACCTGCGGTAGGCATGTTCGTGGGCACTCTTGATCCGCAAGCGACCATATCGCAATTCATGATGTTCTTCAGGCCGACCACCTTCCAAGCCTTGATGGACAAATTAGCACAAATGGACCAGATAGGCCATGGACCGTCTCCTCCAAAACCGTACTCTCGAAATGAGAAGGGGAAAGGAAAAGCGATCGTCGTCGCCAATGCTCAACAACAGCCAAGCAACTTGAAGCCGGTTTCCCATCGAAACAATATGCGTCCACACGTATCCCTCGAGGAGAGGCTAGGACGTCCATACTCGATTCCTCAAAATAAAACGAGAAGACTGTTCGAGCAGGCACTGCGCAACAAGCTCATCAATCTGCCAGATCCAAGACGCCCGTTGCAGCCAAACGACGTCAATGATCCCAATTATTGTCCCTACCACCGAGTGTTGGGTCATCTGATTGAGGATTGCTACGTCTTCAAAAACTGGATTGAAGACCAATACCTACAAGGCAAGTTTGCGCTATCTGAAAAGTGGAAGGTAAACCCACCACGGCCACACACTCCAAAGAAGACGGAAGCACCGGGGGCAACTTGTCACGTGATCTCTCACTCATTGATAGACAATAAAGAGGCTCCTTGCGCCGAGAAAATGAGGGCGGATTCTAAACCGGAACTTCTGTGGCCGTCAGACGAGATGATCGATACCTTCCTGAATGAGATTCGTCTGAAAGTTAAAGCCAATCAAGAGCGTGAGATGGCCATATTGGAAGGAGCTAAACGCCGACGATTAGACGAAAGAGCCGAGGTACTCCCATCAAATCAAAAGACATCCACCGCGGATAAAAACAAATTCAAGACGAGGAAAAGGTTCGTTAAAGCCATATCAATAGGGATGAAGCTACCACCCTCTGAAGAAAACACTCTCGGTGGAGTAGAGATGCATCCTAACTTCTGCTTATATCATCAGAAGATCACACATCAAATGAAGAATGCGACTCCTTTAAGTGTTGGTGGCAAGGGTATGTCGCCCACAGGCAATATGTCAACAGAACAAAGCATGAAGCTCGTAGACAGCGGAAGAATACGACGGATGAGCATAAAAGAGTTGCCGACAATTGTCGTAAGGATGAACCCGAGGGATCACAAGTTCTCACCTTCAGGAGCGACTGGGACGAAAAAGTAGCCCTCGGCCCTCTCTTCAAGGAGTCCGTCTCTGAAGAATTGAGGAGTTGCGAGAACATTCAGCCGTGCAATTGCACGATACCCGAAGAGAATCTCGGACCCACAAACGACGGAGCGAACAAAAAGGATAAAGGAAAAGGGAAAATGGCCTTTGTCGCCAACACTCAATAGCAATCGAGTGGCCTTAGACCGATTATTCGCCAAAACAACAAGCGGCAACCCCTCTATGAGAGGTTGAAACGTCCTTACTCATTTTCCCAGGATGAAACAAGGAGGCTGTTCGAAGTGGCGGTGCACAATAGGCTTATCACTCTACCGGAGCCGAAATGTCAAGCACAACTGAATGATATCAACACTCCTAATTACTACCCTTACCACCAAGTATTGGGCCATCCGATTGAAAACTGCTACGTCTTCAAAAACTGGGTTGAAGACCAATACCAACAGGGCAGGTTCGTCATCTCCGAAAACTGGAAGGTGAGCCCGCCACAACCGCACGTTTCGAGAAAGATGGATACGCCGAGGGCATCATGCTCATTCATAGGGGAAGCCCCATAGACCGAAAAGTCATTAAACTAGATATTCGCCTCAAATACGGCGACGGCGGACCGAAACGTTCTTAAACTAATGAGGGACCACTACGTCCTAAAACTAGCTGAGGACTGAAACGTCCTTAAACTACTACCGCAGCATCCTCAGGCTGACGAGATAAAAATAAGAGAATAAAGAATAAAAAAAAGAATAAAAAAATAATATAATAAAAAAATTAAAAAAACGGTATGTCCATAAGCAAAATGGGCACGGATGAAAACCCGAAAGGGCTCCGTGAGTAAAAACAGCAGGGCTTCCGGCGAGTGTTCGTGAAAACCCGAAAGGGCGCGACCTCGTAAAAAAAATAAACAAAATAAAAAAACGGTATGTCCATAAGCAAAATGGGCACGAATGAAAACCCGAAAGGGCTCCGTGAGTAAAAACAGCAGGGCTACCGGCGAGTGTTTGTGAAAACCCGAAAGGGTTGTAAGGAGAAACCACCCGCGTAAGATCCTTACGACTCACAAGGGAGCAACACACTTAAGGATCCCCACGATCCCTAAGGAGAAAATACACTTGCGAGATCCTCACGACTCGTAAGGAGAACTCTCTTATGGGACCCTCACGGCTCATAAGATTTGAAAGTCTTAAGTTACAGAAACCTTAACATGTTCTTAAGCAACCCCACACAACCTTCGATATGGCCCTACAAGTGGCTCAGTACTGACCCTTGTATACAATCCACGGGCGCGAATGAACATTTCCCTAAAAAAGTCGCACCAGAGACTGGGGATATGCTCGCACGGCAAACAACCCTTGTAAGTCCTCTCAACTTATAAGGAGAAAAAAACCCTCTTGTAGGATCCTTACGACTTACAGAGGAACATGCACTTAGGAATTCTAACGATTCCTAAGGAGAAAACACACCTACGAGATCCTCACGACTTGTAGGGAGAAATACCTTTGTGAGACCCTTACGGCTCATGAAGTCAAAAGCCTTAGTTGACAGGACCCTAACCCTGTTCGCTAAGCCACCTTTGTTCAACCTCGTCAAAGGCAAATGATGATTCGCTCCTAGCAACATCCCAGTTGTAGCGGTGCTGATGACGAAATCGGTGTCTAATTCCAGGCTTACGACGAAAAGCCAGCAAGCCGCACATGCATACAAAATAGCCGAAATGATGGGGCAACTTGCAATAAAAAGCAGTAAGTAAAAATGTATGCATACAAAACATCCGAAATGATTGGGCAACTTGCAATAAAAAGCAGAAAGTAAAAATGTATGCATACAAAACAGCCGAAATGATTGGGCAACTCGCAATAAAAAGTAGCGAGTAAAAATAAAATAAATAGCCGAAATGATTAGGTACCGCAAAAAATAGCCGAAATGATTGGGCAATCGTGACCTTCGCGATATAAAAGCTGAAATGATAGAGCATCGCGGAAATAAAATAACAGTATAAAAAAATGAATGAAACCAATGCCCTACATGTGAGATCACATCGATCCCTGTATACAATCCAGGGGCACAAACAAAGAGGGAACCATACCCTCCCAACAGGCTCCACTAGAAAGCGAAGCCAAATCTCTACGGTTCATAGACAACCTAGAGACAACCTCGACATTTGTCGCAATATTGTAGACACGATGTCAATAAACGGAGCAAAAGAAGATCCCTAGATTCAGGGTCTCGACGTCGATATTGACAACTTAGAGATCGCTAACGGCGTTTCTCCTCACTCCACCCAGATGCAGATACAACGCCAACAAAAGACCTCGCGGTCGAAACAAAGCGAAGCGACGGCAAAATCCCAGCTTCACCTCAACATTCGTAGCGATACAGCAGACGAGATGTCAATAACGGCATTCATTCGCAGTCCAGCAGGATGTAGATGCAGCGTCAACAAAAGACCCCATGGTCAGTAAAGAGGAGTGACGGCAAAATCCCAACTCCGCCTCAGCATTCGTCTCATTACAGCAGACGCAATGTCAACAACAATGTCCTTCCTCCAACGGGATTTGGATATGACAAAACAAACGAAGCGAAGGCCAAATTCCTAGCTTCAAGGTCTTAACGGCAAGTCATATAAAGCCTGAAAGACAACCGGAGATCATCTCACACCAGTGTGGAATGGTCACCACCTCAACGTTCGTCTCGACACAGCAGACGCAACATCATCAAACAGCGGAGCCACGGCAAAGTCCCTAGTTCCAAACCTCGATGGTTCACCAACAACCTAGAGACAACCGCGACATTTGTCTCGATATAGAGGACGCAATGCCAGCAAACGAAGCAAAGGCCAAATTCCTAGCTTCAAGGTCTTAACGGCAAGTCATATAAAGCCTGAAAGACAACCGGAGATCATCTCAGACCAGTGTGGAATGGTCACCACCTCGACGTTCGTATCGACACAGCAGATGCAACATCATCAAACAGCGGAGCCACGACAAAGTCCCTAGTTCCAAACCTCGACGGTTCACCAACAACCTAGAGACAACCGCGACATTCGTCTCGATATAGAGGACGCAATGCCAGCAAACGAAGCAAAGGCCAAATTCCTAGCTTCAAGGTCTTGACGACAAGTCATATAAAGCCTGAAAGACAATCGGAGATCATCCCACACTAGCACGGAGTGGTTATGACTCATCGGGGCTCTCCAAAATGAGCCTAACCTCAAGTAAAAAGTGACATGGAATATCCCTACGCTTGCTCTTTCGACGGTAAGATTACCTGGAAGATTACTTGAAGATGTCTTGTCCAGCCCTCGAAGGGATCAGAGGCACGACAATCGCAAGCCTACTCGAACAGCCAGATTGCATATCGAGGAATATATCAGCCGACGCGACGGTACGACGGCCAAAACCCTAAGTACCACAGACCCTAACGGACCTCTGTCGTAAAGAGCAGAGGTTAACTGTGACGTCAGGATATTCTTGCGAGTGCTCGATTCGGCTTGACTCGTGAGAAAAGGCCTTAAGGAGTGGGGACTGAAAAACCTGTTTCCTAAGCACTGGGACCCTGCAAGTCGGTCCAAAACGGACTCTTGCATACTTTTCACGGGTAACACTCTCCGAAGTCAAATCTTGATAAGGAAGGAAACAACCGCTTACGGGTCCTCTCGACTCGTAAGAGGGAAAAATTCTCTTATAGGATCCTTACGACTTATAAGAGAAAACGCACTTAGGAATCCTCACGATTCCTAAGGAGAAAATACACCTACGAGATCCTCTCGGTCCGTAGGGAGAAAAGTCTTTATGGGACCCTCACATCTTATAAAGTTGAAAAGCCTTAGGTAGCAGACCTGAACCTGCTTCCTAAGCCATCACTGCTCCCCAAGGTGTTCAAGACAATATGTTCTACATCGATTACAGGCTGCGCTTGCTTAAGTAACATGCCAACAGTAACAAAGTAGAAAATAAAAGGAAGGAGTCAAAGGATTTGTCATTCATACTCGAAAAATTCATACATCAATAAAAACAATAAACAAAAACAACATTATTGAAAGGTTTACAAAGGTATGACCTCGGACCCAGAACATGGATTGAGGAACTCGAAAGTAACCTTATCTAAGATTTTCCAAGCCCGATGAACCATTCTAGTGTGCTTTCTCTCGCGAGCACAAGCGTCGGGGTCCCCACTGATGTCCTCTCCCCTCCAATAAGCAGCGAGTATGGCGGACTGTTGGAAGGCCTGGTGCAGGAGATCGACAAGATTTTCTCGCCGTCTTTTTGAGATTAAATTCATCAGGTACACCGAGTGCACCTAATCTGTAAGTGCACGGCGGCGCCCCGGCCGTCAATCCGACACCGGAATGCGGAAGCGATGATTTACTTTAACTTTTAAAACCGGCACTACCGCGCACTATAAACCCGGATCGTGCCATTAAACTAGTCCTAGCTATCTAGAGAAGGGGGTAGAGAGATATACCGAGCGATCCGTGTCCTTCGGACTTCTCGTCGTCGTCCCGATCTCCCCGCGGAATCTCCGGTCTCCACCTCGTCGCCGGAAGGGCACCACGTCGCCGGCTTCTTTTACGGGCTCCCACCTCTGGACCGAGGCAACTCGGGCACGAAGCTGGCGAGTCGACGTGCCCAAGATTTGCTGTAGAATATAGTGTAGAGCTATGTCTCATTTGGGGTTGTAGGAAGTTGCTTTTTGAGATGGTGGAGGAATGAAGTTTTGGATATGGAGCTAAATGGATTTTGTGCGATACAAATGAACAAAAATCCCCACCCAAAATTTTGGGACAGCCCCTCCCTCTAACTTGGCCGGCCATGGAACATGAGGAAATCAAAAAAGAGAGAGGAGAAAAGAATGAGGGAGCCAAAACAATAATGCAAGAATGAGAAAAGGTTATCATGATCAACCATGATCACAAAACAAGTTCAACACTCCAAATCAACCATCATGAACCCAAAGTCAAGCAATGATGAAGTCAAGAAAGTCAAGGTCATGGTGCAACCATCATGACACTACAATGTGCAAAGACAACCCTCCAAAATGCTTATTTGCACAAATGCAAATAAGCCCTCCTCCACCAATCTTCAGCCAATGAAAGATACAAAGAAATATGGCTGAAACGGAGAACAAACTGGCAACTCCAAAAAACTGATCCCGTAATAAATTACAGGAAAACCTCGCTACTGTATATACATACCCGCATTTGTATTCCGACCGAAATACAAATGCAATGAGACAAAATCTACACTGTACTATACTAGGATCCGGCATAAACCAAAGCCGGCTAGTATTATCCGTCCGATCCTGATCCGTGCAATACCGCACGTATCTGATCGAACCCTGCCATATATCCATATGGCCTCTAGTACTAACCGCCCGATCCTGATCCGTGCAATACCGCACGTATCTAATCGAACCCTGCCATATCTCCATACGGCCTCTAGTACTAACCGTCCGATCCTGATCCGTGCAATACCGCACGTATCTGATCGAACCCTGCCATATCTCCATACGGCCTCTACAGCGTTTCGCCCGAAAACTTGAGTAACTGAATGTGGGGGACTCTAAAGACTCGTCAATATTATGGCTGTGGATTTAACCACTAGCACGTCAGAGGTATTAGCCATACGTGACGGACTACCAGCTATAGACCAAAAGGGACGTCGATGAGCGAACTCATCCTGAAACCCTACTGAGCCTGTCAGTGACAATATCCGTACAGTCCGGTCCGTTCGTCTATGAGCATCGCATGGCGGGCCTAGGGGGTTGGTAAAAGTCAGACCCCCAAAAGCGGTACAAGTCGTGTCGGAGTGTAGCCCAGAACACCCTGAGATACTACTGGAATACCTACCAGTAAATCTTCTGCCTTGGCCAAGGACTTCATGTAAGGGCTCTCGTAGACACAGCGCGACCTCACCCCCAATACCGGGAGAGACGAACCCCTAAAGATCTGCTCACTGCCTCCATATGGCTCGGGACTGTACCCAACTAAAACCTGTTTTCACGTCTCCTTTGAGCGTGGTAGGGTAGTAATCAAAGTACAGTGGGAACTCACACGAGACAAATGACGATCCTCAGGCCGATGAACTAACCTGTACACATGTCACCAGGGAACTGCTATCTGACGTCAGGTATAAGACCAACTAGCATGTTCCCGGCGAGTCCTGTCCGGTGTACTCATAACCCAATGAGCACCTGTATACATCTTAGGTGAACCAACTGACACCAGTGGTTTGTGAGACTGGCCACCGACCCTCGTCGGGGTCTCGACTGTATACACTAGTCTACTCTGGAGTATCGATGCCCTGTCTCGAAACTCCCACGACTAGGGACCTTTTAAGGATATGCTTATAGACTACCAGCTCCCACGTATATGATCGCCCTCATACTGCTAGCAGTCAAGCATGAATCCTAGGGGCTCTATCAACGTGCAATAGTGACCTGTAAGGTCGCCTAAAGCAGTACACGATGATAAAGGTAAACCAGATAGCATACTATCATCTTGAGTAAGACTGTCCTACCGGGATAGGTCCTCCCTCAATCATTGCAATCATGTGCCTGTGATCCAATAATTGACTCTGAGAGCACTATCTCCAACAATCTCCCACTTGCACTCATGGCTAATTATTGCGATGTCGCATACTCACTGCCCGTGTGATACCGAACACCCAATTCCTCTACTAGTCAGTCTCACAAAACCTGTTTGCGAAACTATCGCGTTCGAGGAATAGCCTCAGTGAGTGGATCCGCCTTGATGTTTCTTTCTGTGTCTCTCTATATCTCAAGTTCGCGGAGAAACCCATCTCCCGAAATGAGCAATACCAGTCTTAGAATATGTCTGGATGTCTGATGGGACCTAGCTCATAAATGAACTCCAAATCCAAACTTCTTAGACTGTATCGTCAACTGAACTTAATCAGTATCCTGCGCCATGCCTCCCTCAGTATTGCCTTGGACCATCTGTCGAAAATACTGCCCCTCGTCAGAAGGAAAACTATAACTCTGACAACCTCCTTGTCGTCCAGGTCACCTTGGAAGCCTGGAATGATAACTGTCTCCCGAGTGAGGCTGTCGTTATCATATCCCTAGAACATTCACTTATGTTCTAAAACTGCTTCCGACTGTTTCCCCAGGATTGGATCAATGTCAACTTACTGCATCTAGTGCAAAAACAACATCTGGTGTGGTACTTGACATCTCATGATTGACTCAATTGCCTAAGCAAGTGATCTGCCAATCATGCACATCCATCTCCCCTTTAGTCTGTAAGATACCTTTAGAGAGGGTGACTCCATCACCTGCCGGTACACTACCATGCCAGGAGTCGTCCATTCTAGATACTCTTAGAATGCTGTCTAAGTACCCTTAATTGGGAAACCACCCAAATCTAGATCTAATACCATAGATCTAGTAACCAGTATGTCTGATATAATGCCCAAGTCCCATGTGAAGAAACCACTGTGTGACGACCAAAGTATAACCGATCGTAGTATAGGAATATCACTTCCTACTCTGTGTATGTCATCCAAATATCAGGACATCACACCCTACTACCTTCTTAACAGATCCATCCCCTATTCTGATGAAGTCAAACCTATGACTGTCACATCAGAAATAGATGATCTATCTCCGCTACATCTGCTTTAGTCTATAAATAGACATAATCCACCTGTCCACCAACGCTTCCGCTGCTCCCACTGACTACGACAACCCTCTGGCAGAGTCATATAGACGTACACTTCTAAAGCAAGTTTAGAACGACGCTATACTCATCCTCCTGCCGGGTCTCCCAGTCTGGAACAACAGCAATGGAAAGTGTCGGTAAACAAGAACTTCCCTGTCACCGTCCTTGAGGCTACCGGAGTACCTCTCGGGTGCCTGAAGTTACCCACCTTATCTGCGGAGTGTCCAATGGAATGTCAAACCAGATTGAATCTTTAGGTTCCTATCAAATCATCAGTAATCGTTTGTGGTTCTGGAATCACTTCCAGTTCTACCATACTCCCACTGCTGTTTTCTGAAAAAATCAATTTTTATTAAAACTGTGGCGAGTCTAGAACAATATCACTATTGATCTTCCAGATGGTAGAAAGTCAACCCTCCTCATAGCCTGGGTCAACCCACAAACAGCCATTACAGAAACGTGCCTTGAGTTATCCAGAGTCTGGTTTTAAGCATAGGCCGGACAACTCCCCGAACCTTAACATCGTTAAGATATGAACTGTTCTATATCCAATATAGAACCAGAGGCACTGATTTAATTGAACAAGATTCAAATCATGCAGCTGTCTCCAGAGCATGTCAACTAAATGGAAGGAGGCCGATCAGCGTTACTCAACTTAGGATTGCTTCCAATTATGAGTAACCTGAAAGAGAAGCAAGTTCTCTTAATCATTACTATCAACTGAATACCATACACAAGTATCTACATGTTCGATCACCTTGAAGAATCCCGATGCTTGCAATACCTGGTTCTCTACTTTATTCATATACCCATAACTTCTCAAAAATCGGACCCTGTGTTTGTACAAAACATCTGTCTAAAAACTAGAGAAGTCATAAGTAAACCGAATATAGTACGAGGACCAACCCCTTTGTCCTGATGGACCCTGGACAACATACAATACTCTGTATAAGTCCCTTGAGTCTGATAACTCAATCCCTGTGTGTCGTAGGTTGAAAACTGTACTTATGGTTATGAAGAATTACACCGCTGTTCAATGCTCCTTACCTAACCATCCACTGATATAGGTAAATGTCATAGACATAATTTCAGAAAGGTATATCTCACTATATGAAAATAGACGTACAGATATATATATTTGAAATTGGTGCATAACAGCGGATATTCAAAACCAAATATTTGCCGTCCGGCAAACAACCCAGGCGATTTCCTCAAATATCACCGATTACAACGAATCCTGATATAATGAGGATGATCACCCAATTCCCAATAACTTACTCCCGCTCATCATCTGTAACACCATACAGATGTGAGAATCATACCTGGTAAATACATACCCTGGAGTAAGTATCTAATCGGGAAATCAGTTTTCCTTTAACAGTACACAGTGAAACTGAAACATTGAAATATTTCGATGGGGTATCCCGGTATTCCTAGTAATGCCTCTTCCATTATCCAGATTCACAACTGTAACCGTGTAATTCTTTTCCATCTTTCCAAATCCCTTTCTATGTCTTTAGTCATTACCTTCTGTACACCCCTTTAGGCCAAATGGTTTTCTTCCTTCCCTACCGTTCGGCACCAGCCTATGGTTTGGAAGAAGACTATCCAATAAGCATAATGGGTGTACTGTCCTGATCCTAGGAGCACTCACAATGAGAGAAGGTGAAGATAAAAGACAACCGAATAAACCTTATTCCTATTTCTCCTGAACCAGAATCCATCCCCGAACTGGAACAAGTTCCTTTCGAGTTCGTATATAACCATACGATGGAGTATCCAATAAACTGTGGATCTTCGTAGTGATACGGAGTGTTCTGGAGAAATACAAAGGTGATTTAGGATTGGCGAAGAAATACTTGGTTTGGTCGTGAATAGCAGTCGCAATTTACTTTGCCTTCTTACTAATCCCTTGATATGTCTTTACTTAATACCTTCTGTACACCATCGTTATGCTAATTGGTTTTCTTCATTCCCCACCGTTCGGCACCAGCCTAAGGTTTGGAAGAAGACTATCCAATTTTCGTAATAGGTGTACTATCTCCTAAACCAAGGAGTACTCGCAACCTGAGAGAAGGTAAAAGGAAAAGACAACTGAATAGTCCTATTCGTTTTCTCCAGAACCGGAAACCATCCTCGAATAAATTCCTTCAAATTCGTATATAACCATACGATGGTTTTTTCCAATGGAAGTGGATGTTCGTAGTAATACGGGGTGTCCTGGAGAAAAGGGTAAAAGTAGGAGTGGCAATGAGGTTTGCAACTCTGACAATCCAAAAGCCAGTGTTTATGAAGGTTCGGTTAATTTTGGTCACTGAGTCATAGTCTTAGGGTCGGGTCAATGGTCGCTGCCAAAGAGAGTGAGAAAAGAAACACTCAGCATGCACTCTAACCTAGATCAGAATGGTTACCAATTTATCAAATCTGGAAACCTCCCACTGTACCGTCAAATTCTCCTCCAAACCTAAAAGAAGAATTAGTCGGGATCACCCGAGGAGTAAACCAACTCATCAGTGGGAATCGGGATCCAACTATCATCGCATGATAATGTGACGGAATCCACTCACATCATCACACTCCAGAAGGTATGCGCATAGCTGGCAAGTTTCAGTTTCTTTAGAAACTCGCGATGTGATTTTTACCCCATGCTCTTATGACCTTGACTTTGGCCAACATATCATAAGTCACATGTCAAGTTCTACCCGTCATTTTCCAGGTTAATTTGAGCCCACCCGTACATACCCTTGACTTTGGCCAAAATAGTAGTACGACTGTCCCAAACCAACGCATCTATCTATGCTGCATATGAATACCCAATAGCTACCAATCACTGTGCCTTGACTTTGGCCAACATACACAGCTTGAATACTATTGACCACCGATTAGTTATATGTATGCCCTAGAGGCCATTACTGTACATAGGATGTATATTGTAGTGGATGTTGGGACATATATAGGGAGGACTTTCTTGCTCGACATGATAGTATGCTATCTGGTTGCTCTTTACCTTAACGTGTATACCGATTGTCTCTCTGTTACATGTTGGTAAAGCCCTTAGGATGTGTACTTGACTACCTGGACTATGATGCGGATTATACTAGTGTGGACATGGTAGTCCATAAGTACATCCTTCAAGGTCCCTAGTCGTGGGTGTATCGAGACAGGGCATCGATATACCAGAGTAGACTAGCTATACCTTCTCGACCCATACAGATGGGCGATGGATGATCACATATCCATTGGTGTTTGACATCAGAGATGATATACGGGTGCTCAGTGGAGAGTGGGTACACTGGACGGACTCGCCGAGAACTCCCAGATGGTATTATACCTTACGTCAGATGGCAGTTCTCTGGTGACACTGGTACAGGTTAGTCTGTAGACCCGAGATCGTCATAGAGTCTTATATGATTCCCACTGTGCTTTGATTTCCACCTTACCACGTCCAAGAGGGCGTGCAAAACGGTGGTTTTTGGGTACAGTCCCGAATCACATGGAGGCAATGAGCGATAGGAGGGGATTCGTCTCTCCCGGTATAGGGAGTTGATGTTGCGCTGTGTTCGATTGGCTATAACCGGAAATCCCTGGCCAGGGTTTCTGAGATGTACTGGTAAGAGTTATCGGTAGTTTCTCGAACTGTTATAGACCTCATATCGACACGACTTATCGAGCTACTGGGGTCTGACGTTTACCACCCCTAGGCAAGATATGCGACATATCAGACGATCAGACCGGACTGTGCGGTAAGTGTTGCTGGTTGGATTCACAGGAGTGTGAGCGGGCTTGCTCGTCGATCTTCTGATCGCTCAATACCCGGGTAGCCATTACGTTTAGCAGACCGCTTGCGGCTTGTGGGTGTTTGATATGATCATCACCTGCTGCCGGCGTATTGACGAGTCTTTAGAGTCCTACACAGAGGTTTCCTGGCTCAAGCGAAACGAAATAAGAGTGCATATGAGATATGTGCGGGACCGAGAATAATGCGTGTATGTGATACCGTATTCTATTCTCGCGATGAATGTATCGATTGGTTGTATGCGATATAACCTAGTTATCGAATCGAGGATTGATTCGATAAGTCGATACATTGGATATTAGTCGGTCATATGTGATGTGACCGGATCGTTAAATCAAGTGTTGATTTAATGATTTAATGTATAATTATATATTTGATATATTACTTTACATTAACTAATATTGGTTCACTTAAGATGTTTTTCTCACTTGTTTGTGCATATTTTATATGTGATATATTTTTGTGCACAAGATTGTATCATGTTTGATGATACATGCAAACTTGGGTGTATGTTTGATTTAAACCTTGGTTAAGTAAATGGTTAGGGTTTTAATTTATTTATTCATTTATTTATTTATTTCTTTTGGATAAAATAAAATGGTGGCATTCTTTGTTTTTCCTTGAAGCTTCATGAAGCTTTGAAATGCTTTGACCATTTTGTTTCTTTCCTTAACCCTAACCATTTCCCTTAACCCTAGTTTATACTGTACATGAGTTAGCCTCACCCATGGTTGCATTATGATAACCATCACTTCATTTTTCTTTTTGGAATTAATTCATTATTCTTTTTCTTCTTCTTCTTCCTCTTGAGAAAGAAAAGAAAAGCTTGCTTCAAAAATTTCAAGTGATGATTCCAAGTGAGAAATCCAAATCCAAAGTGAACCCACTTCCTATTTCTTCATCCTATACCACTTGCCAAGTAGTATAGGGTGTTTTCTTCACAAGTTTCATGGCTTGGTGAAGTTGGAGCTTGATCTTGTGTTGCCTCGACGTAGATCATCTTCGGCATCGAAGTCGACGACCTAGCCCGATCATTTCTCCGATGAAATCAACACTAGAGTCCGAGATCCGATGATCGCAGCGAGGGGAAATCGTCACGAAGCTAAGGAATTGGAGGACCGGATCTACAAAGGTTGTAGTCTCTTTCACTTTGCAGTAAAGTTGTTTACTGCTTGCATGTTTCGCCTATTCTCTAGTTAACGATCGCATTAGGGTTTCTCGGCATCGGAAAAATTTGAAATTGGCATGGTTGATGCCTTGTGAGACCTCATTAGTGTGCCTAAGAACCCTACAGTGGTATCAGAGCCTAGCTAGAGCCTTAGGCGATGAGTAGACGATGTTAGAAGTCTGATCGAACCGAACTCCTAATGCAAATTCCTTCTCTGTACATTTTTTTAAATCGGAGATTTTTTTGAATTAAAAATATGCAGAAAAACAAGCAGGGTTTTATATGTATTACTGTGAAAAACGAGGGCCTAAATCGATTAATGCGCCGCGGAAGCGCGGCACGAGCCTGGCTCGTGCGGCGGTTCCGCGGCCGTACGGTCTGTTCTGCCACTTTATTTTGCACAGTAATGTCACTATAATATTCCTGAGTTTTCTGGGAATTTTTAATTTGCACTCAAGAGTTGAGTTTTCTGGGTTGTATTGGGGACTCGGTGTTTCGATCGGGAAGTCTAATTTTGTCTATGTGTTTTTCCGGGTAATTTTTGAATATATTAAAAAGTTCGACCGGATATAAATACCCACTTTTTCCCTATCGGGAAATTTCCAAGTGTTGGATTTTTCCGTAGTTTAATAACGTTCTAAGTAGTGAAAGTAACGCGAAGGACCCTCTAGAAGACAACAAACCTTAACTCGATTATGTGACCGTCTTGAACTGCCCTTTGAACCTTCGGGTTTGGGGCAGTACGGCGTGCCACATGTGAGGCGTTGGCTTGACCCTTCTACGGCTGGATCGTTGGTACTGAGGCATGAACTGGATGTTTTTAAACTTATTTCATGTGTTGAGCTGTTTCGGGAAAACTTGGGTGTTTGAATGTTCGATCGGAAAGTTTAACATTTTCTATTTA
Organism: Agapanthus africanus; assembly: GCA_030015575.1. Taxonomy (NCBI): domain Eukaryota; kingdom Viridiplantae; phylum Streptophyta; class Magnoliopsida; order Asparagales; family Amaryllidaceae; genus Agapanthus; species Agapanthus africanus. The sequence goes on from JASDDO010000008.1 coordinate 370,400,110, forward strand.
TCTGGAATGGGATACAATATTTGGAATCCACAAGTAGTTATGAGATAACTGATTTGAATGTTATAAACATAGCACTTTAGTCTCACTTGATCGGTTGCCACGGAATTTTGATGCGATCAAAAATCCGTCGCAATCACGTAGCGTACGCGGATACTCGTCGGTAAACTTAATAGATAGCCACGCCTCATAGCCCCGACCAAGTGACTGTAGGAGAACCCCGTCGCTGAAAGCATCCGTTCAGGTGCTCGCGGCAGCGGTGTTCCGCCTTGGTGCACTTCGTCGACGATATCGGGGGTGCGGCCGTCTACTAAAGTTTGCGACGAGCATTCGATCAGTTTTTCGGGAATCTTGTTGAATTGCCCGACTTGATATTGAAAAGTGTTTTCGATAATGAGACTAAAATGCGGGGTTTATAATCGTTAGGCATGTGATGTCTAAGGAATTCATTGGTTTAGGCATGCGATGTCTAAGGAGGTTGCGGATTCCAACTGTTGTAGTTTTACACTTTCTTTTCTGTGACCGTAAGTGTAATATGTGATATTGCCGGTTTCGTTTCTATATGTCAACGACGATTGGGATGCGCATATTTACTTACGTTGATGATATGTGATGTTATGTGTTGCTGGATATGTTATATTGGATCGTCGTGTTTGAATAGCCGGGGGGTTTTTATGTGAGATGAGTGTTTTTCATTTTCATTCATGTAAAAACTTGTATGTAATATTCTTTTATTGGGGCACTTGCAGGTTGCGGAAGATGTCACCGTTTGTATATTATTTACTTTTCCGCACTAGGATAGACCCAAGGAGGGGAGCACAAGTAACCGGGTTCTAGAGTCCAGTAGGAGACCAACACGAGGAGTCGAGTCCGGGTCTCCTAACTCTAGAATTGGTAGGGTTGCTTGCCGCTCTCGTAGGGGTCTAGGGGTGTGGGTTTGGCTATTCATCGCGACCGTGGAATCCGTGTTTTATACTGGCTCGTATTGAAAACACGGACGTCCTAGTATATCCAATATTTCATACGATTCTTCTGCTGCGATATCTGTGATGTGATCATTTGATATTCTGTGATAGATACTGTATATAGTATATATGATATATTATATAGACGTTACTTATGTTTTACACCCGTGCTAGCCCTGCCCTGCTTTGCCGTTAGTTACCTAACCTAACGGTGCACGAGGGGACATCGAGGCGAATGCGGATGGCATAAGTGTACGTCGTATTTATCTGTCATGTTTAGGTGATTTAAATGATGGGACTTCATTAATGTGATTAATGAAAGAAAAGAAACCAAAGATGTTGTGGAATCGAATTTCTAAATAAAACAGGTAGCTACAGTTCTTGCTTTGCATCGCGGTGTTCCTTGTAGAACATCCTGCACCTTATTCGATAAGGAAAGGACCGAGATCCCTTCACCGGAAGTGACTCCTTTAGCAATAACTGGCAGATGCTACAACCCTCGGTTTGTCTTTTGATTGCTTCTATAGTTTCTGCTTTGCACAGTGATATATATGATATGACCCGCACCTCATTCGACGAGGAAAGGGCCGACGATCCCTTCACCGGGAGTGACCCCTTTACCAAAACTTGAAAAGCCTAAAAAACACTCCATTTTAAAATCATTTGATTCTACAACGATATCAAGTTCATTACGCAATAGGTTTTCAGAAAAACCTGTCGTAGCCCTCCGTCATTTCAGATAAGTACTAGTTAGTAATCGTGCTGCGGTAGTTTGGCATGCGTCAAGGCGTAGTGTACGGTAGCTAACTAGTGCTTATCTGCTTGCATACGATGCGATTGGATTAAGGTATTCGCACGGCGTTGTTTGGCATGCGTCAAGGGTCGTGTGGGTGGGTTTAATTCAATCAAGAAATGTACGGGTTGAACTTGACTAGTGGACTATGGGTTGTTTGGCATGCGTCAAGTTCATAGCACGCTAGGGGCAAAATATTATCGGGAATTTCAAGTGTTGAAATTTGCAATGAGATTGCATACCTTCTATGAGATAGTTGGATCCCGATACCCACTGCGAGTAATTGTTACTCCTGGGAGAGTTTTACACATTACAATTAGTCGATCTAGTAGGTATCTAGAAAGGTGTCAACAGGGTTACGCCTCTGGGAAAACGAGGTTTACTGTAATTAGGTCCATGCGAAAGCACGGGGAACCTCCCTCAAAGTACCGACACTGGCCGGGCTGAAAGATTGGCGAACTTGTAGCGTGTAATTAATCCCGGCTAGTCTTTCCTTTTAGGGTTTGAAGGAAGATATGATAAAAACAGTGGGAGCCATCCTGATTAGATAAAATAATAACCAATCTGATCTTGCAAGAGCACACGCAGAGTGTTTTCTTCTCTCTCTCTCCTGGTAGCGACCATGTCTCGCCTTAATCAAGGTAATAATACGGATGCATTGACCGAACCCGCTTGTTATACTGAGCTGGGGAACGTTGGTCCCGCTCTAACTTATAATTGTTATAAGACAGAGCAGGAAATAGGGGAATACCAGAATTCCTATGCCGCCCAAACGAAGAAAGTGCATATGATGCATCTCCTTCGGGTGTGTTCATTATACAGAACTGTTTCTCAGTATCCTCTGCGTCCTGGGTATTTGATACCGGATCAGGATCCCAGATATGTAATCTGTTACATAGGGCTACAGATAGGTAGAGAACTGAGAACGGGTGATAAGTTTCATGAGACAGAAAACGGGGCAAGTGTTGCAGCCAAGTCTGTTGGTCACTGTCACCCTGTATTATCAGTACATTGATTCTGAACAAATGCTATTAGATACCGAACCTAATATACAAAATCATATCTGTCTCTTTATTAGTAAAGAAACGATAAAATTTTGTATTGTTGGATAATGTTTTGAACATTTCCTATATCAAAAGTTGATCGGTTCAGGCACGTTATCTAAAAGCATTGATGTTCTAAATCAAACTACAGTTCTTAGTATACGGAACACACACAAGAGGAAGAATTCAGAAATGAACAGATCTTTCTTGAGGTATTGTAGACTAGATCAGATCAATGTGACCCGACTAGCTAAAGTTACATTTAGATGCATATTCAAATCAGTTTGAATTTACATCTTATGAAACTTGCCAGTCATGTCACAGAGATAAGATGACCTTTGCTCCGTTTACTGGAAACAGAGAAAGAGTTAGTAAACTCTTGGGATGATACATGTTGATGTATGTAGGTCCCCTGTCTACACATGCCAAGACCGGTTCTTTGTACTTCATTACATTCTCTGATGATCTCTCAAGATTCAGACATATATTCCTGTTGAAACACAAGTCTGAACCTTTTGAGATATTTACAGAATATGATTTAGAAGTAGAGAACTAAAATACGGGTATAAGTATTATGTCCTTTGATGTGATCGAGGAGGAGAATACTTGAGCACGGAAATCCTGGACTATTCTAAAGGAGAATGATATTCTCTCTCAGCATTATTCCTCCGCATACACCACAGCACGTCGGTATATCGGGGCGGAGCAGATACACCCTATTTGATATGGTGTGCTCTATGATGAGTACTACTGAGTTACCTTTTTCCTATTGGGTGTTATGCACCTGAGAAGTTGCATACCTATTGAATAGGGTTCAAATCAAATCAGTTGCCTACCACTCCATATAAGATATGGTATGGGAAGAGCCTACCTCTTAAGTAAGTTAAGATTTGGGGTTGTTCAGCCTATGTCTTAAAGCAAAATCTGGACAAGCTCGAGGCAAGGTCTGTTATGTAGAACTGGAAATGTTCCAGCTATACAAACTGCAGCTGATGATTTGGTAGAACCAAAGGATTCAATTATTTCCAACGAACCTCAGCCTCTCCGCTAATATAGTAGGGTTCCTCACCCACCTGAGAGATACTTATGTTTCTCTATGATAGTGGGAGCAAGGAATGCATCATGAGATGATGACCCAACTAGTTTCGAGCAGGCCATCGAGAGTAGAGACTCTGTAAGAATGGTTGGATGGTTAGCGATCTGAGATGGGATCCATGTACACCAGCAAAGTATGGACTTTGGCTGCTATATCTGAAGGGTTAAATCCCCATCAGGAGCAAGTATATCTTGAGAAGATTACTTGGTGTAGATGGAAAAGTTGAGATTTTCAAAGCTAGACTTGTTAAAGGTTTTCGTCATCGACCAGGCGTGCATAATGATGAAACCTTTTCCAGTGCCTATGCTTAAGTCCATCCAGACCCTACTTGCCACGGCTACATATCATGATTACGATATCTGGTTGTTGGGTGTCATGACTGCTTTTCTAAATACTGATTTAGAAGAGAGCGTCTATAAGTACACAGCCAGAGGGCTTCGTAAACAATGGGAGCAGCGGAAACGTGTGCAAGATGTTTTATGTGATAAACCAGGCATCGCGGAGTTGGAACATCTGTTTTGATGAGTTAGTCAAACAGTTTAACATCATCAAAATGATAGATGAACCATGTATATACAAAAAGGTAGTAGGGAGTATGGTAGTGATCCTCGTAGAGTACGTGGATGACATACTCTTGATAGGGAAGGAGTTTCCTATACTACGCTCAGTCAATCTCCGCTTATCACAAGGATTCTCCATATAGGATCAAAGTGATACCTCCTAAATCCTGAGTTTTCATCTATGAGATAGATGTAATTGGATGCTAGGATTCTCACTAGTAGTAGTGAGATGGTATCAATTGATCCTGGGGAGAATCACTGGAAAGGTTCCAGGGTGATAAAGACGACTGAATGTCAGTCACAGGCATTGTCTTTACCCTCTGTAGAGGGACGGTATGTTGGAAGAGTTCCAAGCTAGATACTGTGGCAAACTAGACGATAAAGGCTGGATACATCGCTACTTAAGATGCTACCAAAGAGGAAGTCTGGGTGTATATTTGTTCATGAGATGAACTTTGTTCCTCCCATTGTGTGACAATGGAGTTGTGGCTTATGCTAGGAACGTCGGTCCCATCAGTGACCCAGACGTATTCTGAGGCAGCATCACCTGATCATGGAGATAGTTGATCTCCAGGGTGATCGAGGTTAGGAGAGAAGACTCAGAGGACAACAGGGGCGGATCCACTCACAAAGGCCTTTTCCCAGAGAGAGACTTTCATGGGATGGTTGAGTATGAGATACTGCAACCACTGCTACAGATGGCCCTAGTAGAAGTGGGAGATTGTTAGTTATATGTATGCCCTAGAGGCCATTACTGTACATAGGATGTATATTGTAGTGGATGCTGGGACATATATAGGGAGGACTTTCTTGCTCGACATGATAGTATGTTATCTGGTTGCTCTTTACCTTAACGTGTATACTGATTGTCTCTCTGTTACATGTTGGTAAAGCCCTTAGGATGTGTACTTGACTACCTGGACTATGATGCGGATCATACTAGTGGGGACATGGTAGTCCATAAGTACATCCTTCAAGGTCCCTAGTCGTAGGTGTATCGAGACGGGGCATCGATATACCAGAGTAGACTAGCGTATACCTTCTCGACTCATACAGATGGGCGATGGATGATCCCATATCCATTGGTGTTTGACATCAGAGATGATATACGGGTGCTCAGTGGAGACTGGGTACACTGGACGGACTCGCCGAGAACTCCCAGATGGTATTATACCTTACGTCAGATGGCAGTTCTCTGGTGACACTGGTACAGGTTAGTCTGTAGACCCGAGATCGTCATAGAGTCTTATGTGATTCCCACTGTGCTTTGATTTCCACCTTACCACATCCAAGAGGGCGTGCAAAACGGTGGTTTTTGGGTACAGTCCCGAATCACATGGAGGCAATGAGCGATAGGAGGGGATTCGTCTCTCCCGGTATAGGGAGTTGATGTTGCGCTGTGTTCGATTGGCTATAACCGGAAATCCCTGGCCAGGGTTGCTGAGATGTACTGGTAAGAGTTATCAGTAGTTTCTCGAACTGTTATAGACCTCATATCGACACGACTTATCGAGCTACTGGGGTCTGACGTTTACCACCCCTAGGCAAGATATGCGACATATCAGACGATCAGACCGGACTGAGCGGTAAGTGTTGCTGGTTGGATTCACAGGAGTGTGAGCGGGCTTGCTCGTCGATCTTTTGATCGCTCAATACCCGGGTGGCTGTTACGTTTAGCAGACCGCTTGCGGCTTGTGGGTGTTTGATATGATCATCACCTGCTGCTGGCGTATTGACGAGTCTTTAGAGTCCTACACAGAGGTTTCCTGGCTCAAGCGAAACGAAATAAGAGCGCATATGAGATATGTGCGGGACCGAGAATAATGCGTGTATGTGATACCGTATTCTATTCTCGCGATGAATGTATCGATTGGTTGTATGCGATATAACCTAGTTATCGAATCGAGGATTGATTCGATAAGTCGATACATTGGATATTAGTCGGTCATATGTGATGTGACCGGATCGTTAAATCAAGTGTTGATTTAATGATTTAATGTATAATTATATATTTGATATATTACTTTACATTAACTAATATTGGTTCACTTAAGATGCTTTTCTCACTTGTTTGTGCACATTGTATATGTGATATATTTTTGTGCACAAGATTGTATCATGTTTGATGATACATGCAAACTTGGGTGTATGTTTGATTTAAACCTTGGTTAAGTAAATGGTTAGGGTTTTAATTTATTTATTCATTTATTTATTTATTTATTTTGGATAAAATAAAATGGTGGCATTCTTTGTTTTTTCCTTGAAGCTTCATGAAGCTTTGAAATGCTTTGACCATTTTGTTTCTTTCCTTAACCCTAACCATTTCCCTTAACCCTAGTTTATACTCTACATGAGTTAGCCTCACCCATGGTTGCATTATGATAACCATCACTTCATTTTTCTTTTCAGAATTAATTCATTTCATCTTTTTCTTCTTCTTCTTCCTCTTGAGAAAGAAAAGAAAAGCTTGCTTCAAAAATGTCAAGTGATGATTCCAAGTGAGAAATCCAAATCCAAAGTGAACCCACTTCCTATTTCTTCATCCTCTACCACTTGCCAAGTAGTATAGGGTGTTTTATTCACAAGTTTCATGGCTTGGTGAAGTTGGAGCTTGATCTTGTGTTGCCTCGACGTAGATCATCTTCGGCATCGAAGTCGACGACCTAGCCCGATCATTTCTCCGATGAAATCAACACTAGAGTCCGAGATCCGATGATCGCAGCGAGGGGACATCGTCACGGAGCTAAGGAAGTGGAGGACCGGATCTACAAAGGTTGTAGTCTCTTTCACTTTGCAGTAAAGTTGTTTACTGCTTGCATGTTTCGCCTATTCTCTAGTTAACGATCGCATTAAGGTTTCTCGGCACCGGAAAATTTTGAAATTGGCATGGTTGATGCCTTGTGAGACCTCATTCGTGTACCTAGGAACCCTACACCACCCATATGAAATGACGGAGGGCTACGAATGGTTTCTGGCGAAAACCTTTAACGTAATGAATTTGATATCGTTGAAGGAACCGGATAGCTTTTTGATAATATAGTGACGAAAACCTTTGCTAAAGAGGTCACTCCCGGTGAAGGGATCTCGGCTCTTTCCCCATAGAATGAGGTGCAGGATATTCCAACTGAATACCACGGTGCAAAGCAAAAGTAATCGGCTATAGTGAAGTTAATGCCCTGACGCAAACTTCTGTCCAAGGGGTCACTCCCGGTGAAGGGATCTTGGCCCTTGCCTCGTCGACTGAGGAGCAGGATATTCCAACTGAATACCACGATGCTAAACAAAAGAGAACGTCCTTGCAATAACAGCTTTTTGGAAAGTGTTCCAACAACATCAGATTAGGTTTGTTTTTAAATTGCATTGATCCGAATCAACGCAGTCCCATCAATTGATCACACCAATAAAGAACGAAAATAATGATGTACGTATATGCCATCCGCATTCGCCACTGGGTCCCGTCATTACCCGTTAGGTTACTTAACTAACGACAGAGCGGGGACTGGACTAGCGCGGATGCAAAACATATACAACATCTACTATTATATATATCAATATATAATATTTCGCTCAAGGCGTGATAAAATGCAACATCACAGAAATGTACAGCATCACAGAACAATACAGATATCTGGGATCCCCGGGTTTCACAGAGCCGCTACTGAAACTCGACGTTCCCCTGGTTGTATGGATAGCCTGTGTAATGAAATCCCAGACCCCTACGGGCGCGGCAAGTTACCCGCCAAAACCTGAAGCGAGGCAGCCCCCTTCAGCAACGTGAATGGACCACCCGGCACTTCACGGAATCCGGTAACTTGGGCACCCCTCCTGGGTCAACCTGTACCCCCTACGAGTGCGGCGAATAGCCCACCAATTCTAGAGTGAAGCCCCCTCCGTCTCAATGCCATGAGATGCGGGCTTGTTGCCCTCTAGAACCCGGCTTTCCATGCACCCCACCTTGGGGTAATCCTAGTACAGAAAGTAAAATATACATACAACGGGTACATCGACCTCGACCTGGTCGTGCCCCAAAAGAATAATATACAATCAGGCAGTGACGGTAGTCCACATGTCGGACGCTCGCCCCGCAATATCAAATGTACATAATACAACCAGATATGTACTAGCATTGCATCCAGGCTATCCCCCACGACCAATCCGCAACATCACAGCAAAACACAGAACATCAACGTGAATGTCGCGTTCGCAAATCCGTCTAACCGGGCTATAGTAGTTAGACAGGATTTACCGATCAAGTGACATTCATGGTCGCAGATATAATGTAAATACTGTGAACTAACATGTTTAAAACTTTCGATCGATCAAATTTACCCAAGTGGACCCCAAGTACTAAGAAATTCTGGGCCCAAAAAGAATATTCCAAAAACCTCATTTTCAACTCAAGAGCCCTCTGTGAAAAGTTGGTGCAGTGAACAGTAAATGTAGCGGCGGAACCGTGGCCCAAGCATGGGTTTGGTCGCGGTTCCGCGGTTGGGTAGTGGGTTCACGAGACCAAATTTTCACAGAATGCTAATATGTCCCTGCACATAATTCTGCAATGTACTGAAAAAATTTTGGAGCCAAAAACAATTCGACAGAAACTGATGCTTTGAAAAATACGGTTTTGGAATATTTGTTCGATCGGAAATGTAAACACAATAGACAAAGCTAGACTAGGTTATTGGCGAGGCTCTGATACCACTGTAAGTGCACGGCGGCGCCCCGGCCGTCAATCCGACGCCGGAATGCGGAAGCGATGATTTACTTTAACTTTTAAAACCGGCACCACCGCGCACTATAAACCCGGATCGTGCCATTAAACTAGTCCTAGCTATCTAGAGAAGGGGGTAGAGAGATATACCGAGCGATCCGTGTCCTTTGGTCTTCTCGTCGTCGTCCCGATCTCCCCGCGGAATCTCCAGTCTCCACCTCGTCGCCGGAAGGGCACCACGTCGTCGGCTTCTTTTATGGGCTGCCACCTCTGGACCGAGGCAACTCGGGCACGAAGCTGGCGAGTCGACGTGCCCAAGATTTTCTGTAAAATATAGTGTAGAGCTATGTCTCATTTGGGGTTGTAGGAAGTTGCCTTTTGAGATGGTGGAGGAATGAAGTTTTGGATATGGAGCTAAATGGATTATGTGCAATACAAATGAACAAAAATCCCCACCCAAAATTTTGGGACAGCCACTCCCTCTAACTTGGCCGGCCATGGCACATGAGGAAATCAAAAAAGAGAGAGGAGAAAAGAATGAGGGAGCCAAAACAATAATGCAAGAGTGAGAAAAGGTTATCATGATCAACCATGATCAAAAAACAAGTTCAACACTCCAAATCAACTATCATGAACCCAAAGTCAAGCAATGATGAAGTCAAGAAAGTCAAGGTCATGGTGCAACCATCATGACACTACAATGTGCAAAGACAACCCTCCAAAATGCTTATTTGCACAAATGCAAATAAGACCTCCTCCACCAATCTTCAGCCAATGAAAAATACAAAGAAATATGGCTGAAACGGAAAACAAACTGCCAACTCCAAAAAACTGATCCCGTAATAAATTATAGGAAAACCCCGCTACTGTATATACATACCCGCATTTGTATTCCGACCGAAATACAAATGCAATGAGACAAAATCTACACTGTACTATACTAGGATTCGGCTTAAACCAAAGCCGGCTAGTATTATCCGTCCGATCCTGATCCGTGCAATACCGCACGTATCTGATCGAACCCTGCCATATATCCATACGGCCTCTAGTACTAACCGTCTGATCCTGATCTGTGCAATACCGCACGTATCTGATCGAACCCTGCCATATCTCCATACGGCCTCTAGTACTAACCGTCTGATCCTGATCCGTGCAATAGCGCACGTATCTGATCGAACCCTGCCATATCACTATACGGCCTCTACAGCGTTTCGCCCGAAAACTTGAGTAACTGAATGTGGGGGACTCTAAAGACTCGTCAATACTATGGCTGTGGATTTAACCACTAGCACGTCAGAGGTATTAGCCATACGTGACGGGCTACCGGCTGTTGACCAAAAGGGACATCGATGAGCGAACTCATCCTGACACCCTACTGAGCCTGTCAGTGACAATATTCGTACAGTCCGGTCCGTTCTTCTATGAGCATCGCATGGCGGGACTATGGGGGTTGGTAAAAGTCAGACCCCCAAAAGCGGTACAAGTCGTGTCGGAGTGTAGCCCAGAACACCCTGAGATACTACTGGAATACCTACCAGTAAATCTCCTGCCTTGGCCAAGGACTTCGTGTAAGGGCTCTCGTAGACACAGCACGACCTCACCCCCAATACCGGGAGAGACGAACCCCTGAAGATCCGCTCACTGCCTCCATGTGGCTCGGGACTGTACCCAACTAAAACCTGTTTGCACGTCTCCTTTGAGCGTGGTAGGGTAGTAATCAAAGTACAGTGGAAACTCACACGAGACAAATGACGATCCTCAGGTCGATGAACTAACCAGTACACATGTCACCAGGGAACTGCTATCTGATGTCAGGTATAAGACCAACTAGCATGTTCCCGGCGAGTCCTGTCCAGTGTACTCATAACCCAATGAGCACCTGTATACATCTTAGGTGAACCAACTGACACCAGTGGCTTGTGAGACCGGCCACCGCCCCTCGTCGGGGTCTCGACTGTATACTTTAGTCTACTCTGGAGTATCGATGCCCTGTCTCGAAACTCCTACGACTAGGGACCTTTTAAGGATGTGCTTATAGACTACCAGCTCCCACGTATATGATCACCCTCATACTGCTGGCAGTCAAGCATGAATCCTAGGGACTCTATCAACGTGCAATAGTGACCTGTAAGGTCACCTAAAGCAGTACACGATGATAAAGGTAAACCAGATAGCATACTATCATCTTGAGTATGACTGTCCTACCGGGATAGGTCCTCCCTCAATCATTACAATCACGTGCCTGTGATCCAATAATTGACTCTGAGGGCACTATCTCCAACATTATCCTCGGCGGCATCCAACGCCCTAAGCGGCACACCGGAACAGAATAAGGGAAGCGCTTCCCAGATGGCTCCCATGATAAGCTTCAGGAGGGAGGAACGTCGGGGAAGCAGTTGACCGTTATATGCGTCGAAGCGGCTCATGATTTCGGCACACTCCGCGTTCGTGAATTCTCGATTTTGAGAACGGCCGAGTCGGCGGATGTCCCCGTAAGAGATTATCTCGTCGAGATCGTAAATGTGGGCGTCCATCACTCCTATAAAAGAAAATCGACAAAATTAGCAACTCTTAAGAATTCTGCTATATGATTTAAAAGGAGCAAAGCTCCATTAATGAATCAAGAAATTATAAATAAAATCCTTTCGGAAGATCAGAACTCTATTAACGGAACTCTAATAGAGTTCTCTTTAGTTCTCTCTGGATCCCTTTAGAGCAAAGATCTGCTAAGTGAAACCCTAAATGGGTTTTCTTTAGATCAGGGATCTATTTAGAGCAAGGCTCTTAAAAAATTAATTTAATCTACATTAATTTTTACCTAAAGATTCTCTAGAATCTGAACTCTTAAAAATGTTTAAACAAGAGAGCAAGGCTCTGAATAAAAATTCTTAACAAAAGAGGTGAAAATCATCTAAGGGACCAAAGGTCATATTTATAGGTATTGAGAACCCTTTCAACTTCCAAAAGCTGCCGCAACGGTTGGAATTCTGCCACCGCTGCGCTCACGTTTGGGGCACGTAAGCGCAACGGTAGGGGGGCATTTGGTTACCCCAATCAGAGCAAAGCTGTGTTCAAATTCCAAGGTGGGAGATGAAGCAACGCTTCTATTTCCCCCAATCAGAGTAAGGCTCTATTTAAAATGAAAATAAAGAAAGCAACGCTTCAGCTGGCTTGCGCTCTGCGCTGCGCGATACGTGTCAGCGCAGTTGCGCTAGCACTCTGCGTTGCTCGACACGTGGCAGCGCAGTTGCGCTGCGCTCTGCGCTACCCGACACGTGGCAGAGCAGTTGCGCCAGCGCAGGTGCGCTGCGCGGCACGTGGCAGAGCAGTTGCGCTGCGCTCTGCGCTGCTCGGCACGTGTCAAGCGCAGGTTCGTTTGCACCAAACAGAATTAAAATTCTAGTAAGATCTTTCTGATCTTATTAAAACAGTAAGATTCTCTTCTGTAAAACAGAAGCCCTTGGATCAAAGATCCAACGGTGGGGAAAATTCCCCAAATCACTCAGAGAATGATCTCTTTAACAAATTTAACAAATTAATGGGCACTATATAAAGGCCCCTCGACCCCAACTCCAAAAACACAACAGAGAGAGAGAAAAACACAGAAACAAAGAGAGAACTCCTCTAAAGAGCTCTGAGAAGAACTCAAAAAGAGAGAAAGGTAAAACCTCTGAATAAAAAAGAAGAATTTCTTCTGAAAAGATCATTGGTCTAAGAACAAGATCAAGGATCTTCAATATAAAAAGATAATAATAACAAAGGCATTGCCTTTTTTATGAACCACTGGTTCTGGAATCTTAAAAGATTCTTTTCTTGAGTCCGAAATTGGATCAAGATATTAAAACAGTGCCTTGCACTTGTAAAATCTACACTGTTGCGCTCCTGGGTTGGCGCAAGCCACCAGAGAGCGCCACGTGTCAGCTCCAAAACCACTTGCGCTTTGCGCTTTTAAAATAGAGCATTGCTCTCTGAAATCGGTGCAACTCACCAGAGCGCGCCACGTGTCAGCAGAGCAACAGCGCAGCGCACTGGCGCAGCGCACTACGCTTGCGCTAACCGGAGCGTGATACGTGTCACGCCCACATGCGCTTGCGCTCATTAATTGGCGCATAGAGCCTGACAGACCACATGGCCACTGTCAGATAATTAATGCACTGCATTATTGAAAAGAAGGGCTGAGCCTAATTGAAAAAGGCCTAACAGGCCTAATAAAATGCCATGCATTATTTTTAAAAGGGCAGAGCCCAAGAAAAGGTCTGTCAGACCGAAACAGATGCTCTGCATCATAAAAATAAAGGGACAGAGCCCAAATCAAATAGGCCTTACAGGCCAAAATAAAATGCAGTGCATTATTAAACAGGGGCAAAGCCCTAGCATAGGCCTAATAGGCTGATGACAAATAAAAACGTTGATCATCTTCAACTAGACTTAGCCCAATTCTTGCCATAAGTCCTCAAATTAAATTGACTGAGCACGAATGCTCTCATAAATCAATTTACACCCGGTTCGAGGGTACATCTCCGAACTCCTCTAACATTTGTCATTGTAATCCTTCAACGTCGTCCGAGAGGTGACGAGTCCCGACAACCACACATCTATATGGACTCAAACGTCCTTAAACTCCCGGACTCAAGCGTCCTTAAACTCCCGGAATCAAGCGTCCTTAAACAAATGGACCACTATGTCCCTAAACTGGAGATGGACCACCATGTCCCTAAACTGGAACAATAGAGCCCCCAAATGCTCTTTTGTCGGATCTAAACGATCCCGTTTAAGTTGATCTTAGCCTCAAATACGGCTAACGTATCCTTAAACTTTCAAACAGACATTAGTCCCAAATTGGACTATAGATCCCCCAATCGACTTTGGTTCAAGGGTACATCTCTGAACTCTTCTGACACCTGTCGTTGTAATTCTTCAACGACGTCAGAGAGGTGATGGGTCCCGACGGCCATACATTAAACAAGGACCACTATGTCCCTAAAATGGAACAATAGAGCCCCCAAATGCTCTTTTGTCGGATCTAAACGATCCCGTTATGTTGATCTTAGTCTCAAACTGGACTAACGTATCCTTAACAAACGTTTGATTTGATCTTACCCTCAAATATGGCTAAAGTATTCTCAAACCAAAACCCCAAACCCAAATCTAAGAAAATACGGATTTAGACTAATCCACGTCCTACGGGCGACGACATAAATTAGTCTCCGTATACAATCCATGGGCAACTACAAACAAAACAAACACCCACGAAACGAAGTGAAATTCTGGAGAAGGAGAAGGTTGTTACCGCGATACGGTAGCGTAATTAACTGCAGGGGCTTGCGCCTGCAGGGAAGAGTGTCCCCACAATCAAAAACCCCTCATGCGAGGGGGAATCTGACGAAGTCTGCTACATCGGCCGCATCCGTCTAAACCTTCGATACACGGTGCCATAAATCAACTTGGTATCTTCGGAGAGGTGGACGGATAAAACCAAATAGCATCTGCCCCGAATCTCAGGCAAGACGCCCATGTCTTGGCCGCCGTTCGGAGGAGAACATACCCAGTAACCGATAAGTCGTGTCGATGTGAGGCTCATAACGGGTCAAGAAACTACTAATAACTCTTACCAGCAGGACTCCATATCAGCCCTAACCAGGAACTTCCAGTTATAGCCAATCGAACACAACACAACTTCAACTCTATCGCTCATTGCCTTTATGTGATTCGGGACTGTACCCAAAAGCCACCGTTTTGCACGCCCTCTTGGACGTGGTAATGTGGAAATCAAAGCACAGTGGGAATCATACAAGACTCTATGACGATCTCGGGTCTACAGACTAACCTGTACCAGTGTCACCGGAGAACTGCTATCTGACGATATGTATACTACCATCTAGGAGTTCTCGGCGAGTCCGTTCAGTGTACCCTGTCTCTACTGAGCACCCATACACCATCTTTGATTTCAAACACCGATGGATATAGGATCATCCATCGCCCATCATATAGGTCAAGACGCGTATACGCTAGTCTACTCTAGAATATCGATGCCCTGTCTCGATACTCTCTCGACTAGGAACATTTATAGGATGTACTCGTTGACTACCCTGGCCCCACTAGTATGATCTCATCATAGTCCCAGTAGTCAAGTACATATCCCAAGGGCTTTATCAACATGTGAGAGCAAGACAGTAAACCAATACAAGTCAACATGTTAAGACAAAGTGAAACCAGATAGCATACTATCATATCGAGCAAGAAAGTCCTCTCTATATATATCCAAGCATCCACTATAATATACATCATATGTACAACAATGGCCTCTAGGTCATATATATAACTAACAACTTCATGTGGTTTTGAGTTGATTTGAATGGTGGTTAGTGGTGGTAGAGGAGGTGGAGGAGATGAAGGAAGAAGAAGATGTAAAAGGAGATGAAGAAAAGAATAAAGGAAGAAGGGAAATGGTTAATACAATCATCCCCTTTCTCTCTCTTTCACACACTCTCTCCTAACCTTACTTCTATGTCTATTTGTCCTCCCTCACTCATTTTCTTTTTCTTTTCTTTTCTATTCTCTTTTCATTTGTTTTGAAATATAAAAACCAAATGTCACAAAATGAAATGTTGCATTTCATGACACTTAAACATGATTAACATAATGAAACATAGTTTAGTACAGTAATTAGTGAAACAATAATCAAGTTTAATATTTAACTTGTATGGAAATAATTATATATTAATTTATAAGAAACCCAAATCAAATGAATGCTCTCATAAATGATAATTTATTTTAAATTCCAATTATTTTACAAAATATAGGTATATAATCAAACAAATCTACGAAACTCAAATTTATATACGTATAATATCCGTGAAATTTATTATTTTATTATTTAAATCCCAAAAATAATATTTTATATTTTCTTAAATATTACATTTTTTTAGGTTGAAATATAATTTTCCTTGTATGCTGAAAACTATTTTACACCTATTTTAAAATAGATATAACTCTTAACTTAGAAATCCAGAATGAGTAAACTAAGTTTCTGAAATAAGTTCAAAGAGTTGGCTACATTTTTCTCCTAGGTTAAATTCCCTAAAAACTGACGGAAACCACTTTGAAACGCGGTTTCATAAAATCTGACGAATCTGAACAGATGCAGAAATTATCTGCACAACTGTTGAAAAATATGCATAACTCCCTATCTGTTTATCAAAATGCGATAATTCTTTTTGGACACTGTCCACAATAGATAGGCGCTATATTCTTATCTTCTACCCGAAACCATAAAACGAAAAAAACCTTTCGAAAACGCAAAATATTACCAGTACATGTATTCTAAAATCTGCTCTGGCCGGCTCTGCACAGCATTACGAAAACATTCACAACTCCCTTATCTAGAATCCTATCGAGGCAAACTCAGTCTCGGAATTTGCATAGATTCCTGAACTATAAATTAATTCTTGATCAATATTTTCAAATTCTGAAACTGCTCTTTTCTTCTTGTGAACTTGTAACTGATTTTATGGCCTGAAATTTAGTTGCGATGATTGAAACTTCATGCTTTAGGTGTATATGAATATTTTGCATTATACCTTGAATTATACATGACTCCATGAATACACAACTCTGTGACTATATGAAACCGTAAATCTATGAATTTCTGATGAACCTGAACCAATTGCTGTTAGGAATATGTATGCCCTAGAGGCCATTATTGTATGATATAGTGGATGCTTGGACATATATATAGATGACTTTCTTGCTTGACATGATAGTATGCTATCTGGTTGCTTTTTATCTTAACATGTACACTTGTATTATTATACTATCTATCTGATACCTGTTGATAAAGCCCTTAGGATGTTTTCTTGACTACCAGGACTATGATGCGGATCATACTACTGGGACTTATGTAGTCCACAAGCACATCCTTTAACTGTTCCTAGTCGAGGGGATATCGAGACAGGGCATCGATATTCCAGAGTAGACTAGTATTTATGTTTCTTGACCCTGTAGGAGGCGATGGTTAATCCCATAACCATTGGTGTTTGACATCAAAGATTGTACACAGCTGCTCATTAAAGAATAGGTATACTGAACAGGACTTGCCGAGAACTCCTAGATTGTACCATACCTATCGTCAGATAGCATTTCTCTGGTGACACTGGTACATATTAGTCTGTAGACTCGAGATTGTCATAGTGTCTTGTGTGATTCCCACTGTGCTTTGATTTCCTCCCTACCACGGCTCGAAAGAGTAGTGCAAACAGGTGGATTTTGGGTACAGTCCCGAGTCACATGGACGCAGTGAGCGATAGGAGGGGTTTCGTCTCTCCCGGTATTGAGAATTGATGTTGCGCTATACTCAATTGGCAATAACAGTAAGTCCCTGGCCAGGGCTGATGAGATTTACTGGTAAGTATTATCAGTGGTTTCTCAAACCGTTATGAGCCATACATCGGCATGACTTATCAAGTTACTGGGGTCTGACGATTCCACCCTTAGACTCGATATGCGACATATCAAGCGAAGAGACCGGACTGTACGGTAAGTGTTACTTATAGGCTTCATGGGAGTTTGGACAAGCTTGCTTGTTGATCTTCTAATCACTCAATACCTGGATAGCCGTTACGTCCATCTATTACCGCTGACGGCTTGTGGGTAACTGATGTGATCATTATCTGCTACTGGCGTATTGACGAGTCTTTAGAGTCCCACACAGAGGTTTCATAGTTCAAGCGAAACGATATAAGGCACATATGCTGATATGTGCGGGAGCCTGATTAAATATGAGTATGTGATGCCGTATTCTAATCTGGCGACATTTGATATCGGTTAGGTTATATGTGATATAACCGGATTATTGAATCAAGTGTTGATTGGATAATGTGATATACAGATAAATTATATTAGTCGGTTATATATGATATAACCGGATTATTAAATCAAGTTTTGATTTAATAATTTGATATATATTAATATTTGATATAATTATATATTAACTAATATTATTGCTCACTAATTTTATATATATAGATATTTGGATTTTCTATTTTGAGAAAATAGAAAAATAAGGTGGAAATTGGAGAGATATTTGAGGAATGGGTGAAGTATGGCACAATTATTTGTTTATTAGTTTACTTTCACTATTGAAGCGTGGTTGGATTTATTTATTTGAAATAATCCATGCTTCAATAAGTGAGGAGTTTTTATGAGCGATTCTTTACTTGCAAGCATGCTAAGTTCATTTTTTCTCTAGCTCTCTCCATCATGTTCTTCTTCCTCCTCCAAAGTCCTAACCCTCACATAAGTTGTGACTTTAGAGTATTCTAAGTTAGCTAAAAACCCTACTTCTTCATCCTACTTAGATTAGGGTGTTTCCTTCACTAATGATACATTAGTGAAGATGTAGCTTGAACTAGAGAAGCTTCAAGGTGGATCATCTTCGACACTTAGATCGTGAAGCAATTTCATGCATTTCTTCAAGTGGAACCAAGAGGAGTCGTAGGGACTACTACCCGGAGCTTTAGAAGAGAAGGACTTAGTCTACAAAGGTTGTAGTCTTTTTCTCTAAGCATAGATATTGTTTTATCATATGTTAAACCCTAATACTCTAGTTAGATTCTAGGTTAGAGTAGCATAGCACCCCAAGAATTTTTAAAATTGCATACTTAATGCCGGTAAAAACCTAGTGGTGCTGCTAAGAAACACTATCATGGTATCAGAGCCAAAACTAGAGCATTAGATGGTGTAATTAGAATTACGAAACCGAAACAACTCCGAAACTGTCACGACCCAAAGTTCGGCCCGTGAACGGCACTTAACCACGTAACGTCTACAGGCGTAACGCGACTAAGTAAGCCGAAACCTAGCAATCAAAACCATTAAATTATGGAGTGTTAAAACATTAATGGAATATTTGTCAAAACATCTAGAAAACTTTAAGTTGTTTAGTAGAAATCCTTTTTGGTTCAAGTTATTATTTAAATAATTTTAACAACATTTCCTTTACCAAAAATTTTTCCCGAAATCGGGTAAAATGCGAGATATAAGTAAAAGTGACATGTGAAATGAATAGAGCATCTCAATGGGAGAATCAAGCCCAACGGCGGAACAATCACCACAGTAATATATACGACGCCGAAGCGAAGAATGAGCAGTAAAGTGAAAACAACTATCATAAAAGATAAGACTGCATAAATAAAGTCGGCTCGCAACGAGCTCGACACCAGAGTACAAATAACATACATCGTCCTCACAACTGTCTCTAAGTCAATACATGAAAGTAGATGGAGAGTACTAGATACATCAAGATGCAACTGAAAAGTAACAGATACCGTACAAAACCCACCTAATAGCAAAAGGGCTAACACGCCTCCGAAATGGTATCTGTGTCAAAAGGTGCGGTAAACAGCCAGCCGCGACTACTCCAAAGGGCAACCTGCAAGCACTGTGGCACAATGGAGGTGATTTGCCAACTCGTGAGTAGTAGATAACATATAAAGGTAATCGCGAGTATGCACGTGCTGCGATACTCTAACCTATGCTAACAGGTATCATCTATATGATGAACTATATGAGCAGTAATCATGCATCAAGTACGATCTAACAACATCTCTAAGTGATAAGCAGGGTATGCAAAAATCGTGCATAGCATGTGAAATCTAATGACATCTATATAAGATCATGGGTAAGCAATAATCGTGAATGGCAGGTGAAATCTAATGACATCTATATAGGATAAGCAAGGTATGTAATAATCATGCATAGCATGTGAAATCTAATGACATCTATACAGGATGTGATGTAAAATACTGAATGCTGAGCATGGGGATATAATATCTACACGGGATATCAACGTGGAAATAATCGGCGTCCATCCATATGCCCAAATCCTATAAACCTCATAACATCGTGAGTACCCAACATGGGCACCCAAATATCAAGAAATACTCGTGTCCAGCATCGACACGCAAATCCTCATATATCGGGCATCCGTCAGTCCGGGTCAGCCCACGGGCTTCGTCTGCGGTATCGGCCCTCGGCCTCCGGCAGTACGAATCGTCCCGTATCCATCTATCGACTCTGGTCAGTATCCTCCGGATAACCGCCAGGTCCAACCAATCACCGGTAGGTAGTAGTCCCTCAGCCGGGCTCACCGTCTAACAACACGAGTCTTCTTGCCCCGGGGTACCATACGGGGTCGACCATGTACCCGCAATCGGTTCCTACCACTCCTCGAATCGGGTTTCACATGACACTCTCAGAACCGAGAAAACGCATGGTGGACGCACTGAAATATCATAGCAAGGGAAACCGGGTTTTTAAATAATTACATGTTCTATTTTGAAATATCCACGGTTCCCAAATCCAGAAATAACATGGAAACAACATATCTCAATGCGTAAACTAAGCAAGTATGAAGATATCAATATATGTGTGCACTGGTATGAATATACAGTGTGCATGTGCGCAGGTATGAAGATATCAATATATGTGTGCACTGGTATGAGTATACAGTGTGCATGTGCGCAGGTATGAAGATATCCATATATGTGTGCACTAATGTAGACGTATGATGTTCATGTGCCCTAGTATGGATATGTGATGTATACATGCCCAAGTATGAATATATGTGATGTATATAGCACAAGTATAGATATGTGATGTATGTGTGCCCAAGTATGAATATATGTGATGTATATGGCACAAGTATGAATATATGTGATGTATATAGCACAAGTATAGATATGTGATGTATGTGTGCCCAAGTATGAATATATGTGATGTATATGGCACAAGTATGAATATGATGTATGCTAATATGCGGCAAATCATAACAACGTCAATAGAGCGGAATCAATATGATATATGATTTATAGCAGTCCTATAATGTGAGTGTCATGGCAATCACTAACGGTGTGAGTGTAGCATATAAATCGTGCTCGTGCAACTTGAATCGTTAGTGACAGTGCAGTGTTCTATGCTACCGGTTCTATATATAACAGGAGGGTATGCTACTAGTATGTCTATATGAACACGCATGACTAAATATCCTATTACGCCCTGACGCTTAACGCTATACGGGCGATTTCCCCGTAGATGTTAAATCTACTCACCTGGTCGCGTGCTAAGTATAGCCGACCACCTGCTTCCCTTTCCTGGCGGCGTCTGACGTCCCCGCCTGCGAACCTGGAATTTACGAAAGTCACATACATAAGGAAAATCCTGCAAAAACACGATATATCGCTAAAAAGGATAACGCGTGCATGAATCTAAACACGCGTGCACTCGATGCGTCGCGACGTGCGTAACTCATCAGAACTCACTCCGACGCGCTGTGTTGCGCAGCGCGCCACAGAACTACGCGGATCACACGCGTGTCGCACAAGATCTAAAAATGTCGATAACTCGTTTTACGCTCCAGATTTTGACTCTGGTCCAAACTCAAAAAGTTGCAGATACCAACACCCTAAGCTACCCAGCATAAACCTACAGGCAAAATCCCAGAACTCCAGCCCCTACTATGGCCGCAATTTGCGGCCAGATTGAATAAATCGGCGGCCGAAAGGGGGAGGTGGGTCCCCGTGCTTTGTGTTTGTATGTCTCCTAAGGTCACTGTGCTACGGTCTCCTTAATTTTTACCTGAGAGACCCGGGTCAAAAGCAGATTTCAAAGAGGTTAAAAATTTGCTAAAATTGCTAAATTACGCCAATTCGAACAAATCTGGTATTTTTATGGAATCTGGGATAAATCCTGGTTTCACTAGTCTTAACATCACTTACCAAGGTTATACTAACCATTAAAACCATCACTTGGCTATATCTCACTCAAAATCCTTGAACTAGAACTAAACTACATATATAAACACTAAACTACACTAACAACCATAACTTGGCAAGATAGGAGTTGAGTTTAAGGGGTTATACCTCTAGAGATCCAAGATGAAGGAGAAGAGAGGAAGGAGGAGGTAGGATAGTGAGTTGTTGCCGCTGAAGTGCTGCTGTTGCTGCCCCTGAAGCAGCAGTTGCTGATGCTGATGTTGCTGTGCTGATGCTGAGGCTGATGCTGATGCTGGGGCTGCTGAACTTGTTATGGTGTGGTGTTGTGGCTATGGTATTGTTGGTGTTGTGGTGATGTGGATGCGAGGAGCTGCTGCTGCTTCTTTGCAACTGCTGCTGGTGTTGTTTGTAATGAGTATTAGGGGCTGGTGTGGCTTTTGATAAAGATGGTGTGTGATGTTGTTGCTGCTGCAACTTCTGTTGTTGCTTGTGCAGTGTTCATATCAGAATATTGCATTTTATACCGCCCATTCTTACGCTCGTGTGTTTATAGGTAGGTACTTTTAATCCGTGTTTGTTACATATTTGCAGAATACAGGTTTCCAGTACAAATATTGCTAATCAGGATTAATTCTCCACAATTACGCCAAATGCAGAACATCTGTCCACAGCAGATAAAAGCCGGGTTCCGGTCATCCATATCCGTCCGGTGCTGCGTACCGGTTCCAGGGACAAGACATATGACAGCGGTCATTCATGTCTCGGACAAGCACGGAGCACGAGAGGGGCTGCACAAGAATCAATGGGTGCGCGGAGCTCGAGGGAGATAAAGTCAAAAGTAAACAAAGATAATGCAATCTTGGACTTGGAAATCTGGAGATATTCTGAAGACTTTTGCGTAGTTTAAGGTTGGCAAACACGAGGAAACAAGAAACCAGGACAGCCCAGAAAAATCCACTGCCCAACTCACCAGTACGGCCGCGCATGCGCGGCCAAAGCAGGGGTTTGGCCGCGCATGCGCGGCAGTATGGGGCCCACTCACTGCAGAACTTCGGGGGTAGTTTTGGGACTTCATGTTGAGGCTGCTGGTTGCCCTAAAACCCCATTTCCCTGCCTATAAATACAGCAGTTTTGAGCACAACCAAGAGAGCAATTTTTGAGTTTTGTTTTAGCCTCATTTTTGTTAGTTTCTTTCTTCTTCTTCTTCATTCCTCTATTAAATTGTAGTGAGAGCTTTTGAGTGGATGTTAATGAAGATGAGGGATTTGTATCTTTCTTTGTAGTTCGGCTCCCCCTTGAGATTTCTGCTTTCTCTTGCTCATTCAATCTCTTCATTGAGGTTGAATGGTTAAGAGTTAGTTATTGATCTCAAGGGTCGTATTTTCTCACGGGCTAGCACTTCACTTCACATGCGCTTTCTACCCTTCCCTTGATCTTGCAAGTTCTTCATTGAGCTTGCAAGTTTAAGGGTTGGCTATTGAGCACATGCTTGGCTTGGGTCCTAGTTCCGTATTCTTTTTATTACCCGCTTTTTATTACTTGCAATTTATTTCATGCAATTTTATTCATGCTCTTTAATACTTGTATCTTTTCTTTTCTTTGTTCTTTTCTTTTTGTTCTCTTTTGTTTATATTGTGAATGTTGTAATTATTGTTCTTGTTAAGAATTAATACGGTTTTATAAGTTAACATTTCTTTGCCAATTCCTTTTCCCGTTATTTTCCATTTGAACTTCGTCTAAACCATACGCAAGCGCTCCGTTAGGCACCGTACCCTGACAAGGTAACGGTGATTCCTAACCGCGACCGGTTGCGTTCGGTTTGGCCGGAGGCGAAAGCAAGAGACAAGAACGGAAGGACAAGGGTAAATAAGCCGGATTCCACGAATACCGCGCTTAAATCCCCTAATCCACGTTGTTGCCGATTGCCTAGCTTCAATTGGTCAAGACTCGGCTCAAAGGTTTTGAGTACGGATTTCTTAGCTTATAATCTCGTATCTTTCTTAACAAACTTCATACTTGCAGATATACACATAGGTTAGATCAAACAAACATACAAGATTCTTTATTGACTCGTCTAAGACAAGAAGGTAAGATACACCATCTCCCTGTGGACCGACCCGTGCTCACCGGCTAGCTGCAAAGCGACACCGCCCTGATCGCGGTAAACTCAAATTCTTTCATCCGACACGCCAAAAGCGTACGATCAAATGGCGCCGTTGTGGTGATGTGGATGCGAGGAGCTGTTGCTGCTTCTTTGCAACTGCTGCTGGTGTTGTTTGTAATGAGTATTAGGGGCTGGTGTGGCTTTTGTTAAAGATGGTGTGTGATGTTGCTGCTGCTGCAACTTCTGTTGTTGCTTGTGCAGCTGCTGAAGTTGTTGTTGTGTTGGTGTTGTGTTGGTATGGTGGCCTTTTGATGATGGTGTGTGTGTGTGAGTGAGAGGGAGAGATGTGAGTGATGAGAGTTGAAAGATGTGTAAAAGTTTTGAAGTGAAAAGGATGTTGACACAACCCTAGAGCCTCCTCTCTCTCTCTCTCTTAATAAATGGTTGCATGAAAACCATCAAATCCTTTCTCACCTCAAACAAGTCAACCCTAACCCTAATCCCTTTTAACCAAACTAAAACCCTTAACTAAAACTAATTATCTTAACAAAGAGGGTTTGGCCACCATGGTTGTCTAAACATGGTTAACCCATATGCACACCTAACTTGGTAACCCTAGACCTACCCCACATTAACGTGCACAAGTGTGTGCAGTCGAAATAAAATTCTAGTAAAATATCCATAAAACCAGATAAAATATTAAAAACCCGTTTTGGTAAACTTTTTACCGAAAACCCCACATTAACGCACAATTACCATAAAATGCAAACTCAGGTGTTACAGTCTTCCCACCTTAAAGAAATTCGTCCCCGAATTTAAAAAATATAAAGCAACGTATACCTTCACAAAGGCGAGGGGACTTCTTCCGCATCTCGCCCTTGGCCTCTCAAGTGATCTCTTCACCATTTGGGCTACACCAAGGCACCCTTACTGATGGCAAGACCTTCGATCGAAGTTCTTCACCTGCCGGTCCAATATTACGACGGGCTGCTTGGTGAACGAAAGATCGCGCTCGAACTAAATGGTCTGGCGTAGAATCGAATGAGGAAGGTCATGAAGGTAATTGCAAAGTATCGACATAGGGAATACGGGATGAATAGTCAATAATCTGGGTGAAAGTGCCAAATTAAAGGCAACGAACTAACTCGCCTTAAGGATCTTAAAAAGACTTACTATCCTGGGATGAGCTTCCCAAAACTCAACACGTCATTTATCGAAAAAATTCGTAGGAATACATGATCTGCCACTGCGATCATCTTGGTCGGCATATGACCTCTGTCCGAAATGGCAATCTTCATCCTGACCTAAACAACTGTGTTATCTCCGACGTCTCTAGACAAGCTGAGGTCCAAAAATCCTACCACGCGGAGTTAGAAAAACAGACTGGTGATCGACACGACCTAACCTCTAAACCTAAAGGTTACCAATTGGAGTGTCTCCTGATAACTGCTATCAAAGGAGAACCCTATCGATAGCGAGTGATGATCTCCAACTGCCGACACAATTACTATGTACGCACAAATTTAGCAAAGAACAATTGAGCAAACTGAGTATTACCGGACAATAAGCATCTGAATGAGGTCACATCCTGACCAAACCTGGGTAGACACCATAGCGAAATTCATGGAGACCTGCTCTCATTCTCTCTTCGGAACGATTAAAGGTTGCAACTCTCCAGCCGATCTCAGTTGCTCAACCCAAGCACACAACAAGACAGACACCTTGAAACGAATCCCGAGACTTCTCTTTGCGTCCCTGCCCACTCGTAACTATCTCACAAGTCACGTTAAATGTTGGTGGGACCTGGATGAGTACAGAGAGTTGACTGATGTGCCTGCACTATGATTTCACATCTCTACCCAATAAAATCAGGTACAAAAACATGTCCCTAAACTTAGCACACCCTTGTCACAAATCAAGGATCCCGAATCATTACCCAGCCGAGTATGCTCCAGTATCTCTGACGAACGAGCGTCGGCGGGCCGTGTCTCGCGAAATCGATTAAGGAAGAATGATCGGGCGCGGACATGAGCAAGCTGTCCCCTCCGTAGAGACGAACCTAAGCTGTACTCAACGATCGCACAAGAACTGTAAATCTGCAGAGGACTATCACAACAATCAAAATCCGCCGCAGGAAGATGTACATTAGCTCGGGTGGTCCGTGAAAAATCTGGCACGACTCTCGAGCCAGTAGTGTCTCCAATCTCCAACGCAAAACCACCGCGGCCATCTCCAGATCATGAGTAGGATATCCTTCTCGTACTTCCTCTAAATGTAGGGAAGTAAAAACGATAACTCCATAGTATCACCTTAGTACATACTCGAGCCCTACTCACGAAACATCACAGTTAAACCACAACGTCGCCCGAACCAAAAAGCAAAGAAAGAACTGATGCAGTTGTTAACCGAATCTTCAACTGCCGAAACTCCGTACACAAGCCTCGGTCCAAAGAAAGGAAACCTCCATTCCGGTCCATTCAGTCAATGGGCAGCACTACACTAGCAATCCTGCATGAAGCGGCGTTAAAATCCTGCTAAGCCAAAATCTGCGGACCTCCGTCCTGCTCATACGTTTGGGCCTGAGCTGTAGGGCCACGATCTTCCTCGGAACCATATAAAACCGTCTCCGTAATTACAAGGCCTAGGGGTCACTCAAACAAGCCTGGAGGGACACTCCGAGAATCTAGTAGCCCGCTGGGGCTCTCCCAGTATCTGGAAAACAGATCCTCAGGTGCTACTCCTATCCCTCAAGACACATTAACTAGATCAGGGCGTCGTAAATTAAACAACAATGACTGGTCGAGGAACGGCCTGAAGAAATCCGGTTCATCGCCCCTACGAATGCTGCTAGGGCATTGGTGAGTCCAATGACACACTCATAGCACACAAAGCCCGTAGCCTGCACAAGGTAGTTTTCGGAATGTCATCACTCCGAACCCGCTACAATGATGACCTGATCCCAAACAACTTAGACAAGTCTCGCACTCTGACGCTGATCGAAGAAATTGCCAATACGAGGTACAGGATACCTATCCGCACCGTAAGCCGGTTCAATCGGCGATCCATCAATACACAACCTCAATCTGTCGTCTTTCTTCTTGACGAACAGAAATAGGAGCTCCCAAATGCGAAACACTTAGACGCACAAAACTCCCCCAACAAACAACTCTGCAGCAGGCCCTTAAGCTCCTTAAGCTTCGTCGGCTCATTTGGAACAACGCCGGAAAAACTCTCGCACTAAAGAAAACCGGCCCAACAAATCAACTGTGGCTACGGTATCACGAATAAACGCCAAGAATCCACGACATCTCCTCAAAAGCCGACGAGCGAAAAAGGCAAAATTCGAGCTGTGAGAGGCGGTACGACTATCCTCCTGCACAACAAAAACTGACTTGCCGGGGAAAACAAAACCTAATTGTTTTCCTCACGGTAGTTCACAACGCCTAGCATGTAGCTAACCAGTCCGTGCCCAGGGGAATGCCAAGTCCAACATCTCTAGGGGGATCAAAATGACAGACGAATCTCTATCTCCTATTCGATTGGCACACGGCCGGATTACGCGTCGCGCAACGAAAGGTCCGCTGACAGAGGTTAACACAACAAACGGCTGATCTACCTAGCACGACTCTCGTCCTAAACTCGGCACGAAGTGTGGAAACATACGAGTGCAACAAAAGGACATACTAAAAGAGTACCTGAAAACTCTGCGTTGGACGCCCTCGCGTCCTGATGAGTCGAAGCGAAAACTTGGGCATGACCTTCATCTGCAACTGACCGAACTCCTCCTCTACTAGCCTGACCCCTCTGCGCGAACCTTCCGCGTCCACAACGTCTCAGACTACGACCCTGACGTGGTGTTAAGGAACACTGCCTGATGAAGTTTTGAAGGCTTCCGCATCGAAGACATCTACGCGCTGACTGCTGACCTTCCTGGGGATGAGAGCCAAACGACTGTCCCTGTCCTAAGCCTCTGCTCTGGGCTGGTACACCAGTACGATTCCCAAACTGTTCTGGAACTCCCACGGTCTCTGGAAGACGTGTCTCGTAAACTGGGGCTGCCTCTACCGGTGCTATGTAGGTGACGGAATACTACATGATGAACACAAAGAACCACTGGGTCATAGGGGTGACAACCACCTGCTGCTGCGCTCGAACGACCTCCACCAATGAGCTCATCGTCTGGCGCAAGCCCTACATCTCTGTCACTAGTCTAGCGATCTGATCTGTCATAGGAAGAACAATCTGCTCTGGTACAATAGGGGTACTACCCGGATCAGGCCTCGTCTCAGATGAATCGACTCGAATCTCGGCTCTCGCGGCTGCTCTCTGCACCCTCGTAGTCCTTGGCGGCATAATGGCTGAAAGAAAGTAGGATTCGATGAGGATACGGAGATCGAATCACAATGATGCATACAAACATGAAGGAATTCAATCAATAAGTCCTAAGGTCGCTTAGGCGGAGTGCCGTGTCGTGAGTATGCCGCAGAACATACGCACGCTACGCCACTCTGCTGCAGCTACCTACTCCATCATACCAGGGTCATCCTACACTCCGAAGGTAAAACCTACGCTCTGATACCAACTTTGTCACGACCCAAAGCTCGGCCTGTGACCGGCACTTAACCACGTAACGTCTACAGGTAATGCGACTAAGTAAGCCGAAACCCGGCAATCAAAACCATTAAATTATGGAGTGTTAAAACATTAATGGAATATTTGTCAAAACATCTAGAAAACTTTAAGTTGTTTAGTAGAAATCCTTTTTGGTTCAAGTTATTATTTAAATAAACAACATTTCCTTTACCAAAAATTTGTCCCGAAATCGTGTAAAAGGCGAGATATAAGTAAAAGTGACATGTGAAATGAATAGAGCATCTCAATGGGAGAATCGCGCCCAACGGCGGAACAATCACCACAGTAATATATACGACGCCGAAGCGAAGAATGAGCAGTAAAGTGAAAACAACTATCATAAAAGATAAGACTGCATAAATAAAGTCGGCTCGCAACGAGCTCGACACCGGAGTACAAATAACATACATCGTCCTCACAACTATCTCTAAGTCAATACATGAAAGTAGATGGAGAGTACTAGATACATCAAGATGCAACTGAAAAGTAACAGATACCGTACAAAACTCACCTAATAGCAAAAGGGCTAACACGCCTCCGAAATCGTATCTGTGTCAAAAGGTGCGGTAAACAGCCAGCCGCGACTACTCCAAAGGGCAACCTGCAAGCACTGTGGCACAATGGGGGTGAGTTGCCAACTCGTGTGTAATAGATAACATATAAAGGTAATCGCGAGTATGCACGTGCTGCGATACTCTAACCTATGCTAACAGGTATCATCTATATGATGAACTATATGAGCAGTAATCATGCATCAAGTACGATCTAACAACATCTCTAAGTGATAAGCAGGGTATGCAAAAATCGTGCATAGCATGTGAAATCTAATGACATCTATATAAGATCATGGGTAAGCAATAATCGTGAATGGCAGGTGAAATCTAATGACATCTATATAGGATAAGCAAGGTATGCAATAATCATGCATAGCATGTGAAATCTAATGACATCTATACAGGATGTGATGTAAAATACTGAATGCTGAGCATGGGGATATAATATCTACACGGGATATCAACGTGGAAATAATCGGCGTCCATCCATATGTCTAAATCCTGTAAACCTCATAATATCGTGAGTACCCAACATGGGCACCCAAATATCAAGAAATACTCGTGTCCAGCATCGACACGCAAATCCTCATATATCGGGCATCCGTCAGTCCGGGTCAGCCCACGGGCTTCGTCTGCGGTATCGGCCCTCGGCCCCCGGCAGTACGAATCGTCCCGTATCCATCTATCGACTCTGGTCAGTATCCTCCGGATAACCGCCAGGTCCAACCAATCACCGGTAGGTAGTAGTCCCTCAGCCGGGCTCACCGTCTAACAACACGAGTCTTCTTGCCCCGGGGTACCATACCAGGTCCACCATGTACCCGCAATCGGTGCCTACCACTCCTCGAGTCGGGTTTCACATGCCACTCTCAGAACCGAGAAAACGCATGGTGGACGCACTGAAATATCATATCAAGGGAAACCGGGTTTTTAAATAATTACATGTTCTATTTTGAAATATCCACGGTTCCCAAATCCAGAAATAACATGGAAACAACATATCTCAATGCGTAAATCTAAGCAAGTATGAAGATATCAATATATGTGTGCACTGGTATGAATATACAGTGTGCATGTGCGCAGGTATGAAGATATCAATATATGTGTGCACTGGTATGAGTATACAGTATGCATGTATGCTGGTATGAAGATATCCATATATGTGTGCACTAATGTAGACGTATAATGTTTATGTGCCCTAGTATGGATATGTGATGTATACATGCCCAAGTATGAATATATGTGATGTATATAGCACAAGTATAGATATGTGATGTATGTGTGCCCAAGTATGAATATATGTGATGTATATGGCACAAGTATGAATATATGTGATCTATATTGCACAAGTATAGATATGTGATGTATGTGTGCCCAAGTATGAATATATGTGATGTATATGGCACAAGTATGAATATGACGTATGCTAATATGCGGCAAATCATAACAACGTCAATAGAGCGGAATCAATATGATATATGATTTCTAGCAGTCCTATAATGTGAGTGTCATGGCAATCACTAACGGTGTGAGTGTAGCATATAAATCGTGCTCGTGCAACTTGAACCGTTAGTGACAGTGCAGTGTTCTATGCTACCGGTTCTATATATAACAGGAAGGTATGCTACTAGTATGTCTATATGACCACGCATGACTAAATATCCTATTACGCCCTGACGCTTAACGCCATACGGGCGATTTCCCCGTAGATGTTAAATCTACTCACCTGGTCACGTGCTAAGTATAGCCGACCACCTGCTTCCCTTTCCTGGCGACGTCTGACGTCCCCGCCTGCGAACCTGGAATTTACGAAAGTCGCATACATAAGGCAAATCCGGCAAAAACACGATATATCGCTAAAAAAAATAACGTGTGCATGAAACTAAACGCGCGTGCACTCGATGCGTCGCGACGTACGTAACTCACCAGAACTCACTCCGACGCGCTGTGTCGTACAGCGCGCCACAGAACTACGCGGATCACGCGCGTGTCGCACAAGATCTAAAAACGTCGATAACTCGTTTTATGCTCCAGATTTTGACTCTGGTCCAAACTCAAAAAGTTGCAGATACCAACACCCTAAGCTACCCAGCATAAACCTACAGGCAAAATCCCAGAACCCCAGCCCCTACTCTGGCCGCAATTTGCGGCCAGATTGAATTAATCGGCGGCCGAAAGGAGGAGGTGGGTCCCCGTGCTTTGTGTGTGTGTGTCTCCTAAGGTCACTGTGCTACGGTCTCCTTAATTTTTACCTGAGAGCCCCGGGTCAAAAGCAGATTTCAAGGAGGCTAAAAATTCGCTAAAATCGCTAAATTACGCCAATTCGAACAAATCTTGTATTTTTATGGAATCTGGGATAAATCTTGGTTTCACTAGTCTTAATATCACTTACCAAGGTTATACTAACCATTAAAACCATCACTTGGCTATATCTCACTCAAAATCACTGAACTAGCACTAAACTACATATATAAACACTAAACTACACTAACAACCATAACTTGGCAAGATAGGAGTTTGAGTTTAAGGGGTTATACCTCTAGAGATCCAAGATAAAGGAGAAGAGAGGAAGGAGGAGGTCGGAGTGTGAGTTGCTGCCGCTGAAGTGCTGTTGTTGCTGCCCCTGAAGCAGCTGTTGCTGATGCTGATGTTGCTGTGCTGATGCTGTGGCTGATGCTGATGCCGGGGCTGCTGATCTTGTTATGGTGTGGTGTTGTGGCTATGGTGTTGTTGTTGTTGTGGTGATGTGGATGCAAGGAGCTGCTGCTGCTGCTTTGCAACTGCTGCTGGTGTTGTTTGTAATGAGTATTAGGGGCTGGTGTGGCTTTTGTTAAAGATGGTGTGTAATGTTGCTGCTGCTGCAACTTCTGTTGTTGCTTGTGCAGCTGCTGAAGTTGTTGTTGCTGTGTTGGTGTTGTGTTGGTATGGTGGCATTTTGATGATGGTGTGTGTGTGTGAGTGAGAGGGAGAGATGTGAGTGATGAGAGTTGAAAGATGTGTAAAAGTTTTGAAGTGAAAAGGATGTTGACACAACCCAAGAGCCTCCTCTCTCTCTCTCTTAATAAATGGTTGCATGACAACCATCAAATCCTTTCTCACCTCAAACAAGTCAACCCTAACCCTAATCCCTTTTAACCAAACTAAAACCCTTAACTAAAACTAATTTTCTTAACAAAGAGGGTTAGACCACCATGGTTGTCTAAACATGGTTAACCCATATGCACACCTAACTAGGTAACCCTAGACCTACCCCAGATTAACGTGGACAAGTGTGTGCAGTCGAGATAAAATTCTAGTAAAATATCCATAAAACTAGATAAAATATTAAAAACCCATTTTGGTAAACTTTTTACCGAAAACCCCACATTAACGCACAATTACCATAAAACGCAAACTCAGGTGTTATAGAAACAGTCGAATCGAAACCCTAGTTTCTGTCGAATTTTCCAGAGCCTCTAAAAAATTTTAAATAGTTGCAGAGTGCTCTTCTTGTTTCCATATGAACACCAGAGAAACAAGAGATCCTAATTCAAAAATGTGGCCGGCCACATCTTCATTTCAACCGGCCTGGCCGGCCATGTTATGGAATTTGGTGTTCTATTTTCTTTGGTGTTCTGGTCTATTGGGTTTAGTGTTTCTGGTACTGTTTGATTTTGCCCTGATTGCATGTGATGTTATCTTTGAGTTAGGCAATTCGGAGTGTTTCTTAGTCGCAGTTTTAACATCGTTTCGGGTTTAAGTTTGATATGTGATACAATATTTGGAATCCACATAAATTAGTTTTGTGAAAACTAGTTTGTAAATTGTAAATCTAGCGCTTTAGTCTCATTTGATCAATTGCCATGGAGTTTTGATTCGGATCAAAACTCCGTCGCAATCTCGTATAGTATGCGAACACTCGCCGGATAACACTACTAGATAGCCATGCCCTATAGCCCCGACCAAGTGACTATAGGAGAACCCCGTTGCCAAAAGCATCCACTCGGGTGCTCACGGCCATGGTGTTCCGCCTAAGTTCACTTCATCGATGGCATCAGGGGTGCGTCCATATACTAAAGTTCCCGATGAGCATTCGATCATTTTAGCGAGAATCCTGTTGAATTACCCGTTTAGTTATTGAAAAGTGTTTTCAATTCGAGACTAAAATGCAGGGTTTATAGGATTAGGCATGAAATTCGGAATATGAGATATTCCGGGTTTATGATGTCTTAGGAAAATACGAATTCTAATTATTGTAGTTTTTCATTTATTTTCTGCGACCGTAAGTGTAATATGTGGGGTATCCCCGATCTCGCTGCTATACATCTACGATATTCGGGATACGCATATTTACTTATGTTGATGATATGTGATGTTATGTGTTGCTGTGATATGTTATATTGGATCATCGTGTTTGAATAGACGGAGTTTTTTACGTGAGATGAGAGTTTTTCTATTTTCATTCATGTAAAATTGTATGTAATATTCTTTTATTGGGGCGCTTCCAGGTTGAGGATGATGTCACCATTGATGTATATTATTTACTTTTCCGCAGTAAGATAGACCCAAGGCATGGAGCACAAGTAACCGGGTTCTAGAGTCCAGTGGGAGACCATCTCAAGGAGTCGAGACCGAGTCTCCTAACTCTAGAATTAGCAGGGTTTCTTGCCGCTCTCGTAGGGGTCTAGAGATGTGGGTTTGGTTATTCATCACGACCGTGGAATCCGTGTTTTTCATTACTGCCTTAATTTAAAACACGAACCTTCTAGTATATCCAATATTTCATATTTTGACTTATGCTGCTTGAGATCTGTGATGTGATCATATAACTGCGTGAGATGGATGTTATATATATATGATATATATAATAAACGTTGCTTATGTTTAGCACCCGCGCTAGTCCAGCCCCCGCTCTGCCGTTAGTTAAGTAACCTAACGGTGCATGACGGGACCCTGTGGCGAATGCAGATGGAATAAGCGTGCATTCTATTTTCGTTTCTTCTGTGATGTTTAGGAAACTTAAATGATGAGACTTCATTAATGAGACTAATGAAAAGATAAGAAACCTAAAGATGTTGTAGAATCAAATTTTTCAAAAAGATAGCTCTAGTTCTTGCTTTGCATGGCGGTATTCCTTGATGAATATCCAGCACCTCATTCGATAAGGAAAGAGCCGAGATCTCTTCATCGGGATAACCTCTTTAGCAAAGACTAGCAAATGCTACAATCAACTCAGTTTGTTTCAAAAAGGTAGCTCTAGTTCTTGCTTTGTATAGTGGTATTCCTTGATGAATATCCAACACCTCATTTGATGAGGAAAAAGCCGAGCTCCTTTCACCGGGAGTGACCTCTTTAGCAAAACTAGCAAATGCTACAACCCACGTGGTTTGTTTTGAAAACTAATCGATTTTAAAAGCGGAGCTTAAACCATTCATTTTCAAATCACTAGATTCTACAACAATATCAAGTTCATTACGCTAAACGTGTTTCTTAAAACCAGTAGTGGCCCTCCGTCATTTCAGATAAGGACTATCTAGTATTCGTGTTGCGTTTGTTAACCTTGTCAAGGCATAGTATGTGGTAGCTGATTAGTGCTTATCTGCCGCATGTGATGTGATTGGATTAGAGTAGTCGTACGGTTTTGTTGACCTTGTCAAGGGTCGTGTGGGTGGGTTTAATTCAATCATGAAATGAACGGGTTGAACTTGACTTGCGATTTATAGTTTGTTGACCTTGTTAAGGTCATAAACCGTATGGGGTAAAAACAGATATTGGGAATTTCAAGTGTTGAAATTTGCAATGAGATTGCATACCTTTAATGAGATAGTTGGATCCCGATACCCACTGCGAGTAAGTGTTACTCCTGGGAGAGTTTTCCACTTTACAATTAGCTGATCCAGTATGTGTCTAAGAAAGGTGTTAACGGGGTTATGCCCCTGCGGAAACGAGGTTATTTAATTAGTTCCATGCGAAAGCATGGGGAGACTCCCTCGGAGTACCAATACCTGCATCGCTGACCGATTGGCGAACTTGTAGGGTGTAATTAATCTCGTCTAATCTTACTGCTGGGATCCTTAGCACCCTCACTAGGTTTCGGAAGGCATCAACCATGCCATTATAAAAAATTGTAAGGTTCTAAAGAACCCTAACTAAGGATTTAACTAGAGGAATTAGGGTAAAGCAATATGTAATCAAACATTGCACTAAGTGAATGAGGAATACAACCTTTGTAGACCGGTCCTTCACTTCTAAAGCTCCGTGCAGTAGTCTCTTCTCTCCAAGTAGTGATCTCCCAGACTCAAGTTAGGCTCCACAAAGCGAAATGAACAAGCTTGCTTGAAGTATTCGAGGCCGAAGATGATCTACGTCGAGGAGACTCTAACTCAAGCCACCTCTTCACTAATTGGGAATTAGTGAAGCAAACAACCTGAAAAAAATGGCTAATCTAGTGTAGGTTGATGAAGTAGGATTTTTGCTCACTTTAGAATAATTTCTCTCACAATATTTCTTCATCTCAAGAAAAGCTAGAGAGCTTTCTTTAGATCTTTAGATGAAGAAGAAGATGAAGTGTAGAATTGCCATTAGTGAGAATATCAACCATGGGTGAGATAATATCTCATATTAACCCATGTAGAGACTTAACAATGGCTTAATATAATGGTTGGGTTAATAAATATCTGGGGTAAGACAAAATTAGTGGACTGAGTCAATGGTTACTCCAAGCTTCCACAAGGTTCCTTTAACCATGAATTTTCCACCTAATTTTGTATTTACCTAAATAAATAAATAAAAACCTTAATTATCTATGGAATGGTATGAGTCTCATACACCCATGTAGCATGTAGCATCAAGAATGACACAAATAATATATATCACATATATATTAAATGTGCACAAGTGAGAAAAAGAAATCCTTAAGTGAGCTAATATTAGTTAATGTATGTTAATATATCAAATATATAATTCTACATTAAATTATTAAATCAACACTTGATTTAATAATCCGGCAATATCACATATAACCGAATAATATCATTTGTATCAACTTATCGAATCAATACTTGATTCGATAACCCGGCTATATCACATATAACCGACCGATATCACATATCGCGAGATTAGAATACGGTATCACATACGTGTATTAATCTCGGTACCGCACATATCACATATGTGCTCATACTTCGTTTCTCCTGAGCCAGGAAACCTCTGTGTAGGACTCTAAAGACTCGTCAATACGCCGGCAGTTGGTGATGATCATATCAGTCAGCCACAAGCCGTCAACGGTACTAGCTGGACGTAACGGCTACCCGGGTATTGAGCGATCAGAAGATCAACAAGCAAGCCTACTCATATTCCTACGAATCCAATAAGTAACACTACCGTACAGTCCGGTCTCTTCATCTGATATGTCGCATATCCAGCCTAGCGGTGGTAAACGTCAGACACCAATAGCCTGATAAGTCATGCCGATGTGAGGCCCATAACGGTTTGAGAAACTACTGATAACACTTACCAGTAAATCTCAGCAACCCTGGTCAGGGATTTCCTGTTATGGCCAATCGAGCATAGCGCAACATCAACCCCAATACCGGGAAAGACAAAATCCCCTCCTATCGCTCATTGCCTCCATGTGTCTCGGGACTGTACCCAAAAACAACCATTTTGCACATTCTCTTGAACATGGTAAGGTGGAAATCAAAGCACAGTGGGAATCACACAAGACTCTATGACGATCTCGGGTCTACAGACTAACCTGTACCAGGGTCACCACAAAACTGCCATCTAACGTAAGGTATAATACAATCTAGGAGTTCTCGGCGAGTCATGTTCAGTGTACCCAGTCTCCACTGAGCACCCGTATACAATATTTGATGTCAAACACCAATGGATGTGGGATCATCCATCGCCCATCACATGGGTCAAGAAACGTATACGCTAGTCTACTCTGGAATATCGATGCCCCGTCTCGATACTCCTTCGACTAGGAACAATTGAAGGATGTACTTACGGAATACCCTGGCCCCACTAGTATGATCTACATCATAATCCTGGTAGTCAAGTACTCATCCTAAGGGTTTTATCAACATATAACAGAGAGACAATAAGTGTATATGTTAAGATAAAGAGTAACCAGATAGCATACTATCATATCGAGCAAGAAAGTCCTCCCTATATATGTCCAAACATCCACTATAATATACATCATATGTACAATAATGGCCTCTAGGGCATACATACAACTAACAATCTCCCACTTGCTCTAGGGCCAGTTATTGTAGTATCTCATACCCAACGTCCCATAAAAGTCTCTTTCGGAAAGGCCTTTGTGAGTGGATCCGCCGTGTTATTCTTCAAGTCAACTCTCCTAATCTCGATTCCTTGGAGATCAACCATCTCCCTAATCAGAAGATACTATCTCAGAATATGTCTGGATCGCTGATTGGACCGAGGTTCCTAGGACAAAGCCACAACTCCATTGTTGTCACAATAACAGTTATTGGACGCTCAATGGTGGGAACCATGTTCATCTCATGAACAAGAAATATCCATACATCCAGCTTGGCAGTATCGTTGGTAGCGATGTATTCAGTCTTTATTATCTAGTTTGCCACGGTATCTAGCTTGGAACGTTTCTAACATACCGTCCCTCCACTGAGGGTAAAGACAAAGCCTGAGACTGACTTTCAGTCGACCTTATCACTCTGGAAGCTCGAATTGGTAAAAGACTCCCACTGGAGTTCACCGTTACCAAACACCAAGAACATTTCTTTAGTGCTTCTCTTAAGAATGTCCTTCACAGCTGTCCAGTGATTCTCCCAAGATCCGATTAATTCCTGATCACTACACCTAGTGAATTTGCTATATCTAGTCTGGTACATAACATCGCATATGTGATAGAGCCTACCGCCGAAGCATAGGGTATCCCTTGCATTCGAACTCTCTCCAAATCAGTCTTGGAAGACATCCTTTTGGAGAGAGTGATTCCTGAGTAAGTGGGCGAACCACCACGCTCAGAATCTTCCATACTAAAACCCCTTTAGTATGGTGTTAATGTACCTAGATTTGGGACACTCCCAACATCCACTTAGATCTATCTCTATAAATCTAAATCCTCAAGATGTAGTAGGTATCACCCAGATCTTTCATGGAGAATCCTCGTGATAAGATGAGCTTGACCGAGTGTAGCATGAGAACACCATTTACTATCAAGAGTATGTCATCTACATATAATACGTGGAATACAACCTTACTCTCTACAACTTTCTTGTATATACAAGGTTCATCTACCTTTTTGATGAAGTCAAACTCTTTGACTGCCACATCAAAACAGATGTTCCATCTTCGCGATGCCTGCTTTAATCCTGATGGACTTAAACATAGCCACTGGAGAAAAAGGTTTCATCATAATCCACACCCGGTTATTGACGAAAGCCTTCTACTACAAGTCTAGCTTTGAAAGTCTCAACTTTTCCATCTACACCAAGAATCTTCTCAAGATCCACTAGCTCCCGATGGGTTTTACCTCTTCAAGTGCAACATTCAAAGTCATACTTTGTTGGTGTACATGGATTCCATCTCAGATCGCATAGCATCCAGCCATTTCACAGAGTCTCCACTCGTGATGGCCTGCCTGAACCTAGTTGGGTCATCATCTACCATGATGCAATCCTCGCTCCCACCGTCACTGAGGAAACCATAGTATCTCTCAGGTGGATGAGGAGCCCTACCAGATACGCGGAGAGGCTGAGGTTCGTTGGAGACTATTGAACACTTTGGTTCCACTAAATCATTAGTTCCAGTTTGTGTAGCTGGAACTCCTTCCAGTTCTACCTCATGACCACTAATTTCTTCCATAAGAAATTCCTTTTTCTAAAAAGGTGGCATGTTGAGAAACAAAACACCTTTTGTTTCTCGATTTGGTAGAAGATATTCCCTTGCAAATGTTTGGGATATCCAACAAACTTGCAGAACTGACATTGCCTCGAGTTTGTCCGGATTCTGCCTTTCAACATAGGCCGGACAACCCCATATCTTAACTCGTTTATGACATAGTCTCTTCCCATACCATATCGCATATGGAGTGGTAGGCACTTGATTTGGTTGGAACCCTATTCAATAGGTATGCAACTTCTCAAGTGCATAACTCCAAAAGGAAACAGGCAACTCAGCAGTACTCATCATAGAGCGCACTATATCTAATAGGGTGCGATTCCTCCGCCCCGATACACCGTTGTGCTATGGTGTACACGAAGGAGTAAGCTGAGAGAGAATTCTTATCTCTTTTTAGAAAATCCAGGAACCCCATGCTCAAGTATTCCCTTCTCCAATCAGATCGAATGACTTAATACTTTTACCCATCTGGTTCTCAACTTCAAGCTTATATTCCTCGAATTTCTCAAAAGTTTCAGACTTGTGTTTTAACAGGAACATATGTTCGAATCTTGAGAGATGGTCAGTGAATATAATGAAGTACGAGGAACCATCCCTGACATTTATAGATATAGGACCGTATACATCATCATGTATCAGTCCCAAAAGTTCAGTAACTCTTTCTTTGTTTCCAATAAATGGAGTATTGATCATTTTACCTTTGAGACAAAACTGGCAAGTATCATAAGATGAAAATTCAAACTGATTCAAATATTCATCCTTATGTAACTTAGCTAGTCATGTCGCATTGATATGACCTAGTCTACAATACCACAAGAAGGATTCGTTCATTTCTGAACTACTCCTCTTGTGTGTGTTCTGTATACTTTGAACTGTGGTTTGATTTAGAACGTATATGCCATTATATAACGTGCCTGATCCAATCAACTCTTGATTAAGGAAAATTTTCACAACATTATCCTGCAATACAAAGTTATATCCTTCTTTAACTTAATAAAGAAACTGATGTAATGTTGTATACCAGGTTCGGCATGTAATAACATTTGTTCAGAATCAATGTATTTACCACTTGGTAATACAAAGGTGATATTTGCCAACTTATTTGGCTGCAACAATTGCACCATTCTCTACACTTAGAGACATATCACACAATCCCAGTTCTCTACCTTTCTGTAGCCCATGTAATAGATTTCATATGTGTGATCCTTATCCGGTATCTTATACCTAGAACATAGAGGATACTGAGAAACAGTTCTCAGTAACGAACACACCCGAAGAATATGCATCAACATGCTTTTTCCTCGATTGGGTGGCATGGGAATCCTGGTATTCCCTTATATCTACTCAAACTTATAACAATTATAAATTAGAGCGGAACCAACGTTCCCCGGCTCAGCATAACAAGCGGGTTCGGTCAATACATCCATATTATTATCTTGATTAAGGCATGTCACGGTCGCTACCAGGAGAGAAAGAAAGAAGAAAACACTCAGCGTATGCTCTTGCAAGATCAGATTGGTTATTATTTTATCTAATCGGGATGGCTCCCACCGTTTTTATCAAATCTTCCTTCAAACCCTAAAAGGTAAGACTAGCCAGGATTAATTACACCCTACAAGTTCGCCAATCTTTTGGTCAGGCCAGTGTCAGTATTTTGAGGGAGGTTCCCCGTGCTTTCGCACGGACCTAATTAAAATAAACCTCTTTTTCCCAGGGGCGTAACCCCGTTAACACCTTTCTAGACACCTACTTTGATCGGCTAATTGTAATGTGCAAAACTCTCCCAGGAGTAACTCTTACTCGCAGTGGGTATCGGGATCCAACTATCTCATAGAATATTTGCAATCTTATCGCAAATTTCAACACTTGAAATTCCCGATAATAGTTTACCCCTAGCAGCTTATGACCTTAACATAGTCAACAAATCACAAGTGCTAGTCAACTTCAACCCGTCATTTCATGATTGAATTAAACCCTCCCGTACGACCCTTAACATAGTCAACAAAGTCGTACGACTACCCTAATCCAATCGGATCATATGCTTTAGAAGATAAGCACTAATCAGCTACCGCACACTACGCCTTAACATAGTCAACAAACGTAGCACGAATACTAAATAGTCCTTATCTGAAATGACGGAAGGCTACGACAAGTTTTTAAGAAAACCTTTTGCGTAATGAACTTGATATCATTGTAGAATCAAGTGATTTTGAAAAGGAGTGGTTTAAGCTCCGCTTTTAAAATCATGTTTTTCAAAATAAACCAAGTGGGTATAGCATCTGCTAGCTTTTTCTAAAAAGGTCACTGCCGGTGAAGGGATCTCGGCTCTTTCCTCATCGAATGAGGTGCTGGATATTCTACAAGGAATACGGCTATGCAAAGCAAGAACTAGGGCTACCATTTTTGAAAATTTGATTCTACAACATCTTGGGTTTCATTCCTTTTCATTAATATCATTAATGAAGTCCTATCATTTATGCTTCCTAAGCATCACAGATAAATAAACGAAAATAGAATGTACGCTTATCCTATCCGCATTTGCCACAGTGTCCCGTTATGCACCGTTAGGTTACTTAACTTACGGCATAGCGGGGCGGGACTAGCGCGGATGCAAAATATAAGCAACGTTTATTATATATCATATATATAATAACAACATTCATCTCATCATATAAAGTGATCGCATCACAGAATATCAGCAGCAGGAGATAACATATGGAATATTGGATATACTAGAATTTCCGCGTTTTAAATTAAGCCGGTAAAAAACACGGATTCCATGGTCATGATGAATAGCCAATCCCACATCCCTAGACCCCTACGAGAGCGGCAAGCAATTCCGCCAATTCTAGAGTTAGGAGACCCGGTCTCGACTCCTCGAGATGTTCTCCTACTGGACTCTAGAACCCGGTTACTTATGCTCCCCACCACGGGTCTATCCTAATACGGAAAAGTAAATAATATACATCAATGGTTACATCATCCTTAACCCGTAAGTGCCCCAATAACAGAATATTACATACAAGTTTTTACATGAATGAAAATGAAAAACTCTCATCTCACGGAAAAAACCCCGGCTATTCAAACACGACGATCCAATATAACATATCACAGCAACACATAACATCACATGTCATCAACGTAAGTAAATATGCGTATCCCAATTGTTGTTGACATATAGCAACGAAACCGGCTATACACAACATATTACACTTACGGTCGCAGAAAAGAAAATGAAAACTACAACAATTGGAATCCGCAACCACCTTAGACATCATAAACCCGAAATATCACATACTTCGGATTTCATGCCTAACCATATGAATTCCTTAGACATCATAAACCCAGAATATCTCATATTCCGAATTTCATGCCTAACATTATAAACCCCGCATTTTAGTCTCGATATTGAAAACACTTTTCAATAACAAGTCGGGCAATTCAACAAGATTCCCGACAAGTTAATCGAATGCCGGTCGGAAACTTTAGTAGAAGGCCGCACCCCCGATGCCGTCGACGAAGTGCACTTAGGTGGAACACCGCGGCCGCGAGCACTCGGACGGATGCTTTAGGCAACGGGGTTCTCCTACATTCACTTGGTCGTGGTTATGGGGTGTGGCTATCTAGTAATGTTACCCAGCGAGTATCCGTGTACACTGCGTGATTGCGAAATATCAAAACCCCGTGGCAACCGATCAAATGAGACTAAATTGCTAGGTTTACATAAT
The DNA here is from genome assembly GCA_030015575.1 of Agapanthus africanus. NCBI lineage: Eukaryota > Viridiplantae > Streptophyta > Magnoliopsida > Asparagales > Amaryllidaceae > Agapanthus > Agapanthus africanus. Next base: position 370,442,933 of record JASDDO010000008.1, read on the forward strand.
TCAAATTAGATTTCACAAAACTAATTATTGTGGATTCCAAATATTGTATCACAATTTACAGATAGTTAGACGATGTTAAACATTTCGATCGAATAAACAAACACCCAAAATTTCCCAGAGAGCTCAACACTTGAGCACGGTTTAAAAAATACCCAGAACATGCCACAGCACCTACGGATCAACCGTAGAAGGGCCGACCCATGTCTCACTCATAGCACCACGGAACCGCCGTAAACCTTAGGGTTTGCCCGCGGTTCCGCGGTCAAAGAGTCGAATTTGGGTATCGTTCTTCTAGAGGATCCATACAATTACTTGCATGATTTTTAAATATTTTAAAATTGGAAAAATCCAACTTTTGGAAAATTTTCTAGAGAGGGGTGAAAATGGGTTTTTGATATTCGTTCGAACTTTTTAACGTCGTCTAAATTACCCGAAATGATATTAAAATTACGACTACGAAATACTCCGAATTGCCTTTACAGAAAGATAACATCACATGCAATCTTAGTAAAAACAAACAATACCTGAAACACCAAACCCAAGAGACTGTAACACCAAAGTGAAACGAGGCCCAAAACATCTTAATAAAACCGGTGGGACCGGTTTTATCACAAGTTTCGTCGAGTCAAACCCGGTGAAAATGGATCGTTTTGCTCTGGTGTTTATATTACATCACATGTAACACTCTGCACTTGTTTAAAAAAAATTTAGATGCTCTGAAAAATTGGACAAAAACAAAGGTTTTGTATCGACTGTTACGGAGTTGTTTCGGTTTCGTAATTCTACTAAAATCGTCTAATTCTCTAGCTCGGCTCTGATATCACTGCTGGGATCCTTAGCACCCTCACTAGGTTTCGGAAGGCATCAACCATGCCATTTAAAAAAATTCTAAGGTGCTAAAGAAACCTAACCAAGGATCTAACTAGAGGAATAAGGGTAAAGCAACATGTAATCAAACATTACACTGAGTGAATGAGGAATACAACCTTTGTAGACCGGTCCTTCACTTCTAAAGCTCCGTGTAGTAGTCCCTTCGCTCCAAGTAGTGATCTCCCGGACTCAAGTTAGGCTCCACAAAGCGAAATGAACAAGCTTGCTTGAAGTCTTCGAGGCTGAAGATGATCTACGTCGAGGAGACACTAAATCAACCTCTTCACTAATTGGGAATTAATGAAGTAAACAACCTAAACTAAAATGGCTAATCTAGTGTAGGTTGATGAAGTAGGATTTTTTCTCACTTTAGAATAATTTTTCTCACAATATTTCTTCGCCTCAAGAAAAGCTAGAGAACTTTCTTTAGATGAAGAAGAAGATGAAGTGTAGAATTGTCATTAGTTAGAATAGCAACCATGGGTGAGATAATATCTCATATTAACCCATGTAGAGACTTAACAATGGCTTAATATAATGGTTGGGTTAATAAATATCTGGGGTAAGACAAAATTAGTGGACTGAGTCAATGGTTACTCCAAGCTTCCACAAGGTTCCTTTAACCATGCATTTTCCACCTAATTTTGTATTTACCTAAATAAATAAATAAAAACCTTAATTATCTATGGAATGGTATGAGTCTCATACACCCATATAGCATGTATCATCAAGCATGACACAAATAATATATATCACATATATATTAAATGTGCACAAGTGAGAAAAAGAAATCCGTAAGTGAGCTAATATTGTTAGTTATATGTAAGCCCTAGAGTCCATTACTGTACATATGATGTATATTGTAGTGGATGCTGGGACATATATAGGGAGGACTTTCTTGCTCGACATGATAGTATGCTATCTGGTTACTCTTTACCTTAACGTGTATACTGATTGTCTCTCTGTTACATGTTGGTAAAGCCCTTAGGATGTGTACTTGACTACCTGGACTATGATGCAGATCATACTAGTGGGGACATGGTAGTCCATAAGTACATCCTTCAAGGTCCCTAGTCGTGGGTGTATCGAGACGGGGCATCGATATACTAGAGTAGACTAGCGTATACCTTCTCGACCCATACAGATGGGCGATGGATGATCCCATATCCATTGGTGTTTGACATCAGAGATGATATACGGGTGCTCAGTGGAGACTGGGTACACTGGACGGACTCGCCGAGAACTCCCAGATGGTATTATACCTTACGTCAGATGGCAGTTCTCTGGTGACACTGGTACAGGTTAGTCTGTAGACCCGAGATCGTCATATAGTCTTGTATGATTCCCACTGTGCTTTGATTTCCACCTTACCACGTCCAAGAGGGCGTGCAAAACGGTGGTTTTTGGGTACAGTCCCGAGTCACATGGAGGCAATGAGCGATAGGAGGAGATTCGTCTCTCCCGGTATAGGGAGTTGATGTTGCGCTGTGTTCGATTGGCTATAACTGGAAATCCCTGGCCAGGGTTGCTGAGATTTACTGGTAAATATTACCAGTAGTTTCTCGAATTGTTATAGACCTCATATCGACATGACTTATCGAGCTACTGGGTCTGACGTTTACCACCCCTAGGCGAGATATGCGACATATCAGACGAACAGACCGGACTGTACGGTAAGTGTTACTGGTTGGATTCACAGGAGTGTGAGCGGGCTTGCTCGTCGATCTTCTGATCGCTCAATACCCGGGTGGCCGTTACGTTTAGCAGACCGCTTGCGGCTTGTGGGTGCTTGATATGATCATCATCTGCTGCCGGCGTATTGACGAGTCTTTAGAGTCCTACACAGAGGTTTCCTGGCTCAAGCGAAACGAAATAGGAGCGCATATGAGATATGTGCGGGACCGAGAATAATGCGTGTATGTGATACCGTATTCTATTCTCGCGATGAATGTATCGATTGGTTGTATGCGATATAACCTAGTTATCGAATCAAGGATTGATTCGATAAGCCGATACATTGGATATTAGTCGGTTATATGCGATATGACCGGATCGTTAAATCAAGTATTGATTTAATGATTTAATACATAATTATATATTTGATATATTACTTTGCATTAACTAGTATTGTTCACTTTAAATGGGTTTTCTCACTTGAAATACACAAGTTGTATATGTGATATATTTTTGTGCACTTGTTTGTACCATGTTTGATGATACATGCAAACTTGGGTTTGTGTAAAGAATTAAACCATGGTTATGTTAATGGTTAGGGTTTTTATTCATTTATTTATTCATTTATTTATTTCATTTTGGCAAGAAATAAAATGGTTGCTACTTTTGTTTTACATTGAAAGTTCATGAAGGTTTGAAAGATTGACCATTTTGTTTCTTTCCTTTAACCTAACCATTCAACTTAACCCTAGTTTATTCTCTACACTTGATCATGGTTGAGATATGATAATAATCACCTCATTTTCTATTTTCCAAAAATACTTATCATATTCTTTTTCTTCTTCCTCTTCTTCTTCAAGAAGAAAAAGCTTGCAACCTTCAATGGTAACTTGAGAAAAAGAGTGAGAAATCCAATTCTAAAGTGAACCCACTTCCTATTTCTTCATCCTCTACCACTTGCCAAGTAGTATAGGGTGTTTTCTTCACAAGTTTCATGACTTGGTGAAGTTGGAGCTTGATCTTGTGTTGCCTCGACGTAGATCATCTTCGGCATCGAAGTCGACGACCTAGCCCGATCATTTCTTCGATGAAACCACCGCGAGAGTCCGGGATCCGATGGGTACAGCGGAGGGACTTCATCACGGAGCTATGGAGGTGGAGGACCGGATCTACAAAGGTTGTATTTCCCTTCACTTCTTAGTAAAGTTGTTTACTTGTTCGGTTATCGCCTTAATCTCTAGTTAACGAATCCGTATTAGGGTTTCTCGGCACCGGAATTTTTTTGGATTTGGCATGATTGATGCCTTGTGAGACCTCATTAGTGTGCCTAGGAATCCTACAGTGGTATCAGAGCCTAGCTAGAGCCTTAGGCGATGCGTAGACGAAGTTAGAAATCCGATCGAACCCCGAAACCCTAATCGATGCCATTCTCTGTACTTTTTTCAAAACTGTGCATTTTTCCACATTAAAAATATGCAGAAAATTCAGCAGGGAATTTTAAGAAAAACTGTGCAACACGTGCCCGTGATTCAACTAAAGAGCGGCAGAACCGCGGCACGAGCCTGGCTCGTGCGGCGGTTCCACGGCCATTATGTCAGATTAGGTTTTTAAAATTGCACAGTAATTCCAATATTCAGGTGCTGTATATTCTGGGAATTTTTAATATTTACTCAAGAGTTGAGTTTTCTAGGTTGTATTGGGGACTCGGTGTTTCGATCGGGAAGTTTAACTTCGTCTGTGTTCTTCCAGATAATTTTAGAATATGTTGAAAACTTCGACCGGATATAAATACCCACTTTTTCCCCTGCCGGAAAATTTTCAAGTGTTGGATTTTTCCGTGGTTTAAAGACGTTCTAAGTAGTGCAAGTAACGCGATGGATCCTCTAGAAGACAAAAAACCTTAACTCGATTATGTGACCGTCTTGAACTGCCCTTTGAACCTTCGGGTTTGGGGCAGTACGGCGTGCCACATGTGAGGCGTTGGCTTGACCCTTCTACGGCTGGACCGTTGGTACTGAGGCATGAACTGGGTGTTTTTAAACTTATTTCATGTGTTGAGCTGTTTCGGGAAAACTTGGGTGTTTGACTGTTCGATCGGAAAGTTTAACATTTTCTGTTTATCTGGAATGTGATACAATATTTGGAATCCACAACTAGTTATGAGATAACTGAACGAATGTTATAAACATAGCACTTTAGTCTCACTTGATCGGTTGCCACGGGATTTTGATGTGATCAAAAGTCCGTTGCAATCGCGTAGCGTATGCGGATACTCGCCGGATAAACTTAATAGACAGCTACACCCCTTAGCCCCGACCTAGTGACTGTAGGAGAACCCCGTCGCCGAAAGCATCCGCCCGGTTGCTCGCGGTAGCGGTGTTCCGCCTTGGTGCACTTCGTCGACGGCAGCGGGGGTGCGGCCGTCTACTAAAGTTTGCGACGAGCATTCGATCAGGATATCGGGAATCTTGTTGAATTGCCCGACTTGATATTGAAAAGAGTTTTCGATAATGAGACTAAAATGCGGGGTTTATAATCGTTAGGCATATGATGTCTAAGGAATTCATTTGATCAGGCATGCGATGTCTATGGAGGTTGCGGATTCCAACTGTTGTAGTTTTACACATTCTTTTCTGTGACCGTAAGTGTAATATGTGATATCGCCGGTTTCGTTGCTATATGTCAACGACAATTGGGATACGCATGTTTACATACGTTGATGACATGTGATGTTATGTGTTGCTGGATATGTTATATTGGATCGTCATGTTTGAATAGCCTGGGGTTTTTATGTGAGATGAGTGTTTTTCATTTTCATGCATGTAAAAACTTGTATATAATATTCTTTTTATTGGGGCACTTCCAGGTTGCGGAAGTTGTCACCGTTGATGTATATTATTTACTTTTCCGCACTAGGATAGACCCAAGGAGGAGGGCACAAGTAACCGGGTTCTGGAGTCCAGTGGGAGACCAACTCGAAGAGTCGAGTCCGGGTCTCCTAACTCTAGAATTGGTAGGGTTGCTTGCCGCTCTCGTATGGGTCTAGGGGTGTGGGTTTGGCTATTCATCGCGACCGTGGAATCCGTGTTTTATACTGGCTCGTATTGAAAACACGGACGTCCTAGTATATCCAATATTTCATATGTTTCTTCTGCTGCGATATCTGTGATGTGATCATTTGATGTTCTGTGATGGATACTGTATATAGTATATATGATATATTATATAGACGTTACTTATGTTTTACACCCGCGCTAGCCCTGCCCCGCTCTGCCGTTAGTTACCTAACCTAACAGTGCACGAGGGGACATCGAGGCGAATGCGAATGGCATAAGTGTACGTCGTATTTATCTGTGATGTTTAAGTAACTTAAATGATGGGACTTCATTAATTTGATTAATGAAAGAAAAGAAATCTAAGATGTTGTGGAATCGAATTTCAAAAATAAAACAGGTAGCTACAGTTCTTGCTTTGCATCGCGGTGTTCCTTGTAGAACATCCTGCACCTTATTCGATGAGGAAAGGGCCGAGATCCCTTCACCGGGAGTGACCCCTTTAGCAATAACTGACAGATGCTACACACTCGGTTTGTCTTTTGATTGATTCTATAGTTTCTGCTTTGCACAGTGATATATATGATATATCCCGCACCTCATTCGACGAGGAAAGGGCCGATGATCCCTTCACCGGGAGTGACCCCTTTAGCAAAACTAGAAAAGCCTCAAAAACACTCCATTTTTAAAATCATTTGATTCTACAACGATATCAAGTTCATTACGCAATAGTTTTTAAGAAAAACCTGTCGTAGCCCTCCGTCATTTCAGATACTATCGATATGGGTAATGGCAAAAGGGCAAAAGGGAGACCGAAGAAAACATGGATGGAGGTGATACGAAACGATATGGTTGCCAAAGGACTCAATGAAAGTATATTGTTCGATAGAAGTGAGTGGAGACAGAGGATTCATGTGCTGGACCCGGCGTGATTCTCATGTTGGTTCATGTAGCCTACCCCATATGCTTGGGATAAAAGGCTCAGTTGTTGTTGTTGTTGTTGTTTGTACTAGTTAGTATTCGTGCTGCGGTAGTTTGGCATGCGTTAAGGCGTAGTGTACGGTAGCTAACTAGTGCTTATCTGCTAGCATACGATGCAATTGGATTAGGGTATTCGTACGGCGTTGTTTGTCATGCGTCAAGGGTCGTGCGGGTGGGTTTAATTCAATCAAGAAATGTACGGGTTGAACTTGACTAGCGGGCTATGGGTTGTTTGGCATGCGTCAAGGTCATAGCACGCTAGGGGCAAAATATTATCGGGAATTTCAAGTGTTGAAATTTGCAATGAGATTGCATACCTTCTATGAGATAGTTGGATCCCGATACCCGCTGCGAGTAAGAGTTACTCCTGGGAGAGTTTTACACATTACAATTAGCCGATCAAGTAGGTGTCTAGAAAGGTGTCAACGGGGTTACGCCTCTGGGAAAACGAGGTTTACATTAATTAGGTCCGTGCGAAAGCACGGGGCACCTCCCTCAAAGTACCGACACTGGCCTGGCTGAAAGATTGGCGAACTTGTAGCGTGTAATTAATCCCGGCTAGTCTTTCCTTTTAGGGTTTGAAGGAAGATTTGATAAAAATAGTTGGAGCCATCCTGATTAGATAAAATAATAACCAATCTATTCTTGCAAGAGCGCACGTTGAGTGTTTTCTTCTCTCTCTCTCCAGGTAGCGACCATATCACGCCTTAATCAAGATAATAATACGGATAATTGACCGAATCCGCTTGTTATACTGAGCTGGAGAACGTTGGTCCCGCTCCAACTTATAATTGTTATAAGACAGAGCAGGAAATTGGGGAATACCAGATTTCCCGTGCCGCCCAAACGAAGAAAGTGCATATGATGCATCATCTTCGGGTGTGTCCGTTACACAGAACTGTTTCTCAATATTCTTTACGTCCTAGGTATGTGATACCAGATCAGGATCCCAGATATGTAATCTGTTACATAGGGCTACAGATAGGTAGAGAACTGAGAACGGGTGATAAGTTTCATGAGGTAGAAAACGGGGCAAGTGTTGCAACCAAGTCTGTTGGTCACTGTCACCCTGTATTACAAATACATTGATTCTGAACGAATGTTATTAGATACCGAACCTGATATACAAAATCATATCAGTCTCTTTATGATTAAAGAAATGATAAAATTTTGTATTGTTGGATAATGTTTTGAACATTTCCTATATCAAAAGTTGATCGGTTCAGGAACGTTATCTAAAAGCATTGATGTTCTAAATCAAACTACAGTTCTTAGTATACAGAACACACACAAGAGGAAGAGTTCAGAAATGAACGATTCCTTCTTGAGGTATTGTAGACTAGGTCATATCAATGCGACCCGACTGGCTGAAGTTGCATTTAGATGCATATTTAAATTAGTTTGAATTTACATCTTATAAAACTTGCCAGTCATGTCACAGAGATAAGATGACCATAGCTCCGTTTACTGGAAACAGAGAAAGAGTCAGTGAACTCTTGGGATGATACATGTTGATGTATGTAGGTCCCCTGTCTACACATACCAAGACCGGTTCTTTGTACTTCATTACATTCTCTGATGATCTCTCAAGATTCAGACATATGTTCGTGTTGAAACACAAGTCCGAACCATTTGAGATATTCACAGAATATAAGTTAGAAGTAGAGAACCAATACGGGTATAAGTATTATGTCCTTTGATGAGATCAAGGAGGAGAATACTTGAGCACGGAAATCCTGGACTATTCTAAAGGAGAATGAGATTCTATCTCAGCATTAATCCTCCGTATACACCATAGCATGATGGTATATCGGGGCGGAGTAATCACACCCTATATGATAAGGTGTGCTCTATGATGAGTACTACTGAGTTACCTATTTCCTTTTGGGAGTTATGCACTTATGAAGTTGCATACCTATTGAATAGGGTTCTAATCAAATCAGTTACCTACCGCTTCATATGTGATATGGAAAGGGAAGAGCCTATATCTTAAGTTGGTTAAGATTTGGGGTTTTCCGGGCTATGTCTAAAAGCATAATCCGGACAAGCTCGTGGCATGGTCTGTTATGTACAACTGGAAAGGTTCCAGCTAGACAAACTACAATAGATGATTTGGTAGAACCAAAGGATTCAATAGTTACCAACGAACATCAGCCTCTCCGCCGATCTAGTAGGGTTCCTCACCCACCTGAGAGATACTTCGGTTTCTCTATGACAGTGGGAGCGAGGAATGAATCATGAGATGATGACCCAACTAGTTTCGAGCTGGCCATCAAGAGTGGGACTCTGTAAGAATGGCTGGATGCTTAGTGATCTGAGATGGAATCCTTATACACCAACAAAGTATGGACTTTGGTTACTTTATCTGAAGGGTTAAATCCCCATCAGGAGAAAGTATATCTTGAGAAGATTACTTGGTGTACATGGAAAAGTTGAGACTTTCAAAGCTAGACTTGTTAAAGGTTTTCGTCATCAACCAGGCGTGGAGAATGATGAAACTTTTTCCAGTAGCTATGCTTAAGTCCATCCAGATCCTACTTGCCGCGGCTACATACCATGACTACGGTATCTGGCGGTTGGGTGCCATGACTGCTTTTCTAAATGATGTTTTAGAAGAGTGCATCTAATGATTGTCATAATTCTGAGCAAGGAATATGGGAATATCAGGATTCCTATGCAATCCGAACAAAGAAAGAGCATGATGATGCATCTTCTTCGGATGTGCTCGTTACCGAGAACTGTTTCTCAGTATGCTCTACGTCTTGGGTATTAGATTCTAGATCAGGATCTCACGTATGTAATTTGTTACATGGGTTAAGGAGAGGTAGAGAATTGGGAAAATGTGATATGTCTCTCAAAGTACGGAATGGTGCAATTGTTGCAACTAAAGTAGTTGGCGAATATCACCTAGTATTACCAAATGGTGATACATTGATTCTGAACGACTGTTATTACGTACCAAAAATGATGTGTAATATTATATCTGTTTCTTTGTTGCATAAAGAAAGATATAACTTTGCATTAGAGGATAATGTTATGAACATTTTCCTAAATCAAGTGTTGATTGGGTTTGGTACGTTATGTAACGGTATATACGTTCTAAATCAAACTATAGTTCTAAACATACAGAACACACACAAGAGGAAAAGTTCAGAGATGAACGAAGCCTTCTTGTGGCATTGTAGACTAGGTCATATCAATGCGACAAGACTAGCTAAGTTGCATAAAAATGGATATTTGAATCAGTTTGAATTTACATCTTATGAAATTTTCCAGTCATGTCTCAAAGGAAAGATGACCAAAACTCCATTTACAGGACACGGAGAAAGAGCTACTGAACTCTTGGGACTGATACATAGTGATGTATGCAGTCCTATGTCTACACATGCTAGGAATGGTTTTTCATACTTCATTACATTCACCGATGATCTCTCAAGATATGGACATATGTTCCTGATGAAACACAAATCTGAATCTTTTGAGAAATTCAAGGAATATAAGTATGAAGTAGATAACCAAACGGGTAAAAATATTAAAATCCTTTGATCTAATCGTGGAGGAGAATACTTAAGAACAGAATTCCGAGATTATTTAAAAGAGAATGGGATTCTCTCTCAGCTTACTCCTCCGTATACACCACAGCACAACGGAGTATCGGAGCGGAGGAATCGCACCCTATTAGATATGGTGCGCTCTATGATGAGTACTACTGAGTTACCTATTTCCTTTTGGGGTTATGCACTTGAGACAGCTGCATACCTATTGAATCAAGTTCCATCAAAATCTGTGCCTAAAACACCATATGAGATACAGAGTGGAAAGACGAGTTAAGATATGGGGTTGTCTGGCCTATGTTAAAAAATAGAATCCGGACAAACCCGAGGCACGATCAGTTCTTTGCAAGTTTGTGGGGTATCCAAAGAATTCACATGGATATTTATTCTACCACAGTGAGGAACAAAAAGTATTTGTTTCTCAATATGCCACCTTTTTAGAAAAGAAATTTCTTGTAAAAGAAATTAGTGGTAATGAGGTAGAGCTGGAAGAAGTTCCAGCAACACAAACTACAACTGATGATTTGATATAACAGGAGGATCCAATAGTCTCCGACGAACCTCAGCCACTCCGCAGATCTAGTAGGGTTCCTCATCCACCTGAGAGATACTACGGTTTTCTCATAGACGGTGGGAGCGAGGATTGCATCATGAAAGATGATGACCCAACTAATTTTGAGCAGGCCATCACAAATGGGGACTCTGTGAAATGGCTGGATGCTATACGATTTGAGATGGAATCCATGTACACCAAAAAAATATGGACTTTGGAAGTTGCTCCTGAAGGGGTAAAACCCATCGAGAGCAAGTGGATCTTTAAGAAGAAAATTGGTGTAAATGGAAAGGTTGAGACCTTCAAAGCTAGACTTGTTGCTAAAGGTTTACATCAACGACCTGGTGTCGATTATGATGAAACCTTTTCTCTAGTCGCTATGCTTAAGTCCATTAGGATCCTACTTTCCATTACTGCATACCATGACTATGAAATCTGGCAGATGGATGTCAAGACCGCTTTTCTAAATGGTGATTTAGAAGAGAGCATGCACATGACACAGTCAGAGAGCTTCATAGACAATGGAAGCAGCGGAAAGTGCTGGGTTCCTTAGGGCGGCAGCAAGCTTTCGGGAGGTATCGTCCATGTCGTTTTCAAAATTTGCCGTACTAAAGAACCCTAACCTAGAATCTTAACTAGAGATTTAGACGAATCATGCATGCAAACAACTTTACATACAAAGTGAACAAGGAATACAACCTTTGTAGACCGGTCCTTCACTTCAATAGCTCCGTGTAGTAGCCCCTTCGCTCCAAGTAGTGAACTCCTGGACTCTAGAAAGGCTCCACAAGATGAGCGGAACATGCTTGTTTGATGTCTTCGAGGCCGAAGATGATCTACGTCGAGGAGACACCAACTCAAGCTACCTCTTCACTAATATGGAGAATGATGAAGTAGGAATTTTGCTCACTTTAGAAATATTTTTCTCACTAATTTTCCTCACCTTCTAAAATCCTAGAGAGCTCTTGGAGATGAGGAAGAAGATGAAGTGTGAATGGAATAATGAGTGAGAATATCAACCATGGGTTAGTTAGTGTCATACACTAACTCATGTATAGAATAAACCATGGCTAACAATAATGGTTAGGTTAATAAATATCTACAAGTAAAACAAAATTAGTGGACTTGGTCAATGGTTCCACAAGCTTCTACAAGCTTCAACCATATGACATTTTCCAACTAATTTGATTTACTTTAAATAAACAAAACCTCACATTATTATAAGCATGGTGTGAGTCTCATACACCCATGTAGCATGTGACATCAAGCATGACACAAAAGATGTACATTAATATATATCATATATATACTAAGTGTACACCAATGAAAAATGAAATGCTTAAGTGAGCTAATATTAGTTAATGTAAATTAATATATCAAATATATAATTATACATTAAATTATTAAATCAACAATTGATTTAATAATCCGGACATATCACATATAACCGACTAATATCATATGTATCAACTTATCGAATCAACACTTGATTCGATAACCCGGCTATATCATATATAACCGACCGATATCATATATCGCGAGAACAGAATACGGTATCACATACTCGTATTAATCTCGGTCCCGCACATATCATATATGTGCTCCTAATTCATTTCTCTTGAGCCAGGAAACCTCTGTGTAGGACTCTAAAGACTCGTCAATACGCCGGCAGTAGGTGGTGATCATATCAGTCGCCCACAAGCCGCAAGCGGTCTGCTAAACATAACGGCCACCCGGGTATTGAACGATCAGAAGATCAACAAGCAAGCATGCTCATAATCCTGCGAATCCAATCAGTAACACTACCGTACAGTCCGGTCTCTTCGTCTAATATGTCGCATATCACTGCGTGGGGGGGGTATAACGTCAGTGTAAGTCCATGCTACCTCTCCCGGTACTTTCGGGCATGCGGAATTTGATGAAAAACAATTTTCTAGAGGCGGTAACATGGACTCAAAACCGGATCTTTGTTAAACATCTAACTAACAACCTAACTAGGAGTTGTTAACTACTCGGTTAGGGGGTTATACCTTTCTTTCTTGAACTCCTTCTTCTTATACACTCGATGGTTGTCCGGATCGGCTTCACCCCGTCGTCTCCTTGCGCCGAAGATCGATCCACCTGAAAGCTTCTACCTTTGGCTTCTTCTTCGATCTTTGAAGAAACTAGTTCACTCGGTTTGCTAAACCTTGTGAACTAGAGTGAGTAGAGGAGAGTGTGTTGGGATTTTCTCTATGGTTCTTGGTTCTCAACACATGAGACAAGTGAACCATAGACTAAAGAGAAGGAGAGCAAGAGGAAGAGGATGAGAGCTCAAGAACACAAGAGAGAGAAAGGAAATGAAAGAATGAGAAAGACTTTTCTCTCTTGGCTCTCATAATCCAAAGCCATCATCACAAATCATAGCAATCAAGTATTATGTGATGGTTTAAGCTACAATAGCCATATCATTTCATGCACTCATTTTTCACAAGAGAAACAAGAAAGTAAAAAGTCTTTGCCATGAAATGATAGCCATTGTCATCATGATGGTCAACTAGTCCAACCTAGTCAACCGGTCAACAAAGTCAACAAGTCAACAAAGTCAACCCCTCAACAACCATGTCACCATAATACTTAATTAATATTATTGTTAATTACATATCATATTCTCATTAGGGTTGAGCAAAAAGTCAACAGTCAACAGTCAACAACCCTAATGAGAATCCTCTGCCTCTGTCTCTCCGTCAACTGTGCATACACACCCGCATCCGCGTTCCGAGGAACACGAATACATACTGGATAAAACCAATCCCAAAACGTACACTAGGATCTGGCTTAAACCAAATCCCGCTAGTGTTAACTGTCCGGACACTGTACGTGCATAAGTGCACGGATGTGACCGAACCCTGTCGCAAAACCATGCGACCTGTCGCAAAACCATGCGACCTCTACTCTTTTGCCTAAAGGCGAATAACTTTCTGTATGGGACTCTAAAGACTCGACACTACGCTGGCAGTGGGTTTAACCACAGACCGCAAGCGGCACTAGCTGTGCGTAACGGTCCCCAGGTAGATGCCGAGAAGAAGACTGACGAGGTGAAACCCATCTGAACTCCTACTGAGTCTGACTGTGACAATCTCCGTACAGTCCGGTCTGTTCGTCTGATACATCGCATGGCGGGCCTAGGGGGGCGGTAAACGTCAGTCCCCAAATAGCGGTACAAGTCGTGTCGGAGTGAAGCCCAAAACACCCTGAGATAACACTGGAAGCCTACCAGTATATCTCGATTGCCCTGGCCAGGGACTACTCGTGTAATGGCTCTCCTAGACACAGCGCGATGTCAACCCCCAATACCGGGAGAGACGAATCCTGTCTAACCGTCACTGCCTCCAAGTGCTTCGGGACTGTACCCAACTACTACCTGTTTGCACGACTCCTTTGAGCCGCGGTAGGGTAGTAATCAAAGTACAGTGGGAACACACTCGAGGCAAAGTGACAGTGTCAAGTCAGCGGACTAAGCTGTACTCATGTCACCTGGGAACTGATAACTGACGATAGGTATAATACCAACCGGTCAGTTCCCGACGAGTCCTGTCCAGTGTACTCGTAACCTAACGAGCACCCGTATAATATCTCCAGTACGACGTACTAATGGCTGTGGGACAGACCATCTCCCACACTGGGATGAGAAGCGCATACGCTAGTCTACTCCGGAGTATCGATGCCCTGTCTCGATAGTCCTGCGACTAGGGACCTGTATAAGGATGTGCTTATAGATTACCCAGCCCCCACTAGTGTGACTGCCATCACAACGCTGGTAATCAAGCAAAGATCCTAAGGGCTCCACTAATGTGTATAGGTGATATACTAAAATAAACACATGTACACATTGAAGTAGAAACAAACCAAGTAGCATACTACTATATTGAGCAAGATTGTTTATACAAGGTGAATATCCCAAGCTTCCATTAAGTAATATAAAAACTAGTATGATACAGTAATGGCCTCTAGGGCATATACACTAACAATCTCCCACTTGCACTAAGGCCATGTACTGGCGTATCGAAGACCAATCATCTCGATCAGCCGCTCGAACTGAGTCTGGGGAAAGGCCTTGGTGAATGGATCTGCAGTGTTATCTTCTGAAGCGACCCTCCGAACCTCGATCTCCTGGCGATCCACGATCTCCCTGATCAGGTGATACCGCCTCAAGATGTTTCTGGATCTCTGATGGGACCTGGGTTCCTTCGCTAAAGCTATAGCCCCGTTTTTGTCGCAATACAGAGGTATTGGATCAACAATGGACGGAACCACCTGAAGTTCTTTCAAGAACTTCCTCATCCAGACAGCTTCTTTTGCGGCATCAGATGCAGCGATGTATTCCGCTTCCATCGTCGAGTCTGCAACGGTTTCCTGTTTGGAACTCTTCCAACACACCGCCCCTCCATTGAGGGTAAAGACAAAACCCGACATGGACTTGGAATCATCCTTGTCACTCTGGAAGCTGGAGTCAGCAAAGGCCTCGATCTGGAGGTCTTTTCCGCCATACACCAAGAACATCTCCTTAGTCCTTCTCAGGCACTTGAGAATGTTCTTTACCGCTACCCAGTGTTTCTCCCCAGGGTTTGACTGATACCGGCTTACCACACTCAGTGCATAAGCTACATCCGATCTGGTACACAACATCGCATACATTATAGAGCCTACCGCAGAAGCGTAGGGTATAATAGACATGCGATCCCTCTCCAAATCAGTCTTGGGAGACATCTCTTTAGAGAGGGTGATCCCGTGACAAGCCGGTAGGTTACCGCGCTTGGAATCTTCCATACTGAATCTTTTCAGTATGGTGTCGATGTACCTGGACTGTGAAAGTCCTAATATCCTCTTGGATCTATCACGATGGATCCGGATCCCCAGGATGTATGAGGCATCACCCAGGTCTTTCATGGAGAACCTGTGTGACAAGAACCCCTTGACAGATTGTAGCATAGGAATGTCATTTCCTATTAAGAGAATGTCATCCACGTATAAAATGAGGAATACTACAGTTCTCGCTACAAATCTACTATAGATGCATGGTTCATCTGGATTTTTGATAAAGCCAAATTTCTTGACCGTCTCATCAAAACAGATGTTCCAACTCCGCGATGCCTGCTTTAGTCCGTAAATGGACTTAAGCAGCTTGCACACCTTTCCGCTGCTCCCACTCTGAATGAAACCCTCTGGCTGGTCCATATAGACACACTCCTCTAAATTTCCATTTAGAAAAGCGGACTTTACGTCCATCTGCCAAATCTCATAATCGTGGAAGGCAGCAATGGCAAGAAGGATCCGAATGGATTTCAGCATAGCTACTGGAGAAAAGGTCTCGTCATAGTCCAAACCAGGTCTTTGACGAAAACCCTTTGCAACCAGTCTAGCTTTATAGGTCTTAACATGTCCATCTACACCAATCTTCCTTTTGAAGATCCACTTGCATCCTACGGGTTTTACCCCATCTGGAGCAACGTCCAACATCCATACTTTGTTGGTGTACATGGACTCCATTTCGGTCCGCATTGCATCCAGCCATTTTACCGAGTCGACGCTCTGAACGGCTTGCTGGAAGCTAGTAGGCTCATCATAATCTATGATGCAATCCTCTCTATCCCCGTCTATGAGAAAACTGTAGTATCTCTCGGGCGGATGAGACTGCCTACTACTTCTGCGGAGCGGCGTAGGAATGTCCTGTTCTTTTGAACCCTCTGGTTCCACTAAGCTTTCAGTAATAGCTCGTGGTTCTGGAATTTCTTCCAGTTCTACTGTGCTCCCACTTATTTGGGTTTCCAAAAATTCAGTTTCCAAGAAGTAGGCATGACGAGAAACAAAAACCTTTTGTTCCTCTTCGCAGTAGAAGAAATATCCCTTGGAGTTCTTTGGATATCCCACGAACTTACACTGTACTGAGCGTGCCTCGAGCTTGTCCGCATGCTGCTTTTTAACAAAAGCTGGACATCCCCATGTCTTAATGTGCTTAAGATAGGGTCTCTTCCCACACCACATCTCATATGGTGTAGTAGGCACAGTCTTAGTTGGAACTCGGTTCAAAAGGTATGCAGCTGATTCTAGCGCATACCCCCAGAATGATCGCGGTAACTCAGCGTTACTCATCATGGACCGTACCATATCCAATAGGGTTCGGTTCCGTCTCTCCGATACACCGTTATGTTGCGGAGTGTATGGAGGAGTAAGCTGAGAGAGAATTCCGTTCTCTTTTAAATAGTCCAGGAACTCGGCACTCAAGTATTCACCACCTCGATCCGATCTTAGAATCTTGATACTTTTGCCGGTTTGTTTTTCTACTTCATTCTTATATTCCTGGAATTTTCCAAAGGCTTCGGACTTATGTTTCATTAAGAAGACATAACCGTACCTTGAAAAGTCATCCGTAAAAGTAATGAAGTAAGAATAACCGCTTCGCGCATGTGTAGACATTGGACCGCACACGTCGCTGTGTACGAGTCCCAAGAGCTCGCTCGCTCTTACTCCGTGTCCAGTGAACGGAGTCTTTGTCATCTTTCCTTTGAGACAGGATTGACAAGTGACATACGATTGATATTCGAACGGATTCAAATATCCTTCTGTATGTAACTTCGTCAACCTTCTCTCATTGATGTGACCTAGTCTACAATGCCATAAGAAAGTCTGATTTTTTTCCGGAGACTTTCTTTTGTGTGTATTCTGTACATTGAAAATCTGTGGTTGGTTTAATACGTATATACCATTGCTCAATGTACCTGACCCAATCAGAACTTGATTAAGGTGAATGTTTACAACATTGCTTACAAACGCAAATTCATAACCTTCTTTAGAAACCAAAGATACAGAAATGATATTACAAGTTGCGTTGGGTACAAAAAAGCAATTACGCAAAACCAAAACATGTCCATCTGACATTCCCAGATGATAGTCCCCCACGGCCTTAGCATCCATGCTAGCTCCGTTTGCAACTTTGAGGGTCATGTCACCTGCCTTCAAAACCCTACGGTTTCTCAACGCCTGCAAAGAATTACAAATATGAGATCCTGATCCGGTATCCAATACCCAGGAAGTAGAGTTTATTGAAAGACAGTTTTCAATAACATACACACCTGAAGCCGAAGCCGCAACCTGCTTCAATTCCTGTGTCCTGGCTTTCCAAGCCCTGCAATCATTTTTCCAGTGTCCCTTCTTATGACAATAGAAGCATTCTTCTTTATCCACAAGCTGCCCCGCTTTCTTTGTTGCCTTTGCCTTTCCCTTCGTATCCACTTTACCAACACCGCCCCTTGGTTTGGCGGGGGCTTTTTTCTTCTTTCCCTTGGCTTTCGCCTTGGACCTAGAAGAGGAAGATCCTCCTACAAACAAAGTGGATGTATCCCTACCTTTCTGTAGGGTGCCATCTGCACTCCTCAGCATGTTGAGGAGTTCTGAAAGTTCAAGTTCTTTTTCTTGTAAGTTGAAGTTCAGGATAAACTGGGCGTAAGTGGAAGGAAGGGACTGGAGAATCAAGTCCGTATAGAGCTCGTTCTCTAACGTGGTCCCAAGTTCCGCGAGTTCCTCAATGAAGCCAATCATCTTAAGCACGTGTTCCGCTACCGATGATCCGATGGCCAATCTTGCCGAAAATAACTTCTTCGACACTTCGTATCTTGCGATACGAGATTGCTCTCCATACAGTTCTTTTGTATGGAGAAATATGGATTCGAGGTCCATATTCTCGTGCCTCCTCTGATGTTCGTTGTCCATAGAGGCAAGTACGAGGCACTTGGCCTTCGCGCTATCAATCTCCCAAGCCTTACGGATTTCCTTATCCGCGACGCTGGAGGTGGGACCTGGGACAGGGGGAGCTTTGGTGGTAAGAAGATACCCCAGCTTGTCGTAAGTGATTGCCATTTTGACATTCCTGAGCCAATCTTTGTAGTTTGGCCCTGTCAGTATGTTTTTATCTAGAAGTAACTTAAGTCCAGTCATGTCGATTGGTCGATGCAATTAGGAGAGAGAAGAAGAAACACTCAGCATGATGCTCTTGCAAGTTTAGAGTGGTTTTTAGTTTGTCTAAACAGGATGGCTCCCACTGTTTCTCGAATCCCTTCTCAAACCAAAAAGGAAGAATTAGTCAGGATCAATCTCACCGTACAATACTTGCTTAACCGTTCGGCCAAGCTGGTGTCGGTACTTCGAGGGAGGTTTTCCAACGCTTTCGCGAAGTTCCTTAATTTAAGAACCTCTTTTTCCTGGGGGCGTAGCCCCGCTAACACCTTTCTAGACACCTACTAGGTTTATAGCATTGATTGTTAAGTGAGAAATTTCCCGAGGAGTAGCATATACTCACAGTAGGATCGGGATGCAAATATCATCACGTGACAAAACTGAATGAATCCTACCAGAATCATCACACTCCAAATGGTATGCAACACTAGCAAGTTTCAGTTCTTTTAAAACTCCCGATATGGATTTTTGCCCCATGCTCTTATGACCTTGACTTTGGCCAACAAATCATAAGTCACATGTCAAGTTCTACCCGTCGTTCTTCAGGTTAATTTAAATCCACCCGTACCTATCCTTGACTTTGGCCAACAAGGCAGTACGACTGTTCCAAACCAACGCATCTATCTATGCTGCACATGAATACCCAATAGCTACCAATCACTATGCCTTGACTTTGGCCAACAAACATAGCTTGAATACTATTGACTATTCATGTGAAACGACGGAGGGCTACGAATGGTTTTGGCGAAACCGTGAATGTAGTGAATTTGATATAATCGATGGAACGAGATAGCTTTTAAAAGGAGTGGCTCAAGCTCTGCATTTAAAAGTTAGTTTTGAAAAGAACCGAGTGATTTTTCGAAAGTGTTCCAACGACTTTTACTTGGTTTATTTTCTTGCATTAGTTCTTTTAATGCGTGATATTCTTGCATTAGTTCTTTTAATGCGTCCCATCATTTAATCCTACCATTGCAGAAAACAACCAAAATATGACGTACGCTTATGCCATTCGCATTCGCCACGGGGCCCCGTCATTACCCGTTAGGTTACTTAACTAACGACAGAGCGGGGGCTAGGCTAGCGTGGCTGTAAAACATAAGCAACGCCTAAATAATGTCATATATAGATATATGCAATGATAGCCATTTCAGATCACAGATGAACACATTGGATATACTAGGAACCCGCAATTCGTACGAGCCTGTAACGAAAAGCAGATTACACGGTCGCGGTGAATAGCCAATACCCCACCCAAGACCCCTACGGGTGCGGCAAACTACCCGCCAAGTACCCGAAGCGAAGCAACCTCCCTCAACTCCGTGAGTAGGCCACTCGGCACTTCGGCATACCCGGTAGTTTTTGCACCCCCTCCATGGGTCTATCCTAGGAGCAAAAACAGTAAAAAGAAATTATACAATGACGGCTACAATCTCGACCCGGTTGTGCGACCATACAAATAATTATTACATCAATTTACAAATTTACATGAATTGAAAGAAAAGAAAACTCTCGTCTCACAACCCCCGGCTATTCACCCGCGACAATCCAATGAATTCATATACACAAACCAATAACATTACAGATCACAGATTTGTATAACCCCCACTAATCGACATATAGCAATTAGCAGACGTTCAATACAAATACCACATCACAGATAAAAACCCGTCAGCTTAAGTCTTTAGAAGTTCGATCAAAAATACGGATTTTTAGGCCCCAAACACAAAATTTTCGTTCTGGAAAATCTGGGCTGAAAAGACATATTCCAAAAATCCCAAAACAACCCCAGAAATACACTGCACTAAATTTGGACCTCGGCCGAGTCAACTCGGCCGCGGAACCGCGGCGGGAGCGTGCACCCACCGCGTTTCCGCGGCGCTTTGATCGGTTCATGGGAGAAAATTTTGTGGTTATTCTATAAAAAGCCTGAGCCGATTTTTAAGATGAAATTTATCAATTTTTGAACAGAAAAAAAATCGGCAGAAACTTGACATATCGGGTTCGTTTCGTGACTTTTTCTTTGATCGATCTTCTAGTTACTTTGCTAACATATTAGATAGAGTTTAACTAGGCTCTGATACCACTGTAAGTCCATGCTACCTCTCCCGGTACTTTCGGGCATGCGGAATTTGATGCAAAACAATTTTCTAGAGGCGGTAACATGGACTCAAAACCGGATCTTTGTTAAACATCTAACTAACAACCTAACTAGGAGTTGTTAACTACTCGGTTAGGGGGTTATACCTTTCTTTCTTGAACTCCTTCGTCTTCTACACTCGATGGTTGTGCGGATCGGCTTCACCCCGTCGTCTCCTTGCGTCGAAGATCGATCCACCTGAAAGCTTCTACCTTTGGCTTCTTCTTCGATCTTTGAAGAAACTAGTTCACTCGGTTTGCTAAACCTTGTGAACTAGAGTGAGTAGAGGAGAGTGTGTTGGGATTTTCTCTATGGTTCTTGGTTCTCAACACATGAGACAAGTGAACCATAGACTAAAGAGAGGGAGAGCAAGAGGAAGAGGATGAGAGCTCAAGAACACAAGAGAGAGAAAGGAAATGAAAGAATGAGAAAGACTTTTCTCTCTTGGCTCTCATAATCCAAAGCCATCATCACAAATCATAGCAATCAAGTATTATGTGATGGTTTAAGCTACAATAGCCATATCATTTCATGCACTCATTTTTCACAAGAGAAACAAGCAAGTAAAAAGTCTTTGCCATGAAATGATAGCCATTGTCATCATGATGGTCAACTAGTCCAACCTAGTCGACCGGTCAATAAAGTCAACAAGTCAACAAAGTCAACCCCTCAACAACCATGTCACCATAATACTTAATTAATATTATTGTTAATTACATATCATATTCTCATTAGGGTTGAGCAAAAAGTCAATAGTCAACAGTCAACAGTCAACAACCCTAATGAGAATCCTCTGCCTCTGTCTCTCCGTCAACTGTGCATACACACCCGCATCCGCGTTCCGAGGAACACGAATACATACTGGATAAAACCAATCCCAAAACGTACACTAGGATCTGGCTTAAACCAAAGCCCGCTAGTGTTAACTGTCCGGACACTGTACGTGCATAAGTGCACGGATGTGACCGAACCCTGTCGCAAAACCATGCGACCTGTCGCAAAACCATGCGACCTCTACTCTTTTTTGCCTAAAGACGAATAGCTTTCTGTGTGGGACTCTAAAGACTCGACACTACGCTGGCAGTGGGTTTAACCACAGATCGCAAGCGGCACTAGCTGTGCGTAACGGTCCCCAGGTAGATGCCGAGAAGAAGACTGACGAGGTGAAACCCATCTGAACTCCTACTGAGTCTGACTGTGACAATCTCCGTACAGCCCGGTCTGTTCGTCTGATACATCACATGGCGGGCCTAGGGGGGCGGTAAACGTCAGTCCCCTAATAGCGGTACAAGTCGTGTCGGAGTGAAGCCCAAAACACCCTGAGATAACACTGGAAGCCTACCAGTATATCTCGATTGCCCTGGCCAGGGACTACTCGTGTAATGGCTCTCCTAGACACAGCGCGATGTCAACCCCTAATACCGGGAGAGACGAATCCTGTCTAACCGTCACTGCCTCCAAGTGCTTCGGGACTGTACCCAACTACTACCTGTTTGCACGACTCCTTTGAGCCGCGGTAGGGTAGTAATCAAAGTACAGTAGGAACACACTCGAGGCGAAGTGACAGTGTCAAGTCAGCGGACTAAGCTGTACTCATGTCACCTGGGAACTGATAACTGACGATAGGTATAATACCAACCGGTCAGTTCCCGATGAGTCCTGTCCAGTGTACTCGTAACCTAACGAGCACCCGTATACTATCTCCAGTACGACGTACTAATGGCTGTGGGACAGACCATCTCCCACACTGGGATGAGAAGCGCATACGGTAGTCCACTCCGGAGTATCGATGCCCTGTCTCGATAGTCCTGCGACTAGGGACCTGTATAAGGATGTGCTTATAGATTACCCAGCCCCCACTAGTGTAACTGCCATCACAACGCTGGTAATCAAGCAAAGATCCTAAGGGCTCCACTAATGTGTATAGGTGATATACTAAAATAAACACATGTACACATTGAAGTAGAAACAAACCAAGTAGCATACTACTATATTGAGCAAGATTGTTTATACAAGGTGAATATCCCAAGCTTCCATTAAGTAATATACAAACTAGTATGATACAGTAATGGCCTCTAGGGCATATACACTAACAGTCAGACCCTAATAGCCTGATAAGTCATGCCGATACAAGGTCCATAACGGTTTGAGAAACTACTGATAACGGTTACCAATAGATCTCAGCAACCCTGGCCAGGGATTTCCTGTTATGGCCAATCGAGCATAGCGCAACATCAACCCCCGATACCGGGAGAGACGAAATCCCCTCCTATCTCTCATTGCCTCCATGTGACTCGGGACTGTACCCAAAAACCACCATTTTTCACGATCTCTTGAACGTGGTAAGGTGGAAATCAAAGCACAGTGGAAATCACACAAGACTTTATGACGATCTGGGGTCGACAGACTAACCTGTACCAGTGTCACCAAAGAACTGCTATCTGACGATAGGTATAATACTATCTAGGAGTTCTCGGCGAGTTCGTTCAGTGTACCCAGTCTCCATTGAGCACCCGTATACCTTCTTTGATATCAAACACCAATGGATATGGGATCGTCCATAGCCCATCACATGGGTCGAGAAGCGTATACGCTAGTCTACTCTGGAATATCGATGCCCTGCTTTAATCCTGATGGATTTAAGCATAGCCACTGGAGCAAAGGTTTCATTACAAACCACACCTGGTTATTGACGATAGCCTTTTACTACAAGTCTAGCTTTGAAAGTCTCAACTTTTTCATTTACACCAAGAATCTTCTCAAGATCCATTTGCTCCCAATGGGTTTTACCCCTTCAGGTGCAACATTCAAAGTCATACTTTGTTGGTGTACATGGATTCCATCTCTGATTGCATAGAATCCATCCATTTCACAGAGTCCCCGCTCATGATCGCCTGCCTGAATCTAGTTGGGTCGATGATGCAATCCTCACTCCCACCGTCACCGAGGAAACTGTAGTATCTCTCAGGTGGATGAGGAACCCTACCAGATTCGCGGAGAGGCTGAGGTTCGTTGGAGACTATTGAATCCTTTGGTTTCACCAAATCATCAGCTGTTAGTTTGTCCAGCTAAAACTCTTCCAGTTCTACCTCATGACCACTAATTTCTTCATAAAAAATTCTTTTTCTAAAAAGGTGGCATGGTGAGAAACAAAACACCTTTTGCTCCTCAGTGTGGTAGAAGATATACCATCGCGAATGTTTGGGATATCCAACAAACATATACAGAACTGATCTTGCATCGAGCTTGTCTGGATTTTGCTTTTCAACATAGGCTGAACAACCCCATATCTTAACTCGTTTAAGAGATGGTCTCTTCCCATACCATATCTCATATGGAGTGGTAGGAACTGATTTGGATGGAACCCTATTCAATAGGTATGAAGCTTCTCAAGTGCATAACTCCAAAAAGGAAACAGGTAACTCAGCAGTACTCATCATAGAGCGCACCATATCTCATAAGGCGCGATACCTCCGCCCCGATACACCGTTGTACTGTAGTGTATACGAAGGAGTAAGCTGAGAGAGAATCCTATTCTCTGTTTAGAAAATCCAGGAACTTCATGCCCAAGTATTCTCCTCCTCGATCACATCGAAGGATTTTAATACTTCCACCCATCTGGTTTTCAACTTCAAGCTTATATTCTTTGAATTTCTTAAAAGTTTCAGACTTGTGTTTCAACAGGAACATATGTCCGAATCTTGAAAGATGATCAGTGAATATAATGAAGTACGAAGAACCAAGCGTGGCATTTGTAGACATAGGACCGTATACATCATCATGTATCCATCCCAAGAGTTCAGTAACTCTTTCTCTATTTCCAGTAAACGGAGTATTGGTCACTTTACCTTTGAGAAAAGACCGACAAGTATCATAAGATGAAAATTCGAACAGATTCTCATATTCATCCTTATGTAACTTAGCTGGTCGTGTCGCATTGATATGACCTATTCTACAATGCCACAAGAAGGATTCGTTCATTTCTGAACTACTTCTCTTGTGTGTGTTCTATATACTTTGAACTGTGGTTTGATTTAAAACTTATATGCTATTTCATGACATACCTGATCCAATCAACTCTTGATTAAGGAAAATGTTCACAACATTATCCTCCAATACAGAATTATATCCTTCTTTAACTCAATAAAGAATTTGATGTAATATTGTATATCAGGTTCGGTATCTAATAATATTTGTTCAGAATCAATGTATTTACCATTTGGTAATACAAGGTGATATCTGCCAACTGATTTGGCTGCAACAATTGCACCATTCTCTAACACTTGAGACATATCACCCAATCCCAGTTCTCTAGCTTTCTGTAGCCCATATAACTCTTACATATGTGGGATCCTGATCCGGTATCTCATACCTAGGACGTAGAGTACTGAGAAACGGTTCTTGGTAATGAACACACCCGAAGAATATGCATCAACATGCTTATTCCTCGAATGGGTTGCGTAGGAATCCGGATATTCCCTTATTTCCTGCTCGGACTTATAACAATTATAAGATAGAGTGGAACCAACGTTCCCCAGCTCAGTATAATAAGCAGTTTCGGTCAATGCATCCATATTATTATCTTGATTAAGGCATGACATGGTCACTACCAGGTGAGAGAGAGAAGAAAACACTCTGCGTATGCTCTTGCAAGATCAGATTGGTTATTATTTTATCTAATCGGGATGGCTCCCACTGTTTTTATCAAATCTTCCTTCAAACCCTAAAAGGTAAGACTAGTCGGGATTAATTACACCCTATAAGTTCGCCAATCTTTCAACCAGGCCAGTGTCGGTAATTTGAGGGAGGTTCCCCGTGCTTTCGCACGGACCTAATTAAAATAAACCTTGTTTTCCCAGGGGCGTAACCCCGTTAACACCTTTCCAGAAACCTACTTGATCGGCTAATTTTAATTTGCAAAACTCTCCTAGGAGTAACTCTTACTCGCAGTGGGTATCGGGATTCAACTAACTCATAGAAGGTATGCAATCTCATTGAAAATTTCAACACTTGAAATTCCCGATAATATTTTGCCCCAGCGTCCTATGACTTTGACGGAGTTCAACAAACCATAGGCTGCTAGTCAAGTTCTACCCGTATATTTCATGATTGAATTAAACCCACTAGCACGACCCTTGACGGAGGTCAATAAGGACGCACGACTACCCTAATCCAATCGCATCATATGCAGCAGATAAGTACTAGTCAGCTACCGCACACTACGCCTTGACGGAGGTCAACAAACGTAGCACGAATACTAAGTAGCACTTATCTGAAATGACGGAGGGCTACGACAGGTTTTTAAGAAAACCCTTTGCGTAATGAACTTGATATCGTTGTAGAATCGAGTGATTTTGAAAAGGAGTGTTTTTTAGGCTTTTGCTAGTTTTACTAAAGAGGCCACTCCCGGTGAAGGGATCTCGGCTCTTTCCTCATCGAATGAGGTGCTGGATATTTCACAAATACCACTATGCAAATCATGAACTAAAAAAGTAATCAAAAGACAAAACCGAGTGGTTTGTAGCATCTGCTAGTTTCGCTAAAGAGCTCACTCCCGGTGAAAGGATCTCGGCTCTTTCTTTATCGAATAAGGTGCTGAATATTCTACAAGGAATAACGTTATGCAAAGAAAGAACTAGAGCTACCAGTTTTTAAAACAAGTTTCTATAATATCTTTAGGTTCCTTTTATTTCATTAATCTCACTAATGAAGTCCCATCAATTATGCTTCCTAAGAATCACATAGGAAACGAAAGCAACAATATTTATTATATATCATATATATAATATAAGTATTCATCTCAACATATCAAGTGATCACATCACAGAATATCAGCAGCAGAAAAACACATATGAAATATTGGATATACTAGGAATTCCGTGTTTTAAATTAAGCCAGTAAAAAACACGGATTCCACGGTCGCGATGAATAGCCAAACCCACATCCCTAGACCCCTACGAGCACGGCAAGCAACCCTACAAATTCTAGAGTTAGGAGACCCGGTCTCGACTCCTCGAAATGGTCTCCCACTGGACTCTAGAACCCGGTTACTTGTGCTCTCCTCCTTGGGTCAATCCTAATGCGGAAAAGTAAATAATATACATCAATGGTGACATCATCCTCAACCCGGAAGTGCCCCAATAAAAGAATATTACATATAAGTTTTTACATGAAATGAAAATGAAAAACTCGCATCTCACAGAAAAACTCGCATCTCACATAAAAAAAAACCGGCTATTCAAAACACGACGATCCAATATAACATATCACAGCAACACATAACATCACATGTCATCAACGTAAGTAAATATGCGTATCCCAATTGACGTTTACATATAGCAACGAACCCGGTGATACATCACATATTACACTTACGGTCGCAGAAAAGAAAGTGAAAAACTACAACAATTGGAATCCGCAACCACCTTAGACATCATAAACCCAATGTATCACATACTTTGGATTTCATGCCTACCAAAAGAATTCCTTAGACATCACATGCCTAACAATTATAAACCCCGCATTTTAGTCTCTATATTGAAAACACTTTCCAATAATCAATCGGGTAATTCAACAAGATTCCCGATAACTTGATCGAATACTCATCGGAAACTTTAGTAGACGGCCGCATCCCCGATACCGTCGACGAAGTGCACTTAGACGGAACACCGCGGCCGCGAGCACCCGACCGGATGCTTTTGGCGACGGGGTTCTCCTACAGTCACTTGGTCAGGGCTATGGGGCGTGGCTATCTAGTAAGGTTACCCGGCGAGTATCCGCGTACGCTACGTAATTGCGATGGACTTTTGATCCACATCAAAATACCGTGGCAACCGATCAAATGAGACTAACTTGCTAAATTTATAAACTTCAAATCAGTTTTCACAAAACCGATTATGTGGATTCCAAATATTGTATCACAATCATAGATAGCTAGACGATATTAAACTTTTCGATCGAATAAACAAACTTCCAAAATTTCCCAAAGAGCTCAACACTTGAGCGGAGTTTTAAAAATACCCAGAACATGCCACAGCATCTATGAACCAACCGTAGAAGGGTCAACCATTGCCTCACCTATGGCGCCGCGGAACTACCATAAACCCTAGGGTTTGATGGCAGTTCCGACGGTCATAGAATCGAGTTAGGGTTTCGTTCTTCTAGAGGGTCCATAGAAAACACCTGCACGGTTTTCTGAAGATTTTAAACTTGGAAAAATCCAACTCTTGGAAAATTTCCAGCGAGGAAAAATATGGGTTATTGATATCCGTTCGAACTTTTTAACGTCGTCTAAATAACCCGAATAGATGTTAGAATTACGACTACGAAACACTCCGAATTTCCTTTGCACAAAAATAACATCACATGCAATTTTATCAAAAACAAGCAACACCTGAAACACCAAAACCCAGAGACTGGAACACCATAAAAAATTGAGGCCATAATTCCCTAATAAAACCGATGTGGCCGGTTTTTCAAGGCATGTGGTCGGCCATTTTCCGGCAAGGATGGCTCAGGTTTCTGTGGTGTTCATGTGACATCTCATGTGACATTCTGCAGTTGCTTAAAAAAAATTTGACACCTTAAAAAATTCGACAGAAACTGTGTTTTTGTATCGGGTGTTTCGGAGTTGTTTCAGTTTCGTAATACTACAACATCGTCTAATTCTCTAGCATGGCTTTGATACCACTGCTGGGTTCCCTAGGGAGGCAGCAAGGTTTCGGGAGGCATCGTCCATGCCGTTTTAAAAATTTGACGTACTAAAGAACCCTAACCTAGAATCTTAACTAGAGATTTAGATGAATCATGCATGCAAACAACTTTACATACAAAGTGAACAAGGAATACAGCCTTTGTAGACCGGTCCTTCACTTCAATAGCTCCATGTAGTAGTCCCTTCCCTCCAAGTAGTGAACTCCCGGACTCTAGAAAGGCTCCACAAGATGAACGGAACATGCTTGCTTGAAGTCTTCGAGGCCGAAGATGATCTACATCGAGAAGACACCAACTCAAGCTATCTCTTCACTAATATGGAATTAGTTAAGCAAACACCCTAAACTAAATGGCTAATATAGTAAAGGATGATGAAGTAGGAATTTTTCTCACTTTAGAAATTTTTTTCTCACTTATTTTCCTCACCTCCTAAAAACCTAGAGAGCTCTTGGAGATGAGGACGAAGATGAAGTGTGGATGGAATAATGAGTGAGAATAGCAACCATGGGTGAGTTAGTGTCATACACTAACTCATGTAGAGAATAAACCATGGCTAACAATAATGGTTAGGTTAATAAATATCTACAAGTAAAAAAAATTAGTGGACTTGGTCAATGGTTCCACAAGCTTTTACAAGCTTCAACCATGTGACATTTTCCAACTAATTTGTTTTACTTTAAATACACAAAACCTCACATTATTATAAGCATGGTGTGAGTCTCATACACACATGTAGTGTAACGCTTTGAAAATTCGTTTAGGTTAATTTCGTGTTAATTAGCGATAATGCGTGTTTTCCATAAAAACCTCGTTAATAATTATTTTCCACGTTGACCGGAATAAATCTATTTTAATGGTGAAATTATGTATTTACATATATAATTGTGTTTTATTAGTTAACATTTAAATTAGTGATCGCTTAACTATCTAATTTGTTTATTTATTATTTACTAAACTAGATTTTTAATTATCTTGCACTAATCCAATTTTACCCTACTTTAAAATGTGTTTAGCAATCATGACAAATCAACATTTATTTTGTAGCATGCCATTCATTTTAATTCTTTATGTTTCTATAATCCTTTTTAAAACAACAAAAGAAAATAAATAAGAAAAAAGAAATGAAAAATGGGAGCATGGTGTATTTATGAGGCATGGGGACTTTGACTTTGAGCACAAACACACACACTCTCTCCCCTCACTGCCCCTCTTGCTCTCGGCCAGCCCCAGTAGCAGCCCCCTCCCCTTCATTTCTTCTTCTTCTTCTTCTCTCAAAATCCAAGCTCCATTTCAAAGAAAACCCAAGAATTCTTGCAAAAATCATCACTACTCTCTCTTTTACAATTAAGCATGGCTCTTGGCAAGTCTCCATGGTACTAGCATGGTTGGATCACCTTCTTAGACCATCTTGAGGTATAAAGCCAAGTTAGTTACCATTTTGCGAAAATTTTAGTTTAATGTAACTTAATTTAGTGTTTAGTGGTAATTAATGCTAATTATGTGAATTAAAAGGAAATTAAGATAGGTTAGTATTTTTATGGCTTGAGTAGGTTAATTAAGAGTTGTTAGTGTTAATTAATCCAAGTCTTTTCATAAGTTTACGCTAAAATACCCTAATGTCGCCAATGATTGTTTTAAAACGTTTTTGAATCAAGTTTTAGGATACGGAGTATCTGCTATATCTGTGATTATTTTCTGGGATAACAAACATATACAGAATACTATACATGGTAATTAGAGTGTTGTGTTGTGATACGAGCCCGTTTCACCCCCCTTCGACCCGGCGACAATACCCTGTTCTCCAAGCTCGCCGGCCCTCTGGTGGAGTTGGGTGTTGGTGCTTTGCAGGAAGGTGTCTGCATGTATTTTACGGTATTTGGTATTGATTGTTTTCTTGGTTTTTTCTCCAGGTAAAATCTGGGACCAATTACCTATAATTGGTGTAGTGTGACTTGCGCGACACGTACGCTCCGAGTCTGGGTTTGGTGTTTTTTGAGTATCACAGCCAATCGGGATAGTTCTGACTTTACCACACACGTTTTGGTATTTTGAGTGCACACGCGTTAGCTTGTGACGCTAGTTTTCTCGTATGGTCTTGTAATCGCGTTTGCAGGATATTAACCTTATGTTTATTGCATTGTGTGATTCTAGGATCGGTCGCGGAGACATCAAACGCGATACGGAAAGGGAAAGCAGTGATTAGACCAGGCTAGCTGAGGCATTCCGGTGAATAGATGTACACATCTACGGGGGAATCGTTTGGATGGCGCAAAACCCCCGATAGTTAGAATTTCGATTGTACTTGCACTAATATGCGTAGTTCATAGTTATTCATCTCGTTGCATCGCATAAACTGTTAAATATATATATATATATATATATCTGTGTGTGTGTGATATCATCTCATAGGACACTCGCGCTATTACCATTGGTTTATGCTACACGGGCACTATTCATGGAGACACACACGCCTTGGTAATTGCTATGGAACGAACACTATATAGTTTATTTAAATCCGAATCTTATCAATTGCGCCAATTATGATTAATAAACCTGTATTTATATTTTCAATTCATCGGGATGGATACGTAGGATTGCTAGTCATATGCATATATCTCATTGCATCATCGTTCATGCATAGTTTTCTAGTTCCGCATCGCATTTCATATTGTTGATATCATAGACATTCATGTATTATGATTCTTCTCGAGAATTTATGTATTTTTGAGATTTATGGATTTGGAGAAACCGTAAGAATTTAAAAACGTATTACCATTTTAAAAAATGTCCGTTGCGGTTTTCTCGTGATATGATGTATGTATAGTCCACCATGAGATTTCTCGGTTCTTGAGCGGTATCATACACCCGATTCGAGGAGGAGGAGGAACCGTCTGTGGGTGCATGGTGGACCCGGTGCGGTACCCCGGGGCAAGATGGTCGCAGATGATGGCGTTGAGCCTGGTGATTGATTCTAAAATTTCGGATCGTATTTTGAAATGTAATCACAACCAAAGAATTTATAACCGCAATCAATTAACGGTGTCGATGTAGTTTCGTTAATGAGAACGGATCGTCCACAGATATTCGTGTATTTGTTCGATCTTGCTTTAGATGAGTTGAAATGAAAATATAAAAGAAAATTCAAGAAATAGATTCATGATTTAATTGAGTTGTCATTTCAAGAAAATCAAGAAAACATTCAAGAATTTGAAATCAAGAAAGTGTCCAATATCAATGTAGTTATCAAGATTATGTAGAATAACTTGTAGGAATCGATCAAATTAGTAGTAATGATGAATACTAATAATGACTAATCTTATCTATTGATGGATTGCAGCTAGATCAATGACGATGAGTGAAGATTATGGATCTATTGAAGAAACTAGGGTTTCTCAATCACTATCCCTTGTCTTTTCATTGATCATCATACGGATCTAGCCTATAGCAATGAAAATCATCAATCGTTTGATCCCTAATTTGCAACGAAATAATCAAGAATTTGATCTCGCTCCAAATTAGGTCATTGATGATTCTTTTTTCTAAAGTTCACAATTCTCATAAGACTTAAGATTAGTAAAAGAATTTCATCATCATTTGATCTACCGATTCTCTCGATTCCTTTACAAGCGGAGATTTCACTCACACATCATGAAAATTAATGAATCAAGAACGAGAAATTTCATAATGCAAGAATGTAAAGAAAGTGAGAATTACAATTATCACCTTTATTAAATCTCCTTCAAATTACACATCTCTATTCGAGTTTACAAGACTATCTCTCGATCGCTCCTTTGAAAGGGAATTTGTCGTCGATCTTCGCTCGGCTCGATCGCCGTGAGACATAGATCGTCGCGGATCTCTTGCTCTTGATGATGATCGGCGTTGCGATAAAGGATTTTGGATTTTCGCTTGATTTTGCTTTCAATGGATCTTGATTTGATTGGATCTCAAGTTGTGTCACTCAACTTGAATTGAATTGTGGCTCAATGTGTAATTAATGAACAACTTTTTGAACCCCCTAAAATTTAGATCTAGATCCCCTTTTATAGATCTCCGACTTGGTAGTTAGAGAGCGCCTTCTAGAATGAGATTGTTACAAGGAGCCTTCTAGAATAAGGTTGTTATGCAGAGCCTTCCAGAAAAAGCCACGTGGTAATGAAGCGTCTTGAGGAAGCAAGGTTGTTAGAATGAAGCTTCTGGAGAGGACACGTCATCGGAGCTCCCAATTCGGCCGCGGATCCGCGGCAACTCGGCCAACTCGGCCGCGGTTCCGCGGCCATATGATGAGTTCACTGGCTCATTTTTCTGGGGTGTCTTAGTGTTGGTTTTTGGGTGTTCTTTTGATGTCTGGAATCATTTAATCTCTTCTGAATCTCTGACAGATTTTAATTCTTTGACTTGCTGCGTTTTATCGGCAATTTTTGCGATTCCAGTTCTTTGACCTGAATAATTGTCTGCACACAATCTCAATGAAGAATGTTGAGATACAAAACATTATACGTGAAATATTTACACACAATTTCCTTCATAATGCCAGTTATAATGTATAACACATGTTATTTGATATTTTGCAGACGAATAGCTAATATGTGCTATATTTATACCAAACACTTTTAGATGATTAGAAAGAGTAGGGAAATTGTCGTGTTGAAAGTACAATATTTTCGACTGAAAAAATTCCCCCAAACTTAATTTTGGTCGTCTCAAGTAAATATCTTTTATTCAAGAGAAGGAGAAAATAAAAGAAAAAGAAAAAAACTAACTAGCATATTTTCGTAGGCAACACGATTGTACTGAGCACGTGCAACAAGCCTTTAAACCTCTAGGTATCCCTAGTAAGAGGAGTGTTGTCTCCTGAGGGTTTTGAGCGGATTGCACCTACAAAATCCTATAATAAAAGGAAAACTATGAAAGTTACATATAAAGATAGGAATTGTAAAATAAAAAGACTTTGAAAATCAGAGTTTCCAACTACACTAGCTTTTCAGTTGTCATGAGCCATATCTTAATAGTCATGAAAAGATGTTAGAAATCACATCATCCCTCAATAAAACATCGTCTTTATTCTTCATTCCTATCTTTCTTCCAAACACCGATCATATACCCCTACGCGTGCGTAAGAGACATCCCTACACTCGGAGAATTCAATTCAAGCTATCATACTCTTGTCCATCTACCTCAGTACTTTTTAATCGGTGAATATTTAGATGGATTTGCTTACACATTTTTCATGCGATCGTTAATACATTTTGAGGTACTAACCGACCGATTACTCATGTGCTTACTGATTAGGCGTAAATAATATTTTCCTCATCTTGTAACACCTAAGGCTTAGCAGTGACTCCCAAACCAGTTGGTCTAAGGCACTAGGTGATGAAGCACTCTCGCTATATTTTTTATTGCTGCCTTGGTGTTTACAAAACCAGTGTTCATTTTTCTACACCATTTTATATTTTATTCTTCATTTATTTTCTTCGTACTTAGGTTTTTTGGACAAGAGCATTTCAAGGTATCCTCTACTATCCCGAGTTTCAAGACGTGTGTAAGTGCGTATAGTAGAGTATCAACATTCAAATGTTTGGCTTCCAGAATAGGAACTATTTTTTAGACTTATTTTTATCCGCAGATTAGTGACTTCTTTCATTTTACTAACCCTTGGGACAACGGCTCATAACTACTTATAACTACTTCTGTCTAAGAAAACATCTAACTTTCTTGGTTTTCTTAAACTTTTCTAATCTTTTAAACGTAATTTTTCACTTTCTAATCTTTTATTATAAAATAAAATTTTTGAAATCTTTTGTGTTTTGTGCTTATGCAAAGTGATGCGAAGTGATGCGAAGTGATGCGTAAATAGGCATAAACCTCCCCCAAACTTGTTTACAACAGTGTCCTCACTGTTATCATCTTTTAAAAAACCTGTAGGCTTGGGAGGAAAAGTTATTAACGGGGACAAGAATATATGGACATGAAAATCTCCCCCAAACTTATTTTTGGCTCACAATTTTGAAGACAACTTTTATTTTCAAGAGCGAAAAATATAAACCCCCCCAAAAAAAACTTGAGTTAAACAATATTAAGCTTTTTTAAAGTCATAAGAGGGGGGTAAAGTAATTTGGTCAATATAAGGCTTTACAAAGACAAAAAATTAATACCAACCATTCAAAGAATTTATCAATGTAACGACCCGGTTGGTGGCAGAACATGTTGTCTGCAGCCCAGAAGAAATGGGGAAGAGATAAGGGGTGTAATAGAACAGGTTTGAGTCTTAAATTATAGAAATGAAAGAATGAGGATGAATGACAGCGAGAATGTGAATGATTAGGAATGAGTGGAGCATTTGCATTCTCGTATCTTATAAGAAGGAGTGGTGGAGGCTCAACTTCTATAGGTGGAGGTTGATTAATCACTAAATCCGTGTTGTATAGGAATGCAAGTTCGTCAGCAAAAAGTTCTTCAAAACATTCATCAATGGTGTGATTGAACATTTTTCTGTAATTAAGTTTTGTTCCAGAATTTATCATACTTGATTTGTCAAAAATTATGGAGGTAAGAGACTCGAAAAACTCATCTACCTCATTTTCAAAAGTATCCAAATCAAGTTGACTTTCTGGTATTATTGAACTTGAATTATCGGATTGTGATTCATCAACACTCACTGAAATAGAAGAAGAACCTGGGAAAGTAAAAGGTGAAATGGGTAAACAAATTGATGTATCGAGGATCGCTAAACCGGATGTGGGAGGTGTAGGCTGAACTTCGGTCTGCTGTTCGGTTATACTATTATCATCAACTTCAAGACGCATTTGGGGTTCGGGAAGAATAATTAAAGTCTCAAGATGATGACCACAAGGAAGTGAAAGGACCTGATGAATTGGTGGGACAAACTCATCCAAAATTTTGGGTTCATCAATCAATATATCCCCAACGTCAATCACCTCATTCAAGTGAAGGTTAAAATTCTCAAACACCTCATTAAAAGTATGGTTTTCAATCAATTTTGGTTCAAGAGTGGAGGTGTAGAGATCACAAGGGTTTGGTATGGTTTCACTCGAAATGGACCCTTCACAGTCGGGTAAATCAAACAATGAAAAGTCACACAACTTATCATATATTCTATCTTCAATTGGTGAATCATTTGGTGTACTCAATGAATCTGTGAAACTGGAGTTGTGGATTTCAGTTTGGAAAGGGGAGGTTTGATTTGGAAGGGTGTACAGTTCTCTCTCACTACCCAAATTCTCACTTTGTTCTATGGCCATATTAGACATTGAAAAAAAAATTTAGCTAGTTCGGAACTAGTTGCTCTTTCATATTTAGCCATGCTTCCCTTCCATTCCTCTCTGATGCGGTTAAACATCACTATACCTTCTTCTAATTTCCGCTCAAGCCTAGACTTGGGTTGACAAGAGGTTTCAGGATAAGATTGAAATTCTTATGGATAAGTAAAATTCACAAATGATTGATTAGAATGAGTGTCTAGAGAAGGTGGAAAAGTCGGATTGGATTGATAGGAATTGAACGGTTGTGAAAATTGGGCAGGAGTAGGATCAATATTTTGATAAGAAGAATATTGATATTGGTTTGTTGGTGGGCTATTTTCAATAGTCATCATATATGCCACAAACCTATTATGAAATTCTTCTTTGGAAAGTGGTGGTGATGGTTGATATTGGTCCGGATTGAAACTTTGGCCGTTAGCCCTCGCTATATGCTCAGCAATGGACATGCGTCTAGGAGCATCCTCACTCGGAGTATCAATTGAAACAGATATAGAATTAGGATACGGTTGATAAGACCTGGACTGAGGTGGCCAACTGTTTCTACCCGCTTGTTCTATCCAATCTCTTAAAAATATTGGAGAGTCGGATGGTATACCCAAGCGATTACGAAGACAAGAAATATCTGGTTGTGGATAGCAAGGCTCGGCAAGAGTTCGTCTGTTTGGGTCACTCATTATAAGAAGAGAAGAGGGGAAAAGGGGTAAAAAAAGGGAGAAAATAATTGGTTTGTTTTGAAAAAAGACGGATTTACGAAAATTCACACAAAAATGCACAAGCAACCCTAGATCTAATGTTCACCTAGGTCAAGTCTCTAGACCGCTCCTAGACTTCCAGAAGATGAATCGTAGGATAAATGCTCTACTGCCTCTTTATTTTTTCTGTGGCCAGGTAAGTGTCAGGTAAGTGGGAGGTTATCCGCTACGTAAGTAAAGGGCCTAATTAAGTAACCACTTGCCTTAGACACGCTTGCCTTAAACACCACAAAAGAAATGTGGATAAGTAATAGATTACCCATGACCTTCTTCTGTCCTAATTGAGCGCGACGGTCCTTAGAGTCTTGTCTAGATATTTTTTAGTTTAATGAAGGGTGATGCGGATGCTACTTTTGTGATTTTTGGGGCTTAGGAAGGGTAATGAAATTCCTACCTAATCTGAATTAGGTCTTTGCCCCTTAATTTCCGTATTAAAATATGCACAAAACAACCAATTTCAAGAAACACAACAAGAATTTTATTTTTTAAGCAGCGCTGCGAATATTTGCAAAGAATCTTGCAGAAAATTGTTATTGGACAAGATCAGAGAGAAGAGGAGAGAACAGAGAATATACCGCAGAAGTTTGGAACACTGAAACACCTAAACGGCGGTGGAACCGCCGCAAAAACCTGCCATTAGCCGCGGATCCGCGGTTCACAGTGGGAATTAGGGTTTCAAAAATTTTCTGTTGCTTCCTGTACTCCTCTGGATTCTTCAGAAAGTCCCTGAATCTTGATCTCACCGCTAAAATGATTCCAGATTCCCACTCAAAAATTCAAACACTAATCGTTAAGCACTTGAAGCGATTCTTGAATTAAAATTTGATGGAATAATCAATTTTCAACTCAAATAGCAAGAAAGAACAAATTACGCACGCATTCCCGGCAACGGCGCCATTTGATTGATTCTAAAATTTCGGATCGTGTTTTGAAATGTAATCACAACCAAAGTTATAACCGCAATCAATTAACGGTGTCGATGTAGTTTCGTTAATGAGAACGAATCGTCCACAGAGATTCGTGAATTTGTTCGATCATGCTTTAGATGAGTTGAAATGAAAATATAAAAGAAAATTCAAGAAATAGATTCATGATTTAATCGAGTTTTCATTTCAAGAAAATCAAGAAAACATTCAAGAATTTGAAATCAAGAAAGTGTCCAATATCAATATAGTTATCAAGATTATGTAGAATAGCTTGTAGCAATCGATCAAATTAGTAGTAATGATGAATACTAATAATGACTAATCTTATTTATTGATGGATTGTAGCTAAATCAATGACGATGAATGAAGATTATGGATTTATTGAAGAAACTAGGGTTTCTCCTTCACTATCTCTTGTCTTTTCATTGATCATCATACGGATATAGCCTCTAGCAAAGAAAATCATCAATCGTTTGATCCCTAATTTGCAACGAAATAATCAAGAATTTGATCTCGCTCCAAATTAGGTCATTGATGATTCTTTTTTCTAAAGTTCACAATTCTCATAAGGCTTAAGATTAGTAAAAGAATTTCATCATCATTTGATCTACCGATTCTCTCGATTCCTTTAAAAGTAGAGATTTCACTCACACATCATGAAAATTAAAGAATCAAGAACGAGAAATTTCATAATGCAAAAATGTAAAGAAAGCGAGAATTACAATTATCATATTTATTAAATCTCCTTCAAATTACACCTCTCTATTCGAGTTTACAAGACAAGCTCTCGATCGCTCCTTTGAAAGGGAATTTGTCGTCGATCTTCGCTCGGCTCGATCGCCGTGAGAGTGGATCGCCGCGGATCTCTTGCTCTTGATGATGATCGGCGTTGCGATAAAGGATCTTCGATTGTCGCTTGATTTTGTTCTCAATGGATCTTGATTTGATTGGATCTCAAGTTGTGTCACTCAACTTGAATTGAATTGTGGCTTAATGTGTAATTAATGAACAACTTTTTGAACCCCCTAAAATTTAGATCTAGATCCCCTTTTATAAATCTCCAACTTGGTAGTTAGAGAGAGCTTTCTAGAATGAGGTTGTTATAAGGAGCCTTCTAGAATAAGGTTGTTATGCAGAGCCTTCCAGAAGAAGCCACGTGGTAATTGTAAGTGCACGGCGGCGCCCCGGCCTCCATCCCGAGGCCAAATGCGGAAGCGATGGCTAACTTTAAATTTTCTTGAACCGGCACCACCGCGCACTAGAACCCGGATCGTACCATTAACTAGTCCTAGCTAACTATTAGATGGGGAAGAGAGATATACCGAACGATCTGTGTCCTCCGGTCTTCTCGCCGTCGTCCCGATCTCCCGCGGAATGTCCCGTCTCCACCTCCTCGCCGGAAGGGCACCACGTCGCCTGCATCTTTTATGGGCTCCCGCCTCTATACCGAGGCAACTCGGGCACGAAGCTGGCAAGTCGACGTGCCCAAGATTTGCTGTAGAATGTAGTGTGGAACTCATGTCTCATTTTGGGGTTGTAGGAATTGCCATATGGTGGAGGAAATGAACTATGGAGTTTGGAGATGGAACTTGTGGGAATTTTTGCAAAGCCAAATGAACAAAATCCACACACATGAAAAATAGGCAGCCCCTCCTCAAACTTGGCCGGCCATGTATATAGAAATGGAGAGAATGAGAGAGGTTGTGAAGTTGTGAGAGTGTGAGCCAACCAATCAAGCAAGAGAGAGAAAGGGTGATGATGACAAACAATGATCACAAAGCAAACCCTCACTCCACCAACCAATCAACAACCATGATTGTTTCAAAGGTCAAGCCATCATGATAGAAGAAGAAGTCAAATGGTCAAAGGATGGTGCAACCATCATGACACAAGAATATGCAAAGACCCCCTTCCAAATTGCTTATTTGCACAAATGCAAATAAGCCCTCCTCCACCAATCTTCGGCAATTGAAAGATACAAATGAAAATGGCCGAAACGGAAAGCAAACTGGCAACTCCAGAAAACTGGTCCCGTAATAAATTACAGGAAAACCCCGATACTGTGTATACACACCCGGATCTGTATTCCGACCGAAATACAAATGCAATGAGACAAAATCTACACTGTACTATACTAGGATCCGGCTTAAACCAAAACCGGCTAGTATAATCCGTTCGATCCTGATCCGTGCAATACCGCACGTATCTGATCGAACCCTGCCATATATCCATACGGCCTGTAGTACAAACTGTCCGATCCTGATCCGTGCAATACCGCACGTATCTGATCGGACCTTGCCATATCTCCATACGGCCTCTAGTACAAACTGTCCGATCCTGATCCGTGCAATACCGCACGTATCTGATCGAACGCTGCCATATCTCCATACGGCCTCTAGTACTAACCGTCCGATCCTGATCCGTGCAATACCGCACGTATCTGATCGAACGCTGCCATATCTCCATACGGCCTCTAGTACTAACCGTCCGATCCTGATCCGTGCAATACCGCACGTATCTGATCGGACCCTGCCATATCTCCATACGGCCTCTACAGCGTTTCGCCCGAAACTTGAGTAACTGAATGTGGGGGACTCTAAAGACTCGTCAACACCTTGGTTGTGGATTTAACCACCAGCACGTCAGAGGTATAAGCCAATACGTAACGGGCCACCAGCTATTGACCAAAAGGGACGTCGATGAGTGAACTCATCCTGACACCCTACTGAGCCTGTCAGTGACAATATCCGTACAGTCCGGTCCGTTCGTCTATGAGCATCGCATGGCGGGCCTAGGGGGTTGGTAAAAGTCAGACCCCCAAAAGCGGTACAAGTCGTGTCGGAGTGTAGCCCAGAACACCCTGAGATACTACTGGAATACCTACCAGTAAATCTCCTGCCTCGGCCGAGGGCTTCGTGTAATGGCTCTCCTAGACACAGCGCGACCTCACCCCAATACCGGGAGAGACGAACCCCTGAAAATCCGCTCACTGCCTCCATGTGGCTCGGGACTGTACCCAACTAAAACCTGTTTGCACGTCTCCTTTAAGCGTGGTAGGGTAGTAATCAAAGTACAGTGGAAACTCACACGAGACAAATGACGATCCCCAGGTCAATGAACTAACCTGTACACATGTCACCAGGGAACTGCTATCTGACGTCAGGTATAAGACCAACTAGCATGTTCCCGGCGAGTCCTGTCCGATGTACTCATAACCCAATAAGCACCTGCATACATCTTAGGTGAACCAACTGACACCAGTGGCTTGTGAGACCGGCCACCGCCCCTCATCGGGGTCTCGACTGTATACACTAGTCTACTCTGGAGTATCGATGCCCTATCTCGAAACTCCCACGACTAGGGACCTTTTAAGGATGTGCTTATAGACTACCATCTCCCACGTATATAATCGCCCTCATACTGCTGGTGGTCAAGCAAGAATCCTAGGGGCTCTATCAACGTGTAATAGCGACCTGTCAGGTCACCTAAAGCAGTACACGATGATAAAGATAAACCAGATAGCATACTATCATCTCGAGTAAGACTGTCCTACTGGGATAGGTCCTCCCTCAATCATTGCAATCACGTGCCTGTGATCCAATAATTGACTCTGAGGGCACTATCTCCAACAATCTCCCACTTGCACTCAAGGCTAATTATTGCGATGTCGCATACTCACAGCCCGTGTGATACCGAACACCCAACTCCTCTACTAGTCAGTCTCACAAAGCTCGCTTGCGAAACTATTGCGTTCGAGGAATAGCCTTAGTGAGTGGATCCGCTTTGATGTATCTTTCTATGTCTCTCAATATCTCAAGTTCGCGGAGAAAGCCATCTCCCGAAATGAGCAATACCTGTCTTAGAATGTGTCTGGATGTCTGATGGGACCTAGCTCATAAATGAACTCCAAATCCAAACTTCTTAGACTGTATCGTCAACTGAACTCAATCAGTATCCTGCGCCATGCCTCCCTCAGTATTGCCTTGGACCACCTGTCCAAAATACTGCCCTTCGTCAGAAGGAAAACTATAACTCTGACAACCTCCTTGTTGTCCAGGTCACCTTGGAAGCCTGGAATGATAACTGTCTCCCGAATGAGGCTGTCGTTATCATATCCCTAGAACATCCACTTATGTTCTAAAACTGCTTCCGACTGCTTCTCCAGGATTGGATCAATGTCAACTTATTGCATCTAGTGCAAGAGTAACATCTGGTGTGGTACTTGACATCTCATGATTGACTCAATTGCCTGAGCAAGTGATCTGTCAATCATGCACATCCCTCTCCCCTTTGGTCTGTAAGACACCTTTAGAGAGGGTGACTCCATTACCTGCAGGTTCACTACCGTGCCAGGAGTCGTCCATTCTAAATGCCCTTAGAATGCTGTCTAAGTACCCTTAATTGGGAAACCACCCAAATCTAGATCTAAAACCATAGATCTAGTAACCAGTATGTCTGATATAATGTCCAAGTCCCATGTGGAGAAACTACTGTGTGACGACCAAAGTATAACCGATCGTAGTATAGGAGTTTCTTTTCCTATTCTGTGTATGTCATCCAAATACCATGACATCACACCCTACTACCTTCTCAACAGATCCATCCCCTATTCTGATGAAGTCAAACCTATGACTGTCACATCAGAAATTGATGATCTATCTCCGCTATATCTGCTTTAGTCTATAAATAGACATAAGCCACCTGTCCACCAATGCTTCCGCTGCTCCCACTGCCTACGACAACCCTCTGGCAGAGTCATATATACGTACACTTCTAAAGCTAGTGTAGAACGACGCTATACTCATCCTCTTGCCGGGTCTCGCAGCCTGGAACAACAGCAATGGCAAGTGTGGGTAAACAAGAACTTCCCTGTCACCGTCCTTGAGGCTACCGGAGTACCTCTCGGGTGCCTGAAGTTACCCACCTTATCTGCGGAGTGGCTAATGGAATGTCAATCCAGATTGAATCTTTAGGTTCCTATGAAATCTTCAGTAATCGTTTGTGGTTCTGGAATCACTTCCAGTTCTACCATACTCCCACTACTGTTTTCTGAAAAAATCCATTTTTAATAAAACTGTGGCGAGTCTAGAACAATATCACTATTGATCTTTCAGATGGTAGAAAGTCAACCCTTGTCATAGCCTGGGTCAACCCACAAACAGCCATTACAGAAACGTGCCTTGAGTTGTCCAGTGTCTGGTTTTAATCATAAGCCGGACAACTCCCCGTGCCTTAACATCGTTAAGACATGAACTGTTCTATATCCAATATAGAACCAGAGGCACTGATTTAATTGAACCAGATTCAAATCATGCAGCTATCTCCAGTGCATGTTAACTAAATGGAAGGAGGCCGATCAGCGTTTCTCAACTTAGGAATGTTTCCAATTATGAGTAACCTGAAAGAGAAGCAAGTTCTCTTAATCATTACTATCAACTGAATACCAGACTCAAGTATCTACATCTCCGATCACTTTGAAGAATCCCGATACTTGCAATACTTGGTTCTCTACTTTATTCAAATACCTATAACTTCTCAAAATTCGGACCCTATGTTTCCACGAAACACCTGTCTAAAAACTAGAGAAGTCATAAGTAAACCGAATATAGTACGAGGACCTACCCCTCTGTCCTGATGGACCCTGGACAACATACAATACTCTGTATAAGTCTCTTGAGTTTGATAACTCAATCACTGTGTGTCGTAGGTTGAAAACTGTACTTATGGTTAAGAAGAATTACACCGCTGTTTAATGCTCCTTATCTAACCATCCACTGATATAGGTAAATGTCATAGACATAATATCAAAAAGGTATATCTCACTCTATAAAAATAGACGTACAGATGTATCAATTTGAAATTGGTGCATAACAGCGGATATTCAAAACCAAATATTTGCCGACTGGCAAACAGTCCAGGCGACTTCCTCAAATATCACCGATTACAACGAATCCCGATATAATGAGGATGATCACCCAATTCCCAATAACTTACTCCCACTCATCATCTGTAAAACCATACAGATGTGAGAATCATACCTGGTAAATACATACCCTGGAGCAAGTATCTAACTGGGAAATCAATTTTCCTTTAACAGTACACAGTGAAACTGAAACATTGAAATGTTTCGATGGGGTATCCTGGTATTCTTAGTAATGCCTCTTCCATTATCCAGATTCACAATTTTAACCGTATAATTCTTTTCCACCTTTCCAAATCCCTTTATATGTCTTTAGTCATTACCTTCTGTACACCCCTTTAGGCCAAATGGTTTTCTTCCTTCCCTACCGTTCGGCACCAGCCTATGGTTTGGAAGAAGACTATCCAATAAGCATAATGGGTGTACTGTCCTAATCTTAGGAACACTCGCAAAGCGAGAGAAGGTGAAGATAAAAGACAACCGAATAAACCTTATTCCTATTTCTCCTGAACCAGAATCCATCCCCGAACTGGAACAAGTTCCTTTCGAGTTCGTATATAACCATACGATGGAGTATCCAATAAACTGTGGATCTTCGTAGTGATACGGAGTGTTCTGGAGAAATACAAAGGTGATTTAGGATTGGCGAATAAATACTTGGTTTGGTCGTGAATAGCAGTCGCAATTTACTTTGCCCCCTTACTAATCCCTTAATTTGTCTTAACTTAATACCTTCTGTACACCATCGTTATGCTAATTGGTTTTCTTCATTCCCCACCGTTCGGCACCAGCCTAAGGTTTGGAAGAAGACTATCCAATTTGCGTAATAGGTGTACTATCTCCTAAACCAAGGAGTACTCGCAACCTGAGAGAAGGTAAAAGGAAAAGACTACTGAATAGTCCTATCCGTTTTCTCCAGAACCGGAAACCATCCTCGAATAAATTCTTTCGAGTTCGTATCTAACCATACGATGGTTTTGTCCAATGGAAGTGGACGTTCGTAGTAATACGGGGTGTCCTGGAGAAAAGGGTAAAAGTAGGAGTGGCAATGAGGTTTGCAACTCTGACAATCCAAAAGCCAGTGTTTGGGAAGGTTCGGTCAACTTGGTCACTGAGTCATAGTCATAGGGTCGGGTCAATGGTCGCTGCCAAAGAGAGAGAGAAAAGAAACACTCAGCGTGCACTCTAACCTAGATCAGAATGATTACCAATTTATCTAATCTGGAAACCTCCCACTGTACCGTCAAATTCTCCTCAAAACCTGAAAGAAGAATTAGTCGGGATCACCTGAGGAGTAAACCAACTCATCAGTGGGAATCGGGATCCAACTATCATCGCATGATAACGTGACGGAATCCGCTCACATCATCACACTCCAGAAGGTATGTGCATATCTGGCAAGTTTCAGTTTCTTTAGAAACTCCCGATGTGATTTCTGCCCCATGCTCTTATGACCTTGGCGTGAGGTCAAAATATCATAAGTCACATGTCAAGTTCTGCCCATCATTATCCAGGTTGATTTGAACCCACCCGTACATACCCTTGACGTAGGC
The DNA here is from genome assembly GCA_030015575.1 of Agapanthus africanus. Classification (NCBI taxonomy): domain Eukaryota; kingdom Viridiplantae; phylum Streptophyta; class Magnoliopsida; order Asparagales; family Amaryllidaceae; genus Agapanthus; species Agapanthus africanus. The sequence goes on from JASDDO010000008.1 coordinate 370,487,894, forward strand.
CAAAATAGTAGTACGACTGTCCCAAACCAACGCATCTATCTATGCAACAGATAAATACCCGGCAGCTACCAATCACTATGCCTTGGCGTGAGGTCAAAATACATAGCTTGAATACTACCGAATATTTAACCGAAATGATGGAGGGCTACGAATGGTTTCTGGCGAAAACCTTTAACGTAATGAACTTGATATCGTCGAAGGAACGGATAGCTTTTAAAAATATAGTGACGAAAACCTTTGCTAAAGAGGTCACTCCCGGTGAAGGGATCTCGGCACTTTCCCCGTAGAATGAGGTGCAGGATATTCCAACTGAATACCACGATGCAAAGCAAAAGTAATCGGCTATAGTGAAGTTAATACCCTGACGCAAACTTCTGTCCAAAGGGTCACTCCCGGTGAAGGGATCTCGGCCCTTGCCTCGTCGACTGAGGAGCAGGATATTCCAACTGAATACCACGATGCAAAACAAAAGAGAATGTCCTTGCAATAACAGCTTTTTGAAAAGTGTTCCAACAACATCAGATTAGGTTTGTTTTAACTTGCATTGATCCGAATCAACGCAGTCCCATCAATTGATCACACCACAAAGAACGAAAATATACTGATGTACATATATGCCATCCGCATTCGCCACTGGGTCCCGTCATTACCCGTTAGGTTAGCTAACTAACGACAGAGCGGGGACTGGACTAGCACGGATGCAAAACATATACAACATCTACTAATATATATATACCAATATATTATATTTCGCTCAAGGCGTGATAAAAAATGCAACATCACAGAAATGTACAGCATCACAGAACAATACAGATATTTGGGATCCCCGGGTTTCACAGAGCCACTACTGAAACCCGACGTTCCCCTGGTCGTGTAGATAGCCTGTGCAATGAAATCCTAGACCCCTACGGGCGCGGCAAGTTACCCGCCAAAACCTGAAGCGAGGCAGCACCCTTCAGCAACGTGAATGGACCACCCAGCACTTCACGGAATCCGGTAACTTGGGCACCCCGCCTGGGTCAACCTGTACCCCCTACGAGTACGGCGAATAGCCCGCCAATCCTAGAGTAAAGCCCCCTCCGTCTCAATGCCATGAGATGCGGGCTTGTTGCCCTCTAGAACCCGGCTATCCGTGCACCCCTCCGCGGGGTAATCCTAGTACAGAAAGTAAAATATACATACAACGGGTACATCGACCGCAACCTGGTCGTGCCCCAAAATAATAATACAATCATGCAGTGACGGCAGTCCACATGTCGGACGCTCGCCCCGCAATATCAAATGTACAGAATACAACCACAACTGTACTAGCATTGCATCCAGGCTATCCCCCACGACCAATCCGCAACATCACAGCATAACACAGAACATCAACGTGAAAGTCACGTTCGCAAATCCGTCTAACCGGGCTATAGCAGTTAGACTGGATTTACCGATCAAGTGACATTCACGGTCGCAGATATAATATAAATACTGTGAAATAATGTGTTTAAAATATCCGATCGATCAAAATTATAACAAGTGGGCCCCAAGTACTACTGTAGCACATCAAGAAAAACTGGGCCCAAAATTAATATTCCAAAAACCCTATTTTCCACCCAGAAAGCAACTGCAGAAATTTGATGCAGCAATCACACTACAGTGCAGCGGACACGCGGCCTAATGGGGGGTTTGGCCGCGGTTCCGCGCTCCCACAGTCGACTCACTGCGTCGAATTTCTACAGAACGCTTACATCTTCCAGTACATCACTTTTCTACAACCTGAAAAAAATTTCGAGCCAGAAAAAATTCAACAGAAAACTGATGCATGAGTTATTGGGTTTTTGGAACATTTGTTCGATCGGAAGTGTAAAACACATTAGACAAAGCTAGACTATGTTAATGGCGAGGCTCTGATACCACTGTAAGTGCACGGCGGCGCCCCGGCCTCCATCCCGAGGCCAAATGCGGAAGCGATGGCTAACTTTAGTACTTTTCTTGAACCGGCACCACGGCGCACTAGAACCCGGATCGTACCATTAACTAGTCCTAGCTAACTATTAGATGGGGAAGAGAGATATACCGAACGATACGTGTCCTCCAGTCTTCTCGCCGTTGTCCCGATCTCCCGCGGAATGTCCCGTCTCCACCTCCTCGCCGGAAGGGCACCACGTCGCCTGCATCTTTTACGGGCTCCCGCCTCTATACCGAGGCAACTCGGGCATGAAGCTGGCAAGTCGACGTGCCCAAGATTTGCTGTAGAATGTAGTGTGGAACTCATGTCTCATTTTGGGGTTGTAGGAATTGCCATATGGTGGAGGAAATGAACGATGGAGTTTGGAGATGGAACTTGTGGGAATTTTTGCAAAGCCAAATGAAAAAAAAACCCACACATGAAAAATGGGCAGCCCCTCCTCAAACTTGGCCGGCCATGTATATAGAAATGGAGAGAATGAGAGAGGTTGTGAAGTTGTGAGAGTGTGAGCCAACCAATCAAGCAAGAGAGAGAAAGGGTGATGATGACAAACAATGATCACAAAGCAAACCCTCACTCCACCAACAAATCAACAACCATGATTGTTTCAAAGGTCAAGCCATCATGATAGAAGAAGAAGTCAAATGGTCAAAGGATGGTGCAACCATCATGACACAAGAATATGCAAAGACCCCTTTCCAAATTGCTTATTTGCACAAATGCAAATAAGCCCTCCTCCACCAATCTTCGGCCATTAAAAGATACAAATGAAAATGGCCGAAACGGAAAGCAAACTGGCAACTCCAGAAAACTGGTCCCGTAATAAATTACAGGAAAACCCCGATACTGTGTATACACACCCGCATCTGTATTCCGACCGAAATACAAATGCAATGAGACAAAATCTACACTGTACTATACTAGGATCCGGCTTAAACCAAAGCCGGCTAGTATAATCCGTTCGATCCTGATCCGTGCAATACCGCACGTATCTGATCGAACCCTGCCATATATCCATACGGCCTGTAGTACAAACTGTCCGATCCTGATCCGTGCAATACCGCACGTATCTGATCGGACCTTGCCATATCTCCATACGGCCTCTAGTACAAACTGTCCGATCCTGATCCGTGCAATACCGCACGTATCTGATCGAACGCTGCCATATCTCCATACGGCCTCTAGTACTAACCGTCCGATCCTGATCCGTGCAATACCGCACGTATCTGATCGAACGCTGCCATATCTCCATACGGCCTCTAGTACTAACCGTCCGATCCTGATCCGTGCAATACCGCACGTATCTGATCGGACCCTGCCATATCTCCATACGGCCTCTACAGCGTTTCGCCCGAAACTTGAGTAACTGAATGTGGGGGACTCTAAAGACTCGTCAACACCTTGGTTGTGGATTTAACCATCAGCATGTCAGAGGTATAAGCCAATACGTAACGGGCCACCAGCTATTGACCAAAAGGGACGTCGATGAGTGAACTCATCCTGACGCCCTACTGAGCCTGTCAGTGAAAATATCCGTACAGTCCGGTCCGTTCGTCTATGAGCATCGCATGGCGGGCCTAAGGGGTTGGTAAAAGTCAGACCCCCAAAAGCGGTACAAGTCGTGTCGGAGTGTAGCCCAGAACACCCTGAGATACTACTGGAATACCTACCAGTAAATCTCCTGCCTCGGCCGAGAGCTTCGTGTAATGGCTCTCCTAGACACAGCGCGACCTCACCCCAATACCGGGAGAGACGAACCCCTGAAGATCCGCTCACTACCTCCATGTGGCTCGGGACTGTACCCAACTAAAACCTGTTTGCACGTCTCCTTTGAGCGTGGTAGGGTAGTAATCAAAGTACAGTGGGAACTCACACGAGACAAATGACGATCCCCAGGTCGATGAACTAACCTGTATACATGTCACCAGGGAACTGCTATCTGACGTCAGGTATAAGACCAACTAGCATGTTCCCGGCGAGTCCTGTCCGGTGTACTCATAACCCAATGAGCACCTGCATACATCTTAGGTGAACCAACTGACACCAGTGGCTTGTGAGACCGGCCACCGCCCCTCGTCGGGGTCTCGACTGTATACACTAGTCTACTCTGGAGTATCGATGCCCTATCTCGAAACTCCCACGACTAGGGACCTTTTAAGGATGTGCTTATACACTACCAGCTCCCACGTATATGATCGCCCTCATACTGTTGGTGGTCAAGCAAGAATCCTAGGGGCTCTATCAACGTGTAATAGCGACCTGTCAGGTCACCTAAAGCAGTACACGATGATAAAGATAAACCAGATAGCATACTATCATCTTGAGTAAGACTGTCCTACTGGGATAGGTCCTCCCTCAATCATTGCAATCACGTGCATGTGATCCAATAATTGACTCTGAGGGCACTATCTCCAACAGTAATGAAGCATATTGAGGAAGCAAGGTTGTTAGAATGAAGCTTCTGGAGAGGACACGTCATCGGAGCTCCCAACTCGGCCGCGAATCCGTGGCAACTCGGCCAACTCGGTCGCGGTTCCACGGCCATATGATGAGTTCACTGGCTCATTTTCCTGAGTGTCTTGGTGTTGGTCTTTGGGTGTTCTTTTGATGCCTGGAATCATTTAATCTCTTCTGAATCTCTGCCAGATTTTAAATCTTTGACTTGTTGCGTTTTATCGGCAATTTTTGCGATTCCAGTTCTTTGACCTGAATAATTTTCTGCACACAATCTCATTGAAGAATGTTGAGATACAAAATATTATACGTGAAATATTTACACACAATTTCCTTCATAATGCCGGTTATAATGTATAACACATGTTATTTGATATTTTGCAGATGAATTGCTAATATGTGCTATATTTATACCAAACACCTTTAGATGATTAGAAAGAGTAAGGAAATTGTCGTGTTGAAAGTGCAATATTTTCGACTGAACACCCGACAGGGGAGCACTACTGACCGGTTATTTATGACGCGGCGGATATCTTGAGGATACCGACGTAGTCTTGAGATCAGGTATATGGGCCAGTCCGGATTGCCGGAGCCCGAGATCAGGTATATGGGCCAGTCTGGATTGCCGGAGCCCGGGATAATTGAGATATTCATATTTGGTGTCGATGCTTGACACGGTTTTATATTGATTTCATTGATGAAACTACAGCTAAATTACAGAAGTTTTACTAAGATAAGAATACAAAATTCCCATGCTAATCATATTCATATCTCGTATTGTTTATTGCATTCATGTTGCATACATATTAGTGCATCTCATCATATTAGCATATGTAGGTTGCAACCAAATTGTGTACATGTTTACGATAGTCTTATTAGATGTTACTTATTACTCACGAGTTGGCAACTCACCCCCGTCATGCCACAGTGTTTTGCAGGTCCTACCCGTCAGTACAGTAGCGGGAGGCGCACCTCCTCATTTGCTCCTTTTTGCTTGGACTCGCAGCATTGTTCATAGGTGGGTTGCGGGGTTATCTTGTTTCCACCTTGTATCAGTATTGTATCTAGTGTACTCCATCTACCGTATCTACCACTTGTACTAATGTATTTATGACCAAGAGACGAGACAATGAGATTTTTGTACATATATGTTGTTTCTCTGGGTCGAGCTCACTTGAGCTGACATGATGCTTTATTACTTTGTGCTTTTACATGCTTATTTTGCACGGTGATTATATATATTGCGTGTGATTGTGAGTCTACCTTTGGCGCAGAGCTAGCTCCCTCTTGGGGATGCCTTATTTCATGATCTACATATATTCTTGTTTTGTACCCGTTTGGGGCCAGTATTTACAAAGGAGACTCTGTCGAAATTTTCGGAAAAATGTGATTTGCTTTTTTAATGGTTTAATGTGACTTGTTTGATGATAATCACTTTCCTTACTTGCTTTTCCTTCACTATACTGCTTTAATTGGTTTTGATTTCTGGGTTTTGGCTTACTCAGATTACGTACGCCTTGAGACATTTCGTAATTTAAGTGCCAGTCACGCTCCGTACTTTTCGGGTCATGACAAAATTGGTATCAGAGTGTTAGGTTTTACCTTTCTGAGTGTAGGATGACCCTTGGTAGATGGAGTAGGTGACTTAAGACGAGTGACGTAGCGTGTGTATGTTCCGCGGCATACCTACGATACGGTATTTCGCCTAAGTGACCTTAGGATATAATTGCTTGTAATTCCTCCTTTGATTCCTTATATCCCATGATTCAATTGCACTGTTCTTATTATCATGTTTCCTGTACCAGCCATTATGCTACCGAAGGCCACGAGGTCTCAGAGGGCAGCCGCCAGAGATGAGATTCGAGCGGGCTCGTCTGAGACGAGGACCGATCAGGACGTTACGCCTACCCCTCAGGGACAGATTGATCCGCCTTCCCTAGGCCGCATTGACAGGCTAGATTCAGGTATACAGGAGTTACGTCAGATGATGAGAGCATTAGTTGAAGTTAGCCAGACATAGAGATCTGAGGATGTTCCTTCCACTGCACAGACCACGATTGTACCTGCTGCCAAGACAGTTGTTCTTGCTACCTCCGAGACTATTCCAGTATCATTACAGGAGTTTATGAAGCTGAGGCCTCCAGTCTTTACCGGCACAGATGCAGCGGAGGATCCGCAGACATTCCTCGACAGGTTGGCTAGGATTTGTCGTTCGCTGAGATGTTCTGACGATAGAGGGGTGGATCTTGTGAGTTTTCGTCTGGAGGGCCTTGCTCAGACATGGTGTGAGTCGGTCGAGAGAGGTCGAGCTGCAGGTCTACCTCCTATGACTTGGGATGAGTTCACAGCGGTATTTCTTGCCTATTTCCTTCCAGAGAGCGTCCGTGATGCTCGAGCCCGTAGTTTTGAGGTTTTGCGCAAGACTTCATGGATGACAGTGTCCGCGTATGATATCCAGTTTACTCGGTTTTCCCGATATGCTCCTTACCTAGTGGACACTGAAGAGAAGCGCCTAAAGAGGTTTGTGCGGGGGTTAGACACGCAGTTGTTTCTTGCTATTGGCGCCCAACACATCGACACCTATGCAGCTGTGGTGGATGCAGCCTTACTTTTAGAGGAGCGCATTTCGGAGACTTCGGTCGTTTCGGGACCGAAGAGGATTCGTACAGATATACCAGCTCCAGTACAGTTTGGCAGAGGCATGGAAAGCAGAGGTCGTGGCGGATTCTTTCCAGGCCATGGTGGTGGTAGAGGCATGACGCCAGGCCAGTTGTTCAGTTCCTATTCACCAGGTCAGCGGCCACCGCCAGTATGTTTTTGGTGTGGGAGTCCAGGTCACCTTTTTAAGAATTGTACTGCGAGGCGCCAGGGTGAGCCGACAGTTCCTTATATGATCCTTCCACCCACACCCCCTGCTCAGAGAGCTCTACTTCCTACCCCTGGTGGTGCTTTACGCCAGGTAGATTTTTCCAGAGGACGTGGACGTGGAGGTCCTGTTCAGAGAGGACGAGGAGGTAGAGGCCGAGGCAGAGGAAAGACAGCTATTAGTGGGGGACAGGAACGAGTGTTCTCTTTGACTCCGTGGGATGCGCAGGCATCCAATGTCGTTGTGACAGGCACCTTGCCAGTATGTTCTTTCGACGCATGGGTATTATTCGACCCAGGTTCCACACATTCGTATGTATCTACACACTTTGCACTGATGTTGGGCCGAGAGTCGTCATCGTTAGATCAACTGCTTATTGTTGTTACTCCGGTAGGCGAGTTGTTTATCGCTCGATTTGTGTTTCGATTGTGTTCTGTTCGTATCGGGGAGAGGGATTCTTCGGTTGATTTGATTCTCCTCGATATGTTGGACTTTGATGTTCTTCTGGGAATGGACTGGCTTGCCACTTGTTATGCATCCGTGGACTGCCATGAGAAGGCAGTCAGATTTATTTTTCTGGGAGAGCCAATTCTTGTTATTCAGGGAGACCGTAGCGTCACCCTTCCCAGCTTGATTTCTTCTCTTCGCGCGGGTCAGCTCTTGAGGAAAGGCTGTCAGGGATTCTTAGCGTATGTTCGTGATATTAGAGTTGCTGTGGTCCCGTTGGACCAGGCCCCGATTGTGGGCGAGTTTCCTGATGTCCTTCCTGACGAGCTGCCTGGGTTACCGCCTGAGCGTGATATTATGTTCTGCATCGACTTGATTCCTGGAACGGGGCCTATTTCCATACCGCCTTATCGGATGGCCCCGGTGGAGCTTAGAGAGTTGAAGGATCAGTTGCAGGATTTTCTAGATAAAGGGCTTATTCGACCGAGTGTGTCTCCTTGGGGTGCTCCTGTTCTGTTCGTCAAGAAAAAGGATGGCAGTTTGCATTTGTGTATTGATTACCATCAGCTGAACCGGGTTACTGTATGGAACAGATATCCCTTACCTCGTATTGATGATTTGTTCGATTAGCTCCAGAGTGCGGGGCATTTCTCGAAGATTGACTTACGATCAGGCTACCATCATTTGTGGGTTCGGAAGGATGATATTCCGAAGACTGCTTTTCGCACACATCACGGGCATTACGAATTCTTGGTGATGTCGTTCGGGCTCACCAATGCCCCAGCAGCGTTTATGGACTTGATGAACCACATTTTTAGGCCGTATCTTGATCAGTTCATCATCGTATTCATTGATGACATCTTAGTGTATTCCCGGAGCCGAGAGGAGCACGAGCAGCACTTGCGGATCACATTGCAGACTTTGAGAGAGCGCCAGCTGTTCGCGAAATTCTCCAAGTGCGCATTCTGGCTTGACAGCGTTGATTTCTTGGGTTACGTGGTTACGAGAGATGGTATGCATGTGGACCCGAAGAAGATCGAGGCCGTTCAGCATTGACCCAGACCGGTATCAGTTACAGAGATCCGCAGCTTCCTAGGCCTGGCCGGTTACTATCGACGTTTTGTTTAGGACTTTTCCCGTATCGCTGCACCGTTGACCGGGTTGACCCGGAAGGTAGTTCCTTTTGTTTTGACCGAGGCGAGCGAGCATAGCTTCCAGCAGTTGAAGATTCGTTTGGCTACTGCACCAGTGTTATCATTGCCTTCGGGATCGGGCGGTTTTGTGGTTTATTGTGATGCTTCTCGAGTGGGGCTAGGATGTGTGTTGATGCAGCACGGTAGGGTCATCGCTTATGCTTCTCGGTAGCTGAAGAAACACAAGCAGAACTATCCCACTCACGATTTAGAGATGGCGGCGGCGGTTTTTGCACTCAAGATCTGGAGACATTACCTATATGGCGAGTCGTGCCAGATATTCACGGACCACAAGAGCTTGAAGTATATATTTCAGTAGAGAGACCTGAATCTGAGACAGCGCCGTTGGATGGAGCTAGTGAAAGACTACGATTGCGAGATTCTGTATCATCCGGGCAAGGCGAATGTACTGACAGATGCTTTGAGTCGGAGACCCGGAGGTAGTTTAGCTTGTTTGAGCGCAGTTCAGAGGCAGCCGTCGGCGGATTGGAAGATTTTATGCGACAGCCGAGTGCAGTTCGAGTTTACGCCGACCGAGGGACAGATCAGGCATATCCGTGCACGTCCACAGTAGCTTGATCATATCCATGAGGCACAGTACAGTGATGATCGTTTTTCAGAGATCATGGAGCAGGTTAGACAGGGCAGAGATTCCGAGTTCGTGATCGATGATCAAGGGATACTACGATTTTGGACTCGACTGTGCGTACCAGATTCTGAGGGACTGAGGCGTGAGATTCTTGAGGAGGCACATCGATCGGTATACAGTGTTCATCCAGGTTCCACCAAGATGTATCATGATTTGAGAGGCGTTTACTGGTGGGAAGGGATGAAAAGAGACGCCACAGACTTCGTTTCGAGATACCTGACTTGTCAGCAAGTCAAGGCCGAGCACTAGAGGCCAGCGGGAGAATTGCAGCCTTTTCCCATTCCGGAGTAGAAATAGGAGCAGATTTCTATAGACTTCATTGTGGGTGTACCCAGGACCAGTCGGAGGTATGACTCTATTTGGGATCGTGGATCGATTGACGATAGCGGCTCACTTTCTGCCAGTGAAGACCACTTTTGGATTTGCTCAGTATGCCCAGATATACATCGATGAGATCGTACGATTGCATGGCGTCCCGACTTGTATTGTGTCCGACCGAGCACCCTGTTCACCAGCCGACTATGGCAGAGACTTCAGGAGGCTTTGAGCACCCGATTGAGTTTCAGCACAACTTTTCATCCGCTGACCGACGGTCAGTCAGAGCGGACTATTCAGACTCTTGAGGATATGATCCGAGCGTGCGTTTTAGATTTCGGTAGCAGTTGGGATCATCATTTTCCCTTGATAGAGTTCTCCTACAATAACAGCTTCCAGGAGACGATTCAGATGGCACCCTTCGAGGCGTTATATGGGAGGAGATGCCAATCGCCCGTATGTTGGACAGAGCTCAGTGAGAGCAGTATTTTGGGGCCGCAGATTGTGCACGAGAAGACCGCAAAGATCCAGTTGATTCATGATAGAATGAGAGCGGCCCAGAGCAGGCAGAGATCTTATGCGGACCGACGTCGGCGCAGACTTGAGTTTGCTGTAGGCGATCATGATTTCTTGAGAGTCTCTCCGATGAAGGGCATGATGAGATTTGGGAGGAAAGGGAAGCTTAGTCCTAGATATGTGGGCCCCTTCGAGATCCTCGAGCGTGTTGGCGCAGTTGCTTATCGGTTGCCTCTTCCGCCCAGTTTTCCAGATGTTCACCCCGTATTCCACGTATCGATGCTCCGCAAGTACCTTCATGCCCTTTCTCATGCGATTCAGCACCCGACGGTCAACCTGGAGCGCGACCTTTCTTTTGCAGAGCAGCCGGTGGTCATTCTGGATCGGCAGGTGAAGAAATTGAGGTCAAAGGTTATACCGTTCGTAAAGGTTCTTTTGCGTGGCCCAAGCAGCGAAGAGGTCACCTGGGAGACCGAGGACGAGATGAGGAAGAAATATCCACATCTCTTCGAAGGTACGCGTGGCTAGATTTTTAAATTCGGGGACCGAATTTCTTTAAGGGGGAAGATTGTAACGCTTTGAAAATTCGTTTAGCTTAATTTCGTGTTAATTAGCGATAATGCGTGTTTTTCATAAAAACTTCGTTAATAATTATTTTCCACGTCGACCGGAATAAATCTATTTTAATGGTGAAATTATGTAATTACATATATAATTGTGTTTTATTAGTTAACATTTAAATTAGTGATCTCTTAACTATCTAATTTGTTTATTTATTATTTACTAAACTAGATTTTTAATTATCTTGCACTAATCCAATTTTACCCTAGTTTAAAATGTGTTTAGCAACCATGACAAATCAACATTTATTTTGTAGCATGCCTTTCATTTTAATTCTATATGGTTCTATAATCCTTTTTAAAACAACAAAAGAAAATAAATAAGAAAAAAGAAATGAAAAAAGGGAGCGTGGTGTATTTATGAGGCATGGGTACTTTGACTTTGAGCACAAAACGCACACGCTCTCACTCCCCCTCACTCCCCCTCTTGCTCTCGGCCAGCCCCAGCAGCAGCCCCCTCCCCTTCATTTCTTCTTCTTCTTCTCTCAAAATCCAAGCTCCATTTCAAAGAAAACCCAAGAATTCTAGAAAAAATCATCACTACTCTCTTTTTTACAATCAAGCATGGCTCTTGGCAAGTCTTCATGGTACTAGCATGCTTGGATCACCTTCTTAGACCATCTTGAGGTATAAAGCCAAGTTAGTTACCATTTTGCTAAACTTTTAGTTTAATGTAACTTAATTTAGTGTTTTGTGGTAATTAGTGCTAATTATGTGAATTAAGAGGAAATTAAGATAGGTTAGGGTTTTTATGGCTTGAGTAGGTTAATTAAGAGTTGTTAGTGTTAATTAATCCAAGTCTTTTCACAAGTTTACGCTAAAATACCCTAATGTCGCCAATTAGTGTTTTAAAACGTTTTTGAATCAAGTTTTAGGATACGGAGTATCTGCTATATCTGTGATTATTTTCTGGGTTAACAAACATATACAGAATACTATACATGGTAATTAGAGTGTTGTGTTATGATACGAGCCTGTTTCACCCCCTCGACCCGGCGACAATACCCTGTTTTCCGAGCTCGCTGCCCCCCTGGTGGGGTTGGGTGTTGGTGCTTTGCAGGAAGGTGTCTGCATGTATTTTAAGGTATTTGGTATTGCTTGTTTTCTTGGTTTTTGCTCCAGCTATAATCTGGGACCAAACCTATAATTAGTGTAGTGTGACTTGCGCGACACGTACGCTCCGAGTCTGGGTTTGGTGTTTGCTGTGTATCACAGCCAATCGGGGTAGTTCTGACTTTAGCACACACGTTTTGGTATTTCGAGTGCACACGCGTTAGCTTGTGACGCTAGTTTTCTCGTATGGTCTTGTTATCGCGTTTGCAGGATATTAGCCTTTTGTTTGTTGCATTGTGTGATTCTAGGATCGGTCGCGGAGACATCGGACGCAGCACGGAAAGGGAAAGCGGTGATTGGACCAGGCTAGCTGAGGCATTCCGGTGAGTAGATGTACACATCTACGGGGGAATCGTTTGGATGGCGCAAGACGCCCGATAGTTAGAATTTCGATTGTACTTGCACTAATATGCGTAATTCCTAGTTATTCATCTCGTTGCATCGCATCAACTGTTAAATATATATATGTGATATCATCTCATGGGACACTCGCATTATTACCGTTGGTTTATGCTGCACGGGCACTATTCATGGGGACACACACGCCTTGGTAATTGCTATGCCACGAACACTATATAGTTTGTTTAAATCCGAATCATATCAATTGCGCCTATTATAATTAATAAACCTGTATTTATATTTTCAATTCATCAGGATGGATATGTAGGATTGCTAGTCATGTGCGTATATCTCATTGCATCACCGTTCATGCATAGTTTTCTAGTTCTGCATCGCATTTCATATTGTTGATATCATAAACATTCATGTATTATGATTCTTCTCGAGAATTTATGTATTTATGAGATTTATGGATTTGGAGAAACCGTAAGAATTTAAAAACGTATTACCAATTTAAAAAATGTCAGTTGTGGTTTTCTCGTGATATGATGTATGTATAGTCCACCATGAGATTTCTCGGTTCTTGAGCGGTATCATACACCCGATTCGAGGAGGAGGAGGAACCGTCTGTGGGTGCATGGTGGACCCGGTGCGGTACCCCGGGGCAAGATGGTCGCAGATGATGGCGTTGAGCCCGGGCACTACCGACCGGTTATTTGTGACGCGGCGGATATCCGGAGGATACCGACGTAGTCTTGAGATCGGGTATATGGGCCATTCCGGATTGCCGGAGCCCGAGATCAGGTATATGGGACAGTCCGGATTGCCGGAGCCTGGGATAATTGAGATATTCATATTTGGTGTCGATACCTGACACGGTTTTATATTGATTTCATTGATGAAACTACAGCTAAATTACAGAAGTTTTACTAAGATAAGAATACATAGTTCCCATGCTAATCATATTCAGATCTCGTGTTGTTTATCACATTCATGTTGCATACATATTAGTGCATCGCATCATATTAGCATATGTAGGCGGTGACCAAATTGTGTGCATGCTTACGATAGCCTTATTAGATATTACTTATTACTCATGAGTTGGCAACTCACCCCCGTCGTGCCACAGTGTTTTGCAGGTCCGACCCGTCAGTACGGTAGCGGCAGGCGCTCCTCCTCTTTTGCTTTTTTTTTCTTGGACTCGCAGCATTGTTCATAGGTGGGTTGCAGGGTTATCTTGTTTCCACCTTGTATCAGTATTGTATCTAGTGTACTCCATCTACCGTATCTACCACTTGTACAGATGTATTTATGACCTAGAAACGAGACGGTGAGATTTTTGTACATATATGTTGTTTCTCTGGGTCGAGCTCACTTGAGCCGACATGATGCTTTATTGCTTTGTGCCTTTACATGCTTATTTTGCACGGTGATGATATATATTGCGTGTGATTGTGTGTCCGCCATTGGCGACGAGCTAGCTCCCGCTTGGGGATGCCTTATTTCATTATGTACATATATTCTTGTTGTGTACAAGTTTGGAGCCAGTATTTACAAAGGAGACTCCGTCGAAATTTTCGGAAAAATGTGATTTGCTTTTTTAAAGGTTTAATGTGACTTATTTGATGATGATCGCTTTCCTTACTTGGTTTTCCTTCACTCTACTGTTTTAATTGGTTTTGATTTCTAGCTTTTGGCTTACTCAGATTATGTACGTCTCGAGATGTTTCGTAATTTAAGTGCCAGTCATGCTCCGTACTTTTCGGGTCGTGACATGTAGCATGTGGCATCAAGCATGACACAAAAGATGTACATTAATATATATCACATATATACTAAGTGTACACTAGTAAGAAAAAGAAATACTTAAGTGAGCTAATATTAGTTAATGTAAATTAATATATCAAATATATAATTATACATTAAATTATTAAATCAACACTTGATCTAATAATCCGGCTATATCATATATAACCGACTAATATCATATATATCAACTTATCGAATCAACACTTGATTCGATAACCCGGCTATATCACATATAACCGACCGACGTCACATATCGAGAGAATAGAATACGGTATCACATACTCGTATTAATCTCGGTCCCGCACATATCACATTTGTGCTCCTACTTCATTTTGCTTGAGCCAGGAAACATCTGTGTAGGATTCTAAAGACTCGTCAATACGTCGGCAGTAGGTGGTGATCATATCAGTCACCCACAAGCCGCAAGCGGTCTGCTAAACATAACGGACACCCGGGTATTGAGCGATCAGAAGATCAATAAGCAAGCCTGCACATACTCCTGCGAATCCAATCAGTAACACTACCATACAGTCCGGTCTCTTCGTCTGATATGTCGCATATCACTGCCTGGGGGTGGTATAATGTCAGACCCCAATAGCCCGATAAGTCATGCCGATACAAGGTCGATAACGGTTCGAAAAACTACTGATAACACTTACCAGTAGATCTCAACAACCCTGGCCAGGGATTTCCTGTTGTGGCCAATCGAGCATAGCGCAACATCAACCCCCAATACCGGGAGAGACGAAATCCCCTCCTATCGCTCATTACCTCCATGTGACTCGGGACTGTACCCAAAAACCACCATTTTGCATGATCTCTTGAACGTGGTAAGGTGGAAATCAAAGTACAGTGGGAATCACATAAGACTCTATGACGATCTCGGGTCGACAGACTAACCTGTACCAGCGTCACCAGAGAACTGCTATTTGATGATAGGTATAATACCATCTACGAGTTCTCGGCGAGTCCGTTCAGTTTACCCAGTCTCCATTGAGCACCCGTATACCTTCTCTGATGTCAAACACCAATGGATATGGGATCATCCATTGCCCATCACATGGGTCGAGAAGCGTAGACACTAGTCTACTCTAGAATATCGATGCATTGTCTCGATACTCTCATGAATAGGAACATTTGAAGGATGTACTTACCGACTACCCTGGTCCCCACTAGTATGATCTGCATCATAATCTTGGTAGTCAAGTACTCATCCTATGGGCTTTATCAACATGTAATAGAAAGACAATAAGTGTACATGTTAAGATAAAGTGCAACCAGATAGCATACTATCATGTCGAGCAAGAAAGTCCTCCCTATATTTGTCCAAGCATCTACTACAATATACATCGCATGTACAGTAATGGCCTCTAGGGCATACATATAACTAACAGAAAGGTGTGCAAGCTGCTTAAATCAATCTACGGGTTAAAGCAGGTATCACGGAGCCGGAACATCTGTTTTGATGTTGTAGTCAAAGAGTTTGACTTCGTCAAAAACGTAGATGGACCTTATATATACAAAAAGGTTGCAGAGAGTAAGATTGTCTTCCTCATATTGTACGTGGATGACATACTCTTGATAGGAAATGATGTTCCTATGCTACACTCGATCAAGCTCTTCTTATCACAAAAGTTCTCCATGAAAGATCTAGGTGATGCCTCCTACATTCTGGGGATAAAGATCTATAGAGATAGATCTAAGCGGATGTTGGGATTGTCCCAATCCAGGTATATAGACACCATATTAAAGAGTTTTAGTATGGAAGATTCTAAGCACGGTAATTTACCCGCTTGTTCAAGAATCACTCTCTCCAAAGAGATGCCTCCCAAGACTGATTTGGAGAGGGCTCGCATGACAGTGATACCCTATGCTTCTGCAGTTGGGTCTATCATGTATGCGATATTATGTACCAGACCGGATGTAGCTTACGCACTATGTGTAGTGAGTAGGTATCAATCAGATCCTGGGGAAAAGCACTGGACAGCTGTGAAAAGCATTCTTAAGTACTTGAGAAGGACTAAAGAAATGTTCTTGGTGTATGGTAACAGTGAACTCCAGGTGGAATCCTTTATCGATTCGAGCTTCCAAAGTGATAAGGACGACAATAAGTCGGTCTCGGGTTTTGTCTTCACCCTCAATGGAGGGGCGGTATGTTGGAAAAGTTCCAAGCAAGATACCATAGCAGACTCCACGATGGAGGCTGAATACATCGCTTCCAACGATGCTGCCAAAGAAGCTGTCTGGATGAAGAAGTTTATTGCTGAACTTGGTGTGATTCCATCCATTGAGCATCCAATACCTTTGTATTATGATAACAATGGAGCTGTGGTTTTAGCCAAGGAACACTGGTCCTATCAAAGATCTAGAAATATCCTTAGGCGGTATCACCTGATCCGGGAGATAGTAGATCAACGGGAGATCGAGGTCAGGAGAGTTGATACGAAGGATAACATAGCGGATCCACTCACCAAGGCCCTCCCCCAGACGCAGTTTGAGAGACTTTTTGGGATGTTGGGTATGAGATACTACAACAACTGGCCTTAGTGCAAGTGAGAGATTGTTAGGAATATGTATGCCCTAGAGGCCATTATTGTAAGATATAGTGGATGCTTAAACATATATATAGAGGACTTTCTTGCTCGACATGATAGTATGCTATCTGGTTGCTCTTTATCTTAACATGTACACTTGTATTATTATATTGTCTCTCTGATACATATTGATAAAGCCCTTAGGATGTTTGCTTGACTACCGGTACTATGATGCAGATCATACTACTAGGACTTGTGTAGTCCACAAGCACATTCTTTAACTGTTCCTAGTCGAGGAGATATCGAGACAGGGCATCGATATTCTAGAATAGACTAGTGTGTACGTTTCTTGACCCTATATGGGGCGATGGTTGATCCCATAACCATTGATGTTTGACATTAAAGATTGTACACAGGTGCTCATTAGAGAATGGGTACACTGAACATGACTTGCCGAGAACTCCTAGATGGTACCATACCTATCGTCAGATAGCAGTTCTCTGGTGACACTGGTACAGGTTAGTCTGTAGACCCGAGATCTTCACAGTGTCTTGTGTGGTTCCCACCGTGCTTTGATTTCCTCCCTACCACGGCTCAAAGAAGTCATGCAAACAGGTGGATTTTGGATACAGTCTCGTGTCACATGGAGATAGTGAGCGATAGGAGGGATTTCGTCTCTCCCGGTATTGGGAGTTGATGTTGCGCTATGCTCGATTGGCTATAACTGTAAGTCCCTGGCCAGGGCTGATGAGATTTACTGGTAAGTGTTATCAGTAGTTTCTCGAACCGTTATGAGCCATACATCGGCATGACTTATCAAGTTACTGGGATCTGACGATTCCACCCCTAGACTCGATATGCGACATATCAGACGAAGAGACCGGACTGTACGGTAAGTGTTACTTATAGGCTTCATGGGAGCTTGGACAGGCTTGCTTATTGATCTTCTAATCTCTCAATACCTGGTTAGACGTTACGTCCAGCTAGTACCGCTGATGGCTTGTGGGTAACTGATGTGATCATTACCTATTGCTGGCGAATTGACGAGTCTTTAGAGTCCCACACAGAAGTTTCATAGTTCAAGCGAAACGAAGTACGGCATATATGCTGATATGTGCGGGAGCCTGATTAAATACGAGTATGTGATACCGTATTCTAATCTGGCGATATTTGATATCGGTTAGGTTATATGTGATATAACCGGATTATTGAAAAACTCCTCACTTATTGAAGCATGGATTATTTCAAATAAATAAATCCAGCCATGCATCAATAGTGAAAGCAAACTAATAAACAAATAATTTGTGCCTTGCTTCACCCATTTCTCAAATATCTCTCTGATTTCCAACCCATTTTTCTATTTTCTCAAAATAGAAAATCCAAATATATATATATATATATATATTAAAAGAATATAATTAGTGAGCAATAATATTAGTTAATATATAATTATATCAAATATAAATATATATTAAATTATTAAATCAACGCTTGATTTAATAATCCAGTTATATCATATATAACCGACTAATATCATTTATCTGTATATCACATTATCAAATCAACACTTGATACTTTGACTTATTCAGTCAAGCACTCCTTGTTCAGCTATTCTAGAATGAACGAAATACGAACAGTTAACATAATATGGTCATAGATCTTAGGTTGTAACTTGATCATGAGCGATAAAAAGTCTACCATCCCCCCTTAAGGTTCCTCTCGAGGACTTTATGAGCCATTCTTTACTTGCTAGCATGCTAAGTTCATTTTTCTCTAGCTCTCTCCATCATGTTCTTCTTCCTCCTCCAAACTCTTAACTCTCATATGAGTTGTGAACCCTAGGACTATAGAGTATTCTAAGTGAGCTAAAATTCCTACTTCATTATCCTACTCTAGATTAGCCATTTAGATTAGGATGTTTCCTTCACTAATGATAGATTAGTGAAGAGGTAGCTTGAACTAGAGAAGTTTCAAGGTGTATCATCTTCGACACAAAGATCGCGAAGCAAGTTCGTGAATTTCTTCAAAATGAGTTATAGGGACTACTACCCGGAGTTTTAGAAGAGAAGGACTTGGTATACAAAGGTTGTAGTCTCTTCTCTTAGCATAGATATTGTTTTATCATATGTTAAACCCTAATACTGTAGTTAGATTCTAGGTTAGTGCAGCTTAGCACCCAAGAATTTTTAAAATTGCATACTTGATGCCGTTAAAAACCTAGTGGTGATGCTAAGAAACACTTTCAATTGCATGTATCCATGAACCCGTGTTAATTTATAATTAGACTTGACCAAATGTTTGTCGGGGATGTTGGGGTAGTTGAAAATGAGTCGTTCAATTGCTTCAGAGTCCCTTACATGACTCCGTAAATCCGTTTTGTTGTGGTACCAAGACGGAAAAGTAAATTATTATTATTATCTCATGAATATGTTTTATTGTGGTACTTACCCAGAAAGGTACATAATTAACTAAAATTTGATGAAGCGGTTGAACACCATATCTTGACTCACGTTAGAATAAGGAACCCCCATATTGATGACCATGCTATCTTTATTTGTTCATGATATATCATTTTCCATGCTTGTATGTTAATCTATTATGTCACGTTTATATTATTGTCATATTCTTGATTATCACGGATCCCTAGAACTATACTTTATTGTTAAATGTTCCTTTTCATGTGCAATGATTATCTTCATGTCATTTGTTATCGTTCTTGCGTACTTTATTTTTTGCTTATTTAAATATAAAATAATATTTTATTTTTATAATGTGGAACTTACCGGGCGTAAGTGCACTAACAGATATTCCATTTTGTTTTCTTTCTTCTTAGGGATGTCTGTCAAGAGGTACAGGGGCAGGTGAAGAGGACCAGTATGAGATCGAGTAGAGTGATGATGACGGTCGATATCTTAAATTCACAAGCCGAGTTTTATTCTTCTTTTCCAGTTCAGTGTGCCTTATGTTCAAGTCTTCGTTTCATACTTTTATTTTCGGTAGAAACTTTTTATTGGGCCTTGTTCCCTCTAGTATTTGATGATGGAATAAATGATGTTGGATATTTTATTTATTTAGTTGTCTTTTAAATTCTTTTATTATTTATTTTTTATTAATCCAGACGCTTAGCGTAGCCCTATCAGAAAGGTGTGCTTCTCGGTGTGAATATGTCGCGGGCTTGTCTTCTCTCGCTTCTCGTCTTTTGGGAAGCGGGACGTGACAATTAGTGAATCCGTCTCATCTTCCACTGCTTCCTTCCAAAAAAGAGCATGTGGCTTCTTCAAAAGTTTGAAGGTCTCTTTCAACATGAAAAGTGATGAAGTCGTCTCCAAAGGTTTTGACCTTTCTAAGATGTTTAGAAGGAGGAGATTCTGCAGCTTCTAAAGCATCTTTTTCTTCTTCCGGAGGAACAGCTTCTTCCGGTATTAAACTCGACTCTTCCACTTGAGAGTTCTCGAAAGAGTCCTTGAGAGATATGTTCTTATCTTTGATAAACTTATCCTCAAAGAATTCTGCATCGCGAGCTTCAATGATAGAATTGGTGCCTATATCTATGAATCTGCTAGCATCATTGTCTACAGCAAATCCTAGAAATATACACATGTTTGCCTTTGGTCCCACCTTTTGCTTTCTAATATCTGAAACTCTAACAAATGCCAGACATGACCAAACTTTGAGTGTATCTAAGATAACCCAAGAACAATTCATGTGGAATAGAATTGGCCTTAGCATAAGGGATCCGGTTCAGAATCCAGTTAGCCATCAGAAGAGCTTCTCCCCAATAGCAGTTCAAAAGTCCATAGGTGATCAATATCAAGTTCACCATCTCTGTCAACGTGCGATTCTTTCTCTCTGCAATACCATTGGACTGCGTAGAATAAGGTACAGTAGTTTCAACAATTATGCCAAGCATTTTAAAATAAGCCTCTGTTTCTCGGGAATGATATTCGCCTCCTCGGTCCTCTTGAGTTTCTTCACTAGTTTGCCAAGTTGCTTCTCTACGCAAGTTCGGAATTTCTTGAATTTGCTGAATGCTTTATCTTTAGACTTCACAGATACATATGGCTGAAACGAGAGTGGTCGTCAATTAAGGTGATGAAGTATTTCATGCATCCCCTTGTCATGAAGCTTTTAAAGCCGCAAGTTTCCGAATGAACTAAGTCTAATAACTCAGTGTTTCGGATGACACTAGGAAATGGATTTTTAGTTATTTTATCTTGAACACAAATTTTATATTTCCCAAGTTTATCACTCTCATAGTTTGGTAATAGTCCCAACTTTGTCATGTTAACCATTTTCTTAAAGTTAACATGACCAAGCCTGTGGTGCCAAAGAGTAGACGAGTACCCACTAACAGATATTTCATTAATCGAGAAATTTGAGTACATGAGACTTAGTTTATACATTCCGTCAATAAGAAAGGCATTTCCGAAATACTCTTTCTTAAAAGATAATATGGTTTTTCCACCTTGAAAATCTAACCACATACCTGCACCGCAGAGCAAACATCCAGAGACAAGGTTCTTTGCAATAGATGGAACATGCTTCACATCCTTCAGAGTCAGAGTCTTTCCTAATGTTAGAGTGAGGACCACCGTTCCAATCTCATGAACAGCTATGATGGAGTGATCTGCCATTGCCACGACTTCTTTAGTAAGAACATAGGAGGAGAAAAGATTCTTGTTAGCGCAGACATGACAGGTAGCTCCAGTGCCAAACCACCAGTCTTTGTTGGAGAAGAACTTTAGGGAGACCCTCGCAACAAAGTTCTAGATCCGCGCGATCTAGTTGATGTTTTCTTTCTTGTCCTTCTTAAGTGCTTTGCAGTTTCTAATGAAATGGTCTATCTTGCCATAGTTAAAGCAACTGTCCTTCTGTTTGAACTCATTCTTCTGAACATTCGGATTGTAAGTCTTCTTATTCTTGTTTTTGAAGTTTTTCTTTTTCTTCTTGATAGAGGTGGGGTTCGGCTTAGAAGAAACCATATTGGCAGTTGCCTTCTGCTTGGAAAGCAACTTGTTTTTTGAACGAGTTCGGATTTCGTCTTCAATTCAGATATACCTTTTGAAGTCCTCTAAAGACACATGCTTCTTTCTTCTATGCATGTCAGTGGAGAATGACATCCATGAAGATGGAAGTTTATTGATGATATCTCATGCTATGAAAGTATTAGCTAAAACAATTTTTTCATCTTTTAATTTCATTACAATCTTTTCAAGTTCTTTGACTTGAAAGGGAACTTTTTTATCATCTTCAAATTTGAGATCGAGGAACTTATCAATAAGATGAGTTTTAAAGAGTTTCCCTTTGTCCTTTTATTGTTGCTCCAAAGACTCTCAAATCTCCTTAGCATAAGACTTTTGAGAGTAGACATCAGCGAAGTGGTCGACAAGATAGTTGAGGAGATAGCTCATGCAGAAATGGTTGTCGCACTCCCATTTCTTTTAGCTGTCGTAACCTCTTCAAAGTCTGGTTTGTCGGTGGAGACAACGCAATAGATATTTATAAGTTACATCCCAAATATAGTCTTGCAGCGCAAAGCATTGAAGTCAATCCTGTCAAAACTTTCAAGCTTAAGGCTGTCAAGTCCTTTTGTTTTTGCAGCTTTATTATGAAGATATTTGCTTTAAGATTGTTGAAGTAGGGAAGTAAAATGGACGATGAAATTGAAATTTCGAATCTGAAAAAACTTATTTGTAAAGAAACAGTGGAATTGTGGCGAGCTGCTATGCGTCCTTGAACGTGAAACTTAAAGCAAATTCGGCCACTCCGGTGTAAGGATTGCAAAGCGAAACTGCTCTCAGGAACAACAACATGAGTACTGGTGTGCACTAACTAGTTACTCTGAACTTTTGGGCCACGGGATCGGATCTCCTTAATCTTTGACGCACAAGCTGATTGCTCTGAATTTTGACTGATTTAACTATGGTGTATTTCAACCCACTATAATACAACCTGGTTACAGTCCAGAAAATGATCTGGCTGCAACCCTTCTTTCTTTTAGTATTTAGAAGATTTTCTTCTTCTTTGATTACTCTAAACAATGAGATTCAGAAGGGTATTTATATGGTTATAAATCAGTGTGAACATACCAAAAAATCAATTCAAAATACGACCCGACACTGTAGCAGGTATTGTAGCGTAATGTAGCAATTAATGCCGCCGACAAGTACTGTAACACACTATAGCAGTTACTATAGAAATTACGGGTGCCGATGATTATTGTAGCAATTACTACGCATTCGGGTTACTGTAGCAATCAATGCGCATGTCGGCAATCACTGTAACAATTCTGTCGGGCACTATAGCGGTACTGTACAAAGTGCAACTCAGCCCGATTGATCTGATCCCGTTCCAAATTCAAGTCTAAGTCTATCAGTATTACTTATGAGGGAAATTATTAATTTAAATCTTCCCGCTGACGAGATTTGAATTCTTGACCCGTTGGAGTGCAAATATTAAAACCATTGGTCTACGTTTGGTTAATAAGTAAATTAGATACTGTATAATTTGAAATTTCACCCAGAATTTTACTAAATATTGAAAAATCCAACCAAGGCCCAACAATAACTATACAAAGTTATGAATAATTCTCCATAATTATGTGTATGCCCACATTCAAAAATTGGTATGATATAACTCAAGAACACTATAGAGAAAGGTTACCATGTATCAGACTTTGAGTACACATACGAGCACATACATACCTATCTATATGGAAAATTTCCAACCCAAAGGATACATAAATGCCCTCAACTCCCTTTCATTAACACCCAATAAATTCTCCCCCAAATCCTAGTTTCATCAGAACCCCCAAAGCACCATCCCACTTCGCTAGTAAAAAGGGTAAAAAAAACTAATTATGAGATAGAGTACTCCCTCTTAAATGAACCCTTCTTGGGCTTAGTGCCATTACTACTGATGGCAAGGCAACCAGTCATTTTAACACATATGTCAGTGCTCATTTCTTCTATAAAATCATAACCAAAGCTCATCCCCTTCGCTCTCATCTTCTTCTCATTTTAACAATTTGGGTTTTGTTCTGAAAAAGATGAGGCAATATTTGGGGGTTGGAGTTACCCCAGGGAATGTGCCTGTTTGCTATGGGGGTGGGAAGCTCAAGTCAATAGAGAAGAAGGTGAAGGTTGTTGAGTTGGCGCTTAGGCTTGTGATCCTTGGGCTTGGACTTCTTGCTGCTGCTTTGGTTGGGTGTGATACTCAAGTGAGAGTTATTTTCTCTGTTGACAGAAAGGCCAAGTTTAGTGACATGAGGGCCTTGGTGTAAGTTTCTTGGATTCAAAAAAGTTTTGTTTCTTTGTTTGTTTTTGTTTTCTGTATAGCTGGATACCATCCTAACTTTCGAAAATGTTGTAGTTAATTTGTCCTCAACTAGCCAAGATACTTATGTTTTTCTACTATATTTCGTCGACATAGCAAAAAAATATTTTAGAAAGAAAAAGGTGGAGAAACACAGATTTTGTAGCTTTTTTCATTTTAAATTAATCTTTTCCAGCATCATTTTTTCAGGCATTAGAAAAATTCGTAGATGCAAATTTAGAAGAGTACGCATTAATTATAAAAGGTTAGGATGGCACAGTTACACAAAAAATGAGAATTTCTGTGCAATGTAGCATTTTGTGTTGAGCAAGAATTTAAATTTTTTTGGGTTTTTTTCCCTTTTAATTTGTTTGATTAATTTGTTAATTTATTATTTTTTAAAGGTTTTTGGTGATAGCCAATGGGATAGCAGCAGGGTATAATTTGGTACAAGGATTGCGTTGTGTGGTGAGCATGGTGAGAGGGAGTGTTCTCTTGAACAAAAGCTTAGCTTGGGCCATTTTCACTTGTGATCAGGTATAGATAAAATTAATTAAAAAATGCTGCTTTAATTTAATTTGCTACTCACATGGGTTAATTAATGTTTTGCATACCACCCCTATCATCGTCGATTACATAATTGACTGAGATAGGCTTGCAGATTGCACCATATTCACCTGGCTCAAGCTATATATAATCACCAACCCTATCATCGTCAGTAATCGTTGAATGCTGCTTTTATATGACGAACGTTTCAGGTTCCCATATTTTTCTAAGCTTGTGAGGGCATGGATGGTCGAATTTAGCCGGATAATATTTCGAAGAATTGTTGGTCTACTAATCACTAGTTTAAGTGTTTTTGAGTAAAGTGATCAACACAGGCATATGGAACCAATTGGACTTAGTTAGCTAGTTGGTACCAATTTCCTCTCCAGCACGAGAGATAGCGGGTTTGATCCCCGAAACAGATTGATTTCAAGGAAAAAAACACAGACATGTGGAGGTTATGATGAAATTATTTATCTCCACCTATAATTACTGTTAAATTTGAGACTCGAGACTCATAGCTTGATGCCTAACCATGTGAGCTCAAAAATTCCTTCCATGCCAAATACATATTTAAAATTAATGAATGTGATTGGTCCCTACACACTGTCCATCCTTCAATTTTTTTGCCTTTGTAATTAAGAAACAATTTGTGAATATGATATCTATGTTTGATTCCAAAAACTTTTGAATGAGCATTTCCCTTTAGAAATTGGTGGGGTTTAGATCTAGAGAATGTTTCCTTGGCCCATTCAATGGCATTGCCCTAAGACAAATAAATGCATTTATGATGCGTGTCAAAAGCATCTTCATGGATTTTAGACATGATTTCAAGAAACCTGAAAGTTTTACCTCAGTATTTAAAGTAGAAGGAACACTTGTTATTTTTACATAGTTTTATTCATTGCGAACAATTTACAGTCTGCAAGGCGTTTGGAACTAAACCGACGCAAAATAGATACGGTGGTAAAAACACATGGTAGCAAAATACTAAAGGGGAAATACACTAAAATATTAAGATATTGAAAAAACTATGAGTATTAAAATACAAAAGTGTTGAAATATTGAGAGATTATTCAGCAAATTACCCCTAGGTATATATCATTTCAAACTTTTGCATCATATTGTATCTCGGTCTCTAAAGTTTTCTCATAAAATTGGATCCCTAGTAAGTTATGAAATAGTAGTAATTCTATGACATTTGTCTCCATTCCATTTTCCAAGGCCCTTATCCATTCTTTTTCTGAACTAGGAATTTAGTACCAGGTAAGATAGCATTGGTGACGGGCCGAAACCGGTTGTAAAACTTCATCAAATCTTTCTGAAGTTTTACTTCATTACTGATCATCTAAGCCTCTTCCCCTCAAAATAAGCTCGGTTATGAAGCAATGCTCTGTGAAAGATTTCACAAAGTTGTATTGCCAGCTTGTCGGCTCTTTTATAAGTGTCAAAATTCTGAATTCAAAAATCTATGATAAGAGCTGAACTTACTATGATACTAAACAATCGGTTTACGTTTTCCAAATTCTCTTCAGACTATGAGAAGTTTGAAAGAGAAAACATGATAAATGTTTTTTCGGATGCAACCTTTCAAGAATCGAACCAGCGATTTCTTACTTTGGATGGTAAAGTTATACCGTATGAGCTCACAGATGTATTCCCATTGATATTTAGATAAAATCAAGAGGAAAATGGGATATATTCCCTTTGATCCTATTTTTATGATTAAAAGAGATGATATGTATCCTGTGTTTAACATCTTTTTCTGCCTCTCTTAAGGTGCTGGCATATCTAACAGTTGCGGCAGCAGCAGCAGCAGGACAATCGGCCTTGCTCGGAGAGTTTGGCCAGCCTCAGCTGCAATGGATGAAGATTTGCAACCTCTATGGCAAGTTCTGCACCCAAGTCGGCGAGGGTCTCGCGAGCGCGTTTGTCGTGAGCCTCAGCATGGTCGCACTCTCATGTGTCTCTGCATTCAATCTCTTCCGCCTGTATGGAAGCAACAAAGCAAAAAATGCAGGAAGTTGGTAAATGAATAAAATGATAATTAACCTTTTGAAAGGGTGTTTGTGACAGAAAAAAGATGCTTTTGTAAATGTTTGATTATTATGTAATAAAAGAACTTGTTTTGTAGGGTTACTGGCAAGTGCCCCCGCACCATAACCAGACGGTTGTGTAGGGAAAAAAATACTTTCCATAAATATTTTGCAACAATCTATATTAAATAGTAATAACTCATGGGAAAATAAATACAGATAATTCGTCTGAAAATATGTTGTGCGTGTTAGAATTAAAACAAAAGTTACCAAAAGCATATGAGGACGGCACATATGAATAAAATATGTTGTATTTTCCTGAATTAAATTGCATTTCAAATCCATTTTCTGTATAAGGTTTTGTGAGAATTTTGCAATAAGGCATGTGTTTATTTATGTGGATACTTTTTAGATTTCATTTTTTAGCTAAACAAAATTCTAAACTAAGACAATCTTATCATGTTTTAATTAAATATATATGAGTTAATACAATATCTCTAAAGAAAACTCAATTTCAATCTAGAAGAAGAAAACATGAAAAAATTTAACCAAAGTGAAAGTCGCCTCGAATAGCTAGGGATTTCAGGCCAAAACTAAATAGAGAGGATAACTTAAAATTTTAAATAAATAGTTTCGTAAAAACATTGAAAGAGAATCATATATTTATCGAAATGTTTCCAATGTTCTTGATTTATCTTGTCAAAACATGCTTACAATCACAATATTAATTTTTTATATAGGAAAAAACTTTGTAGGAATCAATAAAATAAGATTTTTTTTTGCTATTAACGTGGATAAATCAGTTCAATTAGATTTTTTTTCTTGAATAAATATTTTACAGAAAAAGATTGATTGTTATTTTGAATTTTTATTGTGGGAAATTTTTTTTTGATGATGAGGCGGCAAACTATCATATACCCTTCTTAATTAAGTTAATTATGTTTAGTTAGTAATAATTTTATAAGAATTGTCACGAAAATATGAATATATGACCATAGTCAGATATTTGCAGGCCGCTATATCATTAAGACATGGTGTTTCATATTTTTATCGAGCACATCGTCATTCTTCATTAATTGGAACTGAAGGATCTCGAACGAAAATTTCATAAAAATATAAGGGGTAAAGTCTAATCTTTCCAGCTAATATGATGAGCATTCATTAGAAGGAAGGAGCCAAATGCAAATTTCATTAAATGGAAAGAGTCCAATCTAATTTTCCATGAAAATGAGGTCGTATGTGGCATTAATGGAAATCTAAGGGGCAACTGAGGGGGTAAAAGCTTGAATTGAAGCTTTCAAGCCTCGGCTACAGTTTTTATAATAATAATAATAATAATAATAATAATAATAATAATAATAATAATCAACGGGTTTTTTTGATATTGCCCTCTCGAAAATCTAATATTTTCGAAAACCCGCTCACATTTGACTAATTGCCCATAACTCACTCGAAAATTTTAAGCCAACTAAAACCCCCATTCCAGTTCACTTTGAGTTGGTCAACGTTTTTTGACTGTCTAAAGTTGCCGATATGGGGGTAAAAAGACGGAAATACCCTTATCTTCTCTACCGCCTCCTCTCGCATCCTCATCGACAGCCGCTGTAACGACTCTGAAATTTCTGTACAGAAATTTCTTGTATTTCATAGTAAAGGAGTATTTCATCTTGTATAAAAGTTAAAAGTTAAATTTATTTAATAAAAGCAAGAAACAACTTGTAGTTCACTGGCATAGCCTTTACACTGCGGTGACATAGCATGTGTGTTCGAATCCCATTAGACACAATTATTTTTTTTGATTTTTCTTTTTAATTTTTCGGAAGCCTAAGAGTTGCACGTGCAATTCACGGAGAAATGAAAGTTTCAGAAAAATCAAACATGCGCAAATAGGAGTAAACACCAAACTTGACACATGGCACGAATCTCGAGGCAAGGCCTCAAGATCCAACTGCCCATTCCTCCATAGGGCCGACGCCGATGGTCCAAGTTGCCCTAAACCCCCCGTGCTTTGCAAACTTGACTTTTCAACTCTCTTCAACTCTCCTGCACCGTTTGATTTTCCTGCAATCAAATAGAGACCTTTCAATTCACCATTTAACATCATTTTAATGCATATTAATCCAAAATTTTAATTCCCAACCCTAATTCTTCACTATAAATACCATCTCATACCCTAACTCCCCTCTATTCTGAAAATTTCTAACAAAATCACCTCAAAAGTTCCTAAGTATAAGTGGAGTTAGCAGCCAAGTTCCTTCTATCGAAGATCGAAACCGTTTTCAGATCTCCCGCGACGCCACGAAGCCCCCGATACATTTTTTAAAAACTTGGAACTCACTTTTCCTTAATACTTAGGTCAAACTAAGCTTACCACCCTACTTGTAATTTCGATTACAAACTTTTAGCTTTGAGTTTAACCAAAACTTCCATATGAAACTATCATAAAAACGAACATTTCATTAAAATACCATGAACTTTAGTATCATCCTCTTATCGATAATTAGTTTAAATACCTTTAGAAAAACTTCACGGTGTGACGACCTACTCCACACCACACTATAGTTCCATAGCACGGTACTCTAAACATACGACTAATTTAAAGAATAACTTTTTCATTAAAATACCACACTTTCTCAAAACGGCTTTCTTTTAAATCAGTATTTTGTAATTCTTGGCAATTACGTCTCTACAACCCTCGTTAGAGGACCCGCTAATCGATATTGCGGATTATCCCACATCCTTAGGACAATAGAGCGAGATGCAGAACTCCTTACGGAGTATTCGGTTTCGAAAGGAAATAAAAATACGGATTTTAAGAAATACGAATTTTCTAAATAAAAACTAAATTTTGGAAAATTATATAAAACTATAAATTCGTATTTTCAATAAAAAAAAGCAAATTAAGAAACTATATTCCTTTAAAATGAAAGATTAGAATTTTTAATAAAATACCACCAAGTTTCCAAAAGAGCTAGTTTTCATAAAAATACCATAAACTTTCAAAAATAACTAGGTTTTATCACTAAAACACCACAACAATTAAAATACATGTTCATGAAAACCCTAAATATTATAAATCACCATCGAGATTTGTTTTTAAATTATATTAAAGTATTTTTCATAAAACCCCTTCGAGATATGCAAAATAATATTTTAAGGACTCTAGTTTAATATAGTTTTAAACGGGATCAATTCTCTTGAGCCTCAGAGAGTCGGAGAAAGTGAGTGCCTTCCTATTCAGGTTAGAAAATTTAACGGAGTTATCAATAACAATTGTCTTGGATAAGATACAAATCCTGCCGTCCATGTGCAGCAGTTGCCGATTACTCCCAAACTTAAGATATTGCAAGAACAAACTCCTTTCATAAGATTCTAACTCCAACATGAATCCAATCTCAAACCAGAATCTAAACTCAAACATAA
The DNA here is from genome assembly GCA_030015575.1 of Agapanthus africanus. Classification (NCBI taxonomy): domain Eukaryota; kingdom Viridiplantae; phylum Streptophyta; class Magnoliopsida; order Asparagales; family Amaryllidaceae; genus Agapanthus; species Agapanthus africanus. The sequence continues at coordinate 370,518,022 of JASDDO010000008.1, forward strand.
GCTTGAATACTTGATCATGAACCTGAACACACGAATTCAAATATCAAACCCAAACTAGTATACTTGACTCGACTTGACCGAATGATGATTATAACACGACATGAACTTGACATGACTACCTGAACACATGATTACATTCTGAACATGAACCTAAACATTTTATATCCATGGATTCGGCCAAGACCTATAATTTTAATCTATACAATACAATACGCGGGGATAAAGAGGTGGATTGGTACGGAACGTATATCGTAGTACAAGAGGTCACTTAAAAGAAACCTACATGAATTCACGTGCCGTTGTCCCATGGGTTATAACGGGGCCTTGTAATACATGTTACCATAGTCCACGGGGTAAGATGGATTCTTCTTCTATACATGATATCTTCATTATCAAACTACAAATATCCACGTTGGAATAACTATCTTATACCTGTGAATGATCATATACAACTTTACCTGTCATTTCACATTATATACTATCTTCACTTTCTTCTTTTAGGACTTACTGAGCACTAGTTCGTTGACGGCATTCCTCTCTATTTGCTTTCTTTAGAATGTTCGTCAAGAGGACCGGACTCTGAAGACGTAGAGCCGAGCCAAGAGATTTGGACCAGCTTGTAGCTCAGCCTGACCACTAGTTATTCTTGAATTTACTTTCAGTATGACATTGTTTAGGCATTTGCTTTTATTATTGTATCTTTTACTTTCAGACAGTTGTATGTAAAGTTGAATATAAATAAAGTTGTTGCTTCATTTTATTACTCTTGTCATTCTTTTTCATTGTTATATTGCTTAATTACGCTTAACGTATTTATTTTCATAGTAAATAAGTTCCGGGCTTACCACGTCACCGTTTCCGTCTATTGGGAAGCGGGGCGTGACAGCCTCCTCCTTCTTCATCCTCCTCTCCTCCCTCAGCCTCCCGTCTCCCTCCTCGCCGCCGCCCCTCTCACATCCTCATCGACCGCCGCTATCTCCCCTAGCCTCCTCTCCTCACTCACCTCCATCCTCTTCTCCACTACCATTATCACCTTAATCCATCTCCACCACCATCACCACCCAGCACAACCACCACCCACCACTACCATCAGCACCACCCACCCACCATCCCCCGTCACCATCATCAGCACTACTCACACGCCTTCTCCTTCCCTCTTCTCTCCTCCCTTTTTTAAAATAGAATTGCCATCAAAGCTGAGATGCAAGTTTAAAGTATCATACCACGCAGCTTTGGATGACACTTGTAATAACGAAGAAAAATAAGTGAAAAAGAAAAGATATGCCCTAGAGGCTATTATTGTATGATATAGTGGATGCTTGGACATATATATAGAGGACTTTCTTGCTCGATATGATAGTATGCAATCTGGTTGCTCTTTACCTTAACATGTACACATGTATTATTATATTGTCTCTCTTATACATGTTGATAAAACCCTTAGGATGTAGACTTGACTTCCAGGACTATGATGCAGATCATACTACTATGACCTAGATAGTCCACAAGCACATCCTTTAACTGTTCCTAGTCGAGGGGATATCGAGACAGGGCATCAATATTCCAGAGTAGACTAGTGTGTACGTTTCTTGGCCCTGTAGGGAGCGATGGTTGATCCCATAACCATTGGCGTTTGACATCAAAGATTGTACATAGGTGCTCATTAGAGAATGGGTACACCGAACAGGACGCGCTGAGAACTCCTAGATGGTAACATACCTATCGTCAGATAGCAGTTTTTTGGTGACACTGGTACAGGTTAGTCTGTAGACTCGAGATCGTCATATTGTCATGTGTGGTTCCCACTGTGCTTTGATTTTCTCCCTACCACGGCTCAAAGGAATCGTGCAAACAGGTGGATTTTGGGTACAGTCCCGAGTTACATGGAGGCAGTGAGCGATAGGAGGGGTTTCGTCTCTTCCGGTATAGAGATTTGATATTGCGCTATGGTCGATTTGCTATAACAGGAAGTCCTTGGCCAGGACTGTGGAGATTTACTGGTAAGTGTTATCAATAGTTTCTCGAACCGTTATGAGCCACACATCGGCATGACTTATCAAGTTACTGGGGTCTGACGATTCCATCCCTAGACTCGATATGCGACATATCAGACGAAGAGACCGGACTGTACGGTAAGTGTTATTTATAGGCTTCATGGGAGTTTAGACAAGCTTGCTTGTTGATCTTTTAATCACTCAATACCTGGGTAGCCGTTACGTCTAGCTAGTACCGTTTGTTCCCCGCCGAAACACGGAGACACGACCGCGCGGGTCCGTCTTGCCTGAATTTCAGTGCAGATGATAATAGGTGCTATCCGTCTACCTCTCCGAAGGTGCCAAGTTGATTTATGGAACCGTATATCGAAGGTTTAAATGGATGCGGCCGATGTAGCAGACATTCGTCAGATTGCCCCTCAAGGTGAAGGGTTTTTGATTGTGGGGACGCTCTTCCCTGCAGGCGCAAGCCCCTGCTGTTAATTACGCTACCGCATCGCGGTAACCAGTTTCTCCTTCTCTAGATGGTCACTTCGTGTCATTGGTGTTTATTTTGTTTTTGGTTGCTCGTGGATTGTATACGGAGACTAATTTATGTTGTCGTCCATAGGGCGTGAATTAGTCTAAATCCGTATTTTCTTAGATTTGGATTTGGGGGTTGGGTTTAAGGATACGTTAGTCTCATTTGAGACTAAGATCAACCTAAACGTATGTTAAGAATACGTTAGTCTAATTTCAGACTAAGATCAACTTAACGGGATCATTTAGATCCAACAAAAGAGCATTCGGACTCTATTGTTTAGTTTAGGGACATTGCAGTCGATTACCAGTTTAAGGACATGGTGGTCCAATATTAGTTTAAGGACATTACGGTCCAATGTTAGTTTAAAGACATTGCGGTCGAATGTTAGTTTAAAGACATTGCGGTCGAGATTAAGGACATCATAGTCCGTGAGTTTAAAGACCTCACAGTCAAGGTTAAGGACATCATAGTCCATGGGCTTAAGGACCCCACAGTCCAGGTTAAAGACATCATAGTCCATGAAATGTATGGTTGTCAGGACCCGTCACCTCTCTGAAGACGTTGAAGGATTCCAATGACAATTATCAGAGGAGTTCAGAGATGTACCCTTGAACCGATGTGAGTTGGTTGAAAGATCTGTAGTTCAATTTGGGGTTAAGATCTGTTAAAATATTTATGAGCAGATGGGCTGAATTAATATGAATTGAGGACTTATGACCAATCTTGGGCTAAGTCCAATCAGGTTAAAAAGATGTTTTAACATTTATTTTGGGCTGTTGGAGCCTTTATTTAGGCTTGGCCCTTTTAACAATGCTGAGCATTGAATTGCATTCTGACAATATTTTGTCTTTTATTGAATGCTAAGCATTCATCATAGCTCTGGGATTTTTTAGAGAACAATTCATGTTCTGTCAGCGCAACACGTGGCGCGCTTTGCGCTTTGCGCCAGTCAAAGAGCGCAGTGCGCTACTGCCAAGTAGTGCACACGAGAGGGACACGTGTCACGCTTAGCGCTAAGCGCCAGATGATGGGCGCATTGCGCCAGTTTATAAGCGCATTGCACTATTAATTCAGTAGCGCACACGTGAGTGACACGTGGCGCACCTGGCGCTGAGCCCCAGCTCATGAGCACAGTGCGCTATTTCAAGAGCGCAAAGCGCTAGTTGTTAAGCAGTACATGCGCGATTGACACGTGGAGCATTTGGCGCTGACCGCCAGTCCAGAGAGCGCAGAAGCGCAGTTCAAGAGCGCAAAGCGCATCTGATCAATTTTATGATCTGAGAAACAATTTATGTTCTTTTAAAAGAGACTTTGTCTCAGGATCCAAGAACAACCGTTCTTATTTTGTTTCAATCTCTTATATTGATGAAAGTCTTTGCCTTTATGGATCTATGATCCTTAAGAGAATTGAATTATAATGAGATGTTCATGATCTTTTTGAGAAAGACTTTAGTCTTATAGATCTATGATCTGTGAGAAGTAAGTTCTTCTATTATTTTATGATGGGATCTTTTGATCTCTTTGTGAAAGACTTTTTGTCTTTGTGGATTTATGATCTTTTTAAAGAAATGAATTCTTCTTTCTTAATCATGAGATGATTTCATCTCTGTGTTCATCATCATTCATTCTTACCTTGAAAAAGAATCTTCTTCCGAGAGCTTGCTCTTTATCTTTGAGTTTCTCCAAGTTTATAGGGTTTTCTCTCTCTCTCTCTCTGTATCTCTGAGACTTGAAGTCCAGGGGCCTTTTTATAGGGCAGGATGATTTGTTGAATCAGTTAAAGAGATTTTTCTCTGATTGATTTGGGGATGTTTCCCCACCATTGGATCTTTGATCCTAGGGTTTCTGTTTTACAGAAGGCAATCTTCTTGTTTTTAACAAGATTGATAATTCTTTCCATACATAATTTATTCTGTCTTTTGGTAATTTTTATTTACCATTGGATCATTGATCCAACGGTGCTCTGATTTACAGAGCACAATCTTGTTATTTGGAAAGATTTTGAGGAATGTTTCCTTAACAGAATTTAATTCTGATTAATTAATGATTTATTATTATTATTAGATCTTTGATCTAACGGTGGGGAGCTTTTAGTTCCAGCGCTGGCACACCCGTGCTTGGCACGTGGTGCGTTGCTTAAAAGGCAGCGCACATTGCGCTAGCGCTCTCGTGTTTGACACGTGGTGCGCTGCTCAGAGCACAACGCACTTAGCGCTAGCGCATCCGTGTTTTACACGTGGTGCGCTGCTTAGAGCGCAGAGTACCCAGCGCTAGCGCACACGTGCTTTGTACATGGTGCGCTGTTTAGGGCGCAGCGCACTTGGCGCTGCATCTGAAGCGTTGCTTCATTTTGAAATTTAAATTTCAAACAGAGCTTTGCTCTGATTGGGGGAAACACCGTTGACGGTTTGTAGGTAACTGATGTGATCATTACCTACTGTCGGCGTATTGACGAGTTTTCAAAGTCCTACACAGAGGTTTTATAGTTCAAGCGAAACGAAATAGGGCACATATGATGATATGTGCGGGGGTCTGATTAAATATGAGTATGTGATACCGTATTCTAATCTGCAGATAAATGATATTAGACGGTTATATATGATATAACCGGATTATTGAATCAAGTATTGATTTAATAATACGATATATATTATATTTGATATAATTATATATTAACTAATATTATTGCTCACTAATTATTTTCTTCTCTTAATACATACATACATACATATATATATATATATATATATATATATATATATATATATATTATATGAAGCATGGAATTTCTATTTTGAGAAAATAGAAATGAGTTGGAAAATGGGGAGATATTTGTGGAATGGGTGAACTATGGCTTGATCAATTAATTATTCATTTACTTTACACTATACAAGTATGGTTGCAATTTATTATTGCAATTTTATTCATGTTTCAATGAGTAAAGATTATATGTGAGCTATTCTTCATTCTTTAATTCACTTGATATTTTTTGAAGAGCTCATTTTTCCTTAGCTCTCTCCATTTTCCTTCTTCCTCTTCCACTTGCTTCAAGCCCTATCCCTTACATGTGTTGTGAACCCTATGGCTTGTGAGAATCCTTAGTGAGCTAAAAACCCCTACTTTGTCAACCTACACTATATTAGCCATTAAGTATAGGCTGTTTCCTTCACTAATGAAAGATTAGTGAAGAGCTAGCTTGAACTAGCGAAGCTTCAAGGTGGATAATCTTCGACACGAAAATCGCGAAGCAAGCTCGTTCCTTCTTCAAGTGGAGCCTAGAGGAGTCGTAGGGACTATTACTCGGAGTTATAGAAGTGAAGGACTCGATCTACAAAGGTTGTATACTCTTTCACTTAGTTTAGTTATTTATATATCATGCTAAAACCCTAATAATCTAGTTAGATTCTAGGTTAGTGTAGTTTAGCACCAAGACTTTTTGAAAATTGCATGCTTGATGCCTGTTAAAACCCAGTGGTGGTGCTAGAACACACTTTCATGGTATCAGAGCAAAGCTAGAGCATTAGACGTTGTATAGAAATTGCGAAACCGAAACGACTCCGAAAACTGTAATCCAAAATCCATGTTTCTGTAAATTTTAAAAAGTCGTCTAAATTTTTTTTAAACAATGCAGAATGCTACATGTGATGTAACTAGAACACCATAGAAAAACGAGCCCCAAATGTTACTTTTGGCCGGCGAGAATGCAGTAATACCTGGCCTGGTCAGTTTTTCAAAAGAATCGGGGTTTGGGTTTTGTATGGTGTTCTTAACTCTTGGATTTAGGGTTTCAGGATATGTTTGTTTTTGCGCAGATTGCATGTGATGTTATCTTTTGTGTTGGGGCAATTCGGAGTGTTTCATAGTCGCAATTTAATATCGTTTCGAGTTTAAGTTTGATATATGATACAATATTTAGAATCCACATTAATTAGTTTTGTGAAAACTAGTTTGTTAATTGTAAATCTAGCGTTTTAGTCTCTGTTGATCGATTGCCACGGAGTTTTGATTCGGATCAAAACTCCGTCGCAATCACGTATAGTACGCGAATACTCTCCGATAACATTACTAGATAGCCAAGCCTCATAGCCCCGACCAAGTGACTTTAGGAGAACCCCGTTGCCAAAAGAATCCACTAGGGTGCTTGCGGCCACGGTGTTCCGCCTAAGTGCACTTCGTCGACGGCATCGGGGGTGCGACCATCTACTAAAGTTCCCGACGAGCATTCGATCAAGTAGTCGGGAATCTTGTTGAATTACTCGACTAAGTTATTGGAAAGTGTTTTCGATTTGAGACTAAAATGCAAGATTTATATGGTTAGGCATGAAATTCGGAATATGAGATATTCTGGATTTATGATGTCTAAGGAAAATGCGGATTCTAATTATTGTAGTTTTTCATTTCTTTTCTACGACCGTAAGTGTAATATGTGTTGCATCCCCGATCTCGTTGCTATATGTTAACGACATTCGGGATACGCATATTTACTTACGTTGATGACATGTGATGTTTATGTGTTGCTGTGATATGTTATATTGGACCGTCGTGATTGAATAGCCGGGTTTTTTTTTTGAGATGAGAGTTTTTCTATTTTTATTCATGTAAAATTGTATGTAATATTCTTTTATTGGGACACTTCCGGTCTGAGGATGATGTCTCCATTGATGTATATTATTTACTTTTCTGCATTAAGATAGACCCAAGGCGGGGATCACAAGTAACCGGGTTCTAGAGTCCAGTAGAGGACCATCTCGAGGAGTCAAGACCGGGTCTCCTAACTCTAGAATTGGCAGGGTTGCTTGCTGCTCTCGTAGGGGTCTAGGGATATTGGTTTGGCTATTCATCACGACCATGGAATCCGTGTTTTTCATTACAGGCTAAATTTAAAACAAGGACCTCGTAGAATATCCAATATTTCATATGTTGACTTCTTCTTCTTATAGTTCCGTGATGGGATCATATAAACTGCATGAGACGAATGCTATATATATATGATATATATAATAAACGTTGCTTATGTTTTTCACCCGCGCTAGTCTATCCCCTGCTCTGCCGTTAGTTAAATAACCTAACGGTGCATGACGGGGCCCTGTGACGAATGCGGGTGGCATAAGTGTACGTTCTATTTTCGTTTCTTTTCTGTGATGTTTAGGGAAACATAAATGATGGGAATTCATTAATGAGATTAATGGAAAGAAAAGAAACCTAAAGATGTTGTAGAATCAAAATTTTCAAAAAGCTAGCTCTAGTTCTTGCTTTGCTTAGTGGTATTCCTTGATGAATATCCAGCACCTCATTGATGAGGAAAGAGCTGAGATCCCTTCACCGGGAGTGATCTCTTTAGCAAAACTAGCAAATACTACAACCCACTCGGTTTTGTTTTGATGGTTTCTCTAGTTCTTGCTTTGCATAGTTGTATTCCTTGATAAATATCCAGCACCTCATTCGATGGGGAAAGAGCCGAGATCCCTTCACCGGAAGTGATCTCTTTAGCAAAACTAGCAAATGCTACAAGAAACACTCCTTTTCAAAATACTAGATTCTACAACGATATCTAGTTCATTACGCTAAAGGTTTTCTTCAAAACCTCTGTCATTTCAGATAAGTACTATTTAGTATTCGTGCTGTGTTTTTTTAACCTCCATTAAGGCGTAATGTGCGGTACCTGATTAGTACTTATCTGTCGCATATGATGCGATTGGATTAGGGTAGTCGTACGGCCTTGTTGACCTCCGTAAAGGGTCGTGCAGGTGGGTTTAATTCAATCACGAAATGACGGGTTGAACTTGGCTAGCGTTTTTGATCTATTAACCATAGTTAAGGTCATAAGTCGCCAGGGGTAAAAACAAATATTGGGAATTTCAAGTGTTGAAATTCCCAATGAGATTGCATATATTCTATGAGATAGTTGGATCCCGATACCCGCTGCGAGTAAGAGTTAATCCTGGGAGAGTTTTCCACTTTACAATTAGCTGATCCAGTAAGTGTATAAGAAAGGTGATAATGAGGTTATGCCCCTACGGAAACGAGCTTATTTAATTAGTTCCATGCGAAAGCATGGGGAGACTCCTTCGGAGTACCAATACCTGCCTGTCTGACGGATTGGCGAACTTGTAGGGTGTAATTAATCCCAGCTAATCTTACCTTTTAGGGTTTGAAGGAAGATTTGATAAAAATAGTGGGAGCCATCTTGATTAGATAAGTTAATAACCAATCTAATCTTGCAAAGAGCACACGCTAAGGTGTTGTCCTTCTCTCACTCCTGGTAGCGACCATGACACGCCTTAATCAAGATAATAATATGGATGTATTGACCGAACTCGCTTATTATACTGAGCTGGGGAATGTTAGTTCCGCTCTGTCTAATGACTGTCATAAATCTGAGCAAGCAATAGGGGAATATCAGGATTCCCACGCAACCCGAACGAAAAAAGAGCATGATGATGCATCTTCTTCGGGTGTGTTCCTTACCGAGAACTGTTTCTCAGTATGCTCTATGTCCTGGGTATTGGATACCGGACCAGGATGCCACGTATGTAATTTGTTACATGGGTTAAGGAGAGGTAGAGAACTAAGATAAGGTGATATGTCTCTCAAGGTAGAGAATGGAGCAATTGTTGCAGCCAAAACTGTTGGCGAATATCACCTAGTATTACCAAATGATAATACATTAATTCTGAATGCCGTTATTACGTACCAAATATGATGTGCAATATTATATCAGTTTCTTTGTTGTATAAAGAAGGATATAACTTTGTATTGGAGGATAATGTTATGAAAATTTTCCTAAATCAAGTGTTGATTGGGTTTGGTACGTTGTGTAACGGTATATGTTCTAAATCAAACTATAGTTCTAAACATACAGAACACACACAAGAGGAAAAGTTCAGAAATAAATGAAGTCTTCTTGTGGCATTGTAGATTAGGTCATATCAATGCGATAAGACTAGCTAAGTTACATAAAGATGAATATTTAAATCAGTTTGAATTTACATCTTATGAAACTTGCCAGTCATGTCTCAAAGGGAAGATGACCAAAACTCCATTTACTGGACACAGAGAAAGAGCTACTGAACTCTTGGGACTGATACATAGTGATGTATGCGGTCATATGTCTATACATGCCAGGAATGGTTCCTCATACTTCATTACATTCACCGATGATCTCTCAAGATACAGGCATGTGTTCCAGATGAAACACAAATCTGAATCTTTTAAGAAATTCAAGGAATATAAGTGCGAAGTGGAGAACTAAAGGGATAAAAGTATTAAAATCCTTCGATCTGATCGGGGAGGAGAATACTTGAGTACGGAATTCCGAGACTATTTAAAAGAGATGGGATTCTCTCTCAGCTTACTCCTCCGTATACACCATAGCACAACGGAGTATCAAAACGAAGGAATCATACCCTATTAAATATGATGCGCTCTTTGATGAGTGTTGTTGGGTTACCTATATCCTTTTGAGGATATGCACTTGAGACTGCTGCATACATATTGAATATGGTTCCCACCAAATCTGTGCCTACCACTCCATATGAGATATGGAAAGGGAAGAGACCATGTCTTAATTTTATTAAGATATGGGGTTGTCCAGCTTATTTGAAAACACAAAATCCGGACAGGCTCGAGGCAAGGTCAGTTCTGTGCAAGTTTGTAGGATATCCCAAATATTCGCGAGGGTATATCTTCTACCACACCGAGGAACAAATGGTGTTTGTTACCCGACATGCCACCTTTTTAGAAAAGGAATTTCATATGAAAGAAATTAGTGGTAATGAGGTAGAACCGGAAGAAGTTCCCGCAACACAAACTATAACTTACAATTTGGTAGAACCGGAGGATTCAATAGTCCCAGACGAACCTCAGCCACTCCGCAGATCTAGTAGGCTTCCCCATCCACCTGAGAGATACTATGGTTTTCTCATAGACAGTGGGAGGGAGGATTGCATCATGGAAGATGATGACCCAACTAGTTTCGAGTAGGCCATCACAAGTGGGGACTCTGTGAAATGGCTAGATACTATGCGATCTGAGATGTAATCCATGGGCACCAACAAAGTATGGACTTTGGAAGTTGCTCCTGAAGGGGTAAAACCCATCGGGAGCAAGTGAATCTTTAAGAAGAAAATTGGTGTAGATGGAAAGGTTGAGACCTTCAAAGCTAGATTTGTTGCTAAAGGTTTTCGTCAACGACCTGGTATCGATTATGATGAAACCTTTTCTCCAGTCGCTATGCTTAAGTCCATCAGGATCCTACTTGCCATTGCTGCATACCATGACTACGAAATCTAGCAGATGGACGTCAAGACAGCTTTTCTAAATGGTGATTTAGAAAAGAGCATGTACATGACACAGCCAGAGGGCTTCGTAGACAGTGGGAGCAGTGGTAAGGTGTGAAAGTTGCTTAAATCAATCTACAGATTAAAGCAGGCATCGCGAAGCTGGAACATCTGTTTTGATGTGGCGGTCAAAGAATTTGACCTTATCAAAAACGTAGATGAACCTTGTATATACAAAAAGGTTGTATAGAGTAAGGTTGTCTTCCTCGTATTGTACGTGGATGACATACTCTTGATAGGAAATGATGTTTCTATACTACACTCGATCAAGCTCTTCTTATCACAAAAGTTCTCCATGAAAGATCTAGGTGATGCCTCCTACATCCTGGAGATAAAGATCTATAGAGATAGATCTAAGCGGATGTTGGGATTGTCCCAATCCAGGTACATAGACACCATACTAAAGAGATTTAGTATGGAAGATTCTAAGCGTGGCAATTTACCCGCTTGTTCACAAATCACTCTCTCCAAAGACATGTCTCCCAAGACTGATTTAGAGAGGGCTCGCATGACAATGATACCATATGCTTCTGCAGTTGGGTCTATCATGTATGAAATATTATGTACCAGACTGGATGTAGCTTACGCACTAAGTGTAGTGAGTAGGTATCAATCAGATCCTTGGGAAAAGCACTAGACAGCTGTGAAGAACATTCTTAAGTACTTGAGGACTAAAGAAATATTCTTGGTGTATGGTAACGGTTGTAGGGTTCCTAGGCATTCTCAAGAGGTCTCACAAGGCATCAACCATGCCAATTTCTAAAATACGGTGCCGAGAAACCCTAGACTAGATCGTTGGCTAGAAGTTTAGGCGATAAAACGAGCTAGTTTACAACTAAACTATAAGATAACGGAAATACAACCTTTGTAGATCCGGTGCTCCACCTCCATAGCTCCGCAATGATGTCTCTCCTCTGTCCAAAATGAATCCCGGGCTCAAGCGTCGGCTTCATCGGAGAAATTGGCGGGCAAGGTCGTCGGCTTCGTGCCGAAGATGATCTACGTCGAGGCATCACTAGATCAAGCTCCAACTTCACCAAGTCAAGAAACTTGTGAAGAAAACACACTCTACTACTTGGCAAGAGGTAGAGGATGAAGAAATAGGAAGTGGGTAGACTTTAGAATTGGATTTCTCACTTGTTATCATCAATCACCATTGATGAAGTAAGCTTCTTCATGGAAGAAGAAGATGAAGAAGAAGAAGAATGTTATGATAAGTATTTTCAAAAATGAATAATCAAATCATACTTATCATAATATTAACCATGGTAATGTGTAGAGAGTTAATCATGGTTGAATGGAATGGTTAGGGTTAAGCATGAGACAAAATGGTCACTTGGTCAAAGTCTTCATGAAGCTTCAACAAGCTTCTCCATTTAAAGCAACCATTTTGTATTATTCTTTTATCTTTTCCAATAAATAAAAAGATAAAAGAATGAATAAATAAATATACATATAAACCCTAACCATTTACTTAACCAAGGTTTAACTCTTTACATAAAACCTAGCATTCATGCATCATCAAACATGATACAACCATTTGCATAAAAAATATATCACATATACGACTTGTACATCCAAGTGAGAAAATCCATTTAAAGTGAACCAATACTAGTTAATGCAAAGTAATATATCAAATATATAATTATACATTAAATCATTAAATCAACATTTGATTTAACGACCCGGTCATATCGCATATAACCGACTAATATTCAATGTATCGGCTTATCGAATCAATCCTTGATTCGATAACTAGGTTATATCACATACAACCATTCGATACATTCATCGCGAGAATAGAATACGGTATCACATACACGCATTATTCTCGGTCCTGCACATATCTCATATGCGCTCCTATTTCGTTTCGTTTGAGCCAGGAAACCTCTGTGTAGGACTCTAAAGACTCGTCAATACGCCGGCAGCAGATGATGATCATATCAAACACCCACAAGCCGCAAGCGGTCTGCTAAACGTAACGGCCACCCGGGTATTGAGCGATGAGAAGATCGACGAGCAAGCCCGCTCACCCTCCTGTGAATCCAACCAGTAACACTTCCATACAGTCTGGTCTGATCGTCTGATATGTCGCATATCTCGCCTAGGGGTGGTAAACGTCAGACCCCAATAGCTCGATAAGTCGTGTCGATGTGAGGTCTATAACAATTCGAGAAACTACTGGTAACACTTACCAGTAAATCTCAGCAACCCTGGCCAGGGATTTCCTGTTATAGCCAATCGAACACAGCGCAACATCTACTCCCTATACCGGGAGAGACGAATCCCCTCCTATCGCTCATTGCCTCCATGTGACTCGGGACTGTACCCAAAACCCACCATTTTGCACGCCCTCTTGGACGTGGTAAGATGGAAATCAAAGCACAGTGGGAACCACACAAGACTCTATGACGATCTCGGGTCAACAGACTACTCTGTACCAGTGTCACCAGAGAACTGCCATCTGACGTAAGGTATAATACCATCTGGGAGTTCTCGGCGAGTCCCCCAGTCTCTACTGAGCACCCGTATGTGATCTCTGATGTCAAACACCGATGGATATGGGATCATCCATCGCCCATCTGTATGGGTCGAGAAGGTACACGCTAGTCTACACTGGTATATCGATGCCCCGTCTCGATACACCCACGACTAGGGACTTTGAAGGATGTACTTATGGACTACCATGTCCCCACTAGTATGATCCGCATCATAGTCCAGGTAGTCAAGTACACATCCTAAGGGCTTTACCAACATGTAATAGAGAGACAATCTGAGTACACGTTAAGGTAAAGAGTAACCTGATAGCATACTATCATGTCGAGCAAGAAAGTCCTCCCTATATATGTCCCAGCATCCACTACAATATACATCCTATGTACAGTAATGGCCTCTAGGGCATACATATAACTAACAATCTCCCACTTGCACTAGGGCCATCTGTAGCAGTGGTTGTAGTATCTCATACTCAACCATCCATAATAGTATCTCTCTGGGAATAGGCCTTCGTGAGTGGATCCGCCGTGTTGTCCTCTGTTTCTGCTCTCCTAACCTCGATCACCCTGGAGATCAACCATCTCCATGATCAGGTGATACTGCCTTAGAATATGTCTGGATCACTGATGGGACCGGGGTTCCCGGGCCAGAGCCACACTTCCATTATCACACAATGGTAGGAACCTAGTTCATCTCATGAACCAATATACACCCAAACAGCCTCTTTGGTAGCATCTTAAGTAGCGATGTATCCTGCCTTTATCGTCTAGTATGTCACGGTATCTAGCTTGGAACTCTTCCAACATACCGTCCCTTTACTGAGGGTAAAGACAATGCCTGCGACTGACATTCAGTCGTCTTTATCACCCTGGAACACTTCCAGTGATTCTCCCCAGGATCGATTGATACCTTCTCACTACAACTAGTGAGAATCCTAACATCCAATTAAATCTATCTTATAGATCTAAAACTCAGGATTTAGGAGGTATCACTTTGATCCTATATGGAGAATCATTGTGATAAGCGGAGATTGATCGAGCGTAGCATAGGAAAATCCTTCCCTATCAAGAGTATGTCATCCACGTACTCTACGTGAGTCGCCACCATACTCCCTACTACCTTTTTGTTTATACAAGGTTCATCTACCATTTTGATGATGTCAAACTCTTTGACTAATCCATCAAAACAGATGTTCCAACTCCGCGATGCCTGCTTTATCCTATAAAGCATCTTGCACACGTTTCCGCTGCTCCCACTGTCTACGAGGCCCTCTGGCTGTGTACTTATAGACGCACTCTTCTAAAACATCATTTAGAAAAGCAGTCATGACACCCAACCGCCAGATATCGTAGTCATGGTATGTAGCCGTGGCAAGTAGTATCTGGATGGACTTAAGCATAGGTTCTGGAAAAGGTTTCATCATTATCCACGCTTGGTCGATGACGAAAACCTTTAACAAGTCTAGCTTTGAAAGTCTCAACTTTTCCATCTACACCAAGTAATCTTCTCAAGATATACTTGCTCCTGATGGGGATTTAACCCTTCAGATATAGCAACCAAAGTCCATACTTTGTTGGTGTATAAGGATTCCATCTCAGATCGCTAAGCATCCAGCCATTCTTACAGAGTCTTACTCCTGATGGCCAGCTCGAAACCAGTTGGGTCATCATCTCATGATGCAATCCTCGCTCCCACTGTCATAGAGAAACCGAAGTATCTCTCAGGTGGGTGAGGAACCCTACTAGATCGGCGGAGAGGTTGAGGTTCATTGGAATCTACTGAATCCTTTGGTTGTACCAAATCATCTGCTGTCATTTGTATAGCTGGAACCTTTCTAGTTGTACTTAACAGACCTTGCCTCGAGCTTGTCCGGATTTTGCTTTTAGACATAGGCCGGACAACCCCAAATCTTAACCAATTTAAAATATGGGCTCTTCCCATTCCATATCTTATATGGAGTGGTAGGCAACTGATTTGATTTGAACCCTATTTAGTAGGTATGCATCTTCTCAAGTGCATAACTCCCAAAAAGGAAATAGGTAACTCAGTAGTACTCATCATAGAGCACACCATATCAAATAGGGTGTATCTGCTCCGCCCCGATATACCATCGTGCTATGGTGTATTCGGAGGAGTAATGCCGAGAGAGAATCTCATTCTCCTTTAGAATAGTCCAGGATTTATGTGCTCAAGTATTCTCCTCCTTGATCTCATCATAGGACATAATACTTATACCCGTATTTTGGTTCTCTACTTCTAACTTATATTCTGTGAATATCTCAAAAGGTTCGGACTTGTGTTTCAACAGGAACATATGTCTGAATCTTGAGAGATTATCAGAGAATATAATGAAGTACAAAGAACCGGTCTTGGTATGTGTAGACAGGAGACCTACATACATCAACATGTATCATCCCAAGAGTTCACTAACTCTTTCTCTGTTTCCAATAAACAGAGCTATGGTCATCTTATCTTTGTGACATGACTGGCGAGTTTCACAATATGTAAATTCAAACTGATTTAAATATGCATCTATATGTAACTCAAGCTAGTCGGGTCGTATTGATATGACCTAGTCTACAATACCTCAAGAAGGATTTGTCCATTTCTGAACTCTTCCTCTTGTGTGTGTTCAGTATACTAAGAACTGTAGTTTGATTTAGAACGTCAATGCTTTTAGATAACGTGCCTGAACCGATCAATTTTTGATATAGGAAATGTTCAAAACATTATCCAACAATACAAAATTTTATCATTTCTTTACTAATAAAGAGACTGATATGATTTTGTATATCAGGTTCGGTATCTAATAACATTCATTCAGAATCAATGTATTGGTAATACAGGGTGACAATGACCGACAGACTTGGCTGCAACACTTGCCCCGTTTTCAGCCTCATGAAACTTATCACCCGTTCTCAGTTTTTCTACCCTTTTGTAGCCCTATGTAACAAATTACATATCCGGGATCCTGATCCGGTATCATATACCCAGGATGCGGAGGATACTGAGAAGCAGTTCTTTGTAATGAACACACCCGAAGATGATGCATCAGCATGCACTCTCTTCGTTTGGGCGGCACGGGAATTCTGGTATTTCCCAATTTCCTGCTCTGTCTTATAACAATTATAAGTAGGAGCGGGACCAACGTTCCCCAGATCAGTATAACAAGTGGGTTCGGTCAATATTCCGTATTATTATCTTGATTAAGGCGTGACAAGGTCGCTACCAGGAGAGAGAGAAGAAAACACTCAGCGTGCGCTCTTGCAAGAATAGATTGGTTATTATTTTATCTAATCAGGATGGCTCCCACTGCTTTTTATCAAATCTTCCTTCAAACCCTAAAAGGAAAGACTAGCCGGGATTAATTACACACTACAAGTTCGCCAATCTTTCAGCCAGGCCAGTGTCGGTACTTTGAGGGAGGTGCCCCGTGCTTTCGCACGAACCTAATTAATGTAAACCTCGTTTTCCCAGAGGCGTAACCCCGTTAACACCTTTCTAGACACCTACTTGATCGGCTAATTGTAATGTATAAAACTCTCCCAGGAGTAACAATTACTCGCAGCGGGTATCGGGATCCAACTATCTCATAGAAGGTATGCAATCTCATTGCAAATTTCAACACTTGAAATTCCCGATAATATTTTGCCCCTAGCGTGCTATGACCTTGACGAAAGCCAACAAACCATAGCCCGCTAGTCAAGTTCAACCCGTACATTTCTTGATCGAATTAAACCCACCCGCACGACCCTTGACGAAAGCCAACAAAGCCGCACGACTACTCTAATCCAATCGCATCGTATGCTAGCAGATAAGCAGCATATAGCTACCGCACACTGCACCTTGACGAAAGCCAACAAATGCAGCACGAATACTATATACAACTTATCTGAAATGACGGAGGGCTACGACAGGTTTTTCTGAAAACCTATTGCGTAATGAACTTGATATCGTTGTAGAATCAAATGATTTTGAAATGGAGTGTTTTTGAGGCTTTTCTAGTTTTGCTAAAGGAGTCACTCCCGGTGAAGGGATCGTCGGTCCTTTCCTCGTCGAATGAGGTGCGGGATATATCATATATATCACTGTGCAAAGCAAAAACACTTAAAAGCTATCAAAAGACAAACCGAGTGTGTAGCATCTGCCAGTTATTGCTAAAGGAGTCACTCCCGGTGAAGGGATCTCGGTCCTTTCCTTATCGAATAAGGTGCAGGATATATCATATATACCGCTGTGCAAAGCAAGAACTGTAGCTACCTGTTTATTTTGAAATTCGATTCTACAACATCTTAGGTTTCTTTTATTTCATTAATCACATTAATGAAGTCCCATCATTTAAATACCTAAACATCACAGATAAATACGACATACACTTATGCCATCCGCATTCGCCTCGATGTCCCCTCGTGCACCGTTAGGTTAGGTAACTAACGGCAGAGCAGGGCAGGGCTAGCGCGGGTGTAAAACATAAGTAACGCCTATATAATATATCATATATACTATATACTGTATCTATCACAGAACATCACATGATCACATCACAAATATCACAGCAGAAGAAACATATGAAATATTGGATATACTAGGACGTCCGTGTTTTCAATACGAGCCAGTATAAAAAACGGATTCCACGGTTGTGATGAATAGCCAAACCCACACCCCAAGACCCCTACGAGAGCGGCAAGCAACCCTACCAACTCTGGAGTTAGGAGACCCGGACTCGACTCCTCGAGTTGGTCTCCCACTGGACTCCAGAGCCCGGTTACTTATGCCCTCCTCCTTGGGTCTATCCTAGTGCGGAAAAGTAAATAATATACAAAGGGTGACATCTTCCGCAACCTGGAAGTGCCCCAATAAAAGAATATTACATACAAGTTTTTACATGAATGAAAATGAAAAACACTCATCTCACATTAAAACCCCCGGCTATTCAAACACGACGATCCAATATAACATATCCAGCAACACATAACATCACATGTCATCAACGTAAGTAAATATGCGCATCCCAATTGTCGTTGACATATAGCAACGAAACCGGCGATATCACATATTACACTTACGGTCACAGAAAAGAAAGTGTAAAACTACAACAGTTGGAATCCGCAACCACCTCAGACATCGCATGCCTGACCAAATGAATTATTTAGACATCGCATGCCTAACAATTATAAACCCCGCATTTTAGTCTCATTATCGAAAACACTTTTCAATATCAAGTCGGGTAATTCAACAGGATTCCCGACATCCTGATCGAATGCTCGTCGCAAACTTCAGTAGGCGGTCACACCCCCGATACCGTCGACGAAGTGCACCAAGGCGGAACACCGCTACCGGGAGCACCCGAACGGATGCTTTCGGCGACGGGGTTCTCCTATAGTCACTTGGTCGGAGCTAGGGGTGAGGCTGTCTATTAAGTTTACCCGGCGAGTATCCGCGTACACTACGTGATTGCGACAGACTTTTGATCACATCAAAATTCCGTGGCAACCGATCAAGTGAGACTAAACTGCTATGTTTATAACATTCATTCAGTTATTTCATAACTTATTGTGAATTCCAATTATTGTATCACATTCCGAATAAAATAGAAAATGTTAAACTTTCCGATCGAACATCCAAACACCTAAGTTTTCCCGATACAGTCCAACACATGAAATAAGTCTAACAACATTCAGTTCGTGCCTCAATACCAACGGTCCAGCCGTAGAAGGGTCAAGCCAACGCCTCACATGTGGCACGCCGTACTGCCCCAAACCCGAAGGTTCAAATGGCAGTTCAAGACGGTCATATAATCGAGTTAAGGTTTGTTGTCTTCTAGAGGGTCCATCGAGTTACTTGCACTACTTAGAATGTCGTTAAATTACGGAAAAATCCAACACTTGGAAATTTCCCGACAGGGGAAAAATTGGGTATTTATATCCGGTCGAACTTTTTAACATATTCAAATATTATCCGGAATCCGCACAGACAAAATTTGATAATCCGGTCGAACATTCGAATCCCCAAAACAACCCAGAAAATTCAACTCTTGAAAAAATATTAAAAATTCCCACGAAAACCAGCACTGAATATTATGAATTACTGTGTAAAATTCTATGCCACATAAGACAAAACGGCCGCGGAACCGCCGCACGAGCCATGCTCGTGCCGCGGATCCGCGGCGCAATAATGGAATTAGGCACACGAATTTTACAGAAACCCTTATAATTTCCTGGTGATTTTTCTGCATATTTTTAATATCGAAAAACTCTAGATTTTGGAAAAAGTCCAGAGAGCATGTTTGTGTTAGGGTTTCGGGTTCGTTCGGGTTTCAAACTTCGTCTAGACTTCGCCTAAGGCTCTAGCTTGACTCTGATACCACTGTAGGGTTCCTAGGCACTCTCAATAGGTCTCACAAGGCATCAACCATGCCAATTTCTAAAATACGGTGCCGAGAAAGCCTAGACTAGATCGTTGGCTAGAAGTTTAGGCGATAAAACGAGCTAGTTTACAACTAAACTATAAGATAACGGAAATACAACCTTTGTAGATCCGGTGCTCCACCTCCATAGCTCCGCAATGATGTCTCTCCGCTGTCCAAAATGAATCCCGGGCTCAAGCGTCGGCTTCATCGGAGAAATTGGCGGGCAAGGTCGTCGGCTTCGTGCCGAAGATGATCTACGTCGAGGCATCACTAGATCAAGCTCCAACTTCACCAAGTCAAGAAACTTGTGAAGAAAACACACTCTACTACTTGGAAAGAGGTAGAGGATGAAGAAATAGGAAGTGGGTAGACTTTAGAATTGGATTTCTCACTTGTTATCATCAATCACCATTGATGAAGTAAGCTTCTTCATGGAAGAAGAAGATGAAGAAGAAGAAGAATGTTATGATAAGTATTTTCAAAAATGAATAATCAAATCATACTTATCATAATATTAACCATGGTAATGTGTAGAGAGTTAATCATGGTTGAATGGAATGGTTAGGGTTAAGCATGAGACAAAATGGTCACTTGGTCAAAGTCTTCATGAAGCTTCAACAAGCTTCTCCATTTAAAGCAACCATTTTGTATTATTCTTTTATCTTTTCCAATAAATAAAAAGATAAAAGAATGAATAAATAAATATACATATAAACCCTAACCATTTACTTAACCAAGGTTTAACTCTTTACACAAAACCTAGCATTCATGCATCATCAAACATGATACAACCATTTGCACAAAAAATATATCACATATACAACTTGTACATCCAAGTGAGAAAATCCATTTAAAGTGAACCAATACTAGTTAATGCAAAGTAATATATCAAATATATAATTATACATTAAATCATTAAATCAACACTTGATTTAACGACCCGGTCATATCGCATATAACCGACTAATATTCAATGTATCGGCTTATCGAATCAATCCTTGATTCGATAACTAGGTTATATCACATACAACCATTCGATACATTCATCGCGAGAATAGAATACGGTATCACATACACGCATTATTCTCGGTCCCGCACATATCTCATATGCGCTCCTATTTCGTTTCGCTTGAGCCAGGAAACCTCTGTGTAGGACTCTAAAGACTCGTCAATACGCCGGCAGCAGATGATGATCATATCAAACACCCACAAGCCGCAAGCGGTCTGCTAAACGTAACGGCCACCCGGGTATTGAGCGATGAGAAGATCGATGAGCAAGCTCGCTCACCCTCCTGTGAATCCAACCAGTAACACTTCCGTACAGTCCGGTCTGATCGTCTGATATGTCGCATATCTCGCCTAGGGGTGGTAAACGTCAGACCCCAATAGCTCGATAAGTCGTGTCGATGTGAGGTCTATAACAATTCGAGAAACTACTGGTAACACTTACCAGTAAATCTCAGCAACCCTGGCCAGGGATTTCCTGTTATAGCCAATCGAACACAGCGCAACATCTACTCCCTATACCGGGAGAGACGAATCCCCTCCTATCGCTCATTGCCTCCATGTGACTCGGGACTGTACCCAAAAACCACCGTTTTGCACGCCCTCTTGGACGTGGTAAGATGGAAATCAAAGCACAGTGGGAACCACACAAGACTCTATGACGATCTCGGGTCAACAGACTACTCTGTACCAGTGTCACCAGAGAACTGCCATCTGACGTAAGGTATAATACCATGTGGGAGTTCTCGGCGAGTCCGTCCAGTGTACCCAGTCTCTACTGAGCACCCGTATGTGATCTCTAATGTCAAACACCGATGGATATGGGATCATCCATCGCCCATCTGTATGGGTTGAGATGGTACACGCTAGTCTACACTGGTATATCGATGCCCCGTCTCGATACACCCACGACTAGGGACTTTGAAGGATGTACTTATGGACTACCATGTCCCCACTAGTATGATCCGCATCATAGTCCAGGTAGTCAAGTATACATCCTAAGGGCTTTACCAACATGTAATAGAGAGACAATCTGAGTACACGTTAAGGTAAAGAGTAACCAGATAGCATACTATCATGTCGAGCAAGAAAGTCCTCCCTATATATGTCCCAGCATCCACTACAATATACATCCTATGTACAGTAATGGCCTCTAGGGTATACATATAACTAACAACGGTGAACTACAAGTGGAGTCCTTTATCGATTCGAACTTTCAGAGTGATAAGGACGACAGTAAGTCAGTCTCGGGTTTTGTCTTTACCCTCAATGGAGGGGTGGTATGTTGGAAGAGTTCCAAGCAGGATACTGTAGCAGACTCGACGATTGAGGCTGAATACATCGCTGCCAAAGAGGCTGTCTGGATGAAGAACTTCATAGCTGAACTTGGTGTGGTTCCATCCATTGAGCATCCAATACCATTGTATTGTGATAACAATGGAGCTGTGGCTTTAGCCAAGGAACTCCGGTCCCATCAGCGATCCAGACATATTCTTAGGTGGTATCACCTGATCGGGAAGATAGTAGATCGATGGGAGATCAATGTCAGGAGAGTTGACACGAAGGACAACAAAGCGGATCCACTCACGAGGGCCTCCCCCAGACGCAGTTTGAGATACTTTTTAGGATGTTGGATATAGATACTACAATACCTGGCCTTAGTGCAAGTGGGAGATTGTTAGGAATATGTATGCCCTAGAGGCCATTATTGTTTGATATAGTGGATGCTTGGACATATATATAGAGGACTTTTTTGCTCGACATAATAGTATGCTATCTGCTTGCTCTTTATCTTAACATGTACACCTGTATTATTATACTGTCTCTCTTATACATGTTGATAAAACCCTTAAGATGTGGACTTGATTTCCAGGACTATGATGTAGATCATACTACTGGGACCTGGATAGTCCACAAGCACATCCTTTAACTGTTCCTAGTCGAGGGGATATCGAGACAAGGCATCGATATTCCAGAGTAGACTAGTGTGTACGTTTCTTGACCCTGTAGGGGGCGATGGTTGATTCCATAACCATTGGTGTTTGATATCAATGATTGTACACATGTGCTCTTTAGAGAATGGGTACACCAAACAGGACTCGCCGAGAACTCCTAGATGGTAACATACCTATTGTCAGATAGCAATTCTCTGATGACACTGGTACATGTTAGTCTGTAGACCCGAGATCGTCATAGTGCCGTGTGTGTTTCCCACTGTATTTTGATTTCCTCCCTACCACGGCTCAAAGGAGTCATGCAAACAGATGGATTTTAGGTACAGTCCCGAGTCACATGGAGACAGTGAGCGATATGAAGGGTTTCGTCTCTGTCACGCCCCGCTTCCCAGAGTACGCAAGATTGGGCACGTGACATAGCCAACCATGCTACCTGTGGGTAGGAAGTATCCATCCACAGTCACATTACGGTTGTAAGGATATCAAGAACAAGATAAAAACTAATCTAATACATGTCCAAATCCATAATAACAAGAATCAATAAACAATAAATGCGGAAGCTAATGATCCAATACAATGAATAAACAGTACGTCCCATAATGCGGGCTCACATTTGGAAATGAAAAGCAATAAATAAACTAAACCCTAAGGACTCACTGTTCAGCCTGCTGGCTGAAGTACTCCTGCTCGGTCGTCGACAAAGGTACGGAATCTGGGCCATGCAAAACCCAGACGTCAGCGCGTCATGATATCAAGTATATAGTATAAACATGGTAATAAGCAATGCAAGTATGAACATGAGTAAAGCAGTAACAAGAATAACAAGCAGGGTAATGTGCAATGGTGTCCAAACTGTCCTATCAGGTTTTCTACTCTATAGTCTTTGAAACCAATTGATGAATCGTCGATGTAACTCAATAGTATCCCGTGCGTGCCCGGGACCACGGTCATGACCCTCGGGGCTGAATCCGAGACGTGCCGCTAAGCAGTAAATGGTAGTAGGATGGACGAGTGATGTCAGCATCAACACTCCGGAGCTGGCCAAGCCCGTAAGACTGATCAGAACAATGTATCGAACTGTTGAGTTACAAGTCGGTTTCACCTTTGATTTCCCCATATCCCCAAACTATGTATGTCAGGTCAGGTATTCAGTAGTCAAGGACTAATGCCAACACAAGGTCAAGTAAAAAGTAGGTCTGTCTGGATCGACAGCAGGAATGGTTAGGTTTGTCGGCATTAGGCATGAGATCAGGAAACAAGTAATGTCATGGTACAACAGGATGAGTCGGTATGTATGTGTATGTCAGGTGTAGCAGGGTCAGGCCAATATGTCGTGCAATCGGGTAAGTGCTCACAACAGGTATACAATCAATAATGAACAGCAGCAGGAAACAGTAATTAACCACGATATTCCATATAACCACAGTGATGTTTGTATTCTCTTATTAACAGGTTCAATCATCTTTAGGGTGCAATAGCCACAAGGTAAAGCAATATCCACACTTATAGGTTAAGGAAACTACATGAAATTATACTAAATATAAGAATTGTCTCATGAATGATTTAACAGTTTAAGCAGATATGATTCAGTCGTTTTATTTAGTTGAAATACGGGTTTATGTGGGTTGATTAATTACGAGGAACTGTTGTACGATTCCAGGTTAAGATAACTGCAATAATATGATATCAAATGCCATCATTAAGTTGTGGTATTAAATAGTATGAGTTCAATTGCGTGGCAAGACTAGATCTCGCACACTAGCATGTTCAAGCAAGTATTCAGATACTTGCCTCGACGGTCTGCAAACTGGAACACGGATGCGATGTCGGCAGAAAGCACGATATGATAGCACGGGCCACGGATCGAGTCCCAACAGAGATCAACGGAATCGCACGGACCAGGGGGCTTCGCTGGAGCGTCGGGTTCGCCAAGACAGCACGCCGGAATCCGGCAGTAAACAAAAGCAACAAAGTTAGCAACATAAACCATGCATCCAAAATACGGACCAGCAGGGGGAAACCAGCACACTAGGAAGGATAAAGGGATACCTATAGAGAAAAAACCAGGGCAATACGATGGGCTCGACGGCGATGGGACGCCGGCGAGGCAGCGACAGCGATGCAGCAAGGCTGGGGCTTCAGGATTGCAGGAAAGGTGGTCGTGCTGAGCAGTTGGGGGAAAGGTAAGCCCCGGGTTCTGGTCGCAGGGGAGAGGAGGTGGTCGGAGGTGGCACCGGTGACGTCGACGAGGGTCGACTGCACGTTTTCCGGCGACCGGCAGAGAGAGGTGCTAGGGTCGGGCTTGGGTTCTGGTGGTCCGGCGAGGGGGACAGGAAGGCGACGACGAGGTCGGGACGAGGAGGGTGAGAGGGAGTCGTTGGGGTCGTCGGCGACGAGGGGTGGCGTTGACGGCGAGGTCTGCGAGGTTGGAGGCGAGGTCGGAGTTGCGTGCAGGTGCGGGGAAGAGCGGGAGAACGAGGTAGGTGGGTGCGGTGAGGTCGACGAGGCGGTGACGGTGACGGCGAGGTCTTGAGGAGGCCGGCGGTGAGGTCGACGAGGTTAGGGTTAGGGTTTGTTTGGTTTCTCGCGATGGAAGAGGGAACGAGGGAGGCGGCTGCATGGGGGGGATTCACAAATATATAAGAAGAGAGAGAGAGGGAGATTGATGAGATAGAGAGAGAGAGAGAATGAGGAGAGAGACAGAGAGAGATAGGGAAAGGGAGGGGCCCACGCGTGAACAGTCCTCGCTCGCGATTGGCTGGAGGAAATATTGAGAAAGATTTGTGAAGGATTTTAAGGGATATGAAATGTTAGAATTTTATTCGTATAAATATATTAGCTTTAGATATTAAATTGAAACAGGCCCTTTTTGGCGCGAAATGAAACATTTCCAAATCGCGCCCGGATTGCGCCCAAATGTTCCAAATTCAAATTATAGGATTTTAAGCGGGTTCCAAATTTTGAAAAGAGGTGTTTAATGATTAAAATGCATGCCCCCAAGTCGGACACTTGCACGCGCACGTAGTCGTCCGAACTTGCCCGTTTAGCCAAACGGAACGGAATCTCGACACGCGGACGCTACCACGCGACTAGTGGCGACGAGTAGGACAACATGGACATTTTAAATTTCATTTTAGGAGTTAAAATTTGTTATGTGGCAAAATGACTTAACCGGTTAAAATTTAGCAATAATCACCAGAAAATCATGAAAAATTGGAAATGAGCAGTAGACAACCCTCAACTAGTAATATTAATAGTATTATTGGGCTCGGGTGTTACATCATACCCAACTACAAAAGAATCTCGTCCTCGAAATTCCAAGAATACAAGATAGCTAACTACTGGAAAAGGTGAGGGAATTCCCGTCGGATCTCGTCTTCTCGCTCCCAAGTGGATTCTCCATGCGATCGGTTACCCCAAGAAACTAGCACAAGAGGTATAACCTTGTTCTTAAGAACCCTTTCTCTTCGATCCTTGATTTCAACTGGTCGCTCCTCAAAAGTCAGGTCCTCCCGAACGGTCAACTCCGAATGATCCAAGACATGAGTCTCATCACGAACATACCTCCGTAGTTGAGACACATGAAACACGTCGTGAACTCCTGCTAAAGACTGTGGTAACGCCAACCGGTACGATACCTCTCCAACACGCTCCAAAATCTCGAAGGGTCCAACGAATCGGGGCTAAGCTTTCATCGACTTCCAAAGCGAATCACTCCTCTAGTCGGTGATATCTTCAGGAATACCAAATCACCCACGGCGAACTCCATAGGTCTTCTTGACGTGTCGGCCCAACTCTTCTGTCTATCTTGAGCTGCCTTCATATGCTTCCTGATGGTATTCACCTTCTCGACTGTCTGTACCACCAAATCTGGTCCTAGTAACCTTCGTTCACCAACATCATCCCAACAAACAGGTGAACGGCACTTACGACCATACAGTGCTTCAAACGGGGCCATCTGAATAGTTGCTTGGAAGCTGTTGTTGTACGAAAACTCCACCAGGTGTAGATGATCTTCCCAAGAACCTTTGAAGTCCAACATGCAAGCCCTCAACATATCTTCAAGGGTCTGGATCGTCCTCTCCGATTGTCCATCAGTCTGAGGATGATAAGCTAAACTTCAATCGAGTCCCCAAACTTTCTTGTAAGCTCCTCCAAAAGTACGACAAGAACCGAGTGTCCCGATCGGACACGATGCTTACCGGTACTCCGTGCAATCTGACAATCTCCTGCATGTACCGCTCTGCCAAAGTCTCTGTCGATTGACCAACCCGAAAAGGAATAAAGTGAGTTGCCTTGGTCAACCGATCGACAATCACCCATACTGCATTGTTGCCCTTTGGACTCCGCGGTAAAGCCGTCACGAAATCCATGGTTATATGTTCCCACTTCCATTGAGGAATCGGAAGTGGTTGCAACAAACCAGCAACCCTTTGGTGTTCAGCCTTGACTTGCTGACACACCAAGCACTTAGCCACGAAGCGAGCAATTTCCCGTTTCATACCTTCCCACCAGAAGTGCTGTCGAATATCTCGGTACATCTTTGTCCCTCCTGGATGTACAGAGTAAGCTGAACTGTGTGCCTCCTTCATAAGCTCTTCACGCACATCTCCTTTTGGCACACACACACGGCTACCATATCTCAACGAACCGTCTTCATGGATCAGTAAATCGGTTCGCAGTCCGGCTCCAACCTGTTCTCGAAACTTTTGCAGTTTAGGATCCTGCGATTGTGCCGCTTTAATCTTCTCGACTAAGGACGACTGTACTTGCAACTGCATCAACTGTCCTGTAGCATGGGGTAGCACAACCTCCAAGTTAAATCTCTGAAAATCCGCAATGATCTCCCTTTGTGCGGTCAACACCTGAATTGCTGGTAACCGACTCAGCGCATCCGGCACGACGTTGACCTTTCCCGGATGGTACTTAAGATCGAGGTCATAGTCGGCCATCAGCTCCAACCATCTGCGTTGTCTCATGTTCAACTCCTTCTGAGTGAACACATATTTCAAACTCTGGTGATCTGTAAAGACTTCGACTCTCTCGCCCAATAGGTAGTGTCTCCAAATCTTCAGGGTGAAGATCACGGCTGCAAGCTCTAAGTCATGAGTCGGATAGTTCTTCTCATGAGTCTTCAGCTGTCTCGATGCGTAAGCGACGACTTTCCCGTTCTGCATTAATACACATCCCAATCCTTTTCCAGATGCGTCGCTGTGAATCACCAGTCCTCCTGAATTATCCGGTACGGTCAGGATCGGGGCGGTTATCAACTTCTGCTTCAACGTCTCGAAGGCCAATGCACATCCATCCGTCCAAACAAACGGTACCTCCTTACGCGTGAGCTTGGTTAACGGCTCAGCTAAACGAGCGGAGTTCTCCACAATCTTCTGTAGTATCCGGCTACTCCAAGGAAACTTCTTATCTCAGCTACATTCCTTGGAATAGGCCAATCTCGAACTGCTGCAATCGTTTCGGGACGGACGGTGATTCCATCATCCGACACGACATGTCCCAGAAATTTCACTTCTTCCAGCCAGACTTCGCACTACTCATCTTCGCATAAAGCTTCTCCTGTCTCCACATCTGTAGGACCCAATGATATCCGGATCGCAAATCCAGTTTCGAGAATACCCTCGCGCCACTAAGCTGCTCAAAGAATTCTCCAATGCGAGGGATCGGGTACTTATTCTTAACAGTCACCCGGTTCAATTCTCGATAATCAATGCACATCCTTCTCGTGCCATCCTTCTTCTTTACTAAGAGAACTGGAGCTCCCCAAGGTGAGTTGCTGCTTCGAATCCATCCCTTCTCGAGTAATTCACTCACTTGTTTCTTAACTTCTTCCAATTCCACCGGTGCCATCGGATAATAAGATTTTGATACTGGCGCTGCACCAGGAGTAAGGTCAATCGCAAACTCCACATCTCGCTTCGGCGGTAAGCCCGAAACATCTTCAAACACATCCATAAAGTCGCGGACAACTGCCGGCTCTTCATTGCTTTCCACTACCATAGCCGCAAGAACACTATTCGTCGGCCTAGCCCTAAACTCGACTGGCCCGACAGAATTGCTTTCTCCAATGAAAGTAAACTTAGGATGTCCGGGAATCTGGAAATTACCTTCCTTGCCCTACAGTCAATGTGGGCGTGGAAAGTGCCAAGAAAATCCATCCCCAAGACAACCTCATAACTGCCCGTATCTATCACCAAGAAATTTGCAAAAAGCTCCCGTCCGCAAACAACAACTGTACAATCTCTACCTTCCTTACTAGCTATGATTTTCCCATTCCCAGTGTGTATATCCCAGAAACTAGACAGGGTCGTGCAGGTAATCGAGTGTGTAGTTATAAATTTGGATGACCTAAACAATGGGATGCTCCGAAATTAAGTAATGCCAAAGCGGGAAAACCATGAACGAGTAAATTACCTGAAACCACTTCTCCCGATGCCTTAGCTTCCTCAGCTGTCAACGTGAACGCTCGAGCCTGCTGTGGTCCTTGAGTAAGCGGTTCCTGTCCTTGGAACGGTCCCTGCGGAGGCTTCTGTGTATCATCCTTTGTGCGAGGCTTCGACGGACAAGCATCAACGGTGTGATCTGCCGTTCCACATCTAAAACAGAGTCCCAGCCTCATACGACACTTCTTTCGCACATGTCCGGGTTTATGGCAGTATCTACAGATCACGCTCCCCTTTCGATCACCCATACTGGTTTTCTTCATTGGTGCTACGCTGCGCCTGTCCACCGGAATACTTCTACGTACGGACGTGGGGTCCAGTGCAAATGCTGGTTCCAGCTCGATTTGTTCCTTTAGTTTCTCCAGCAATCCCCTTATCACTCTACGCCTGGCGGCTAAGACCGCACGCTCTGGGTCCATCTTCAAATTCTGACCGGCCATATTCCTGGAAATCAAAGTACCCAACATTAGCATGATGATAGTTTTTGAGTATAGATCAAGGCTAGAACTCCAAGATACTTAAATAGAGTGCTGCATTGTAGCTATGCCGCGGTATCATAGCCGCAATTACTTAACTCCACCCAAGTCGCCTAAGTCCTAGAGATAACAAGAAGTTAGGTTTTTGAGTTAACAATGCAAAGTAAGTTTGCATGTCGACATGATCCGGAAGAATGATTCAAGGATGGTAAAACGGTCAAAGTGGCAGGACATGTTTCCTAATCACGGGTATCCTGATTCGTGTATCGGGTGCAATACCCAACTACAAAGAATCAACCCAATTAACCTATGGCTCTGATACCATAAAACCTATGCCGCGGTATCATAGCCGCAATTACTTAACTCCACCCAAGTCGCCTAAGTCCTAGAGATAACAAGAAGTTAGGTTTTCGAGTTAACAATGCAAAGTAAGTTTGCATGTCAACATGATCCGGAAGAATGATTCAAGGATGGTAAAACGGTCAAAGTGGCAGGACATGTTTCCTAATCACGGGTATCCTGATTCGTGTATCGGGTGCAATACCCAACTACAAAGAATCAACCCAATTAACCTATGGCTCTGATACCATAAAACCATGTCACGCCCCGCTTCCCAGAGTACGCAAGATTGGGCACGTGACATAGCCAACCATGCTACCTGTGGGTAGGAAGTATCCATCCACAGTCACATTACGGTTGTAAGCATATCAAGAACAAGATAAAAACTAATCTAATACATGTCCAAATCCATAATAACAAGAATCAATAAACAATAAATGCGGAAGCTAATGATCCAATACAATGAATAAACAGTACGTCCCATAATGCGGGCTCACATTTGGAAATGAAAAGCAATAAATAAACTAAACCCTAAGGACTCACTGTTCAGCCTGCTGGCTGAAGTACTCCTGCTCGGTCGTCGACAAAGGTACGGAATCTGGGCCATGCAAAACCCAGACGTCAGCGCGTCATGATATCAAGTATATAGTATAAACATGGTAATAAGCAATGCAAGTATGAACATGAGTAAAGCAGTAACAAGAATAACAAGCAGGGTAATGTGCAATGGTGTCCAAACTGTCCTATCAGGTTTTCTACTCTATAGTCTTTGAAACCAATTGATGAATCGTCGATGTAACTCAATAGTATCCCGTGCGTGCCCGGGACCACGGTCATGACCCTCGGGGCTGAATCCGAGACGTGCCGCTAAGCAGTAAAAGGTAGTAGGATGGACGAGTGATGTCAGCATCAACACTCCGGAGCTGGCCAAGCCCGTAAGACTGATCAGAACAATGTATCGAACTGTTGAGTTACAAGTCGGTTTCACCTTTGATTTCCCCATATCCCCAAACTATGTATGTCAGGTCAGGTATTCAGTAGTCAAGGACTAATGCCAACACAAGGTCAAGTAAAAAGTAGGTCTGTCTGGATCGACAGCAGGAATGGTTAGGTTTGTCGGCATTAGGCATGAGATCAGGAAACAAGTAATGTCATGGTACAACAGGATGAGTCGGTATGTATGTGTATGTCAGGTGTAGCAGGGTCAGGCCAATATGTCGTGCAATCGGGTAAGTGCTCACAACAGGTATACAATCAATAATGAACAGCAGCAGGAAACAGTAATTAACCACGATATTCCATATAACCACAGTGATGTTTGTATTCTCTTATTAACAGGTTCAATCATCTTTAGGGTGCAATAGCCACAAGGTAAAGCAATATCCACACTTATAGGTTAAGGAAACTACATGAAATTATACTAAATATAAGAATTGTCTCATGAATGATTTAACAGTTTAAGCAGATATGATTCAGTCGTTTTATTTAGTTGAAATACGGGTTTATGTGGGTTGATTAATTACGAGGAACTGTTGTACGATTCCAGGTTAAGATAACTGCAATAATATGATATCAAATGCCATCATTAAGTTGTGGTATTAAATAGTATGAGTTCAATTGCGTGGCAAGACTAGATCTCGCACACTAGCATGTTCAAGCAAGTATTCAGATACTTGCCTCGACGGTCTGCAAACTGGAACACGGATGCGATGTCGGCAGAAAGCACGATATGATAGCACGGGCCACGGATCGAGTCCCAACAGAGATCAACGGAATCGCACGGACCAGGGGGCTTCGCTGGAGCGTCGGGTTCGCCAAGACAGCACGCCGGAATCCGGCAGTAAACAAAAGCAACAAAGTTAGCAACATAAACCACGCATCCAAAATACGGACCAGCAGGGGGAAACCAGCACACTAGGAAGGATAAAGGGATACCTATAGAGAAAAAACCAGGGCAATACGATGGGCTCGACGGCGATGGGACGCCGGCGAGGCAGCGACGGCGATGCAGCAAGGCTGGGGCTTCAGGATTGCAGGAAAGGTGGTCGTGCTGAGCAGTGGGGGGAAAGGTAAGCCCCGGGTTCTGGTTGCAGGGGAGAGGAGGTGGTCGGAGGTGGCGCCGGTGACGTCGACGAGGGTCGACTGCACGTTTTCCAGCGACCGGCAGAGAGAGGTGCTAGGGTCGGGCTTGGGTTCTGGTGGTCCGGCGAGGGGGACAGGAAGGCGACGACGAGGTCGGGACGAGGAGGGTGAGAGGGAGTCGTGGGGGTCGTCGGTGACGAGGGGTGGCGTCGACGGCGAGGTCTGCGAGGTTGGAGGCGAGGTCGGGGTTGCGTGCAGGTGCGGGGAAGAGCGGGAGAACGAGGTAGGTGGGTGCGGTGAGGTCGACGAGGCGGTGACGGTGACGGCGAGGTCTTGAGGAGGCCGGCAGTGAGGTCGACTAGGTTAGGGTTAGGGTTTGTTTGGTTTCTCACGATGGAAGAGGGAACGAGGGAGGCGGCTGCATGGGGGGGATTCATAAATATATAAGAAGAGAGAGAGAGGGAGATTGATGAGATAGAGAGAGAGAGAGAATGAGGAGAGAGACAGAGAGAGATAGGGAAAGGGAGGGGCCCACGCGTGAACAGTCCTCGCTCGCGATTGGCTGGAGGAAATATTGAGAAAGATTTGTGAAGGATTTTAAGGGATATGAACTGTTAGAATTTTATTCGTATAAATATATTAGCTTTAGATATTAAATTGAAACGGGCCCTTTTTGGCGCGAAATGAAACATTTCCAAATCGCGCCCGGATTGCGCCCAAATGTTCCAAATTCAAATTATAGAATTTTAAGCGGGTTCCAAATTTTGAAAAGAGGTGTTTAATGATTAAAATGCATGCCCCCAAGTCGGACACTTGCACGCGCACGTAGTCGTCCGAACTTGCCCGTTTAGCCAAACGGAACGGAATCTCGACACGCGGACGCTACCACGCGACTAGTGGCGACGAGTAGGACAACATGGACATTTTAAATTTCATTTTAGGAGTTAAAATTTGTTATGTGCCAAAATGACTTAACCGGTTAAAATTTAGCAATAATCTCCAGAAAATCAGAAAAAATTGGAAATGAGCAGTAAACAACCCTCAACTAGTAATATTAATAGTATTATTGGGCTCGGGTGTTACAGTCTCTCCTGGTATAGGGAGTTGATGTTGCGCTATGCTAAATTGGCTATAACAGTAAGTCCCTGGCCAGGGCTGATGAGATTTACTGGTAAGTGTTATCAGTAGTTTCTCGAACCGTTATGAGCCACACATCGGCATGACTTATCTAGTTACTGTTCCACCCCTAAACTCGATATGTGACATATCAGACGAAGAAACCAGACTATACGGTAAATGTTACTTATAGGCTTCATGGAAGTTTGGACAAGTTTTCTTGTTGATCTTCTAATCGCTCAATACCTGGGTAGCTGTTACGTCTAGCTAGTACTGCTGACGGCTTATAGGTAGCCGATGTGATCATCACCTACTGCTTGCGTATTGACAAGTCTTTAGAGTCCTACATAGAGGTTTCATAGTTCAAGCGAAATGAAGTAGAACACATATGATGATATGTGCAGGGGCCTGATTAAATACGAGTATGTGATACCTTATTCTAATCTGCAGATAAATGATATTAGATGGTTATATATGATATAACCAGATTATTGAATCAAGTGTTGATTTTATAATATGATATATATTATATTTGATATAATTATATATTAACTAATATTATTGCTTACTAATTATTTTCTTCTCTTAATATATATTAATATATATGTGTGTATATATATATATATATATATATATATATATATATATATATATATATGAAGCATGGAATTTCTATTTTGAGAAAATAGAAATGAGGTGGAAAATGGGGAGATATTTGTGGAATGGGTGAAGCATGGCTTGATCAATTGTTTATTCATTTGCTTTACACTAAACAAGTATGGTTGCAATTTATTATTGCAATTTTATTCATGCTTCAATGATTAAAGATTATATGTGAGCCATTCTTCATTCTTCACTTCACTTGATATTTTTTGAAGAGCTCATATTTCCTTAGCTCTCTCCATTTTCCTTCTTCCTCTTCCACTTGCTTCAAGCCCTATCCCTCACATGTGTTGTGAACCCTAGGGCTTATGAGAATCCTTAGTGAGCTAAAAACCCTACTTTATCAACCTACACTATATTAGCCATTAAGTATAGGTTGTTTCCTTCACTAATAAAAGATTAGTGAAGAGATAGCTTGAACTAGCGAAGCTTCAGGTGGATCATCTTCGACACGAAGATCGCGAAGCAAGATCGTTCCTTCTTCAAGTGGAGCCTATAGGAGTCATAGGGACTACTACCCGGAGCTATAGAAGTGAAGGAATCGATCTACAAAGGTTGTATACTCTTTCACTTAGCTTAGTTCTTTATATATCATGCTAAAACCCTAAAACTCTAGTTAGATTCTAGGTTAGTGTAGTTTAGCACTAAGATTTTTTGAAAATTGCATGCTTGATGCCGGTTAAAACCCAGTGCTTGTGCTAGGACACACTTTCAAATGGTGAGACTAAGTTCATTTTCTGAGGGGAATGAGGAAGCTTAATTTATAGCATCATGGCTAGGGTGAAAGTGTTGGATATAGGTGCTCTCAACTCAATTATTGTAATTGAAGGAGGACCTATATGAGAGAACAATCTTACTCAAAATGACAGTATGCTATCTGGTTTGAATTTATCTTTCATGTGATGCGCCTTATGTACTATCACATATCGTTTAGACATGCGATAAAGCTCTAGGATTTTGCTTGAGTACCAGGACGATGATGGAGGTCATACTAGTGGGGCCTGGGTAGTCGATAAGTACATCCTTAAATGACCCTAGTCGTAGGAGTATCGAGACTGGGTATGGATACTCCAGTTTAGACTAATGCATACATTTCCTAACCCGGTTGGAGGGCGATAGCTGATCCTGCAGCTATTGGTGTTTGACATCAAGGATTGTATACAGGTGCTCATTAGATGAGTTACACTGGATGGACTCACCGAGAACTCCTATTTGGTAATATACCAATGTCAGATACAAGTTCTCTGGTGACATTAGTACAGAGTAGTCCTTAGGACCTGAGATCGCCATAGTGTCTCATGTGTGTTCCCACTATACTTAGACTTCTACCCTACCATAGCTCAAAGGAGTCGTGCAAACAGGTTTTTCTTGGGTATAGTCCCGAAACACATGGAGGCAGTGAGCGGTCGAGGGGATTCAACTCTCCCGACAGGACATGACTGCAACCACAATTCGATGGCCACCGCAGTGGAGATAAACTGATAAGTGTTACCGGTTGTGTTGGGGTCAAAAATTACACCACGATTGACCAAGCCAATGTCAAACTCAACCCCAAGTCAAGTGGGCCCGACCCGAAGTCTAGAGCAAGCATGTAAGAGGCTGGTTCCATGACAAAAAGGTGGCAATAAATTAGTTTAAATGCAATTTTTAGAAATAAATGTATGTAAAGTGGACAAAAAGCCAATATTCTGTAAACCCCATGATTTATGTGCAAAAAAAAGCACATAAAGTATGGGGTGGCACAAGTATCATTTGGCAAAGCCCAAGGGGCTATATGTAAAGTGTGTAGCCTATAAAGACAAACAAGATGAAAAAATCAAGCACAACTTTTCATTCTCTAAAAAATTAGGATTCTTTGCGTCTTTCTCTTTCCTAAAGGTTCTAAACCCTCTTTCTTTTTTTGAATTAAATCAAGAATTTAACTCTTCTTTTTCCAAAAAGAAACCGTTTTTCACCATAAAACCCTTGAAAGGGAGCTCGGATCTTCCCTCAAATCCCCAAAATAGGAGATTTTTAAGTATCTCCATTTTTCTCTAAGATCCAGCCAACAGAGAGGATGAGGAAGGAGACCCAACTCCCAAAAACCCCACTTCGGAAAGTTCCAAGGCTCAAAAAAGATCCAGGGCTAAAGAGGAGAAGAAAGGGGTCCCCTTTGATCATCTCCAAAGATTTCTAGGAGTCCAACTCCATTTGTCAAAAATATTTTGGAGTTTAACTCCATAAATAAAATTATTTTGGGAGTTTAACTCCACTCAAAATCTTTTTGGGAGTATAACTCCATAAAGATAAAAAAATCCTTCCATTTTCTGCGAGTTTCCAAAATCCCTCAGGAGTTTAACTCCAAATTCACATCCAATTTATTACATAGGAGTTTAACTCCAAATCCAAATCTTTTGGGAGTTTAACTCCAAATTTATACCTAATTCCTGCTTAGGAGTTCAACTCGAAAGCCCCTCTGGAGTTCAACTTCTAGCCCAGGGGCTAAGCCCTTTTCTCTCCTGGTGTTTCCGACGGTCGCGTGCCACAAACGTGACCCACAAGCGCCAAGTGCCTACGCGCAGGGCACGTGACCCACGGACGCCCAGCGCCCATGCGCCACTCATGTGACCCGCGGGCGCCCAGCGCCCACACGCAAAACACGTGACCCGTGGGCGTATTAGTTATGTATATGCCCTAGAGGCCATTGTTGTACATATGATGTATATTATAATGGATGCTTGGATATATATAGAGAGGACTTTCTTGATCGTCATGATAATATGCTATTTGGTTTCACTTTATCTTAACATGTTGACTTATATTAGTTTACTGTCTTACTCTCACATGTTGATAAAGCCCTTAGGATCTGTACTCGACTACTGGGACTATGATGAG
Organism: Agapanthus africanus; assembly: GCA_030015575.1. Taxonomy (NCBI): domain Eukaryota; kingdom Viridiplantae; phylum Streptophyta; class Magnoliopsida; order Asparagales; family Amaryllidaceae; genus Agapanthus; species Agapanthus africanus. The sequence goes on from JASDDO010000008.1 coordinate 370,554,748, forward strand.
ATCATACTAGTGGGGCTACGGTAGTCGATGAGTACATCCTATAACTGTTCCTAGTCGAGGGTGTGTCGAGACAGGGCATCGATACACCAGTGTAGAACAGCGTATACGCATCTTGACCCATATGATGGGCGATGGATGATCCCATATCCATCGGTGTTTGACATCAAGGATGGTGTACGGGGGCTCAGTGGAGACTGGGTACACTCGACAGACTCGTCGAGAACTCCTAGATGGTATTATACCTCACGTTAGATGGCAGTTCTCCGGTGACACTGGTACAGGGTAGTCTGTATACCCAAGATCGTCATAGAGTCTTGTGTGATTCCTACTGTGATTTGATTTCCACCTTACCATGTCCAAGAGGGCTTGCAAAACGGTGGCTTTTGGGTGCAGTCCTGAATCACATGGAGGCAATGAGCGATAGGAGGGGATTCGTCTCTCCCGGTATAGGGAGTTGATGTTGTGCCGTGTTCGATTGGCTATAACTGGAAGTCCCTGGCAAGGGCTGATATAGAGATTTACTGGTAAGTGTTACCAGTAGTTTCTCAACCTGTTATGAGCCTCACATCGACACGACTTATCGGTTACTGGGGTCTGACGTATACCACCCCTAGACTAGATATGCAACATATCAGACGAAGAGACCAGACTGTACGAGAGTGTTACTGATTGGACTCACAGGAGAATGTATAGGCTTGCTTGTTGATCTTTTGATCGCTCAATACCTGGGTGGCTGTTACGTTTAGCTGACCACTTGCAGTTTTTGGGTGTTTGATATGATCATCACCTACTGCCGGCGTATTGACGATTCTTTAGAGTCCTACACAATGGTTTCTTGACTCAAGCAAAACGGAGTAGGGGCACATATGTGATATGTGCAGGACCGAGGATAATACGATATGGGATACCTTATTATATTCTCGCGATATTTTGATATGAGCAGGGTCATCGGATCAAGTGTTGATTCGATGAATCGGTACATGATATATTAGTCGGTTATATTCGATATAGCCGGATTGTAGGATCAACTGTTGATTCGATAATTTAATGTATAATAATATATATGATATATTGTATTACATTATCTAATATTGGCTCGCTTTATTGATTCATTTTCTCACCGGGTAATACATTGATATATATGGGATATATGTTAATTGTATTATTTTCTTTTGTTACAAAAATATATTATATATGTGATATATAATATAGTAACAAGTTATGATTACTAATGCAACATGATTAGTGGAGATTAAACCTAGTTAGGGTTTGATTTGGGTTAGCTTTTTCTTATAGCTTCTAGAAGCTTTTACTTTATTTCTAGCAAAGATATTATACTTGATATTTTGCTTGATATTTCTAACCCAACCCAAACCCTTCACCCTAGGTTAAGTCTCTACAATGGTTAGCCTCTTCATATTCAACCATGGTTTCATTTTTAATCATTATGAAATTTTCATTATTCATCACAAAAGGAATCCTTTCTTCTTCTGCTTCCTTGAGCTTTGAAAAAGCTTTCTAGGTTTTTCTTTAGTGATGATTTAGTGTGAGAATTTGATAATAAAAGAGAGCCTAAATCCTATTTCATCATCCTCATCTAATCTAGCTAATTATGTTCGGGTGTTCACCTCATTAATGAGTGAGAGCTTGAGTTAAAGAAACTTCGAGGTAGATCATCGGAGAAAAGGAAGACTACAAGCAAGCATGGATCATTCGGGTTGTGGAGGCTCTGTTGAGTCCGGGAGATCATGGATCGCGGCGAAGAGACTTCTACTCGGAGCTTATGAAGCGAAGGAGCGGACTACAAAGGTTGTAATCCCTCATTCTTAGTTGTAAAGATGTTTACTTGCATGTGTAATCCTAATTATCTAGCAAAGATCCTAGCTTTGGGTTGTTCGGCACGTCTAAATTTTAAATCGGGCATAGTTGATGCCTTATAGACCCTTGTAAGAGTGCCTAGGAACCCTACAGTGGTATCATAGCCTAGCTAGAGCATTAGGCGACGTGTATACGAAGTTAAAACTCCGATCGAACCCCGAAACATCGAACATGACCCCCTCTCTGAAAATTTTGTAAAAATGTGATTTTTTCTGCATTAAAAATACTCAAAAAAATCAGCAGGGAATTCTAAGAGTTACTGTGATAAACGACACCCAAATTCCATTAAAGCACCGCGGAACCGCGGCAAAACCATGCATTGCCCGGCGGTTCCGCGGCAGCATAGTAGAATTAGGGTTAGCTTTTTAGCACAGTACATCCGTAGGTACTTGTACATGATTCTAGGTATTTTTAATCTTACTCAAGTGTTGAGTGTTCTCGGGATTATTTTGTATTCGTTAATTCGATCGGAAAGTTTAATTTCGTTTTGTTTTCCGGATATTTTAGAAACTGTTAAAATGTTCGAACGGATATCATTAACTCACTTTTTCCCGGCACGAAAAACTTTCAAGTGTTGAATTTTTCTTGAATTTAAATCTTTCGGAAAAACATGCAAGTAACGCGGTGGACCCTCTAGAAGAACACAAACCTTAACTCGATTATGTGACCGTCTGAACTGCCTCTAAACCTTAGGGTTTGGGGCAGTATGGCGTTGCCACATGTGAGGCGTTGGCTTGACCCTTTTACGGCTGGACTATTGGTACTGTGGCATATGATGGATGCTTTTAAACTCCGCTCAAGTGTTGAGCCATTTGCGAAATTTTGGGTATTTGATTATTTGATTGGAAAGTTTAATATTGTCTATTTATCTGGAATGTGATACAATATGTGGAATTCATATAGTTAGGCATGAAATGCGAAGTATGTGATATTTCGGATTTGAGATGTCTAAAGTGATTGTGGATTCCAAATGTTGTAGTTTTACACTTTCTTTTCAGTGACCGTAAGCGTATTATGTGGTGTATCGCCGGCTTCGTTGCTCTACATCAACAACAATCGGGATACGCATACTTGCTTACGTTGATGATATGAGATATTATGTGTTGCTGTGATATGTTATATTGGATCGTTGTGTTCTGAATAGCCAGGGGTTTTATGTGAGATGAGGGTTTTTATTTTCAATCATGTAAAATTCATATGTATGTAATATTCTTTTATTGGGGCACTTCCGGGTTGAGGTTGATGTCACCATTGTATATTATTTATTTTTCCGCATTAGGATAGACCCAAGGAGGGGAGCACAAGTAACCAGGTTCTAGGGTCCAGTGGGAGGCCATATAGAGGAGTCGAGACCGGGTCTTTTAACCCTAGAATTGGCAGTGTTGCTTGCCGCTCTCGTAAGGGTCTAGGGATGTGGGTTTGGCTATTCATCGTGACCGTGGAATCCGTGTTTTATACAAGCTCGATGTAAAACACGGACGTCCTAGTATATCCAATATTTCATATGTTATCTTCTGCTGCAATGTTCTGTGATGAGATCATATTACTTCCTAACACGAATGCTTATACTATATACATATGCTTATATATAAATATTACTGCTTTCGTTTCTTCTGTGATGCTTAGGAAGCATAAGCTGATGGGACATATTAATGAGATTAATAAAAGAAAAGAAACCTAAAAGATGTTGTAGAATCAAAACTTTATAAAAAGGGTAGCTACAGTTTTGCTTTGCATAGCGGTATATATGATATACCCTGCACCTTATTCGATGAGGAAAGAGCCGAGATCCCTTCACCGGGAGTGACCTCTTTAGCAAAATTGGCAGATGCTACAAACTCACGGTTTAGTTTTTGACAGCTTATATAGTTCTTGCTTTGCACAGCGGTATATATGATATATCCTGCACCTTATTCGATGGGGAAAGAGCCGAGATCCCTTCACCGGGAGTGACCTCTTTAGCGAAACTAGAAAAGTCTCAAAAACACTCCTTTTCAAAATCACTTGTTTCTACAAAGATATCAAGTTCATTACGCTCATGGTTTTCTGAAAAACCTGTGTAGCCCTCCGTCATTTCAGATAGATATTACTTAGTATTCGTGCTACGTTTGTTGGCCTGCGTCAAGGCGTAGTGTGCAGTAGCTAACTAATACTTATCTGCAACATGAGATGTGATTGGATTAGGGTAGTCGTACGACTTTGTTGGCCTGTATCAAGGGTCGTATGGGTAGGTTTAATTCAATCAAGAAATGTACGGGTTGAACTTGACTAGCGGACTATGGTTTGTTGGCCTGCGTCAAGGTCATAGAGCGCTAGGGGTAAAAGTATTATCGGGAATTTCATGTATTGAAATTTGCAATGAGATTGCATACCTCCTATGAGATAGTTGGATCCCGATACCCACTGCGAGTAAGAGTTACTCCTGGGAGAATTTTACACAGGATAATTAGCCGATCAAGTAGGTGTCTAGAAAGGTGTTAACGAGGTTATGCCTATGGGAAAATGAGGTTTATTTTAATTAGGTCCGTGCGAAAGCACGGGGAACCTCCCTCAAGTACCGACACTGATCTGGCTGAAAGATTGACGAAATTGTAGGGTGTAATTAATCCCGGCTAATCTTACATTTTAGGGTTTGAAGAAAGATTTGATAAAAACAGCGGGAGACATCCTGATTAGATAAGATAATAACCAATCTAATCTTGCAAGAGCATACGCTAAAGTGTTTTCTTCTCTCTCTCTCCATGTAGCGACCATGTCAGGCTATAATCAAGATAATAATATGGATGTATTGACTGAACCCGCTTATTATACTGAGCAGGGGAACATTGGTCCCGTTCTTTCTTATAAGAGTTATAAAACTGAGCAGGAAACAGGAGAATATCTTGATTCTCACGCCGCCCAAACGAAGAACAAGTATGCTGATGTATCTTCGTCGGGTGTGTTAGTTATTGAGAACTGTTTCTCAGTTCACCCTACGTCCTGGGTATTAGATACCGGATCGGGATCCCACATATGTAAATTATTACGTGGGCTACGTAAAGGTAGAGAACTGGGAAAATGTGATCATTCCGTATAAGTAGGGAATGGTGCAAGTATTGCAGCCAAACCAGTTGGCGAATATCACCTTGTATTACCAAGTAGTAATACATTGATTCTGAATGAGTGCTATTATATACCGAACATGATGTGCAACATTATATCAGTTTCTTTATTATGTAAAGAAGGATATAATTTTGTAGTACAGGATAATGTTATGAACATATTCCTGAATCAAAAGTTGATTGGATCAGGCTCGTTACATAATGGCATATTCATTCTCAATCAAAATACAGTCCTTAATATACAAAACACACACAAGAGGAAAAGTTCAGAAATGAACGAATCCTTCTTGTGGTATTGTAGACTTGGTCATATCAATGCGACACGACTAGTTAAGTTACATAAGGACGGATATTAGAATCCGTTCGAATTATCATCTTATGAAACTTGCCATTCATGTCTCAAAGGCAAAATGACCAAAACTCCATTTAGTGGACACGGGGAAAGAGTTACCGAACTCTTAGGGCTGGTACATAGTGATGTATGCGGTCCCATGTTTACACATGCCAGGAACGGTTCTTCTTACTTCATTACATTCACTGACGATCTCTCAAGATTCGGACATGTGTTCCTGATGAAACACAAGTCTGAAGCTTTTGAGAAATTCAAAGAATATAAGCACGAAGTAGAGAACCAAACGGGAAAAAGTATTAAGATCCTTCGATCTGATCGAGGAGGAGAATACTTAAGCAATGAGTTCCTAGATTATCTAAAAGAGAATGGGATTCTCTCTCAGCTTACTCCTCCTTTTACACCATAGCACAACGGTGTATCGGAGCGGAGGAATCGCACCCTATTAGATATGGTGCGCTCTATGATGAGTACAGCTAAGTTACCTATTTCTTTCTGGGGATATGCACTGGAGACAGCTGCAGACCTATTGAATATGGTTCCCACCAAATCTGTGCCAACCACTCCATATGAGATATGGAAAGGAAAGAGACCATATCTTAATTATGTTAGGATATGGGGTTGTCCGGCATATGTGAAAACACAAAATCCGGACAAGCTCGGGGCAAGGTCTATTCTGTGCAAGTTTATTGGATATCCCAAACATTCGCGCGGGTATATCTTCTACCACACCCAAGAACAAAAGGTGTTTGTTTCTCGGCACGCCACCTTTTTAGAAAAGGAATTTCTTGCAAAAGAGATTAGTGGCTCTGAGGTAGAACTGGAAGAAGTTCCAGCAATACAAACTACAACAGAAGATTTAGTGGAACCAAAGGATTCAGTAGTACCCGACGAACCCCAGCCTCTCCGCCGATCTAGCAGGGTTTCTCATCCACCTGAGAGATACTACGGTTTTCTTATTGATGGTGGAAGCGAGGATTGCATCATGGAAGATGATGACCCGACTAGTTTCGAGCAGGCTATCACGAGTGGTGACTCTGTGAAATGGATGGATGCAATGCGATCTGAGATGGAATCTATGTACACCAACAAAGTATGGACTTTGGAAAATGCTCTTGAAGGGGTAAAACCCATTGGGAGTAAGTGGATCTTTAAAAAGAAAATTGGTGTAGATGGAAAAGTTGAAACTTTCAAAGCTAGACTTGTTGCAAAGGGTTTTTGTCAACGACCATGTGTGGATTATGACGAAACCTTTTCTCCAGTGACTATGCTTAAGTCCATCCGGATCTTACTTGCCATTGCTGCATACCATGACTACGAAATCTGGCAAATGGATGTTAAGACCGCCTTTCTAAACGGTGATTTAGAACAGTGCGTGTACATGACTCAGCCAGAGGGCTTCGTAGATAGTGGGAACAACGGAAAGGTGTGCAAACTGCTTAAATCCATCTATGGGTTAAAGTAAGTATCGCGGAGTTGGAACATCTTCTTTGATGTTGTAGTCAAAGAGTTTGACTTCATCAAAAACGTAGATGAACCTTGTATATATAAAAAGGTTGCAGAGAGTAAGGTTGTCTTCCTCGTATTGTACGTCGATGATATACTCTTGATAGGAAATGATGTTCCTATGCTGCAGTCAGTCAAGCTCTTCTTATCACAAAGATTCTCAATGAAAGATCTAGGTGATGCCTCCTGCATATTAGGAATCATGATCTATAGAGATAGATCTAAACGGATACTGGGATTGTCCCAATCCAGGTACATTGACACCATACTAAAGAGGTTGAGTATGGAAGAATCCAAGCGTGGGAACCAACCCACGATCTCTGGACCCACTCTCTCCAAAGAGATATCTCCCAAGAATGATTTGGAGAGAGCTCGCATGCAAGGGATACCCTATGCTTCGGCAGTAGGCTCTATCATGTATGCGATGCTATGTACGAGACCCGATGTAGCATACTCACTAAGTGTAGTGAGTCGGTATCAAGCAGATCCTGGAGAGAGTCATTGGACAGCTATGAAGAACATTCTCAAGTACTTGCGAAGGACTAAAGAGATGTTCTTGGTGTATGGTAACGTAGAACTCTAGGTGGAGTCCTTTACCGATTCCAGCTTCCAAAGTGATAAGGACGACTCTAAGTCGCACTCGGGATTTGTCTTTACCCTCAATGGAGGGGCGGTATGTTGGAAGAGTTGGAAAAGTTCCAAACAGGATACCGTTGCAGACTCGACGATGGAGGCTGAATACATCACTGCCAATGATGCTGCCAAAGAGGCTGTTTGGATAAAGAAGTTCATTAGTGAACTTGGTGTGGTTCTATCCATTGAGCATCCAATACCTCTGTATTGTGATAACAATGGAGCTGTGGCTTTGGCCAAGGAACCCAGGTCCCATCAGAAGTCCAGACATATTCTGAGGCGGTATCACCTGATCAGGGTGATAGTTGATCGCCGGGAGATCGAGGTCAGGAGAGTAGATACGAAGGACAACACTGCGTATCCACTCACGAAGGCCATTCCCCAGATACAGCTTGAGAGATTATTCGGGATGCTAGGTATGAGATACTACAGCAGCTGGCCTTAGTGCAAGTGTAAGATTGTTAGTTATGTATATGCCCTAGAGGCCATTATTGTACATATGATGTATATTATATAGTGCAAGTGGAAGATTGTTAGTTATGTATATGCCCTAGAGGCCATTGTTGTACATATGATGTATATTATAATGGATGCTTGGATATATATAGAGAGGACTTTCTTGCTCGTCATGATAGTATGCTATTTGGTTTCACTTTATCTTAACATGTTGACTTGTATTAGTTTACTGTCTTACTCTCACATGTTGATAAAGCCCTTAGGATTTGTACTCGACTACTGGGACTATGATGAGATCATACTAGTGGGGCCACGGTAGTCGATGAGTACATCCTATAACTGTTCCTAGTCGAGGGTGTGTCGAGACAGGGCATCGATACACCAGTGTAGACCAGCGTATACGCATCTTGACCCATATGATGGGCGATGGATGATCCCATATCCATCGGTGTTTGACATCAAGGATGGTGTACGGGTGTTCAGTAGAGACTGGGTACACTGGACGGACTCGCCGACAACTCCCAGATGGTACTATACCTCACGTCTGATGGCAGTTATCCGGTGACACTGGTACAGGGTAGTCTGTAGACCCGAGATCGTCATAGAGTCTTGTATGATTTGCACCGTGCTTTAATTTCCACCTTACCACGTCCAAGAGGGCGTGCAAAACGATGGCTTTTGGGTGCAGTCCCGAATCACATGGAGACAATGTGCAATAGGAGGGGATTCGTCTCTCCCGGTATAGGGAGTTGATGTTGTGCTGTGTTTGATTGGCTATAACTGGAAATCCCTGGCCAGGGCTGATATAGGGATTTACTGGTAAGTGTTACCAGTAGTTTCTCGACCTGTTATGAGCCTCACATCGACACAACTTATCGGTTACTAGGGTCTGACGTATACCGCACCTAGACTAGATATGCAACATATTAGACGAAGAGACCGGACTGTACGGGAGTGTTACTGATTAGATTCACAGGATAATGTACAGGCTTGCTTGTTGATCTTCTGATCGCTCAATACCTGCGTGGCTGTTACGTTTAGCTGACCGCTTGCTGCTTGTGGGTGTTTGATATGATCATCACCTACTGCCGGCGTATTGACGATTCTTTAGAGTCCTACACAGAGGTTTCTTGAATTAAGCAAAACGGAGTAGGGGCACATATGTGATATGTGCAGGACCAAGGATAATATGATATGGGATACCGTATTATATTCTTGCGATATTTTGATATGAGCCGGGTCATCGAATCAAGTGTTGATTCGATGAATCGGTACATGATATATTAGTCGGTTATATTAGATATAGCCGGATTGTCGGATCAAGTGTTGATTCGATAATTTAATGTATAATAATATATATGATATATTGCATTACATTATCTAATATTGGCTCGCTTTATTGATTCGTTTTCTCACCGGGTAATACATTGATATCTATGCGATATATGTTAATTGTATTATTTTCTTTTGTTACAAAAATATATTATATATGTGATAAATAATATAGTAACAAGTTATGATTACTAATGCAACATGATTAGTGGAGATTAAACCTAGTTAGGGTTTGATTTGGGTTAGCTTTTTCTTGTAGCTTCTAGAAGCTTTTACTTTGTTTCTAGCAAAGATATTATGCTTGATATTTCTAACCCAACCCAAACCCTTCACCCTAGGTGAATTCTCTACAATGGTTAGCCTCTTCATATTCAACCATGGTTGCATTTTTAATCATTTTGAAAATTTCATTATTCATCACAAAAGGAATTCTTTCTTCTTCTTCTTCCTTGAGCTTTGAAAAAGCTTTCTATGTTTTTCTTTAGGGATGATTTAGTGTGAGAATTTGATAATAAAAGAGAGCATAAATCCTACTTCATCATCCTCATCTAATCTAGCCAATTAGATTAGGGTGTTCACCTCATTAGTGAGTGAGAGCTTGAGTTAAAGAAACTTCGAGGTAGATCATCGGAGAAAAGGAAGACTACAAGCAAGCATGGATCATTCAGGTTGTGGAGCCTCTCTTGAGTCCGGAAGATCATGGATCGCGGCGAATGGACTTCTACTCGGAGCTTATGAAGCGAAGGAGCGGACTACAAAGGTTGTAATCCCCCACTCTTAGTTGTAAAGATGTTTACTTGCATGTGTAACCCTAATTATCTAGCAAAGATCCTAGCTTTGGGTTGTTCGGCACGTCTAAATTTTAAATCGGGTATGGTTGATGCCTTATAGACCCTTGTAAGAGTGCCTAGGAACCCTACAGGGCGTCTAATGCCTGCGCGCCTGGCGCGTGACCCGAGGGCGCCCACACGCCACTCACGCATCCTTAAGATGCTCCTCACCCCTATTTTTCCAATACACTCCACACTCAAAACATTTTCCCCGTTAGAAAAAATTTCTAACGGGGCACAGCTCCGCACCCCGCAAGGTGGCTGCTAGTCTTCTTGACCTCCAGCCCGCTATCCGGGTAGCGGGACCCCTGTAAACTCTGCGAGGCCCCCGATATACCCAAAACCCCTCAAGACACACATACACACATTGCACATTGAGTTTGCATGACTAGTTGACCTGTCAATCGGAAATTCCTTCATTTTAAAGGCGATGGGTAATTAACGGCAGCTTAGTCCGCGGCTGCCGGAGATTCGGATCCCCATAATCAATAAACCCCGGCCTACCCTTGGCAGGAGAATCTTTATACGCCTGACAAGCGACGGGTATTTCCATCCCACTAGGGTGACGAAAAACACCCTACAGATTCTGGCACGCTCGGTGGGACCTTTCTCTCCTCCCATATCTCTGGTCAAGCATTCATGAGAACTCATTTAATATATATACCGATATTTGTACCGAAATAACGTTTTTCCGTGTAGCAATCAACTTTTAACGACGATGTCTTCTAAGATGAATTCAGCTTCCGACGCGCCCCCGATCCAGTACGTGGTCAAGATCAATTCCCGCGTGGTTCTCCCTGCAAGTCTCAGCCGGCAATGGGAGGAGCCACCCCGTCAATTTGGTTCCATCATCATCTACCCTGCCGGAAGCGCTCATCTGGAGGAGGTCACGGCAAACCAAGCGGCCAAACCGATCTCAAGGGGCAGGAGGCCGAACGTTGTGGTTACCAAAGCGTCCCACCTTAAATGCAAATCTGTATTCGAATGGCTCTCTGCTGTTCCGACTGGGGGCAAGGCCGTCAACACCAATAGAGCCATAAAATATCTCCAGCAAGCTCAGATGGTGTGCTTGACAATCACGCGAGCAGGCGTCTTCTCTGAGCTCTCCATTGCTCGGTCTACGGCGGCTTCCCGAAGAGCCGAAGCCTGCTAAGTGCTGAAAACAGAAAGGTTGAGATAGAAGTGGCTTAGGTTTCGAGCCAACAAGAGGGCCAAGACTCCGGCTAAGTGGAATCTTGTGAGGTTCCAAGAGCAGGGTTACCCCGTGACTACGGCTGAGTCGGCCGTAAAATTCAACAATTCCTTCAACCCTCTGAAATGGGTTCAGAAAAATACCATGACAGTCAGAATCAAGAAGAACGCATCTGAACGATGCTACAAAGAGACGTGTCCTAGCCCCAACAGAGAAAGCATGACACTGTATCTTTAAGAGTCTATCAGGCGCTCTGTGCCGCGCAAAAGCAGCGGGGCAAATCCAGAAAAGAAACGCCATCACCATTCACGAACCCGGTCAGACTAGCCACCTTCAATCGATTTCCCGTTACCATAAAAGAAGGGCCATGATACCAGTCTACAAAATCAGCTGCCAAGGGTGAAAAGACAGCCAGATATGTTATCCACACAGTCTATATAGCGGGCACGCGTCCCAGCGACAACCTTCGTAGCAAAAGCAAGGATGTAGCCACCACATTACAAGCCCAATCTTGCTTGAATATGGTTTCTGTTTCCCAAGATCAGCCACCTCCGCTAGACGATGAAAACCCTCTCAATGAGGCCGATAGGTAGAAGGACCCCTCGGTCCATATGGAATCAAGCTCGGACAGCGAAGAAGAGCCACCTTTCCGCCCCAGGACCGCAGAGCAAGAGCTGCTTCAAGAGATTCGAAAACAGCTCAGGAGCAAAGATAAAGAAATGACCAAGATCTACTCAAAAATTGATGACCTGACGAAAGTTGTGATGCAGCTCACGGATCAAATTGCTCAGGCGCCTTCCCATCAAGCACATGTTTCTACTCATGAGCCGGGTGATGACAAACCGAAGCAACCGATGCCTGTCCCCTTGGGTCCAAGATTGGGTGAGCCGCATGAAAGCCGACCACATTCCTCTTCTGGGGACGCCTTGGCCCCAGATAGCACTATCCCGCTTACACAAGATCGGATAATGGATTTGGTCACCAGCAAGGTTATAACATTGGTGGATGAAGCCGAAGCTCAGAAAGAAATTAGCAGTAGTGGGCGGCCATATCCCGCACAGTATGATCTGATCGAGTTCCCGAGCGGCTACGTCATTCCTAAGTTCAGAAGATTTGATAGGACAGGAAACGTAAATCAACACGTCGCCCACTTTAAGCGTCGTGCGGAAATACAGGGGGTAATGATGCGCTCCTTCTTTGTTAGTTTATCAACAGCCTGACTGGTGTTCCTTTCGACTGGTACGCAAGTATACCACATGGGTCCATCACTACTTTCGCCCAAATAGAGTCTCTGTTTTGGAAAAGATTCATGAGTGTTAGTGACAAAATCTCCATTGCTGACCTCGTGAGAACCAAGCCGGGGAAAAACGAAAGCAACACGGACTTTATTGCCCGATGGCGCAACCTCATCGTCAAGTGTGAACCGCCGCTAGAGCAGGAGCAGTCTGTCAGCCTCCTTATTGGGAACCTCAGCAATTGGTGGTTCCATTCTTATGTACAACAGGCCTCAAGATGTTTTAAGAGTTGACCAAGAATACAAATATTGGAACGCTCAAAGCAAGAGTCTACCCCGGACTCTCAGGGTGACAATGTTAGTTATATGTATGCCCTAGATGCCATTACTGTACATACGATGTATATTGTAGTGGATGCTTGGACATATATAGGGAGGAATTTCTTGCTTGACATGATAGTATGCTATCTGGTTGCTCTTTATCTTAACATGTACGCTGATTGTCTCTATGTTACATGTTGATAAAGCCCTTAGGATGAATACTTGACTACCAGGATTATGATGTAGATCATACTAGTGGGGAAAGTGTAGTCGCTAAGTACATCCTTCAAATGTTCCTAGTCGTGCGTGTATCGAGACAGGGTATCGATATACTAGAGTAGACTAGCGTATAGCTTCTCGACCTATGTAGATGGGCGATGGATGATCCCATATCCATTGATGTTTGACATCAGAGAGAGTATACGAGTGCTCATTGGAGACTAGGTACACTGAACGGAATCGCCGAGAACTCCTAGATGGTATTATACCTAACGTCAGATGGCAGTTCTCTGCTGACACTGGTACAGGTTAGTCTGTAGACCCGAGATAGTCATAGAGTCTTGTGTGATTCCCATTATGCATTGATTCCCACCTTACCATGTTCAAGAGAACGTGCAAAATGGTGGATTTTGGGTACAGTCCCGAGTCACATGGAGGCAATGAGCGATAGGAGGAGTTTCGTCTCTCCCGGTATTGGGAGTTTATGTTGCGATGTGCTCGATTGGCTATAACAGGAAGTCCTTGGCCAAGGCTGCTTCAGAGATATACTGGTAAGTATTATCAGTAGTTTCTCAACCCGTTATGAGCCTCATATCGACACGACTTATCGAGTTACTAAGGTCTGACGTTTACCACCCTAGGATGAGATATGCGACATATCAGACGAAGAGACCGGACTGTACGGTAGTGTTACTGATTGGATTCGCAAGAGTACGAGCAGGCTTGCTTGTTGATCTTCTGATCACTCAATATCCGGGTGACCGTTATGTTTGGCAGACCACTTGCGGCTTGTGGGTGTTTGATATGATCATCACCTACTGTCGGCGTATTGACGAGTCTTTAGAGTCTTACACAGGGGTTTCCTGGCTCAAGCAAAACGGAGTAGGAGCACATATGTGATATGTGCGGGACTGAGATTGATACGATATGAGATACCATATTCTATTCTCGCGATATGAGATATCGGTCGGTTATATATGATATAGCTGGGTTATCGGATCAAGTGTTGATTCGATAAGTTGATTCATATGTTATTGGTCGGTTATAGGTGATATAGCCGGATTATTAAATCAAGAGTTGATTTGATAATCTAATGTATAATTATATATTTGATATATTACATTACATTAACCAGTATCAGCTCACTTATGATTTCTTTTCCCACTTTAGATACATTGATATATATGTGATATATGTTAAATGTATCATGCTAGGTTACAAATGCAACTAGGGTTTATGAGACTTGAACCATGCTAGGGTTAGATTAGGTTTTATGTTTATTATTAAGGAAATTCAAAAATTGTGGAATTAGTCATGGTCGATATTTTGCAAGAAGCTTGTAGGCTTCTTTGACTTTGTCCATCCTTTTTGTCTATCTTAAGATATTTGTTAACCTAGCTTTAACCCTAGCTCATGGTTAAGACTTTACAAGGGTTAACAATGCCATGCTTAACCCTTGGTTGCATTTTTAACCTCAACAATAATTCATTCTCTATTGATAATTCTTCATCTTCTTCATGAGCTTAAAGAGAAAAGAGTTTTCTAGGGTTTGAGTTTGTGATGAAAACTTGTGGGAATATGAAATCTAATGTGAGCAAAATTCCTACTTCATCATCCTTTACTACTTGACATTTATTATAGGGTGTTTGCTTCACTAATTCCATGATGAGTGAAGAGATAGCTTGGGTTAGTGTCTCCTAGACGTAGATCATCTTCGGTCTCGAAGATTTCGAAGTAAGCATGTCCGTTTCTTCATCGGAGCCTCTCTAGAGTCCGGGACTTCTTGATCGCAGTGAAGGGACTACTACATGGAGCTAATGAAGTGAAAGACTGGTCTACAATGGTTGTATTCCTTGTTCACTTTACTTGCAAAGTCGTTTGCATTTCTATTCCGTCGATTTCTAGCAAACGATTCTTTGATAGGGTTAGCTAGAAGGGCAAAATTTTGAAAATGGCATGGACGATACCTCCTGAAACCTTGCTGTCGTGCTAGGCAACCCTGTAGTGGTATCAGAGCCATGCTAGAAATTTATATGGATTTTGTTAAGATTACGAAACCGAAATACTCCGAAACTTGAAACGCAAAAATCAAGTTTCTGTCGATTTTAAATAATTGTCAAATTTTTTAAAAACAAGTACAGAGTGTTTTATGTGATATAATATGAACACTGTGAAAATTTGAGGGGGTTTCATGAAAATTTGGCCGGCCACCATACCCCCAATCTCGGCCAAATCCGAGCAGAATCCTCTGAAATTTTGAATGTGTTCAATTGACTTGGTTTTGATATTTCAGGTGTTGTTTGTTTTTTCTAATTTTGCATGTGATGTGAACTTACACTATAAGCAATTCGGAGTGTTTCGTATTCGTAGTTTTAACATTGTTTTGGGTTATTCACATATTGTCTAGGCGAAATTAAAAAGTTCGAACGATTGTCAAAAACCCATTTTTCCAAGTTTAACGTATTCAGAAAAACATGCAAGTAATCCTATGAACTCTATAGAAGAATGAAACCGTAACTCGACTTTTTGGATCGCGAAACCGCGGTCAAACCCTAGGGTTTGCCGTACTTCCATGGCGATATGAGCGAGGCTTGGGTTTGCCCTTCTACGGCTGGTGCATAGGTACTGTGGCATATTCTGGGTATTATTGAACTGTGCTCAAGTGTTGAGCTGTCGGGAAATTGTGGGAATTTGATGAATCGATCGAAAAGTTTAACGTCGTCCGGATATCATGTGATGGGATACAATATTTGGAATCCACAAATGTAGTTATGAGATAACTGTAAGTCTACGCTAGCACCCCGGCAGTCTACAGACGCCAAATGCGGAACAAAAACTTTTTAACTGGTGCTATCGTATACTTTAACCCGGATCTGCCATTATTGCTAAACTAACAAACTGTAAAGAGTGTAGAATGGTTATACCGAACGATCCGAGTCCTTCGTTCTTCAACCATCATCCCACGCTCCGTTGCGGCTGCTCCGATCTCGTCGATCGCCGATCTCCTCGTCGAGGTGGCACCACATGATCGGTTCTTTAAACGGGCTCCCGCCTCTGACTCGAGGCAACTCGATCGTCAAGTTTGCTAAAAGAGACGACCAAGATTGATGTAGAGAATGAGTAGATGACTTTGTCTCACTTCGTCCAAGTCCGTGGACGATCGGTTAATGAAGTTGCCGTGGAAATCGGGTGATGGAATGAAATGGACTGTGAATTCCATACACCCCAAAACTATCATATCTTTTCTAACCGAAATGAAACCTCAAGTGAGAGTGAGTAGTGAGAGGGAGAGGGGCCGGCCTCTTTATATGATGGAGGGAGGTGACCGTAGGAGGAGGGAGGTGACCACAAGCATAAGATATTATGAACAAAATATCTTAAGGAAAACAAAAAGCCTTAATTACAAAGCATGAGTCATTATGCATTAATTGAACCTTTAAAGCAACCAATGAAAATCCAACACCAATTAATCCTAGTCACCTCTTCTAGAAACTTCTAGAAGAATCCACACTCATCTCAAGAAAAGATAAATCCGTCTTTAACCGAATGTTAAAAGACGGCTGATAGAAAACTGGAAACTGGCAACTTCCAAAAGTGATCCTGAAACGACTTTCAGGATAACCCCGAAACTGTATAAATATACCCGCATTTATATTACGACTGAATACAAATGCAACTGAGACAAAGATATTATACCTACTCAATATAATACTCGGATTCGGCTTAAACCAAAGCCGACCAGTATCATCTGCCCGAAAACTGACACGTGCGTAAACGCACGTGCATTTTCCGAACCCTGCCATAAAACCATACGGCCTCTACAACGTTTCGCCCGAACTTGGGAAACTGTCTGTGGGGGACTCTAATGACTCGTCAGTACCCTGGCAGTGGGTTTAACCACAAACCGTCAGCGGCACTAGCAATGCGTAACGGCTGCCCACGGACTGACCTCAAGGGTGGCCGAGGAGCGAACTCAAGGGAGACCGATGAGCGAACTCCTCCGAAAACCCTACTGAGCCTAACAGTGACAATGTATATACAGTCCGGTCCGTTCGTCAATGAGTATCGCATATCTGCCTAGGGGGCTAGCAACGTCAGACCCCCAATAGCAGTATAAGTCGTGTCGGAGTGAAGCCCAATAACACCCTGAGATACTACTGGAGTACCTACCAGTAAATCTCCTGCCATGGCCATGGACTTTGTGTAATGGCTCTCCTAGACACAGCACGACCTCGCCCCCAATACCGGGAGAGACGAATCCCCTGCCGATCCGCTCACGTGCCTCCATATGGCTCGGGACTGTACCCAAAAGCTACCTGTTTGCACGACTCCTTTGAGCCGTGGTAGGGTAGAAATCAAAGCACAGTGGGAACTCACACGAGACAAATGACGACCTCAGGTCGATGAACTAACCTGTACAAATGTCACCAGGGAACTGCTATCTGACGATAGATATAATACTAACTAGCAGATTCCCGGCGAGTCCTGTCCGGTGTACTCATAACCCAATGAGCACCTGTATACATCTTAGGTGATCCAACTGACACCAGTGGCTTGTGAGACCGGCCACCGCCCCTCATCGGGGTCTCGACTGTACACACTAGTCTACTCCGGAGTATCGATGCCCTGTCTCGAAACTCCCACGACTAGGGACCACAATTAAGGATATGCATATAAACTACCCAACTCTCACGTATATGATCGCCATCATACTGTTGGTAGTAAAGCAAGATCCTAAGGGCTCTATCAAAGTGTAACATGCAATCAATCACCTGAACATGTACACGACTGATAAAGGCAAACCAGATAGCATACTATCATTTCGAGTAAGACTGTCCTATCGGGATACGTCCTCCGCAATCATTGCAATCACGTACCTGCGATCCAATAATTGACTATGAGGGCACTATCTCCAACAATCTCCCACTTGCACTCAAGGCTAATATTGCGATGTCGACTACTCACAGCCCGTGTGAAACCGAACATCCAACTCCTCTACTAATCAGTTTCACAAAGCCCGTTTGTAAAACTATTGTGTTCGAGAAATAGCCTCAGTGAGTGGATCCGCCTAGAAGTATCTTTCTATATCTCTCTTTATCTCAAGTTCGTGGAGAAAGCCATCTCCCGAATTGAGTAAAACCTGTCTTAGAACATGTCTGGATATCTGATGGGACCTTAGTTCATAAATGAACTCCATATCCAAACTTCTTAGACTGAATCGATCACTGAACCTAATCAGTATCGGGCACCTTGCTTCCCACAGTATCCTCTTGGACCACCTGTCCATAATACTGTCCCTCTTCGTCAGAGGGAAAAACTATAACTCTGACAATCACTCTGTCATCCACGTCACCTTTGAAGCCTGGAATGATAACCGTCTCCCGAAAGAGGCTGCCGTCATCAAATCCGTAGAACATGTACTTATGTTCTAAAACTGCTTCCTTATGTTTCTCCAGGATTGGATTAATACAAACTTATTGCATCTAGTGCAAAACCAACATTTGGTGTGGTACTTGACATCTCACGATTGACTCAATTGCCTAAGCAAGTGATCTGCCAATCATGCACTTCCCTCTCCCCTTTAGTCTGTAAGACACCTTTAGAGAGGGTGACTCCATCACCTGCAGGTACACCACCATGCTAGGAGTCAACTATTCCAAAAACCATTAGAATATCTGTCAAAGTACCCACATTGGAAACTACCCAAATCCAGATCTAAAACCATAGATCCAGAAACCAGAATGTCAAATATTATATCCATATCCTGTCTGGAGAAACAACTGTGTGACGACCACAGTACAACCGATCGTAGTATAGGAATTTTACTTCCTACTCTGTGTATGTCATCCAGATACCTTGACATCACACCCTACTACCTTCTTAACTGATCCATCCCCTATTCTGATTGAAGTCAAACCCATGACTGTCACATCAAAATTAGATGATCTATCTCCGCTATAACTGCTCAAGTCTATAAATAGATATAAGCATCTTGCCCACTATGCTTCCGTTGCTCCCACTGACTACGACAACCCTCCTACCGGGTCTCATAACCTGGAACAACAGTAGTGTCAAGTCTGGGTAGATAAGAACCTCCCTGTCACCGTCCTTGAGCCTACCGAAGTACCTCTCGGGTGTCTGAGGTTACCTACCATACCTGCGGAGTGGCTATTGGAATGTCAAACTTGATTGAATATATAGGTCCTATTAAATTTTTCCGTAATCGTTCGCGGTTCTGGAATCACTTCCAGTTCTACCATACTCCCACTACTGTTTTCTGAAAAAGATCCATTTTTACTAAAACTGTGGCGAGTCAAGAACAATATCACTATTGATCTTCTAAATGGTAGAATATCAACCCTCGTCATAGCCAGGGTCAACCCACAAACAGCCATTACAGAAACGTGCCCTGAGTTATCCAGTGTCTGGTTTTAATCATAAGCTGGACAACTCCCCGTACCTTAATTTCTTTTAAGGTACGAACTATTCTATATCCAATATAGAAACTTTGGCACTTATTTAATTGGAACCATATTCAATCCATGCATCTGTCTCCAGTGCATATCAACTTAATGGAAAAAGGCTAATCAGCATTACTCAACTTAGGAATCCATCCAATTATGAGTAACCTGAAAGAGAAACATGTAAAACCATCACTATCATCTGAATACCAATCACAAGAATTTACATCTTCGATCTCTTTGAAGAATCCCGATACTTGTGATACCTGGTTCTCTACTTTATTCTTATACCCACAACTTCTCAAAACTTAGACCTTGTATTTTTACGAAACACTCGTCTAAATACTAGAGAAGTTATAAGTAAACAGAACATAGCACGAGGACCTACCCCTTTGTCCTTATGGACACTGGACAACATACAATACTCTGTATAAGTCCGCTGAGTTTAACAACTCAAAACCTGTGCGTTGTAGGTGGAAAACTGTACCCTGGCGATTTCCTCAAATATCACCAATTACAACGAATTCCGATATAATGAGGATGATCACCTAATTCCCAATATCTTACTCCCACTCATCATCTGTAAAACCATACAGATATGAGAATGAAACCTGGTAAATTCATACCCTTGGAGTAAGTGTCTAATCGGGAAAACAGTTTTTCTTTAACAATGCACTGAAACATGAAAATGTTTCGTAGGGGTATCCTGGTATTCATAGCAATGCCTCTTCCATAATCCAATTCATGACTTCAACCGTATATCTCTTTGCCATCTCTCCAAATCCCCTTTATTTGTCTTTAGTCGTTACCTTCTGTACACCATCGTTAGGCTAACTGGTTTTCTTCCTTCCCTACCGTTCGGCACCAGCCTATGGTTTGGAAGAAGACTATCCAGTAAGCATAATAGGTGTACCCTCCTAAACCAAGGAGTACTCGCATCTCGAGAGAAGGTGACGATAAAAGACAACTGAATAATACCTTATTCTTTTTAAAGGTGAAATAGGAGCGGCGATGAAGTACGCGGTTTTGGTCGTGAATGATATCAGTCGCAATTTACTTTGCCCTCTTTCTAATCCCTTTATTTTGTCTTTACATATTACCTTCTGCACACCCTACTTAGGCTAATTGGTTTTCTTCATTCCCTACCTTTCGGCACCAGCCTATGGTTTGGAATAAGACTATCCAATAGGCGTAATAGGTGTACTCTCCTAAACCAAGGAGCTCTCGCAACCTGAGAGAAGGTGATAATAAAAGACAACTGAATAAACCAATTCTATTTCTCCTGAACCTTGATCCATCCTCGAAGAAGTCCCTTCGAGTTCGTATATAACCATACGATGGCTCTATCCAATGGAAGTGGATATCCGTAGTAATACGGGTGTTCTGAGAAATTCAAAGGGTAGAAGAAGGAGTGGCAATGACTTATGCAATTCAGACAATCCAAAAGCCAGTATTTTAAGAAGGTTCGGTCAACCTGGTCACTGAGTCATAGTCTAGGGTCGGTCAAAGGTCGCTGCCAAAGAGAGAGAGAGAAAAGAAACACTCTGCGTGCACTCTATCCTAGATCAGAATGGTCATCACTTTATCTAATCCGGAAACCTCCCACTGTCCTGTCAAATTCTCCTCCAAACCTAAAGAAGAATCAATCGGGATCACCCGAAGAGTAAACCAACTCATCAGTGGGAATCAGGATCCAACTCTCATCGCATGATAACGTGATGGAATGCATCCACGTTACTCATACTCCAGAAGGTATGCGCATACTCGGCAAGTTTCAGTTTCTTTAGAAACTCCTGATATTATTTTTTTTGCCCCATGCTCTTATAACCTTGGCGTTGGTCAAAATGTCATAAGTCACATGCCAAGTTCTACCCATCACTATCTTGTCAATTTGAACCCACCCGCACATGCCCCTGACGTTGGCCAATCGGCAGAACGACTGTCCCAAACTAACTCATCTATCTATGCAACAATTGAATACCCAGCAGCTACCAAACACTATGCCTTGGCGTTGGTCAAAATGCGTAGCTTGAATACTACTGAATACCCAAAAGAAGTGACGGAGGGCTACGGCTGGTTTTTGGCGAAAAACCTTTAGCGTAGTGAACTTGATATCGCTGAAGGAACCTGATAGCTTTTTAAAATATAGTGGCGAAAACCTTTTGCTAAAGAGGTCACTCCCGGTAAAGGGATCTCGGCTCTTTCCTCGTGGAATGAGGTGCAGGATATTCCACTGAATACCGCTATGCAAAGCAACATGTAATCGACTATAGTGAAGTTATTACCCTGACGCAAACTTCTGCCCAAGGGGTCAGTCCCGGTGAAGGGATATCAACCCTTGCCCCGTCGAATGAGGTGCAGGATATTCCACTGAATACCGCTATGCATAACAAAAGGAAACGTCTTTGCAATAACACTTTTAAATTGTTCCAACAACTGTATACAGGTTTGTTTTTACTTTGCGTTGATCAGAATCAACGCAGTCCCATCAATTAATCACACAAGAAAAGAACGAAAATAAAATGTACGTATATGCCATCCGCATTCGTCACTGGGTCCCGTCATCACCCGTTAGGTTACTTAACTAACGACAGAGCGGGGACTGGACTAGCGCGGGTGTAAAACATATACAACATCTAATAGTATATAAGCCAATATACATAATCGCTCCATGCGTGATAGTATGCAACATTACAGAAAAGTAATAAGCATCACAGAACAATACAGATAATCTGGGATCCCCGAGTTTCACAGAGCCGCTGCTGAAACTCGACGTTCCCCTGTCGTGTGGATAGCCTGTGCAATGAAACCTAGACCCCTACGGGTGCGGCAAGTTACCCGTCAAAACCTGAAGCGAGGTAGTCCTCACTGCATAGTGAATGGAACACCCGGCACTTCACGGAATCCGGTAAATTGAGCACCCCTCCTTGGGTCAACCTGTACCCCTTACGAGTGCGGCGAATAGTCTGCCAATTCTGAAGTGGGGCCCCTCTGCCTCTCAAAGCCATGAGATGCGGACCCGTTGCTTTCCCGAACCCGGCTATCCGTGCACTCCGTCGCGGGGTAAAACCTAGTACAGTAATGAAAAATAGTACAATAGGTACATCGACCGCAACCTGGTCGTGCCCCAAAATAATATTATACAACAGGCAGTGACAGCTGTCCACAAGTTGGACGCTCGCCCCGCAATATCAAATGTACAAATAAACTCAAACTGTACTACCATTGCACACTGCTATCCACCACGACAAATCCGCAACATTACAGCACAACACAGAACATCAACGCGAATGTCACGTTCGCAAACCCGTCTAAAAGAACTATAGCAGTTAAACGCGGTTTACCGATCAAATGACATTCCCGGTCGGAGATATAATGTAAGCACTGTAAACTAACGTGTTTAAATTTCGATCGACCAAAGACCAAATATCAAAAAGTGGGCCCCACTGCTTACTGGTGAACAGTAACAAAATCTGGGCCTAAACTTTATATTCCAAAAACCCCAAAATCAATCAAAGAACCCACTGTCCAAATTTGGGAGCACGTGCTCCCCACGTGGCCGCGGTTGCGCGGCCAAACCATGGGTTTGGCCGCCCTTCCGCGGCGGTCTGGAGGGATCACGATCCCAAATTTGGTCGTGGTTCTTAGAATTCCCTGCACGGATTTTTAAGACATCCAGAAATAAATTTTGAGACCGTTTAAATTTAACAGAAACTGTCGGGCTTGAATTTTGTGATTTTTGCAATTTTCGATTTCCGGTCGGATCGATGTTTTAAACGCGTTAGCACAAGTTAGTATAGCAAAATGGTGAGGCTCTGATACCACTGTAAGTCTACGCTAGCACCCCGGCAGTCTACAGACGCCAAATACGGAACAAAAACTTTTTAACTGGTGCTATCGTATACTTTAACCCGGATCTGCCATTATTGCTAAACTAACAAACTGTAAAGAGTGTAGAATGGTTATACCGAACGATCCGAGTCCTTCGTTCTTCAACCATCATCCCACGCTCCGTTGCGGCTGCTCCGATCTCGTCGATCGCCGATCTCCTCGTCGAGGTGGCACCACATGATCGGTTCTTTAAACGGGCTCCCGCCTCTGACTCGAGGCAACTCGATCGTCAAGTTTGCTAAAAGAGACGACCAAGATTGATGTAGAGAATGAGTAGATGACTTTGTCTCACTTCGTCCAAGTCCGTGGACGATCGGTTAATGAAGTTGCCGTGGAAATCGGGTGATGGAATGAAATGGACTGTGAATTCCATACACCCCAAAACTATCATATCTTTTCTAACCGAAATGAAACCTCAAGTGAGAGTGAGTAGTGAGAGGGAGAGGGGCCGGCCTCTTTATATGATGGAGGGAGGTGACCGTAGGAGGAGGGAGGTGACCACAAGCATAAGATATTATGAACAAAATATCTTAAGGAAAACAAAAAGCCTTAATTACAAAGCATGAGTCATTATGCATTAATTGAACCTTTAAAGCAACCAATGAAAATCCAACACCAATTAATCCTAGTCACCTCTTCTAGAAACTTCTAGAAGAATCCACACTCATCTCAAGAAAAGATAAATCCGTCTTTAACCGAATGTTAAAAGACGGCTGATAGAAAACTGGAAACTGGCAACTTCCAAAAGTGATCCTGAAACGACTTTCAGGATAACCCCGAAACTGTATAAATATACCCGCATTTATATTACGACCGAATACAAATGCAACTGAGACAAAGATATTATACCTACTCAATATAATACTCGGATTCGGCTTAAACCAAAGCCGACCAGTATCATCTGCCCGAAAACTGACACGTGCGTAAACGCACGTGCATTTTCCGAACCCTGCCATAAAACCATACGGCCTCTACAACGTTTCGCCCGAACTTGGGAAACTGTCTGTGGGGGACTCTAATGACTCATCAGTACCCTGGCAGTGGGTTTAACCACAAACCGTCAGCGGCACTAGCAATGCGTAACGGCTGCCCACGGACTGACCTCAAGGGTGGCCGAGGAGCGAACTCAAGGGAGACCGATGAGCGAACTCCTCCGAAAACCCTACTGAGCCTAACAGTGACAATGTATATACAGTCCGGTCCGTTCGTCAATGAGTATCGCATATCTGCCTAGGGGGCTAGCAACGTCAGACCCCCAATAGCAGTATAAGTCGTGTCGGAGTGAAGCCCAATAACACCCTGAGATACTACTGGAGTACCTACCAGTAAATCTCCTGCCATGGCCATGGACTTTGTGTAATGGCTCTCCTAGACACAGCACGACCTCGCCCCCAATACCGGGAGAGACGAATCCCCTGCCGATCCGCTCACGTGCCTCCATATGGCTCGGGACTGTACCCAAAAGCTACCTGTTTGCACGACTCCTTTGAGCCGTGGTAGGGTAGAAATCAAAGCACAGTGGGAACTCACACGAGACAAATGACGACCTCAGGTCGATGAACTAACCTGTACAAATGTCACCAGGGAACTGCTATCTGACGATAGATATAATACTAACTAGCAGATTCCCGGCGAGTCCTGTCCGGTGTACTCATAACCCAATGAGCACCTGTATACATCTTAGGTGATCCAACTGACACCAGTGGCTTGTGAGACCGGCCACCGCCCCTCGTCGGGGTCTCGACTGTACACACTAGTCTACTCCGGAGTATCGATGCCCTGTCTCGAAACTCCCACGACTAGGGACCACAATTAAGGATATGCATATAAACTACCCAACTCTCACGTATATGATCGCCATCATACTGTTGGTAGTAAAGCAAGATCCTAAGGGCTCTATCAAAGTGTAACATGCAATCAGTCACCTGAACATGTACACGACTGATAAAGGCAAACCAGATAGCATACTATCATTTCGAGTAAGACTGTCCTATCGGGATACGTCCTCCGCAATCATTGCAATCACGTACCTGCGATCCAATAATTGACTATGAGGGCACTATCTCCAACAATAACTAATTTGAATGTTATAAATCTAGCAATTTAGTCTCATTTGATCGGCTGCCACGGGATTTTGATGTGATCAAAAGCCCGTCGCAATCACGTAGTGTACGCGGATACTCGCCGGGTAACCTTATTAGATAGCCACGCCCCATAGCCCCGACCAAGTAACTGTAGGAGAACCCCGTCACCAAAAGCATCTGTTCGGGTGCTCGCGGGAGCGGTGTTCTGCCTTAGTCACTTCGTTGACGGCATCGGGGGTGCGGCCATCTAATAAGTTTCCGCTGAGCATTCGATCAGTATGTCGGGAATCTTGTTGAATTGCCCGACTTGATATTGAAAAGCGTTTTCTAGATCGAGACTAAAATGTGGGGTTTATAATTGTTAGACATGTGATGTCTAAGGAATTCATTTGGTTAGGCATGTGATGTCTAAGGAGGTTGCGGATTCCAACTGTTGTAGTTTTCACTTTCTTTTCTGCGACCGTAAGTGTAATATGTGGTGTATCGCCCGTTTTGGTGCTATATGTCAACGACAATTGGGATACACATATTTACTTACATTGATGACATGTGATGTTATGTGTTGCTGTTATATGTTATATTGGATCGTCGTGTTTTGAATAGCCTGTGGGTTTTATGTGAGATGAGAGTTTTTCATTTTCATTCATGTAAAATTCATTGTATGTAATATTCTTTTATTGGGGCACTTCCGGGTTGAGGATGATGTCATCGTTGTATATTATTTACTTTTCCGCATTAGGATAGACCCAAGGCGGGGAGCACAAGTAACCGGGTTCTAGGGTCCAGAGGGAGACCATCTCAAGGAGTCGAGACCGGGTCTTCTAACTCTAGAATTGGTAGGGTTGCTTGCCGCTCTCGTAGGTGTTGGATATAGTGCCCTTTGAGTCAATTATTGGATCACAGGCACGTGATTGCAATGATTGAGGGAGGACCTATACCGGTAGGACAGTCTTACTCGAGTGTTTTGTATACTATCTGGTTTGTCTTTATCATCGTGTACTGCTTTAGGTGAACTTATAGGTCGCTATTACACGTTGAT
Source organism: Agapanthus africanus (assembly GCA_030015575.1). Lineage (NCBI taxonomy): Eukaryota > Viridiplantae > Streptophyta > Magnoliopsida > Asparagales > Amaryllidaceae > Agapanthus > Agapanthus africanus. The sequence goes on from JASDDO010000008.1 coordinate 370,581,274, forward strand.
AGAGCCCTTAGGATTCTTGCTTGACTGCCAGCAGTATGATGGCGATCATATACGTGGGAGCTGGGGTCTATAAACACATCCTTAAAAGGTCCCTAGTCATGGGAGTTTCGAGACCGGGCATCGATACTGTATTAGTAGACTAGTGTATACGGTCGAGACCCCGAAGAGGGGCGGTGGCCGGTCTCACAAGCCACTGGTGTCAGTTGGTTCACCTAAGATATATACAGATGCTCATTGGGTTATGAGTACACTGGACAGGACTCGCCGGGAACATGCTAGTTGGTATTATACCAGATGTCAGATAGCAGTTCCCTAGTGACATGTGTACAGGTTAGTTCATCGACCTGAGATCGTCATTTATCTCGTGTGAGTTCCCACTGTACTTTGATTACTACCCTACCACGGCTCTAAGGAGTCGTGCAAACAGGTTTTAGTTGGGTACAGTCCCGAGCCACATGGAGGCAGTGAGCGGATCGGCAGGGGTTTCCTCTCTCCCGGTATTAGGGGTGAGATCACGCTGTGTCTAGGAGAGCCATTACACAAAGCCCTCGGCCGAGACAGGAGATTTACTGGTAGGTATTCCAGTAGTATCTCAGGGTGTTCTGGGCTACACTCCGACACGACTTGTACCGCTTTTGGGGGTCTGACTTTTACCAACCCCCTAGGCCCGCCATGCGATGCTCATAGACGAACGGACTGGACTGTATGGATATTGTCACTGACACGCTCAGTAGGGTGTCAGGATGAGTTCGCTCATTGACCTCCCTTTTGGTCAATACCAGGTAGCTCGTTACGTACGGCTAATACCTCTGACGTGCTAGTGGTTAAATCCACAGCCAAAGTATTGATGAGTCTTTAGAGTCCCCCACAGACAGTTTCACAAGTTTCGGGCGAAACGCTCTAGAGGCCATATGGATTTATGGCAGGGTTCGAACATACGTGTGCAGTTGTGCACGTATTATAGTTCGGACGGATAATACTAGCGGGCTTTGATTTAAGCCGGATCCTAGTATTATACAGTGTAGATTTTGTCTCATTGCATTTGTATTCGGGCGGAATACAAATGCGGGTATGTATATACAGTCGCGGGGTTTTCCTGTAATTTATTACGAGATCGCTTTTTCGAAGTTGTCAGTTTGCATTCTGTTTCGGCCATTTTCCTTTCTTTCTTTCTTTGGCTGTAAATTGGTGGGAGGGGCTTATTTGTAAAAGTGGCTTTTACAAAATGGAGGGTGTCATTTTGTGGTGGAGGGTTCATGATGGTTAATCATTACTTGTTTTATGTGAATGGATTGATTAGGAAATGGGTGTGACAATACTTCCCCCTCATCATCACACCTTTTTCCTTATGCTCACCCATTCTTTTTCCTTGTGCTCACCCCCTTTGACATTTTCCCATTGCCTCTCTCTCTCTCTATTGCATGGCCGGCCACTAAGAGGAAGGGGAAGAGATTCTTTTTGGTGAAGGAAATTATTGGTCTCATTTTGCTTGCAACAAAATTCCTTAGCCCATCTCCAAAGTTCATTTTTCCTACTCCATCAAAAAATGGCAACTTCACTAACCCCTTGAGACAAAGGTTTCTACACTTAGTCTACAGCAATCTTGGACACGTCGGCTAGCCAACATCGTGTCCGAGTTGCCTCGGTTCAGATGTGGGAGCCCGTAAAAAGACTCGGTGATGTGGTGCCCTTTCCGACGAGGAGATCGAGACCGAAGATGCCGCGGGGAGATCGGGATGGTGGCCGAAGACCAAAGGACACGGATCGCTCGGTATAGCTCTCTACCCTTTCTCTTGTTAGCTAGTAGTAGGTTAATGGTCTGATCCGGGTTTATAGTCCGCGGTAGCTCCGGTTTCTAAGTAAAGAAAAGTTTTTGTTTCTGCATTTTGGCATCGGACAGACGGCCGGGGCGCTACCGTAGTCTTACATGGTATCAGAGCCAGGCCATTAACCTTACTAGCTTGCTCTAACGTGTTTACAAGTTCGATCGAACGAATTTTCTAAAAACAGCATTTTCAAGTCACAGATTCTGTCGAATTTTTTCTGTGGTCAAAAAATCATTTGGTGTATTGCAGAAATTCGTGCAGGGTTTTTAAAGAATTCTGTGAAAATTTGGTTATGTGTTGCTGCAGTAAGGCCGCGGAACCGCGGCCAAACCCATGTTATGGCCGCTGTTCCACCGCAGTCAAGAGTCAACACTGCACCAGATTTCTACAGCGGGTCTCTGACTTGAAAAATGGGTTTTTGGTATATTCTGTTTGGGCCCAGATTTATTTTGAGTGCTACAGTTGTGCTTGGGGCCCACTTTGGGAAATTTTGTTGATCGAAAATTTTAACATGTTAGTTCACAGTATTTACATTATATCTGCGACCGTGAATGTCATTTGATCGGTAAATCCTGTCTAATTGCAATAGCCCTTTTAGACGGATTTGCGAACGTGACATTCACGTTGATGTTCTTTGTTGTACTGTGATATTGCGGATTTGTCGTGGTGGATAGCCTGGATGTAATGGTAGTACCGTTTGATTGTATATGTACATTTGATATTGCGGGGCGAGCGTCCGACATGTGGACTGCCGTCACTACCTGTTTGTATATTATTCTTTTGGGGCACGGCAGGGCTGAGGTCGATGTACCCGTTGTATATTTTACTTTCTGTACTAGGATTACCCCGCGGTGGGGTGCACGAATAGCCGGGTTCTAGAGGGAAACGGGACCGCATCTCATGGCTTTGAGAAGGAGGGGGCTTCACTCTAGAATTGGCGGGCTATTCGCCGCACTCGTAGGGGGTACAGGTTGACCCAAGGAGGGGTGCTCAAGTTACCGGATTCCGTGAAGTGCTGGGTGGTCCATTCACGTTGTTGAAGGGGGCTGCCTCGCTTCAGGTTTTGGCGGGTAACTTGCCGCGCCCGTAGGGGTCTAGGATTTCATTGCACAGGCTATCCACATGACCAGGGGAACGTCGGGTTTCAGTAGCGGCTCTATGAAACCCGGGGATCCCAGATTATCTGTATTGTTCTGTGATACTTATTACATTTCTGTGATGTTGCATTTTTTATCACGACTTGAGCGAATATTATATATTGATATATATACTAGTAGATGTTGTATATGTTTTGCATCCGCGCTAGTCCAGTCCCCGCTCTATCGTTAGTTAAGTAACCTAACGGGTGATGACGGGACCCAGTGGCGAATGCGGGTGGCATATACGCACATTGTATTTTTGTTCTTTATTTGTGTGATCAATTGATGGGACTGCATTGATTCGGATCAATGCAAGCTAAACAAACCTTTTCTGATGTTGTTGGAACAATTTTCAAAAAGTTGTTATTGCAAGGACGTTCTCTTTTGTTTTGCACAGTGGTATTCGGTTATGAATATCCAGCACCTCAGTCGACGAGGCAAGGGCCGAGATCCCTTCACCGGGAGTGACCCCTTGGAAAGAAGTTTGCGTCAGGGTAATAACTTCACTATAGCCGATTAATTTTTGCTTTGTATCGAGGTATTCAGTTGGAATATCCTGCACCTCATTCTACGGGGAAAGACCCGAGATCCCTTTACCGGGAGTGACCTCTTTAGCAAGAAGTTTTCGCCACTATATTTTTACAAAAGGTTATCCAGTTCCTTCAATGATATCAGGTTCATTACGTTAAAGGTTTTTCGCCAAAAACCTGCCGTAGCCCTTCGTCATTTCAGATTAGTATTGCTTAGTATTCGTGCTACGTATGTCGTGCATTGCCGAGGCGTAGTGTTCGGTAGCTCTGTAATGCTTTTCTGTCGCATGGATATGTGGATGGGTTAGGACAGTCGTACGGTCATGTTGGCATTGTCAAGGACTCATACGGGTGGGTTTAACACAATCAAGATAATGACGGGTTGAACTTGACTAGGACTCTTTGATATGTTGGCATTGTCAAGGTCACTTGGGTCCCAGGGGTAAAAATCACATTGGGGGTTTCTAAAGAAACTGAAACTTGCCAGATATGCGCATACCTTCTGGAGTGTGATAACGTGAGTGGATTTCATTACGTTATCATGCGATGATAGTTGGATCCCGATTCCCACTGATGAGTTGGTTTACTCCTCGGGTGATCCTGACTAATTCTTCTTTCAGGTTTGGAGGAGAATTTGAGGTTACAGTGGGAGGTTTCCTGATTGGATAAAGTGATAACCATTCTGATCTAGGTTAGAGTGCACGCCGAGTGTTTCTTTTCTCTCTCTCTTTGGCAGCGACCATGACCCAACCCTTGACTATGACTCAGTGACCAAGATTAACCGAACCTTCTTAAACACTGGCTTTTGGATTGTCTAAGTTGCATACCTCATTGCCACTCCTACTTTTATCCTTTTCTCCAGGACACCCCGTATTACTACGAACGTCCACTTCCATTGGATAAAACCATCGTATAGTTATATACGAACTCGAAGGAACTTATTCGAGGATGATTTCCTGTTCTGGAGAAAACGAATGGGACTATTCAGTTGTCTTTTCCTTTTACCTTCTCTCAGGCTGCGAGTGTTCCTTGGATTTGGACGGTACACCTATTACACAAATTGGATAGTCTTCTTCCAAACCATAGGCTGGTGTCGAACGGTAGGGAATGAAGAAAACCAATTAGCCTAACGAAGGTGTGCAGAAGGTATTAAGTAAAGATAAATAAAGGGATTAGTAAGAGGGCAAAGTAAATTGCGATTGCCATTCACGACCAAACCAAGTATTTCTTCGCCAATCCTACATCACTTTTGAATTTCTCTAGAACACTCCGTATCACTACGAAGATCCACAGTTTATTGGATACTCCATCGTATGGTTATATACGAACTCAAAATGAACTTGTTCTAGTTCGGGGATGGATTCTGGTTCAGGAGAAATAGGAATAAGGTTTTATTCAGTTGTCTTTTATCTTCACCTTCTCTCAGGTTACGAGTACTCCTAGGATTATGAGAGTACACCCATTATGCTTATTGGATAGTCTTCTTCCAAGCCATAGGCTGGTGCCGAACGGTAGGGAAGGAAGAAAACCATTTGGCCTAAAGGGATGTACAGAAGGTAATGACTAAAGACATATAAAGGGATTTTGAGAGATGGCAAAGAAGTACACGGTTCCAGTTGTGAATCTGATAATGGAAGAGGCATTACTAGGAATACCCGGATACCCCTTCGAAACATTTACATGTTTCAGTTTCACTGTGTATTGTTAAAAGAAAACTGATTTCCCAATTAGGTATTTACTCCAGGGTATGTATTTACCAGTTTTGATTCTCACATCTGCATGGTTTTACAGATGATGAGTGGGAGCAAGTTATTGGGAATTGGGTGATCATCCTCATTATATCAGGATTCGTTGTAATTGGTGATATTTGAGGAAATCGCCTGGGTTGTTTGCCGGACGGTAAATATTTGGTTTTGAATATCCGTTGTTATGCACCAATTTCAAATTGATATATCTGTACGTCTATTTTTACAGAGTGAGATATAACTTTTTGAAATTATGTCCATGACATTTACCTATATCAGTGGACGGTTAGGTAAGGAGTATTAAAACAACGGTGTAATTCTTCTTAACCATAAGTACAGTTTTCAACCCACAACACACAGGGAATGAGTTATTAGACTCAGGGGACTTATACAGAGTATTGTATATTGTCCAGTGTCCATGAGGACAGAGGGGTTGGTACTCGTACTATATTTTGTTTACTTATGACTTCTCTAGTTCTTAGATAAGTGTTTCGTAGAAACACAAGGTCCAAGTTTTGAGAAGTTATAGGTATATGAATAAAGTAGAGAACCAAGTGTTGCAAGTATCGAGATTCTTCAAGGTGATCGAAGATGTAGATACTTGTGTATGGTATTCAGTTGATAGTAATGGTCTTTGAGAAACTTGTTTCTCTTTCAGGTTACTCATATTTGGATGCATTCCTAAGTTGAGTAACGCTGATCGGCCTCCTTCCATTTAGTTGACATGCACTGGAGACAGCTGCATGATTTGAATCTAGTTCCAACTAAATCAGTGCCTCTGTTTCTATATTGGATATAGAACGGTTCATATCTTAACGATGTTAAGGTACGGGGAATTGTCTGGCTCATACTTAAAACCAGACTCTGGATAACTCAAGGCACGTTTCTGTAATGGCTGTTTGTGGGTTGACCCGGGCTATGATGAGGGTTGATTTTCTACCATCTGGAAGATCAATAGCGATATTGTTCTTGACTCGCCACAGTTTTAGAAAAATGGACTTTTTTCAGAAAACAGTAGTGGGAGTATGGTAGAACTGGAAGTGATTTCAGAACCGCAAACGATTACTGAAAATTTAATAGGACCTAAAGATTCAATCTGATTTGACATTCCATTGGCCACTCCGCAGATATGGTGGGTAACCTCAGGCACTCGAGAGGTACTTCGGTATGCTCAAAGATGGTGACAGGGAGGTTCTTGTTTACCCAGACTTGCCATTGCTGTTGTTCCAGACTGTGAGACCCGGCAGGAGGATGAGTATAGCGTCGTTCTAAACTAGCTTTAGAAGTGTACGTGTATATGACTCTGCCAGAAGGTTGTCATAGTCAGTGGGAGCAGCGGAAGCATAGTAGATAAGTAGCTTATGTCTATTTAAGGACTAAAGCAAATATAGCGGAGAAAGATCATCTATTTCTGATGTGATAATCATAGATTTGACTTCATCAGAATAGGGGATGGATCTGTTAAGAAGGTAGTAGGGTGTGATGTCCTGGTATTTGGATGACATACACAGAGTAGGAAGTGAAATTCCTATAATACGATCGGTTATGATTTGGTTGTCACACAGTGGTTTCTCCACATAGGATATAGATATAATATCAGACATTCTGGTTACTAGATCTATGATTTTAGATCTAGATTTGGATAGTTTCCCAATCTGGGTACTCAGACAGCATTCTAAAAGTGCTTTAGAATGGACGACTCCTGGCATGGTGGTGTACCTGCAAGTGATGGAGTCACCCTTTCTAAAGGTGTCTTACAGACTAAAGGGGAGAGGGATGTGCATGATTGGCAGATCACTTGCTTAGGAAATTGAGTCAATCATGAGATGTCAAGTACCACACCTGATATTGTTTTTGCAGTAGATGCAATAAGTTGATATTAATCCTATCCTGGAGAAACGTTCGGAAGCAGTTTTAGAACATAAGTAGATGTTCTAGGGATATGATAACAGCAGCCTCCTTCGGGAGACAGTTATCATTCCAGGCTTCCAAGGTGACCTGGATGACAGAGTGGCTGTCAGAGTTATAGTTTTCCCTCTGATGAGGGGCAGTAGTTTGGACAATGGTCCAAGAGGATACTGAGGGAGGCATAGCGCATGATACCGATTAAGTTCAGTTGACGATACAGTCTAATAAGTTTGGATTTGGAGTTCATTTATGAACTAGGTCCCATCAGATATTCAGACATATTCTAAGACAGGTATTGCTCATTTCGGGAGATGGCTTTCTCTGCGAACTTGAGATAAAGAGAGACATAGAAAGAAACATCACGGCGGATCCACTAGCTGAGGCTATTCCTCGAACGCAATAGTTTCGCAAATGGGCTTTGTGAGATTGATTAGTAGAGGAGTTGGGTGTTCGGTATCACACAGGTTGTGAGTATGCGACATCGCAATAATTATCCTTGAGTGCAAGTGGGAGATTGTTGGATATAGTGCCCTCAGAGTCAATTATTGGATCGCAGACATGTGATTGCAATGATTGAGGGAGGACCTATACCGGTAGGACAGTCTTACTCGAGAGTTTTGTATACTATCTGGTTTGTCTTTATCATCGTGTACTGCTTTAGGTGACCTTATAGGTCGCTATTACACGTTGATAGTGCCCTTAGGATTCTTGCTTGACTGCCAGCAGTATGATGGCGATCATATACGTGGGAGCTGGGGTCTATAAACACATCCTTAAAAGGTCCCGAGTCGTGGGAGTTTCGAGACTGGGCATCGATACTCCATTAGTAGACTAGTGTATACAGTCGAGACCCCGACGAGGGGCGGTGGCCGGTCTCACAAGCCACTAGTGTCAGTTGATTCACCTAAGATGTATACAGGTGCTCATTGGGTTATGAGTACACCGGACAGGACTCGCCGGGAACATGCTAGTTGGTATTATACCAGACGTCAGATAGAAGTTCCCTAGTGACATGTGTACAGGTTAGTTCATCGACCTGAGATCGTCATTTGTCTCGTGTGAGTTCCCACTGTACTTTGATTACTATCCTACCACGGCTCTAAGGATTCGTGCAAACAGGTTTTAGTTGGGTACAGTCCCGAACCATATGAAGGCAGTGAGCGGATCGGCAGGGGTTTCGTCTCTCCCGGTATTGGGGGTGAGATCGCGCTGTGTCTAGGAGAGCCATCACACAAAGCCCTCGGCCGAGGCAGAAGATTTACTGGTAGGTATTCCAGTAGTATCTCAAGGTGTTCTGGGCTACACTCCGACACGACTTGTACCGCTTTTGGGGGTCTGACTTTTACTAACCCCCGAGGCCCGCTATGCGATTCTCATAGACGAAGGGACCGGACTGTACGGATATTGTCACTGACAGGCTCAGTAGGGTGTCAGGATGAGTTCGCTCATCGACCTCCCTTTTGGTCAATACCTGGTAGCTCGTTACGTATGGCTAATACCTATGACGTGCTAGTGGTTAAATCCACAGCCAAAGTATTGACGAGTCTTTAGAGTCCCCCACAGATAGTTTCTCAAGTTTCGGGCGAAACGCTGTAGAGGCCGTATGGATTTATGGCAGGGTTCGAACGTACGTGTGCACTTGTGCACGTGTTATAGTTTGGACGGATAATACTAGCGGGCTTTGGTTTAAGCCGGATCCTTGTATTATACAGTGTAGATTTTGTCTCATTGCATTTGTATTCGGGCGGAATACAAATGCGGGTATGTATATACAGTCACGGGGTTTTCCTGTAATTATTACAGGATCGCTTTTTTGAAGTTGCCAGTTTGCATTCCGTTTCGGCCATTTTCCTTTCTTTCTTTCTTTGGCTGAAAATTGGTGGGAGGGGCTTATTTGTAAAAGTGGCTTTTACAAAATGGAGGGTGTCTTTTTGTGGTGGAGGGTTCATGATGGTTAATCATTACTTGCTTTATGTGAATGGATTGATTAGGAAATGGGTGTGACAATACTTCCTCATCATCATCACACCTTTTTCCTTGTGCTCACCCATTCTTTTTCCTTGTGCTCACCCCCTTTGACATTTTCCCATTGCCTCTCTCTCTCTCTCTCTCTCTCTCTATTGCATGGCCGGCCACTAAGAGGAAGGGGAAGAGATTCTTTTTGGTGAGGGAAATTATTGTTCTCATTTTTCTTGCAACAAAATTCCTTAGCCCATCTCTAAAGTTCTTATCTCCTTCCTCCATCCAAAAATGGCAACTTCACTAACCCCTTGAGACAAAGGTTTCTACACTTAGTCTACAGCAATCTTGGACATGTCGGCTAGCCAACTTCGTGTCCGAGTTGCCTCGGTTTAGAGGTGGGAGCCCGTAAAAAGACTCGGTGATGTGGTGCCCTTTCCGATGAGGAGATCGAGACCGGAGATGCCGCGGGGAGATCGGGATGGTGGCCGAAGACCGAAGGACACGGATCGCTCGGTATAGCTCTCTACCCTTTCTCTTGTTAGCTAGTAGTAGGTTAATGGTCCGATAGTCTGCGGTAGCGCTGGTTTCTAAGTAAAGAAAAGTTTTTGTTTCTGCATTTTGGCCTCGGACAGACGGCCGGGGCGCTACCGTAGTCTTACAGTGGGGTCTAGGGGTGTAGGATTGGATATTCATCACGACCGTGGAATCCATGTTTTATACAGGCTTAATTTAAACCAGGAAATCCTGGTATATCCAATATTTCATATGTTTTATTCTGCTGCGATATTCTGTGACGTGATCATTGATTATATTCTGAGACGAATGCCTATATATTATATATATGAGATATAATTAATATTGCTGCTTTCGTTTCATATCTGATGCTTGGGAAGCATAATAAATGGGACTTCATTAATGAGATTAATAAAATTAAAGAAACCTAAAAGATGTTGTATAAACTTGTTTTAAAAACTGGTAGCTCTAGTTCTTGCTTTGCATAGTGGTATTTGTGAAATATCATGCACCTTATTCGATAAGGAAAGTGCCGAGATCCCTTCACCGGGAGTGGCCTCTTTAGCAAAACTAGTAAAGGCCTAAAAAACACTCCTTTACAAAATCACTCGATTCTACAACGATATCAAGTTCATTACGCAAAAGGTTTTCTTAAAACCTATCGTAGCCCTCTATCATTTCAGATAAGTACTTCATAGTATTCGTGCTACGTTTGTTGGCCTGCATCAAGGCGTAGTCCGCGGTAGCTATTTATGCTTATTTTCTAAAGTATATGATGCGATTGAGTTAGGGTAGTCGTGCGACTTTGTTGGCCTGCGTCAAGGGTCGTGCGGGTGGGTTTAATTCAATCGGGAAATGTACAGGTTGAACTTGACTAGCGGACTATGGTTTGTTGGCCTGCATCAAGGTCATAGGACGCTAGGGGAAAAATATTATCGGGAATTTCAAGTGTTGAAATTTGCAATAAGATTGCATACCTTCTATGAGATAGTTGGATCCCGATACCCACTGCGAGTAAGAGTTACTCCTGAGAGAGTTTTACACATCACAATTAGCCGATCAAGTAGGTGTCTAGAAAGGTGTTAACGGGGTTACGCCCCTGCGAAAACGAGGTTTATTTTAATTAGGTCCGTGCGAAAGCACGGGGAACCTCCCTCAAAGTACCGACACTGGACTGGCCGAAAGATTGGCAAACTTGTAGGGTGTAATTAATCCCGGTTAGTCTTTCCTTTTAGGGTTTGAAAGAAGATTTGACTAAAACAGTGGGAGCCATCTCGATTAGATATATTAATAACTAATCTAATCTTGTAAGAGCATACGATGAGTATTTTCTTCTCTCTCTCTCCAAGTAGCGACCATGTCACGCCTTAATTAAGATAATAATACGGATGTATTGACCGAACCCGCTTGTTATACTGAGCTGGGGAACATTGGTCCCACTCCAACTTACAATTATTATAAGACCGAGCAAGAAATAGGGGATTTCCAGAATTCCCGTGCCTCCCAAACAAAAAAGTGCATGCTAATGCATCTTCTTCGGGTGTGTTCATTACCGAGAACTGTTTTTTCAGTATCCTCTACGTCCTGGGTATGTTGATACCGGATCAGGATCCCATATATGTAATCTGTTACATGGGCTATAGAGAGGTAGAGAACTGGGAATGGGTGATAAGTTTCAAGAGTTGGAATCAGTGAAAGTGTTGCAGCCAAGTATGTTGGCAGTTATCACCCTGTATTACCAAATACATTGATTCTGAACGAATGTTATTAGATACCGAACCTGATATACAACATCATATCAGTCTCTTTATTAAGTGAAGAAGGATATAATTTTGTATTGTTCGATAATGTTTTGACCATTTCCTATATCAAGAGTTGATTGGTCCAGGCACGTTATTTAAAAGCATATACGTTCTAAATCAAACCACAGTTCTTAACGTACAGAGCACACACAAGAGGAAGAGTTCAGAAATGAATGAATCCTTCTTGAGGCATTGTAGACTAGGTCATATCAATGAGACCCGACCAGTTGAAGTTACATTTATATGCATATTTAAATCAGTTTGAATTTACATCATGTGAAACTTGTCAGTCATGTCACAAAGATAAGATGACCATAGCTCTGTTTATTGGAAACAGAGAAAGAGTTAGTGAACTCTTGGGATTGATACATGATGATGTATGTAGGTCCCCTTTCTACACATGCCAGGACCGGTTCTTTGTACTTCATTACATTCACTGATGATCTCTCAAGATTCACACATGTGTTCCTGTTGAAACACAAGTCTGAACCTTTTGAGAAATTCAAAGAATATAAGTCAGAAGTTGAGAACCACAATGGGTATAAGTATTGTGTCCTTTGATGAGATCAGGGAGGAGAATACTTGAGCATGGAATTCCTGGACTATTCCAAAGGAGAATGAGATTCTCTCTCAGCATTACTCCTCCGTATACACCATAGCACGTCGGTGTATCGGGGCGGAGCAATCGCACCTTATGTGATATGGTGTGCTCTATTATGAGTATTACTGGGTTACCTATTTTCTTTTGGGGTTATGTACTTATGAAGCTGCATACCTATTGAATAGGGTTCCAATCAAATCAGGTGCCTACCACTCCATATGTGATATGGTATATGAAGAGCCCATCTCTTAAGGATGTTAAGATTTGGGGTTGTCCGGCCTATGTCTAAAAGCAAAATCTGGACAAGCTCGAGGAAATGTCAGTTCTGTGGAAGTTTGTTGGATATTCCAAGCATTTGCAAGGGAATGCCTTCTACCACACCGAGGAACAAAATGTGTTTTATTTCTCGGCATGCCACCTTTTTAGAAAAGGATTTTCTTATGAAGAAATTAGTGGTCATGAGGTAGAACTGGAAGCAGTTCTAGCTATACAAACTGCAGCTGATGATTTGGTAGAACCGGAGGATTCAATAGTTCCCGACGGACCTCAGCCTCTCCGCCGATCTAATAGGGTTCCTCACCCACCTGAGAGATACTTCGGTTTTTCTATGACAGTGGGAGCGAGGATTGCATCATTTTATGATGACCCAACTAGTTTCGAGAAGGCCATCAGGAAAGGGGACTTTGTGAGAATGGCTGGATGCTAAGCGATCTGAGATATAATCCATATACACCAACAAAGTATGGACTTTGGTTGCTTTATCTGAAGGGTTAAATCCCTATCAGGAGCAAGTATATCTTGAGAAGATTACTTGGTGTACATGGAAAAGTTATGACTTTCAAAGCTAAATGTAACATTTCAAAAAAATAAAATATTATTTTTGGGATTTTTCATAATTTAATACTAATTTTTAATGAATATTTTAATAGTCGGTATAATTAAATACCGATAAATGGTGAAAATTCCGGAGGAAAATTTTGGAAATTCTAAAATAGGGTATTTTGTGAAAATATGCCATTTTACAGTTTTTATGATGAATTATATGCGACTTTGGTGTTAATCGCGATTAAAAATCGCTAATTGGATTTTTGGCTTGTTGTGCAAAAATGTGCACATAACGTTTTCCACACTTGTCTCATGTTATGGACTCATAATGGCTTAGGGTTGAACCATGTTTAGATGACCATGGTAGGTTGGACCTTTTGGCTAAATTAAGTGGGTCAATTAAGGGTTTGGCTTGTTTAGGGATTGGATTAGGTGGGGATTGCCTTGTGGCAAGAGAGAGAGAGAGAGCCATGATGGTGGTCATGCTAGCTTTCTTCAAGAGAGAGAGGGAGGTGGCTCCTAGGTTATGTCACCTCATCTCATTTCAAAACTCATCACCCTATATGTCACTTCAAAGTTTTGGCCTCTCACATCTCTCCCTCTCACTCACTCACATCTCTCACTCACCCCACACCATCATACACCACAACCTCAGCCCAAAACAAAACAACAGCCCCAGCAACCCCCTTTTTAACCAACAGCAGCAGCTGTAGCCCCAAACAACAGCAACAACAGCCACCAAAACTGCATCAGCAGCCCATAACATCAGCTACATCAACCCCTAAAACCTTAGCCCCATACCTACACACTCACCATCAACACTTTTCAGCTCCTATTCACTCACATCAGCCACAAAAACATCATAACCCCTGCAACACCCCAACATCATAAGCTACCAAGCTGCTGCAACAGCAACAGAGGAAGAGAAAAGGGAGAAGTTGCAAGCAGCAGCAGCCCAAAGCAGCTTCAGCTCAGGAATCAGCCCCTAGCAATATTGCAACACCATCACACCACCATACCCACCCTAAAATCACAACAACACAACACCAATGCAGCAGCAGCAACCAAAACAACAATTCCTGTAGCAACAGTTTTGCAGTTTCAGCCCAGAACAGAAACTTGAAGCTGCTACAGAGCACTTCAGCAGCCCTTCCTCCTCCTTCTCCTTCCCTTCTCCTCCATTCTAGGACTCCCTTGAGGTATAATCTTGCAACCCAATTCCTTTCTCGCAAGTTATAGCCGTTAAAACTGAAATTACTGTTATATCTGTAATCTAGTGCTTGTTTAGGGATTTTGAGTGAGATTTGGCCAAGAGATGGTTTTGAATGTTAGTATAGTCTTATTAGGAGTGTGTGAGACCAGTTAACCCAAGATTGTTCCAGATTTCACCCAAATACCAGAGTTGTTCGACTTGGAGTATTTTAGCGACTTTACCGATTTTGCAACCTTTCGGGAATCTGCTACAACCCGAGATACCCTAAGATAAAATTGACTTGGCAGCGAGATGTGCAGGCTGGTAGAAACCAACACCCAAAACCCTAGCCCCAACCTCCATTTTCTGGCCGCCATTTTATTCCCTCTAGCCGTAATTTATGGCCAGACCAGGGTGAAACCGCCTCGTTTTACGTGAATAGCCCTATTTCATGTAAACTTGACCCCCTATATGTCTAGTTTTGACTGATTCCAGTTAGGGTAAAAGCTGGGTTGATTTTCATGAGTTGGCGTATAATTTACGACTTGTTTTCTTATGGATTTTGGGTATTCGAAGATTCGTTTCTGTCGGGTGGCGTTTGAACGCCAACGACCAGAGGGCATTGGCTGTGTTTGCATACAAGGCTACGGGTTTTTACCTATGAGCGTAGCGTGTACCATTTTGGTTTCCGACATGGTTTTCATGTGTTTTAGCATGTGATATCCTTGTAGGTACCCCACGTGGCGTCGAGGCGTTGGAGATGCAAATGGTGACATCGGCATCGACACGCATAAAGAAAGGTGGGTTGATTTATATCCACGGGGAGAAGTCGGGAGGATGGCGTATAGCACCCCCGCAGTTCGTAGTGATGTGTATGGATGCGTACACACACTAACAATTATTATATGCGGTTGGGATTAATTATTGATGTTTAAATGGATATTGGTATGTAGGATTGGTGAAAGGTTACGAAACCCTAGGGTAGTGGGTGCACTACACATACATACACACATATACATACTTGCATACATCCTTATTTCATATGTGGTTATGGGATTCTATATAGATATGTGTTCACATGGGTTTGGGATTATGTGTTCACATACGGATTTGAGGATGATACTTGTGATTGAGATGAGTCGATGGGAGTTGACCTGAGATTTTGATATCGGTGATTGGCAGGATTCGTACTTGATATACGTCCGGATATGATAGCGGGTCTTGGATGACGATGCCATATGCATAGTGATACATATATTTTAGATGATCGACATGTAATTATGATACGAGATAGGTGGTGATATGATATGATATGACAGGATATTTGTGATAGGCCGCCTTGGGCGATGTATACTCCTTGTGATGATATGTGATGATGATATCGATTTATACGAGACTGTCGATCAGTAGTCAAATCATAACTGTTAACTATAGAGATGATGTTAGCATTGTACTAGACATAGGTCAGTACCCCAGATGATGATCTTGATAAAGAGAATACTAGGTGAATGATATGACGGAAGTGATTTTGACGCGTACCCAAATTTGGGGATGCCGTACGACGGATTTACGTACGAGCTATAAATTGATGTTTGATCCGCACTCTTGATTTGGGAATAACTGATTATAGAGATATGTTATCGGATGTGATATTATCGAGGCGGGATCACCGACTATATATATATATATATGTATATATATGTATCGACTCAGAGGTTAGGCGGTTTCCCTTACCTACTCATAGCTTTAGCTCAGCCTTATAGTGGTGTAGTTATATGACTCTTATGACATTAGATGCAGTTTAGCGATCATGGTGTTCAGTATTTCAGCTCCCGCATATTATCATTGTTTCTCTGCATCGCATACTGTTGTGATTTATATTCCATTATTGATATCATGCTGTTAGGACACCAGCACCATTACCGATGATGTGTATGTACCACGTACACTTATTTGCCGGCGCACACACATCTTCATCGGTAATTGCCATGTCACGCACACTTAGAGAATATTATTGCTTGATTTAGCTTGTTAGCTAGCAGTGACATGATATTAGTGTACTTGCCATCTATGCTAGCTTGACATTGCAGTTATTACTTGCCACTTCATGCATACTGTTATTCATTATATGCTGCATTCATGGATTCTCATGCTTATATTCATGGTTTACATGCTATTGATGATTCGGATTTCCATGATATTTCCTGGTTTTGGAGGAAAACCGCAAAACGTATATAAACTGCTTTCACTCTTTTTTAAATAAATGCGGTTTTTCCATGATGTATGAGTCGTCCACCATGAGTTTTGCTGATGGATTTCGAGACCCGATTCGAGGAGGCGGAAGAACCATTTCGGGTACATGGTGGGCCCGGTGCGGTACTCCGGGGCGGTACCCCGGGGCAAGAAGATCGCAGGTGATGGCGTTGAGCCTGGCAGGGGAGCACTACCGACCAGTGATATTACCCGATACGTCGGATATCCGGAGGATACCGTCGTGGTCATGAGATGGATGTTAGGGGCCGATCTGGACTGACGGCGCCCTGGATATTACGATTGAGACATTGAGATTTGTGATATTGAGGTACAGATATTGTGATACAGAGATATCGAGATATTGAGATTTATGTTTTGTGCCGATGCTAGGCACTGTTTTATGCTGATTTCATTATGATACCTCATTTTAAAAATACAGAAATCTCACAAATTTATGAAAGCAGTTTTCTTCAGTAAATGCATTCTGTTTCATGCATTCATACATCATCCATACATATTGCTACCTGATGCACCGACACAGGCACATGGGATTACACTTGGGTTAGATATTTACCCTAGCCATGGTTATAGATTGCTGGTTATATATTTGAGGATTATATTATGATCGTATGACCTAGGATTGCGTCATACATGTGATTTTCTGTTCGTAGATCTTTTTCTACTCACGAGTTGGCAACTCACCCCCGTTGTGCCCCAGTTTCTTGCAGGTGCTGCCGTACGGGTTTCATTACGGCTTTGCGGGCATATCTTTTTCAGGTGACTTGCTCGTAGGTGGGTTATTTGTATCATACCCATCATTATACATTGTATATTATATTCAGTTGTATCTAGAAGTTCCATCAACCAAACATGTACTTATTTGAGATAGAGACCAGTGATGTTTATTCTTTCGACCTTAGAGTCGCACGTTATATTTATGTGGATTTCTTGCTGGTTGGAGTTTCCTTTCTGTTGTGATCCTCGCCTTTAGGCGCTGTATATTATGTTGCATACTGGTTGTTTTGACTTGGTTCTTCCTATTCTCTACTGCTTTTCTTGGTTTGGATTTCTGGGCTCGGCTTACTTAGAGCACGTACGCCTTGGGACGTTCGTAGCCTATGTGCCGGTTAGGTTTCGTACTTTCGGGATGTGACAAAGTTGGTATCAGAGCGTTAGGTTTTACCTTCGGAGCGTAGGATGACCCTTGGTTGATGGAATAGGTGACTAAAGTAGAGTGAGGTACCGTGGGTATGTCCGCGTCATATTTACGATACGCCACTCCACTTAAGAAGCCTTAGGATGTACATTTCTTTGTTCAGTATCATATTCCTTCCTGATCTAGCCTCATCGGTACCAGTTTTGGTTTTGCTGCCACGATCTCGGGCAGGGAGAGCTACGGCTAAAGTTGCGGTCAACATGAGCTCGTCATGAACGAGGACTGACCAGGGCGTGATTCCGGCGACACACAATTGCAGAGATGTGTCTTTTGATTGTGTTTGCGCCACGAGCACTGATGGATCGCTGTATGAGATGACTCGGATGTGCGGATTGGCACCAGAGGATTGAGCCACTGACAGAGGCCAACCAGATTTTGATGATCGTTGATGTGCGGCTTATTCTTGATGATTGAGGCACGGTTCAGCGTGCATACGAGTGAGCCAGTTGTGCTGCAAACGACGAGATATCGCCCCAGATGATTGGTGCTATGGCAGTACGAGATTGTACTAAGAGATGATAGAAGGTCGCTAGTCACCGAGGGTGAATGACTAGGACATGCGGATCGTTCGCTACCCCGATGAGAGGTCATCAAATAGACTGATTCCAGCTGAGACGACTTCACGCGGAGACGTTGAGAGTCGACAGAGACGATTGAATGTCAGAAACCTACTATTCCAAGTTTAAAGTATTCAGAAAAACATGCAGGCAATTCTATGGTCCCTCTAGAAGAATGAAACCCTAACTCGACTTAATGACCGTATGAAAGCCTTTGAACCTTAGGGTTTGCTGCAGTTCTATGGCGCCATTAGTGAGGCTTAGGTTTGCCCTTCTACGGCTGGACCATCGATACTTTGGTATGTACTCGATACTGTTATACTGTACCCAAGATGTTGAGCTCTTGGGGGATTATGAGGTTTTGACAAATCGATCAGATGGCTCGACTTAATTCGGATGCTAAGTGGTGAGATGCACTTCTTGGGAGACCCTAGATACGAGGATAACCATTGGAGCTCAGTCCATGCTGCCACGACGAGACGAGTCCGAAACAGTCGACATCAGAGAAAAGTGGAGTAAGAGGTTCGTACAAGATCTGGATATGATGATGTTCCACTCTGCCGACATCAGAGATGCGATGTGCATGCCGAGGCATAATACTGGATATACCTTCCAGAAGGAGCCGCGATGAGCATGCAGCCGTTCCGGAGTAAGGAACAGATATAGCAGAGGACGATGACTTCCGGACAATTGGCATAGATGAGACTTGGAAAAGACCTTGAGTAGGATTCCTTCTAGGACACTGCTGCAATGATATTTGCACCCAGGATCAGATGTGTCACGTACATTCAGAGAGTCAGAGGCCGACGCCAGTGACATACTGCTTTATGAGTAGTCGTGAGGATTGACCGAGAAATTACCAGAGAAGTGCCAGAACGGAATCGTCCTCGTTAGTACGTCTGACAGGGCTGATGAGCCGAGGGATCGTGAGAGTTGTAATCCACAGAGAAGACTTGGACCCAGGAGTGGTCATGTTACGCACACCAGCAGGCCAGAGTTCAGGATCGTCGACGAGATATGCTATGGGTGATCACGACAGTTGGCCAGAGATTCTTGGAGGATGCGCTTGAGTGGGACTATTCCGCCATACTTGTTTTGGTATTTTGAGCAGTTATTCGCATGATTTGGTTTTGATGATTGGGTTTCATGATATGTGTTTTCATGCACCATGGTTGTACTTACTGAGTATTTACGATTTTTGCACAGTTGTTGCACTTGATATCGTTTTCGTGCCTTGGTTTCACATGTTTGTGATTTTATGGGGCTTAGACATTTGAGTTGATTTTGTGCGTATGCACGCACACGATTGGTTTTTGCACTCTGTATAGTTCACATATGCTTGCAGTGCAGAGATTAGCATTTTTTGCACTTAGTTGCACTGGACTTCGATTTCGATGGTGATGTTCGATATTTGTTTATGCACTTTATGCACCTGATTGGATTTTGCGCGTGTTCGATGCTTGATATTGGATTTCATGATTTCGTGCATGATGGATGCACCGGATTTGGACATTTAGCGCATGTTGGGCACCTGTTATGAGATGCGATTTGGTGCACACCAGATACACTAGATTGGGATTTTCGTGCATGTCAGATGCACCTGATTTTGCGGTCAGGAACGCACGTTGCCTATGGCCGATGCTGTGTGCACACCCGTTGCACCTTGATGTTGTTTCTATGCACCTGCTTGGCACATGTATGGATTTTTATTTCCGTGCACACCGGACGCACAGGGTTTTCATATGCACTTTTGGGATTGATTCTTATGGAGCAGTACGTTTTATGATATTTGCTATGTGTTTTCGTACTGAGCAAGACTGGTCAGAGGACAGTGCCTGGATATATTTTGCATGCACCAATAGATTTCAAAGGGATTTCCAAAAGCGAGCTATAGTATCATTATTTATATACGTGTCCGATATGACACGAAACATTTAAAACAGGGAACCTTTCTAAACAGTTTTCAAACGGCGGATCGTGCATACTAAACAAAAGATATATACACATATGGCTATTTTCTTATAAAGACGTCCGCCACTGTGCAGTGTTATGCGCATTGTACATCGACTTTAAAGAATTTTTGCATGCATTCCCTTCAAGATATTTACATGTACAGATTTGGTATTTACAAGTATAGTTCCGATTTCTAGCATATCGGTTTTGCCTTGGATTTGGCGTTCGTGTTTTCACCTTGACTCCGATGATTGCGAGATGCTTGACGGAGTTTTGTTTTCAAGTTATCTGCTCGTTACGCATGCGCATGTTTTGCGCTACGATGCGTTCCATGGATTGATGATTTCGGAGCCCCGTTGAGTTGGACATTTTATTGAAATGTTTTAGAATTTGGGGGTTTAAATTTAAATTCGGGGACCGAATTACTTTAAGGGGGGAAGACTGCAACATTTCAAAAAAATAAAATATTATTTTTGGGAATTTTCATAATTTAATACTAATTTTTAATGAATATTTTAATAGTTGGTATAATTAAATACCGATAAATGGTAAAAATTCCGGAGGTAAATTTTGGTAATTCTAAAATAGGGTATTTTGTGAAAATATGTCATTTTACAGTTTTTATGATGAATTATATGCAACATTTGTGTTAATCGCGATTAAAAATCGCTAATTGGATTTTTGGCTTGTTGTGCAAAAATGTGCACATAACATTTTCCACACTTGTCTCATGTTATGGACTCATAATGGCTTAGGGTTGAACCATGTTTAGATGACCATGGTAGGTTGAACCTTTTGGCTAAATTAAGTGGGTCAATTAAGGGTTTGGCTTGTTTAGGGATTGGATTAGGTGGGGATTGACTTGTGGCTAGAGAGAGAGAGCGCCATGATGGTGGTCATGCTAAGTTTCTTCAAGAGAGAGAGGGAGGTGGCTCCTAGGTTATGTCACCTCATCTCATTTCAAAACTCATCACCCTCCATGCCACTTCAAAGTTTTGGCATCTCACATCTCTCTCTCTCACTCACTCACATCTCTCACTCACCCCACACCATCATACACCACAACCTCAGCCCAAAACAAAACAACAGCCCCAGCAACCCACTTTTTAACCAACAGCAGCAGCTGTAGCCCCAAACAACAGCAACAACAGCCACCAAAACTGCATCAGCAGCCCATAACATCAGCTACATCAGCCCTTAACACCTTAGCCCCATACCTACACACTCACCATCAACACTTTTCAGCCCCTATTCACTCACATCAGCCACAAAAACATCATAACCCCTGCAACACCCCAACATCATAAGCTACCAAGCTGCTGCAACAACAGCAGAGGAAGAGAAAAGGGAGAAGTTGCAAGCAGCAGCAGCCCAAAGCAGCTTCAGCTCAGGAATCAGCCCCTAGCATTATTGCAACACCACCACCCCACCATACCCACCCCAAAATCACAACAACACAACACCAATGCAGCAGCAACAACCAAAACAACAATTCCTGGAGCAACAGTTTTGCAGTTTCAGCCCAGAACAGCAACTTGAAGCTGCTACAGAGCACTTCAACAGCCCTTCCTCCTCCTTCTCTTTCCCTTCTCCTCCATTCCAGGACTCGCTTGAGGTATAATCTTGCAACCCAATTCTTATCTCGCAAGTTATAGCTGTTAAAACTGAAATTACTGTTATATCTGTAATCTAGTGCTAGTTTAGGGATTTTGAGTGAGATTTGGCCAAGAGATGGTTTTGAATGTTAGTATAGTCTTATTAGGAGTGTGTGAGACCAGTTAACCCAAGATTGTTCCAGATTTCACCCAAATACCAGAGTTGTTCGACTTGGAGTATTTTAGCGACTTTGCCGATTTTGCAACCTTTCTGAAATCTGCCACAACCCGAGATACCCTAAGATAAAATTGACTTGGCAGCGAGATGTGCAGGCTGGTAGAAACCAACACCCAAAACCCTAGCCCCAACCTCCATTTTCTGGCCGCCATTTTATTCCCTCTGGCAGCAATTTGCGGCCAGACCAGGGTGAAACTGCCTCGTTTTGCGTGCACAGCCATATTTCATGTAAACTTGACCCCCTGTATGTCTTGTTTTGACTGATTCCAGTTGGGGTAAAATCTGGGTTGATTTTTATAAGTTGGCATATGATTTACGACTTGTTTTCGTATGGATTTTGGGTATTCGATGATTCGTTTCTGTCGGGTGGCGTTTGAACGCCAACGACCAGTGAGCATTGGCTGTGTTTGCATGCAAGGCTACAGGTTTTTACCTATGAGCGTAGCGTGTACCATTTTGGTTTCCGACATGGTTTTCATGTGTTTTAGCATGTGATATCCTTGTAGGTACCCCACGTGGCATCGAGGCGCTGGAGATGCAAATGGCGACATTGGCACCGGCACGCATAAAGAAAGGTGAGTAGATTTATATCTACGGGGAGAAGTCGGGTGGATGGCGTATAGCACTACCGCAGTTCGTAGTGATGTGTGCGGATGCGTACACACACTAACAATTACTATATGTTGTTGGGATTAATTATTGATGTTTAAATGGATATTGGTATGTTGGATTGGTGAAATGTTACGAAACCCTAGGGTAGTGGGTGCACTACACATACATACACACATATACATACTTGCATACATCCTTATTTCATATGTGGTTATGGGATGCTATATAGATATGTGTTCACATGGGTTTGGGATTATGTGTTCACATACGGATTTGAGGATGATACTTGGGATTGAGATGAGTCGATGAGAGTTGACCTGAGATTATGATATCGATGATTGGCAGGATTCGTACTTGATATACGTCCTGATATGATAGCGGGTCTTGGATGACGATGCCATATGCATAGTGATACATATATTTTTGACGATCGACATGTAATTATGATACGAGATAGGCGGTGATATGATATGATATGACAGGATATTTGTGATAGGCCGCCTTGGGCGATGTATACTCCTTGTGATGATATGTGATGATGATATCGATTTATACGAGACTGTCGATCAGTAGTCAAATCATAACTGTTAACTATAGAGATGATGTTAGCATTGTACTAGACATAGGTCAGTACCCCAGATGATGATATTGATAAAGAGAATACTAGATGAATGATATGACGGATGTGATTTTGACCCGTACCCTGATTTGGGGATGCCGTACGACGGATTTACGTACGAGCTATAAATTGATGTTTGATCCGCACTCTTGATTTGGGAATAACTGATTATAGAGATATGTTATCGGATGTGATATTATCGAGGCGGGATCACCGACTATATATATATATATATATATATATATATATATATATATATATATATGTATCGACTCAGAGGTTAGGCGGTTTCCCTTACCTACTCATAGCTTTAGCTCAGCCTTATAGTGGTGTAGTTATATGACTCTTATGACATTAGATGCAGTTTAGCGATCATGGTGTTCAGTATTTCAGCTCCCGCATATTATCATTGTTGCTCTGCATCGCATACTGTTGTGATTTATATTCCATTATTGATATTATGCTGTTAGGACATCAGCACCATTACCGATGATGCGTATGTATCACGTACACTTATTTGCCGGCGCACACACATCTTCATCGGTAATTGCCATGTCACGCACACTTAGAGAATATTATTGCTTGATTTAGCTTGTTAGCTAGCAGTGACATGATATTAGTGTACTTTCCATCTATGCTAGCTTGACATTGCAGTTATTACTTGTCACTTCATGCATACTGTTATTCATTATATGCTGCATTCAAGGATTCTCATGCTTATATTCATGGTTTACATGCTATTGATGATTCGGATTTTCATGATATTCCCTGGATTTGGAGGAAAACCGCAAAACATATATAAACTGCTTTCACTCTTTTTTAAATAAATGCGGTTTTTCCATGATGTATGAGTCATCCACCCTGAGTTTTGCTGATGGATTTCAAGACCAGATTCGAGGAGGCGGATGAACCGTTCGGGTACATGGTGGGCCCGGTGTGGTACTCCGGGGCAAGAAGATCGCAGGAGATGGCGTTGAGCCTGGCAGGGGAGCACTACCGACCGGTGATATTACCCGACACGTCGGATATCCGGAGGATACCGTCGTGGTCATGAGATGGATGTTAGGGGTCGATCTGGACTGACGGCGCCCTGGATATTACGATTGAGACATTGAGATTTGAGATATTGAGGTACAAAGATTGTGATACAGAGATATCGAGATATTGAGATTTATGTTTTGTGCCGATGCTAGGCACTGTTTTATGCTGATTTCATTATGATACCTCATTTTAAAAATACAGAAATCTCACAAATTTATGAAAGCAGTTTTCTTCAGTACATGCATTCTGTTTCATGCATTCATACATCATCCATACATATTGCTACCTGATGCACTGACACAGGCACATGGGATTACACTTGGGTTAGATATTTACCCTAGCCATGGTTATAGATTGCTGGTTATATATTTGAGGATTATATTATGATCGTATGACCTACGATTGCATCATACATGCGATTTTCTGTTCGTAGATCTTTTTCTACTCACGAGTTGGCAACTCACCCCCGTTGTGCCCCAGTTTCTTGCAGGTGTTGCCGTACGGGTTTCATTACGGCTTTGCGGGCACATCTTTTTCAGGTGACTTGCTAGTAGGTGGGTTATTTGTATCATACCCATCATTATACATTGTATATTATATTCAGTTGTATCTAGAAGTTCCATCAACCAAACATGTACTTATTTGAGATAGAGACCAGTGATGTTTATTCTTTCGACCTTAGAGTCGCACGTTATATTTATGTGGATTTCTTGCTGGTTGGAGTTTCCTTTCTGTTGTGATCCTCACCTTTAGGCGCTGTATATTATGTTGCATACTGGTTGTTTTGACTTGGTTCTTCCTATTCTCTACTGCTTTTCTTTGTTTGGATTTCTGGGCTCGGCTTACTTAGAGCACGTACGCCTTGGGACGTTCGTAGCCTAAGTGCCGATCAGGTTCTGTACTTTCGGGACGTGACACTAAAACTTGTTGCAAAAGGTTCTCGTCATCCACCAGGTGTGGATTATAATGAAACCTTTTCTAGTTCCTTTGCATAAGTCCATCCGTATCCTATTTACCATTGCTGCATACCATGACTACGATATATGGCGGTTGGGTGTCATGACTGCTTTTCTAAATAGTAATTTAGAAGGGAGCGTCTATAAGTACACAACCAGAGGGCTTCATAGATAGTGGGAGCAGCGGAAACGTGTGCAAGTTGCTTTATGGGTTAAAGCAGGCATCGCGGAGTTGGAACATCTGTTTTGATGTGGTAGTCAAAGAGTTTGACTTCATCAAAATGGTAGATGAACCTTGTATATACAAAAAGATATTAGGGAGTATGGTGGTGATCCTCGTATTGTACGTGAATGACATACTCCTGATAGGAAAGGAGTTTCATATGCTACACTCGGTCAATCTTCTCTTATCACAAGAATTCTCCATATAGGATCAAGGTGATACCTCCTAAATCCTGGGTTTTGGATCTATGTGATAGATCTAAGTGGATGTTAGTATTCTCACTAGGTGTAGTGAGATGGTATCAATCGATCCTGGAGGGAATCACTGGATAGCTTCCAGGGTGGTAAGGTTGACTGAATGTCAGTCATAGGCATTGTCTTTACCCTTAATGGAGGGACGATATGTTGGAAGAGTTCCAAGCTAGATACCATGGCAAACTAGACGATAAAGGCTGGATACATTGCTACCAAGGATGCTACCAAATAGGCAGTTTGGATATATATTTGTTCATGAGATGAACATCGTTCCTACTATTGTATGACAATGGAGTTGTGGCTTAGGCCCAGGAACCCCCATCCCATCAGAGATCTAGACATATTCTAAGGAAGTATCACCTGATCATAGAGATGGTTGATCTCCATGGAGATCGAGGTTAGGAGAGTAGACACAGAGGAGAACAGGGCGGATCCACTCACAAAAGCCTATATCCAGGAGAGACTTTTATGGGATGGTTGAGTATGAGATACTTTAACCACTGCTAATTGTTGGGTATGAGATACTACAACAGATGGCCCTAGTGCAAGTAGGAGATTGTTAGTTATATGTATGCCCTAGAGGCCACTACTGTACGTACGATGTATATTGTAGTGGATGCTTGGACATATATAGGGAGGACTTTCTTGCTCGACATGATAGTATGCTATCTGGTTTCTCTTTATCTTAATATGTATGCTGATTGTCTCTATGTTACATATTGATAAAGCCCTTAGGATGAGTACTTGACTACCAGGATTATGATGCAGATCATACTAGTGGGGACAGTGTAGTCGCTAAGTATATCCTTCAAATGTTCCTAGTCGTGGGTGTATCGAGACAGGGCATCGATATACCAGAGTAGACTAGTGTATTACTTCTCGACCCATGTAGATGGGTAATGGATGATCCCATATCTATTGGTGTTTGACATCAGAGACAGTATACGGATGCTCAGTGGAGACTGGGTACACAGAACGGACTCGCCGAGAACTCCCAGATGGTATTATACCTAACGTCAGATGGCAGTTCTCTGGTGACACTGGTACAGGTTAGTCTGTAGACTCGAGATTGTCATAGAGTCTTGTGTGATTCCCTCCGTGCTTTGATTTCCACCTTACCACGTTCAAGAGAATGTGCAAAACGGTGGCTTTTGGGTACAGTCCCGACTGACATGGAGGCAATAAGTGATAGGATGGGTTTCATCTCTCCCGGTATTGGGAGTAGATGTTGCGCTGTACTCGATTGGCTATAACAGGAAGTCCTTGGCCAAGGCTGCTTCAGAGATATGCTTCTATGTGTTATCAGTAGTTTCTCGACCCATTATGAGCCTCATATCGACATGACTTATTGAGTTACTGGAGTCTAACGTTTACCACTCTAAGACGAGATATGCGACATATCAGACGAAGAGACCGGACTGTACGGTAGTGTTACTGATTGGATTCGCAGGAGTAAGAGCAGGCTTGCTTGTTGATCTTCTGATCACTCAATACCCGGGTGGCCGTTACGTTTGGCAGACTGCTTGCGGCTTGTGGGTGTTTGATATGATCATCACCTACTGTCGGCGTATTGACGAGTCTTTAGAGTCTTATATAGGGGTTTCCTGGCTCAAGCAAAACGGAGTAGGAGCACATATGTGATATGTGCGGGACTGAGATTGATACGATATGAGATACCGTATTCTATTCTCGCGATATGAGATATCGGTCGGTTATATATGATATAGCTGGGTTATCGGATCAAGTGTTGATTCGATAAGTTGATTCATATGATATTAGTCGGTTATAGGTGATATAGCCGGATTATTAAATCAAGAGTTGATTTGATAATCTAATGTATAATTATATATTTGATATATTACATTACATTAACTAGTATCAGCTCACTTATGATTTCTTTTCCCACTTTGGATACAGTGATATATATGTGATATATGTTAAATGTATCATGCTAGGTTACAAATGCAACTAGGGTTTATGAGACTTGAACCATGCTAGGGTTAGATTAGGTTTTATGTTTATTATTAAGGAAATTCAAAAATTGTGGAATTAGTCATGGTCAACATTTTGCAAGAAGCTTGTAGGCTTCTTTGACTTTGTCCACCCTTTTTGTCTACTTTAAGATATTTGTTAACCTAGCTTTAACCCTAGCTCATGGTTAAGTCTCTACAAGGGTTAAGCATGCCATGCTTAACCCTTGGTTGCATCTTTAACCTCAACAACAATTCATTCTCTCTTGATAATTCTTCATCTTCTTCATGAGCTCAAAGAGAAAAGAGTTTTCTAGGGTTTGAGTTTGTGATGAAAACTTGTGAGAATATGAAATCTAATGTGAGCAAAATTTTTACTTCATCATCCTCTACTACTTGCCATTTAGTATAGGGTGTTTGCTTCACTAATTCCATGATTAGTGAAGAGATAGCTTGGGTTAGTGTCTCCTCGACGTAGATCATCTTCGGCCTCGAAGACTTCGAAGCAAGCATGTTCGTTTCTTCATCGGATCCTCTCTAGAGTCCTGGAATTCTTGATCGCAGCGAAGGGACTACTACACGGAGATAATGATGTGAAGGACCGGTCTACAAAGGTTGTATTCCTTGTTCACTTTACTTGCAAAGTCGTTTGCGTTTCTATTCCGTCGATTTCTAGTAAACGATTCTATGTTAAGGTTAGTTAGAACGGCAAAATTTTGAAAATGGCATGGACGATGCCTCCCGAAACTTTGCTGCCGTGCTAAGCAACCCTGCAGACAAGTCTTGGAAGAGCAGAAAATACGAAAACTATAAAAGTGGGAACTCCAACAAGAATAACGCCTTCAATGCGTCTGATAGTGAAGATAAGAGAAAGGTAGGCGGGTCAGAAACAGACTGGGCCCGAAAGTCAGTGCTAGGAGGAGAAGGGCGTTCCCCAAAGGAGAAAAAGAACAAAGTCTACTCTTTCAGGTGGGACAAGGTCCGCAAGATATTCAAGGATGCCCTGAACAATGGTCTACAATTGCCGGAGTCCAAGAGACCTCACGAAGAAAAAATGACCGACAGTCCCTTGTATTGCCTGTTCCACAGAGCAATGAGCCATGCGATTGAGGATTGCTACATTTTCAAAGACTGTGTCGAAAAGCAAAACAAGACCGAAGAGATCGAGCTATCCAAGAGTGTGTTGGTGAACAACCAAGCTGCAACCACCAACTTTATACAGACAGAAGCTGAAGCCTTTTGGGAGCAGACAGCTGAATCCGCTGCCCTGAAAAATGAATCCGACGCCCTGAAAAATGAATCCGACTCTGTAACATTTTAAAAATATAAAGTATTATTTTGGAATTTAAATAATAAATAATGAATTTATGAATATTATAAAAGTATAGAAATTGGTTTTAATGGAATGGTATAATTATATACATATAAATTTAAAATGAATTATTGATTATGAAGGCATTTATTGGATTTGGACATTTTATAAATTATTATACAATTATTTACATACAAGTTTATGTTAAATTCGATTAATACTTTACAAGTTATGTATTAACCATATTTATGTATCATGACATGCAGCATATCATATTGAAACACTTGTTCATATTTTATAACCATGGCTTTATTTTCATTTACTTTTAATTTGTTTTGTTTTTCTTCTTTAGAAAAGAAAAAGGAAATGAACATTAAATGTGAGAGGGGGGACAAAAGGGCATGGTTGAGAGAGAGAGAGAGAGGAGTTGAGAAAGTTCCACACACTCTCTCCTTGTCTTCTTCATTCCTTCATCTTCTTTTTCTTCCTCATCTCCTCCTCCTTTTTCCTTAACTCCACCACCACCTCACTACCACCATACAACCCTTCCAAATATTCAACAAAATCCCATGTTTCTTTCAAAAATAATGTTCCTCACATTACTACAAAAACCATGGTAGGATCAAGTTGGAACTTTGAGTACTTTGGCCATCTTAGAATTTTCTTGAGTTGCTCTTAGAAGGTAATTCCGTCACTTTTAGTTAAGTGTTTAAGTTTTCTAACCTCCTATGATAGTTTAGAGTTAAACAAGTTACGTTTAGTGATCTTGAAAATTCTATGATGATATTTAGTGGATGTTTTGAATTGTAAAAATATAATTGGGGCTTAGTTAGTGACCAAAAACCTGTCAGTGATAGAATTCTGCACTAAACTTGAGTTTAGAATTCATAAACATGTACTTCGAATTTTCCGATATTGGGTTTTTGTTGTAATGTGATGATCAATTAGAATCTGTTATGACTCGGGGAATCTGAAAATTAAATTGCAGATACAGTAAGATGTGCAGACCACTAGGAAGCTACCCTAAAAACCCAAGCTCAAGCCTTCATCTTTTGGCCGCCGTTTTATTCTATTTGGCCCCAATTTGCGGCCTAATTTTGGAGTTAGGGTCTGAAACTTGGTCTGTAACTCACTATTTAGATAACCAGACCTACCCTGTATGCAAAAAAGTCTAATTTTACATTAATAAAAATCTAGAGTCATTTTACATGATTTCTGACGATATTTATGATATTTGAAACTTGTTTTTTTTTATTATATTTGAGTTTTGATTCGGTCGTTTGACATTTGTACGTCAACATCGGGAGTTGTTTGGTTGTTCCTGCATGCGTGGACCATAGGTTCTAACCTATGTACGTCGAGCTTGCCTTATCGGTTTTCTGATTTGATTTTTGATGTCGATACGATATGCGTTGAATTGTAGGTACCTTCACGTGGACTTTCGGGATAACAAAGGAAAGCAAGGCATTCATCGACTTCGGCTAGAGCAAGGATAGTAGGTGAGTAGATGTATATCTACGGGGGAACATATAGCACCCCTGCAACCGTAGTAATAAGGTACTTGTATATAGTTATATATATTTCAATATTAGATATGTATACTTAGCTAATAGGGTTCTAAGAGACTATAGGCTATAATAAGCGTATCATAGGAAGGTATACCCTTAGCTCTTATTTCTTTTAGAATTGAGCCTTTGGTATATACGTTGCTACACACACAGATGTGTGTGTGTGTGTATGTGTGTGTGTGTGTGTATTGTCACGACCCGAAGGTACGGAACGCGACTGACACTTAAATTACGAAACGTCTAAAGACGTAACGTAATCTAAGTAAGCCAAAACCCAGAAATCTAAACCATTTTTAATAAAAAGAGTGAAGAAAAACTTGTTTTAAAACAAGTGGTTTTAATAAAATAAGTGGCATTAAACATTTAAAAGCAGCATCATATTTTCCCGAAAATTTCGGCAGGGTCTCCTTTGTAAATACTGGCCCCAAATGGGTACAAACAGGAATATACATAAGTAATGAATAAAGTCACCCCCAAGCGGGAGCTAGCTCTTTGCCGATTGGCAGAAACAATCACCCAAGCAATATAATATACAACTGTTCATATCAGATTTTTGCATTTTTATACCGTCCAATCTTAATCACATTGTATATAAGTAGGTACTTTTGATCCATGTCTGCTAAATAGTTGCAGGTTACAGGTTCTCAGCTCTTTAAAGTGAAATTCATGAAAAGTCGCAACAAATGTGGGACTACGACCAACAAACAGAGAAATACGGGTTTCCGCACATTATCCGTATAATGCTGCCTACCAGTTCAAGGAACAAATGGAAAATCATTAGGCATTTCAATGCACAAAACACAAAGGCAGCACAAGATCCAAGACTTCAACGCGGAGCTCAAAGCAAGAGTCCATATCATTCTGCACTGTGGGAAATCTGGAAGGAAATAGAAGAGATTCTGAGAAACCAAGTGAAGAAAACAGAAGATAAAAGCAACATGAAGCAACCCTGAAGAAATAAGCCCACGACTCCACCAATAGGCCGTGGAACCGCGGCCAAACAGGCTATTCTGCCGTGGAACCGCGGCCGTATGGTGCACATGTCAGTGCACGTATCGGTGCTTTAACCCGGTTTTCTTAGGGTAGTTTGGTAAATTCATGTATGGATCAGAATGTAACATAGGGTTTTTTCTATCTATAAATAGGAAAGCCAAAAGCCTAATTAGGTGTGCCTCTTTTAGGGTGCCTTTCTTAAGATGCCTCTTTTTAATTCTTAGATCTAAATTTTAATTCCAATTGTAATTCATTGTTGAGAGGTCATCAATAAAGTAAGTTTTATTTTTTATCTCGCATTCTTTTTATCTGAATTTTAATTCCTGCAATTTTTTATCTGTTCTTTTATCTACAATTTAGTTCATCTATTAAATAAAATGAATTTTATTGTTACCTTCCTAATGAGTGAGTAATTCCTCACTTGTTAGGATTAGGATAGGGAAGGTTTGAGAGAAGGAAATCTCTCTCACTCCTTTCTTTTCCCAAATAATTTTAATTAAGGACTCTCTTTAAATTAACCATAATCCGCTCACTACGGCACCCTATCCTTCTTGATAGAGGCGATTCTCTAGTTAGACCGGTTGTGGTTAATTTAACCGCAGGTTAGGGCTAAGAGCCAAGAACGGACGGACAAGGACCAAAAGGAAGAAACTAAGTTTCTTCCTGGTCGTGCTAATCCCCGTTGTTGCCGATTACCCTAATACCTTTATTCACAACTAAGGCATTGAAAGAAGCGAGAAGATCCCTATTTCGAACTGACCTAATCCTAACCCTAGCAAGCCTTTTTATCAACTTATTCTCATTCATAGATCTTAAAACCAAACCTAACTTAATTGGACTTAACTCGTTGGAACATAAAGAAAAGAATTCCTTCTCCCTGTGATCGACCTGTACTCAACCAGCTAGCTACCAAGCGATACCTTCTTGATTGTGGTAAATTTAAACATAGAAAAACTCTGACAATCAAATGGCGCCATTTCCAGGGAGACGGTGGTCTCTTTCTTTGTGTAATTTCTGGTAAATTAAAAAAAAATTTAAAAATTATAAAAATTGAAAAATTTTAAAACAAAAAAAATAAATAAAAATAAAAATAAAAATCATCTTGTTATTTTTGAAAGGTTTTTGTGCAAGTGTTCAGGCTTGGAGAAAACTCTGTTTCAGATCTGGAGCAAATTCAGTAAACAAATCAATATTCAGGAGATCTAAACAGGTAGAGGAAAACCAACTCAGCACAGAGACAAAATTTGAAGCTATCAACCTTCTGTTAGGCCGCGGAACCGCGACAAAAGCAAGGGTTTGACAGCGGAACCGCGCTCAACGGTTGACGTTAGCAACCAAAAATCTCTGTGAGTATCTCATTTCTCATCTCCTTTCCTCTGCACTTCACTGAAAAAAATTTCCTACAGGTTTCTTTGCACAAATTCTTTTTCTCCTATCCAATAAATTGTTTTTGTGCAGGATTCTTTCCGCTGCCAAATAAAAGAATTTTTTGCAAGTGGTTTAGATTTTTGGTGTGTTACTGCTTTGAATAATTAATACGGAATCTAAGGGGCTATAACACCAATTAAGATTGGGTGGGAATTTCATTACCCTTCCTAAGACCCCAAAAATCACTAAAAAGCATATGCATCACCCTTGAGTTAATTAAAAAATATCTAGATTCAGCCAATTAAGGACTGTCGTGCTCATTAGGACAGAGGAAGGTTGTGTGCATTCAATCGTTTATTTAAACTTGACTTTGTGGTGCCTAGGCTAGACAAGTGAGAAATGTAACTTTAAAATGCCCGTCTCATGGTGATTCGTGAGCGAAACCTTCCTTTCTTCATTTGTGCTTACCTGGCCACAATTGACAGTGAAGAGACGATTTGAGGGATATCTCACAACTTGTCACTTTGGAACAGTTAGGAGCAGTCTGGTGGACTTAGAAGACCATAGCTCTAGGTTTAATTGTGCATGTTTTAACTGTGATTGTTTGAAGTAAGTCCGTATACATTCTTGCAAAACTCTTTCAAAAATTTCTAAACTCCAAAAACAAAATTTTTTTTTTATAAAAACAAAAAAAAATCACAGTCTTTTTCATCTCTTTTCTCTCATAACATCATGGGTACCCCACCTCGCAAAACTCTTGCTGAACTTTGGTGCCCACAACCAGACATTACTTCCTACGGTTCTTGTTTTGGTCGAATTTCGAACGACCCCTTCATGCCCAAAATTTCTTTGAAAGATCGGATAGACGCATCTAGGACAACCAATTGGACTCCGCAATCCACCTTGTATCAACCATTTCATCCTTCAACACCTTCTTACGTTGAGACTCCTTTTTCGAGTTCTGTTGTAACTTCGAAACCCATGTCTATTGCTGAACATATTGAACAATCTCGTAACCGATCTTTCACTCCTTTTACTAATGCGAATTCTTTGGATCAACAATTCTATTCACCTTCTTATCCGTATTTTGATCCTATCCCTGTCCAACCATTCTATTCCTATCCATCCTACCCAATTTTTACACCTTCCCTGGACATTGTTTCTACACAGCCCTTTGGGAGTTTTCAGTATTCAAACAAATTTGAATCTTTTACTGAAACTCCTTCACAACCCATGTCTAGTTTGGAACAGGCGTTGGAAGAATTTAGGGTAGCGTCATGCCAACAGATGATGGATTTGAATGCGTCCATGGCCGCCCTCATACAACCTAATGACCTGGTAGCTAGTTTCCAACTAGCTCCACATTTTCCAATTTATGATGAGGCGGTTGGACATATTGAGAATTTGAGTGGTGAGAGTGAGTTGTACACCCTTCCAAATCAAACCTACCCATCCACAATTGAATCCCACAACTCTGATTTTGAATGTCTATCAAGTGTTCCAAATGATTCACCAGTTGAAGATAAAACGTTTAATGAGTTGTGCGACTTTGTAGTGTTTGATTTACCTGATTGTGAAGGGTCCCTTTCGAGTGAACCCACACCCAATCCTTTTGACCTCTACATCTCCACTCTAGAACATGAATTAATTGATACCCATGCTTTTGATGAGGTGTCTGAGAAACTTGATTTTCACTTGATCAAGGATATTGACGCAGGGAATATTTTGGATGATGAACCAGCAGTTTTGGTTGAGTTTTTCTTTCCAATTCATCATCCCGAGTCATTAAATGTTTCTCCCGAACTTCATATGCGTCTTGATTTTGATGAGAATTGCATGGATAAGCTAAATTTTGAGGAGAGTATTGAGGAAATTATTGAGGATGAAGCAGTTTTACTTGAGCAGTCAGATTTTCCAATTCATTCTATCCCTTTCATTGACTGTGCACACCCTCCTGAATCTTTAACCGATACCCTTCCTCAATCACTTCCCTCCATCCTCACTCCGACCTTGCAAGAAACCGTTACACTTTCATTTTCAATGTCTGGTTTACCAAGTTCGACGTACCCATGTTTTCTCACGAATCTTGAGGGATTTGACCTCATTTCTCAGTGGGTTGATAGATTAGCACAATCTCTTTTTACACATCGGTCATTACAAATTGTGCTAATTTATACACTCCATCTCCACCCTCAAGTTCGTATTCAACTTCTTTCTCCCACTTTCTCTGGTTCTTCATCTAATCTTCCTTTAATGATAGCGAGTGTTAATGAATCACAATCCGATATTTTGAGTTCGATAATTCTAGAAAAACAACTTGATTTAGACTCTTTTGAGAATAAGGTAGATGAGCCTTACGAGTCTCCTACCTCTGTAATTTTTGAAAAATCAAGTGTGTTGAATTCTGGCGCGACACTTATTGACATTGAAATGTTCAATCGGACCATCAATGAATGTTTCGAAGATATTTTCGCCGACGAACTCGCATTCCTAAACGACACGGATTTTGTGATTAATCAACCTCCACCTGAAGAACTCGAACCACCACCATTTCTTCTTATCCCATACGAGAATGTGACCATTCTTCCTATTCCTAATCATCCACATTCTCGTTTTCGTTCACCATTATTGTTTCGTCTCTACAAATTAAGACGTAAACCATTTCCTTTACACCACTTATCTTTACCTCATTTCTTCCTGACTCTATACAACATGTTCTTTCACCAACTGCCGCTTTATAATGATACAATTTTTGAATGGTTGGTGCTACCCTTCGGCCTGTGTAAGGCCTTGTATAGCTTGATACTGTGTTTTTCTCCCCCCAACTCTGAACTTTAACGCTTAAACAGTGGAAACACTGTTTCACTTAAGTTTTGGGGGGGGGGACCTTTTTGTGTATATATATATTTTGTTTTTTTACCTGATAATAATAATAAAATAATAGTAATATTTTTAAATAAACAAACAGGGGAGCGCTGACAATTTTGACCCTTTTGGTGTAGCCTGACAGTGAGGGCACTGTCAAGTTTAAATTTGGGGATGTGCTCGGTAAGTTTTATTCCTTCGCATTCATATGTATATTTTTGCATTTGCATACTAATTTTAAAATCCATAAAAATAAAAAAATTTAAAAATTATAAACATTGAAATTTTCAATATTGGTCATATTTGACTCAAGTTTAACATGACAGTTGACTAGTTAGGAAAAACTAGATTATAAACTTAGTAAATTAAAAACCCTAAAAATAACCTTTCTTAAAGTTTAACTGTAGAAAATATATGTCCTTGCAGTTTATTTAGAAATAGGAAAATTTTGAATTCAATTCTTGGGCTAAATCAAAATAAGGGAAGAGTATTGAGATCTATATTTGAAGTGTAAGTCTGAAAAATAAATTCTGAACCTTAAGTCTAAATTCTGAAAATATATACCCTACAAATCGCACATACACGCACCTTGAAACTTGGGATAATAGAAGATACCTTGAAATGCTCTTGTCTAAAATCCTTAGCATAAAGGAAAATAAAATAAAAGTATAAGAGGTGAATAAAGAGGTATAAAAAAAATGAACACTGGTTTTGTAATTGCTTAAGGCAACATAAATAAAAAATTATACCGAGAGTGCTTTATCACCTAATGCCTTAGACCAACTGGTTTGGGAGTCACTGCTAAGCTTTAGGTATTGCAAGACAAGGAATTACGCCTAAATTCGCAAGCACATTCTGTAATCGGTCGTTTAGTACCTCAAGAAGTATTAACGATCACATGAAGGATGCGTGGGCAATTTCGCCTAAAAATTCACCAACTAAAAGTACTTTGGAAGATGGACAAGAGTATGATAGCTTGAATTGAATTTCCAAGTGTATGGGTGATAACTACACACACGTAGGGGTATATAATTGGAGTTTAGAGGAGAGACAAGAATAAAAGATAGGGCTTATATCTTCTGTAGAGATGATAAAAATTTCTGAGTTAAGATTGCACCTTAGAAAGAAAACTTAGAAAATGGTGAAAGCTTTAGAAACTGGTAAAACGTATATGATCTAAGGTTAAATAAAAAGGGAGTGTGAAAAATACGGGTTGATGGTTTCTAAGTTGAAGATAATAGACTTCCTCGCTAGAATACTGAATTGAAGAATTAGAGTCAACGGCCAAATTGATCGGATTTTGTGGGTAGTATCCGCTGAAAACCCTCAAGAGACAACACTCCTCCTACTAGGGACACCTATAGGTTTAACGACTTGTTGCATGAGCTCAGTGCAATCCCGTTCCCTGCGAAAGTGAGGTTAGGACTTTTTGAGAATAAAATTGGTCTTGCTCGGGACGAGGAAAAGATAAGTTTGGGGGTATTTGTTCATATCAGATTTTTGCATTTTTATACCACCCATTTTTAATTACATTTCATATAAGTAGGTACTTTTGATCTATGTCTGCTAAATAGTTGCAGCTTATAGGTTCTCCGCTCTTTACAGTGAAATTCATGAAAAGTCGCAACAAATGTGGGACTACTTCCAACAAACAGAGAAATACGGGTTTCCGCACACTATCTGTATAATGCTGCCTACCAGTTTAAGGAACAAATGGAAAATCATTGGGTATTTCAATGCACAAAACACAAAGGCAGCACAAGATTCAAGACTTCAATATGGAGCTCAAGGCAAGAGTCCATATCATTCTGCACTGTGGGAAATCTGGAAGGAAATAGAAGAGATTCTGAGACTCCAAGTGAAGAAAACAGAAGATAAAAGCAACATGAAGCAACCTTGAAGGAATAAGCCCACGACTCCACCAATTGGCCGGGGAACCGTGGCCAAACAGGCTATTCTGCCGCGGAACCACGGTCGTATGGTGCACGTGTCGGTGGAGGTGTCGGTGCTTTGACCCGGTTTTCTTAGGGTAGTTTGGTAAATTCATGTATGGATCAGAATGTTTCCTATGGTTTTTTCTATCTATAAATAGGAAAGCCAAAAACCTAATTAGGTGTGCCTTTTTTAGGGTGCCTTTCTTAGGATGCCTCTTTTTAATTCTTAGATCTAAATTTTAATTCAAATTGTAATGCATTGTTGAGAGGTCATCAATAAAGTAAGTTTTATTTTTTATCTCGCATTCTTTTTATCTGAATTTTAATTCCTGCAATTTTTTATCTGCAATTTAGTTCATCTATTAAAATAAAAAAAATGAATTTTATTGTTATCTTCCTAATGAGTGAGTAATTCCTCACTTGTTAAGGATAGGAGAGGGAAGATTTGAGAGAAGGAAATCTCTATCATTTCTTTCTTTGCCCAAAAATTTTTAATTAAGGACTCTCTTTAAATCAACCATAATCCGCTCACTACGGCGCTATATCTTACATGATAGCGGTGATTCCCTAGTTAGACCGGTTGTGGTTAATTTAACCGGAGGTTAGGGCTAAGAGCCAAGAACGGACGGATAAGGACCAAAAGGAAGAAACTAAGTTTCTTCCTAATCATGCTAATCCCCGTTGTTGCCGATTACCCTAACACCTTTATTCACAACTAAGGCATTGAAAGAAGCGAGAAGATCTCTATTTCGAACTGACCTAATCCTAACTCTAGCAAGCCTTTTTATCAACTTATTCTCATTCATAGATCTTAAAACCAAACCCAACTTAATTGGACTTAACTCGTTGAAACATAAAGAAAAGAATTCCTTCTCCCTGTCGATCGACCCGTACTCAACCGGCTAGCTACCAAGCGACACCGTCTTGATTGCGGTAAATTTAAACACAGAAAAACTCTGACAATCTACAACGCCGAAGGGCGGGGATCAAAGCTCAGAAAGAAAACCAACAACCTCAAGAAAACCAGAGAAGAACCATAATAATATAAGCGCGCGAATCTAAGGTCGAAAGAATATACAACTGGTCTTCTAAGTCTATCAAATATACAAGTCTGGTTGATAGAGCTTGCTAGATACAACTGAAATAAATAAAAGTACAACGGTGGTCATGATGCAAGTGAACCCACCTACCAAAGCAATCACCCAGAAGGAAGCAGTGTGCCATCAAACCGCAACGAAACTTGTACGGCCAAATCTGCAAGAAACTGTGGCACAACGGGATGAGTTTTCAACTCGTGAGTAAAAAACATCACCGAGAAGAAACGCATGGATGACTCTCTTCTAGGTCATACAATAAAATATACAATACTACAACAAGGGTGACAGCATATGATAAGTGTGATATCAGAGTACTCGTGTCCGTGTCATGAGTAATAAAATATTGATGCGTGACATGTACTAATGCACCATCCAACGTGTGTCCAGCAATGACACACAAATCATGATAAAACCCGAGTGCCCAGCATCGGCACTCAAAACATCTTGAAGTCCGTGTCCGACAGCGACACCAAATCCTCAAATCCCAGGCTCTGTCAGTCCGGATCGGCCCATAGGCTTTGTCAGTCCGAATCGGCCCATATATCCATCTCTCTCATAACTACGAACGGTATCCTTTGGATATCCGTCGAGTTTCCAAGCAATCACCAGTAGGTAGTGCTCCCCAACCAGGCTCATCGTCATCCCCACAAAATCACTCTCACCCTGGGGTACCTCACCGGGTCCACCATGTACTCGCAGACAATTCCTCCAGTCCTCGAATCGCGTCTCGAAAACCAACTCAAAACCGAGAAAACATCATGGTGGACGCTACTCATCATATCAAGGAAAACCGCATCTTTCTCTTTTAAAATAATCATAAGTTTATAATAATTCATATGCGGTTTCCCAAATCCAGAAATCTCATGAAAGATCCGAAATCTCAAAATCATGAGTCAGTGAACAGTGAATACCGGCATAAAACCCCACGATATTGCATAACCGAATGAATGTATAAATGCATTGTAAAATTTTAGAAATCGTTATGCGAATTTTTCCTTTTTAGGGTAAAATAGTCAGTGTTTTCCATTTTAACCCGATTGTGATCAAACTTTTGTTTAGACTTGATGGCACCTAGTTTAGCTAGAATGAAGCTAGTGCGCGGGGTTTGGGGGTCAATGGGAAGTTTTGGTTCACATAGAATTTTTCCCTAATTAAATATTATTTTAATACTTTATTTGTGCACTTTATTAGTGGTAATTACTTTTTGGTTTGGGTTAATTACATCTAATGTGAATCTATGCTAATCTAATCACTAGATGTTTTTGTTAATCCATCCATCCAAATATCTAGATATTTTGTGAATTTAAAATGAAAATTTAAAGAAAAAGAAAAGAAAGAAAAGGTGACAATTTCCATTTAATGAAGCATTAATGGTTTTGTGCTAGATTTTTCCTCACTTTTTGCACAAAACCCCCTCCTCACTCCTTTGGCCGAGCCCCCCCCAATCTGTCCATTTCTTTTCCTTAGCTCTTTTCATCATCTCCAAGCTCTCCAAATTCATTAAAAATCCCAAAATAAATCCACAAATTCATAAATAAACCTTAACCCATCATTTCCTTTCACTAATCTAGCTTGGATCTTCAAGAAAATCTTGATCTTTGGAGGCACAGGTTGATGAAACTAGTTGCTAGATTTTGTTCTTGAGTGGTATAATTTCAAACCCTAATCCTTAATTGTTATGCTAAAATCATTATGTTAGCTAATTAATTGGTTAATATATCTTTAAACTCTTGTTTAATTCATTTATTATAATTTTAAAGAAGTTCAAGTTAGTGTTTAAACTTGATGTTTGGGTTAAAGGTTAATTGTTAATTTTAGGCAAAAGAAAACTTAACCTACTTGCTAGATTTGTTAAATGATATTTTCCTAATTATCTAATTAGCTTAATTACAAAATAGACTTTTACTAAATCCTAATTAAGTGAGATTAAAATTCTATTAAGGTTTGTATGGTTTAATCTTGGTAATTAAAGATGTTTGTAAATTCTAGTTTGGTAAAAACTTGTAGTTTTGCGCTAAAATGATATATATTGCTTACTAGATTTTCGGACAATTTTGGCGTGGGTTTCTTTTGACGTTGTGACGCTATTTATATTAATTCAACGCTATATCTTGTGTTGTGAATGCGCGATCGGTACGATCAGGGTCTAGGCTTGGTAGTTGTGTCGCTTTGCATTCCTAGCTAGGGTCGTGCCGATGCCGTTTGTGTCTTTGTATAGCTTTTGCTCTTGAGTTAGTTTCATAGTGTCGCTACGCGCGTTAGCCACCTGACGAACACTTGAGAGTATGTTACGAGTTGGTGCGTCAGTCAAACATAGTTGGTACGTGTTATTGATCGATTGCTAATATATACTTGTTATATGCTTTCAGGATCGCAGGCGGGACTTTGGACGCTGCGAACAGGGGAAAGTGAGTAGTTGGCTTTACTTAGTCAGGAACGTTTGTGAGTATATTTAACATCTACAGGGGGATCGCCCGCATGGCGTTATACGTCTGGGCTAGATCAAATGACATGATTATTAGTTAGAAGTATATGGATATTGATTATGCATGTATACCTTTGTTGCTTATCTCGTTCCTTGTGTATGGACTTAGTATTAATGAGACACAACACCATTATTGACGGTTCATGTTTTACGAGCACTAATTGTATGCTATACACACACCGTCAATAATTGCCATGACACACACAACACCAATACATATGTGATATTGTATTGATTAGGGACATTGAGACATGATCCTTATTTTCCTTGGCGCATATGATAGTAGCATACCTGTATACCTACATGCTTACACATATGTCTTGCTATACACACAATACTTACATGTACACCATGCATACATACTTACATGTATACTCACTTACCTAGTTAGGGCTACACAAACCTATGTGGTATTATTTGTCGTTGACGTGGGGTCATTGATTCTTATGCGTTGGCG
Organism: Agapanthus africanus; assembly: GCA_030015575.1. Lineage (NCBI taxonomy): Eukaryota > Viridiplantae > Streptophyta > Magnoliopsida > Asparagales > Amaryllidaceae > Agapanthus > Agapanthus africanus. Next base: position 370,622,883 of record JASDDO010000008.1, read on the forward strand.
CATATGATAGTAGTATACCTTGCCATGCCTACATGCTAGTTACCTATGTACCTATATGGTATCGTACCATCAGTGACAGGTATACACACACATGAGACATAGCTACATGTACAACTTGCATACCTACTTACACATATACCTGGAGGGTATTACATCATTATTGATAGGTAGATACACATATCTTGCTATATCGACATGGTTACGCATACCTGGCTATAACTATATGTTCACCTTTATTTGATGTTGTATGGATTTGGAGAAATTAGGAACCGCATGATATATATATATATATATATATATATATATATATATATATATATATATATATTAACTTGTTGCAGTTAAATAGCGGTTTTTCCTTCATATGCTCATATTACTGTTTCATGTTGTATATATTACATTCATGGATTTCATATTATGTTCTCTGATATTCTTACTCCTAAGTATATATAACAGTGGAATGGGACGCTGTTATATATGCCTATATATATATTAGTGGAATTGGACACTAATATATATGTATTGATTCATGTATTTATACTTATTCATTACTTGATATTTTCTGGATTTGAGGACCGTGGTTGTTTCATTAAATTATGCATTATTTGAAAAACCCGGTTTCTCTTGATATGATATTTCAGCGTCCACCATGAGATTCCTCGGTTATGAGATTTGTGATATTTACCCGATGCGAGGAGTGAGTGGGCCGTGTGCGGGTACATGGTGGAGCCCGGTACGGTTCCCCTCGGCAAGATGATCGCAGATGATAGGCGACGAGCCTGGAAGGTGGGCTAGTACATACCGGTGATTGTATTTGGATTCGGCGGTTATCGTGGGGATACCGACCGGAGTCATGTACGTATGGATACGTCGAATTTCGAGTGTCAAAGCTAGGCGCTCGAGGTTTCGGGATAGCGTATGATACATACCTATCAGGAGGCCAGTCGTGGTGACAGCGCCTGATAGACCGGTATTTATGTATCGATGCTAGACACTTGTTTCATGGTGTTTTTAGGTGTTGATGTTGGACACTCACTTTATATGAAACTTACTCGATACTGGATATTGGATATATGAGATTTACTTGATATTGTACATTCAGGGTATATGAGATTTACTTGATATTGTACAATCAGGGTATATGAGATTTACTTGATATTGTACATTCAGGATATATGAGATTTACAGGATATGAGAGCCAATTTGGGGGCTGATTTAAGGAAATTTGGGATTTAGATTGTCTTGATGGACTTTGGTCCTGTCACGAGGTCAGGTTTTCGTAAGAATGCCATATTTTATTCCATACTCTTCATTTATTTTATATGCATTGCTTCATGTATTAGTAGTACCTGATAGAGTACCTTTCATGACTGTTGCATATACATATTGTCGTATTATTGCTTCATGTATTAGTTGTACCTGCTAGAGTACCTTTCATGACTGTTGCATACATATAACCATTTATTGCTATCCGCTTGCATGTATTAGATTCGCGTTGTACGTGCATACTTGCGATTACCTGCATATGTTATTTACTATTCACGAGTTGGCAACTCACCCTCGTTGTGCCACAGTATTTTGCATGTAGTCTCGCAGGGCAGTCGCGATAGGCCTTTCATCTTTCGTATCATCTTTTGCAGCGGATACCGCTACGACTGACTGTGTACAGTTTTGCTATAGGTAGGTTTTACGGTTATCCGATGTTGCGTATTGTATATTCGTTGTATCCTGTACTTTCCATCTACCACTTTCATGTGTATGACTTAGAGACTTGATGTGAGGACGATATTGTATATTATTTTGGTGACTTGGATGTCTTTTATGCAGTTTTACTTATATCGTCTTTTATTTCTTCGCTACGGTATCGTATATCTGTTGTGGTGGTTTTTTTCCGCCTTTGGGCGTGGATTTTTCTCCCGGTTGGGAATGCTTTACTTAAATTTATGTTGTACCCATTTTTGGGGTTGGTTTTTATAAAGGAGGTGCTGCCGAAATTTTTAAGAAAGTAAAGTTGGGCTTTAAAGAATTTGGTTTGAGATTTCAAAAGTTTTGAAAATGCTATTATCACTTACAACTTTTGATGGTTTAGATTGCGCGGTTTTCCACTTACTTATATTGTGTTACGCTTGTAGACGTTGCGTAGTTTAAGGGCCGTCACGTGCCAATTTCGGGTCGTGACATGCATGAAGTATCTAAGTAAGAAATGCAATATCTAAACTAGCATATGAAAGCAAGTGTACTAGTACTATGCTGAAAATACCAGCTAGCAAATTATACCAGTGAAGTAATGTTTTCTAATGTGTACGTGACATGGAAATTGCCGATGATGATGTGTGTGAGCCGGCAAGCGAGTGTACGTGGAGCATACGCATCATCGGTAATGGTGCTGGTGTCCTGACAACAGGGGTTCATAATAACTAAAGAAAACACATTTATAAGTATGCAATACGATGAAAACAACATGAATATACGAAAAAAGATTTAGTAACCGCAACATTGAAGAATATACATTTCCATATATTGGTGTTTGAAATAGCATGAATCGTAGTTTTAGAAAAATAGGGACTACAGGGTCTTTGAGAAAAGATACGTCTTTTGAAAAATCCATAGTATCCCTCGGCCTATCTTTAAAATACTCATGATTCGTTAGTTTTGAAAATAAGTATGACTTGAGCCCAGTCGAAAGGGTAAGGAAATCCACCTAAAGTCCGAGTCGATATATCTAGTAGTCGGCGATCCCGCCTCAATAGCGTCACGTACGGTAAAATATATAGTACGACATCCTCGAGTCAAGAGTGCGGATCAATCATCATATCTATACCTCGTACGGTAAAATCCATCGTACGGCATCCCAAAATCGGGGTACGGGTTAAATATCACATATACCTCATTATTCATATAGTATCATTATCGTAAAATCATGAATTAGGGGTACTGTTCTAAAATCTAGTACATCCCAATATTGTCAAACATATATCCACGCGTGTATAAAAATACATTGCCCAACGATCCGCTATAATATCATGTCGTATATCATATCACGACCCAATCACATATCACAATCTTACTTCATCATGCCCGATCATATATGCTCATCTCCAAGTATCAAATATTGGGCTCATCATCCGTGTATACACACACACACACACACCAACGCATCCACACACACACACATAAACATATACACCCATAATCATATCACGTGTGTGCATGTGTGTGCGTGTCAACCATTACTTTAGGGTTTCGCGACAAAGAAACTAAACTAAAGCACTTTCCACCAATTACACTAAATCCAATCCATGGTCTCCTAAAAAATTTCTTGCTAAGTATTCACATCTCACAATAACACCTATGTATATATATCATAAACACATCATACCCTATGAAATTTGCGGGGGTGCTATACGCCATGTAAGTCCACGGTAGCACCCCGACCGTCTAACAGACGCCAAATGCGGAACAAAAACTTTTTACAACTGGCGCTATCGTGCACTGTAACCTGGATCTGCCATTAAAGCTAAACTAACAAACTACAAAGTGGGTAGAAACGTTATACCGAATGATCCGAGTCTTTCGGTCTTCAACCATCATCCCATACTTTGTTGCGGCTGCTCCGATCTGCTGAATCTCTAGTCTTCTCTTCCAGGCTGCACCACGTCGACGGATCTTTAAACGGGCTCCCGCCTCTGAACCGAGGCAACTAGATCATCAAGTTTGCTAAAAGAGATGACCAAGATTGATGTAGAGAATGAGTAGAACACTTTGTCTCGTTACGTCCAAAGGTATGGACGAACAGTTAATGAAGTTGCCTTTTGGATTCAAATGAAATGAGAAATGAATATCTGAAATTTCCATGAAGCCAAAACCCTAATCTTTTTGCGAATGAACAACCATCACTTTTCAAGGAGAGGGGCCGGCCACTATATAGGATGAGGGAGGTGAGTGTAGGAGAAGGGGGTGACCACAACAATGAAGCTTATCATGACTCACTAATGACACATAGTATGAATACATTAAAAGCAAAGGATGAATCATTAAGCTTAGTCACACTTGCATTAAATGAACATTTAAAGAAACCATGAGTCACTAATCCTAGTCACCTCTTCTAGAAGATTCCACAAAAATCCCAAGAAAAGATAAATCCGCATTTAACCGAATGTCAAATACGGCAGATAGAAAACTGGAAACTGGCAACTTCCAAAAGTGATCCCGAAACGAATTTCAAGATAACTTCGTAACAGTATAAACATACTCGCATTTGTATTACAACCGAATACAAATGCAACTGAGACAAAGATATTATATCTACATAGTATAATACTCGGATCCGGCTTACGCCAAAGCCCACCAGTATTATCTGCCCGAAAACTGACACGTGCGAAAACGCACGTGCATTTTCCGAACCCTGCCATAATCCCATACAGCCTCTACAACGTTTCGCCCGAACTTGGGAAACTGTCTGTGGGGAACTCTAATGACTCGTCAACACACTGGCACTGGGTATAACCTCTAGCACATCAGAGGTATGAGCTGTACGTAACGGCTGCCTATGTATTGATTGGAAGTGAAGCTGAAGAGCAAACTCATCCATAAACCCTACAGAGCCTAACAGTGACAATATACATACAGCCCGGTCCGTTCTTCTAAAGAGTATTGCATATCGAGTCTAGGGGGTGGATAAAGTCAGACCCCTAATAACGCGATAAATCGTGTCGGCATGAAGCTCATCACCACCTGAGAAACTACTGATCCAAATCTGTAATTTTCCACTACCTCGGCCGAGGATTTTTAGTGATGGCCATCCGTGCACTGTGCGACATCAATCCCTAATACCGGAAGAGACGAATCCCCGACGATCCGCTCACTGCCTCCATGTGGCTCGGGACTGTACCCAAAAAATACCTGTTTGCACGTCTCCTTTGAGCGTGGTAGGGTAGAAATCAAAGCACAGTGGGAACTCACACGAGACAAATGACGATCTCAGGTCGAAAAACTAACCTGTACACATGTCACCACGGAACTGCTATCTGACGATATGTATAATACCAACTAGCATGTTCCCGGCGAGTCCTGTCCGGTGTACTCATAACCTAATGAGCACCTGTATACATCTTAGGTGAACCAACTGACACCAATGGCTTGTGAGACCGGCCACCGCCTCTCGTCGGGGTCTCGACTGTATACACTAGTCTACTCTGGAGTATCGATGCCCTGTCTCGAAACTCCCACGACTAGGGACACTTTAAGGATGTGCTTATAGACCCCAGCTCCCACGTATATGATCGCCATCATACTGCTGGTAGTCAAGCAAGAATCCTATGGGCTCTATCATCATGCAATAGTGAACTAAAGCATGTATACGATGATAAAGACAAACCAGATAGCATACTATTATCTCGAGTAAGACTGTCATATCGGTATAGGTCCTGCCTCAATCATTGCAATCACGTACCTGCGATCCAATAATTAACTTTGAGGGCACTATATCCAACAATCTCCCACTTGCACTTAAGGCTAATTATTGCAATGTCGCATACTCACAGCCCGTGTGATACCGAACACCCAACTCCTCTACTAATCAGTTTCACAAAGCTAGTTTGTAAAACTCTTGTGTTCGAGAAATAGCCTCAGTGAGTGGATCCGCCATGATGTTTCTTTTTATGTCTCTCTTAATCTCAAGTTCGCGGAGAAATCCATCTCCCGAATTGAGTAATACCTGTCCTAGAATATGTCTGAATATCTGATGGGACCTAGTTCATAAATGAACTCCAAATCCAAACTTCTTAGACTTTATTGATAACTGAATCTAATCAGTATCCAGCACCATGCCTCCTACAGTATCCTCTTGGACCACCTGTCCATAACACTGTTCCTCGTTAGAGGTAAAAATATAACTCTGACAATCACTCTGTCGTCCATGTTACCTTGGAAGCCTGGAATGATAACCGTCTCCCGAAGGAAGCTGCCGTCATCAAATCCGTAGAACATACACTCATGTTCTAAAATTGCTTCCTTATGTTTCTTCAGGATTGGATTAATATAAACTTATCGCAACTAGTGCAAATACAACATCTGGTGTGGTACTTGACATCTCACGATTGACTCAATTGCCTAAGCAAGTGATCTGCCAATCATGCACATCCCTCTCTCCTTTAGTCTTTAAGACACCTTTAGAGAGGGTGACTCCATCAACTGCAGGTACACCACCATGCCAGGAGTCATCTATTCTAAAATACCATTAGAATATTGTCAAAGTACCCAAATCGGGAAACTACCCAATTCTAGATCTAAAACCATAGATCTAGTAACCAGAATGTCTTATATTATATCCATGTCCTGTGTGAAGAAACAACTGTGTGACGACCAAAGCACAACCGATCGTAGTATAGGAATTTTACTTCCTACTCTGTGTATGTCATCCAAAAAACCAGGACATCACACACTACTACCTTCTCAACAGATCCATCCCCTATTCTGATGAAGTCAAACCCATGACTGTTATATCAAAAATAGATGATCTAATCTCCGCTATATTTTCTCAAGCCTATAAATAGACATAAGCTACTTGCCCACTATGCTTCCGCTGCTCCCACTAACTACGACAACACTCTGGCAGAATAATATATACGTGTAATTCTAAAACTAGTTTAGAACGACGCTATACTTATCCTCCTGCCGGGTCTCATAGTCTGGAACAACAGTAGTGTCAAGTCTGGGTAAACAAGAACCTCCCTGTCACCGTCCTTGAGGCTACCGGAGTACCTCTCAGGTGTCTGAGGTTATCCACCATGTCTGCGGAGTGGCTATTTGAATGTCAAACCTGATTGAATATATAGGTTCTATTAAATTTTCCGTAATCGTTTGCGGTTCTAGAATCACTTCCAGTTCTACCATACTCCCACTACTGTTTTATGAAAAAATCCATTTTAATAAAACTGTGGCGAGTCAAGAACAATATCACTATTAATCTTCCAGATGGTAGAAATGTAAACCCTCATCAAAGCCACGGTCAACCCATAAAATGCCATTACAGAAACGTGTCTTGAGTTATCCAGTGTCTGGTTTTAAGCATAAGCCGGACAACTCCCCGTATCTTAACATCGTTAAGATATGAACCATTCTATATACAATATAGAAATAGAGGAACTAATTTAATTGGAACCAGATTCTAATCTTGCAGCTGTCTCCAGTGCATATCAACTTAATGGAGAGAGGCTAATCAACATTACTCAACTTAGGAATCCATCCAATTATGAGTAACCTGAAAGAGAAACAAGTTTCTCAAAACCGTTACTATTAACTGAATACCAATCACAAGAATCTACAACTTCGATTTCTTTGAAGAATCCTGATACTTGCGACACCTGGTTCTCTATTTTATTCCTATACCCACAACTTCTCAAAACTTAGACATTGTTTTTCTACGAAACACTTGTCTAAAAACTAGAGAAGTTATAAGTAAACAGAACATAGTATGAGGACCTACCCCTTTGTCCTGACGGACACTGGATAACATACAATACTCTGTATAAGTCCGCTGAGTTGAATAACTCATAACCTGTGCATCGTAGGTTGAAAACTGTACCCAGGTAATTTCCTCAAATATCACCAATTACAACGAATTCCGATATAATGAGGATGATCACCTGATTTCCAATAACTTACTCCCACTCATCATCTGTAAAACTATACAGATATGAGAATGAAACCTGGTAAATACATACCCTGGAGTAAGTATGTAATCGGGAAATCAGTTTTCCTTTAACAATGCACTGAAACATGAAAATGTTTCGTAGGGGTATCCTGGTATTCTTAGTAATGCCTCTTCCATAAACCAATTCATGAATTTAACCGTATATCTTTTTGCCATCTTCCAAATCCCTTTATTTGTCTTTATTCATTATCTTCTGTACACCCCTTAGGCTAAGTGGTTTTCTTCCTTCCCTACCGTTCGGCACCAGCCTATGGTTTGGAAGAAGACTATCCAGTAAGCATAATAGGTGGTGTACTCTCCTAATCCTACGAGTACTCGTAACTTGAGAGAAGATGGTGATAAAAGACAACTGAATAATACCTTATTCTTTTAAATGTGAAATAGGAGTGGCGATGAAGTACGCGGTTTGGTCGTGAATGATAACAGTCGCAATTTACTTTTCCCTCTTTCTAATCCCTTTATTTTTTTTTTAGTTATTACCTTCTGCACACCTTCCTTAGGCTGATTGGTTTTCTTCATTCCTTACCTTTCGGCACCTGCCTATGGTTTCAAAGAAGGCTATCCAATAAGCATAATCGGTGTACTCTCCTATACTAAGGAGCCCTCGCAACCTGAGAGAAGGTGATAATAAAAGACAACTTAATAAACCAATTCTATTTCTCCTGAACCTGGATCCATCCTCGAAGAAGTCCCTTCGAGTTCGTATATAACCATACGATGGATCTATCTAATGGAAGTGGATGTCCGTAGTAATACGAGGTGTTCTGAGAAATACAAAGGGTAAAAGAAGGAGCGGCAATGACTTATGCAACTTTAGACAATCCAAAAGCCAGTATTTTAAGAAGGTTCGGTCAACTTGGTCACTGAGTCATAGTCTAGGGTCGGTCAAAGGTCGCTGCTAAGGAGAAAGAGAGAAAAGAAACACTCTGTGTGCACTCTAACCTAGATCAGAATGATTATCACATTATCTAATCAGGAAACCTCCCACTGTAATCTCAAATTCTCCTCCAAACCTGAAAGAAGAATTAGTTGGGATCACCTGAAGAGTATAGCAACTCATCAGTGAGAATCGGGATCCAACTCTCATCGCATGATAATGTGACGGAATCCACTCACGTTATCACACTCCAGAAGGTATGCGCATACTTGGCAAGTTTCATTATGTTTGAAACTCCCGATGTTATTTTTGCCTCATGCTCTTATGACCTTGGCTTTGGTCAAAATATCATAAGTCACATGCCAAGTTCTACCCGTCACTATCCAGGTCAATTTGAACCCACCCGCACATGCCCTTGACTTTGGCCAAAATGGCAAAACGACTGTCCCAAACCAACTCATCTATCTATGCAACAGATGAATACCCAGCAGCTACCAAACACTATGCCTTGACTTTGGCCAAAATACATAGCTTGAATACTACTAAATACCCAAAAGAAATGACGGAGAGCTACGGCTGGTTTTTGGCGAAAAACCTTTAACGTAATGAACTTGATCTCGTTGAAGGAACCTGATAGCTTTTTATAAAAATATAGTGACGAAAAACCTTTGCTAAAGAGGTCACTCCCGGTGAAGAGATCTCGTCTCTTTCCTCGTGGAATGAGGTGCAGGATATTCCAACTGAATACCGTGATGCAAAGTAACTTGTAATCGACTATATTGAAGTTATTACCCTGATGCAAACTTCTGCCCAAGAGGTCTCTCCCGGTGAAGGGATATCAGCCCTTGCCTCGTCGAATGAGGTGCAGGATATTGCAAACTGAATATCACTATGCAAAACAAAAGGAAACATCTTTGTAATAACACTTTTTAAAACTGTTCCAACAACATCCAATATAGGTTTGTTTTATCTTTGCATTGATAAGAATCAATGCAGTCCCATCATTCAATCACACCAGAAAAGAACGAAAAAATAAAATGTACGTATATGCCATCCGCATTCGTCACTGGGTCCCATCATCACCTGTTAGGTTACTTAACTAACAACAGAGCGGGGACTGGACTAGCGCGGGTGTAAAACATATACAACATCTAATAGTATATATACCAATATACAATAATCGCTCCAAGCGTGATAATATGCAACATTACAGAAAAGTAATAAGCATAACAGAACAATACAGATAATCTGGGATCCCCGGGTTTCACATAGCCGCTACTGAAACCCGACGTTCCCCTGGTCGTGTGGATAGCTTGTGCAATGAAACCTAGACCCCTACGGGTGCGGCAAGTTACCCGCCAAAACCTGAAGCGAGGTAGCCCCCCACAGCACAGTGAATGGAACACCCGGTACTTCACGGAATCCGGTAAATTGAGCACCCCTCCTTGGGTCAACCTGGACCCCTTACGAGTGCGGCGAATAGTCTGCCAATTCTAGAGTGAGGCCCCTCTGCCTCTCAAAGCCATGAGATACGGACCCGTTGCCCTCCAGAACCCGGCTATCCGTGCACTCCGTCGCGGGGTAAACCTAGTACAGAAAAGAAATATATACAACGGGTACATCGACCACAACCCGGTCGTATCCCAAAAAGAATATTATACAACAGGCAGTGACGGCAGTCCACATGTTGGACGCTCGTCCCGCAATATCAAATGTACAACTAAATCCAAACAGCAGTATCATTGCACCCTGCTATCCACCACGACATATCCGCAACATCACAGCACAACACAGAACATCAACGCGAATGTCACGTTCGCAAACCCGTCTAAAAGAACTATAGCAATTAGACGCGGTTTACCGATCGAATGACATTCCCGGTCGGAGATATAAAGTAAGTACTGTAAACTAACAAGTTTAAAATTTCGATCGACTAAATTTCCCGAAGTGGGCCCCACGAACATCTGCTGTACAGTGGCAAAAACTGGGCCCAAAAGAACTATACCAGAAATCACAATTTCCAACAAAGAATCACCAGTAGAAAAAAGACAAAATGAAACACCAAGACGGCCGTGGTTCCACGGTCAACGCTAGGCTTTGACCGCGGTTCCGCGGTCGTATGGACGATTCAATAGACCATTTTTCTTTGTTATTCTTTAAAAAGCCTGCTTGTTTTTCTGTGATGCTCAAAATAATTTTAAGACACTGTTTAAAATGGACAGAAACTTTAACACTTGGAGATTGTAATTTTGAAAATTCCGTCCGATCGATATTTTAAATGTGTTAGCACAAGTTAGTATAGCTTAATGGTGAGGCTCTGATACCACTGTAAGTCCACGGTAGCGCCCCGGCCGTCCAACAGATGCCAAATGCGGTACAAAAACTTTTTACAACTGGCGCTATCGTGCACTGTAACCCAGATCTGCCATTAAAGCTAAACTAACAAACTACAAAGTGGGTAGAAATGTTATACCGAATGATCCGAGTCCTTCGGTCTTCAACCATCATCCCACGCTTTGTTGCGGCTGCTCCAATCTCCTGAATCTCCAGTCTTCTCATCCAGGTGGCACCACGTCGACGGATCTTTAAACGGGCTCCCGCCCCTGAACCGAGGCAACTCGATCATCAAGTTTGCTAAAAGGGATGACCAAGATTGATGTAGAGAATGGGTAGAACACTTTGTCTCGTTACGTCCAAAACTATGGACGAACGGTTAATGAAGTTGCCTTTTGGATTCAAATAAAATGAGAAATGAATATCTGAAATTTCCATGAAGCCAAAACCCTAATCTTTTTGCAAATGAACAACCATCACTTTTCAAGGAGAGGGGCCGACCACTATATAGGATGAGGGAGGTGAGTGTAGGAGAAGGGGGTGACCACAACAATGAAGCTTATCATGACTCACTAATGACACCTAGTATGAACACATTAAAAGCAAAGGATGAACCATTAAGCTTAGTCATACTTGCATTAAATAAACATTTAAAGCAACCATGAGTCACTAATCCTAGTCACCTCTTCTAGAAGCTTCCACACAAATCCCAAGAAAAGATAAATCCGCATTTAACTGAATGTTAAATACGGCTGATAGAAAACTGGAAACTGGAAACTTTCAAAAGTGTTCCCGAAACGAATTTCAGGATAACTCCGTAACAGTATAAACATACCCACATTTGTATTACGACCGAATACAAATGCAATTGAGACAAAGATATTATATCTACATAGTATAATACTCGGATCCGGCTTAAACCAAAGCCAACCAGTATTATCTGCCCGAAAAATGACACGTGCGAAAACGCACGTGCATTTTCCGAACCCTGCCATAATCCCATACGGCCTCTACAACGTTTCGCCCGAACTTGGGAAACTGTCTGTGGGGAACTTTAATGACTCATCAACACACTGGCACTGGGTATAACCTCTAGCACGTCAGAGGTACGAGCTGTACGTAACGGTTGCCTATGTATTGATTGGAAGGGAAGTTGACGAGCGAACTCATCCATAAACCCTACAGAGCCTAACAGTGACAATATACATACAGTCCGGTCCGTTCATCTAAAGAGTATCGTATATCGAGTTTAGGGGGTGGATAAAGTCAGACCCCTAATAATGCGATAAATCGTGTCGGCATGAAGCCCATCACCACCTGAGAAACTACTGATCCAAATCAGTAATTCTCTACTACCTCGGCCGAGAATTTCTAGTGATGGCCACCCGTGCACTGTGCGACATCAACCCCTAATACCGGAAGAGACGAATCCCCGACGATCCGCTCACTGCCTCCATGTGGCTCGGGATTGTACCCAAAAAATACCTGTTTGCACGTCTCCTTTGAGCGTGGTAGGGTAGAAATCAAAGTACAGTGGGAACTCACACGAGACAAATGACGATCTCAGGTCGACAAACTAACCTGTACACATGTCACCAGGGAACTGCTATCTGACGATATGTATAATACCAACTAGCATGTTCCCGGCGAGTCCTGTCCTGTGTACTTATAACCTAATGAGCACCTGTATACATCTTAGGTGAACCAACTGAAATCAATGGCTTATGAGACCGGCCACCGTCCCTCGTCAGGGTCTCGACTGTATACACTAGTCTACTCTGGAGTATCGATGCCCTGTCTCGAAACTCCCATGATTAGGGACACTTTAAGGATGTGCTTATAGACCCCAGCTCCCACGTATATGATCGCCATCATACTGCTGGTAGTCAAGAAAGAATCCTATGGGCTCTATCATCATGCAATAGTGAACTAAAGCATGTATAAGATGATAAAGACAAACCAGATAGCATACTATCATCTCAAGTAAGACTGTCATATCGGTACAGGTCCTGCCTTAATCATTGCAATCACGTACCTGCGATCCAATAATTGACTTTGAGGGCACTATATCCAATACGCCATCCACCCGACTTCCCCTGTAAATATACATCTACTCACCTTGATCCTTGCTTGCCGAAGTCGATGACGCCACGCTCTTCCTTGTTATCCGAAGCCCACGTGAAGGTTTCTACATATATAAACACATAGTATCGTAAACAGAATCGCGTACGAAAACCAAAACTGCATACGAATCACAAATAGGTTAAAACCCATGGTCTACGCATGCAAAAGAACCAAACAACTCCCGATATCGACGTACAAACGTCAAGTGACCGAGACAAAACACAATATCCAAAGTTAAAGTCATTAACAATCATGAAACCATAACAGAAACTCAGAAAACTTGCTCCAGATTTTTGGTCAGGTGAAATTAGGATAAACAAATAATACAGTAGGGTAGTATATGGGGTATGTGAGCTACAGAACGAAACCGTCACCCACGATTTAACCGGTGACATTAACCTCCGGCCTGGCCGGTCTGGGAAGCTTGGTTTGGGTTCATATTTTCAGGGTAGTCTCCTAGTGCTCAATTTAGGTCAATAGAGTTGCTAGTTTTTCCCGTAAAGGTTTCAGGTCACTCCAGATTTCCTGTAGGCATCACAAGCTACAAAACCGACACGGAAAGTTTCTAAAGTCCAAGTCTTGAGTTCTCAAATTCACTTGGTCCAGGATCTTAACACTAACGGGGCTGTAGTCAACTAATTACACCTTAATTGCACTATCACAACTCAAGAATTCCCTAAACCTCATCTTGGAATTTTTCAAGATTGCTAAATCTCACTTAATCAATTCTAAACTAAAATAGAAGCTAAAGTAAATCAATTACCACACTAATGGTGAAAGAAATACCTCATTTGGCAACTCAAGAATTTTCTTGAGTTGCCTCAAGTGCTCAAAATCTCAACTTGCTTAGTTCACCATGCATGTAGTGAGCTTGTGCACAATTTTAATGAAGGGAATACAAGGTTTTGATGGGGATTTGGAGGTGTTGTGAGGAGGTTGAGGAGGTGGAGGGAGAGGGCAGCCATGGTGAGGGGAAGGAGAAGAAAAATGATGAAGATGGAACAATGAGCCATGGTCAAAGAGACCCCTCACCCTCTCTCTTGCTTATACATCCATGACATGCCACCATTTCTTTATTCTTTTCTTTTTTTCCTTTTTCAATTAAAACCAAAAACCCATATATATAAAAGAAAAACAAAGATGCCATGGTTCATAGAATGATAAAAACAAATGTGTTTTGAAACATGACATGGTGCATGTCATATGCCTAACTAAGCTTAATGCATAATTAGTAGATATTAATCAAGCTTAGACAGAAATTTATATATAATTAATTGTATAAAATTTATAGTGTCTAATTCATATAATATTCTTTCAAAATCAACATTCAAATATAATTTTCCAACCTATCGGTATATAATTATACCCTTTCATCAAAACAAATTATTATATTTTTATACTATTTATTAAATTAATTATTTTATTTATTTAAATTTCCAAAATAATATTTTATTTTTCCTGAAATGTTATATATATATATATATATATAAGTTGAAGATAATTTCGATATAACACCATGAGATGAGAATATGACATGTTATAATGATATGAGTCAATATGATCGGACATGATGTCACGAGTTTATGATATATGATTTGAGATTGAAACATCATGTTATGATATGATATATTGAATGATCATTGGGTGATATACACATGACATGTGACTAGATGAGATGATAGAATGTACATGACCATAAATCCGTATTCCTAATTTATGATATTGTATGACGGATTATACCGTACGAGACATGATATATATGATAATTGACCCATACTCTTGCTTTAAGGATGCCGTACGAAGGATTATACCGTACGAGATATGATATATATGATTTTTGATCCGCACTCTTGACTCGAGAATGCCATATGATGGACTATACCGTACGTGATACTATGAGGCAGGATTGCCGACTCATGGATATATCGACTCGAAAATGGTATAGTCTTCTAATCACTTTCGACTCGGAAATACTTTAGTCTTCTAATAACTTAAGTAGATATTAGAATATAACTAGAGCCATGCCTATCTTCAAAACTAACGAATCGTTATGCATTTTCAAAAGACAACCCCAAGGGACGTTACAGATTTTCAAATGGTATATTTTCTCAAAAACACCGTAGCCCCTATTTTTCTAAGAAAAACGATTCGTATTATTTTAAATACTATAACTGTATGGCTCGTATATAGCTATATATTTTATATTTTTGCGTTTACTGTTTACTTTTCTGCTATGCTCGTATTATTCTCTTTTGCGTTTTACATACATGTTCTTTTCATTATCTTTTATGATCTCGTCTGCTAGGACACATGCACCATTACCGATGTGTGCATGTTGCACATACACATACTCCCCGGCTCACACACTCATCATCGATAATTGTCATGCTACGTACACAATAGAAATCGCTACTTCATCGTATAACCTGATAACTTGTAGCTTATTAGTATTGCTTAGTACTCATTACCACACATACTAGTTTAGATATTGCATTTCATACTTAGTTAGATGTCACGTTTATATATATACATTCTGGTTATGTACTGTAGATTGGTTCTGTGCCGGTACTCATTGTTTCATTATTGGCTCATTTTTATGAGATTTTGGTTTTTCATGAGATTTCTGGATTTGGGAAACCGCATGTGAATTTTGAAAACTTATGCTCATTTTAAAAGAAAAATGCGGTTTTCCTTAATATGATGTGTGGCTTCCACCTTGAGCTATTTATATACCCGATTTGAGGAGAGAGGAGGCACGATCTGCGGGTATATGGTGGATCCGATATGGTACCCCAGGGTAAGAACCGCATAGAAAGACGTTGAGCCTGGCAGGAGAGCAATAGCGACCGGTGATAGTTTGGCTCGACATATATCTGGAGGATACCGACTGGAGTCGTGTGATCAGATGGATTTGAGGGCCGATACAATAAGACGACGTCCGAGATATGAGGATTTATGTGTTACTGCTCAACACGGTTTTTATAATGTTTTCGACTGTCGATGTTGGGCACTCAGGTTTTTATGTTGATTTGGTGTGTCGTTGATGGACACACATTGGATGATACACCTATACCCCCCAAGACACACACACACACACACACACACACACACACACACACACACACAGATATATATATATATATTTGATACAGATGACATGGTACCACATTTTGACACGGACACGATTATATTAGTATATACTTATGCTAACGTTATCACCTTTGTTACCACTCGATATTATTATTATTTTTATTTTACTGTCTGACATAGGAGATCGTCATACATTCGATTTCTACCCGGTGATGTCTTCTACTCACGAGTTGGCAACTCACCCCCGTTGTGCCACAGTTTTCTTACAGGTTTGACTGCACAGATTCAGTAGCGGCTTGCTGGCACACAGTTTCCTTCTGGATGATTTTCTTTGGTTGGTGGGGTACACTTGCATCGTGACCTCCGTTTGTACTTGTATATTTATTCAGTTGTATCTAGTTAAAAGCTCCATCAACCAGACTATGTGTATTTAGTAGACTTAGAAAACCACAGATTGCATATTCTTTCAGACCTAGAGTCACGAATATGTATTTATTCTTTATTTCTGGTTTCTTTGATGATGTTTTGGTTTTTATTTATTTTCTTTGTTTGATCTTCTCCTTAGGGCGTTGTATATATATCATTTGTGTGGTTGTGATTCCTCTAATTGGCGAAAAGCTAGCTCCCGCTTGGGGATGCATCTTTAATCCTTCTCAGGTACTTGAGAATGTTCTTTAGTACTATCCAGTGCTTCTCCCCTGGGTTTGACTGATACCAACTTACCACGCTGAGTGCGTAAGCAACATCTGGTCTGGTACACAACATCGCATACATTATAGAGCCTACCGCAAAAGCATAGGGTATAATCGACATGCAAGACCTTTCCAAATCAGTCTTGGGAGACATCTCTTTGGAGATGGTGATTTCGTGACAAGCCAGTAGACTACAATGCTTTGAATCTTCTATATTAAATCTTTTCAGTATGGTTTTGATGTACCTTAACTATGAAAGTCCTAACATCCTTTTAGATCTATCACGATAGATCTGGATCCCCAGAATATAGTTGGCATCATCCAGGTCTTTCATGGAGAACCTCTATGACAAGAATCCTTTGACTGATTGTAGCATAGGAATGTCATTTCCTATCAAGAGAATGTCATCCACGTACAAGACGAGGAATACCACAGTTCTCGTTACAATCATACTATAGATGTATGGTTCATCTGGATTTTTTTATAAAGTCGAATTCTTTGACCGTCTCATCAAAACAGATGTTCCAACTCCGTGATGCCTGCTTTAGTCCATAAATGGACTTAAGCAACTTGCACACTTTCCCGCTGCTCCCATTCTGAATGAAACCCTCTGGCTGATCCATATAGACGCACTCTTCCAAATGTCCATTCAGAAAAGCGGTCTTTACGTCCATCTGCCAAATCTCAAAATCGTGGAAAGCAGCAATGGCAAGAAGGATCCGAATGGATTTGAGCATAGCCGCTGGAGAAAAGGTTTCATCATAGTCCAAACTAGGTCTTTGATGAAAACCTTTTGTAACAAGTCTAGCCTTATAGGTTTTAACCTGTCCATCTACACCAATTTTCTTTCTGAAGCCCTATTTGCAGCCTACGGGTTTTACCCCTTCTGGAGCAATGTCCAAAGTCAATACTTTGTTGCTGTATATGGACTCCATCTCGGTCCGCATTGCATCCAGCCATTTTACTGAGTCACCGCTCTGAATGGCTTGCTGGAAGCTAGTTGGCTCATCATTGTCAATAATGAAATCCTCTCTATCTCCGTCTATGAGAAAACCGTAGTATCTCTCGGACGGATGAGACTGCTTACTAGTTTTGCGGAGTGGCGCAGGGATATCCGGTTCTTTTGAAACCTCTGGTTCTGCCATGCTTTCAGTAATACCTTGTGGTTCCGGAACTTCATCCAGTTCTATTGCGCTCCCACAAGTTTTTTTTTCAAAAATTTATTTTCCAAAAAGTGGGCATGATGAGAAACAAAAAACCTTTTGTTTTTCTGCGTAATAGAAAAGATAACCCCTGGAGTTCTTTGGGTATCCCACAAATTTACACAGTACTGAGCATACCTCGAGCTTGTCCGCATGCTGCCGTTTTACAAAATCTGGACATTCTCATATCTTCAGATACTGAAAATAGGGTTTCTTCCCACTCCACATCTGATATGGTGTGGTATGCACAGTCTTGGTAGGAACCTTTTTCAAAAGATATGCAGCCGATTCTAGTGCATAACCCAAGAAGGATCGCGGTAACTCAGCGTTACTCATCATCGAACGTACCATATCCAATAGGGTTTTGTTCCGCATTTCCGATACACCGTTGTGTTGTGGTGCGTATGGAGGAGTAAGCTGAGAGAGAATTCCATTCTCTTTTAAGTAACCCAGGAACTCGGCACTAAAGTATTCAATAGCTCGATCAGATCTCAGTGTCTTGATACTTTTGCCAGTTTGTTTTACCACTTCATTATTATATTCTCGGAATTTCTCAAAGGCTTCGGATTTATATTTCGTTAAGAAAACATGTCCATACCTAGAGAAATCATCCGTAAAAGTTATGAAATAAGAAAAAAAATGTAACGTTTTGAAAATCGTTTCAGTGAAATTTCGAAAAAAATCGGTAAAATAAGGGGGGTTTCGGTAAAAAGTCAAAATACAATATCTTTATTATAAAATTAAATATACATATTCTAGCTATGACATTGCTAGTATTTGGTATTTATTGAGCCACTGGTGAAATTTCAAATTTTCTGAAAATTTTTCCGAAATTAATTATTTTAATATTATTTTAAGCCGTCACTAATACATTTAATTGGGGAAAATTAAAAATTGGAATGAGTTGAAACAAATTTTGTGCATCATAAAACTTTAAATAAAATTTTATCATGTGGTTTTTGAAATGAAATCGTTTGCCAAAACGGTTTAGAAAATATCGAAGAAAAAGGCTTTTTTTTCCGGTGAAATTTAGTGTTAACGGGAGTTGGGGTAATACATTTATCTTTTTCCCTAACCCACACACCCACACCTCACCCTCTCTCCCTCTCACCGTGTGGCCGGCCCCACCATGACAGCCCTCCCCCTCTCCCTCTCTCCAATCACTTCTTTTGTCAAAAGAAAAGAAAAGAAAAGAGTAGAAAATGATAGAATTAGAGTGGACTTTGACTAGAGTGGACTTTCCCCACCTCACTCTCTCTCCTCTCTCATCCAATCCCCACCAATTCTCGCCGAAACCTGAACCCACAATAGCCCCCAAATTCTTCATCTCATTTTCCATCAAAATCCCCAAAATTTCTATCAAAAATCCACCCTTTTTCTCAAAAATTCAAAGCTAATTCTAAATCCAAGCTTTACCCATTATTCTTTAGCTATTCAAGCATGGATCTTGGAGCATGAAATTATTGTTGGAGGCTAAGATTTTAGCAAGTTTGATCTCAAGCTTGTGAGGTATAATCATAACCTTATGCTTAATTTGTTGTTAAATTACTTCAATCTAGCTTTCAAGTTTGAAATTTAAAGAAAGGGTTTTGAATACCAAGTTAGGGTTTAGGTCAATTGATCATGATCTAATTGTGTGGTTATTATCTAGTGGGCATGCTAAAACAAAGCTAATTACCAGGTTACTAATTGTTTTTTTTAAAATTGTTCAAATTATGCTAATTTGCTAACTAGGTTTTTGGAAATTTATTAAATGTTTAAGATTAAAATATGATTAAGGTTTCATGACATTATTAACATTATAAATTTTGGTTTAATACTATAGTATATGCAAAACTAAGCTTAATTGATGAATTGTGAATTTTACTTTAAAAAGTGTTAAAATTGATATGTTTGCAAACTAGAATTTTGGAGTTAATGAAATTTAATGAGATTAAATTATAGGAATGGTTTATATGATTTTGTTATGATATTTAGTGGATATTGTGGCCACTAAATTCGTTTATATATCGAGTTTTGTACTAAAACGGTTAATTTTTGCTTGCTTGATTTTCGGAAAAATGGCTTTGAAAGTGAGTTTGAGGTTTTTGTGAATTGCAAGCTAATTCATATTATAATTAGTGTTTGGGAATGCGTAAATGGGTGTGTTTGGGTTTTGATGGTTTGACGTTTGTAGATCGACATCGAGGGTTGCTTTAGCTATTCTTGCATGCGTAGCCGATAGGTTTTGACCTCTGCGTGATACGCGTGCCGAATTGGTTTTCATATACCGTATCGATTTCGGATTTGGTTTTTATGCGATACGATATGTTGTGATATGTAGGTACCCCCATGTGGACTTCGAGATGACAAGCAAGCGCGTGGCGACGTCGGCACCGGCGAGCGAGGACCAGGTGAGTAGATTTATATCTACGGGGAGAAGTCGGGTGGATGGCGTATAGCACCCCTGCAGTCCGTAGTGTAGCTCATATTTATATGTTTATATAGGTGTTTTATGATACGAGAATGTTTATTCATGTTATGTTTATGTGTTCATGGGTTACCTTTGGGTTAGTTGCGAAAACCTAGAGTAGTTGTTATACCCACATATGCACACACAGACTTGCATACTTTACTTTCTTGTGCGCAGATTGGGATGTGTATATATGTATATATGCGTGGGTATGGGTCTATGCATATGTACATTCATATACGCATGCATGGATAATGAGGATAGTACTTGGGATTTAAGATGAGTCGATGAGATTTGATTTGAGGCCGTGAGATCGGTGATATAGCAGGGTTCGTATTTGAGATACGAAATGATGTTGTAGAGGGTCCTTGACGTAGTGTTTCACACACATGCATGCATACTTAGGCGGTATCTGTATCGTACTAGACGTAGATCGGTACCCCGATCATGATATTTGATAAAGAGGATACCAGATGAATAGTATGATGAATGTGATATTGACCCGTACCCAGATTTGGGATGCCGTACGACGGATTTACGTACGAGCTATATATTGATGATTGATCCGCACTCTTGACTTGGGATTCCTGATTATAGATATGGTATCGGATATGATATTATTGAGGCGGGATCACCGACTATACATATACAGGTATGTATATGTATCGACTCAGATGATAGGCGGTTTTCTTACCTGTAGTTCAGCTTGTTAGTTCAGCCGTATAGTTTAGTGTAGTTGTTAGACTAGATTAGATTTCTACCTATTTCAAAACTAACGGATCGTGGGTATTTTAGAAGACAGATCAAGGGATCTACGGATATTTCAAAAGACGTATCCTTTATTAAAACCATCGTAGCCCTTATTTTCAAAACCCCACGATTCGTGTTATTTCAAAGGGCACCATTGTTTAGTATTTAGCTCCCGCTCATTTTTGTTGTTCTCTCCGCATCGCATGCTTATATTATGATTCATATCCTATTATTAATATCATGCTGTTAGGACACCAGCACCATTACCGATGACGCGTATGTACCATGTACATTTACTTGCCGGCTCACACACATCTTCATCGGTAATTGCCATGTCACGAACACTTTAGAAAATACTATTTCATTTGACATAGGTTGTTAGCTAATAGTTTAGCTATGATATTAGTGTACTTGCCTTATATGCTAGTTAGACATTGTAGTTATTGCCTGCTACTTCATGCACGTTATTATTCACCGTTGTGTCGTATTCATGGATTCTCATGCCTATATTTACTGTTTACATGCTATTGATGACTTGGATTCGGATTTCATGAGATTTCTTGGATTTGGAAGGAAAACCGCAAAAACATAAATAAACCTTTTCTCTCTTTTAAAATAAAAAGTGCGGTTTTCCCATGATGTATGAGTCGTCCACCATGAGTTTGCTGATGGATTTCGAGACCCGATTCGAGGAGTGGAGGAACCGTTTCGGGTACATGGTGGGCCCGGTGCGATACCCCGGGACAAGAGGATCGTGTTGTTGACGTTGACCCTGGCAGGGGAGCACTACCGACCGGTGATTTTTCCCAACGCGTCGGATATCCGGAGGATACCGTCGTGATCTTGAGATGGATGGTAGGGGCCGGTCTGGACTGACGGCGCCCTAGATATTGTGATTGAGACATTGAGATTTCGAGATATTGAGGTACAGAGACTGTGATACAGAGATATCGAGATATTAGGATTACGTTTTGTGCCGATGCTAGACACTGTTTTATGCTGATTTCATTATGATACCTCGTTTTAAAAATACAGAAATCTCACTAATTTATGAAAGCAGTTTTCTTCAGTACATGCATTCTGTTTCATGCATTCATACATCATCCATATGATATATTGCTACCTGAGGCACTGACACGGGCCCATGAGATTACACTCGGTTAGATATTACCCTAGCCATTGTTATAGGCTGCATGTTATACCTATATTTGAGGATATATTATGATCATTGACCTAGGTTTTGTTATTTATGCGATTTCTATTCGTAGATGTTTTTCTATTTACGAGTTGGCAACTCACCCTCGTTGTGCCCCAGTTTCTTGCAGGTTTGCCGTACAGGGTTCTTTACGGCTTTGCGGGCATAGTTTCGTTCGGGTGATTTGCTAGTAGGTGGGTTTACTTGTATCGTACCCCCATTATTTATCTTGTATATCATTATTCTGTTGTATCTAGAAGTTCCATCAACCAAACATGTATTTATTGAGATAGAGACCAGTGTTTATTCTTTCGACTTTAGAGCCGCGCGTTGTATTTCTATGGATTTCTTGTTGTTTTGAGTTCTATTTGAGTTTTGATCCTCGCCCGTGGCGTTGTATATTATATTGCTTGTGTGGTTGTGACCGTCGATTGACGAAGAGCTAGCTCCCGCTTGGGGATGCCTGTTTTTGATTTCGTATACTATTCATGTTGTATCCCGTTTGGGGGCCAGTATTTACAAAGGAGACTCTGCCGAAATTTTCAGGAAATATTTTATTTTTTTTAAAAACGCATAATTCGGCTTATGCTATTAAAACTACTTGATTTAAATTAGTTTTCCTTCACTCTACTACTTTTCTTGGTTTGGATTTCTGGGTTTTTCGGCTTACTTAGATTACGTACGCCTCGAGATGTTTCGTAGTCTAAGTGCCGGTCATGTTCCGTACTTTCGGGTCGTGACAAAGTTGGTATCAGAGCGTTAGGTTTTACCTTCGGAGCGTAGGATGACCCTTGGTTGATGGAATAGGTGACTAAAGTAGAGTGACGTACCGTGGGTATGTTCCGCGACATACTTACGATACGCTACTCCACTTAAGAAGCCTTAGGATGTACATTACTTTGCTCAGTATTATATTCATTCCATCTAGCCTCATCGGTACCTGTTATGGTTTTGCTGCCACGATTACGGGCAGGGAGAGCTACGGCTAGAGTTGTGGTCAGCACGAGCTCGTCACGAACGAGGACTGACCTGGGCGTAATTCCGGCGACACGCGATTGCAGAGATGTGTCTTTTTACTGTGTTTTCGCGCCACGAGCGTTTGGCGGATCGCCTTTATGAGATTACTTGGATGTGCTGATCGACACTAGAGGATTGAGCCACTGACAGAGGCCAGCCAGATTTTGATGACCGTTGGTGTATTGCTTACTCATGATGATTGAGACACTGTTCAGCGTGCAGACGAGTGAGCCAGTTGTTGCTGCGAGCGACGAGATATCGCCCCAGATGTTGGAGCTATTGCGGGACGAGTTGTACTAATAGATGATAGAAGGTCGCTAGTCACCCAATGATGAATGACTAGGACAGGTGGTTCGTTCGCCTACCCCGATGCGAGGTCATCAGATAGATTGATTCCAGCTAGAGACGACTTCACGCGGAGACGTTGAGAGTCGACAGAGACGATCGAATGTCAGGAACCTATTATTCCAAGTTTAAAGTACTCGGAAAGACATGCAGGCAATTCTATGGTCTCTCTAGAAGAATGAAACCCTAACTCGACTTAATGACCGTGTGAAAGCCTTTGAACCTTCGGGTTTGCGGCAGTTCTACGGCGCCATTAGTGAGGCTTGGGTTTGCCCTTCTACGGCTGGACCACCGATACTGTGGTATGTACTCGATACTATTAAACTGTGCCCAAGATGTTGAGCTCTTGGGGGATTATGAGGTTTTGACGACTCGATCGGATGGCTCGACTTAATTCGGATGCTAGGTGGTGAGATGCATTCTTGGGAGACTCCAGATACGAGGATAGCCGTTAGAGCTCAGTCCATGTAGCCACGATGAGATGAGTCCGAAGCAGTCGACATTAGAGAAATTAGAGTAAAGAGGTCCGTACAAGATCTGGATAAGACGACGTTCCACTCCGCTGAGATCAGAGATGTGATACGCATGACGAGGCATTGTGCTTGGATATACCTTCCAGAGGAGTCGCGATGAGAATGCAGTCGTTCCAGAGCAAGACGCAGATATAGTAAAGGACGATGACTTCCGGACAGTTGGCAGAGACGAGACATGGAAGAGACCGTGAGCAGGATTCCTTCCAGGACACTGTTGCAATGATACTTGCACCCAGGATCAGATGTGTCACGTACATTCAGATAGCCAGAGGCCGACGCCAGTGATATGCTGTCTTACGAGTGGTCGCGATGATTGACCGAGAGATGACCAGAGAAGTGCCAGAACGGGATCATCCCCGTTAGCACACCTGACAGGGCCGATGAGCCGATGGACCGAGAGATTGGTAATTCACAGTGAAGACCTTGACCCAGGAGTGGTCATTGTTACACACACCAGCAGGCCAGAGTTCATGATCATCGACGAGACGTCCCACTAGTGACCGCGACAGTTGGCTCGAGATTCTTAGATGATGCACTTGAGCGGTACTATTCCGCCATTATTGATTTCGATGTTTTGGGTGATTTATTCGCATGATTTGATTTTGATGATTGATGATTTATGATTTTTGCACAGTGTTGCACTTGATATCGTTTTCATGCTTTGGTTTCACATGCTTGTGATTTTACGGTTTTAGACATTTGAGTTGATTTTGTGCGTATGCACGCACACGATTTGGTTCCTGCACTCTGTATAGTTTATATATACTTGCAGTGCAGTGATACGCCTTTTGTGCACTTAGATGCACTGGATTTCGATTTCGATTGTGATACTCGATATTTGTTTTGTGCACCTTGTGCACCTGATTTGATTTTGCGCATGTTCGGCGCTTGATATTGGATTTTATGATTTCGTGCATGATGGATGCCCCTGGTTTTGGGTTTTCGCGCATGTTAAGCGCATGTCTTGAGATGCGATTTTGGTGCACACCAGATGCACTAAATCGAGATTTTTTTCGTGCATGTCAGATGCACCTGATTTTGCTGTCAGGCACACACATTGCCTACGACAGATGCTTTGTGCACACCCGATACACTTAGATCTTTTTTCTGTGCACTTGTATGGCACGTATATGGATTTTGATTGTCGTGCGCACCAGACGCACGTAGTATTCATACGCGTATTTTGGGATTGATTTCTTATAGAGCAGTACGTTTTTTTTTTGATAATTGCGATGTGTTTTTGTACTAAGCAGGACTAGTTAGAGGACAGTACCTGAATGTATTTTGCATGCATTGATAGCTATTGAAGGAAATTCCAAAAAAAAAAGCGAGCTATAGTCTCAGTATTTACCTACGTGTCTGATATGACGCGAAACGTTTAAAATAAGGAAAACCCTTCTAAATTGTTTCCCAAAACGGCGGAACGTACATTTCAAACAAAGGTATATATGTATATAGTTATTTTCTTATGATAGACATCCGCCACTGTGCAGTGTTATGTGCATTGCACAACAACTTAAAGGATTTGGCATGCATTTCCTCATGATATTTGCATGTATAGTTCCGATTTATAGCATATCGGTCTTGCTTGAGATTTGGCATTCGTGTCTTCACCTTGCCTCCGATGATTGCGGGATGCTTGACGGAGTTTTGATTTCGAGTTATCTACTCATTACTCATGCGCATGCATTGCGCTATGATGTGTTTATATATTTATGATTTCGGAGCCCCGGCGATTCGATGGTTTTGGCTGAAATATTTTAGTATTTGGGGGGGAGTTTTAATTTAAATTCGGGGACCGAATTTCTTTAAGGGAGGAAGATTGTAACGTTTTGAAAATCGTTTCGGTGAAATTTCGAAAAAAAATCGGTAAAATAAGGGGGTTTTCGGTAAAAAGTCAAAATACAAATATTTTTATTATAAAATTAAATATACATATTCTAGCTATGAAATTGCTAGTATTTGGTGTTTATTGAGCCACTGGTGAAATTTCAAATTTTCTGAAAAATTTTCCAAAATTAATTATTTTAATATTATTTTAAGCCGTCACTAATACATTTAATTGGGGAAAATTACAAATTGGAATGAGTTGAAACAAATTTTGTGCATCATAAAACTTTAAATAAAATTTTATCATGTAGTTTTTGAAATGAAATCGTTTGCCAAAACGGTTTAGAAAATATCGAAGAAAAAAGCTTTTTTCCGGTGAAATTTAGTGTTAACGGGAGTTGGGGTAATACATTTATCTTTTTTCCTAACCCACACACCCACACCTCACCCTCTCTCCCTCTCCCCATGTGGCCGGCCCCACCATGACAGCCCTCTCCCTCTCCCTTTCTCCAATCACTTCTTTTGTCAAAAGAAAAGAAAAGAAAAGAGTAGAAAATGATAGAATTAGAGTGGACTTTGACTAGAGTGGACTTTCCTCACCTCACTCTCTCTCCTCCCTTACCCAATCCCCACCAATTCTGGCCGAAACCTGAACCCACAATAGCCCCTAAATTCTTCATCTCATTTTCCATCAAAATCCCCAAAATTTCTATCAAAAATCCACCCTTTTTCTCAAAAATTTAAAGCTAATTCTAAATCCAAGATTTACCCATTATTCTTTAGCTATTCAAGCATGGATCTTGGAGCATGAAATCATTGTTGGAGGCTAAGATTTTAGCAAGTTTGATCTCAAGCTTGTGAGGTATAATCATAACCTTATGCTTAATTTGTTGTTAAATTACTTCAATCTAGCTATTAGGTGTTAAATTTGGGTTTTAAATTTCAAGTTTGAAATTTAAAGAAAGGGTTTTGAATACGAAGTTAGGGTTTAGGTCAATTGATCATGATCTAATTGTGTGGTTATTATCTAGTGGGCATGCTAAAACAAAGCTAATTACAAGGTTACTAATTGTTTTTTTTTAAATTGTTCAAATTATGCTAATTTGCTAACTAGGTTTTTGGAAATTTATTAAATGGTTTAGATTAAAATATGATTAAGGTTTCATGACATTATTAACATTATAAATTTTGGTTTAATACTATAGTATATGCAAAACTAAGCTTAATTGATGAATTGTGAATTTTACTTTAAAAAGGGTTAAAATTGATATGTTTGCAAACTAGAATTTTGGAGTTAATGAAATTTAATGAGATTAAATTATAGGAATGGTTTATATGACTTTGTTATGATATTTAGTAGATATTGTGGCCGCTAGATTCGTTTATATATCGAGTTTTGTACTAAAACGGTTAATTTTTGCTTGCTTGATTCTCGGAAAAATGGCTTTTAAAGTGAGTTTGAGGTTTTTGTGAATTGCAACCTAATTCATATTATAATTAGTGTTTAGGAATGCGTAAATGGGTGTGTTTGGGTTTTTCTCGATGGTTTGACGTTTTTAGATCGACATCGAGGGTTTCTTTAGCTATTCTTGCATGTGTAGCCGATAGGTTTTGACCTCTGCGTGATACGCGTGCCGAATTGGTTTTCATATACCGTATCGATTTCTGATTTGGTTTTTATGTGATATGATACGTTGTGATATGTAGGTACCCCCATGTGGACTTCGAGACGACAAGCAAGCGCGTGGCGACGTCGGCACCGGCGAGCGAGGACCAGGTAAGTAGATTTATATCTACGGGGAGAAGTCGGGTGGATGGCGTATAGCACCCCCGCAGTCCATAGTGTAGCTCATATTTATATGTTTATATAGGTGTTTTATGATACGAGAATGTTTATTCATGTTATGTTTATGTGTTCATGGGTTACCTTTGGGATAGTTACGAAAACCTAGAGTAGTTGTTATACCCACATACGCACACACAGACTTGCGTAGTTTACTTTCTTGTGTGCAGATTGGGATGTGTATATATGTATATATGCGTGGGTATGGGACTATGCATATGTACATTCATATACGCATGCTTGGATAATGAGGATAGTACTTGGGATTTAAGATGAGTCGATGAGATTTGATTTGAGACCGTGAGATCGGTGATATAGCTGGGTTCGTATTTGAGATACGACATGACGTTGTAGCGGGTCCTTGACGTAGTGTTTCACACACATACATGCATACTTAGGCGGTATCAGTATTGTACTAGACGTAGATCAGTACCCCGATCATGATATTTGATAAAGAGGATACCAGATGAATGTGATATTGACCCGTACCCAGATTTGGGATGTCGTACGACGGATTTACGTACGAGCTATATATTGATGATTGATCCGCACTCTTGACTTGGGATTCCTGATTATAGATATGGTATCGGATATGATATTATTGAGGCGGGATCACCGACTATACATATACAGGTATGTATATGTATCGACTCAGATGATAGGCGGTTTCCTTACCTGTAGTTCAGCTTGTTAGTTCATCCATATAGTTTAGTGTAGTTGTTAGACTAGATTAGATTTCTACCTATTTCAAAACTAACGGATCGTGGGTATTTTAAAAGACAGGTCAAGGGATCTATGGATATTTCAAAAGACGTATCCTTTATTAAAACCATCGTAGCCCTTATTTTCAAAACCCCACGATTCGTGTTATTTCAAAGGGCACCATTGTTTAGTATTTAGCTCCCGCTCATTATTGTTGTTCGCTCCGCATCGCATGCTTATATTATGATTTATATCCTATTATTAATATCATGCTGTTAGGACACCAGCACCATTACCGATGACGCGTATGTACCATGTACATTTACTTGCCGGCTCACACACATCTTCATCGGTAATTGCCATGTCACGAACACTTTAGAAAATACTATTTCATTTGACATAGGTTGTTAGCTAATAGTTTAGCCATGATATTAGTGTACTTGCCTTATATGCTAGTTAGACATTGTAGTTATTGCCTGCTACTTCATGCACGTTATTTTTCACTGTTGTGTCGTATTCATGGATTCTCATGCCTATATTCACTGTTTACATGCTATTGGTGACTTGGATTCGGATTTCATGAGATTTCTTGGATTTGGAGGGAAAACCGCAAAAACATAAATAACCTTTTCTCTCTTTTAAAATAAAAAGTCCGGTTTTCCCATGATGTATGAGTCGTCCACCATGAGTTTGCTGATGGATTTCGAGACCCGATTCGAGGAGTGGAGGAACCGTTTCGGGTACATGGTGGGCCCGGTGCGGTACCCAGGGGCAAGAGGATCGTTTTGTTGACGTTGAGTCTGGCAGGGGAGCACTACCGACCGGTGATTTTTCCCGACACGTCGGATATCCGGAGGATACAATCGTGGTCTTGAGATGGATGGTAGGGGTCGGTCTGGACTGACGGCGCCCTAGATATTGTGATTGAGACATTGAGATTTCGAGATATTGAGGTACAGAGACTGTGATACAGAGATATCGAGATATCGAGATTACGTTTTGTGCCGATGCTAGGCACTGTTTTATGCTGATTTCATTATGATACCTCATTTTAAAAATACAGAAATCTCACTAATTTATGAAAGCAGTTTTCTTCAGTACATGCATTCTGTTTCATGCATTCATACATCATCCATATGATATATTGCTACCTGAGGCACTGACACGGGCCCATGAGATTACACTCGCTTAGATATTACCCTAGCCATTGTTATAGGCTGTATGTTATACCTATATTTGAGGATATATTATGATCATTGACCTAGGTTGCTTTATTTATGCGATTTCTATTCGTAGATATTTTTCTATTCACGAGTTGGCAACTCACCCCCGTTGTGCCCCAGTTTCTTTCAGGTTTGCCGTACAGGGTTCTTTACGGCTTTGCGGGCATAGTTTTATTCAGGTGATTTGCTAGTAGGTGGGTTTACTTGTATCGTACCCCCATTATATATCTTGTATATCATTGTTCTGTTGTATCTAGAAGTTCCATCAACCAAACATGTATTTATTGAGATAGAGACCAGTGATGTTTATTCTTTCGACCTTAGAGCCGCGCGTTGTATTTCTGTGGATTTCTTGTTGTTTTGAGTTCTATTTGAGTTTTGATCCTCGCCCTTGGCGTTGTATAATATATTGCTTGTGTGGTTGTGACCGTCGATTGACGAAGTGCTAGCTCCCGTTTGGGGATGCCTTTTTTTGATTTCGTATACTATTCATGTTGTATCCCGTTTGGGGTCCAGTATTTATAAAGGAGGCTCTGCCGAAATTTTTAGGAAATATTTAATTTTTTTTAAAAAACGCATAATTCGGCTTATGCTATTAAAACTACTTGATTTAAATTAGTTTTCCTTCACTTTACTACTTTTCTTGGTTTGGATTTCTAGGTTTTTCGGTTTACTTAGATTACGTACGCCTCGAGATGTTTCGTAGTCTAAGTGCCGGTCATGTTCCGTACTTTCGGGTCGTGACAAAAAACTTCGTGCATTTGTAGAAATTGGACCACATACATTGCTGTGTATGAGTCCCAAGAGTTCGCTCGCTCTTACTCCGTGTCCAGTGAACAGAGTCTTTGTCATCTTTCCTATAAGACAAGATTGTCAAGTTGCATAAGACTGATATTCGAACGGATCCAAATATTCCTCTCTATGTAACTTCATCAACCGTGTTTTATTGATGTGACCCAGTCTACAATGACATAAGAAAGCCTTATTTAATTCTGGAGATTTTCTTTTAAGTGTGTTCTGGACGTTGAAAACCTGAGCTTGATTTAACATGTATATACCATTATCTAGTGTACCTGGCCCAATCAAACCATGATTAATGTGGATGCGGACCACATCGCTTACAAATGTAAAATCATATCCTTCTTTAGAAAGTAAAGATACAAATATGATATTACAAGCTAGACTAGGTACACACAAACAGTTATGTAAAATCAATATCTGCCTACTTGTCAATCCTAGGTAATATTCCCCTACGGATACAACGTCCATGCTCATTTCGTTAGCAACCCTGAGAGTCATATCACCTGCCCTGATAACTCTATGGTTTCTCAAATCCTATAATAAATTAAAGATATGAGATCCTGATCCTGTTAGTTATATGTATGCCCTAGAGGCCATTACTGTACATACGATGTATATTGTAGTGGATGCTAGGACATATATAGGGAGGACTTTCTTGCTCGACATGATAGTATGCTATCTGGTTGTACTTTATCTTAACATGTACTTTGATTGTCTCTATATTACATGTTGATAAAGACCTTAGGATATGTACTCGACAACTGGGACTATGATGAGATCATACTAGTGGGGCCACGGTAGTCGACGAGTACATCCTATAACTGTTCCTAGTCGAGGGTGTATCGAGACAGGGCATCGATACACCAGAGTAGACTAGCGTATACGCATCTTGACCCATATGATGGGCGATGGATGATCCCATATCCATAGGTGTTTGACATCAAGGATGGTGTACGGGTGCTCAGTGGAGACTGGGTACACTGGACGGACTCGCCGAGAACTCCCAGATGGTATTATACCATACGTCAGATGGCAGTTCTCCGGTGACACTGGTACAGAGTAGTCTGTCGACCCGAGATCGTCATAGAGTCTTGTGTGATTCCCACTGTGCTTTGATTTCCATCATACCACGTCCAAGAGGGCGTGCAAAAAGGTGGCTTTTGGGTACAGTCCCGAATCACATGGAGGCAATGAGCGATAGGAGGGGATTCGTCTCTCCCGGTATAGGGAGTAGATGTTGTGCTGTGTTCGATTGGCTATAACCGGAAATCCCTGGCCAGGGTTGCTGAGATTTACTGGTAAGTGTTATCAGTAGTTTCTCGAACTGTTATAGACCTCGTATCGACATGACTTATCAAGCTACTGGGGTCTGACGTTTACCACCCCTAGGCGAGATATGTAACATATCAGACGACGAGACCGGACTGTACGGGAGTGTTACTGATTGGATTCATAGGAGAAGTTACAGGCTTGCTTGTTGATCTTCTGAGCGCTCAATACCTGGGTAGCTGTTACGTTTAGCTGACCGCTTGCAGCTTGTGGGTGTTTGATATGATCATCACCTACTGCCGGCGTATTGACGATTCTTTAGAGTCCTACACAGAGGTTTCTTGACTCAGGAAAAACGGAGTAGGAGCACATATGTGATATGTGCGGGACCGAGGATAATGTGATATGTGATACCGTATTTTATTCTCACGATATTTGATATCAGCCGGGTCATCGGATCAAGTGTTGATTCGATGAATCGGTACGGATAAATATTAGTCGGTTATATGCGATATAGCCGGATTGTCGGATCAAGTGTTGATTCGATAAATTAATGTATAATAATATATATGATATATTAAATTACATTAACTAATATTTGCTCACTAAAAGATTCTTTTTCTCGCTCGGATAATACAGTGATATATATATGCGATATATGTTAATTGTATTATTTTATTTTGTTACGATAAATATTATATATGTGATATATAATATTGTAACATGATATGATAACTAATGCAACTTGTTTAGTGGAGTTTAAACATGATTAGGGTTTGGATTAGGGTTAAACTTTCTAGATGTTTCTAGAAGGTTTTCTTTTTGTTTTGGAAAAGATATTTGTGTGTGACTCATTCTTAACTCAACCCAAACCCTAACCCTTGGTTAATTCTCTACAATGGTTAAGTCAACCAAGGTTGCATTATTTGTCATATTAATCCTTTCATTATTCATCACAAAAGAAAATGGATTACTATTCTTCTTCTTCCTTCATTCTTTTATGAAAAAGCTTGCTTGATTTTTGCAAAGTGATGAATAAATATGAGAAAAAGATAAATAAAGAGAGCAAAAATCCTACTTCATCATCCTCATCTTCCCTTACCATTTAGATGAGGGTGTTCACATCATTTCATGAGTGTTAGCTTGTGTTAAAGAAACTTCAAGGTAGATCATCTTAGTATCGAAGATCGGAAGCAAAGGTTGCGTCTTTCTCTTCGTGGAACCTCTCGAGAGTCCGGATCCCGATGATCGCAGCGAAGGGACCACAACACGGAGCATATGAAGTGAAGGACCGGATCTACAAAGGTTGTAATCCCTCTCACTTAGTGTTAAAGTGTTTAGCATGCTTGTTTTCGCCTAATCTCTAGTTTAAAGTTCCGTATTCGGGTTGTTCGGCACGGCTAATTTTTTAATCGGGCATGGTTGATGCCTCGTAGACCCTTGTGCGCGTTCCTAGCAACCCTACATATCCGGTATCTAGTACAAGGAAGTAGAGTTAATTGACAGACAGTTTTCAATCGCAAACACACCCAAAACCGAAGCCACAATATGTTTCGGATCCTGGATTCTGGCTTTCCAAGACCTGCATTCCTTCTGCCAATGCCCTTTCCTGTGACAATAGA
This sequence comes from Agapanthus africanus, assembly GCA_030015575.1. Taxonomy (NCBI): domain Eukaryota; kingdom Viridiplantae; phylum Streptophyta; class Magnoliopsida; order Asparagales; family Amaryllidaceae; genus Agapanthus; species Agapanthus africanus. Next base: position 370,656,498 of record JASDDO010000008.1, read on the forward strand.
AATATCCCTTCTTCCCTACTGTTAGCCCTGAAACTTTTACCCTGCCCTTTCCTTCTACCTTACCGACACCGCCTATCGGCTTTATGGAGGTCTTCTTCTTCTCACCCTTGGCTTTCGCCTTGGATCCAGAAGAGGAAGATTCCCTAATAAGCAGAGCGGGTGTCTCCCTGATTTCCTTCAGGGTGCCCTCAACTAGAAGTATAACTTTCTTCCTATGGGTGTAAGTAGAAGGTAGGGACTGTAGAATCAAGCCAGCTTATAACTCGTTCTCTAACGTGGTCCTTAGGTCCGTGAGCTGTTTAATATAGTTGATCATTATAGGGACGTGGACCCCTACAGATGACCCGACAGTCAACCTCGCTTGAAGAAATTCCTTTGAGGTCTCATATTTTGCGATACGAGATTACTCTCCATATAAATCTTTGTTATGGAAGAAGATGGAAACTAAGTCCATCTTCTCGTGCTGTCTCTGGTTTATACCATCTACTAAGGCCAACACGAGGCACTTGGAATTCAAACTGTCTTTTTCCGATGTCTTACGGATATCATTATCAATGACGGTGGAATCTGGACCTGAGACGGCGGCGGCTTGAGTAGTAATGAGGTGGTCCAGCTTGTCATAGGTAATGGACATCTGGACAAACCTTTTCCATCAATATAGTATAACTAAGTCATTTTATTATCAAGCTGTAACCTAATCTTGGTCACCTAGTCGCTGCAATTAGGAGGGAGAGAAGGAAACACTCAGCATGATAGTCTTGCAAGTTTAGATTGGTTTTTAGTTTATCTAAACAGGATAGCTCCCACTGTATCTCGAATCCTTCTTCAAACCATAAAAGAATAATTAGTCAGGATTAATCTCACTGTAGAATACTTGCTTAACCTTTTGGCCAGGCTGGTGTTGGTACTTCGAGGGAGGTTTTCCAATGCTTTCGTGAAATTCCTTAATTACATAACCTCTTTTCCCTAGAGGCGTAGCCCCTCTAACACCGTTCTATATACCTACATGGTTTATAGCATTGATTGTTTAGTGAAAAATCTCCTGAGGAGTAGCGAATACTCACAGTAGGACCGGGATCCAAATATCATCGTGTGATAATCCTGAAGGAATCCTACCAAAATTATCACACTCTAAATGGTATGCAACACTAGCAAGTTTCAGTTTCTTTAGAAACTCCCGATGTGGATTTTTGCCCCATGCTCTTATAAGCTTGACAAAGGCCAACATATCATAAGTCACATGTCAAGTTCTACCCATCATTGTCCAGGTTAATTTGAACCCACTAGTAGATATGCTTGACGAAGGTCAAAATAGTAGTACGATTGTCCCAAACCAACGCATCTATCTATGCTACAGATGAATATCCAGCAGCTACCAATCACTATGCCTTGGCGAAGGTCAAAATACATAGCTTGAATACTACTGAATATTCAACTGAAATGACGGAGGGCTACGACTGGTTTTGGCAAAACCGTGAATGTAATGAACTTGATTTAATCGAAGGAACTTGATAGCTTTTAATGGAGTAGTTTAAGCTCCGCATTTAAAAGTTTCTATTTTGAAAAAACCGAGTGGTTTTAAAATTGTTCCAAATATTCAGCTTTGGTTTGTTTGCTTTGCATTAATCTAATGCAGTCCCATCATTTACACCTATCATCACAGAGAGATACGAAAATACCACATCCGCTTATGCCACCCGCATTCGCCATTGGGCTCCGTTTAACACCGTTAGGTTACTTAACTAACCCCAGAGCAGGGGCTGGACTAGCGCGGGTGCAAAACATAAGCAACGTCTACTATATAGCATATATATAATAACCATTCGTCTCACGCAATAATGAACACTCTAGATCATATATGAACATATTGGATATACTAGGAATTCTTCGTTTCGTTTAAGGCTGTAACGAAAGACGGATTCCACGGTCGTGATGAATAGCCAAACCCCACCCTAGACCCCTACTGGTGCAGCAAACTATCCGCCAAATTCCTGAAGTGAAGCAACCTACCTCAATAAAATGAGTAGGCCACTCGGTACTTTAAAGAACCAGATAGTTTGTGCACCCCACCTTGGGTCTAACCTAGGAGCAGAAAACAGTAAAAGAAATATTACAACGGTGGCTACAACCTCAACCCGGATGTGCCCCGCAAAAGAATATTACATCACTTTACAATTTACATCGAATGAAAGAAAACTCTCTTCTCACATCTCCGTCTATTCATCCACGATGATCCAATAAAGTTCATATAGACAAACCAACATCACAGATCACAGATATGTGCAACCCCCACTAATCGACGTATAGCGATCAGCAGACGTTCGCATCATATAACAAATACAGAAAACCCGATAGCTAAGAACTTTAGAATTTCGATCGAAACATATTTTCCGTGTCTACCCCAAGTGCAAACCAGAACACAGAAAAATACTGGGTAGAAACCAAATATACCAGAGAAAAATACACCCAAAATAAGAAACACAGAGGAAAAACGAGCCGACTCGGCCGCGGAACGGCGGTGAATCGCACCGATCCGCCGCCGTTCCGCAACCGAGTCGGTGAGTTAGGGACTCATTTCTCTGCAGTGTTCTTAGAATACCCTGCTTGCAATTTTCATTCCTCTGAAATATTTTTTCTGGCAGTTTTAAAATTCGACAGAAAGTTAGGGTGCAGGTTTTTGTTTTCACCTTTTTTCCGACGATCGAAGTTCTAACAACTTGCTAACAAGCTAGGAATGGTTTAGTAGTCTCTGATACCGCTGTAAGTCGATGTCGCGCACCCCGTGGATTCACGGGGAGGCAGGTACATAAAAAACGATTTTACCTACTTCGCAACACCGACTTGAACTCCAGGATCGATACTAAACCCTAACTAGCTAAATTACTAAGAGGTTAACTACTCGGAAAGAAGTTTATACCTCACAGATTCATGTCCTTTGGTTCTTCTTGTCGCTGTCCTCCTCCTTGTCATAGGCTCCAAGGATCGTAAAGGATCAAGCACCTCGTCGGCATCCTCGAGTCAAAGACGATCCACCTGAGAGTCTATAATCCGAGCTCTAACCTCAAATCGGAGGTAACTACGGCATCTAGTTCGCTAAACTAGATGTCCTAGATAATGTAAAGAGTGTAGATGAATTAGTATGTCTGTAACATTTCAAAAAAATAAAATATTATTTTTGGGAATTCTTATAATTTAATATTATTTTATTGAATATTTTAATATTTTAGTATAATTAAATACAGAAAAATTTGGAAAAATTATGGAAAATTCTAAAATAGGGTATTTTATGGAATTATGTCATTTTAAAGTTTTTATGAATAGTTATATGCTAATTTAGTGCTAATCGTGATTAAAAATCGCTAATCGGTTTTTAGCAATTTTGTGCAAAATATGCACATATCTTTTTCTACACTTGTGCATTTTCTATCATGTTATTTGGGGTTACTATTCTTGTGAGAAGGGTTTTTTTGGTGGAAAAGAAAAAGAAAAAGAAAAGGAAAAGATGAAGGGAGCATGAGCATTAATGAGGCATGGTGTATTTTGACTTGGATTTTTCTTGTGTCTCTCCCTCTCATTTTCCTCATATCTCTCCCTCTTCATCGTCCTTCAGCTGCTGCTCCCCCTTCCTCTCTCCATCTTCAATAACCCAAATCTCTACAAAAACAATTCCAAAACCCCACTCTCATCTCACTAAAAAGATGTACAAGCTCAAGATCTATACATTGGACCAAAAAAGCAAGGATTTTGGCCACTAGGGGCAACTCAAGAAAATTCTTGAGTTTCCAAATGAGGTAATTTTCTGGACCATTAGCTTAGTCTTTGCATACTTATACCCCCATGTTAAGATTAGAATCGATATCGTGTGATTTTGTGGACTTGAGGAAAACCTAGTTAGGGCTTGAGGAAATTTTGTGTTGTAATGCGAAATTGAGCTCAGTTGAGGTCATAAAAACACCCTAGTGCATGAATTGAGATCCAAACTTGAAGCTTAAACCTAGAATACGGATTTAGAAACCGATATCGGAGAATTTGTGAAATCTGTGAAGGTTACGTTGAATCTGCTTTCACCCCGAGACTCTTAAAATTAAATTGATTGGACAGTGGTATGTGCAGGCATCCAGGAAGCAATCACCAAGACCCTAGCCCCTACTTCCTTTTCCCGGCCGTAAATTAATTCCCTCTGGCCGCAAATTGCGGCCAGACCTGCACCAAATTGGGTCGTTTTGGTTTTGCAGCTCCTACATGTGTAGATTAGGCCCCTGACATGTATAGATTTGTCTAATTTGACCTAGGGTGAAATCTGGGACCCTTTTCTCCAGTTGCTGTTTTTATTCTGTTTCTGTATTTCGTATTTTGAATTCTGGAATTGTGTAATGTGTTTTACCTCGACTACTTGGCGTTTATACGACGATATCGAGGATTGATTGATGGTTTTGGAGGCGTACCCATAGGTTCTAACCTATAGGCCCCTTAGTGTATCGTTTTGGTTTTCGTGTGTTGTTTTAGCTTTGATTTGGTTTTAATACGCATTTACGATACGTTGATGTGTAGTTACCCCATGAAGACTTCGGGATGACAAGCAAGAGCGTGGCGATGTCGATAAATGAAGACGCAAGGTGAGTAGATGATATCTACGGGGGAAAGTCGGGTGGATGGCGTATAGCACCCCCGCAGTCCGTAGATAGTATACTATATATGTATATATTATATATGATAGTTATAGTGTGTCGTGGATATTGTGTTAGGTGTATTATGGATAGTTTTGGGGTTAGAAGTAAACTAGTGTAGTTCATAGTCGCAAACCCTAGAATAGAATTACACCTACACGTACACCCTTGCATATTCATTATACTTGCACTGTGTTTGATGATATTGGATGACTGTGGAGATGAGTTGATGATTTTGGGCGTTGTGCCATGAGATCGGTGATTTGATGTGATTCGTATTTGGGATACGACATGTGGTTCTTGCGGGCTTGGGATGTGTGTTTACCCCCGCATTCATACTTTATAGATGGTATCGATTTGTACTAGACTTAGATCAGTACTCCAAATTATGTGATATGATGATAATGATTGATTGATCGAGCTCTTTTTGTGTCAGTATTTAGAAGATGAATAGAATTCACAATCAAAGAATTATTTGACCGCAATCAATAACGGTGTCGAATTGTAGCGCGTTAGTAAGTGCGGATTGTCCACAGGGATTATGCGATTCGTTCGTATTTGTTTTGTTTTGAATTAAAAACTTAATAGAAAAGAAAAGCAAATGATTCAAGATTTATATCAATGAATTTCAAGAATCAACTAAATCTAATCAAGAATCAAGAAGGCGTTAAACATCAAGAATCTTGTATCGATAGAATTCCAATCAATTTAGGTTTCAAGATTTGAAGTAAAGCTCGTAGGAATTGATTAGATCGTGGATGTGAAGAAGACTAGAAATTACCGTTTCTTATCCATTAACAAATTGATGCTAAATCGATGTAGATTCATCGAGGATCAAGGATCTTGCGAAGAATTAGGGTTCCTCATCCTATCCTTCGTCCTTTCGATGAATCAAATTCTCTAGATAACTTCTAGGAAATCGAATGATCAATTGTTGATCTCTAGATCGTGCGAAAGGAATCAAGAACGCATTCACATTGATCTAGATCATCGATCATTCGATTTTCAATAATTTACAATTATTATAGGACTTAAGAAAACGTTTAAAGATTCGTCAACATCATCATTCTACAATCGTTTCGATTCCTCAACGAGCGGAGTTTTATTCAAGCATCATCACAAGAATACATTCAAGAATTAAAGATGAATCATAATACTCAAATTGAAATATAAGCAAGTTTAAAGAATCTTCACCTTTATTATATCAACAATTAGTTACAACTCTCAAAAACTACAAGAGGAAGGAACTTTGATCGTCGATTCTAGCGTCGCTCGGCTCCTTGAGTCACGGATCGGCTTGGATCACTTGCTCGATTGAAGATCGGCTCCGCTCCTAAAAGGTTGAAGGCTTCTCGCTTGAATGGTACTCGGGATCTTGAATTTGGTTTTGGATTTTGGAATTAGGGCTACAAGATGTGTCACTCAACTTGTAGGTGGAAGAGATAGAGATGAAGAACAAATGATGAACAACCCTTAACCTTAGATCTAGGCTTCCTTTTATAAGCTTTCATAACCCTAGATCTAGAATTAAAATTTCAAATTTCCCTCCAAAATGAACAACTTTTCCCTCCAAAATAAACTACCTCATTTGAATTTTCCCTCCAAAATGAACTACCTCTTGAATTTTCCCTCCAAAATGAACTACCTCATTTGAATTTTCCCTCCAAAATGAGGTTGTTAGAAAGAATCTTCTAGAAGAAGTTTGTTGGAGGGAATATTCTAGAATGAGATTGTTACAAGGAGGCTTCTAGAAGAAGGTTGTTATAAGAAGGTTTCTAGAAGAAGTTAGTTGGAGAGAGGCTTTTAGAACTAGGTTGTTAGGCCGAGCCTTCTAGATGAAGCCACGTGGAGTTTCTGGAGAGTTCTGGAAGTTTTGCCGTTAGAAATAAGCACATAGGAAAAATCTGCTTCTCTGCTGATGTCATCATGCCGCGGATCCGCGGCGGGAAGCGCCCATTGGCCTTGAATAAATTTCTGGAATTTTACTGCCAGATCACCAGACTTAGACTTGGTGTAATTTTGATCACCACTTTTGACAATTTGGCTCGGTTTTTGGAATTTTCTGCACAGACTTCGAAACAAGTGCTGTGCTACAAGAATGGTGCGATGCCATGATAAACAGTCAATTTCCCTAAAAATGCCGATTTTAGATTACAACACAGGTAATTCGGTATTTTACTATTGTTTTGCTAATATGTGAAATATGCAAACCGAATACCTCTAGATGAATGCAAAAGATAGGGAAATTGACGTGTTAAAAATACATTATTTTCGACTGATCAAATTCCCCCAAACTTATTTTCGGTCATCTCGAGCGAACTGTTTTTAAAAAAGAGAAGGAGAAAATAAAGAAAGAGAAAAATTAACTAGCACACTTTCGTAAGCAACACGATTGCACTGAGCACGTGCAACAAGCGTTTAAACCTCTAGGTGTCCCTAGTAGGAGGAGTGTTGTCTCCTGAGGGTTTTCAGCGGATTGCACCAACAAAATCCAATAATAAAAGGAAGATCGTGAATATTACATTTAAAGAAAATAATTGTAAAAGAAAAGCCTTGAAAATTAGGGTTTCCAACTATGCTGGCTTTTCGGTTGTCATGAGCCCTGTTCAGTCGATAAAACTGCACATTTGTAGTACATTTTTCCTACCATTTTTATATTAAAAAAGGACTTTAATATGATATATTATACATATGAGGGTTTATGTGTAAAAACATTATTTTCCATGTGTTAATATATTTTTATTATCATTTGGTAGGAAAATGTATGCAAATAATATTATTGACCTAATCCTAGTAGAACAAAGTCTACTAAAATCTTATTTGAGTTATGCAGAATATTTCCAAGTTGTGCAGAATTTTCCAAGGCTAGAATCAAGCAAATCAAGTTGTTGATGAAATCTTGCCAAATTAAGAAGCAAACTTGGAGACCAAGTCTGGAAGCAACCGAGAAAAGATTTTCAGATTCTGAGGATTCCTAGGATTGCCACATGTCACAAGATGAAAGCCCAAGAAAAAGAATCAAATGATCCCTACCCTTGAGCGCGAATCCGCGGCCAAACCCACCATTGGGCCGCGGATCCGCCGCAATTTAAGGGAGATAGAGTGCAAGATTTTGGGAGATTGATAACTGATGAATTTTACCAACTTTTCAACAATAATATTCTGGGTTTGCACTATAAAAAGGTACCGAGAGCCTCTTGGAAAAATCATCAAGCCGAAGAGATCACGAAGCCCCTGACGCTTACGCATCCAGGCTGATCATCAACTGTTCATCTACCTCCTTAGGAAAGATCGAGAAGCAACTAGTTTGTAATCATTTTCTACGGAATAAAAGTGTAGATTGTTCAGTTGATTAATAAAGGTAGTTATTTTATTCTTTTGCATTTTACATTATGTTTTACCTCTCTTTCTTTTCAACTTCTTCTCCCAACATGCGCGAGTAATTCTCCGCTTGTTAGGGTGCGTAGGATTAGGGTAGGCTAATGGACGATGAAAATAACTAAACCCTTTTTAAGTCCTATAAAGTTTAGGAACTTTATCAAACGAATCATTAACATCCTAATCGGGCGCGCTAGCAATTCTTTGCTAGTTCCGACCGCGATTAGAGATTAGATTAATGATTGTTTTGGTAAAGGCTAGATATGAACGGAGTTCTGTGTCGAGATAAGGGTTAAGAGTGGGATTCCTTTTCCCTCCAGAAACCCTAATCTACACGCATCACTGTCGTTCTAGTTCTAAATCTATTAATGGATAAAAAGGGTAACTTTTAATTAATCGTTCATAACTACTAAATCTTAACGAACCCTACAAGCCCTCTTATTATATTTAATTACATCTTTAAAATAATCTAGATCTATATTTTACATTCTTGTTTAACGTAGATATAGAAATCTTTCTATAAAATTCTTTATCCCTCCTCCCTTTCTCAACACATCTAAAGTAAGAATAAAAGGTTCAACGTTTCCCTGAGGACGACTGATCGCACGCTTTTGGCGTGTCGGATTTTCAAAGAATTAAAGTATAACCGCGATCAGGACGGTGTCGCTATGCAGCTAGCCGGTTGAGCACGGGTCGGTCCACAGGGAGATGGTTGTATTTCCGTTCTTGTCTTAGACGAGTCAATAAAGAATTTGTGTATGAGTTGTTCGATTCTATCCTAAGTGTATTATTTGCAAGTATAAAGTTGTTAAGAAAAAGATACGAGATTATAAACTAAAGAAATCCGTACTCAAAACCTTTGAGCCGAATCTTGACCAATTGAAGCTAGAGCAATCGGCAACAACGTGGATTAGGGGATTTAAGCGCGGTATTCGTGGAATACGGCTTATTTTCCCTTGTCCTTCCGTTCTTGTCTCTTGCTTTCGCCTCCGGCCAAACCGAACGCAACCGGTCGCGGTTAGGAATCACCGTTACCTTGTCAGGGTACGGTGCCTAACGGAGCGCTTGCGTATGGTTTGGGCGGAGTTCAATGGAAAATACGGGAAAAGGAAATGGGCAAAGAAACATTAACTTATAATACCGTATTTGTTTCTTAACAAAGATAATTACAACATTCACAAAATGAACAAAAGAGAGCAAAAGATAAGAACAAAGAAAAGAAAAGATTACAAGTAATTAAAGTGCATGGAATTAAATTGCAAGTAAGTAAAGCAAGAATGAAAAATGCAACTAATAAATAAGCAATAAAAAGAACAAGAAAGTAATTACAAGAACATAGAACTCAAGACAAGCATGTGATCAATAGCCAACCCTTAAACTTGCAAGCTCAATGAAGAGGTTGCAAGATCAAGAGAAGGGTAGAGAACGCATGTGAAGTGAAGAACTAGTCCCGTGAGAAAATACGACCCTTGAGATCAATAACTAACCCTTAACCATTCAAGCTCAATGAAGAGGTTGAATGATCAAGAGAAAGCAAGAATCTCAAGGGGAAGAAGAAACACAAGAGAATGATACAAAAAGCCCTCATCTTCATTGATCTCCCTCTCAAAAAGCTCTCACTACAATTTTCATGGAAAAAGAATGAAGAAGAAGAAGAAAAAGACTAAATCCTAAAAAGAAAGAAGAACAAAAGAATGACCCTAAGGCTTGGCAAGTTCTGCTGTATTTATAGGCAGGGAAATGAAACCCTAGGGCAACCACCAGAACATATGTACAAAGACAAAACTGCCCCTGCAAGACGACCCCCAACGGCGCCAGTACGGCCGCGGATCCGCGGCCTGGACCCCACTTTGGCCGTGGATCCGCGGCCCTATAGGTGAGTTAGGGCATGGGTTTTCTTGTGGTCCCCTGGTTTGCTGTCCTCTGTTCTCTGGTTCATATATTTTCTGAAAATACTTCCACATTTCATCCAGAATTTCTGTTGAGGGAAAGGTGGACTTTTTGTCAAGATTTGGAATGATTGCCTCGAGCTCCGCGTAGATCTCTTGGATTTTGTGCTACCATTGAGCCTTGTGCATGAGAATGACATTGATTTGATATTTTGTCTTCCTAAACTGGTATCTGGCAACATACGGATGAAAGCGGAGACCGTGTTTTATCTGTGGTTGGCAGGAACCCTGATTTTGTCGTGTTTTCCATGAATTTCACCGTTTTAGAACCGAGAACCTGTATCCTGCAAATATGTAACAAACACGGATTAAAAGCACCTACCTATAAGCAACCAAGCGTAAGAATGGGCGGTATAAAATGCAGTATTCTGTGATGAACAAATACCCCCAAACTTAACTTTTGCTCGTCCCGAGCAAAACCAATTATTCACAAAAAATAAAATCCTAACCGCACTTTCACAGGGAACGCGATTGCACTGAGCGCGTGCAACAAGCCGTTAAACCTCTAGGTGTCCCTAGTAGGAGGAGTGTTGTCTCCTGAGGGTTTTCAGCGGATACTCCCCACAAAATCCCGTCAAGCTAGTGTCATAAGTTAACAATGATTCTACTCTTACAGTTTAGTATTTACGTTAGAAACTCTATCATCCTAAGTTAGAAATATCCAACCCTTATTCTTCACACCTCCTATCTATTTAACCTTAGATCATATACGTTCCAAAAAAGTTTAGAAAGATGTCGGTTCACCTGAGTTTTCCTTCTAAAGCGCGACCTCAAATCAGGGATTTTTATCAACTTTACAGAAAACACAAGTTTTATTCTTTATCTCTATCTTTTATCCAAATATCGATTGTATACCCCTACGTGTGTGTATATTTGCACCCCTACACTCAAGAATTCAATTCAAGCTATAATACCCTTGCCCTAATACCTAATATTACTTCTTTTCATTAAGGATGGACGGATTTGCTCACACATATTTCATGCGACTATTAATGCTTCTTGAGGCACTAACGACCGATTACTGAATGTGTGAACTTAAAGCGTAAATAGCAGTTTCCAGGTCTTGACTTTATTCTATTTTTTCTTTTTCTTTTTCTTTTTCTTTTTCTTTTTCTTTTTCAAGACCGGATATACTTTTCAATATGCTCTTTTGGTGTTTAGCTTTAAATACCGTTTTTTCTTTCATACTAGGTTTTCAGGCAAGAGTATTTCTAGGTATCCTCTACTATCCCAAGTTTCAAGGTGCGTGTAAGTGCAGTTTGTAGGGTATATACTTTCTAAATTTGAACTCAAGAAAAGAAACTATTTTTCAGACTTATCCTTCAGTAAAGCATCAATACTTTCCCTTCATCTTGACTTAACTTAAAGAACTGAACTCAAGATTACCTATTTCTCAAAAAAAACTGTAAGGACGTATACTTACCAAAGTTAGACAGAATGAGGGTTATTCTTAGGGTTTTCAAATCCTAAGCCTAGAATTTAGTTATTTCTATCATATCAACAAAACTTTCAGAATAAAAACCTAAGTTACCCTATTAGCTAACTTGACGACAAAGTTTTTATATTTTTTGGAAAATTTTCAATTTTTGTGGGGTTTTAAATAAGGTATGCAAATGCAAAATATACAAATGAATGCGAAGGAAGACAGCTTACCGAGCACACCCCCAAACTTAAACTTGACAGTGCCCTCACTGTCAGGCTACACCGAGAGGGTCAAAATTGTCGGCGCTCCCTAGAAACAAATTATATACAAAACAAAAAGGAAAACAAAAAAATATATACAAAAAAGGTGTCCCCCCCAAACTTAAGTAAAACAGTGTTTCCACTGTTAAGCGTTGAAGTTCAGGATTAGGGGGGAAAGAACAGTATCAATCTATACAAGGCCTTACACAGGCCAAAAGTTAACACGAACCATTCAAAGATCTTATCGTGATAAAGCAGTGGCTGGTGAAAGAAGGCGTAGAGAAAAGAGATGGAGAATACGCGAGACCATATGCGGAGAGAAGCGGGATATGGTCTCGGTATATGAGAGGAAGAAGAATGACGGAAGGGAAAAAGAAGTGGAATACGAACTTGAGGGTGCAAATGGAGTAAATAGATTAGCACAATTTGTGATGACCGATGTGTGAAAAGCGATTGTGCTAATATATTTACCTGTCGAGAAATGGGGTCAAATCCATCAAGATTCGTAAGAAACCATGGGTATGCCGAACTTGGTAAACCAGACATATGAAGTGAAAATGATATGGGTTCTTGCAAGGTCGGAACGATGGAAAGGATGGAAGGAAGTGGTTGAGGAAGGTTATCGGTTAAAGGTTCAGGAGGGTGTACACAGTCAGTGGAAGGAACAGGATGAATTGGAAAATCCGACTCATCAAGCAAAACTGGTTCATCCTCAAAACTATCCTCAATATTCTTCTCAAAATTTAGCACATCCATGCACTTCTCTTCAAAGTCCAGACGCATATGGGGTTCGGGAAAAACATTTAATGACTCGGGATGATGATTTGAAGAGACAAACTCAGCCAAATCTACGGGTTCATCATCCAAAATATCCCCAGCGTCAATATCTTTAATCAAGTGAAAATCAAAATTCTCTGACACCTCATCAAAAGCATGGATATTAATCGATTCTGGTTCTAAGATGGAGGTGTAGAGGTCAAAAGGATTAGGTATGGTTTCACTTGGAAGGGACCCTTCACAATCGGGCAAATCAAACACTACGAAGTCGCACAACTCATTCATCATTCTATCTTCAATTGATAAATCATGTGGGATACTCGATAGACTTTCAAAACAGGAGGTGTGGGATTCAATTTGGGATGGGTAGGTTTGATTTGGAAGGGGGTACATCTCACTCTCTCCACTTAAATTCACAGCCTGTCCTGCCGCCTCATCATACATTAAAAAATTTGGAGGTAGTTGAAAACTAGCTACCGGGTCACTAGGTTGCATGAGAGTGTCCATGGACGCATTCAAATCCATCATCTGTTGGCTTGACGCTACCCTAAAGTCTTCCAACGACTGTTCCAGACTAGACATGGGTTGTGAAGGGCTTTCAGTAAAAGATTCAAAGTTGTTTGGATTCTGAAAATTCCCAAAAGGCTGTGTAGAAGCAATGTCTAGGGAAGGTGCAAAAGTTGGGTAGGACAGGTAGGAATTGAATGGTTGGACAGGGGTAGGATCGACAGTTGGATAAGAAGGTGAATGAAATTGTTGATCCCAAGAATTTGAAGTGGTGAAAGGAGTGAAAGATCGGCTACGGGTTTGTTCAATACGTTCAGCGATGGACAAAGGACGACTTGCAAAAGGGGTATCAACATAAGCGGGTGCGGGAGGTTGAAAAGGTTGATACGAAGTGGAATGAAGAGTGCAAGTGTTTGTCCTAGACGCTGCTATGCGATCTTTCAGTGAAACTTTGGGCATGGAGGGATCGTTGGAGGTTCGGCCAAAGCAAGAACCGTAAGAAGTAATGTCTGGTTGTGGGTACCAAAGTTCGGCAAGAGTTTTTCGAGGTGGGGTACCCATGATATGAAGAGAGAGAGAAAAAGGTAGAGAAAATGAGGGGGAAAAAATGTGATATATAAATATATTTTTTTAGTTATTAAAAGAATGAAATATACACAAAAAAAATATGGACAAAAACAATCACGACACAAAAATACCACACACCTAATCGGTCTAGGGTTCACCTAGGTCAACTAGACCTGCTCCAGAACTTGATTGTCGAAGTAAAACTGTGTCGAGAAACAGGCTCAAGATACACTGATCACGAGGCCAGGTAAGTGCAGAGATAAGGGACGGTTTTCCAACGCTTTCGCGAAGTTCCTTAATTAGCGGTTTCGCCGTTAACACTTTCCTAGACACCCCGTAAACAATATACCGTTAAGCAAGGTTCTAAACACAGTTAACTTCTCCTAGTGAGCGCGAAGTCCTTAAGGCTTAAAGTCTAGTTTCTTTTAAATTTTGTGCGGGTAAACGTTATGCTCAAGTTTGTGATTTGTGGGCCACGGAAAATGTGATGAAATCCTTTACCGTATGTTGTGGGGTTCGCTTGCCCTTAAGTCCGTATTAATTGATCCAATGCACAATTCAATAAAAATTCTATAAAGAATCAAAAAATTGTTTTTTTTTTAGTTTAAGCGCGGCACTGCAACAAATACGGGTTAGTCAATTTTTAGCGTTTGCTAGCGAACTTGCAAAGAATCCTGCAAAGAATAGTATATTGGATGCGTCGGATTTGAGAAGAAGGTGTTAGTAAAATACGTACCGTTAAATTTTGGGTTAGGAAACCCCCGTTGAATCAAATCCGGTAAGCTTGAAAAGTTCGCTTGCGCGGGTCAAACTACCCGGATCTTTGGCACTGTACTTTGCAATCACCGTAGCTTTGAATGCACACTTTGCTCCCCACAATCGCAGTTTGCAAATACGCAAAAATCTGCACACTTGCCCACAAAAATGATCAAAAAAAAAGAATATTTTTTTTAAAATATATACAAAAAGAATATTAACCCGAATAACAAGAAAGAAAATACGCTACCGTCTCCCCGGCAACGGCGCCATTTGATCACACGCTTTTGGCGTGTCGGATTTTCAAAGAATTAAAGTATAACCGCGATCAGGACGGTGTCACTATGCAGCTAGCCGGTTGATCACGGGTCGGTCCACAGGGAGATGGTTGTATTTCCGTTCTTGTCTTAGACGAGTCAATAAAGAATTTGTGTATGAGTTGTTCGATTCTATCCTAAGTGTATTATTTGCAAGTATAAAGTTGTTAAGAAAAAGATACGAGATTATAAGCTAAAGAAATCCGTACTCAAAACCTTTGAGCCGAATCTTGACCAATTGAAGCTAGAGCAATCGGCAACAACGTGGATTAGGGGATTTAAGCGCGGTATTCGTGGAATACGGCTTATTTACCCTTGTCCTTCCGTTCTTGTCTCTTGCTTTCGCCTCCGGCCAAACCGAACGCAACCGGTCGCGGTTAGGAATCACCGTTACCTTGTCAGGGTACGGTGCCTAACGGAGCGCTTGCGTATGGTTTGGGCGGAGTTCAATGGAAAATACGGGAAAAGGAAATGGGCAAAGAAACATTAACTTATAATACCGTATTTGTTTCTTAACAAAGATAATTACAACATTCACAATATGAACAAAAGAGAGCAAAAGAAAAGAACAAAGAAAAGAAAAGATTACAAGTAATTAAAGTGCATGGAATTAAATTGCAAGTAAGTAAAGCAAGAATGAAAAATGCAAGTAATAAATAAGCAATAAAAAGAACAAGAAAGTAATTACAAGAACATAGAACTAAAGACAAGCATGTGATCAATAGCCAACCCTTAAACTTGCAAGCTCAATGAAGAGGTTGCAAGATCAAGAGAAGGGTAGAGAACGCATGTGAAGTGAAGAACTAGTCCCGTGAGAAAATACGACCCTTGAGATCAATAACTAACCCTTAACCATTCAAGCTCAATGAAGAGGTTGAATGATCAAGAGAAAGCAAGAATCTCAAGGGGAAGAAGAAACACAAGAGAATGATACAAAAAGCCCTCATCTTCATTGATCTCCCACTCAAAAAGCTCTCACTACAATTTTCATGGAAAAAGAATGAAGAAGAAGAAGAAAAAGACTAAATCCTAAAAAGAAAGAAGAACAAAAGAATGACCCTAAGGCTTGGCAAGTTCTGCTGTATTTATAGGCAGGGAAATGAAACCCTAGGGCAACCACCAGAACATATGTACAAAGACAAAACTGCCCCTGAAAGACGACCCCCAACGGCGCCAGTACGGCCGCGGATCCGCGGCCTGAACCCCACTTTGGCCGCGGATCCGCGACCCTATAGGTGAGTTAGGGCATGGGTTTTCTTGTGGTCCCCTGGTTTGCTGTCCTCTGTTCTCTGGTTCATATATTTTCTGAAAATACTTCCACATTTCATCCAGAATTTCTGTTGAGGGAAAGGTGGACTTTTTGTCAAGATTTGGAATGATTGCCTCGAGCTCCGCGTAGATCTCTTGGATTTTGTGCTACCATTGAGCCTTGTGCATGAGAATGATATTGATTTGATATTTTGTCTTCCTAAACTGGTATCTGGCAACATACGGATGAAGAGAGGAGACCGTGTTTTATCTGTGGTTGGCAGGAACCCGGATTTTGTCGTGTTTTCCATGAATTTCACCGTTTTAGAACCGAGAACCTGTATCCTGCAAATATGTAACAAACACGGATTAAAAGCACCTACCTATAAGAAACCGAGCGTAAGAATGGGCGGTATAAAATGCAGTATTCTGTGATGAACAACGACCCGTACTCACCTCGGTCTAGCTACATGCGACACCGTTCTGATTGCGGTTAACTACAAAAACACACTCTTTCGAACCAATCAAATGGCGCCGTTGCCGGGGATACGTGCGTAATTTTTTATTCTTAAAATTTGTGTTGAATTCTTAGACGAGTCATATCATTATTAAAACAAAACTGCAAATTGCATATTTAACGATTTGTGTGTGAATTGTGCGACGGAATCTGGAGTCACGGACTTGAGAAAACAGGAGATCTAGGGTTCCGAACATCTCTGGTATATTTCTTAACTCCTTCTCTCTCCTCTAAATCCAATAAAATCTATTTTCTGCAGGATTCTTTGCAAAATCGCGCCGCAAAAACAAATTCTTTTTTCAAAAGTTTTGTGATTGGTTTTGTTTCGCATATTTTAATACGGACTTTAAGGGGCAAAGACCAAATCAAGATTAGGTGGGGATTTCATCACCCTTCCTAAGCCCCACAAATCACAAACCGAGTATATAGATCAACCCTTCATTAATTTAAAAAATATCTAGACCAGACTCTAAGGACTGTCGCGCTCAATAAGGACAGAGGAAGGTCGTGGGTAATTTATCGTTTATCCGCATTACTTTTGTAGTGCCTAGGTAAGTGTGACAAAGGCTAGTGGTTTTTAATTAGGCCCACGACGTGGTTCCTTCCCACTTACCTGGCACTTACCTGGCTACAAGGGTAGTACGGAGGCGGTAGAGGATTGATCCTGCGGCTTGTCCTTTGGAAGTCTACGAGCGGTCTAGAGACTGGACCTAGGTGACCTTAGTTCTAGGGTTGCTTGTGCATCTTAGGGAGATTTGTCTTGAGTCCCACTTTTTCAAAACAAGCCAATTTTTAAATCACACACGCTGCCACTTGCACTAAACCCGCTTAGTGCATGCTCGGCTGGACACGGGATCCTAGTGCCCGTCTTGTCCGCGTTCCTGCTATCGACGCCGAAGAAGGTACTTCTTCATCTTCTTTTCCCCCACCACACACCACATCGACCGTGATGGACGACACTCCATCTAATTATAACACCACTCTGCCACCGCCCGCAGGTGAGCAGAATCCACTGCGCATCTCTCTCCAAGAGAGATGTTATCCTATTCGTGGTCCTCTTCCTACTTGTCTATCTCTTCCACCACCTAACGGAGATAATTTCGAAATTAAACCCCACTACATCAATCTGCTGCCTAAATTTCACGGGCTTGAGTCGGAAGACGCGTACGTTTTCATCACCAAATTCGAAAACGTATGCGCAATGATGGGTACTTCACAATTGACTTTAGATGCCATGCGCTTACGTCTTCTCCTATTCACACTGTGCGACTTGGCAGAAAAATGGCTTTATAATACTTCCGCACACTCTATCACTAATTGGGATGAATTCGTCGTAGCATTTCTTAAGAAGTTTTACCCAAATCATAAGACTACACATGTTAGGAGCGAGATCAACCAGTTCACCCAGCTTCCCAATGAACCATTTTGGAAGTGCTTTGAACGTTTCAAAGATCTGCTTGTCCAATGCCCCCATCACGGAATACAAAGATGGGATTTATGTCGGATTATATATAAGGGCATTAATCCAGCGACAAAGCAGATGCTTGAAACAATGTGTCAATGCAATTTCATGTCTAAAGATGACGGTGAAGCTTGGAAATATTTGGAAGACCTCGCTGAACACACGTTGCAGTGGGAAAGCGTAAGACCACCTACAACTAAGGGAGGTCTTCACCAGCTCGACGTTTCCATCGCAGTAAAAGCCGAAATGGCAGCGATGCAAAAGAAACTCGATTCTATTGAGAACAAACTTTCATCAGTCTCCCTAAATCAGGTCACGCTTCCCAAGACTGTCTGTGGTTGCTGTTTGGATCCTTCACACCTAACGGAAGAATGTCCTATGAATGCATCGTTTCAAGCTAATGCTATTTTTCAGCAGCAACCTAGAAACGACCCTTATTCTTCCACGTAAATCAAGGATGGAGGAATCATCCTAACTTTGCTTGGAATCAAAACCAACAAAGCAATTATCAAAGACCTCCTCCACAGCAACCACAACCACAGAATCAGCCCCCCTTTCAGTCACAGAATTTCCAAAATCCGGCCAACATTTCTACACCACAAGTGGCCGGTATTGACAACTCACTTGCACAAACTTTGGATATGTTCATGAAACAATCCATGCAAAATTCGGCTGAGATGAGGTCCTCTATTGATGCCCTAACGAAAAACTCCTCCTCCCATGGTGAGAGTATTAAATCAATAGAAAACCAAATCGCACAGTTAAACGCCGCAATGAGTGCGAGAGAGAAAGGGAAGCTCCCATCTCAACCCTTACCGAATCCTGGCCATTCACAAAGTCATAATGTGAATGCCATTACTACGTTGAGATCGGGGAGAGTGCTGAATAACCGAGTGGGTGAGCAATTTGATGATAGCGACACATTTGATACCCCTTCTTCTTCTTCTTCCCCTAATTCGTCTAGTTTCCCACCTTAGTCCGAGCCTATTCTCCGTTTTCCCCAAGGCTCGAACATTTCGCCAAATTTATCTAAGTCGATGCCCACTCCAATTTTGGGATCGAATCCGTCGCCACAGTCTTCTCCACAAACGTTGGACCCAAAACTTATTGATCAAGCACCTTATCCAAACAGGTTGAAGGGCAACAGACCAAGTCCACAAATGGAGAAGATTGTGGAAATTTTTAAGCAAGTTAACATAAACATTCCTCTCCTAGATGCTATTCAACAAGTTCCGTCATATGCGAAAATCTTAAAGGACTTGTGCACTAGGAAGCGAAAAGTTCAAGTACCTAAAAAAGTTTTCCTTGCGAGTAATGTGAGCACTGCTTTTACACAACAACTACCCAAGAAACGAAAGGACTCTGGAAGTCCTACAATTTCAATTTCTATTGGGGGTAAAAATATTAATCGTGCTCTATCGATCTAGGTGCCAGTGTTAACTTGCTTCCGTATTCTGTGTATGAGCAATTAGGGATCGGAGAGTTAAAACCTGCGCATTGCACTCTTCAGATGGCCGATCGATCTATCACCCAACCTAGGGGTGAGCTAGAGGATGTGTTAATCAAAGTCGGGGAATTCATATTTCCTGTGGACTTTATCGTTATTGATACACAACCTGTGGCAAACCCACGCAATCAAATCCCGGTGATACTCGATCGACCCTTTTTGGCCACTTCCAACGCGGTAATCAATTGTAGAAACGGCTCTATGACCCTATCCTTTCAGAAGAAGTCAATTGAGCTTAACATTTACAAGTTGGGAAGTGAACCCTCCGAACCCTATGCTCATGTGTGTTCTGTCGAATTAATGGATGTCGACAGCAGCGAATTTGATCAACCTCATGATACAGACTCTTTTCATATGTGTTGTTTGACCCAACCATTTACTCATCCACCGAGTTGTCCGGGTCAACATCTAATGAGAAACTTTTTATAGAGTCTGACAATCACCCCATTTTTTCTGATGACATTATTTTTCGGGGTATCGATGAAAACTTTGAGCAAATTTTCGCTGATGAACTCGCATTTTTACAAGACACGGGTGTTGAGATGAATCAACTCCAAGATGAAGAAATTGGACCTCCACCCCCTCTTTTGGACAATCATGACAATGCGAGTAATCCATCATTACTATCACTGTGTCGTCTCTCCAAATTGAGACGCAATCCTTTTCCATTACACCTCTTGTCACCTCCCCACTTCTTCACGTCAATAGGTGACATGTTCTTCCACCAACCTTGGTGCTTCATTGATAAAATTTTTGAATGGTTGGTGTTGACCTTCGGTCTTTGCAAAGCTTGGCATTGACCAATAACCTTGACCCCCTCGTATGATTTTAAAAGATTAAAATTGTTTAACTCAAGTTTGGGGGAGGGGTGGTATATTTTGGCTCTTGAAAGAAAATGATTTTTACAAAATTGTGAGCCTAAAATAAGTTTGGGGGAGGATTTTCACTTTCATATATTATTGCCCCCATTAATAATTTCCTCCCAAGTCTACAGGTTTTTTGAGCTTAACGGATGACATCAGTGAGGACACTGCTGTAAACAGGTTTGGGGGAGGTTTGTGCTTACTTACACATCAATTTGCATCATACTTTGCATAAGCACAACATTTTCAAAAGAAATTTAAATTTTTTTCTTTTATAACAAAAGAATAGAAAGTGAAACATTACATCCAAAAGATAGGAATAGTTTAAGAAAACCAAGAAAATTAGAAGTTTTCTTATACGAACTAGTAATAAGTAGTTATGAGCTGTTGTCCCAAGGGTTAGTAAGATGAAGGAAGTCACTAATCTGAGAATAAAAATAGGTCTGAAAAATAGTTTCTATTCTGGAAGTCAAACATTTGAATGTTGATACCCTACTATATGCACTTACACACGTCTTGAAACTCGGGATAGTAGAGGATACCTTGAAATGCTCTTGCCTAAAAGCCAAAGTATGAAGGAAATAAAAAAAATGAAGAAAATATAAAAATGGTGAAAAGAAAAAAAAAATGAACACTGGTTTTTTTATCGCCAAGGCAGCAATAAAAAAATATAGCGAGGATGCCTCTTCACCTAGTGCCCTAAGGACAACTGGTCTGGGAGTCACTGCTAAGCCTTAGGTGGTGCAAGACGAGGAAAATATTATCACCAAATCAGCAAGCGCATGAGTAATCGGTCGGTTAGTACCTCAAGAAGTATTAACGGTCGCATGAAAATGTATGAGCAAATCTTTAATATTCATCAAATTAAAAAGTACTGAGGAAGATAGACAAGAGTATGATAGCTTGAATTGAATTCTCCGAGTGTAGGGATGTTCTTTACACACACGTGGGGTTATATGATCAATGTTTGGATGAAAGGTAGGAATGAATAATAAAGACGATGTTTTATTGAGGGATGATATGATTTCTAACATTTTTTCATGACTATTAAGATAGGGCTCATGACAACTGAAAAGCTAGTATAGTTGGAAACTCTTCTTTTCAAAGTATTTCTTTTATGGTTCTTGTCTTTATATGTAAATTTCACCATCTCTCTTTGGTTATAGGATTTTGTGGGTGTAATCCGCTGAAAACCCTCAGGAGACAACATTCCTCCTACTAGGGACACCTAGAGGTTTAACGGCTTGTTGCACGTGCTCAGTGCAATCGAGTCTGCCTACGAAAGTGTGCTTAGTTTTCTCCTTTCTTTTTCTCCTCTTGAATAAACAAGTTTGCTCGGGACGATCAAAGATAAGTTTGGGGGTATTTGTTCAGTCGATAAAACTGTACATTTGTAGTACATTTTTCCTACCATTTTTATATTAAAAAAGGACTTTAATATGATATATTATACATATGAGGGTTTATGTGTAAAAACATTATTTTCCATGTGTTAATATATTTTTATTATCATTTGGTAGGAAAATGTATGCAAATAATATTATTGACCTAATCCTAGTAGAACAAAGTCTACTAAAATCTTATTTGAGTTGTTATGCAGAATATTTCCAAGTTGTGCAGAATTTTCCAAGGCTAGAATCAAGCAAATCAAGTTGTTGAAGAAATCTTGCCAAATTAAGAAGCAAACTTGGAGACCAAGTCTGGAAGCAACCGAGAAAAGATTTTCAGATTCTGAGGATTCCTAGGATTGCCACATGTCACCAGATGAAAGCCCAAGAAAAAGAATCAAATGATCCCTACCCTTGAGCGCGGATCCGCGGCCAAACCCACCATTGGGCCGCGGATCCGCCGCAATTTAAGGGAGATAGAGTGCAAGATTTTGGGAGATTGATAACTGATGAATTTTACCAACTTTTCAACAATAATATTCTGGGTTTGCACTATAAAAAGGTACCGAGAGCCTCTTGGAAAAATCATCAAGCCGAAGAGATCACGAAGCCCCTGACGCTCACGCATCCAGGCTGATCATCAACTGTTCATCTACCTCCTTAGGAAAGATCGAGAAGCAACTAGTTTGTAATCATTTTCTACGGAATAAAAGTGTAGATTGTTCAGTTGATTAATAAAGGTAGTTATTTTATTCTTTTGCATTTTACATTATGTTTTCCCTCTCTTTCTTTTCATCTTCTTCTCCCAACATGCGCGAGTAATTCTCCTCTTGTTAGGGTGCGTAGGATTAGGGTAGGCTAATGGACGATGAAAATAACTAAACTCTTTTTAAGTCCTATAAAGTTTAGGAACTTTATCAAAAGAATCATTAACATCCTAATCGGGCGCGCTAGCAATTCTTTGCTAGTTCCGACCGCGATTAGAGATTTGATTAATGATTGTTTTGGTAAATGCTAGATATGAACGGAGTTCCGTGTCGAGATAAGGGTTAAGAGTGGGATTCCTTTTCCCTCCGGAAACCCTAATCTACACGCATCACTGTCGTTCTAGTTCTAAATCTATTAATGGATAAAGGGTAACTTTTAATTAATCGTTCATAACTACTAAATCTTAACGAACCCTACAAGCCCTCTTATTATATTTAATTACATCTTTAAAATAATCTAGATCTATATTTTACAATCTTGTTTAACGTAGATCTAGAAATCTTTCTATAAAATTCTTTATCCCTCCTCTCTTTCTCAACACATCTAAAGCAAGAATAAAAGGTTCAACGTTTCCCTGAGGACGACCCGTACTCACCTCGGTCTAGTTACATGCGACACCGTTCTGATTGCGGTTAACTACAAAAACACACTCTTTCGAACCAATCAAGCCCTATCGTAATAGTCATGAAAAAATGTTAGAAATCACATAACCCCTCAATAAAATATCGTCTTATTCTTCATTCCTATCTTTTTTCCAAACATCGATCATATAACCCTACGTGTGTGTAAAGAACATCCCTACACCCGGAGAATTCAATTCAAGCTATCATACTCTTGCCCACCAGCCTCAGTACTTTTTAATTAATGAATATTTAAATGAATTTGCTCACACACTTTCATGCGACCGTTAATACTTCTTGAGGTACTAACCGACCGATTACTCATGTGCTTACTTATTTGGTGTATTTTCCTCGTCTTGCACTACCTAAGGCTTAGCAGTGATTCCCAGACCAGTTGGCCTTATGGCACTAGGTGAAGAGGCACCCTCGCTATATTTTTTTTATTGCTGCCTTGGCGATAACAAAACCAGTGTCCATTTTTCTCACCATTTTATATTTTATTAATTTTTTTTATTTCCTTCATACATCGGCTTTAAGACAAAAGCATTTCAAGGTATCTACTATCCCGGGCTTCAAGACGTGTGTAAGTGCGAATAGTAGGGTATCAACGTTCAAAATGTTTGGCTTCCAGAATAGGAACTATTTTTCAGACTTATTTTTATCCTCAGATTAGTTACTTCCTTCATCTTACTAACCCTTGGGACAACGGCTCATAACTACTTATTACTAGTTCGTATAAGAAAACTTCTAATTTTCTTGGTTTTCTTAAATTTTTCTAATCTCATGGATGTAATTTTTCACTATCTATACTTTTATTATCTTATTTATGTACAAAAAATGTTTAAATATTAAATATTTTTATATTTTGAAAATTTTAAATTTTTATGGGTTTTGAAAATTTTAAATTTTTATAGGTTTTTAAAGAAATGTTTTGTGCTTATGCAAATGATATGCAAATGATATGCAAATGATGCAAAAATAAGCACAAACCTCCCCCAAACTTGTTTTCAACAGTGTCCTCACTGTTGCCAACCGCTATATCTACAAAACCTGTAAGCCTGGGAGGAATTTATTAGTGGGGGAAAAATATATAAGTGAAGATCCTCCCCCAAACTTATTCTTTTCACTCACCTCCATTCAAAAAGATGATGCGATGATATACAGGATATGGAAGTGAGACGGAGGAATTTTAATCAAGATAAAATGGCTCCTGTAAGAACAGGAGCTCCTCCGTGGGGTCAGTGGAAAAATACGGCTTTAGTCTATGTCCATTCATTTTTAAAAATGTGCCGTTTTTAACATTTTCTACTTCTACTGCCCCGTACGGGTATACAGACCGCACAATAAAAGGTCCCTTCCACCGAGATCGAAGCTTACCCGCGTGAAGGTGTAGTCGTGAATCATAAAGAAGGACTTGCTGACCAGGTGTAAATGTTTTCCTCAAAATGTTTTTATCATGAAAAACCTTAGTCCTATTCTTTACGATTACAGTGTTATCATAAGCTTCATCGCGGAGTTCGCTTAGCTCATTTAATTGCAACTTCCGAAAGTTGCAGGCTTGGTTTAAGTCAAAGTTGATTTCTTTAATAGCCCATAATGCTTTATGCTCTATCTCGACTGGCAAGTGACATGCCTTCCCAAACACTAACCTATATGGAGACATTCCTAGGTCGGTTTTAAATACAGTTCGGAATGCCCAAAGAGCATCCGTCAGTTTGGTCGACCAATCTTTTCTATTCTTAGCAACAGTCTTCTCCAGAATTTGTTTGATCCGTTTATTCAAAATCTCAGCCTTTCCGCTCGTTTGGGGATGATAGGGTGTAGAAAGTCTGTGGTTGATTCCGTATTTCCGCATCAAAGTCTCGAAAGACCTGTTGCAGAAATGTGTCCCGTTATCGTTAATGATAGCGCGTGAGTGCCCAAATCACGAAAAGATGTTTTCTTTTAAGAACTTAATAACAACCTTCTGGTCATTAGTGCGACATGGAATGGCTTCAACCCACTTCGAGACGTAATCAACCGCAAGCAGTATGCACAAATTCCCAAAGGAGTTGGGAAAGGGACCCATAAAGTCAATGCCCCAAACATCGAAAATTTCAACCACTAAGATGGGTTGCTGGGGCATTTCATTTCTCCTGGAAATTCTACCCGTGTGTTGACATTGTGTACAGGTTTTGTAATAATCAAATGTGTCCTTGAACAAGGTCGGCCAATAAAAACCGCATTGCAAAACCTTCTCCGCCGTCTTTCTAGGACCGAAGTGACCCCAACAGGCCTGATCATGACTAAAAGATAGAACACTCTTGAACTTCTCATTCGGGACACACCGGCGAATGATCTAATCAGGACAATACTTAAACAGATATGGATCATCCCAGTAAAAGTGTTTTACTTGGGATAGGAAACGGTGTTTGTCCTGTTTTGACCAATCGCTGGGTATCAGTCCCGTGACAAGATAGTTCACAATATCCCTGAACCAAGGTTCATTGGATACGCTCAAGAGTTGTTCATCCGGGAATGAATCATTGATCGGCAGGATCACGGGGGAAGAAGAGATGCGTGAAAGATGGTCGGCTACAACGTTTTCACATCCTTTCTTATCTTTGATAACAAGATCAAATTCTTGTAATAAAAGGATCCAACGTATTAGCCTACCTTTTGCATCTTTCTTCGCCAAAAGATGTTTCAAGGCAGAATGGTCTGTGTACACAATTATTGGTGAGTCAATCAAGTAAGGCCTGAATTTTTCTAGTGCAAATACAACCGCCAAAAGCTCTTTTTCAGTAGTTGTATAATTGATTTGTGCATCATTCAGGGTCTTACTCGCATAATAGATCACGTGTGGCATCATTTCAATGTGTTGTCCTAAGACCGCACCTACTGCAAAGTCTGATGCATCACACATAAGCTCAAAGGGGTAGTCCCAATTTGGAGACGATAGAACGGGGGCTGTAGTGAGGGAGTGTTTGAGTGAGTCGAATGCTGCCTCACAATCCGAGTCAAAGTGGAAGGTCGTATCCTTGGCCAAGAGAAGAGTTAAGGGTCTAGCAATTTTTCTAAAATCCTTAATGAATCTCCTATAAAAGACCGCATGGCCAAGAAATGATCGAATATCCTTGACGCTTTTGGGATGAGGAAGGTTTTGAATGACATCTATCTTAGCTCTGTCAACCTCAATGCCTTTCCGTGAAATAACATGTCCAAGCACAATTCCCTTTTGGACCATGAAATGGCATTTTTCCCAATTCAAGGTTAAGTTCTTCTCTATGCAACGAGTAAGAACCGCGTCAAGATTCGTTAGGCAGTCGGAAAAAGAGTCTCCGAAAATCGAGAAATCGTCCATGAAAATCTCCAAAAAATTCTCGACCATGTCAGAGAATATCCCCATCATACACCGCTGAAAGGTAGCGGGAGCATTGCATAACCCAAAGGGCATGCGTCTATAAGCAAACGTACCAAAAGGACAAGTAAAAGTGGTTTTATCTTGATCCTTTTTGGCTATGGAGACCTGATTATAGCCAGAGTATCCGTCCATAAAGCAATAATACGCACGTCCAGCTAAGCGTTCCAGCATCTGATCAATGAAAGGTAGAGGAAAGTGGTCTTTCCTCGTAGCGGCATTGAGTTTTCTGTAATCAATGCATACACGCCATCTAGTTTGGGCGCGTGTCTGAATCAACTCATTTGCCTCATTGGTAATAACAGTGATGTCGGATTTCTTAGGGACGACATGTATTGGACTCACCCATTGGCTATCGGAGATTGGGTATATAATACCATTATCAAGGCATTTGACGATCTCTTTCATCACCGCTTCCTTCATGACGGGGTTCAACCGTCTCTATGGTTCTCGAGTTGGTCTGGCATCATCCATCACATGTATATGATGTTTTACAATCAAGGGACTAATCCTTTTGATGTCCGCCATGGTCCAACCAAACGCCTCCCTATTAGATCTCAATACCGATAAAAGTGCATTCTCTTGCTCTGATGCTAAAGAAGCGGAAATGATAACCGGTAAAGACTCATTCTCACCTAAATATGCATGTTTAAGATGAGAAGGTAAAATTTTAAGATCTAAAGCTGGCGGAGAAATAATAGAAGGTGGGATCATCGAGTGATTTTCGGAGTCACCAAGAAGCTCATAGCCTGTAAAAGATACAGACTCGGATGGTGATGAGTCAGGAGTGTCGGACTCAAGCGTGGAAATGGTGTCCTCACTAAGATCATGTGCCAGGTCAAAAAGTGATGTGGTAGTGTCATCGAGATCTGTAAAGCAAAGTTCCTCAACTCGGCAACTTTTGGGAGCAATCTCATGGACAGAGCACACATCAAGGATATGAGCAGAGGGTTCTGATGGCTGACTTCCAATTTTGTAGATGTTTAGTTCAATGGTCATATTTCCAAATGATAAGTTCATTGAACCATTTCTACAGTTAATGACAGCATTGGAAGTGACAAGGAATGGTCAACCCAAAATCACCAGAATTTGGCTCCGGGGGTTCGCTACAGGTTGTGTATCAAGAACAATGAAATCTACAGGGAATACAAATTCCCCGACCTTTATCAACACATCCTCTAGTTCACCTCTAGGTTTGGTGATTGAACGGTCTGCCATTTGGAGAGTGCAGTGAGCTGGTTTCAACTCTCCAATCCTTAACTGCTCATAGACAGAATATGGAAGTAGGTTAACACTTGCGCCAAGGTCTAAAAGAGCACGGTTGATGTTTTTACCCCCATAAATTGATATCGTAGGATATCCTGGGTCCTTACGTTTTTTTGGTAGCTGAGGGATAAAAGCAGTGCTAATGTTATTAGACATGAAGACCTTCTTCGGCACTTGAGTCTTCTTCTTCCTAGTGCACAAGTCCTTAAGAATTTTTGCATAAGCGGGGACTTGTTGAATTGCATCTAGGAGAGTGATGTTGATGTTAACCTGTTTGAACATTTCCATAATTTTCTCCATATGTGGACTCGATTTGTTAGCCCTTAACCGATTCGGGTAAGGTGCTTTAGCAATGAGCGCTGGGTCCATCATAGGAGAAGGAAGTAGGGGTAGACGTGATCCCAAAAGAGGAGTGGGGATCGTCTATGGAGAACTAGAAGGGCTATACTGAGGTGTCGAGCCTAGTGGGAAATGGAGAATAGGCTCGCGAGAAGGTGGCGGGGTAGAAGAACAAGGATTAGAAGTAGAAGTGTGTGTGTGAGGAAAGGTCTCAGCCGGGGTGTTATTGATAGGATTTTCAATATCATCAATTCCTTTCCCGACATGGTTATTCAGCACTCTTCCTGATCTCAACGTTGTGACGACATTTACATTGTAATGCCCAGGATTTGGTAGGGGTTGAGACGGAAGTTTTCCTTTTTCTCTCGCACTCATTTCGGCTTTAAGTCGTGCAATTTCAGCTTCCATCGATCTGATACTCTCAGCTTGGGACGCTGAGTTTTTCTTTATCTCACTGACGGAAGATCTAACCTCAGCCGATACCTCTATGAAATTTGACAAGAGTGATTTCATGGTTTGAGTGAATTGAGAGAATTCGTCAGAACAGGTCATCTGCATAGGATTAGACGGTGCAGGAGTGTTGACCTGGTTTTGGAAATTTTGTGACTGGTAAGGGTGCTGAGTGAGTTGAAGTGGTTGCTGTTGTGGAGGAAGAGCCCTTTGGAATTGATTCGGGTTTGGAACCGTGTTTTGAGATTGGGATTGGTTCCAAGCAAAGTTCGGGTGATTCCTCCAACCCTGATTGTACGTGGAAGAATATGGATTTTTTCGAGGTCTTTGAAATGCGGCATTTGTATGCTCGTGACCTTGAAATGGAGAGTTTAATGGACATTCTTCTGTTAAGTGAGAAGGATCAGAACAGCACCCACATACGGTTTTGGGGAGCGACATTTGGTTTAGGGGGGCTGCTGAAAATTTATGTTCCATAGCATCGAGCTTCTTTTGCATTGATGCCATCTCAGATCGAACACCTATGGACACATCTATTTGGTATACGCCAACCCTAGACGATGGCTGGGTTCCACTCTCCCACTGTAAGGATTTTTCAGCGAACTCTTCTAAAAATTTCCAAGCTTCTCCATCATCCTTGGTCATAAAGGTGCCTTGACACATATTTTCAAGGTTTTATTTAGTGGTAGGGTTAATGCCCTCATATATGATTCGGCAAAGATCCCATCTCGGGATGCCGTGATGTGGGCATTGAACCAAAAGATCCTTGAATCGTTCAAAGCATTTTGAGAATAGTTCAGTCGGAAGTTGGGTGAATTGATTTAGTTCGCTACGAATTAGAGCTGTCTTTTGCATAGGGTAAAATTTCTTAAGGAATGCCGCAAAGAATTCTTCCTAATTCGTAATGGAATGTGCGGTAGTGTTATATAGCCACTTCTCGGCTATATCGCACAAGGTAAATGGAAGAAGTCGTAGACGCATAGCATCCACAGAAAGTTGTGACGTACCCATCATCGCGCATACATTTTCAAATTTGGTGATAAAGACGTATGCGTCTTCAGTCTCGAGACCGTGGAATTTGGGTAGAAGGTTGATGTACTGGGGTTTAATCTCAAAATTATCCCCGTTGGCTGGTGGAATGGATAAGCAGGTCGAGAGAGGACCTCGCAAAGGATAGCACCTCTCTTGGAGAGAGATGCGGGGTGGATTCTGCGCACCAACGGACGGCGGCAGAATAGTGGTAAAGAGGTTCGATGGAGATGGATCCATCGGTGTGGGTGTGGTGGTTGGTAAAAGAGAGGTATATGGAGAAATACCGACTTCGGAGTCGATCGGGGGAACGCGGACAAGTCGGGCACTAGAATCCCGTGTCCAGCCTATCTTGCACTAAAATGGGTTAGTACAAGTGGCAGCGTGACTTATAATTAGGGGACATGAATGAATGCGGTGTTTGTTTTGAAAAATGATACGGATTTTTGAAAATATGATGCGATCACAACAAATGCAACAAGCAACCCTAAAATCTAGTGGTCACCTAGGTCAAAGCTCTAAACCGCTCCTAACTGCCAAAAGACAAGTCGCAGGATCAATCCTCCCCTGCCTCTTTTTCTCTCCTGTGGCCAGGTAAGTGCCAGGTAAGTGGGAGGTTCTCCATTACGTAAGTAGTAGGCCTAATTAA
This sequence comes from Agapanthus africanus, assembly GCA_030015575.1. Taxonomy (NCBI): domain Eukaryota; kingdom Viridiplantae; phylum Streptophyta; class Magnoliopsida; order Asparagales; family Amaryllidaceae; genus Agapanthus; species Agapanthus africanus. Next base: position 370,686,605 of record JASDDO010000008.1, read on the forward strand.
GTAACTACTAGCCTTCGACACACTTGCCTTAGACACCACAAAAGAAACGCGGATAAACAATGGATTACCCACGACCTTCTTCTGTCCTAAGTGAGCGCGACGGTCCTTAGAGTCGTCTTTAGATCTTTTTTAGTTAATGAGGGTAATGCGGATGCAAGTTTGTGATTTTTGGGGCCTAGGAAGGGTAATGAACTCCCTACCTAATCTGGATTTGGCCGTGCCCCTTAATGTCTGTATTAATATGCAAACAACCACAAAAATAAAAAACACGCACAATATATTTTGCTTTTTGCGGAGCTGCGATTTTTGCAAAGAAGCCTGCAACAAATTGTTAATTGGAGCAGATGAGGAAGGAGATAAGAAAGTTTTAGAGGACCTGAGAGAAATTTGGTACTGAGATGCTCCTGAACTGCCGCGATTCCGCCGTGGGAGTCAAGTAATGCCACGGTTCTGCTGCACCTCAAGCTCCACTCTGCACAATAATTTACCAGAGCGCTCCTGATCACTTCCTTAGCTCTCTGGAATTCTCTAAATATTTTTCCAATTGCACAGCAAGCTCCAGATTTCCTTGCAATTAATCACAACAACTCGTTTAGTGTTTTGCACGAGTTTTGATCTCAAAATTTTAGATGGAATAAACTTTTCAACTCAAATTTCAAAAAATTGAACAAATTAGCACACGATCCCCGGCAACGGCGCCATTTGATTGATTGAGTTCTTTGTGTGTCGGTATTTAGAAGATGAATAGAATTCACAATCAAAGAATTATTTGACCGCAATCAATAACGTTGTCGAATTGTAGCGCGTTAGTAAGTGCGGATCGTCCACAGGGAGCGTCCGATTCGTTCATATTTGTTTTGTTTTGAATTGAAAACTTAATAGAAAAGAAAAGCAAACGATTCAAGATTTATATCAATGAATTTCAAGAATCAACTAAATCTAATCAAGAATCAAGAAAGCGTTAAACATCAAGAATCAAGTATCGATAGAATTCCAATCAATTTAGGTTTCAAGATTTGAAGTAAAGCTCGTAGGAATCGATTAGATCGTAGATGTGAAGAAGACTAGAAATTACCGATTCTTATCCATTAACAAATTGATGCTAAATCGATGTAGATTCATCGAGGATCAAGGATCTTGCGAAGAATTAGGGTTCCTCATCCTATCCTTTGTCCTTTCGATGAATCACATTCACTAGATAGCTTCTAGAAAAACGAATGATCAATTGTTGATCTCTAGATCGTGCGAAAGGAATCAAGAACGCATTCACATCGATCTAGATCATCGATCATTCGATTTTCAAGAATTTACAATTATTATAGGACTTAAGAAAACGTTTAAAGATTCGTCAACATCGTCATTCTACAATCGTTTCAATTCCTCCACGAGTGGAGTTTTATTCAAGCATCATCACAAGAACACATTCAAGAATTGAAGATGAATCATAATACTCGAATTGAAATATAAGCAAGTTTAAAGAATCTTCACCTTTATTATATCAACAATTAGTTACAACTCTCAAGAACTACAAGAAGAAGGAACTTTGATCGTCGATTCTAGCGTCCCTCGGCTCCTTGAGTCACGGATCGGCTTGGATCACTTGCTCGATTGAAGATCGGCTCCGCTCCTAAAAGTTTGAAGGCTTCTCGCTTGAATGGTACTCGGGATCTTGAATTTGGTTTTGGATTTTGGAATTAGGGCTACAAGATGTGTCACTCAACTTGTAGGTGGAAGAGGTAGAGATGAAGACTTAATGATGAACAACCCTTAACCTTAGATCTAGGCACCCTTTTATAAGCTTTCATAACCCTAGATCTAGAATTCAAATTTCAAATTTCCCTCCAAAATGAACAACTTTTCCCTCCAAAATGAACCACCTCATTTGAATTTTCTCTCTAAAATGAGGTTATTAGAAAGAATCTTCTAGAAGAAGTTTGTTGGAGGGAATATTCTAGAATGAGGTTGTTACAAGGAGGCTTCTAGAAGAAAGTTGTTATAAAGAGGTTTCTAGAAGAAGTTAGTTGGAGAGAGCCTTCTAGAACTAGGTTGTTAGGCCGAGCCTTCTGGATGAAGCCACGTGGAGTTTCTAGGGAGTTCTGGAAGCTTTGCCATTAGAAATAAGCACATGGGGAAAATCTGCTTCTCTGCTGACGTCATCATGCCGCGGATCCGCGGCGGGAAGCGCCCATTGGCCTTGAATCAATTTCGGGAATTTTACTGCCAGATCACCAGACTTAGACTTGGTGTAATTTTGATCAGCACTTTTGACGATTTGGCTCGGTTTCTGGAATTTCCTGCACAGACTTCGAAACAAGTGTTGCGCTACAAGAATGATGCGATGCCATGATAAACAGTCAATGTCCCTAAAAATGCCGGATTTAGAGTACAAGACAGGTAATTCGGTATTTTACTATTGTTTTGCTAATATGTGAAATATACAAACCGAACACCTCTAGATGAATGCAAAAGATAGAGAAATTGACGTGTTAAAAATACATTAATTTCGACTGATCAATAATACCTGATAATTGATGAGCTGATTGTGATATTTACCCGTACCCAGCTATTGGGATGCCGTACGACGATTTACCGTACGAGCTTTATATTGATGATAGATCCGCACTCATGACTCGAGGATGTCAGATGATATACTGTATCGTACGCGATACTATTGAGGCGGGATCACCGACTATTATATTATATATATACATATCGACTCAGATTTAGGTGGTTTCCATACCCCTCCCGATGGACTTGACTTAGTAGATGTTAGACTAGACCCGAGTCATACCTATTTCAAAACTAACGAATCGGGAATATCTTAAGGACAAGTGAAGGGATTCTACGGGTATTTTAAAAATACGTATCTATTCTTAAAAACACCGTAACCCTTATTTTACGAAAACCCCGATTCTTCTTATTTCAAATGGCACCACTGCATGACATGTACATATTGGTGTATATTCTTCACTGTTGCATTGATTATTTGATTCCGCATCGCATTGCATGTGTTTATTTCTATATTGCAATCATGTTGTTAGGACACCAGCACTATTATCGATGATGCGTATGTTCCACGTACACTTGCTTGCCGGCTCACACACTTCATCATCGATAATTGCCATGTCACTACACAGTAGTATTATTGCATCAGGATATGATCTTGTATGTGCATACCATTATTCCATGTTGCATGATATACTGTTATACTTGCATTTCATTTATATATCACATACTTCATGCTTTCTGATTATGCGCATTTAGATATTTATTTTCATGATATTTCTGGATTTGGAAACCGTGGATAATTTCAAAGGAGAGTATGTACTTATTTGAAAAACCCGGTTTCCTTGATATGATATTTGCGCAGCCACCATAAGATTTATTGGTTCTGATTACATACCCCATACGAGGAGTGTGTGCCGTATGAGGGTACATGGTAGGGCCTGGTATGGTTCCCCTTGGCAAGAGGATCGAAGGATTTTGCCGATTGAGCCTGGAGGTGGGCGAGTACCTACCGGTGATTGTATTTGAGCTCGGCGGATATCCGGAGGATACCGACCGGAGTTGAGAGATGGACATGGGCTGACCCGTGCTGCCGGAGCCGAGGGCCGATACCGCAGACGGAGCCCCATATGGACGAGGATTTACGTGCCGATGCTAGGCACATGTTTCATGATGTTTTCTATGATTTTGATTATATCCTCATATTTACATGCATGATGCTTATTGTCATTGGGTGACAGGTGGACGGATCCACATATATATACAGACCTTGATCACATACAGACTTTTATTACATTGATCATACTTCATTTGTATATATAACAGGGTATGAGGGCGCTGTTATATATACCCTTACACCAATATTAGTGGAATGGGACGCTAATATATTTGTATTGATATCCATTTTGATACTTCATCATATTTACTTCATGAAGACATACCCTATATTTATGACATGTTATTACCTGAGGCACTGGCACGAGTACTTGGCACTGCCTATATGATTAGATGTTACATCGCCACATTATCATGCTTCAGGCTCATTCTTTGAGATTATATACTGATCGTTTGACCTAGGATTATGTCTTGCATTCGATTTCTGCTCGTAGATATTTTCTATTCACGAGTTGGCAACTCACCCCGTTGTGCCACAGTTTCTTGCATGGTTTTGCCGTACAGGTTCCATAGCGGCATTTCTGGCACACTGTTTTCCTTCGTGGGTGATTTGCTTGGTAGGTGGGTTCTTTGCATCAGAACCACCATTGTATATGTATTATTCTTGTATCTAGAATTCCATCAACCAAAACTTTTATATTGTTTCAGACTTAGACATTAGTGATGTATTATTTTGACCTTAGAGTCGCGTGTAGTAGTATTTACGGTTTTCATGTTATTTTGAGTTTCTTTCTGAGTTTTGATCCTCGCCTTTTAGCGTTGTATATTATATTGTTTGCGTGGTTGTGATCGTCGATTGACGAAGAGATAGCTCCCGCTTGGGGATGCCTTTTATCATTGCATATATCTTATTCTTGTTGTACCCCATTCGGAGCCAGTTTTTACAAAAGAAACTGCCGAAATTTTCATAAAAGACGATACATTTTAAAAATGCATATTCGGCTTAGTTATTTACAAACCTTGCTTTTAAAACTTGCTTTCTTCACTTCTAAAAACTATTTTCCTTCATTTATTATTTAAAATGGTTTTAGATTTCTGGGCTTTTGGCTTACTTGGATCAGATGGGGTCCTATAGACTTCATATGGTTCAAGGGCCAGTCACGTGCTCTTTCGGGTCGTGACAAAGTTGGTATCAGAGTGCTAGGTTGACCTTGGTTCGAGTCTAAGTTTGACTATGTGGAGCCTAGGGCGTCTACATATATACGGAACTTAGGCTTGACCTTACGGAACTTAGACTTAGTCGAGGGGGTATTAGCCCCGAACTTTCGTCGTGTAGGATGACCCTTGGTTGATGGAATATGTGACTAAATTAGAGTGGCGTACCGTGGGTATGTTCCGCGGCATACTAACGATACGCTACTCCGCTTAAGGAGCCTTAGGATGTACATTTCCTTGCACAGTATTATATTCATTCCTGATCTATCTTCATCGATATTGGTTATGATTTTGCTGCCATGATTGCAGGGGCAGAGTGAGCTACGGCTTGAGTTGCGTCAGCTTGAGCTCATCGCAGACGAGGACTGACCGGGGCAAGATTCCAGAGACTTACGATTGCATTGAGAGGCATCGTCTTATTGTGTTTTCGCGCCATGAGCGTTTGACAGATCTCTTTACGAGATTTCTTGGATGTGCCGATTGGTACCAGAGGATCAGGCTACTGGTAGGGGCCAGCAAGATGTGATAACCATTGAATTGTCGCTTACTTATGATGATGAGGCACTGTTCAGCGTACAGAAGAATGAGCCAGTTGTTGTTGCAAATGACGAGATGTCACCCAGATGATTGGAGCTACTGTTGGAGATAGTGCCCTCAGAGTCAATTATTGGATCACAGGCACGTGATTGCAATGATTGAGGGAGGACCTATCCCGGTAGGACAGTCTTACTCGAGATGATAGTATGCTATCTGGTTTATCTTTATCATCGTGTACTGCTTTAGGTGACCTGACATGTCGCTATTACACGTTGATAGAGCCCCTAGGATTCTTGCTTGACTACCAGCAGTATGATGGCGATCATATACGTGGGAGCTGGTAGTCTATAAGCACATCCTTAAAAGGTCCCTAGTTGTGGGTGTTTCGAGACAGGGCATCGATTCTCCAGAGTAGACTAGTGTATACAGTCGAGACCCCGACGAGGGGCGGTGGCCGGTCTCATAAGCCACTGGTGTCAGTTGGTTCACCTAAGATGTATACAGGTGCTCATTGGGTTATGAGTACACCGGACAGGACTCGCCGAGAACATGCTAGTTGGTCTTATACCTGACGTCAGATAGCAGTTCCCTGGTGACATGTGTGCAGGTTAGTTCATTGACCTGGGGATCGTCATTTGTCTCGTGTGAGTTCCCACTGTACTTTGATTACTACCCTACCACGGCTCAAAGGAGTCGTGCAAACATGTTTTAGTTGGGTACAGTCCCGAGGCACATGGAGGCAGTGAGCGGATCTTCAGGGGTTCGTCTCTCCCGGTATTGGGGGTGAGGTCGCGCTGTGTCTAGGAGAGCCATTACGCAAATCTCGGCCGAGGCAGGAGATTTACTGGTAGGTAATCCAGTAGTATCTCAGGGCGTTCTGGGCTACACTCCGACACGACTTGTACCGCTTTTGGGGGTCTGACTTTTACCAACCCCCTGAGCCCGACATGCGATGCTCATAGACGAACGTACCGGACTGTACGGATATTGTCACTGACAGGCTCAGTAGGGTGTCAGGATGAGTTCACTCATCGACGTCCCTTTTGGTCAATAGCTGGTGGCCCGTCACGTATTGGCTAATACCTCTGACGTGCTAGTGGTTAAATCCACAGCCATAGTATTGACGAGTCTTTAGAGTCCACCACACTTTCAGTTACTCAAGCTTTCGGGAGAAACGCTGTAGAGGCCGTATGGAGATATGGCAGGGTCCGATCAGATACGTGCGGTATTGCACGGATCAGGATCGGACGGTTTGTACTAGTGGCCGTATAGTTATATGGAAAGGTTCGATCAGATACGTGCGGTATTGCATGGATCAGGATCGAACGGATTTTACTAGCCGGCTTTGGTTTAAGCCGGTCCTAGTTTAGTACAGTGTAGATTTTGTCTCATTGCATTTGTATCCGGACAGAATACAGATGCGGGTGTGTATGCACAGTATCGGGGTTTTCCTGTAATTTATTACGGGACTAGTTTTCTGAGGTTGCCAGTTTGCATTCCGTTCCGGCCGGTTTTCCTTTGTTCCTTCCCGGCCGGACTTTTCCGATGGAGGGGGTAATTTGCAGTTTTGCAAATTACATTTGTGGAAGGGGGTATCTTGCATATTGGTGGCATCATGATAGTTTTTCATGATGAGATTCTTTCTTAGTCTTTTCCTTGCTTTATGAGATTAGAAAGATTAGGATTGATTTTCATCTTTGATTTGAGGTTTACTTTGGATGTGGTCACCTCCCTTTGATCTCCTACACTCACCTCCCTTCTTGAGTTGCTTTTTCCCACTCCCATTTATAAAAAAGGGCCGGCCACATTTCCTATGGGAGATGAGAGAAAAATGTGAGAGTATGGTTGTTCTCAATTTTAGCTATCTCATATTATTCATTCATGCAACAAAAGAGAAACCCTCTCAAAAGTTCTTCATTCCTCCATCAAGGCAACATAACCCCAAAGAGACAAGCATCATCTACACTACATTCTACAGCACATCTTGGGCACGTCGACTTGCCAGCTTCGTGCCCGAGTTGCCTCGGCATTGAGGTGGGAGCCCGTAAAAGATACAGACGATGTGGTGCCCTTCCGGCAAGGATGCGACGACCGGAGTTTCCGCGGGAGATCGGGACGACGACGAGAAGACCGGAGGACTCGGATCACTCAGTATATCTCTCACCCTTTCTCTTGTTTGCTAGTATCGGTTAATGGTCACGATCCGGGTATATTGTCCGTGGTAGCGCCAGTTTAAAAGATAAGAAAATTTTGATTCCGCATTTTGGCCTCGGATAGACGGCCGGGGCGCTGCCGTGGCGCAACGTGGTATCAGAGCCACGCCATTAACCTTGCCTAGCTTGTTCTAATGTGTTTTACTTATCCGATCGACCAAAATTCCAAAAACCGCGTTTTGCTTGCATCAGTTTTCTGTCGATTTTTTCCGGGCTCGAAAAATTTTCAGGTGATTGCAGAATGATGTACAGGGAATCCTAAGAAAACTGAAAAAATTTGGTAACCCAATTCTTCCGTACGACCGCGGAACCGTAGCCTGAACCCCTCTTTGGCCGCGGTTCCGCCGCAGGAAGTTGGGATCACTTCGCCATATTTTTACAGTGGGCTTTTGGGCTGATTTTGGGGGTTTTGGAATATTAAATTTGGGCCCAGAATTTCTGTGAATGCTACAGTATTACTTGGGGGCCCACTTGTTAATTTTTGATCGATTGGATATTTTAAACACATTATTTCACAGTATTTACATTATATCTGCGACCGTGAATGTCACTTGATCGGTAAATCCTGTCTAACTGCTATAACCCGGTTAGACGGATTTGCGAACGTGACTTTCACGTTGATGTTCTGTGTTTATGCTGTGTTGTTGCGGATCGGTTGTGGGGGATAGCCTGGATGCAATGTTAGTACAGTTTTGTTTTATATGTACATTTGATATTGCGGGGCGAGCGTCCGACATGTGGACTGCCGTCACTGCCTGTTTGTATTATTCTTTTGGGGCACGACCTGGTTGCGGTCGATGTACCCATTGTATGTATATTTTACTTTATGTACTAGGATTACCCCGCGGAGGGGTGCACGGATAGCCGGGTTCTAGAGGGCAACGAGCCCGCATCTCATGGCATTGAGACGGAGGGGGCTTCACTCTAGGATTGGCGGGCTATTCGCCGCACTCGTAGGGGGTACAGGTTGACCCAGGAGGGGTGCCCAAATTACCGGATTCCGTGAAGTGCTGGGTGGTCCATTCACGGTGCTGAAGGGGGCTGCCTCGCTTCAGGTTTTGGCGGGTGACTTGCCGCGCCCGTAGGGGTTTAGGATTTCATTGCACAGGCTATCCACACGACCAGGGGAACGTCGGGTTTCAGCAGCGGCTCTGTGAAACCCGGGGATCCCAGATATCTGTATTGTTCTGTGATGCTGTACATTTCTGTGATGTTGCTTTTTTATCACGCCTTGAGCGAATATAATATATTGGTATATATATTAGTAGATGTTGTATATGTTTTGCATCCGCGCTAGTCCAGTCCCCGCTCTGTCGTTAGTTAAGTAACCTAACGGGTGATGACGGGACCCAGTGGCGAATGCGGATGGCATATACGTACATCAGTATATTTTCATTCTTTGTGGTGTGATCAATTGATGGGACTGCGTTGATTCGGATCAATGCAAGCTAAACAAACCTATTCTGATGTTGTTGGAACTTTTTTCAAAAAGCTGTTATTGTAAGGACGTTCACTTTTGTTTTGCATCGTGGTATTCATTTGGAATATCCTGCTCCTCAGTCGACGAGGCAAGGGCCGAGATCCCTTCACCGGGAGTGACCCCTTGGACAGAAGTTTGCGTCAGGGCATTAACTTCACTATAGCCGATTACTTTTGCTTTGCATCGTGGTATTCAGTTGGAATATCCTGCACCTCATTCTACGGGGAAAGAGTCGAGATCCCTTCACCGGGAGTGACCTCTTTAGTAAAGGTTTTCGTCACTATATTTTCTAAAAAGTTATCCAGTTCCTTCAACGATATCAAGTTCATTACGGTAAAAGGTTTTTCGCCAAAAACCATCCGTAGCCCTCCGTCATTTCAGATTAGTATTGCTTAGTATTCGTGCTACGTATGTCGTGCATTGCCGACGCGTAGTGTTCGGTAGCTGTGTAATACTTTTCTGTCGCTTGGATAAGTGGATTGGTTAGGACAGTCGTACGGTTATGTTGGCATTGTCAAGGACTCGTACGGGTGGGTTTAACGCAATCAAGATAATGACGGGTTGAACTTGACTAGGACTCTTTGATATGTTGGCATTATCAAGGTCACTTGGGTCCTAGGGGTAAAAATCACATCGGGAGTTTCAAAAGAACTGAAACTTGCCAGGCATGCGCATACCTTCTGGAGTGTGGTGACTTGAGTGGATTCCGTCAAGTTATCATGCGATGATAGTTGGATCCCGATTCCCACTGATGAGTTAGTTTACTCCTCGGGTGACCCCGACTAATTCTTCTTTCAGGTTTGGAGGAGAATTTGAGGTATAGTGGAAGGTTTCCTGATTAGATAAATTGGTAACCATTCTGATCTAGGTTAGAGTGCACGCTGAGTGTTTCTTTTCTCTCTCTCTTTGGCAGCGACCATTGACCCGACCCTGGACTATGACTCAGTGACCAAGTTGACCGAACCTTCTTAACACTGGCTTTTGGATTGTCAGAGTTGCAAACCTCATTGCCACTCCTACTTTTACCCTTTTCTCCAGGACACCCCGTATTACTACGAACGTCCACTTCCATTGGACAAAACCATCGTATGGTTATATACGAACTCGAAGGACTTTGAAGATGGTTTCTGGTTCTGGAGAAAACGAATAGGACTATTCAGTTGTCTTTTCTTTTCACCTTCTCTCAGGTTGCGAGTACTCCTTGGTTTAGGAGATAGTACACCTATTACGCAAATTGGACAGCCTTCTTCCAAACCTTAGGCTGGTGCCGAACGGTGGGGAATGAAGAAAACCAATTAGCATAACGATGGTGTGCAGAAGGTATTAAGTTAAGACAAAGCAAGGGATTAGTAAGAGGGCAAAGTAAATTGCGACTTCTATTCACGACCGAACCAAGTATTTCTTCGCCAATCCTAAATCACATTTGTATTTCTCCAGGACACTCCGTATCACTACGAAGATCCACAGTTTATTTGGATACTCCATCGTATGGTTATATACGAACTCGAAAGGAACTTGTTCCAGTTCGGGGATGGATTCTGGTTCAGGAGAAATAGGAATAAGGTTTATTCGGTTGTCTTTTATCTTCACCTTCTCTCGCTTTGCGAGTGCTCCTAGGATTAGGACAGTACACCTTTTATGCTTATTGGATAGTCTTCTTCCAAACCATAGGCTGGTGCCGAACGGTAGGGAAGGAAGAAAACCATTTGGCCTAAAGGGGTGTGCAGACGGTAATGACTAAAGACATATAAAGGGATTTGGACAGATGGCAAAGAGATATACGGTTACAGTTGTGAATCTGGATAATGGAAGAGGCATTACTAAGAATACCGGAATACCCCACCGAAACATTTCAATGTTTCAGTTTCACTGTGTAATGTTAAAAGAAAACTGATTTCCCGATTAGATACTTACTCCAGGGTATGTATTTACCAGGTATGATTCTCACATCTGTATGGTTTTACAGATGATGAGTGGGAGTAAGTTATTGGGAATAGGGTGATCATCCTCATTATATCGGGATTCGTTGTAATCGGTGATATTTGAGGAGATCATCTGGGCTGTTTGCCGATCGGCAAATATTTGGTTTTGAATATCCGCTGTTGTCCACCAATTTCAAATTGATATATCTGTACGTCTATTTTCATAGAGTGAGATATACCTTTTGATATTATGTCGATGACATTTACCTATATCAGTGGATGGTTAGGTAAGGAGCATTAAACAGCGGTGTAATTCTTCTTAACCATAAGTACAGTTTTCAACCTACGACACACAGTGAAAGAGTTGTTAGACTCAGCGGACTTATACAGAGTATTGTATGTTGTCTAGTGTCCATTAGGACAGAGGGGTTGGTCCTCATACTGTATTCTGTTTACTTTTAACTTCTCTAGTTCTTAGACATGTGTTTCGTAGAAACACAGGGTCTAAGTTTTGAGGAGTTATAGGTATTTGAATAGAGTAGAGAACCAGGTGTAGCAAGTATCGGGATTCTTCAAAGTGACCGAAGATGTAGATACTTGTGTATGGTATTCAGTTGATAGTAATGATAAAGAGAAATTGCTTCTCTTTCAGGTTACTCATAATTGGAAGCATTCCTAAGTTGAGTAACGTTGATCGGCCTCCTTCCATTTAGTTGACATGCACTGAAGACAGCTGCATGATTTGAATCTGGTTCAATTAAATCAGTGCCTCTGGTTCTATATTGGATATAGAACAGTTCATATCTTAACGATGTTAAGGTACGGAGAGTTGTCCGGCTTATGCTTAAAACCAGACACTGGACAACTCAAGGAACGTTTCTGTAATGGTTGTTTGTGGGTTGACCCAGGCTATGACGAGGGTTGACTTTCTACCATCTGGAAGATCAATAGAGATATTGTTCTTGACTCGCCACATTTTTAAAAGAAATGGATTTTTCAGAAAACAGCAGTGGGAGTATGGTAGAACTGGAAGTGATTTCAGAACCGCAAACGATTACTGAAAATTTGATAGGAACCTGAAGATTCAATCTGGCTTGACATTCCATTAGCCACTCCGCAGATAACGGGGGTAACTTCAGGCACCCGAGAGGTACTCCGGTAGACTCAAGGACGGTGACAGGGAAGTTCTTGTTTACCCACACTTGCCATTGCTGTTGTTCCAGGCCGCAAGACCCGGCAGGAGGATGAGTATAGCGTCGTTCTGAACTAGTTTCAGAAGTGTACGTGTATATGACTCTGCCAGAGGGTTGTCGTAGTCAGTGGGAGCAGCGGAAGCATTGGTGGACATCAGGCTTATGTCTATTTATAGACTAAAGTAGATATAGCGGAGATAGATCATCTATTTCTGATGTGACAGTCATAGGTTTGACGTCATCAGAATAGGGGATGGATCAGTTAAGAAGGTAGTAGGGTGTGATGTCCTGGTTTTGGATGACATACACAGAGTAGGAAAGGAAACTCCTATACTACAATCGGTTATACTTTGGTTGTCACACAGTGGTTTCTCCACACAGGACTTGGATATTGTTAGTTATATGTATGCCCTAGAGGCCATTACTATACATGGGATGTATATTGTAGTGGATGCTGGGACGTATATAGGGAGGACTTTCTTGCTCGACATGATAGTATGCTATCTGGTTGATCTTTACCTTAATGTGTATACTGATTGTCTCTCTGTTACATGTTGGTAAAGCCCTTAGGATGTGTACTTGACTACCTAGACTATGATGCGGATCATACTAGTGGGGACAAGGTAGTCCGTATGTACATCCTTCAAAGTCCCTAGTCGTGGGTGTATCGAGACGGGGCATCGATATACCAGAGTAGACTAGCGTGTACCCTCTCGACCCATACAGATGGGCGATGGATGATCCCATATCCATTGGTGTTTGACATCGGAGATGATATACGGGTGCTCAGTAGAGACTGGGTACACTGGACGGACTCGCCGAGAACTCCCAGATGGTATTATACCTCACGTCAGATGGCAGTTCTCAGGTGACACTTGTACAGGTTAGTCTGTAGACCCGAGATCGTCATAGAGTCTTGTGTGATTCCCACTGTGCTTTGATCTCCACCTTACCACGTCCATGAGGGCGTGCAAAACGGTGGTCTTTGGGTACAGTCCCGAATCACATGGAGGCAATGAGCGATAGGAGGGGTTTCGTCTCTCCCGGTATTGGGAGTTGATGTTGCGCAGTGCTCGATTGGCCGTAACAGGGAAGTCCCTGGCCAGGGCTGATTAGAGATTTGCTGGTAAGTGTTACCAGTAGTTTCTCGACCCGTTATGAGCCTCACATCGGCACGACTTATCGGGTTATTGGGGTCTGACGTATACCACCCCTAGACTTGATATGCGACGTATCAGACGAAGAGACTTGACTGTACGGTAAGTGTTACTGGTCGGATTCACTGGAGTGTGAGCGGGCTTGCTCGTCGATCTTCAGATCGCTCAATACCCGGGTGGCCGTTACGTTTAGCAGACCGCTTGCGGCTTGTGGGTGTTTGATATGATCATCATCTGCTGCCGGCGTATTGACGAGTCTTTAGAGTCCTACACAGAGGTTTCCTGGCTCAAGCGAAACGAAATAGGAGCGCATATGAGATATGTGCGGGACCGAGAATAATACTGTATGTGATACTGTATTCGATTCTCGCAATGTGACATCGATCGGTTATATGCGATATAGCCGGGTTATCAGATCAAGTGTTGATTCGATAAGATGTTACTAATGATACCCGTCGGTTATGTGCGTCATGACCGGGTCGTTAAATCAAGTGTTGATTTAATGATTTAATGCATAATTATATATTTGATATATTACTTTGCATTAACTAGTATCGGTTTACTTAAGATGGATTTTCTCACTCGGGTGTGCGCATTACATATGCGATATGATTTTGTGCACTTGCTTGTATCATGTTTGATGATACATCCTTTTTGGTTAAGTGTAAAGTATTAAACCTTGGTTAATAAAATGGTTAGGGTTTCTTATTTATTATTCATCTTATTTAATTATCCTTTTTATTTTAAATAAATGAATAAAAGAAATGAGAAGAATGGTGGCTTGTTTTGGATTGTAGTTGAAGTTTCATGAACCTTTGACTTTGTCCACCATTCTTATCTCATGCTTAACCTAACCATTTGTTTTAACCCTAGTGGAATCTCTACACTTTACCATGGTTTAGTCATGATAAGTTTTGATTATTCTTTTCTTTTTCAAAAAAAAACTTATCATAACTATTATCTTCTTCTTCTTCATTCTTCAAGTGAAGAAGCTTGAGGTCATCAATGGTGGATTGATGTTTTGAGTGAGAAATCCATTTCCAAAGTTTACCCACATCCTATTTCTTCATTCTCTACCTCTTGCCAAGAAGTAGAGTGTGTTTCCTTCACAAGATTTTAGGGTTTGGTGAAGGTGGAGCTTGATTCATCGATGCTTCGACGTAGATCATCTTCGGCGTGGACATCGACGACCTAGCTTGCCCATTCTCCGACGAAGTCGATCCTAGAGCCCGGATTTGATTTGGACAGCGGAGAGGACCTCGTTGCGGAGCCGTGGAGGTGGAGCAAACGGATCTACAAAGGTTGTATTTCCGTATTCTCATTAGCTAAGTTGTTAGCTAGCTTTCTTTTCGCCTAGACATCTAGTTATCGATCCGTATACTAGGGTTTGTAGGCACCATATTTTTGAAATTGCCATGGTTGATGGCTTGAGAGACCTCACTAGGGTGCCTAGGAACCCTGCAGTGGTATCAGAGCCTAGCTAGAGCCTTAGGCGAAGCCCGGACGGAATTAGAAACCCGATCGAACCCGAAAACCCAAAGCAAAAATGCTCTCTGTCCCGATTTTAAAAATGTGGAATTTTCATGATTAAAAATATCCAGAAAAACAAGCAGGCTTTTTTAAGAATTACTGTGAAATTTGGTACCCTAATTCCACAAAAGCGCGGCGGAAGCGCCGCACAAAGGGGGTTTGCGCGGCGGAAGCGCCGCCAATTAGATCGCGACACGTGTCATTTTTCACAGTAATTCCCATAATCCTGTGCTGGTTTTCCTGGAATATTTAAACTGAACTCAAGAGTTGAGTTGTTCTGAGTTGTTTTGGGAATCAATGTTTCGATCGGAAAGTCTAATTCTGTCCATGTGTTTTCCGGATAAATTTTAGAATATGTTAAAAAGTTCGACCGGATATAAATACCCGATTTTTCCCCTGTCGGGAAATTTCCAAGTGTTGGATTTTTCCGTAGTTTAACGACGTTCTAAGTAGTGCAAGTAACGCGATGGACCCTCTAGAAGACAACAAACCTTAACTCGATTATGTGACCGTCTTGAACTGCCCTTTGAACCTTCGGGTTTGGGGCAGTACGGCGTGCCACATGTGAGGCGTTGGCTTGACCCTTCTACGGCTGGACCGTTGGTACTGAGGCACGAACGGAATGTTGTTATACTTGTTTCATGTGTTGATCAGTTTCGGGAAAACTTGGGTGTTCGAATGTTCGATCGGAAAGTTTAATATATTCTATTTATCCGGAATTGGATACAATAATTGGAATTCACAAACGGTTATGAGATAACTGGATGGATGTTGCAAATCTAGCGGTTTAGTTTCATTGGATATTGAAAAGAGTTTTCGATAATGAGACTAAAATGCGGGGTTTGTAACTGTTAGGCATGTGATGTCTAAAGTAGTTGCGGATTCCAATTGTTGTAGTTTTACACTTTCTTTTCTGTGACCGTAAGTGTAGTATGTTCATATCGCCGGTTTCGTTGCTATACGTCAAGGACAATTGGGGTATGCATACTTACTTACGTTGATGACATGTGATGTTATGTGTTGCTGGATATGTTATATTGGATTGTCGTATTCGAATAGCCGGGGGTTTTTATGTGAGATGAGTGTTTTTTCATTTTCATTCATGTAAAAACTTGTATGTAATATTCTTTTATTTGGGGCACTTCCAGGTAGCGGAAGTTGTCACCCTTTGTATATTATTTACTTTTCTGCACTAGGATAGACCCAAGGAGGGGAGCACAAGTAACCGGGTTCTGGGGTCCAGTGGGAGACTAACTCGAGGAGTCGAGTCCGGGTCTCCTAACCCTAGAATTGGCAGGGTTGCTTGCCGCTCTCGTAGGGGTCTAGGGGTGTGGGATTGGCTATTCATCACGACCGTGGAATCCGTGTTTTATACTGGCTCGTATTGAAAACACGGATGTCCTAGTATATCCAATATTTCATATGTATCTTCTGCTGTGTTTTATCTGTGATCATGAGATGATTCTGTGATGGATATAGTATATAGTATATATGATATATTATATAGACGTTACTTATGTTTTACACCCGCGCTAGCCCTGCCCTGCTCTGTCGTTAGTTACCTAACCTAACGGTGCACGAGGGGACATCGAGGCGAATGCGGATGGCATAAGTGTACGTCATATCTATCTGTGATGTTTAGGTATTTAAATGATGGGACTTCATTAATGTGATTAATGAAAGATAAGAAACCTAAGATGTTGTAGAATCAGATTTTAAATAAAAAGGGTAGCTACAGTTCTTGCTTTGCATAGCGGTATATATGATATACCCCGCACCTTATTCGATGAGGAAAGGACCGAGATCCCTTCACCGGGAGTGACTCCTTTAGCAGTAACTGGTAGATGCTACACACTCGGTTTGGCTTTGATTGTTTTTAAAAGTTTTTGCTTTGCACAGCGATATATATGATATATCCCGCACCTCATTCGACGAGGAAAGGACCGAGATCCCTTCACCGGGAGTGACTCCTTTAGCAAAACTAGAAAAGCCTCAAAATCACTCCATTTTAAAAACTTCATTTGATTCTACAACGATATCAAGTTCATTACGCTCATGGTTTTATGAAAACCTGCGTAGCCCTCCGTCATTTCAGATGAGTAATAGTTAGTATTCGTGCTACGTTTGTTGGCCTGCGTCAAGGCGTAGTGTGCGGTAGCTGACTAGTATTTATCTGTTTATGCATATGATGCAGATTGGATTAGGGTAGTCGTGCGACTTTGTTGGCCTGCGTCAAGGGTCGTACGGGTGGGTTTAATTCAATCAGGAAATGACGGGTT
Source organism: Agapanthus africanus (assembly GCA_030015575.1). NCBI lineage: Eukaryota > Viridiplantae > Streptophyta > Magnoliopsida > Asparagales > Amaryllidaceae > Agapanthus > Agapanthus africanus. The sequence continues at coordinate 370,703,752 of JASDDO010000008.1, forward strand.
GAACTTGACTAGCGCACTATGGTTTGTTGGCCTGCGTCAAGGTCATAGCACGCTAGGGGCAAAAATATTATCGGGAATTTCAAGTGTTGAAATTTGCAATGAGATTGCATACCTTCTATGAGATAGTTGGATCCCGATACCCGCTGCGAGTAAGAGTTACTCCTGGGAGAGTTTTATACATTACAATTAGCCGATCAAGTAGGTGTCTAGAAAGGTGTTAACGGGGTTACGCCTCTGGGAAAACGAGGTTTACATTAATTAGGTTCGTGCGAAAGCACGGGGGACCTCCCTCAAAGTACCGACACTGGCCTGGCTGAAAGATTGGCGAACTTGTAGTGTGTAATTAATCCCGGCTAGTCTATCCTTTTAGGGTTTGAAGGAAGATTTGATAAAAAGCAGTGGGAGCCATCCTGATTAGATAAAATAATAACCAATCTATTCTTGACAGAGCGCACGCTGAGTGTTTTCTTCTCTCTCTCTCCTGGTAGCGACCATATCACGCCTTAATCAAGATAATAAAACGGATTATTGACCGAACCCGCTTGTTATACTGAGCTGGGGAACGTTGGTCCCGCACCAACTTATAATTGTTATAAGACAGAGCAGGAAATTGGGGAATACCAGATTTCCCGTGCCGCCCAAACGAAGAGAGTGCATGCTGATGCATCATCTTCGGGTGTGTTAATTATACAGAACTGTTTCTCAGTATCCTCCGCATCTTAGGTATATGATACCGGATCAGGATCCCAGATATGTAAGATGTTACATAGGGCTACAAAAGGGTAGAAAAACTGAGAACGGGTGATAAGTTTCATGAGGCAGAAAACGGGGCAAGTGTTGCAGCCAAGTCTGTTGGTCACTATCACCCTGTATTACTAGAATACATTGATTCTGAACGAATGTTATTAGATACCGAACCTGATATACAAAATCATATCAGTCTCTTTATTAGTAAAGAAACGATAAAATTTTGTATTGTTGGATAATGTTTTGAACATTTCCTATATCAAAAGTTGATCGGTTCAGGCACGTTATCTAAAAGCATTGATGTTCTAAATCAAACTACAGTTCTTAGTATATGGAACACACACAAGAGGAAGAGTTCAGAAATGAACGAATTCTTCTTGAGGTATTGTAGACTAGGTCAGATCAATATGACCCGACTAGCTAGAGTTACATAAAGATGTATATTTAAATTAGTTTGAATTTACATCTTATGAAACTCGCCAGTCATGTCACAAAGATAAGATGACCATAGCTCCGTTTATTGGAAACAGAGAAAGAGTTACTAAACTCTTGGGATGATACATGTTGATGTATACAGGTCCCCTGTCTACACATACCAAGACCGGTTCTTTATACTTCATTACGTTCTCTGATGATCTCTTTAGATTCAGACCTATGTTCCTGTTGAAACACAAGTCCGAACCTTTTGAGGTATTCACAGAATATAAGTTAGAAGTAGAGAACCAAAATACGGGTATAAGTATTATGTCCTATGATGAGATCAAGGAGGAGAATACTTGTGCATGGAATTCCTGGATTATTCTAAAGGAGAATGAGATTCTCTCTCAGCATTACTCCTCCGCATACACCATAGCACGTTGGTATATCGGGGCGGAGCAGATGACACCATATGAGATAAGGTGTGCTCTATGATGAGTAATACTGAGTTACCTATTTCCTTTTGGGAGTTATGCACTTGAGAAGCTGCATACCTATTGAATAGGGTTCCAATCAAATCAGTTGCCTACCGTTTCATATGTGATATGGAAAGGGAAGAGCCCATATCTTAAGTTAGTTATGATTTGGGGTTGTCCGGCCTATGTCTAAAAGCAAAATCCGGACAAGCTCGAGGCAACGTCTGTTATGTAGAACTGGAAATGTTCCAGCTATACAAACTGCAGCTGATGATTTGATAGAACCAAAGGATTCAGTAGATACCAACGAACCTCAGCCTCTCCGCCGATCTAGTAGGGTTCCTCACCCACCTGAGAGATACTTCGGTTTCTCTATGACAGTGGGAGCGAGGATTGCATCATGAGATGATGACCCAACTAGCTTCGAGCTGGCCATCAAGAGTGAGACTCTGTAAGAATGGCTGGATGCTTAGTGATCTGAGATGGAATCCTTATACACCAACAAAGTATGGACTTTGGTTGCTATATCTGAAGGGTTAAATCCCCATTAGGAGCAAGTATATCTTGAGAAGATTACTTGGTGTATATGGAAAAGTTGAGACTTTCAAAGCTAGACTTGTTAAAAGTTTGCATCATTGACCAGGTGTGGATAATGATGAAACCTTTTCAAGTAGCTATGCTTAAATCCATCCAGATCCTACTTGCCACGGCTACATACCATGACTACGATATCTGGCGGTTGGGTGCCATGACATCTTTTCTAAATGATGTTTTAGAAGAGCGTGTCTATAAGTACACAGCCAGAGGGCTTCGTAGACAGTGGGAGCAGCGGAAACGTATGCAAGATGTTTTATAAGATAAAGCAGGCATCGCGGAGTTGGAACATCTGTTTTGATGAATTAGTCAAGGAAGTTGACATCATCAAAATGGTAGATGAACCTTGCATAAACAAAAAGGTAGTAGGGAGTATGGTGGTGATCCTCGTAGAGTACGTGGATGACATACTCTTGATAAGAAAGGAGTTTCTTATGCTACTCTCGATCAATCTCCGTTTATCACAATGATTCTCCATATAGGATCAAAATGATACCTGCTAAATCCTGGATTTTGGATCTATGAGATAGATCTAAGTGGATGTTAGGATACTCACTAGTTGTAGTGAGATGGTATCAAGCGATCTTGGGGAGAATCACTGGAAGTGTTCCAGGGTGATAAAGACGACTGAATGTCAGTCGCAGGCATTGTCTTTACCCTCAGTAAAGGGACGGTATGTTGGAAGAGTTCCAAGCTAGATACCGAGACATACTAGATGATAAAGGCTGGATACATCGCTACTTATGATGCTACTAAAGAGGATGTTTGGATGTATAATGGTTCATGAGATGAACTATGTTCCTACCATTGTGAGACAATGGAGTTGTGGCTTATGCCAAGGAACGTCCGTCCCATCAGTGATCCAGACTTATTCTAAGGCAGTATCACCTGATCATGGAGATGGTTGATCTCCAGGGAGATCGAGGTTAGGAGAGTAGACTCAGAGGATAACACAGCGGATCCACTCACAAAGGCCTGTTCCCAGAGAGAGACTTTTATGGGATGGTTGAGTATGAGATACTGCAACCACTGCTACAGATGGCCCTAGTGCAAGTGGGAGATTGTTAGTTATATGTATGCCCTAGAGGCCATTACTATACATGGGATGTATATTGTAGTGGATGCTGGGACGTATATAGGGAGGACTTTCTTGCTCGACATGATAGTATGCTATCTGGTTGATCTTTACCTTAATGTGTATACTGATTGTCTCTCTGTTACATGTTGGTAAAGCCCTTAGGATGTGTACTTGACTACCTAGACTATGATGCGGATCATACTAGTGGGGACAAGGTAGTCCGTATGTACATCCTTCAAAGTCCCTAGTCGTGGGTGTATCGAGACGGGGCATCGATATACCAGAGTAGACTAGCGTGTACCCTCTCGACCCATACAGATGGGCGATGGATGATCCCATATCCATTGGTGTTTGACATCGGAGATGATATACGGGTGCTCAGTAGAGACTGGGTACACTGGACGGACTCGCCGAGAACTCCCAGATGGTATTATACCTCACGTCAGATGGCAGTTCTCAGGTGACACTTGTACAGGTTAGTCTGTAGACCCGAGATCGTCATAGAGTCTTGTGTGATTCCCACTGTGCTTTGATCTCCACCTTACCACGTCCATGAGGGCGTGCAAAACGGTGGTCTTTGGGTACAGTCCCGAATCACATGGAGGCAATGAGCGATAGGAGGGGTTTCGTCTCTCCCGGTATTGGGAGTTGATGTTGCGCAGTGCTCGATTGGCCGTAACAGGGAAGTCCCTGGCCAGGGCTGATTAGAGATTTGCTGGTAAGTGTTACCAGTAGTTTCTCGACCCGTTATGAGCCTCACATCGGCACGACTTATCGGGTTATTGGGGTCTGACGTATACCACCCCTAGACTTGATATGCGACGTATCAGACGAAGAGACTTGACTGTACGGTAAGTGTTACTGGTCGGATTCACTGGAGTGTGAGCGGGCTTGCTCGTCGATCTTCAGATCGCTCAATACCCGGGTGGCCGTTACGTTTAGCAGACCGCTTGCGGCTTGTGGGTGTTTGATATGATCATCATCTGCTGCCGGCGTATTGACGAGTCTTTAGAGTCCTACACAGAGGTTTCCTGGCTCAAGCGAAACGAAATAGGAGCGCATATGAGATATGTGCGGGACCGAGAATAATACTGTATGTGATACTGTATTCGATTCTCGCAATGTGACATCGATCGGTTATATGCGATATAGCCGGGTTATCAGATCAAGTGTTGATTCGATAAGATGTTACTAATGATACCCGTCGGTTATGTGCGTCATGACCGGGTCGTTAAATCAAGTGTTGATTTAATGATTTAATGCATAATTATATATTTGATATATTACTTTGCATTAACTAGTATCGGTTTACTTAAGATGGATTTTCTCACTCGGGTGTGCGCATTACATATGCGATATGATTTTGTGCACTTGCTTGTATCATGTTTGATGATACATCCTTTTTGGTTAAGTGTAAAGTATTAAACCTTGGTTAATAAAATGGTTAGGGTTTCTTATTTATTATTCATCTTATTTAATTATCCTTTTTATTTTAAATAAATGAATAAAAGAAATGAGAAGAATGGTGGCTTGTTTTGGATTGTAGTTGAAGTTTCATGAACCTTTGACTTTGTCCACCATTCTTATCTCATGCTTAACCTAACCATTTGTTTTAACCCTAGTGGAATCTCTACACTTTACCATGGTTTAGTCATGATAAGTTTTGATTATTCTTTTCTTTTTCAAAAAAAAACTTATCATAACTATTATCTTCTTCTTCTTCATTCTTCAAGTGAAGAAGCTTGAGGTCATCAATGGTGGATTGATGTTTTGAGTGAGAAATCCATTTCCAAAGTTTACCCACATCCTATTTCTTCATTCTCTACCTCTTGCCAAGAAGTAGAGTGTGTTTCCTTCACAAGATTTTAGGGTTTGGTGAAGGTGGAGCTTGATTCATCGATGCTTCGACGTAGATCATCTTCGGCGTGGACATCGACGACCTAGCTTGCCCATTCTCCGACGAAGTCGATCCTAGAGCCCGGATTTGATTTGGACAGCGGAGAGGACCTCGTTGCGGAGCCGTGGAGGTGGAGCAAACGGATCTACAAAGGTTGTATTTCCGTATTCTCATTAGCTAAGTTGTTAGCTAGCTTTCTTTTCGCCTAGACATCTAGTTATCGATCCGTATACTAGGGTTTGTAGGCACCATATTTTTGAAATTGCCATGGTTGATGGCTTGAGAGACCTCACTAGGGTGCCTAGGAACCCTGCAGATATTATATCAGACATTCTGGTTACTAGATCTATGGTTTTAGATCTAGATTTGGATGGTTTCCTAATCTGGGTACCTTGACAGCATTCTATGAGTATTTAGAATGGACGACTCCTGGCACGGTAGTGTACCTGCAGGTGATGGAGTCACCCTCTCTAAAGGTGTCTTACAGACTAAAGGGGAGAGGGATACGCATGATTGACAGATCACTTGCTTAGGCAATTGAGTCAATCATGAGATGTCAAGTACCACACCAGATGTTTTTCTTGCAGTAGATGCAATAAGTTGATATTGATCCAATCCTGGAGAAACAGTCGGAAGCAGTTTTAGAACATAAGTTGATGTTCTAGGGATATGATAACGGCAGCCTCCTTTAGGAGACGGTTATCATTCCAGGCTTCCAAGGTGACCTGGATGGCAGAGTGGCTGTCAGAGTTATAGTTTTCCCTCTGACGAGGGGCAGTATATTGGACATGTGGTCCAGGTGGATACTGAGGGAAGGCATGGTGCAGGATACTGATTAAGTTCAGTTGACGATACAGTCTAAGAAGTTTGGATTTGGAGTTCATTTATGAGCTAGGTCCCATCAGACATCCAGACACATTCTAAGACAAGTATTGCTCTTTTCGGGAGATGGCTTTCTCCGCGAACTTGAGATATAGAGAGACATAGAAAGAAACATCCTGCGGATCCACTCACTGAGGCTATTCCTCGAACGCAATAGTTTCGCAAACGGGTTTTGTGAGACTGACTAGTAGAGGAGTTGGGTGTTCGGTATCACACGGGCTGTGAGTATGCGACATCGCAATAATTAGCCTTGAGTGCAAGTGGGAGATTGTTGGAGATAGTGCCCTCAGAGTCAATTATTGGATCACAGGCACGTGATTGCAATGATTGAGGGAGGACCTATCCCGGTAGGACAGTCTTACTCGAGATGATAGTATGCTATCTGGTTTATCTTTATCATCGTGTACTGTTTTAGGTGACCTGAAATGTCGCTATTACACGTTGATAGAGCCTCTTGGATTCTTGCTTGAATACCAGCAGTATGATGGCGATCATATACGTGGGAGCTGGTAGTCTATAAGCACATCCTTAAAAGGTCCCTAGTCGTGGGAGTTTCTAGACAGGGCATCGATTCTCCAGAGTAGACTAGTGTATACAGTCGAGACCCCGACGAGGGGCGGTGGCCGGTCTCATAAGCCACTGGTGTCAGTTGGTTCACCTAAGATGTATACAGGTGCTCATTGGGTTATGAGTACACCGGACAGGACTCGCCGGGAACATGCTAGTTGGTCTTATACCTGACGTCAGATAGCAGTTCCCTGGTGACATGTGTGCAGGTTAGTTCATTGACCTGGGGATCGTCATTTGTCTCGTGTGAGTTCCCACTGTACTTTGATTACTACCCTACCACGGCTCAAAGGAGTCGTGCAAACAGGTTTTAGTTGGGTACAGTCCCGAGCCACATGGAGGCAGTGAGCGGATCTTCAGGGGTTCGTCTCTCCCGGTATTGGGGGTGAGGTCGCGCTGTGTCTAGGAGAGCCATTACGCAAATCTCGGCCGAGGCAGGAGATTTACTGGTAGGTATTCCAGTAGTATCTCAGGGCGTTCTGGGCTACACTCCGACACGACTTGTACCGCTTTTGGGGGTCTGACTTTTACCAACCCCCTAAGCCCGACATGCGATGCTCATAGACGAACGGACCGGACTGTACGGATATTGTCACTGACAGGCTCAGTAGGGTGTCAGGATGAGTTCGCTCATCGACGTCCCTTTTGGTCAATAGCTGGTGGCCCGTCACGTATTGGCTAATACCTCTGACGTGCTAGTGGTTAAATCCACAGCCATAGTATTGACGAGTCTTTAGAGTCCACCACACTTTCAGTTACTCAAGCTTTCGGGCGAAACGCTGTAGAGGCCGTATGGAGATATGGCAGGTTCCGATCAGATACGTGCGGTATTGCACGGATCAGGATCGGACGGTTTGTACTAGTGGCCGTATAGTTATATGGCAAGGTTCGATCAGATACGTGCGGTATTGCATGGATCAGGATCGAACGGATTTTACTAGCCGGCTTTGGTTTAAGCCGGTCCTAGTTTAGTACAGTTTAGATTTTGTCTCATTGCATTTGTATCCGGACAGAATACAGATGCGGGTGTGTATGCACAGTATCGGGGTTTTCCTGTAATTTATTACGGGACCAGTTTTCTGAGGTTGCCAGTTTGCATTCCGTTCTGGCCGGTTTTCCTTTGTTCCTTCCCGGCCGGACTTTTCCGATGGAGAGGGTAATTTGCAGTTTTGCAAATTACATTTGTGGAAGGGGGTATCTTGCATATTGGTGGCATCATGATAGTTTTTCATGATGAGATGCTTTCTTAGTCTTTTCCTTGCTTTATGAGATTAGAAAGATTAGGATTGATTTGCATCTTTGATTTGAGGTTTACTTTGGATGTGGTCACCTCCCTTTGATCTCCTACACTCACCTCCCTTCTTGAGTTGCTTTTTCCCACTCCCATTTGTAAAAAAGGGCCGGCCACATTTCCTATGGGAGATGAGAGAAAAATGTGAGAGTATGGTTGTTCTCAATTTTAGCTATCTCATATTATTCATTCATGCAACAAAAGAGAAACCCTCTCAAAAGTTCTTCATTCCTCCATCAAGGCAACATAACCCCAAAGAGACAAGCATCATCTACACTACATTCTACAGCACATCTTGGGCACGTCGACTTGCCAGCTTCGTGCCCGAGTTGCCTCGGCATTGAGGTGGGAGCCCGTAAAAGATACAGACGATGTGGTGCCCTTCCGGCAAGGATGCGACGACCGGAGTTTCCGCGGGAGATCGGGACGACGACGAGAAGACCGGAGGACTCGGATCACTCGGTATATCTCTCACCCTTTCTCTTGTTTGCTAGTATCGGTTAATGGTCACGATCCGGGTATATTGTCCGCGGTAGCGCCAGTTTAAAAGATAAGAAAATTTTGATTCCGCATTTTGGCCTCGGATAGACGGCCGGGGCGCTGCCGTGGCGCAACTGCTACTGTAGCATGAGTATATACTTAGAGATATGTTGGAAGGTCGCTAGTCACCCGAGGATGAATGACTAGGATATGTGGTTCGTTCGCTTACCCCGATGCGAGGTCATCAGATAGATTGCTTCCAGCTAGAGACGACTTCACGTGGAGACGTTGAGAGTCGACAGAGACAATCGAATGTCAGGAGCCTATTTTTCAAGTTTAAAGTATACGGAAAGACACGCAGGAGATTCCATGGACCCTCTAGAAGAATGAAACCCTAACCTGGCTTAATGACCGAGTTAAAGCCTTTGAACCTTAGGGTTTGCGGCTGTTCCGCGGCGCCATTAGTGAGGCTTGGGTTTGCCCTTCTACGGCTGGACCACCGACGCTGTGGCATGTACTCGATATTATTAAACTGTACTCAAGATGTTGATCTCTTGGTGGATTATGAGGTTCTGACGAGTCGATCGAATGATTCGACATCATTCGGATATCATGTGATGGGATGTTTTGCTTGGGAGACTCCAGATACGAGTATAGCCGTTGGAGCACAGTTCATGCAGCCACGATGAGACGAGTCCGAATTAGTCGACATTGAAGCAGAGTGAAGTAAAGAGTTCGCTAGAGATTTCGACGAGATGACGTTCCCCTCCGCTGACATAAGAAATACGATACGCACGCAGAGGCATTGTTTATGGATATATCTTCCAGAAGAAGGCGCGATGAGTATACAGCCGTTCCGGAATAAGAATTAGCTTCGGCAATGGATGATGACTTCCAGGAAATTCGGCAGAAAAGAGATATGCGAAAGACTTTGGATGGACCGTAGCCGTGAACATTGTAATGCGCATATAAAGACGTGACGTCGATGTGGGCGATAATACAGACAAGCGTACAAGAGGTTCGAGCAAGACGCTGACAAACTGTCATTACTTTCTGTCGAGACCGGAGACCTGATATGCTTATAAAGGCGTTGGGATGCGACCAATTTCCGAGGGAATGCTGTGCTGAGGACGTAGATATCCATCGAGCGAGAAGAGATTATGCAAGAGTACCAACCTCCGTACAGACCGGCATAGGCAAGATCGGAAGAGACCTTGAGCGGGACTCCTTCTAGGACACTGCTGCAATGATATTTGCACTCAGGAACAGATGTGTGATGTGCATTCAGAGAATCAGAGGCCGACGCCAGTGACATGATGCTTTATGAATAGTCGTGATGATTGACCAAGAAATGACCAGAGAAGTGCCAGAACGGAATCATCCCCGTTTGCACACCTGGCAGGGCCGATGAGCCGATGGATCGTGAGATTGGTAATCCGCAGAGAAGATAAGGACCCAGAGACAGAGGATGCCAGACCGTGATCAAGAGGCAAGTAGATATCTTGCACTGCTAGCATTGGATGCACCGACACTTTCTCGACTTTGAAGGAGGGACTACCTACGACGGTATTTATGATTTTTGATTTTATGATTCGATTATCACGAATCCGTCACTTTGGATTTCGGTATTTTGGGCGTTCTGTTTTCATGATTTAGTCTTGATGGCTGAGTTTCATTATATTTGTTTTTATGCACCATGGTTGCACCCACTGGGTATTTATATTTTGCGCATAGTTATTACGCTTGAGGTATTGATTTTGATTTCATACCTATTTTATGCCGATGGTTTGATTTATGCTTCCAGCATAGTTTTCTTGCACTTTAGTGTTTTGATTTGATTTGTGCATGCTGATGCACACGGTTGTGAGATTTTCCACCGCGGTACACCCGATTTAGATTGGGCCGCATTGTATACCGTCGATTTTGGATTTTCGTGCATGTTGGGCGCATGTTTTGAGATACGATTTTGGTGCACACCAGTTGCACTAAATCGAGATTCTTTATGCATGTCAGATGCACCTGATTTTGCTGTCAGGCACGCACGTTGCCTATGATAGATGTTTCGTGCACACCCGTTGCACCTAGATGATATTTCTGTGCACATGTATGGCACATATATGGATTTTGATTTCCGTGCGCACCAGACGCACCGGATATTCCTAGATACATTTTAAGATTTATTTTTTTATGGAGCAGTACTTTTTTGTAATGATATTTGCCATGTGTTTTCATACTGAGCGGGACTAGTCAAAGGACAGTACCCGCATACATTTGCATGCATTTACTTAGTTATTTACATATATAGCTTTCATATATACATGTATAATTTTGATGTACATCATACTGGTTCTGTTTTGGATTAGACATTTGTGTCTTTACCATGACTCCGATGATTGCAGGATACTTGACGGAGTTTCGATTGTGAATTATCTGCTCATTACTTATGCGCATGTATTGTGCTATGATGTGTTTTATGTATTGATGTTTTCGGAGCCCCGTCAATTTGGATTATTTTACTGAAATGTTTTAGTAATTGGGGGTTTAAATTTAAATTCGGGGACCGAATTTATTTAAGAGGGGAAGATTGTAACATTTCAAAAAAATAAAATAATATTTTTGGGAATTTTTATAATTCAATATTATTTTATTGAATATTTTAATATTTTAGTATAATTAAATACAGAAAAATTTGGAAAAATTATGGAAAATTCTAAAATAGAGTATTTTATGGAATTATGTCATTTTTAAGTTTTTATGATTAGTTATATGCTAATTTAGTGCTAATCGTGATTAAAAATCGCTAATCGGTTTTTAGTAATTTTGTGCAAAACATGCACATATCTTTTTCTACACTTGTGCATTTTCTATCATGTTATTTGGGGTTACTATTCTTGTGAGAAAGGTTTTTTGGAGGAAAAGAAAAAGAAAAAGAAAAGGAAAAGATGCAGGGAACATGAGCATTAATGAGGCATGGTGCATTTTGACTTGGATTTTTCTTGTGTCTTTCCCTCTCATTTTCCTCATATCTCTCCCTCTTCATCCTCCTTCAGTTGCTGCTCCCCCTTCCTCTCTCCTTCTTCAATACCCCAAATCACCACAAAAACAATTCCAAAACCCCACTCTCAGCTCACTAAAAAGATGCACAAGCTCAAGATCTATACATTGGACCAAGAAAGTAAGAATTTTGGCCACTAGGGGCAACTCGAGAAAATTCTTGAGTTGCCAAATGAGGTATTTTTCAGGACCATTAGCTTAGTCTTTGCATACTTATACCCCCATGTTAAGATTATAATCGATATCGTGTGATTTTGTGGACTTGAGGAAAACCTAGTTAGGGCTTGAGGAAATTTTGTGTTGTAATGCGAAATTGAGCTCAGTTGAGGTCATACAAACACCCTAGTGCATGAATTGAGACCCAAACCTGAAGCTTAAACCCAGAATACGGATTTAGAAACCGATATCGGAGAATTTGTGAAATCTGTGAAGGTTGCGTTGAATATTCTTTCACCCCGAGATTCTTAAAATTAATTTGATTGGACAGTGGTATGTGCAGGCATCCAGGAAGCTATCACCAAGACCCTAGCCCCTACATCCCTTTCCCGATCGCAAATTAATTCCCTCTGGCCGCAAATTGCGGCCAGACCTACACCAAATTGGGTCGTTTTGGTTCTGCAGCTCTTACATGTGTAGATTAGGCCCCTGGTATGTATAGATTTGTCTAATTTGACCTAGGGTGACATCTGGGACCCTTTTCTCCAGTTGCTGTTTTGATTCTGTTTCTCTATTTCGTATTTTGAATTCTGGAATTGTGTATTGTGTTTTACCTCGACTACTTGGCGTTTATACGACGATATCGAGGATTGATTGATGGTTTTGGAGGCGTACCCATAGGTTCTAACCTATAGGCCCCTTAGCGTATCGTTTTAGTTTTCGTGTGTCGTTTTAGCTTTGAGTTGGTTTTAATACGCGTTTACGATATGTTGATGTGTAGGTACCCCATGAAGACTTCGGGACGACAAGCAAAAGCGTGGCGACGTCGACAAATGAAGACGCAAGGTGAGTAGATTATATCTACGGGGGAAAGTCGGGTAGATGACGTATAGCACCCCCGCAGTCCGTAGATAGTATACTATATATGTATATATTAGATATGATAGTTATACTGTGTCGTGGATATTGTGTTAAGTGTATTATGGATAGTTTTGGGGTTAGAAGTAAACTAGTGTAGTTCATAGTCGCGAACCCTAGAATAGAATTACACCTATACGTACACCCTTGCATATTCATTATACTTGCACTGTGTTTGATGATATTGGATGACTGTGGAGATGAGTCGATGATTTTGGGCGTTGTGCCATGAGATCGGTGATTTGATGTGATTCGTATTTGGGATACGACATGTGGTTCTTGCAGGCTTGGGATGTGTGTTTACCCCTGCATTCATACTTTATAGATGGTATCGATTTGTACTAGACTTAGATCAGTACCCCAGATTCTGTGATATGATGATACTGATACCTGATAATTGATGAGCTGATTGTGATATTTACCCGTACCCAGCTATTGGGATGTCGTACGACGATTTACCGTACGAGCTTTATATTGATGATAGATCCGCACTCATGACTCGAGGATGTCAGATGATATACTGTATCATACGCGATACTATTGAGGCGGGATCACCGACTATTATATTATATATATATACATATCGACTCAAATTTAGGTGGTTTCCATACCCCTCGTGATGGACTTGACTTAGTAGATGTTAGACTAGACCCGAGTCATACCTATTTCAAAACTAACGAATCGGGAATATCTTAAGGACAAGTAAAGGGATTCTACGGGTATTTTAAAAAGACGTATCTATTCGTAAAAACACCGTAACCCTTATTTTACCAAAACCTCGATTTGTCTTATTTCAAATGGCACCACTGCATGACATGTACATATTAGTGTATATTCTTCCCTGTTGCATTGATTATTCGATTCTGCATCGCATTGCATGTGTTTATTTCTATATTGCAATCATGTTGTTAGGACACCATCACCATTATCGATGATGCGTATGTTCCACGTACACTTGCTTGCCGGCTCACACACTTCATCAACGATAATTGCCATGTCACTACACAGTAGTATTATTGCATCAGGATATAATCTTGTATGTGCATACCATTATTCCATGTTACATGATATACTGTTATACTTGCATTTCATTTATATGTCACATACATCATGCTTTCTGATTATGCGCATTGAGATATTCGTTTTCATGATATTTCTGGATTTGGAAACCGTGGATAATTTCAAAGGAGAGTATGTACTTATTTGAAAAATCCGGTTTCCTTGATATGATATTTGCGCAGCCACCATGAGATTTATCGGTTCTGATTAATACCCCATACGAGGAGTGTGTACCGTATGATGGTACATGGTGGGGCACGGTATGGTTCCCCTCGGCAAGATGATCGAAGGATTTTGCCGATTGAGCCTGGAGGTGGGCGAGTACCTATCAGTGATTGTATTTGAGCTCGGCGGATATCCGGGGGATACCGACTGGAGTTGAGAGATGGACATGGGCTGACCCATGCTGCTGGGGCCGAGGGCCGATACCGCAGACGGAGCCCCATATGGACGAGGATTTACGTGCCGATGCTAGGCACAGGTTTCATGACGTTTTCCATGATTTTGATTATATCCTCATATTTACATGCATGATGCTTATTGTCATTGGGTGACAGGTGGACGGATCCACATATATATACAGACCTTGATCACTTACAGACTTTTATTATATTGATCATACTTCTTTTGTATATATAACAGGGTATGAGGACGCTGTTATATATACCCTTACACCAATATTGGTGGAATGGGACGCTAATATATGTGTATTGATATCCATGTTGATACTTCATCATATTTACTTCATGCAGACATACCCTATATTTATGACATGTTATTACCTGAGGCACTGGCACGAGTACTTGGCACTACCTACATGATTAGATGTTACATTGTCACATTATCATGCTTCAGGCTTATTCTTTGAGATTATATACTGATCATTTGACCTAGGATTATGTCTTGCATTCGATTTCTGCTCGTAGATATTTTCTATTCACGAGTTGGCAACTCACCTCCGTTGTACCATAGTTTCTTGCAGGTTTTGCTGTACAGGTTCCATAGCGGCATTTCTGGCACACTGTTTTCCTTCGTGGGTGATTTGCTTGGTAGGTGGGTTCTTTGCATCAGAGCCACCATTGTATATGTATTATTCTTGTATCTAGAATTCCATCAACCAAAACTTTTATATTGTTTCAGACTTAGACATTAGTGATGTATTATTTTGACCTTAGAGTTGCGTGTAGTAGTATTTACGGTTTTCATGTTATTTTGAGTTTCTTTCTGAGTTTTGATCATCGCCTTTCGGCGTTGTATATTATATTGTTTGCGTGGTTGTGACCGTCGATTGACGAAGAGCTAGCTCCCGCTTGGGGATGCCTTTTATCATTGCATATATCTTATTCTTGTTGTACCCCGTTCGGGGCCAGTTTTTACAAAAGAAACTCTGCCGAAATTTTCATAAAAGACTGTACATTTTAAAAATGCATATTCGGCTTAGTTATTTACAAACCTTGCTTTTAAAACTTGCTTTCTTCACTTCTAAAAACTATTTTCCTTCATTTATTATTTAAAATGGTTTTAGATTTCTGGGCTTTTGGCTTACTTGGATCAGATGGGGTCTTATAGACTTCATATGGTTCAAGGGCCAGTCACGTGCTTTTTCGGGTTGTGACAATATCTCTAATAGCCTTAGGTTTCTCAACACATGAAACATGAAAGGCTAGAGTAAGAAGAAGGAGCTTGAGCAAAAGAGAGTGTAGAATGAGCTAAGAATAAAGATGGCTCATTTGTGATGAAAAGAAGAAGCATATAATAATTGATGAGATAAATATCTCATCAAATATCTAGCATGCTTTACAAATATCTTGTAAGTCAAATCTACGATTCACCAAGAGCCATGCTTCATTTAACAAAATATCTCCACCTCATTTCCTCCACCTCATTAATCTTTTAATCAAAAGATTAAAACCTAAATGAGGTGTCTTCTTCTAGAAGCAATCCCGAGTAAATTACGAGAATGCCCCTCAACCGTATATAAATACCCGTATCCGTATTCCGAAAAATACGAATACAAAAGAGACGAAAATAATCCATCAATATAATACTAGGATCCGGCTTAAACCAAAGCCCACTAGTATTATCCGCCCGAACATCATACGTGCACAAGTACACGTATGTGATCGAAACCCTGGCGTAAAACCATACAACCTCTACATCTTTTGCCCGATACAGGGAAACCCTCTATGTGGGACTCTAAAGACTCGAAACTACGCTGGCAGTGGGTTTAACCACAAGCACCTCAGCGGTACTAGCTGAACATAACGGTTGCCCAGGTATCTGTCGATAAGAAGGCCGATGAGCAAACTCATCCGAACTCCTACTAAGCCTATCTGTATCAAGCTTCGTACAGTCCGGTCTGTTCGTCTAAAAGTATCGCATATCAGGCCTAAGGGACAGTAATCGTCAGACCCCTAATAGTGCAATAAGTCATGTCGGAGTGTAACCCAAAACACCCTGAGAAACTACTGGAGTACCTACCAGTAAATCTCGCTTGCTTTGGCCAAGGACTTTGTGTAATGGCTTTCTGAACACAGCGCGATATCAACCCCCTAATACCGGGAGAGACGAATCCTATCTAACCACCACTGCCTCCAAGTGCTTCAGGACTGCACCCAACTACTACCTATTTACATGACTCCTTTGAGCCGTGGCAGGGTAGTAATCAAAGAACAGTGGAAACACACTCAAGGCGAAGTGGCAGTGTCAAGTCGACGGACTAAGTTATACTCATGTCACCTAGGAACTGCCACCCGACAATAGATATAGTACCCACCAGCAGTTCCCTACGAGTCCTTTCCAGTGTACTCATAACCCAATAAGCACCTGCATACTATCTCCAGTACGACGTACTAATGGCTGTGGGACAGACCATCTCCCCTGCTGGGTTAAGAAGCATATACACTAGTTTACTCTGGAGTATCGATGCCCCGTGATTGAAAGAATTTAAAGTTAACCGCAATCAAGACAGTGTCTCTTTGCAGCTAGCCGGTTGAGCACGGGTCGATCCATAGGGAGACGGAGCATTTTTAGTTCTTGTTCTTACGAGTTAATGCGTGTGGGTAGAAAGTTTGTATCTATCATATGTGTTATATGCAAGTATAAAGCTTGTTAGAAAACGATAGGATAATGTAAGTTAATGGATTCCGTATTCAAGTTATTTGAGCCGAGTCTTGACCAATTAAAGCTAGAGCAATCGGCAAAAACGTGGATTAGGGTACTTAAGCACGGTATTTAAGAAATCCGGCTTATTAACCCTTGTCTTTCCGTTCTTGTTTCTTGCTTTTTCCTCCGGCGAAACCGAACGCAACCGGTCGCGGTTAGGAATCACCGTTACCTTGGTAGGGTAGGGTGCCTAACGGAGTGCTTGCGTAAGGTTTGGACGGAGTTCATTGAAAAATAACGGGAAAAGGAAATGGGAAACGGAAACCTTAACTTACAATATTGGTTTCTTTTCTTAACAACATATATTTACAACCATTACAATAACAAACCAAAAAGCGCAAAGAAAAGATAAGCAAAGAAAAGAAAAGATTACAAGCAAGTAATTAAATGACATGGAATTTAAATTGCAAGAAAGTAAAGCATGGTAATAAATTGTAAGAAAGGTAAATGCAAGTAAGAAATATACTAAGAACCAAAGAACATATAACAAGCCATGGATTCAAATACCTAAACTTAAACTTGCAAGATCAATTAAGAGGTTGCAAGATCAAGTGAAAATAAAGAACCCAAGGGGAAATGAAGCACAAAAGAGAGAACTTTATTAATCTTCAAGAAGATACAACCCTTGAGATCAAATACCAACCCTTAAACCTTCAAGCTCAATGAAGAGGTTGAAAGATCAAGAGAAGGCAAGGATCTCAAGGGGAAGCTAAGCTATTTACAAGAGAGAGAAAAAAAAATGAAAAGAATGATACAATGTATGGCAAAATTGGACAAAGTGAGGCCCATGACCCCTTGCCCACTGCCTGCTTTTATAGGCTCAAAAACTAAATAAACAAACAATAAAAATGAGCTGATATGGTGGCAGGGGGGCACAGAAAACTGGGACCCATTGGGAACTGCAGGGCCGGCCACACCGGATTTAGCATGCATGTGCTCGGGTCAAATCCGAGCACATGGTCCCGTATTTGTTGTGTGTTCAATTGTTGTCTCCCACATCATTCTAGTGCAGTTTGCTTGGTCAGTAAAGGCTTTGGATGCACTCAGGGCTTGGAGGGAAACTTGATGATACAAATCACATCACATCTTTATACATTGAATGCACCATTAATGCACATCACACCATGCCCACTTGTGTCTTGCATTGGGCAGCCCCCTCACTAGGTCAATGCTATCAAAGAGCTAGTGCACAACTTGTCATGTGTTGGACCAAAATATGTGTACACTAGTTTATTTACAAAAACTCTTTTATTCTTGATCGGTTTGCAGTTCTGGTTGCAGTGTCAACTCACAAATGTAATATCCGTGATTCTGGATGTATTTCTAGTATTTTGTCACAGATACCTGTAATCTGTATTACTAAGCAAACACCGGTTAATAGTACCGATATATACAAAAAATAGATAATGAATTAGCGGTATTAAAATGCAATATTCTGGTCTGAACAAATACCCTTAAACTTATCTTTTGCTCGTCCCGAGCAAAATAAAATCCTAGCCTCACTTTCGCAGGGAACGCGATTGCACTGAGCTCGTGCAACAAGCCGTTAAACCTCTAGGTGTCCCTAGTAGGAGAAGTGTTGCCTCCTGAGGGTTTTCAGCGGATACTACCCACAAAATCCCGTCAAGTCAGTTTCATAAGTTAACATTTATTCTACTCCTATAGTTTAGTATCTACGTTAGAAACTCTATCATCCTAAGTTAGAAATATCCAACCCTTATGTTTCATACCTCCTACCTATTTAACCTCAGGTCCTATACGTTCCAAAAAAGTTTAGAAAGATGTTGGTATCTCCTGAGTTTTCCTTCTAAAAGATGTTGGGATTTTTATCAACTTTATGGAAAACATAAGTCTTATTCTTTATTTCCATCTTTCCTCCAAACATCGATTGTATACACCTACGTGTGTGTAAACTATTCACCCCTACACTTAAGAATTCAATTCAAGCTAGTACCCTTTCCCTAATACCTAATACTACATCTTTTCATTTAATAATGGACGGATTTGCTCACACACCTTTCATGTGACTATTAATGCTTCTTGAGGCACTAACGGCCGATTACTGAATGTGTGAGCTTAAAGCGTAAATAGCAGTTTCCAGGACTTGACATTATTTATTTATTTTTCTTTTCTTTATTTTTCTTTTTCAAGACCGGATATATTTTTCAATGATGCTCTTTTGGTGGTTATCTTTAAATACCGTTTTTTCTTTCATACTAGGTTTTCAGGCAAGAGTATTTCAAGGTATCCTTTACATTCCCAAGTTTCAAGGTGCGTGTATGTTCAGTTTGTAGGGTATATATTTTCTAAATTTGGATTTAAGAATAGAAACTATTTTTCAGACATATCTTTCAGTAATGCTTCAATACTTTCCCTTCATCTTGACTTAACTCGAGAACTGAACTCAAGATTACCTATTTCTCAAAAAAACTGTAAGGACGCATAATTACCAAAGTTAAACAGAATGAGGGTTATTTTAGGGTTTTCAATTCCTAAGCCTAGAATTTAGTTATTTCTAACGTATCAACTAAACTTTCGGAATAAAAATCTAAGTTACCCTATTATGTAACTTGACGACAAAGTTTTTATATTTTTGGAAAATTTTATATTTTTATGGGTTTTTTAAATAAGTATGCGAATGCAGAATATACAAATGAATGCGAAGGTAGAAAGCTTACCGGGCACACCCTCAAACTTAAACTTGACAGTGCCCTCACTGTCAGGCTACACCAAGAGGGTCAAAATTGTCAGCGCACCCCAAAAACAATTATATACAAAACAAAAAAGAAAACCAAAAATATATACACAAAAAGGGCCCCCTAAACTTAAGTGAAACAGTGTTTTCACTGTTTTAGTGGTGAAGTTCAGGATTAGGGGGGAAAGAGAACAGTATTATCTATACACGGCCTTACACAGGCCAAAAGTTAACACCAACCATTCAAAATTCTATCGCGATAGTGTGCTGTTTGGTGAAAGAATGCGGAGAGGTAAGAAATGGAGAATATGCGAAACTGTATGGGGATAGAAGTGGTATAAGGTCCCGGTATATGAGAAGAAGAATGGCGGAAAGGAAAAAGAAATGGAGTACGAACTTGAGGGTGAAAATGGAGTGAATAAATTAGCACAATTTGCAATGAACGATGTGTAAAAAGCGATTGTGCTAATCTATTAACCCGTCGAGAGATGGGGTCAAATCCCTCAAGATTTGTGAGAAAACATGGGTACACCAAACTTGGTAAACCAGACATTGGAAATGGACGTGATATGATGTCTTGCAAGGTCGGAACGATGGAAAGGATGGAGGGAAGTGATTGAGGAAGAGTCAAAATTAACGGTTCAGGAGGGTGTACATAGTCAGTGAAAGGAACATGATGAATTGGAAAATCCGACTCATCATCTAGAACTGTTTCATCCTCAAAAATATCCTAAAACTTCTCCTCAAAGTTAAGCTCATCCATGCATTTATCTTCAAAATCCAGATGCATATAAAGTTCGGGAAAAACATTTAATGACTCAGGATGATGAATTTGAGAGAAAAACTCAGCCAAATTTGCGGTTTCATCATCCAAAATATTCCCAGCGTCAATATCCTCAATCAAGTGAAAATCAATTTTTTCAGACACCACAACAAAAGCATGGATATCAATCAATTCAGGTTCTAGAGTGGAGCTGTAGAGATTAAAAGGATTGGGTGTGGTTTCACTCGAAAGGGTCTCTTCATAATCAGGTAAATCAAACACTACAAAGTCGCACAACTCATTAATTCTTCTATCTTCAATCGGTGAATCGTTTGGAATACTAGATAGAAATTCAAAACCGGAGTTGTGGAATTCAGTTTGGGATGGGTAGGTTTGATTTGGAAGGGTATACAGCTCACTCTCTCCACTCAAATTCTCAACCTGTCCAACCATCTCATCATACATTGGAAAATTTGGAGCTAGTTGGAAATCAGCTACCGGTTCAGTAGGTTGTTTGAGGGTGGCCATGGACGCATTCAAATCCCTCATCTGTTGGTATGATACTACCCTAAAGTCTTCCAACAATTGTTCCAGACTAGACATGGGCTGTGAAGGGGTTTCAGTAAAATATTCAAAGTTGTTTTGATACTGGAAACTCCCAAACGGCTGTGTAGAAGCAATGTCTAGGGAAGGTGCAAAAGTCGGGTAGGATGGATAGGAATTGAATGGCTAGACAGGAGTAGGATCAACATTTGGATAAGAAGGTGAATGGAATTGATCCCAAGAATTTGCAGTGGTGACAGGAGTGAAAGATCGAGTACGGGATTGTTCAATATGTTCAGCAAGAGACATAGGTCTTGGAGTTACAACTGGACTCGAAAAAAGAGTTTCAACGTAAGAAGGTGGTGAAGGTTGAAATGGTTGATACAAGGTAGATTGCGGGGTCCAGTTGTTCGTCCTAGACGCGTCTATCCGATCTTTCAAAGAGATTTTGGGCATGGAGGGGTCGTTCGAAGTTCGACCAAAGCAAGAACCGTATGAGGTAACATCTGGTTGTGGGTACCAAAGTTCGGCAAGAGTTTTGCGAGGTGGGGTACCCATGATATGAAGAGAATAAGAAGAAGAGAAAAGGAAGGGAAAAGAATGTGGAGTTTTTTTTAAGTTAGTTATTAACAAAAGAATGAATTATACTCACAAAAAGAATCTGGAAAAAAATAATCACGACACAAAAATACCACACAACTAATCGGTCTAGGGTTCACCTAGGTCAACTAGACCTGCTCAAGAACTTGATTGGCGAAGTAAAACTGTGTCAAGAAACGGGCTCAAGATATATTAATCACGAGGCCAGGTAAGTGCAGAGATAAGGGGAGGTTTTCCGACGCTTTCGTGAAGGTCCTTAATTAAATAACCCTTTCTCTTTTGACGGTTTCGCCGTGAACACTTTCCCAGACACCCCGTAAACAATATATCGTTAAGCGGTGTTCTAAACACAATTAACCTCTCCTAGTGAGCGCGAAGTCCTTAAGGCTTAAAATCTAGTTTCTTTTAAAATTTGTGCGGGTAAACGTTTATGCACAGTTTGTTAGTTATATGTATGCCCTAGAGGCCATTACTATACATAGGATGTATATTGTAGTGGATGCTTGGACATATATAGGGATGATTTTCTTGCTCGATATGATAGTATGCTATCCGGTTACTCTTTACCTTAACGTGTACACTGATTGTCTCTCTGTTATATGTTGGTAAAGCCCTTAGGATGTGTACTTGACTACCTGGACTATGATGCGAATCATACTAGTGGGGACATGGTAGTCTATAAGTACATCCTTCAAAGTCCCTAGTCGTTGGTGTATCGAGACGGGGCATCGATATACCAGAGTAGACTAGCGTGTACCTTCTCGACCCATATAGATGGGCAATGGATGATCCCATATCCATTGGTGTTTGACATCATAGATGATATACGGGTGCTCAGTGGAGACTGGGTACACTGGACGGACTCGCCGAGAACTCCCAGATGGTATTATACCTTACGTCAGATGGCAGTTCTCTGGTGACACTGGTACAGGTTAGTCTGTAGACCCGAGATCGTCATAGAGTCTTGTGTAATTCCCACTGTGCTTTGATTTCCATCATACCACGTCCAAGAGGGCGTGCAAAAAGGTGGTTTTTGGGTACAGTCCCGAATCACATGGAGGCAATGAGCGATAGGAGGGATTTTCGTCTCTCCCGGTATAGGGAGTTGATGTTGCGCTGTGCTCGATTGGCTATAACAGGAAGTCCTTGGCCAAGGATGCTTTAGGGATTTACTGGTAAGTGTTACCGGTAGTTTCTCGACCCGTTATGAGGCTCATATCGACATGACTTATCGAGTTATTGGGGTCTGACGTTTACCACCCCTAGACAAGATATGCGACATATCAGACGAACAGACCGGACTGTACGGTAGTGTTACTGGTTGGATTCATAGGAGTGTGAGCGGGCTTGCTCGTTGATCTTCTGATCGCTCAATACCCGGGTGGCCGTTACGTTTAGAAGACCGCTTGCAGCTTGTGGGTGTTTGATATGATCATCACCTACTGCCGGCGTATTGACGAGTCTTTAGAGTCCTACACAGGGGTTTCCTGGCCCAAGCGAAACGAAATAGGAGCGCATATGAGATATGTGCGGGACCGAGAATAATACCAGTAGGTGATACTGTATTCTATTCTCGCGATTTGTGACATTGATCGGTTGTATGCGATATAGCTGGGTTATCGGATCAAGTGTTGATTCGATAAGTTGTTACTATTGATATTAGTCGGTTATATGCGATATGACCGGATCGTTAAATCAAGTGTTGATTTAATGATTTAATGTATAATTATATATTTGATATATTACTTTACATTAACTAGTATTGGTTCACTTAAGATTGATTTTTTCACTTGAATGTGCATATTGTTTATATATGATATATGCAAGTGTACATGTTTGTATCATGCTTGATGATACAAACAAGTTGTGTGTATGAGACTTGAACCAAATCAAGGTTAAATTAGGGTTTACTATTTTCCTAACAAATAACAAAAGAGTGAGACTTTGGTCAAAGTTATCAAGCTTCATGAAGCTTGATAACCATTGACAAAGTCAACTCTTTTGTCATTTGTTCAAGATATTAGTTAACCTAACCCTTAACCTAATGCTTTGGTTAATTCTCTACATGAGTTTAGCATGAGTGCATAACTCAACCATGGTGCCATAAGTAAAAGGATAAGTTTCATTTGAATGGATTATCTTTTTATTCTTTCTTCTTCTTCATCTTCATCAAGCTTCAAGAAAGCTTGCTACCTCCAATCGTGCCATGAGAAAAAGAGTGAGAAATCCAATTCTAAAGTGAACCCACTTCCTATTTTTTCATCCTCTACTACTTGCCATGTAGTATAGGGTGTTCTCTTCACAAAGTTTTTGACCAAGTGAAGGAATAGCTTGAGTTTGAGTCTCCCCGACGTAGATCATCTTCGGCCTCGAAGTCAATGACCTAGCCCGATCATTTCTCCGACGAAACCATCGCTAGAGTCCGGGATCCGATGATCGCAGCGGAGGAACGTCAACACGGAGCTTTAGAAGTGGAGGACCGGATCTACAAAGGTTGTATTTCCATTCACTTAGTAGCAAAGTAGTTTGCTTGCACTTGTTTTTCGCCTTACCTCTAGTAATCGGTCTAGTTTAGGGTTTCTCGGCACCGGAAAATTTGAATTTGGCATGGTTGATACCTTGTGGAACCTCTTGAGTGTGCCTAGTAACCCTACAATGGTATCAGAGCCTAGCTAGAGCTTTAGGAGAAATGTAGACGAAGTTAGAAACCTGATCGAACCCCGAAACCCCATACGACACCCCTCTCTGTACAATTTTTAAAACAGTGGATTTTTCCAAATTAAAAGTTCTCAAAAATATCAGCAGGCAACTACAAGGGTTACTGTGAAGCACGTGACTGTAATACGACTAAAGCACCGCGGAACCGCGGCCTTAACATGGTATTGGCAGCAGTTCCGCGCCGTATGTAATGATCAGGGAATCCTTTTTGCACAGTAACCTCTGTTGGTCTTTGCTGATTCTTCTGGAAATTTTTATGTTTCACTCAAGAGTTGAGTTTTCTGGGGTGTATTGGGGACTCGATAATTCGATCGGATTATTTAACTTTGTTTATTAAGTTTTTCCGGATAATTTTAGAACATGTTAAAAAGTTCGACCGGATATAAATACCCAATTTTTCCCCTGCCGGGAAATTTCCAAGTGTTGGATTTTTCCGTAGTTTGAAAACGTTCTAAGTAGTGCAAGTAACGCGATGGACCCTCTAGAAGACAACAAACCTTAACTCGATTATGTGACCGTCTTGAACTGCCCTTTGAACCTTAGGGTTTGGGGCAGTACGGCGTGCCATATGTGAGGCATTGGCTTGACCCTTCTACGGCTAGACCGTTGGTACTGTGGCATGAAGTGAATGTTTTAAAACTTATTTCATGTGTTGAGCTGTTTCGGGAAAACTTGGGGGTTTGATTGTTCGATCGGAAAATTTAACATTTTCTATTTATCTGGAATGTGATACAATATTTGGAATCCACAAGTAGTTATGAGATAACTGATTTGGATGTTATAAACATAGCACTTTAGTCTCACTTGATCGGTTGCCATGGAATTTTGATGTGATCAAAAGTCTGTCGCAATCACGTAGCGTACGCGGATACTCGCCGGGTAAACTTAATAGACAGCCATGCCCCATAGCCCCGACCAAGTGACTGTAGGAGAACCCCGTCGCCAAAAGCATCCGTTCGGGTGCTCGCGGCAACGGTGTTCCGCCTTAGTGCACTTCGTCGACGGCATCCGGGGGTGCGGCCGTCTACTAAAGTTTGCAACGAGCATTCGATCAGTTTATCGGGAATCTTGTTGAATTGCCCGACTAGATATTGAAAAGTGTTTTCGATATAGAGACTAAAATGCGGGGTTTATAATTGTTAGGCATGCGATGTCTAAGAAGGTTGCGGATTCCAACTGTTGTAGTTTTACACTTTCTTTTCTGCGACCGTAAGTGTAATATGTGATATCGCCGGTTTCGTTGCTATATGTCAACGACACTTGGGATGCGCACATTTACTTACGTTGATGACATGTGATGTTATGTGTTGCTGGATATGTTATATTGGATCGTCGCGATTTGAATAGCCGGGGGTTTTATGTGAGATGAGAGTTTTTTTATTTTCATTCATGTAAAATTTGTTGTATGTAATATTCTTTTATTGGGGCACTTCCGGGTTGAGGTTTCTGTCACCATTTGTATATTATTTACTTTTCCGCACTAGGATAGACCCAGGGAGGAGAGCACATGTAACCGGGTTCTAGAGTCCAGTAGGAGAGCAACTCGAGGAGTCGAGTCCGAGTCTCCTAACTCTAGAATTGGTAGGGATGCTTGCCGCTCTCGTAGGGGTCTAGGGGTGTGGGTTTGGCTATTCATCGCGACCTTGGAATCCATGTTTTATACTGGCTCGTATTAAAAACACGGACATCCTAGTATATCCAATGTTTCATATGTTTCTTCTGCTGCGTTATCTGTGATGTGATCATTTGATGTTCTGTGATAAATACTGTATATAGTATATATGATATATTATATAGACGTTACTTATGTTTTGCACTCGCGCTAGCCCTGCCCCGCTCTGTCGTTAGTTACCTAACCTAACGGTGCACGAGGGGACATCGAGGCGAATGCAGATGGCATAAGTGTACGTCGTATTTATCTGTGATGTTTATGTGATTTAAATGATGGGAATTCATTAATATGATTAATGAAATAAAAGAAACCTAAAAGATGTTGTGGAATCGAATTTTCAAAAACAGGTAGCTACAGTTCTTGCTTTGCATCGCGGTGTTCCTTGTAGAACATCCTGCACCTTATTCGATAAGGAAAGGGCCGAGATCCCTTCACCGGGAGTGACCCCTTTAGCAATAACTGGCAGATGCTACAACCCTCGGTTTGTCTTTTGATTGCTTCTATAGTTTTTGCTTTGCACAGCGGGATATATGATATATCTTGCACCTTATTCGATGAGGAAAGGGCCGACGATCCCTTCACCGGGAGTGACCCCTTTAGCAAAACTAGAAAAGCCTAAAAAACACTCCATTTCAAAATTCATTCGATCCTACAACGATATCAAGTTCATTACGCAATAGGTTTTCAGAAAAACCTGTCGTAGCCCTCCGTCATTTCAGATAAGTACTACTTAGTATTCGTGCTGCGGTAGTTTGGCATTCGTCAAGGCGTAGTGTGCGGTAGCTAACTAGTACTTATCTTCTTATGCATATGACACAGATTGGATTAGGGTATTCGTACGGCGTTGTTTGGCATTCGTCAAGGGTCGTGCGGGTGGGTTTAATTCAATCAAGAAATGTACGGGTTGAACTTGACTAGCGCACTATGGGATGTTTGGCATTCGTCAAGGTCATACTATGTCAGGGGCAAAATATTATCGGGAATTTCAAGTGTTGAAATTTGCAATGAGATTGCATACCTTCTATGAGATAGTTGGATCCTGATACCCGCTGCGAGTAAGAGTTACTCCTGGGAGAGTTTTACACATTACAATTAGCCGATCAAGTAGGTGTCTAGAAAGGTGTTAACGGGGTTACGCCCCTCGAAAAACGAGGTTTACTTTAATTAGGTCCGTGCGAAAGCACGGGGAACCTCCCTCAAAATACCGACACTGGCCTGGCTGAAAGATTGGCGAACTTGTAGAGTGTAATTAATCCCGGCTAGTCTTTCCTTTTAGGGTTTGAAGGAAGATTTGATAAAAACAGTGGGAGCCATCCTGATTATGTTGGAGATAGTGCCCTCATAGTCAATTATTGGATCGCAGGTACGTGATTGCAATGATTGCGGAGGACCTATACCGGTAGGACAGTCTTACTCGAGATGATAGTATGTTATCTGGTTTGCCTTTATCAGTCGTGTACATGTTCAGGTGACTGATTACATGTTACACTTTGATAGAGCCCTTAGGATCTTGCTTTACTACCAACTGTATGATGGCGATCATATACGTGAGAGTTGGGTGGTTTATACGCATATCCTTAATTGTGGTCCCTAGTCGTGGGAGTTTCAAGACAGGGCATCGATACTCCGGAGTAGACTAGTGTGTACAGTCGAGACCCCGACGAGGGGCGGTGGCCGGTCTCACAAGCCACTGGTGTCAGTTGGATCACCTAAGATGTATACAGGTGCTCATTGGGTTATGAGTACACCGGACAGGACTCGCCGGGAATCTGCTAGTTAGTACGATATCTATCGTCAGATAGCAGTTCCCTGGTGACATGTGTACAGGTTAGTTCATCGACCTGAGGTCGTCATTTGTCTCGTGTGAGTTCCCACTGTGCTTTGATTTCTACCCTACCACGGCTCAAAGGAGTCGTGCAAACAGGTAGCTTTTGGGTACAGTCCCGAGCCATATGGAGGCACGTGAGCGGATCGGCAGGGGATTCGTCTCTCCCGGTATTGGGGGCGAGGTCGTGCTGTGTCTAGGAGAGTCATTACACAAAGTCCATGGCCATGGCAGGAGATTTACTGGTAGGTACTCCAGTAGTATCTCAGGGTGTTATTGGGCTACACTCCGACACGACTTATACTGCTATTGGTGGTCTGACGTTACTAGCCCCCTAGGCAGATATGCGATACTCATAGACGAACGGACCGGACTGTATATACATTATCACTGTTAGGCTCAGTAGGGTTTCTGGATGAGTTCGCTCAGCAGCCTCCCTTGAGGTCAGTCCATGGGCAGCCGTTACGCATTGCTAGTGCCGCTGACGGTTTGTGGTGAAACCCACTGCCAGGGTACTGACGAGTCATTAGAGTCCCTCACAGACAGTTTCCCAAGTTCGGGCGAAACGTTGTAGAGGCCGTATGGTTTTATGGCAGGGTTCGGAAAATGCACGTGCGTTTACGCACGTATTATTTTTCGGGCAGATGATACTGGTCGGCTTTGGTTTAAGCCGGATCCGAGTATTATATTGAGTAGGTATAATATCTTTGTCTCAGTTGCATTTGTATTCGGTCGTAATACAAATGCGGGTATATTTATACAGTTACGGGGTTATCCTGAAAGTCGTTTCAGGATCACTTTTGGAAGTTGCCAGTTTCCAGTTTTCTATCAGCCGTCTTTTAACATTCGGTTAAAGACGGTTTTATCTTTTCTTGGATGAGGGTGAGTCATGCTTCTAGAAGGTTCTAGAAGTTTCTAGAAAGTGGTGACAAGGCTTATGACTCACTTGTTCCTTATTGGTTGCTTTTGGTGTGTTCATATTATATGTTCACACTTGAGATATTTTCTTGTGTTCATACATGATATTTTCTCTTGTGGTCACCCCCCCTCTCCTACACTCACCCTCCTCCTTCCTATATATGGCCGGCCCCCTCCCCCTCATTCTCACTTGAGGTTTCATTTTGTGAAAAAAGATTATGATAGATTTTGGGGTGTATGGAATTTCACAGCTCATTTCATTCCATCACCCGATTCCCACGGCAACTTCATTAACCGTTCGTCCATGGTTTTGGACGAAGCAAGACAAAGTATTCCACTCATTCTCTACATCATTCTTGGTCGTCTCTTTTAGCAAACTTGACGACCGAGTTGCCTCAAGTCAGAGGCGGGAGCCCGTTTAAAGAATCGTTGATGTGGTGCCACCTGGACGTGCAGATCGGAGATCGAAGAGATCGTAGCAGCCGCAACGGAGCATGGGATGATGGTTAAAGAACGAAGGACTCGGATCGTTCGATATAACCTTTCTACACTCTTTACAGTTTGTTAGTTTAGCAATAATGGCAGATCTGGGTTAAAGTATACCATAGCGCCAGTTAAAAAGTTTTTGTTCCGCATTTGGTGTCTGTAGACGGCCGGGGCGCTAACGTAGACTTACAGTGGTATCAGAGCCTCACCATTTTGCTATACTAACTTGCGCTAACGCGTTTAAAACATCGATCGAACCGGAAATCAAAAACTGCAAAATCCAAGCTTCACTGTTTCTGTCAATTTTAAATGGTGTCCTAAAAATATTCCGCATATCTCAGAAATCTGTGCAGGGTTTTATAAGAACACCGACAAAATTTGGGCACGTGATTCCACCAAACCGCCGCGGAAACGCGGCCAAACCCATGGTTTGCCGCGCATCCGCGGACATCTGGTAAGATCATGCTCCCAAATTTGTACAGTGTGTTCTCCTCTAGAAATTAGGGTTTTTGGTATATATCTTTTGGGCCCAGATTTTGTTACTATTCACCAGATGTTCGTGGGGCCCACTTTGTGATATTTAGTCGATCGAAATTTAAACATGTTAGTTTACAGTGCTTACATTATATCTCCGACCGGGAATGTCATTTGATCGGTAAACCGCGTCTGACTGCTATAGTTCTTTTAGACGGGTTTGCGAACGTGACATTCGCATTGATGTTCTGTGTTATGCTGTGATGTTGCGGATTTGTCGTGGTGGATAGCAGTGTGCAATGATAGTGCAGTTTGAGTTTATTTGTACATTTGATATTGCGGGGCGAGCGTCCAACATGTGGACTGCCGTCACTGCCTGTTGTATAATATTCTTTTAGGGCACGACCAGGTTGCGGTCGATGTACCTGTTGTACTATTTTTCATTACTGTACTAGGTTTTACCCCGTGACGGAGTGCACAGATAGCCGGGTTCTGGGGGGCAATGGGTCCGCATCTCATGACTTTGAGAGGCAGAGGGGTCCCACTCTAGAATTGGCAGACTATTCGCCGTACTCGTAGGGGGTACAGGTTGACCCAAGGAGGGGTGCCCAAGTTTACCGGATTCCGTGAAGTGCAGGGTGGTCCATTCACTTTGCTGTAAGGGGCTGCCTCGCTTCAGGTTTTGGCAGGTAACTTGCCGCACCCGTCGGGGTCTAGGTTTCATTGCACAGGCTATCCACACGACAGGGGAACGTCGGGTTTCAGCAGCGGCTCTGTGAAACCCGGGGATCCCAGATATCTGTATTGTTCTGTGATGCTTATTACTTTTCTGTAATGTTGCATATTATCACGCCTGGAGCGATTATTGTATATTGGTTTATATACTATTAGATGTTGTATATGTTTTACACCCGCGCTAGTCCAGTCCCCGCTCTGTCGTTAGTTAAGTAACCTAACGGGTGATGACGGGACCCAGTGACGAATACGGATGGCATATACGTACATTTTATTTTCGTTCTTTTCTGGTGTGATTGATTGATGGGACTGCGTTGATTCTGATCAATTCAAAGTAAAACAAACCTGTTTGCAGTTGTTGGAACAAATTTAAAAAGTGTTATTGCAAAGATGTTTCCTTTTGTTTTGCATAGCGGTATTCAGTGGAATATCCTGCACCTCATTCGACGGGGCAATGGCCGATATCCCTTCACCGGGACTGACCCCTTGGGCAGAAGTTTGCATCAGGGTAATAACTTCACTATAGTCGATTACATGTTGCTTTGCATCACGATATTCAGTGGAATATCCTGCACCTCATTCGACGAGGAAAGAGCCGAAATCCCTTCACCGGGAGTGACCTCTTTAGCAAAAGGTTTTCGCCACTATATTTTAAAAAAAGCTATCAGGTTCCTTCAGCGATATCAAGTTCACTACGTTAAAGGTTTTTTCGCCAAAAACCAGTCGTAGCTCTCCGTCACTTCTTTTGGGTATTCAGTAGTATTCAAACCATGTATTTTGACCTAACGCCAAGGCATAGTGTTTGGTAGCTGCTGGGTATTCAATTGTTGCATAGATAGATGAGTTGGTTTGGGACAGCCGTTCTGCCATTTTGACCTAACGCCAAGGGCATGTGCGGGTGGGTTCAAATTAACAAGATAGTGACGGGTAGAACTTGGCATGTGACTTATGACATTTTTACCTAACGCCAAGGTTATAAGAGCATGGGGCAAAAAATCTTATCGGGAGTTTCTAAAGAAACTGAAACTTGCCAAGTATGCGCATACCTTCTGGAGTATGAGTAACGTGGATGCATTCCATCACGTTATCATGCAATGAGAGTTGGATCCCGATTCGCACTGATGAGTTGGTTTACTCTTCGAGTGATCCCGATTGATTCTTCTTTAGGTTTGGAGGAGAATTTGACGGGACAGTGGGAGGTTTCCGGATTAGATAAAGTGATGACCATTCTGATCTAGGTTAGAGTGCACGCAGAGTGTTTCTTTTCTCTCTCTCTTTGGCAGCGACCTTTGACCGACCCTTGACTATGACTCAGTGACCATGTTGACCGAACCTTCTTAAAATACTGGCTTTTGGATTGTCTGAGTTGCATAAGTCATTGCCACTCCTTCTTTTACCCTTTGAATTTCTCAGAACACCCGTATTACTACGGATATCCACTTCCATTGGATAGATCCATCGTATGGTTATATACGAACTCGAAGGGACTTCTTCGAGGATGGATCCAGGTTCATGAGAAATAGAATTGGTTTATTGATTGTTAGGATACGTACGTGTTCAAGTTCTAGTTTAAATACCGCAATCAAGACGGTTTCGCTTGTAGCTAGCCGGTTGAGTACGGGTCGTCCGCAGGGAGATGGTTGTCTTTTTCTTTGTGCTTTAACGAGTTAAGTCCGGTTTTTCAGATTTTGTTTGTTATTATCTAAGTGTTGAGTTGATATTTAAAGAGAGCATGTTAGGGTTAGGATCAGGTTAGTTTGAGTTAGGAGTCTCCACATCTTTCGTTGCCCCTCTTAATATCGGTGTTACGGTAATCGGCAACAACGGGGATTAGCACGACTAGGAAGGACTTTGCGAGTATAAGCTAGGCTTTCCAACGCATAAGTCTTCCTTTTGGTGCTTGTCCGTCCGTTCTTGGCTCTTAGCCATAACCTCCGGTTAATTCAACCACAACCGGTCTCACTACGGAATCACCGCTATCATGTAGGATAGGGTGCCGTAAGGAGCGGATTGTGGTTCAATTAACGGGAGTTGATTTAAGCTGTTGGGCAAGGAAAGAGTGAGAGAGATTTCCTTCTCTCAAACTTCCCTTATCCTACCCTAACAAGTATTAACTACTCACACTTCATGATAAGGAAAAACAAAACAAAACAAAAGAGGAACATAGAAAGAAGAAGATTAGGAGAATACGACTAACTATTTGCGACCTCACCTTGGCGAGGATCGAGCGTAAGTATCATTGTCGTATGAATGATAAAGAAAAAGAGAGAAGAAATAAACAACAAGGAAATAACAACAACTACTTAACGAATTAAAATTACAACAAGCATAAAGATAAGGAGACAAGCATGATAATAAAATGGTCTTCTTTATTCATCACTCTTCACTCAAAAGCTCACTACAAGTTTAATGGAGAAGAGGTGAGAAGAGGAAGAAGAAAAACACTAAATCTAGGCAAAAATGAAAATACAAGAATGGACCCTTTCCTTCACAAAGTTCTGGGCTATTTATAGGCCAAAAGATGAAAACCTAGGGCAACCACCAGAACCCAAACGAAATGACCAAAATAACCCCCAAAGCCCTGCAGACTTGGCGCCAGAACGGCCGCGGATCCGCGGCCTGGACCCCCCTTTGGCCGCGGATCCGCGTCCTTATTGATGAATTAGAACTTGGGCTTTTTGGTGGCACCCTGTTTTGATGTACTCTTCACTCTGGTACATGTGTTTTCTTAATTTGGCTCCCCGATTTTTCCAGAATTTCTGTTGAGGGAAAGGTGGACTTTTTGTCAAGATTTTGTCATGATTGTCTTGAGCTCCGCGTAGATCTCTTGGATTTTTTGATACCATTGAGCCTTATGCATGAGAATGACATTGATTTGACATTTTGTCTTCCTAAACTGGTATCTGGCAACATACGGATGAAGAGCGGAGACCGTGTTTTATCTGTGGTTGGCAGGAACCCGGATTTTGTCGTGTTTTCCATGAATTTCACCGTTTTAGAACCGAGAACCTGTATCCTGCAATTGACTAGCAAACACGGCTCAAGAGTATCTACCGATATGCAATGTGATAAAAATTGGGCGGTATGAAAATGCAAAAATCTGATATGAACAAATACCCCTAAACTTATCATTTGCTCGTCCCGAGCAAAGCCCATTTATTCACAAAAAATTTCCTAACCTCACTTTCGCAGGGAACGCGATTGCACTGAGCATGTGCAACAAGCCGTTACACCTCTAGGTGTCCCTAGTAGGAGGAGTGTTGTCTCCTGAGGGTTTTCAGCGGATACTACCCACAAAATCCGGTCAAGTTGGTTTTGCAAAATAACTAAGATTCAAACCCTAAAGTTTTGTTTTAGAAAATAACAATTCTATAATCCTAAGTCTAGACCATCGAACCTTTATTTTTCACACCTCGCTTCTTATTTAACTACAGATTTTATATGTCTTTACGTGCAGTGCAAATAGTGTCGTTAAGTTCCCGAAAGGTCGAATAAAGTTATCATGTCGCACAATAAAGCCCAGATAACAATTTTAAAAGGATCACATAAGTTTTATAAAGAGTTAAGCATTTTTCAAGTTTCGTTTTCCAGTAAGGTTTCAACTTCAGAATTTCTATCTTCCTTACCAGGAAACTAAGTCGTATTTTTCACTCCACCTTTTTCTTGTTTTCATTTCATACACACCTCTGTGAACGTGTAATAGTCTTTATCATAGAATAAAACCTTCATATCTCCGCTAAAATTTTTATAAAAGCCTGTCTTTTATCAAGATTATTCTCACACAAAGAACCGTTAGGAATTTTAACTCGGAGAGAACACTTGCTTGACTTTGTTTTAACCTGGACTTTCTAGGCTTCTTAGCGAGCTTTGGGCCAATGCACCCAAACCAGTTGGTTTTAGGGCATTAGGTGTAGAAACACCCCAGCGGACTTAATTACTCAAGTTACCTAGGTCCAAAAACAAAAGACAGTTTGGCGTGAAAATCAGATGATTTAATACGAACGGAGATATAACCGGCAGTTCAATTATTTTTTTGGATAAAAGACGTGTTTAGTGGGTTTGGTGTGTAATCATTCCAATCAAGTTTCCGATGGGTTATTTTTCAGACTTAGCTCCAATTACGGCCTCAATAACATTCCTTCATATTCGCTTTACTTCATAAACTATTCTTGACATTACTTATTTCAGAACAAACCTATTTGATCCTCAGAAAATCATTTATCTGTTTAAAAGTTTAAACATGAAAGACTTGTCATCTAATTCCCAAAACTCACGACACGTGTAGTGTGATGTAAAGACTTATATCATCTATAGTTAACTTCACAGGAGAGTTATCTTTCAGGTTTTCAAAATCCAAACATAAGATTTAGTTATTCCTATTTTTTCAAACAAAAACCGTCGAATGTTGAATCAAAGTTCTTTCACAAGCTAACTTGACAAAAAAGTTTTTATATTTTTAGAAAATTTTCAGATTTTTATGGATTTTATGGATTTAATATGCAGATGCAAAATATACATATGAATGCGAAGGTAAGAAATGCGTACCGAGCGTACCCCCAAAGTTAAACTGGACAGTGTCCTCACTGTCGTTGCATGAAGAGAGCAGTTTGAAGGTTCAAAATTATCGGTTAGTGATACACAAATTTTTTATTTGTTTTTGTTTTTAAAGAAAAAAGAATATACACAAATATATACAAAATGGTTTGTACGTACCCCCAAACTTATTTGGAACAGTGTCCGCTGTTCTTGGCTGGATAACCGAAGTGTCACGACCCAAATTTGGCCCGTAACCGGCACTTAAATTACGTAACGTCTAAAGGCATACGCAACTTAAGTAAGCCGAAACCCAGAAATCTAAACCACCCAAAACTGGATCAACGGAGAAAAACATAGTTTTAAATATTTGAAAATTTTCAAGTAAAAATCTTTAAGTTTAGTTTTCGTTCTTAAAAATTTCGGCAGCACCTCCTTTGTAAAAACTAACCCCG
The DNA here is from genome assembly GCA_030015575.1 of Agapanthus africanus. NCBI lineage: Eukaryota > Viridiplantae > Streptophyta > Magnoliopsida > Asparagales > Amaryllidaceae > Agapanthus > Agapanthus africanus. The sequence goes on from JASDDO010000008.1 coordinate 370,738,950, forward strand.
AAAACGGGTACAACATAGATAATAATAAAAGCATCCCAAACGGGAGCAAATCACGCCCAACGGCGGAGACAACCACCACAACATATATACGACGCCGAAGCGAAGAAATATAAAAGGAAACTGCATAAAGAAGTAAAACTTTTCAACAAAACCGGCTCCCACGAGCACGGCTCCCAAAGTCACCACAAAAGAACACTGAATCCTCACAAGTCGTCTCTAAGTCATATACAACATAGTGGTAGATGGAGAATACTAGATCCAACAAAAAAATATACAAAGTACAAACAGATAACCGCAACCCACCTAAAAGCAAAGCTTCACAGCCAACCGTAGCGGTATCCGCAAAAGTAGAGATGAAAAGATGCCCTGCCGCGACTACTCAGAGGGTAAGTCCTGCACAACACTGTGGCACAACGGGGGTGAGTTGCCAACTCGTGAATAGTAACTAACATCATACATTAATCGCAAGTATGCACGAACAGCGATCTATCTATCACAAGTAATCCGATAGCACAAGTATGATAAGTGAATATGCAACAATCATGTAAAGGTACATCATCAGGGTACTACAACTACATGAAACGATGCTTATCAACATAATCCTGAGTGTGGGATGATATAATATAAAATCTCATGCAAAAATCATCAGCATGGAAAAACACCAGTGTCCCTCACTGACACATCAAATCCCAATCCTCAGGCACCGCATCCTAAGACCGGCCCTCAAATCCTGTATGTCTCACGAAAACCTGAGTGTCAATCACCGACACTCGAAACATCATGAAACCCATATCTAGCATCGACACGTAAATCCTCATAACTCAGGCGCTGTCACCATGACTAGCCCTGACGATATGTCATACCTCACTCCGGTCGGTATCTCCAAGATAACCGCCGAGTCCAAATCCAATCACCGGTAGGTAGTGGTCCCACCGTCAGGTTTATCGTCTACACCACGAAATCACCACTCACCCCGGGGTACCATACCGGGTCCACCATGTACCCGCAGACGGTGCATCCCGCTCCTCGAATCGGGTATCACAAGCCAAATCTCAGAACCGAGAAATCACATGGTGGACGCATCAAATATCATATCAAGAGAAACCGGGTTTTCAAACAATACAAAGTTTTCTTGAAAATATCCCCCACGGTTCTCAAATCCATAAATCATATGAAATCCATATCTCAATGCGTAAAATCCATATAAAACTGATATATGCAACATAAAACATCAATATGAGCATATAAAGGGAAAATCGCTCTTTAAATTGAATCTAGCTTCAAAAACATATCATGCGGTTCCCAATTCCTTCGAAAATAAATACAGTATCATATGAAGTGTACATGTAAGTGTAGCAGGGTTTAAGTATCCACATGTAATCAAGTACGAGGGTGTACATGTCAATATGTATGCATGATGTATAGGTAATTATAACAAGATATAAGTGAAGTGGAATAAGGTTCACTACCTTAACTATTCCTGCCCAATGCAATATCACGTATGTATGTGTCCACAGTATTTCATATGCACAATAGAATATGAGTTACTACTCTAATCATTCCTATCCACTATCATATCACATATGTAGGTGTTTGTGCGTGTCATGGCAATTACAGACGGTGTGGGTGTAGCATACAATTTAGTGCTCGTGCAACATGAACCGTCAGTAATGTGTTATATCTAAAGGTACGAGTCAAGTACAACAGATAATGCTATGCAATGACATTCATATGAAAGTAACTAATATGCAAATACATGCAGCTATCATATCATATTCGCCCCGACGCATAACGCCATACGGGCGATTTCCCCGTAGATGTTAAATCTACTCACAGATGGTCTTGAGCTAAGAAAATCCGACCACCTGCTTCCCCTTGTCCGCAGCACCCGAAGTCCCTGCTTGTGAACCTAAAATTTCATAAATACAACACATAAGCTAAATATCCTATAATGACGGAAAGACAACGAAACGCGACGAAAACGTCCGGAAAATTACACTGCGCGCTTAGCGCATCTATCGCGCACGATACCGGCCAAAACCCTAATTAGGGTCGCTAAACTAAAAAACACCAAGTCTGGACCCCGATCGTCCCGATCGCGCAACACAACACAAAAATTACGAGGAATACACTGGATATAACCTCGCAACTACCAAACGAACCCTACGTCGGAAAACCCCGAAATCTAGTAAGCAATCTATCGCAATATATCGCACTAGATTCAAGATAACACAAATCTAACAATTACAAATACCTTAAAATAGCTTAACTAAGCTATCTAAACCAATCCTATATTTTTTACACTCGCTAATTATATTTTAGCAAAAATCTAGTAAGCAATTTTGCTTAATTAAACAAAATGCTTATTAGCAAATTTTAACACTTTCTACTAGCTTATTGTTTTCCAAAACACAATTTAACACTTGAATTAAACACTAATCACTTAATCAAAATTTAAGCCTAACATGAATTTATTAAACCAAATATAATGAATTAATCATGAATTAAAAGCTAAACTAAGCACTTAACTAGTTAACTAAATTAGCTAGTTAAAGATTAAAGCAATTAATTATGGATTAAGCTAAGAAATTATACCTCCTCAAGAACACCAAAAAGAACTTAGATCCATCACTTTAGCCTCTAAAACTCAAGCTTTGATGAAGATCCATGAAGGATTAGTGAAGGAAAAAGTTTTAATATTTATATAGGAATTTTTGGATTTATTTTTGGATATCGTTTTGTGTTTTTGAAAGGAAATTAGAGAGAAATGAGTATGGAATTATTTTGGACAGAAATGGGGGAGTTAGGGTCGGCCAAGGTGAGAGGGGGGGGTTTGTGTAATATTTTGTGAAGAAAAAGCAAGGAAAAAGAGAATTAAATGCTAATTAATGCATTTTGCCACCTTTTTACCTTTTCTTTTCTTTTTAAAATAATTCCTTTTAAACTCCAAAAATATCTAGATATTTAAAAAGAACTTTCTAAAATAATTCTAGTGACAAAATTAATTTATTCACAGAAGAAAAATTTTCCCGATTTACGTGCACAAAACACCGCTTAAAATAATATTTTTTTCGGGAAAAAATCTATCTGAACCAAAACCTCCCAAATACTCCCAAAGTTCGCGCACAAGCGTTATTTTGGCCAAATTAGGTGTCGGTAAGTTTATACGGTCGTTTGATCGAAATCGGGTTAAAACGGGAAAAACCGACAATTTTGCCCTAAAACGGGAAAATTCGCAAAACGATTTCTAAAACGTTACAATCTCCCCTCCTTATAGAAATTCGGTCCCCGAATTAAATTTCATACTAAGCGTACCTTCAAAAAGATGAGGGAATTTCTTCCGCATCTCGCTCTCGGCCTCCCAAGTGATCTCCTCACTAGTCGGGCTACGCCAAAGAACCTTCACAGATGGCAAGACCTTTGACCGAAGTTTCTTCACCTGCCGATCCAAAATAACTACCGGCTGCTCGGTGAACGAAAGATCGCGCTCAAGCTGAACGGTCTCGTGCTGAATCGTGTGAGAAGGATCATGAAGGTATCTACGAAGCATCGACACATGAAAAACGGGGCGAACATCCGGAAAACTGGGCGGGAGCGCCAAACGATAAGCAATAGAACCCACTCGCTCAAGGATCTCGAAAGGACCTACAAATCTGGGACTGAGCTTCCCTCTCTTCCCAAATCGCATAACGCCCTTCATCGGAGAAATCCTCAGGAATACATGATCCCCCACTGCGAACTCAAGTCTGCGACGACGACGGTCGGCATAAGACTTCTGCCTGCACTGGGCTGCTCTCATCCTATCCTGAATCAGCTGGATCTTCTCCGTGGTCTCCTGAACTAGCTAGGGTCCCAAAACCAAACTCTCACTAAGCTCGGTCCAACAGACTGGCGATCGACACTTCCTACCATATAAAGCCTCAAAATGTGCCATCTGAATAGTCTCCTGAAAGCTGTTGTTGTAGGAGAACTCAATCAACGGCAAGTGACGATCCCAACTGCCACCAAAATCAAGCACACATGCACGGAGCATATCCTCCAGAGTCTGTATAGTCCGCTCCGACTGGCCATCGGTCTGTGGATGAAAAGCGGTACTAAAACTCAGCCGGGTACCCAAAGCTTCCTGAAGCTTCTGCCAAAGACGGCTAGTAAACTGGGTGCCTCTGTCGGATACTATGCATGTGGGAACACCGTGCAAACGCACAATCTCATCTATGTATAACTGAGCATACTGAGCATAACCGAAAGTGGTCTTCACTGGAAGAAAGTGAGCCGCTTTCGTCAACCGGTCTACAATAACCCAAATGGAGTCATACCCTCGACTGGTCCTGGGTAGACCCACAATGAAGTCCATGGAAATCTGCTCCCATTTCCACTCCGGAACGGGTAAAGGCTGCAACTCTCCAGCCGGTCTCTGATGCTCAGCCTTGACTTGCTGACAAGTCAGGCACCTCGAAACGAAGTCCGATATATCACGCTTCATCCCTTCCCACCAGTAGAAGTCCCTCAAGTCACGGTACATCTTGGTGGAACCTGGATGAACGCTAAAGGCCGACTGATGTGCCTGCTCTAGGATCTCGCGTCTCAACCCATCAACATCTGGTACACACAAGCGAGTCCCGCATCGTAGCACACCCTGGTCATCAATCAAGAACTCCGAAACTCTTCCCTACCGAACAAGCTCAAGTATCTCAATCAAACGGGCATCGCTGGGCTGCGCCTCACGGATATGATCAAAAAGAAGTGGACGGGCAAGGACATGAGCAAGCTGTCCCCCAGCGGAAGTGAACTCGAACTGCACTCTACTATCACACAAGAGCTGCCAATCTGCAGAAGACTGACACTGAACTGCGCTCAACTGGGACAAGCTACCCACGGGCCTACGACTCAAAGCATCAGCTACCACATTCGCCTTGCCCGGGTGATAAAGGATCTCACAATCATAATCCTTCACTAGCTCCATCCATCGGCGCTGTCTCAGGTTCAGATCTCGCTGCTGGAAGATGTACTTCAAACTCTTGTGATCCGTGAAGATCTGACACGACTCTCCGTACAAGTAGTGTCTCCAAATCTTCAACGCAAAGACCACCGCTGCCATCTCAAGATCGTGAGTGGGGTAATTCTGCTCGTGCTTCTTCAGCTGCCTAGAAGCATATGCAATCACCCTATCATGCTGCATCAAAACACAGCCGAGCCCCACTCGAGAAGCATCACAATAAACAACAAAGCCGCCTGATCCAGAAGGTAAAGAAAGAACCGGTGCTGTCGTCAACCGAGTCTTCAACTGCTGAAAACTCTGCTCGCAAGCATCAGTCCAGAGAAAAGGAATTCCCTTCCAGGTCAGTCCAGTCAGCGGTGCAGCGATACTCGAGAAATCCTGCACAAAACAGCGATAATAACCAACTAAGCCCAAAAAGCTGCGGACCTCCGTCACCGATACAGGTCTGGGCCAAAGCTGTACAGCCTCGATCTTCCTCGGGTCCACAAGAATACCATCACCAGTCACCACATGACCCAGGAAGTCAACTCTATCAAGCCAAAATGCGCACTTTGAGAATTTAGCATACAGCCGGTGCTCTCTCAATATCTGCAAAGTAATCCTCAAGTGCTGCTCATGCTCCTCATGACTCCTAGAGTAGACCAGTATGTCATCAATAAACACTATAATGAACTGGTCGAGGAACGGCCTGAAAATCCGGTTCATCAGATCCATGAACGCTGCTGGCGCATTGGTGAGTCCGAACGACATCACCAAAAACTCATAATGCCCATAGCGTGTACGAAAAGCAGTCTTCGGAATGTCATCATTCCGAACCCGCAACTGATGATAACCCGAACGCAAATCAATCTTCGAAAAATGTTTCGCACCCTGGAGCTGATCAAATAAATCGTCAATGCGGGGTAAAGGATACCTGTTCCGCACCGTAACTCGGTTCAACTGACGATAATCCACACATAGCCTCAAACTGCCGTCCTTCTTCTTGACGAACAGAACAGGAGCTCCCCACGGCGAAACACTCGGACGCACAAGTCCCAAAACAAGCAACTCTTCAAACTGATCTTTAAGCTCTCTAAGCTCTGCCGGAGCCATCCGATAAGGCGGTATAGAAATAGGCTCCGTGCCAGGAATCAGATCAATGCAAAACTCAATATCGCGCTCTGGCGGTAACTTTGTCACGACCCAAATTTGGCCCGTAACCGGCACTTAAATTACGTAACGTCTAAAGGCGTACGCAACTTAAGTAAGCCGAAACCCAGAAATCTAAACCACCCAAAACTGGATCAACGGAGAAAAACATAGTTTTAAATATTTGGAAATTTTCAAGTAAAAATCTTTAAGTTTAGTTTTCGTTCTTAAAAATTTCGGCAGCACCTCCTTTGTAAAAACTAACCCCGAAAACGGGTACAACATAGATAATAATAAAAGCATCCCAAACGGGAGCAAATCACTCCCAACGGCGGAGACAACCACCACAACATATATACGACGCCGAAGCGAAGAAATATAAAAGGAAACTGCATAAAGAAGTAAAACTTTTCAACAAAACCGGCTCCCACGAGCACGGCTCCTAAAGTCACCACAAAAGAACACTGAATCCTCACAAGTCGTCTCTAAGTCATATACAACATAGTGGTAGATGGAGAATACTAGATCCAACAAAAAAATATACAAAGTACAAACAGATAACCGCAACCCACATAAAAGCAAAGCTTCACAGCCAACCGTAGCGGTATCCGCAAAAGTAGAGATGAAAAGATGCCCTGCCGCGACTACTCAGAGGATAAGTCCTGCTCAACACTGTGGCACAACGGGGGTGAGTTGCCAACTCGTGAATAGTAACTAACATCATACAGTAATCGCAAGTATGCACGAACAGCGATCTATCTATCACAAGTAATCCGATAGCACAAGTATGATAAGTGAATATGCAACAATCATGTAAAGGTACATCATCAGGGTACTACAATTACATGAAACGATGCTTATCAACATAATCCTGAGTGTGGGATGATATAATATAAAATCTCATGCAAAAATCATCAGCATGGAAAAACACCAGTGTCCCTCACTGACACATCAAATCCCAATTCCTCAGGCACCGCATCCTAAGACCGGCCCTCAAATCCTGTATGTCTCACGAAAACCTGAGTGTCAATCACCGACACTCGAAACATCATGAAACCCGTGTCTAGCATCGACACGTAAATCCTCATAACTCAGGCGCTGTCACCATGACTAGCCCTGACGATATGTCATACCTCACTCCGGTCGGTATCTCCAAGATAACCGCCGAGTCCAAATACAATCACCGGTAGGTAGTGGTCCCACCGTCAGGTTTATCGTCTACACCACGAAATCACCACTCACCCCGGGGTACCATACCGGGTCCACCATGTACCCGCAGACGGTGCATCCCGCTTCTCGAATCGGGTATCACAAGCCAAATCTCAGAACCGAGAAATCACATGGTGGACGCATCAAATATCATATCAAGAGAAACCGGGTTTTCAAACAATACAAAGTTTTCTTGAAAATATCCCCCACGGTTCTCAAATCCATAAATCATATGAAATCCATATCTCAATGCGTAAAATCCATATAAAACTGATATATGCAACATAAAATATCAATATGAGCATATAAAGGGAAAACCGCTCTTTAAATTGAATCTAGCTTTAAAAACATATCATGCGGTTCCCAATTCTTTCGAAAATAAATGCAGTATCATATGAAGTGTACATGTAAGTGTAGCAGGGTTTAAGTATCCACATGTAATCAAGTACGAGGGTGTACATGTCAATATGTATGCATGATGTATAGGTAATTATAACAAGATATAAGTGAAGTGGAATAAGGTTCACTACCTTCACTATTCCTGCCCAATGCAATATCACGTATGTATGTGTCCACAGTATTTCATATGCACAATAGAATATGAGTTACTACTCTAATCATTCCTATCCACTATCATATCACATATGTAGGTGTTTGTGCATGTCATGGCAATTACAGACGGTGTGGGTGTAACATACAATTTAGTGCTCGTGCAACATGAACCGTCAGTAATGTGTTATATCTAAAGGTACGAGTCAAGTACAACAGATAATGCTATGCAATGACATTCATATGAAAGTAACTAATATGCAAATACATGCAGCTATCATATCATATTCGCCCCGATGCATAACGCCATACGGGCGATTTCCCCGTAGATGTTAAATCTACTCACAGATGGTCTTGAGCTAAGAAAATCCTACCACCTGCTTCCCCTTGTCCGCAGCACCCGAAGTCCCTGCTTGTGAACCTAAAATTTCATAAATACAACACATAAGCTAAATATCCTATAATGACGGAAAGACAACGAAACGCGACGAAAACGTCCGGAAAATTACACTGCGCGCTTAGCGCATCTATCGCGTACGATACCGGCCAAAACCCTAATTAGGGTCGCTAAACTAAAAAACACCAAGTCTGGACCCCGATCGTCCCGATCGCGCAACACAACACAAAAATTACGAGGAATACACTGGATATAACCTCGCAACTACCAAACGAACCCTACGTCGGAAAACCCCGAAATCTAGTAAGCAATCTATCGCAATATATCGCACTAGATTCAAGATAACACAAATCTAACAATTACAAATACCTTAAAATAGCTTAACTAAGCTATCTAAACCAATCCTATATTTTTTACACTCGCTAATTATGTTTTAGCAAAAATCTAGTAAGCAATTTTGCTTAATTAAACAAAATGCTTATTAGCAAATTTTAACACTTTCTACTAGCTTATTCTTTTCCAAAACACAATTTAACACTTGAATTAAACACTAATCACTTAATCAAAATTTAACCCTAACATGAATTTATTAAACCAAATATAATGAATTAATCATGAATTAAAAGCTAAACTAAGCACTTAACTAGTTAACTAAATTAGCTAGTTAAAGATTAAAGAAATTAATTATGGATTAAGCTAAGAAATTATACCTCCTCAAGAACACCAAAAATAACTTAGATCCATCACTTTAGCCTCCAAAACTCAAGCTTTGATGAAGATCCATGAAGGATTAGTGAAGGAAAAAGGTTTAATATTTATATAGGAATTTTTGGATTTATTTTTGGATATCTTTTTGTGTTTTTGAAAGGAAATTAGAGAGAAATGAGTATGGAATTATTTTGGACAGAAATGGGGGAGTTAGGGTCGGCCAAGGTGAGAGGGGGGGGGGGTTTGTGTAATATTTTGTGAAGAAAAAGCAAGGAAAAAGAGAATTAAATGCTAATTAATGCATTTTGCCACCTTTTTACCTTTTCTTTTCTTTTTAAAATAATTCCTTTTGCACTCCAAAAATATCTAGATATTTAAAAAGAACTTTCTAAAATAATTCTAGTGACAAAATTAATTTATTCACAAAAGAAAATTTTTCCCGATTTACGTGCACAAAACACCGCTTAAAATAATATTTTTTTCGGGAAAAAATCTATCTGAACCAAAACCTCCCAAATACTCCCAAAGTTCGCGCACAAGCGTTATTTTGGCCAAATTAGGTGTCGGTAAGCTTATACGGTCGTTTGATCGAAATCGGGTTAAAACGGGAAAAACCGACAATTTTGCCCTAAAACGGGAAAATTCGCAAAACGATTTCTAAAACGTTACACGAAGTTTGGAGGTAGGCAGAGGAAGATCATTCAGGGTAAACCGGCTCCTGTAAGAATAGGAGCTCCTCTGTTGGTTCGGCGCTAAGGTACGGTTTGCAACGGTGTCCGTTCACTTTGAAAAATGAACCGTCCTTTGGATTCTCCAAATCCACAGCGCCCTGCGGATACACATTCCGCACAAAATACGGCCCTTTCCAGCGAGATCTGAGCTTTCCAGGATGGAAGTGAAGTCGGGTGTCGTAAAGCAGTACCTGTTGACCAGGTACGAAGGTTTTGCGCAAAAGCTGTTTATCATGAAACACCTTCGTTCGATTCTTAACGACAACCGCGTTATCGTAAGCCTCATCCCTAAGCTCGTTCAGTTCGTTCAACTGCAGCTTCCGATGGCTGCCCGCATCCTCCAGAGACAGATTCAGCTCCTTTATCGCCCAAAATGCGCGATGCTCGATTTCGACAGGTAGGTGGCAGGCTTTTCCGTACACAAGCCGATAGGGAGACATGCCAAGGTCGGTCTTATAAGCGGTTCTAAATGCCCAAAGGGCATCAGTGAGTTTCAGAGACCAATCCTTACGGTTCTTGGAAACCGTCTTCTCCAGTAACTTCTTGATTTGCCGATTTGAAACTTCGGCCTTCCCGCAGGTTTGGGGGTGGTAGGGCGTAGAAAGCTTATGATTAATGGAGTATTTCCGCATCAAGGCCTCGAAGGTTTTGTTGCAGAAATGACTTCCATTGTCACTAATGATCGCTCGGGGGTGCCCAAACCGGGAGAAAATGTTTTCTTTAAGGAACCTAACGACAACCTTGTTGTCGTTAGTCCGGCTGGGCACAGTCTCGATCCATTTAGAGACGTAATCAACAGCTAGAAGGATGTACAAGTTCCCAAAAGAGCTGGGAAACGGCCCCATGAAGTCTATCCCCCAAACATCGAAAATCTCCACAACCAAGATCGGTTGGAGCGGCATCTCGTTTCTCTGGGATATCCGGCCCATGTGTTGGCACCGGGAGCAAGTCTTGCAATAGTCGTGAGCGTCTTTGAAAAGTTGTGGCCAGTAGAAACCACATTGCAAGATCTTCTCAGCTGTCTTTCTGGGCCCAAAATGCCCGCCACACGCTTGATCGTGGAAAAATGACAGCACACTCTTGAATTCCTCATCAGGGACACACCGACGAATAATCTGGTCGGGACAGTACTTGAACAAGTAGGGTTCGTCCCAGTAAAAGTGTTTTACTTGGGATAAGAAGCGAAGTCTGTCCTGACGTGACCATTCGGTCGGTAGTAATCCCGTGGCCAAATAGTTCACAATATCTGCGAACCAGGGTTCGCACGATACTGTCAAGAGTTGTTCGTCCGGGAAAACGTCGTTAATTGGAATTGGAAGCGAAGGCGAAGAAGGAAGTCGTGAGAGATGGTCGGCAACTACGTTTTCACATCCTCGTTTGTCCTTAATGACAAGGTCAAACTCTTGGAGCAAGAGGATCCAACGTATTAACCGAGATTTTGCATCTTTCTTCGCAAAAAGATGGCGCAGAGCTGAATGGTCCGTGTAGACAATGACTGGAGAGCCGATGAGGTAGGGCCCGAACTTTTCTAGAGCAAATACAACAGCTAAGAATTCCTTCTCAGTTGTTGTATAGTTGAGTTGGGCGTCGTTCAGGGTTCGGCTAGCGTAACAGATTACGTGCGGCATCTTGTTGATGTGTTGTCCAAGGGCAGCACCAATGGCAAAGTTGGATGCATCGCACATAATCTCGAATGGGTGCGTCCAGTCAGGGGAAGAAAGAACGGGAGCAGAAGTGAGGGAGCGTTTCAGTGACTCGAATGCATTCACACAGCTCGAGTTGAAGTCGAAAGGCGTATCCTTGGCCAGCAAAAGAGTCAAGGGCCTAGCAATCTTGCTAAAGTCCTTGATAAACCGTCTATAGAAACCGGCATGGCCAAGGAAGGCTCGGATATCTCTGACGCATCGGGGAGGAGGCAGATTGGAAATGACCTCAATCTTTGCTTTGTCAACCTCTATGCCATTTTGCGAGATGATATGTCCTAAGACAATACCTTCGCGCACCATGAAGTGGCATTTCTCCCAGTTCAAAGTGAGATTCTTGTCCTTACATCGGGTAAGGACAGCGTCAAGATGCAGCAAACACTCGTCGAAGGAGTCGCCGAAGATGGAGAAGTCATCCATGAAAATCTCCAGAAATGTTTCCACCATGTCAGAGAAAATTCCTATCATACACCGCTGGAAGGTAGCGGGCGCATTGCATAACCCAAAGGGCATGCGTCGATATGCAAACGTGCCGAAAGGACAAGTGAAAGTGGTCTTGTCCTGGTCTTTCTCGGCGATGGGAATTTGATTATAGCCAGAGTAGCCATCAAGAAAGCAATAGTACTCATGTCCGGCCAATCGTTCAAGCATTTGGTCAATGAAAGGTAGCAGAAAGTGGTCTTTCCGCGTTGCGGCGTTGAGTTTTCTGTAATCAATGCAAACTCGCCACCCAGTTTGGGTGCGAGTAGGGATTAACTCGTTCGCCTCGTTAGTGATGACCGTGATGCCCGACTTCTTGGGGACAACGTGAATGGGGCTCACCCACTGGCTATCAGAGATAGGGTAAATGATACCACTATCTAGACATTTGACGATCTCCTTCTTCACAGCCTCCTTCATGACTGGATTAAGACGTCTTTGTGGATACCGGGCTGGTTTGGCATCATCCATCAGATGAATGTGATGCTCAATGATCAGGGGACTAATCCCCTTGATGTCCGCCATGGACCAGCCAAAAGCTTGCCTGTTGCTGTGCAAGACCGCGAGAAGGGCTTTCTCTTGCTCGGGAGCTAGAGAAGCCGAGATGATGACAGGGAGGGTCTCGTTCTCACCTAAGTAAGCGTACTTAAGGTGAGACGGAAACGGCTTGAGTTCGAGCGTTGGAGGTGAAATGATGGAAGGCAAGACTGGTGCAAAGGTCTCGAACTCAAAGGACTCCAGTAAAGGTTCAAAATGAGTGTAGGCAACCGAGTCGGATGGTTCAGGTAACTCATCCGGAAAGTCGAAGGATTCAAACTCGGGTTGTGCGCAGCTAAGATCGTTCGAAAACGTGAAACACTCATAGTCGTTGTCGGGCGCAGAAACAGCAGCAGGTTCGAAGAGAAACGCACTAGTGGCGTCAAGATTATCGTGATCAAACAGAAACTCCTCGAATTCACACTCTTCGGGGGTGATCTCCTGGATCGAGCAGACGTCCAGTACATGAGCATTAGGTTCGGCGGGCTGATTCCCCAACCTAAAAATGTTGAGTTCAATCGTCATATTTCCAAAAGAGAGGTTCATCGAACCATTGCGACAATTGATCACAGCATTTGAGGTTGCGAGAAATGGGCGACCGAGTATCACCGGAATTTGATTTCGGGGGTTAGCTACAGGCTGTGTATCTAATACAATGAAGTCCACGGGGAAAATGAAGTCCCCGACTTTTATTAACACATCCTCTAGCTCACCCCTAGGATGGGTGATCGATCGGTCGGCCATTTGGAGAGTGCAGTGCGTGGGTTTCAACTCTCCGACGCCTAATTGCTCGTATACTGAATACGGAAGCAAGTTAACACTGGCACCAAGATCTAATAGTGCGCGGTTGATGTTCTTATCCCCAATGGTAATTGAAATCGTAGGACAGCCAGGGTCCTTCCGTTTTTGTGGTAAAGATTGGGTAAGGGCATCACTCACAGCACTAGCCAAGAAAACTTTCTTGGGTACCTGAGACTTCCTCTTTTTCGTGCACAAGTCCTTTAAGATTTTTGCGTAAGACGGGACTTGTTGGACAGCATCTAAAAGAGGAATGTTAATGTTAACTTGCTTAAATAACTCCAGAATCTTCTCCATTTGAGGATTTTGTTTATTAGATCTCAACCGGTTTGGAAATGGAACATTTTGAAAATTGGTTGAGTCTAATGCTGGAGGAGGAGATTGTGGAGTTGGAACGGATCCCAGAACAGGTGTTTTCATGGAGTGAGAAGTGGGTCCATTTAGAGCAGAAGAAGAGGAAGGGGAGCCTTGTGAAGAACGGAGAATAGGCTCAGAAGACGAAGAAGAAGAAGAAGAAGCGGCGGCCGGGGTGTCATTGTTGATTCGTGTGCCGGTGTTGTTTTGCAGCATCCTTCCCGATCTCAGTGTGGTCACGGCACTCACATTATGGTTTTGTTGTTCAAGAGCAACATGTGCATTATGTGGGTGACCGGGATTTGGAAGAGGCTGGGACGGGAGCTTCCCCTTCTCTCGCTCGCTTAAGGCCGCGTTCAGCTGTGCAATCTGGGCCTCGATGGTCTTGATGCTTTGCCCGTGTGCGGCGGTGTGTTGCACTAAAGATTGAATCGAAGACTGGATGTTGGCGGTGGATTGAGTCGATTGTTTAACAAACGCCTCCAGACTTCGCTCGAGCGAGGAAACCTTATCGTTGTTTGACGGAACAAAGTTGTTTGGTGGAAAAGAGTTGTTGGGTGCAAAGTTGTTCGTCTGGTTTTGGAAAGGTTGGGGTTGGAAGGGCTGCTGATATTGATGTTGAGTTTGTTGTGGCGCTTGTTGTTGCGGTGGAGGGGCCCTTTGGAAATTGTTGCCTTGGAATTGATTCTGATTCTGATTCCAGGCGAAATTGGGGTGGTTCCTCCAACCGGGATTGTAGGTGGAAGAGTATGGATCATTCCTCGGTCTTTGCTGGAAGGCAGCATTAACCTGATCTTGTCCTTGCGAGGGTGGATTGTAAGGACACTCTTCGGTCAAGTGGGAAGGATCGGAACAACAAGCGCAGACGGTACGAAGGGGGAGAACAGGGGCAGGAGCAGGAGCAGAAAATTTGCTCTCTATTGCTTCAAGCTTTCGTGTTACGCAGCCATTTCAGCTTTCATCGCAATAGAGACGTCAAGTTGGTGGATTCCTACCCTAGACTGACCGGTAGAAGTGGAGGTAGAAGAAGAAGAAGTCGGTCTGGTGCTCTCCCACTGTAGCGTTTGCTCCGCAAGATCGTCAAAGAACTGCCACGCTTCCTCGTCAGATTTCGATAGGAAGTGGCCCTGACAGATGGTTTCCAGCAACTGCTTCGTTGCTGGGTTCAGTCCCTCGTATAAGGTTTGGCAGAGTTGGCATTTCTCTATACCGTGGTGAAGACACTGAACAAGAAGGTCTTTGTACCGGTCAAAGCACTTCCAGAAGGGTTCAGAAGGAAGCTGGGAGAATTGGTTGATTTCATTTCGAATTCTTGCGGTCTTATGATTTGGATAGAATTTTTTCAGAAACGCTTTAACAAACTCGTCCCAGCTGGTGATTGAGTGGGAAGCGGTGCTATACAGCCATTTTTCAGCGAGATCGCATAAAGTGAACGGAATGACCCGTAGACGTATAGCATCGTCCGACAGCTGGGTGGTTTTCATCACGGCACAGACATTTTGAAATTTATTGATGAAGATATAGGTATCTTCGGATTCAAGCCCATGAAAACGTGGAAGCATGTTGATGAAATGGGGCTTAATTTCAAAGTTGTCCCCATTGGCCGGAGGAAGAGAAAGGCAGGTGAGAAGTGCAGAACGGGTGGGGTAGAAACGATCCTGGAGCGCGATTCGCTGCGACTCTACAACAGGCGGAGGTGGTGGGATATTGGTCTCCGTAGGAGGCGGAGCCAATCCAGCGGTGGTCAAAGAGATGTTCGGATTAAATCCCGACATCGCGGAAGAAGAGGTTGGTGAAGGTGAAGGTGAAGGTGAAGATGTATGAACAGAATTCCGGTCAACGTCGGAGTTGGCCGGCAAAGGAAGGGGTGAAAGAGGAGTGGACGGAGTATCGACTTCGGAGTCGATCGCGTAGTCGGTCGCGACTAACGTAACGCGGACTAGACGGGCGCTAGTGTCCCGAGTCCAAGCGGACATACACTAAACGAGTTTGGTATAGTCAAAGCGGAGAAGGTGATGGGTGGTGGGTGAAAATGGATTTGGCGACAAAAGGGCAAGTTTTTATAAAAGTTTTTGATTTTTTTTTTTGTTTTTAGAAAGAGATTTACAGAAATATGTACGGAAATACGGCTTAAGCAATCACAAACAAGATATGCACAATCATACCTAGATCTAGGGTAACCTAGGTCTACTAGACCTGCTCCTGAACTTGATTGTCGAAGTTAAACAGTGTCGAGAAACGGGCTTAAAAATACACTGATCACGAGGCCAGGTAAGTGCAGAGATAAAGGGAGGTTGTCCAACGCTTTCGCGAAGTTCCTTAATTAAATAACCCTTTCTCTTTCGGCGGTTGCGCCTTTAACACTTTCCTAGACACCCCGTAAAAAATATACGGTTAAGCGAGGTTCTAAACACGGTTTATCTTCTCCTAATGAGCGCGAAGTCCTTAGGGCTGAAGTCTAGTATTTTTTAATTTACAATGGACAATGCATATGCTTTAGTGATTTTTGGGGTCCTGGGAAGGGTGATGAAATCCCCACCCAATCTGGATTGGTTTCAAGCCCCTTAAGTCCGTATTAAAGAAATGCAAAACAGTAACAAATCAACTGCAAACAATTTTTATTTGCGGCGCAAAGAATCCTGCATAAGAACAGTTTATTGGAAGGGGGAGAAGAATTTGCGCAAAGAAAGCTGCAGACAACACAGTTTATTGGAGTTCAGAGGAGAGGGGAGAGGCAGAGAGACTTACAGAGAAAAAATTGCACCCTGAAGGCACAACTTGGCCTCGGATATGCGGCCAAACACCTACTTAGGCCGCGGATCCGCGGCTAAGTTGAGGAATTGGGGCTCTGAAATTTTGGGGTGTTCTGGTATGGGTCTCCTATGCTTGTCTGGATATGCTGAATCTTTGTTTGCTCATTGTATATGCTCCAGATTTGTTCAGTAGACCGTATGCTTTGTTTTGTCCGTCGCGGTGTAGCCGCGAAATGTGGGTCTATCTTCCCACGTCTTTGGCACTGTACTTGAACTCCGTATTTTCAATGTCCTTGGCGTCGATCTTGAACTTCGTATTTTCCTGCACACTTGCACAAAAACTAATCAAGAATAACAAGATGGTTTCTTTTACAAAGTATATTTTTTTTCGTTTTTTTTATACTTACAAATTAACCCGAAATTACACAAGGAAATAAACTACCGTCTCCCCGGCAACGGCGCCATTTGATTGTTAGGATACGTGCGTGTTCAAGTTCTAGTTTAAATACCGCAATCAAGACGGTTTCGCTTGTAGCTAGCCGGTTGAGTACGGGTCGTCCGCAGGGAGATGGTTGTCTTTTTCTTTGTGCTTTAACGAGTTAAGTCCGGTTTTTCAGATTTTGTTTGTTATTATCTAAGTGTTGAGTTGATATTTAAAGAGAGCATGTTAGGGTTAGGATTAGGTTAGTTTGAGTTAGGAGTCTCCACATCTTTCGTTGCCCCTCTTAATATCGGTGTTACGGTAATCGGCAACAACGGGGATTAGCACGACTAGGAAGGACTTTGCGAGTATAAGCTAGGCTTTCCAACGCATAAGTCTTCCTTTTGGTGCTTGTCCGTCCGTTCTTGGCTCTTAGCCATAACCTCCGGTTAATTCAACCACAACCGGTCTCACTACGGAATCACCGCTATCATGTAGGATAGGGTGCCGTAAGGAGCGGATTGTGGTTCAATTAACGGGAGTTGATTTAAGCTGTTGGGCAAGGAAAGAGTGAGAGAGATTTCCTTCTCTCAAACTTCCCTTATCCTACCCTAACAAGTATTAACTACTCACACTTCATGATAAGGAAAAACAAAACAAAACAAAAGAGGAAGATAGAAAGAAGGAGATTAGGAGAATACGACTAACTATTTGCGACCTCACCTTGGCGAGGATCGAGCGTAAGTATCATTATCGTATGAATGATAAAGAAAAAGAGAGAAGAAATAAAAAACAAGGAAATAACAACAACTACTTAACGAATTAAAATTACAACAAGCATAAAGATAAGGAGACAAGCATGATAATAAAATGGTCTTCTTTATTCATCACTCTTCACTCAAAAGCTCACTACAAGTTTAATGGAGAAGAGGTGAGAAGAGGAAGAAGAAAAACACTAAATCTAGGCAAAAATGAAAATACAAGAATGGACCCTTTCCTTCACAAAGTTCTGGGCTATTTATAGGCCAAAAGATGAAAACCTAGGGCAACCACCAGAACCCAAACGAAATGACCAAAATAACCCCCAAAGCCCTGCAGACTTGGCGCCAGAACGGCCGTGGATCCGCGGCCTGGACCTCCCTTTGGCCGCGGATCCGCGTCCTTATTGATGAATTAGAACTTGGGCTTTTTGGTGGCACCCTGTTTTGATGTACTCTTCACTCTGGTACATGTGTTTTCTTAATTTGGCTCCCCGATTTTTCCAGAATTTCTGTTGAGGGAAAGGTGGACTTTTTGTCAAGATTTTGTCATGATTGCCTCGAGCTCCGCGTAGATATCTTGGATTTTGTGCTACCATTGAGCCTTGTGCATGAGAATGACATTGATTTGACATTTTGTCTTCCTAAACTGGTATCTGGCAACATACGGATGAAGAGCGGAGACCGTGTTTTATCTGTGGTTGGCAGGAACCCGGATTTTGTCGTGTTTTCCATGAATTTCACCGTTTTAGAACCGAGAACCTGTATCCTGCAATTGACTAGCAAACACGGCTCAAGAGTATCTACCGATATGCAATGTGATAAAAATTGGGCGGTATGAAAATGCAAAAATCTGATATGAACATTTATTCAGTTGTCTTTTATTATCACCTTCTCTCAGGTTGCGAGAGCTCCTTGGTTTAGGAGAGTACACCTATTACGCTTATTGGATAGTCTTATTCTAAACCATAGGCAGGTGCCGAAAGGTAGGGAATGAAGAAAACCAATTAGCCTAAGTAGGGTGTGCAGAAGGTAATATGTAAAGACAAAATAAAGGGATTAGAAAGAGGGCAAAGTAAATTGCGACTGATATCATTCATGACCAAAACCGCGTACTTCATCGCCACTCCTATTTCACCTTTAAAGGAATAAGGTATTATTCAGTTGTTTTTTATCACCACCTTCTCTCAAGATACGAGTACTCCTTGGTTTAGGAGGGTACACCTATTATGCTTACTGGATAGTCTTCTTCCAAACCATAGGCTGGTGTCGAACGGTAGGGAAGGGAGAAAACCATTTAGCCTAACGATGGTGTACAGAAGGTAACGACTAAAGACAAATAAAGGGATTTGGAGAGATGGCAATAAAATATACGGTTGAAGTCACGAATTGGATTATGGAAGAGGCATTACTTTGAATACTAGGATACCCCTACGAAACATTTTCATGTTTCAGTGCATTGTTAAAGGAAAACTGTTTTCCCGATTAAATACTTACTCCAAGGGTATGTATTTACTAGGTTTCATTCTCATATCTGTATGGTTTTATAGATGATGAGTGGGAGTAAGTTATTGGGAATTAGGTGATCATCCTCATTATGTCGGAATTCGTTGTAATTGGTGATATTTGAGGAAATCGCCAGGGTACAGTTTTTAACCTACGACGCACAGGTTATGAGTTGTTTAACTCAGCGGACTTATACAGAGTATTGTATGTTGTCCAAGTGTCCATCAGGACAAAGGGGTAGGTCCTCATACCGTGTTCTGTTTACTTATGACTTCTCTAGTTTTTAGACAAGTGTTTCGTAGAAATACAAGGTCTAAGTTTTGAGAAGTTGTGGGTATAAGAATAAAGTAGAGAACCATGTATCATAAGTATCGGGATTCTTCAAAGAGATCGAAGATGTAGATTCTTGTGATTGGTATTCCGATGATAGTAACGGTTTTGAGAAACTTGTTTCTCTTTCAGGTTACTCATAATTGGATGGATTCCTAAGTTGAGAAATGCTGATTAGCCTCTTTCCATTAAGTTGATATGCACTGGAGACAGCTGCATGATTTGAATATGGTTCCAATTAAATAAGTGCCAAAGTTTCTATATTGGATATAGAATAGTTCGTACCTTTAAAGATATTAAGGTACGGGGAGTTGTCCAGCTTATGCTTAAAACCAGACTCTGGATAACTCAGGGCACATTTCTGTAATGGCTGTTTGTGGGTTGACCCTGGCTATGACGAGGGTTGATATTTTACCATTTGGAAGATCAATAGTAATATTGTTCTTGACTCGCCAGAGTTTTAGTAAAATGGATCTTTTTCATAAAACAGTAGTGGGAGTATGGTAGAACTGAAAGTGATTCCAGAACCACGAACGATTACGGAAAATTTAATAGGACCTATATATTCAATCAGGTTTGACATTCCAATAACCACTCCGCAGATATGGTGGGTAACCTCAGACACCCGAGAGGTACTTCGGTAGCCTCAAGGACGATGACAGAGAGGTTCTTATCTACCCAGACTTGACACTACTGTTGTTCCAGGTTATGAGACCCGGTAAGAGGGTTGTCGTAGTCAGTGGGAGCAGCAGAAGCATAGTGGGCAAGTAGCCTATGTCTTTTTATAGACTTGAGCAGTTATAGCGGAGATAGATCATCTAATTTTGATGTGACAGTCATAGGTTTGACTTCATCAGAATAGGGGATGGATCTGTTAAGAAGGTAGTAGGGTGTGATGTCATGGTATTTGGATGTCATACACAGAGTAGGAAGTAAAATTCCTATACTACGATCGGTTGTACTGTGGTCGTCACACAGTTGTTTCTCCAGACAGGATATGGATATAATATTTGATATTCTGGTTTCTAGATCTATGGTTTTAGATCTGGATTTGGGTAGTTTCCCAATGTGGGTACTTTGACAGATATTCTAATGGTTTTTAGAATAGTTGACTCCTAGCATGGTGGTGTACCTGCAGGTGATGGAGTCACCCTCTCTAAAGGTGTCGTATAGACTAAAGGAGAGAGGGATGTGCATGATTGACAGATCACTTGCTTAGGCAACTGAGTCAATCATGAGATGTCAGGTACCACACCAGATGTTGTTTTTGCACAAGATGCGATGAGTTTATATTAATCCAATCCTGGAGAAACATAAGGAAGCAGTTTTAGAACATAAGTACATGTTCTACGGATTTGATGACGGCAGCCTCCTTCGGGAGACGGTTATCATTCCAAGCTTCAAAGGTGACATGGATGACAGAGTGATTGTCAGAGTTATAGTTTTTCCCTCTGACGAAGAGGGACAGTATTATGGACAGGTGGTTCAAGAGGATACTGTGGGTGGCATGGTGCCGGATACTGATTAGGTTCAGTGATCGATACAGTCTAAGAAGTTTGGATTTGGAGTTCATTTATGAACTAGGTCCCATCAGATATCCAGACATATTCTAAGACAGGTATTACTCGATTCGGGAGATGGCTTTCTCCGTGAACTTGAGATTTAGAGAGATATAGAAAGAAACATCTAGGCGGATCCACTCACTGAGGCTATTTCTCGAACACAATAGTTTTACAAACGGGCTTTGTGAAACTGATTAGTAGAGGAGTTGGATGTTCGGTTTCACACGGGATGTGAGTAGTCGACATCACAATAATTAGCCTTGAGTGCAAGTGGGAGATTGTTGGAGATAGTGCCCTCATAGTCAATTATTGGATCGCAGGTACGTGATTGCAATGATTGCGGAGGACCTATACCGGTAGGACAGTCTTACTCGAGATGATAGTATGCTATCTGGTTTGCCTTTATCAGTCGTGTACATGTTCAGGTGACTGATTACATGTTACACTTTGATAGAGCCCTTAGGATCTTGCTTTACTACCAACTGTATGATGGCGATCATATACGTGAGAGTTGGGTGGTTTATACGCATATCATTAATTGTGGTCCCTAGTCGTGGGAGTTTCGAGACAGGGCATCGATACTCCGGAGTAGACTAGTGTGTACAGTCGAGACCCCGACGAGGGGCGGTGGCCGGTCTCACAAGCCACTGGTGTCAGTTGGATCACCTAAGATGTATACAGGTGCTCATTGGGTTATGAGTACACCGGACAGGACTCGCCGGGAATCTGCTAGTTAGTACTATATCTATCGTCAGATAGCAGTTCCCTGGTGACATGTGTACAGGTTAGTTCATCGACCTGAGGTCGTCATTTGTCTCGTGTGAGTTCCCACTGTGCTTTGATTTCTACCCTACCATGGCTCAAAGGAGTCGTGCAAACAGGTAGCTTTTGGGTACAGTCCCGAGCCATATGGAGGTACGTGAGCGGATCGGCAGGGGATTCGTCTCTCCCGGTATTGGGGGCGAGGTCGTGCTGTGTCTAGGAGAGCCATTACACAAAGTCCATGGCCATAGCAGGAGATTTACTGGTAGGTACTCCAGTAGTATCTCAGGGTGTTATTGGTCTACACTCCGACACGACTTATACTGCTATTGGGGATCTGACGTTACTAGCCCCCTAGGCAGATATGCGATACTCATAGACGAACGGACCGGACTGTATATACATTATCACTGTTAGGCTCAGTAGGGTTTCTGGATGAGTTCGCTCATCAGCCTCCCTTGAGGTCAGTCCATGGGCAGCCGTTACGCATTGCTAGTGCCGCTGACGGTTTGTGGTTAAACCCACTGGCAGGGTACTGACGAGTCATTAGAGTCCCCCACAGACAGTTTCCCAAGTTCGGGCGAAACGTTGTAGAGGCCGTATGGTTTTATGGCAGGGTTCGGAAAATGCACGTGCGTTTACGCACGTGTTATTTTTCGGGCAGATGATACTGGTCGGCTTTGGTTTAAGCGGGATCCGAGTATTATATTGAGTAGGTATAATATCTTTGTCTCAGTTGCATTTGTATTCGGTCGTAATACAAATGCGGGTATATTTATACAGTTACGGGGTTATCCTGAAAGTCGTTTCAGGATCACTTTTGGAAGTTTCCAGTTTCCAGTTTTCTATCAGCCGTCTTTTAACATTCGGTTAAAGACGGATTTATCTTTTCTTGGATGAGGGTGAGTCATGCTTCTAGAAGGCTCTAGAAGTTTCTAGAAAGTGGTGACAAGGCTTATGACTCACTTGTTCCTTATTGGTTGCTTTTGGTGTGTTCAAATTCTATGTTCACACTTGAGATATTTTCTTGTGTTCACACATGATATTTTCACTTGTGGTCACCCCCCCTCTCCTACACTCACCCTCCTCCTTCCTATATATGGCCGGCCCCCTCCCCCCATCACTCTCACTTGAGGTTTCATTTTGTGAAAAAAGATTATGATAGATTTTGGGGTGTATGGAATTTCACAGCTCATTTCATTCCATCACCCGATTCCCACGGCAACTTCATTAACCGTTCGTCCATGGTTTTGGATGAAGCGAGACAAAGTATTCCATTCATTCTCTACATCATTCTTGGTCGTCTCTTTTAGCAAACTTGACGACCGAGTTGCCTCAAGTCAGAGGCGGGAGCCCGTTTAAAGAATCGTTGATGTGGTGCCACCTGGACGAGCAGATCGGAGATCGAAGAGATCGTAGCAGCCGCAACGGAGCGTGGGATGATGGTTAAAGAACGAAGGACTCGGATCGTTCGGTATAACCTTTCTACACTCTTTACAGTTTGTTAGTTTATCAATAATGGCAGATCCGGGTTAAAGTATACGATAGCGCCAGTTAAAAAGTTTTTGTTCCGCATTTGGCGTCTGTAGACGGCCGGGGCGCTAACGTAGACTTACAGATTAGATAAAATAATAACCAATCTGATCTTGCAAGAGCGCACGCAGAGTGTTTTCTTCTCTCTTTCTCCAGGTAGCGACTATGTCATGCCTTAATCAAGATAATAATACGGATATATTGACCGAACCCGCTTGTTATACTGAGCTGGGGAACGTTGGTCCCGCTCCAACTTATAATTGTTATAAGACAGAGCAGGAATTAGGGGATTACCAGAATTCCCGTGCCGCCCAAACGAAGAAAGTGCATGATGATGCATCATCTTCGGGTGTGTTCATTACAGAGAACTGTTTCTCAATGTCCTTTACGTCCTGGGTATTTGATACCGGATCAGGATCCCACATATGTAATATATTACATGGGCTATAGAAAGGTAGAGAACTGAGAACGGGTGATAAGTTTCATGAGACAGAAAACGGTGCAAGTGTTGCAGCCAAGTCTGTTGGTCACTGTCACCCTGTATTACCAGAATACATTGATTCTGAACAAATGTTATTAGATACCGAACCTGATATACAAAATCATATCAGTTTCTTTATTTAGATAAAGAAGGATATAATTTTGTATTGTTGGATAATGTTTTGAACATTTTCTAAATCAAGAGTTGATCTGTTCAGGCACGTTACCTAAAAGCATTAACGTTCTAAATCAAACTACAATTCTTAGTATACAGAACACACACGAGAGGAAGAGTTCAGAAATGAACGAATCCTTCTTAAGGTATTGTAGATTAGGTCATATCAATGCGACCCGACTAGCTAAGTTACATTAAGATGCATATTTAAATCAGTTTGAGTTTACATCTTTTGAAACTTGCCGGTCATGTCACAAAGATAAGATGACCATAGCTCTGTTTATTGGAAACAGAGAAAGAGTTAGTGAACTCTTGGGATGATACATGTTGATGTATGAACGTCCCCTGTCTACACATGTCAAGACCGGTTCTTTGTACTTCATTACATTCTCTGATGATCTCTCAAGATTCAGACATATGTTCCTGTTGAAACACAAGTCCGAACCTTTTGAGAAATTCACAGAATATAATTTAGAAGTAGAGAACCAAAAACGGGTATAAGTATTATGTCCTTAGATGTGATCAAGGAGGAGAATACTTGAGCACGGGATTCCTGGACTATTCTAAGAATGAGATTCTCTCTCAGCATTATTCCTCCGTATACACCGCAGCACCTCGGTGTATCGGGGTAGAGCAATCACACCCTATATGATATGGTGTGCTCTATGATGAGTACTACTGAGTTTCCTATTTCCTTTTGGGAGTTATGCACTTATGAAGTTGCATACCTATTGAATAGGGTTCCGATCAAATCAGTTGCCAACCACTTCATATGAGATATGGAAAGGGAAGAGCCCATATCTTGAGTTTGTTAAGATTTGGGGTTGTCCGACCTATGTCTAAAAATCAAAATCCGGACAAGCTCGAGGCAAAATCAGATCTGTAGAAGTTTGTTGGATATCCTAAGCATACGCAAGGGAATATTTTCTACCTAACCGAGGAACAAAAATGTTTTGTTTCTCAACATGCCACCTTTGTGAAAGGGAATTTCTTGTGAAGAAATAAGTGGACATGAGGTAGAACTGGAAAATGTTCCAGCTATACAAACTGCAGCTGATGATTTGGTAGAACCAAAGGATTCAATAGCAACCAATGAACCCCAGCCGCTCCGCCGATCTAGTAGGGTTCCTCACCCACCTGAGAGATACTTTGGTTTCTCTATGACAATGGGAGCGAGGATTGCATCATGAGATGACGACCCAATTAGTTTCGAGATGGCCATCAGGAGTGGGACTCTGTAAGAATGGCTGGATGCTTAGCGATCTGAGATGGAATCCTTATACACCAATAAAGTATGGACTTTGGTTGCTTTATCTGAAGGGTTAAATCCCCATCAGGAGCAAGTATATCTTGAGAAGATTACTTGGTGTACATGGAAAAGTTAAGACTTTCAAAGCTAAACTTGTTAAAGGTTTGCATCATTGACCAGGTATGGATTATAATGAAACCTTTTCTAAGTAGCTATGCTTAAGTCCATCCAGATCCTACTTGCCATGGCTACATACCATGGCTACGATATCTGGTGGTTGGGTGTCATGACTGCTTTTCTAAATGATGTTTTAGAAGAGAGAGTCTATAAGTACACAGTCAGAAGGCTTCGTAGACAGTGGGAGCAGCGGAAACGTGCGCAAGATGTTTTATGTGATAAAGCAGGCATCGTGGAGTTGGAACATCTGTTTTGATGAGATAGTCAAAGTGTTTGGCATCATCAAAATGGTAGATGAACCTTGTATATACAAAAAGGTAGTAGGGAGTATGGTGATGATGCTCGTAGAGTACGTGGATGACATACTCTTGATAGGGAAGGAGTTTCCTATGTTACGCTCGGTCAATCTCCGCTTGTCACAAGGATTCTCCATATAGGATCATAATGATACCTCCTGAATCCTGGATTTTGGATCTATGAGATAGATCTAATTGGAACTTAGGATACTCACTAGTTGTATTGAGATGGTATCAATTGATCCTGGGGAGAATCACTGGAAAGGTTCCAGGGTGATAAGGATGACTGAATGTCAGTCACATGCATTGTCTTTACCCTCAGTAAAGGGACGGTATGTTGGAAGAGTTCCAAGCTAGATACCGTGGCATACTAGACGATAAAGGCTGGATACATCGCTACCAAAGATGCTACCAAAGAGGCAGTCTGGGTGTATATTAGTTCATGAGATGAACTTCGTTCCTCCCATTGTGTGACAATGGAGTTGTGGCTTATGCCAAGGAACGCCCGTCCCATCAGTGATCCAGACATATTCTTAGGCAGTGTCACCTGATCGTGGAGATGGTTGATCTCCAGGGGATCGAGGTTAGGAGAGTAGACTCAGAGGACAACACGGCGGATCCACTCACGAAGGCCTTTTCCCAGAGAGAGACTTTTATGGGATGGTTGAGTATGAGATACTACAACCACTGCTATCAGATGGCCCTAGTGCAAGTGGGAGATTGTTAGTTATATGTATGCCCTAGAGGCCATTACTATACATAGGATGTATATTGTAGTGGATACTTGGACATATATAGGGATGACTTTCTTGCTCGATATGATAGTATGCTATCTGGTTACTCTTTACCTTAACGTGTACACTGATTATCTCTCTGTTACATGTTGGTAAAGCCCTTAGGATGTGTACTTGACTACCTAGACTATGATGCGGATCATACTAGTGGGGACATGGTAGACCAAAAGTACATCCTTCAAAGTCCCTAGTCGTGGGTGTATCGAGACGGGGCATCGATATACCAGAGTAGACTAGCGTGTACCTTCTCGACCCATATAGATGGGCAATGGATGATCCCATATCCAATGGTGTTTGACATCAGAGATGATATACGGGTGCTCAGTGGAGACTGGGTACACTGGACGGACTCGCCGAGAACTCCCAGATGGTATTATGCCTTACGTCAGATGGCAGTTCTCTGGTGACACTGGTATAGGTTAGTCTGTAGATCCGAGATCGTCATAGAGTCTTGTGTGATTCCCACCGTGTTTTGATTTCCATCATACCATATCCAAGAGGGCATGCAAAAAGGTGGTTTTTGGGTACAGTCCCGAATCACATGGAGGTAATGAGCGATAAGAGGGGTTTTCGTCTATCTCGGTATAGGGAGTTGATGTTGCGCTGTGCTCGATTGGCTATAACAGGAAGTCCTTGGCCAAGGCTGCTTTAGGAATTTACTGGTAAGTGTTACCAGTAGTTTCTCGACCCGTTATGAGCCTCATATCGACACGACTTATCGAGTTATTGGGGTCTGACGTTTACCACCCCTAGACGAGATATGCGACATATCAGACGAACAGACTGGACTGTACGGTAGTGTTACTGGTTGGATTCACAAGAGTGTGAGCGGGCTTGCTCGTTGATCTTCTGATCGCTCAATACCCGGGTGGCCGTTACGTTTAGCAGTCCGCTTGCGGCTTGTGGGTGTTTGATATGATCATCACCTACTGCCGGTGTATTGACGAGTCTTTAGAGTCTTACATAGGGGTTTCCTGGCTCAAGCGAAACGAAATAGGAGCGCATATGAGATATGTGCAGGACCGAGAATAATACCAGTATGTGATGCTGTATTCTATTCTCGCGATTTGTGACATTGATCGGTTGTATGCAATATAGCCGGTTTATCGGATCAAGTGTTGATTCGATAAGTTGTTACTATTGATATTAGTCGGTTATATGCGATATGACCGGATCGTTAAATCAAGTGTTGATTTAATGATTTAATGTATAATTATATATTTGATATATTACTTTACATTAACTAGTATTGGTTCACTTAAGATTGATTTTCTCACTTGAATGTGCACATTGTTTATATGTGATATATGCAAGTGTACATGTTTGTATCATGCTTGATGATACAAACAAGTTGTGTGTATGAGACTTGAACCAAATCAAGGTTAAATTAGGGTTTACTATTTTCCTAACAAATAACAAAAGAGTGAGACTTTGGTCAAAGTTATCAAGCTTCATGAAACTTGATAAACATTGACAAAGTCAACTCTTTTGTCATTTGTTCAAGATATTAGTTAACCCAACCCTTAACCTAATGCTTTGGTTAATTCTCTACATGAGTTAAGCATGAGTGCTTAACTCAACCATGGTGCCATAAGTAAAAGGATAACTTTCATTTGGATGGATTATCTTTTTATTCTTTCTTCTTCTTCATCTTCATCAAACTTCAAGAAAGCTTGCTACCTCCAATGGTGCCATGAGAAAAAGAGTGAGAAATCCAATTCTAAAGTGATCCCACTTCCTATTTCTTCATCCTCTACTACTTGCCATGTAGTATAGGGTGTTCTCTTCATAAAGTTTTTGACCAAGTGAAGGAATAGCTTGAGTTTGAGTCTCCCCGACGTAGATCATTTTCGGCCTCGAAGTCAATGACCTAGCCCGATCATTTCTCCGACGAAACCATCGCTAGAGTCCGGGATCCGATGATCGTAGCGGAGGGACGTCAACACGAAGCTTTAGAAGTGGAGGACTGGATCTACAAAGGTTGTATTTCCATTCACTTAGTAGCAAAGTAGTATGCTGCACTTATTTTTCGCCTTATCTCTAGTAATCGGTCTAGTTTAGGGTTTCTCGGCACCGGAAAATTTGAATTTGGCATGGTTGATGCCTTGTGGAACCTCTTGAGTGTGCCTAGTAACCTTACACAGTTTTGTGATTTGGTGGCCACCGAAAAGGTGATGAAATCATTTATCGTATGTTGTGGGGTTCGCTTGCCCTTAAGTTCGTATTAATGTATGCAATGCGCAATTCAATAAAAAAATTTGTTCAAAATTTCAAACAATCATTTTTTATGTTTTAAGCTCGGCACTGCAACAAATACGGGTTAGTTAATTTTGGCGTTTGGTAGCGAACTTGCAAAGAATCCTGCAAAGATATTATAGTGGATGCGTCGGATTTGAGAAGAAGGTGTTTAAGAAATACGTACCGTTAAGTTTTTGGGTTAGGAAACCCCCGTTGAAATTAAATCCAAATAGCTTGGAATGTTCGCTTGCGCGGGTCAAACTACCCGGATCTTTGGCACTGTACTTCGTAATCACCTTAGCTTGGAATGTACACTTTGCTCCCCACGATCGTAGTTCGCAAATCCATAAAATCTACAAATGTCGGAAAAACTGGATATTAGTGCGGAAAAACGATACGAATGCCCAAATACCTGCACACTAAAAATTATAAAAAGCAAACAATAAAATTAGGACAAAAACAGAACACTGGAGCACAGAGAACAAATTTGGGAGCAAAATGAATTGCTTGGGCCGGCGACGTCGGAATTTGATGGAATATCGCCGGCCAACTTGCTGAAATAGGGCTCCAAATTTCTTCTGATGTCCCACTGTTTCACTCTCATTGGTATTGTATATCTTTTTAGTTGAGATCCAGAGTGCTCGCAGGTCTTAAATCCAGAGAACAAAATGGTTAAGAAAGTTAGTTTTTGTTTAGTATTTGAAATTTTTGAATTTTTTTTTGTTTTAGAAAATAGGGTTAGTTGTATAGATGAAATGTACAGAGATTAACCCGAAACAACAAGAATTAAAACGT
The DNA here is from genome assembly GCA_030015575.1 of Agapanthus africanus. NCBI lineage: Eukaryota > Viridiplantae > Streptophyta > Magnoliopsida > Asparagales > Amaryllidaceae > Agapanthus > Agapanthus africanus. The sequence continues at coordinate 370,768,372 of JASDDO010000008.1, forward strand.
TACCGTTTCCCCGGCAACGGTGCCATTTGATTGAAAGAATTTAAAGTTAACCACAATCAAGACGGTGTCACTTTGAAGCTAGCCGGTTGAGCACGGGTCGATCCACAGGGAGACAGAGCGTTTTTAGTTCTTGTTCTTACGAGTTAATGCACGTGGGCGGAAAGTTTGTATCTATCCTATGTGTTATATGCAAGTATAAAGCTTGTTAGGAAACGATAGGATAATGTAGGTTAATGGATTCCGTATTCAAGTTCTTTGAGCCGAGTCTTTACCAATTAAAGCTAGAGCAATCGACTACGAAGTGGATTAGGGTACTTAAGCACGGTATTTAAGAAATCCGGCTTATTGACCCTTGTCCTTCCGTTCTTGTCTCTTGCTTTTGCCTCCGGCACAACCGAACGCAACCGGTCGCGGTTAGGAATCACTGTTACCTTGATAGGGTAGGGTACCTAACGGAGCGCTTGCGTATGGTTTGGGCGGATTTCAATGGAAAATAACGGGAAAAGGAAATATGGAACGGAAACCTTAACTTACAATATCGGTTTCTTTTCCTAACAACATATATTTACAACCATTACAATAACAAACCAAAAAGAGCAAAGAAAAGATAAGCAAAGAAAAGAAAAGATTACAAGAAAGTAATTAAATGACATGGAATTTAAATTGCAAGAAATTAAAGCATGGTATAAATTGCAAGAAAGGAAAATGCAAGTAAGAAATATACTAAGAACCAAAGAACACATAACAAGCCATGGATTCAAATACCTAAACTTAAACTTGCAAGCTCAATTAAGAGGTTGTAAGATCAAGTGAAGATAAAGAACCCAAGGGAAAATGAGGCACAAAAGAGAGAACTTTAATAATCTTCAAGAAGATACAACCCTTGAGATCAAATACCAAACCTTAAACCTTCAATATGACTGAAGAGGTTGAAAGATCAAGAGAAGGCAAGGATCTCAAGGGAAAGCTAAGCTATTTGTAAGAGAGAGAAAACAAAATGAAAAGAATGATACACTATATGGAAAAATTGGACAAAGTGAGACCCATGACCCCTTGCCCAATGCCTGCTTTTATAGGCTCAAAAACTAAATAAACAAACAATAAAAATGAGCTGATATGGATGCAAGGGGGGCCTACAGAAAACTGGGACCCATTGGGAACTGCAGGGCCGGCCACACCGGATTTAGCATGTATGTGCTCGGGTCAAATCCGAGCACATGGTTCCGTATTTGTTGTGTGTTCAATTGTTGTCTCCCACATCATTCTGGTGCAATTTGCTTGGTCAGTAAAGGCTCTGGATGCACTTAGGGCTTGGAGGGAAACTTGATGATACAAATCGCATCACACATTTATGCATTGAATGCACCATTAATGCACATCACACCATGCCCAGTTGTGTCTTGCATTGGGCAGCCCCCTCACTAGGTCAATGCCATCAAAGAGCTAGTGCACAACTTGTCATGTGTTGGACCAAAATATGTGTACACTAGTTTATTTACAAAAACTCTTTGATTCTTGATCGGTTTTCAGTTCTGGTTACAGTGTCAGCTCACAAATATAATATCCGTGATTCTGGATGTATTTCTAGTATTTTGTCACATATACCTGTAATCTGTATTACTGAGCAAACACCGATTAATAGTTCCGATATATACAAAAAATAGATAATGAATGAGCGGTATTAAAATGCAATATTCTGGTCTGAACACCCCGTCTCGATAATCCTATGACTGGGGACCTGTATAGGATGTGCTTATAGACTACCCAGCCCCTACTAGTATGATTGTCATCACAACGCTAGTAATCAAGCAAAGATCCTAAGGGCTCTACCAATATGTATAAGTGATATGCTGAAAGAAACACATACACATATTGAGGTAGAAACAAACCAAGTAGCCTACTACCATTTCGAGCAAGACTGTTACTATATCCGTGTATATCCCAAGCTTCCATTAAGTAATATACAAACCAGTATGATACAATAATGGCCTCTATGGCATATAACACTAACACTGTCAAGCCGAAGAGTCATGCAAATGGTGATCCACAGAGAGAAACGAGGACCTAAGAGCAGAGGATGCCAGACCGTGGGCAGGAGGCAAGTAGATAATCTTGCTCTGCCTGCCTTGGGTGCACCGACACCTTTCGACATTGAAGAAGGGGTACCTCTACGTCAGTTATTTATGAATTGCATCTTGGTGATTCGGATATCATGTTTCCATCATTTTGATTCCGGTATTTTGACTATTTGTTTCATGATTAATATTTCCTTTGTGGACCACAGTTGCACTTGATTCATATTTTTATGTATCAGTTGTACTGATTTTCGTTTTTATGCACACCCATTGCACTCGATTTTGATTTTATGCACTCCGAGATACTTGATTTTGATTTTGTGCATATAGTATGCACTTGATTTTGATTTATGCATTCGGTGTAGTTTACGTGCGCTTTCAGTGCATTGATATTGGTTTTGTGCGTGCAGTTGCACACGTTTACGATTTCATATACCGCGGTATACTTGATTTTGATTTGGTACATATTGTATACTGTTGATTTTGATTTTTGATACTCGATATTCGTTTTCGTGCACCCTATTGCACTAGATGGTTTCATGCGGACCTGACACACTTGATTTAGTTTCTTGCGCACACTTGGCGCACTTGATGTGATTTTGTGCATACTAGATGCACATAATCGAGGTTCTTCGTGCATATTAGATGCACTTGATATTGTTATCCAGCACACCCGTTGCACTTAACAGATGCTTTCGTGCACACTCATTGCACTTAGTCTTTGCTCTGTACACATTCGTGGCACTTGTATTTGATTCTGATTTCCGTGTGCACCAGAATCACGTGGTATTTTTGTGTACACTATTTGAGATTGATTTCCTTCGAGCGTCATGTTTATGACATATACTATATCATATAGTAACCGGACAGGACTGGTCTGAAGACAGTACCTCAGTATTTTTGCATGCATCGATATTTACTGAGGGGATTTTCAAAAGGAGCCATAGTCTCAATATTTTCCTACGTTTCCATGATGATACGAAATTTTATAAAGAAAACCCTTCCAACTCATTTTCAAAAAGGTGGGACGTATATCTTAAGTAAAACATATATAGATATATAGCTATTTCTTTACAAAATGAACGTCCGCTGCTTGTGTCGTGATATGCGCATCGCATGGTGATTTGAAAAAGATTTTGCATGCACTTTTATTCAGTTGTTCAGATGATTTCATAAGGATGCGTACTATATAGATGTTATAGTCTTAATTATATTATGTTTGATTTTAATAATGGATTTTGAAACTTGTATTTTTGTCATAACTCCCGTTATTGCGTGACACTTGACTGGGTTTCGATTTTGAGTTTTACACTCGTTTTCATCCGCACGCGATACGATATATCTTACGTATTCGTGATTTCAGAGTCCCGTTGATTTGATTGATTTACTGAAATGTTTTAGTATTTGGGGGGGTTTAAATTTAAATTCGGTGACTGAATTTATTTAAGGGGGAAGATTGTAACATTTCAGAAATATAAATTATTATTTTGGAATTTAAATAATAAATATGATAAATTTATGAATATTATAAAAGTATAGAAATTGGTTTTAATGGAATGGTATAATTATATACATATAAATTTAGAAATTAAAATGAATTATTGATTATGAAGGCATTTATTGGATTTAGAAATTTTATAAATTATTATACAATTATTTATATACAAGTTTACGCTAAACTCGATTAATACTTTACTAATTATGTACTAACCATGTTTATTTATCATGACATGCAACATATCATATTTTAACACTTGTTCATATTTTATAACCATGGATTTATTTTCATTTACATTAATTTTTTCTTTTTTCATCTTTAGAAAAGAAAAAGGAAAAGAATATTAAATGTGAGAGGGGGACAAAAAGGCATGGTTGTGAGGGAGAGAGAGAGGAGTTAAGAAAGTTCCACATACTCTCTCCTTGTCTTCTTTATTCCTTCATCTTCTTTCTCTTCCTCATCTCCTCCTCCTTTTTCCTTAACTCTACCACCTCACAACCACCATACAACCCTCCCAAATATTCAACAAAATCCTATGTTTTCTTCACAAATAATGTTCCTCACATCACTACAAACACCATGGTAGGATCAAATTAGAACTTTGAGCACTTTGGCCATCTTAGAATTTTCTTAAGTTGCTCTTGGAAGGCAATTCCCTCACTTTTATTTAAGTGTTTAAGTTTTCTAACCTCCTATGATAGTTTAGAGTTAAACAAGTTATGCTTAGTGTTCTTGGAAAATTCTAAGATGATATTTAGTGGATGTTTTGAATTGTGGAGATATAATTGGGACATAGTTAGTGACCACAAACCTATTGGTGATATAATTCTGGACCAAACTTTAGTTTAGAAGTCCCAAACATGAACTTGGAAATTTCCGATATCGGGTTTTTGTTGAAATATGATGATCAATTAGAATTTGACATGACTCGGGGACTCTGAAAATTAAATCGCAAATATAGTGAGATGTGCAGACCACTAGGAAGCTACCCTAGAAACTCAAGCCTTCATATTTTGGCCACCATTTAATTCTATTTGGCCGCAATCAGCGGCCCAATTTTGGAGTTAGGGTCTGAACCTTAGTCTGTAATTCACTTTTTAGATAACTAGACCTACCCTGTATGCAAAAAAGTCTAATTTTACATTAATAAAAATCTAAAGTCATTTTACATGATTTCTGGAAATGTTTTATGATATTTGAAACTTGGTTTTTTGATATTTGAGTTTTGACTCAGTCGTTTGATGTTCGTACGTCAACGTCGGGAGTTGTTTGGTTGTTCTTGCATGCATAGACCATAGGTTTTAACCTATGTACGTCTCACTTGCCATATCAGTTTTCGGATTTGATTTTTGATGTTGTACGATATGCGTTGAATTGTAGGTACCTTCGCGTGGACTTTCGGGACGACAAAGGAGAGCAAGACATTCATCGACTTCGGTTAGAGCGAGGATAGTAGGCGAGTGGATGTATATCTACGGGAGAAGTTGGGTGGATGTCGTATAGCACCCTCGCAACCGTAGTAATAGGGTACTTATATATAGTTATGTATATTTCAATATTAGATATGTATACTTAGCTAATAGGGTTCTAGGAGACTATATGCTATAATAAGTGTACTCGTAGAAAAGTATACCCTTAGCTCTTATTTCTCTTAGCGTTGAGCCTTTGGTTTATACGTTGCTACACACACACAGATATGTGTGTGTGTGTATAAGTTGAGGATAATTTTGATATAACACCACGAGATGAGGATATGACATGTTAGAATGATATGAGTCGATATGATCGGACATGATGTCACAAAGTTAAGATATATGATTTGACATTGAAACTTCATGTTATGATATGATATATTAAATGATCATTGGACGATATACACATGACATGTGACTAGATGAGATGATAGAATGTACATGACCATAAATCCGTACCCCAGATTTATGATATCGTATGACGGATTATACCGTACGAGATATGATATATATGATAATTGACCCGTACTCTTGCTTCGAGGATGTCGTACGACGGATTATACCGTACGAGATATGATATATATGATGATTGATCCGCACCCTTGACTCGAGGATGCCGTACGATGGACTATACCGTACGTGATACTATGAGGCTGGATCGCTGATTGAATACGATTTCCGATTGTGTGTAGAGAAATTGTAAAGAAATCATAACCAAAAATTATTTGACCGCAATCAACTACGGTGTTGGATGTAGATTGTAAGTGAGTGCGGATCGTCTACAGGGACAGTGTAATCGTTCGTCTTTTGAATTAGATGAGTCAAAACTTTAAAGAAAACAAAACAAAACAATTCATGATTTAAAGAATTAAAGTTCAAGAATTAGAAAAATCTAGATCTAATAACAAGAAAAAGATAGAATCAAGAATTGATAGTTTGTTGATTTTTTCCAAACTAAATCTCAAGAATCGAAATGAGGCTCGTAGGAATCGATCGGATCTATAGATGTGATGTAATCTTACAATGACGTATTCTTATCCTTCGATGAATTGATACTAGATCGATGATGATCGACGAGAATTAGAGATTTCTTGTGAAACTAGGGTTTCATCTTATCCCTTGTTCTTTCGTCGATATCATTCACATTCTAGCCTCTAGTAATTTCAAGAAACGATCATAGATCCCTAATTTCGAGCGATAACAATCAAGAAAGCATCGCAACGAAACTAGGTCATCGATTCTTGAACTTGCTAGGGTTTACAAAACTCATAGGACTTAAAAATCGTTTTAAGATTTGTTACATCATCATTCTATTGATCGTCTCGACTCCTTAACGAGCGGAGTTTTACTCAAACATCACAACAAGAACAACAATTACAAATTGAGATCTAATCATGATGCAAGAATTAAAAGAATGCAAGATTAAAGAATTTCACCTTTTATTTATATCAACAATTTCATTACATTCGCTCAAGAACTACAAGAGGAAGAACTCGATCGTCGATTTGGCTTCGCTCGTCTCCTTGGGTCGCGGATCGGCTTGGATCACTTGCCCGATTGAAGATCGGCTCGGCTCCTAAAAGGTTGAAGGCTTCTTGGTTGAATGGTACTCAAGATCTTGAATTTGGAGTGGAATTAGGGTTAGGGTTTCGCACAAGCCTTGTCACTAGACTTGTGGAAGAAGATGATGTAAGAGGGAATGAACTAGCTAACTAAAAGATTAACAACTAATGAAGAACTATTGATGAACACCCTCAACCCTTAGATCTAGGTTCCTATTTATAGCCATCTAAACCCTAGATCTAGGATTTGAATTTTATGTTTCCCTCCAAAAGTTAGTTGTGGAAATTTGAATTTCCCTCCAAAAGTTAGTTAGAGGAGAAGCTTCTAGATGTGATTAGTTAGGAGGGAGCTTCTAGAAGAGGTTAGTTAGGAGCTTAATTAGGATTAGCCTTGCTTAATGATCTTTGCTGATCTGGCAGAAAACTCTGGAGAATTCTGGAATTTGACGTGTCAAAATGAGGTGTACCCACTGAGAGGAGAGTTATGCACCAAAATTGGAAGCTTGATCTGACCAAACCGCCGCGGAACCGCGGCTCAAGCCGGCTCCCGCCGCGGTTCCGCGGCGCTTTAGAGGCTTCATGGCTTGGAATTTCTTGTGCTGTTTGGGCTGAATTGTGGGCCTTTATTTGATATGTTGATTTTTATAACTCCTTCTAGATTGCTACCAGATCTGAAATCATTGAGTTGGCGTATTTTTGATCAGCTCTTTTGGCTTTGCTCCTGCAATTTCCTGCACAAATCTCGATACAAGTGTAGCGCAAATACAGAGATGATGCGATGACATGAAATGCGGTCAATTTCCTTTAAAGTGCTGGTTTAAAAGTCTAATACATGAAATCTGATATTTAACGATTGATTTGCTAATATGTGAAATATGAATACCGAACATTTCTAAATGAGTGCAAATGATGGGGACATTGACGTGTTAAAAATACATTATTTTCGACTGATCAAATACCCCCAAACTTAATTTCGATCGTCTCGAGCGAATTGTTTTATTAAAAAGAGAAGGAGAAAATAAAGAAAGAGAAAAACTATCTAGCACACTTTCGTAGGCAACACGATTGCACTGAGCACGTGCAACAAGCCTTTAAACCTCTAGGTGTCCCTAGTAGGAGGAGTGTTGTCTCCTGAGGGTTTTCTGCGGATTGCACCCACAAAATCCAATAATAAAAGGAAGATCATGAATATTACATTTAAAGAAAAGAATTGTAAAAGAAGAGCTTCGAAAACTAGGGTTTCCAACTAAGCTAGCTTTTCGGTTGTCATGAGCCCTATCTTAATGGTCATGAAAAGATATCAGAAATCACGTCCTCCCTCAATAAAACATCGTCGTATTCTTCATTCCTATCTTTCTTCCAAACATCGATCATATCACCCTGCGTGTGTGTAAAGGACATCCCTACACCCGGAGAATTCAATTCAAGCTATCATACTCTTGCCCATCAGCCTCAGTACTTTTTAATTAATGAATATTTAGATGAGATTGCTCACACACTTTCATGCGACCGTTAATACTTCTTGAGGTACTAACCGACCGATTACTCCTGTGCTTGCTTACTTGGTGTATTTTTCTCGTCTTGCACCACCTTAGGCATAGCAGTGACTCCCAGACCAGTTGGCCTTAGGGCACTAGGTGAAGAAGCACCCTCGCTATATATTTTTTTATTGCCCTTGGTGATAACAAAACCAGTGTCCATTTTTCTCACCACTTTATATTTTCTTTATTCATTTTTTTTTATTTCCTTCATACTTTTGGCTTTAAGACAAGAGCATTTCAAGGTATCCTCTACTATCCCAGGCTTTAAGACGTGTGTAAGTGCGAATAGCAGGGTAGCAACATTCAAAATGTTTGGCTTCCAGAATAGAAACTATTTTTCAGACTTATTTTTATCCTCAGATTAGTGACGTCCTTCATCTTACTAACCCTTTGGACAACGGCTCATAACTACTTATTACTAGTTCGTATAAGAAAACTTCTAATTTTCTTGGTTTTCTTAAATTTTTCTAATCTCATGGATGTAATTTTTCATTATCTAAACTTTCATTATCTTATTTATGTACAAAAAATATTTTTATCTTTTTAAAAATTTTTAAATTTTTATAGGTTTTTAAAAATGTTTTGTGCTTATGCAAAGAATGATGCAAATGATGCGAAAATAAGTACAAACCTCCCCCAAACTTGTTTTCAACAGTGTCCTCACTGTTGCCATCTGCTAAATCTCGAAAAACCTGTAAGCTTGGGAGGAAATTTATTAGTGGGGGCAGAATATTTAAGTGAAGACCCTCCCCCAAACTTATTTTTGGCTCATCATTTTGTAAAAATTTTCTTTTCAAGAGCCAGAAAAAATATACCCCCCCAACTTGAGTTATGCAATGTTAATCTTTGAAAATCATATGAGGGGGTCAAAAATTAGTGGTCGATGCCAAGCTTTGCAAAGACCGAATGTTAACACCAACCATTCAAAAATTTTATCAATGCAGTGCTCTGGTTGGTGGAAGAAGAAGTGGGGAAAGGTTAAGTGGTGGAAGAGAGTGTGTGTGCGTCTCATTTTAGAGAGACGATGCAGTGAAAGTGATGGATTACTCGCATTCTTTTTACAGTTCAGATGAAGGGGTGGAGGTTCAATTTCATTGACTGGGAGATGATTCATCTCAACACCCGTGTCATTCAAAAATGCGAGTTCATCAGCCAAGATCTCCTCAAAAGTTCCATCCATACCCCGATGAATAATGTCATCACAAAGTGCGGGGTGATCTTCAGACTCTAAAAACAGTTCATAATCCGTGTTACTTGTTGACCCGGACATCTCAGTGGAAGAGTCCGTATGTGTATGATACATAGTTGGGTCAAACAACAACATATGAAAAGAGTCAAGATCATTATCAGGAGGATCATCGAATTCGCTGCTGTCGACATCCATTAAGTCGACAGAACAGACCTGAGCAGTAGGTTCGGAGGGTACACTTCCCAACTTGTAAATGTTCAGCTCTATTGACCTATTCCTGAAGGATAGGGTCATAGAACCGTTACGACAGTTGATAATAGCATTGGAAGTGGCCAAAAAGGGGCGACCTAAAATCACCAGAATTTGATTCCGTGGGTTCGCTACAGGCTGTGTATCAATTACAATAAAGTCCACAGGAAAGATAAATTCCCCGATTTTTATTAACACATCCTCCAGTTCACCCCTAGGTTTGGTGATTGATCGGTCAGCCATCTGGAGAGTGCAATGGGTTGGCTTCAACTCTCCGATTCCTAATTGCTCATAAACTGAATATGGAAGCAAGTTAACACTAGCGCCAAGGTCTAGTAGAGCACGGTTGATGTGTTTTTCCCCAATAGAAACGGAAATAGTAGGATATCCTGGATCCTTACGTTTCCTCGGTAATTGCTGGGGGAAAGCCGTGTCTATTGTTTTTTCCATAAAAATCTTCTTGGGCACTTGAGTCTTCCTCTTCCTAGTGCACAAGTTCTTAAGAGTTTTCGCATAAGACGGAACTTGTTGGATGGCATCTAGGAGAGGGATGTTGGTGTTTACTTGCTTAAAAATGTTCATAATCTTCTCCATATGTGGACTCGGAGTGTTAGCCCTTAACCGATTAGGATAAGGTGCTTTAGCAATAAGCGCTGGGTCCATCATAGGAGAAGGAAGTGGGTGTGGAACCGATCCCAAAATAGAAGTGGGGATCGTCCGTGGAGGGGTAAAAGAGGTGGGCTGTAGTGGCGAGCCTTTTGGGAAACGAAGAAAAGGCTCGGAAGAAGGTGGTGGGGTAGAAGAACTGGGGTCAGAAGTGTGTGTGTGAGGAAAGGTCTCAGCCGGGGTGTTATTGATTGATTTATTAGTATCATCAAACTCTTCCCCAAGGTGATGGTCATGCACTCTTCCAGATCTCAACGTGATCTCATCCACATGATGTGAATAGCTAGGATTAGGTAAAGGTTGAGCTGGAAGTTTCCCTTTCTCTCCTGCACTCATTTCGGCTTTTAGTTGTGCAATTTGTTCTTCCATCGATTTGATGTTCTCATTTTGAGAGATAATGATCTTCATTACATTCTCGACGGAAGATTGCAAACTTGCCGTCCCTTGGATGGATTGTTTCATGAAAGTATCCAAGGTTTGTGCTAGTGCAGAGGTATTATCTGTACCGGTCAATTGCAAAAAAATTTCATGTGGTGCAAAAGTGTTGGCCGGATTTTGGAAATTTTGTGCTTGAAAGGGGTGCTGACTCAATTGAAGTTGTGGGTGCTGTTGTGGTGGAGGGGCCCCTTGGAAATTGTTTTGGGTTGGAACCGTGTTTTGAAATTGTGATTGGTTCCAAGCAAAATTTGGGTGATTCCTCCAACCCTGATCATATGTGGAGGAAGATGGATCGTTTCTAGGTCTTTGAAATGCGGCATTGGTATGCTCAGGACCTTGAAACGGACATTCTTCCGTCAAGTGAGACGGATCAGAACAGCATCCACATACAGTTTTGGAGAGTGACATTTGATTTAGGGTGGCGGCTAAAAATTTATTTTCCATAGTCTCGAGTTTCTTGTGTATAGCTGCAATGTCAGCTCTAACTCCTATGGAAATATCATTGCCATCCCTAGACGATTGACTCACACCCTCCCACTGTAAAGATTTTTCAGCGAAATCTTCTAGAAAGTTCCATGCTTCCCCATCATCTTTGGTCATAAAGTTGCCTTGACACATGGATTCAAGGGTCTGTCTTGTGTAAGGAGTAATGCCCTCATATATGATTCGGCACAGATCCCATCTCGGGATGCCGTGATGAGGACATTGGACTAACAGATCCTTGAAGCGGTCAAGACATTTTGAAAATGTTTCATTTGGAAGCTGGGTGAATTGATAGATTTCGCTACGGACTCGAGCTGTCTTTTGATGTGGGTAGAATTTCTTAAGGAATGCTTTGACGAATTCGTCCCAATTTGAAATAGAATGTGCGGTAGTGTTATATAGCCACTTCTCGGCTATATCGCACAAGGTAAATGGGAGAAGACGAAGACGCAAAGCATCCACAGAAAGCTGTGAAGTACCCATCATTGCGCATACATTTTCAAATTTCGTGATAAACACGTATGCGTCTTCAGACTCGAGACCGTGAAGTTTTGGTAGAAGGTTGATGTATTGGGGTTTTATTTGAAAATTTTCCCCGTTGGCTGGTGGAATGGAAAGACAGGTGGAAAGTGGGCTTCGTGTTGGATAGCACCTCTCTTGGAGAGAGATGCGAGGTGGATTCTGCGCACCAACGGACGGCGGCAGAGTAGTGGAAAAGAAGTTCGATGGAGGTGGATCCATCGATGTGGGTGTGGTGGTGGGTAAAAGAGAGGGTAAATGTAGAAATACCGACTTTTGGGTCGATGAGGGAAACGCGGACTAACGGGCACTAGAAACCCGTGTCCAGCCTATCTTGCACTAAAAAGGGTTAGTACAAGTGGCAGCGTGAATTTATAATTAGGGGAAATGATATGAATGCGGTGTTTGTTTTGAAAAGTGGACGGATTTTTGAAAATATGATGCAAATCCCAAAATGCAACAAGCAAAACCCTAGAATCTAGTGGTCACCTAGGTCAAACTCTAGACCGCTCCTAACTGCCAAAAGACAAGTCGCGGGATAAAATCCTCCGCTGCCTCTTTGTCTCCCTGTGGCCAGGTAAGTGCCAGGTAAATGGGAAGGTACTCCACTACGTAAGTAGTGGGCCTAATTAATAACCACTAGCCTTCGACACACTTTCCTAGGCACCACAAGAAAACGCGGATAAGCAATGAATTACCCACGGCCTTCTCTTGTCCTAAGTGAGCGCGACGGTCCTTAGAGTCATCTCTAGATATTTTTTAGTTAATGTGGGACAATGCGGATGCAAGTTTTGCGATTTTCGGGGCCTAGGAAGGGTTATGAACTCCCCACCTAATTTGGATTTGGTCGTGCCCCTTAATTTCCGTATTAATATGCAAACAACCAAAAGAATCAAAAACACGCACAAATTTTATTTTGCTTTTGCGGCGCAGCGATTATTTGCAAAGAAACCTGCAGAAAAGTGTTATTTGGAGCAGATTTAGGAGAGAGATAAGAAAGTTAGAAGTTACTGTGAAAATTTTGTGCAGAGACGCTTCCATAGAGCGCCGAACCGCCGCAATAGGGCTCTAATGCAGCGGAAGGGCGGTCGAAATGACTGTTCACTGCACACAAATTCTTGACAATGTTCCACTTGAACTCCTCAGCTCTCTGGAATTTTCACAAAAATTTTATCCAAGCTCCAATGTTTCCAGATTTCCTCGCAATCAAATCACAACATACGTATTAGGGTTTGTGCGAGTTTAGATCTAAAAATTATAATGGAATAAAATTTTCAACTCAAATTTCAAAATACGAACAATTAGCGCACTATCCCCGGCAACGGCGCCATTTGATTGTTAAAGAATTCTTGTTTGTGTATCAAATCAAATAGTCCCCGGCAACGGCGCCATTTGATTGTTAAAGAATTCTCGTTGTGTATTTGGAAAAATTATGTAGAAATCACAACCAAAAATTATTTGACCGCAATCAACTACGGTGTTGGATGTAGATTGTAAGTGAGTGCGGATCGTCCACAGGGACAGTGTAACCGTTCGTCTTTTGAATTAGATGAGTCAAAACTTTAAAGAAAACAAAACAAAACAATTCATGATTTAAAGAATTGAAGTTCAAGAATTAGAAAAATCTAGATCTAATAATAAGAAAAAGATAGAATCAAGAATTGATAGTTTGTTGATTTTTTCCAAACCAAATCTCAAGAATCGAAATGTGGCTCGTAGGAATCGATCGGATCTATAGATGTGATGTAATCTTACAATGACGTATTCTTATCCTTCGATGAATTGATACTAGATCGATGATGATCGACGAGAATTAGAGATTTCTTGTGAAACTAGGGTTTCATCTTATCCCTTGTTCTTTCGTCGATATCATTCACATTCTAGCCTCTAGTAATTTCAAGAAACGATCATAGATCCCTAATTTCGAGCGATAACAATCAAGAAAGCATCGCAACGAAACTAGGTCATCGATTCTTGAACTTGCTAGGGTTTACAAAACTCGTAGGACTTAAAAATCGTTTTAAGATTTGTTACATCATCATTCTATTGATCGTCTCGACTCCTTAACGAGCGGAGTTTTACTCAAACATCACAACAAGAACAACAATTACAAATTGAGATCTAATCATGATGCAAGAATTAAAAGAATGCAAGATTAAAGAATTTCACCTTTTATTTATATCAACAATTTCATTACATTCGCTCAAGAACTACAAGAGGAAGAACTCGATCGTCGATTTGGCTTCGCTCGTCTCCTTGAGTCGCGGATCGGCTTGGATCACTTGCCCGGTTGAAGATCGGCTCGGCTCCTAAAAGGTTGAAGGCTTCTTGCTTGAATGGTACTCAAGATCTTGAATTTGGAGTGGAATTAGGGTTAGGGTTTCGCACAAGCCTTGTCACTAGACTTGTGGAAGAAGATGATGTAAGAGGGAATGAACTAGCTAACTAAAAGATTAACAACTAATGAAGAACTATTGATGAACAACCTCAACCCTTAGATCTAGGTTCCTATTTATAGCCATCTAAACCCTAGATCTAGGATTTGAATTTTAAGTTTCCCTCCATAAGTTTGTTGTGGAAATTTGAATTTCCCTCCAAAAGTTAGTTAGAGGAGAAGCTTCTAGATGTGATTAGTTAGGAGGGAGCTTCTAGACGAGGTTAGTTAGGAGCTTAATTAGGATTAGCCTTGCTTAATGATCTTTGCTGATCTGGCAGAAGACTCTGGAGAATTCTGAAATTTGACGTGTCAAAATGAGGTGTACCCACTGAGAGGAGAGTTATGCACCAAAATTGGAAGCTTGATCTGACCAAACCGCCGCGGAACCGCGGCTCAAGCCGGCTCCCGCCGCGGTTCCGCGGCACTTTAGAAGCTTCATGGCTTGGAATTTCTTGTGCTGTTTTGGGCTGAATTGTGGGCCTTTATTTGATATGTTGATTTTTATAACTCCTTCTAGATTGCTACCAGATCTGAAATCATTGAGTTGGCGTATTTTTGATCAGCTCTTTTGGCTTTGCTCCTGCAATTTCCTGCACAAATCTCGATACAAGTGTAGCGCAAATACAGAGATGATGCGATGCCATGAAATGCGGTCAATTTCCTTTAAAGTGCTGGTTTAAAGTCTAATACATGAAATCTGATATTTAACGATTGATTTGCTAATATGTGAAATATGAATACCGAACACTCCTAAATGAGTGCAAATGATGGGGACATTGACGTGTTAAAAATACATTATTTTCGACTGATCAATCGCTTACTGATTGATATATTGACACGGAAATGTTATAGTCTTCTAGTCACTATCGACTCGAAAATATTTTAGTCTTCTAATCACTTAAGTGGATATTAGAATATAACTAGAGCCATGCCTATCTTCAAAACTAACGAATCGTTATGCATTTTCAAAAGACAGCCCAAGGAGGCCATGTATTTTCAAATCGTATTTTTCCTCAAAAACACCGTAGCCCCTATTTTTCTAAGAATAATGATTCGTACTATTTTAAATACTATAACTGTATGGATCGCATATAGCTATATATTTTAAATTGTTGCGTTTACTGTTTATTTTTCTGTTATGCTCATATTATTCTGTTTTGCATTTTACATACGTGTTCTTTTCATTATCTTTTTGTTAGGATTACCTAGCACCCTATGTAGAGTTTGGAAGCATCACATGTCACAAAATTTAAATTTTTATGGTGCTAAGCAAGCATACAAAGGGATCGATCCTAGAAAATTAGGGTTTCAAAAGTTAAAGGCAATAAAGACTAGGGTTTCGAGACTACAACCTGTTAGTGTTTATGCCCTAGAAGGCCATTACTGTATCATACTAGCTTGTATATTACTTAATGGAAGCTTGGGATATTCACATGTATATAACAGTCTTGCTAAACATGGTAGTATGCTACTTGGTTTTTCTATCTTAATATGTGAGTATACGTATTGATAGAGCTCTTAGGATCTTGCTTGTCTACCAGCGTTGTGATGGCAGTCACACTAGTGGGGGCTGGGTAGTCTACAAGCACATCCTTATTCAGGTCCCTGGTCGTTGGATTATCGAGACAGAGCATCGATACTCCGGAGTAGACTGGTGTGTACGCTTCTCATCCCAGTTGGGGAGATGGTCTGTCCCACAGCCGTCAGTACGTCGTACTGGAGATAGTATACAGGTGCTCGTTAGGTTACGGGTACACCGGACAGGACTCACAGGGAACTGTTGGTTGGTTTGATACCAGTCGTCAGTGAACAATTCCCAGGTGACATGAGTACAGCGTAGTCCGCAGACTTGACACTGCTACTTCGCCTCGAGTGTGTCCCACTGTTCTTAGATTGCTACCCTACCACGGCTCAAAGGAGTCGTGCAAACAGGTAGCAGTTGGGTGCAGTCCCGAGCACTTGGAGGCAGTGGCGGTTAGACAGGATTCGTCCCTCCCGGTATTGGGAGTAGATATCGTGCTGTGTCAGAGAGCCATTACGCAAAGTCCCTGGCCAGGGCAAGCGAGATTTGCTGGTAGGTTCCAGTAGTTTCTCAGGGTGTAATGGGCTTCCCTCCGACACGACTTATACCGCTATTAGGGGACTGACGCTTGCCGCCCCCCTAGGCCCGATATGCGATAGTCTTGGACAAACGGACCGGACTGTATGGAGATTGTCACATCAGACTCAGTAGGAGTTCGGATGGGTTTTCTCATCGGCCTTCTTATCGACAACTACCTGGGGACCGTTACGTACAGCTAGTGCCGCTTGCGGTCTGTGGTTAAACCCACTGCCAGCGTAGTAGTCGAGTCTCTAGAGTCCCACACAGAGAGTTTCCTACTCCAGGCGAAACGATATAGAGGTTGCATGGTTTTGCGACAAAGGGTTCGGACGCATACGTGCGTTTACGCACGTACGACTTTCGGACAGTTTTTACCAGTCGGCTTTGGTTTAAGCCAGTTACTGGTATCCGGTTATTGGATTTTTACAGTCTAAAGTTTTTCCGTATTTTTGCGGATCGGAGGGGCGTTCTCGTAATTGTACGAGAAGCTTCTAGAAGATGTGACTAAGGAGGTTACTTTGGATGAGGTTGTGAGTCATGGTGGTGATTCATTCATTTCATTAATGCACATTTATTGCTTAATGACTCATGCTAATGAATCACCACTAGATATTTTATGAAGCATGCTTATTCATTTCACTTTTCCATTATTCTTAAAAAAGAATGCTTCATAATATATTATGATACACTCTCTCTCTTCTCTCATAATCTTATCTCATATTCTCTCTCCTCAAGCTCTCATCTTCAAACCCTAATCCTTACACCTCATGAGTTGAGATCAAAGAATTAGTTAGACTAAACAATCCATAACCTTCACTCTACATCATCCTTTCATCTTTGATTAGCAATCAAAGTTGATTAGTTACCTCAAGTTAGAGGTTTAGCTTGGAGTTTCGCTCTCGGGTGGATCGTCTACTACCTAGAGAAGGCCGAGGAGAACAAAGGAGGACACAAAGACGAAGGACTAGTTTCGATAGGTATAATCCCTAATCACAAGTGATAAGAAAATCTTTGTGTTCGGTTATTTATAGTTTAGCTTCGATTTAAGCGGTTAGTCGATGTTCGTTCTTTAAACTTGATTGTTTTTGAAAATTCCGCCTCCCCATAAGTACTGGGGTGTACTACATCGACTTACAGTGGTATCAGAGCCTCGCTAAACACTAAATAACTTAATCGCAAATTTGTACGAATTTCGAACGGAAAAACGAAACCGGAAAACCCTAAAAAATGCTAGTTTCTGTCGAATTTAAAACGATCTCAGAAAATTTTTCAGGTGTGTTCAGAAAGCTAGAAAGGAGTCCAGGAGAACACCCAAGAAATTCGAGCCCATGAATCGGCAACTCGGCCGCGGAAGCGCGGCGGATCGGTAGGATCCGCCGCCCTTCCGCGGCGCTTTGGCCGAGTCATGGACTCATCTTTCTTGTGTGGGTCCCCTGTGATATTTGGGGTTTTCTGGAATATTTAATAATTGCTCAGGTTACTGTTTAACAGCGCAGATTTTGGAGCAATATTGATGTTGTTTAATCGATCGAAATTGTACAGTATTTGCGTATTGGATTATATCTGTGATTGTTTAATGTGTTCGTAAACCTCCCCCAACTGCTAGTATGTCGGTTGGCAGGGGGTTGCACATTTCTGAAATGGTTATATCTGTTTGTGCATATAAACTGTATTGGACTGTTGTGGTGTATAGCCGGGGTTTGCAATGGGTTATTGTTTAATTCATTTGTTGTAAATGTAATTTGTTGTAATATTTTTTTCGCGGGGCAATTCCAGGTTGCGGTTGTAGCCACCGTTGTATTATTTCTTTTTACTGTTTTTGCTCCTAGGACTAACCCAAGGTGGGGTACACAGACTACCGGGTGGGTAGTTTGCCGTACCCATAGGGGTCGAGGGTGGGGTAACGGCTATTCATCACAACTGTGTAATCTGTCTTTTCTTGCAGGCTCAAAAGAAATACAGATTGCTTGCAAATCCAATATTGTTTATCTGTGTTCTGGAATGAATATCATTGCGTCAGACGAATGTAAAATATCTATATTTATGATAGCTATTTAGACGCCACTTATGTTTTACACCCGTGCTAGCCCAGCCCCCGCTCTGTCGTTAGTTAAGTAACCTAACGGGTGATGACGGGACCCCGTGGCGAATGCGGATGGCATAAGAGGACGTTGTATTTTCGTTGTTTTCTGCAATGATAGGTTAATGATGGGACACATTATCTATAATGCAAAGAAAATAAACCAAAGTTTAAATCGTTGGAACAATTTAAAAGAAACCACTCGGTTATTTTTAAAACAGATATTTTTAAATGCGGAGATTTAACCACTCCTTTTAAAAAGCTATCAGGTTCCTTCGGTTATATCAAGTTCACTACGTTCACGGTTTCGCCAAAACCAGTCGTAGCCCTCCGTCATTTCTTATGAATGGTCAGTAGTATTCAAGCTATGTTTGTTTGGCCCTTAGTCAAGACATAGTGATTGGTAGCTGCTGGGGTATTCATTTGTTGCATAGATAGATGAGTTGGTTTGGGACAGTCGTATTACTTTGTTGGCCCTTAGTCAAGAGTATACGGATGGGTTCAAATCAACAGGATAATGATGGGCAGAACTTGACATGTGACTTATGATTTGTTGGCCCTTAGTCAAGATCATAAGAGCATGGGGCAAAAATCCATATCGGGAATTTCTAAAGAAACTGAAATTTGCAAAGAGATGCATACCATTTGGAGTTTGATGAATGTTGGTAGGATTCCTTCAACATTATCATACGATGATATTTGGATCCCGATCCTACTGTGAGTATATGATACTTATCAGGATATTCGTCACTTAACGATCAATGCTATAAACCTAGTAGGTGTCCAGAAAAGTGTCAGCGGGGTTACGCCCCCAGAGAAAAGAGGTTATTTAATTAAGGAACTTCGCGAAAGCGTTGGAAAACCTCCCTCGAAGTATCGACACCGGCCTGGCTGAACGGTTAAGCAAGTATTGTACGGTGAGAATAGTCTTGGCTAATTCTTCTTTTATGGTTTGAGGAAGGATTCGAAAAACAGTGGGAGCCATCCAGTTTAGATAAACTAAAAACCACTCTAAACTTGCAAGAGCATCATGCTAAAGAGTTTTCTTCTCTCTCTCCTAATTGCAGCGACCCTGAAAATGACTGGACTTAAGTTACTTTTAGAGAAAAATATACTGACGGGGCCAAACTATAAAGATTGGCTGCGGAATGTCAAGATGGCTTTGACCTATGACAAACTGGGGTACGTCCTCACCGCTACGGCACCTGCTGTCCCTGGTCCCAAATCCAGCAATGCGGATAAGGAAATCCGCAAAACCTGGGATTTAGATTGCGCGAGAGCCAAGTGCATCGTGCTTGCCTCGATGAACAATGAACATCAGAGGAGGCACGAGGATATGTCCCTAGATGGCATATTTCTCCATACAAAGGAACTTTATGGAGAGCAATCTCGTATAGCAAGATACGAGACCTCTAAGAAATTGTTTCGAGCGAGGTTGGCTGTCGGGTCATCGGTAGGTGAACATGTCCTACAGATGATTGGCTATATAGAAGAGCTCGCAGACCTTGGGACGACTTTGGATAATGAGCTCTATACAGACCTTGTTCTCCAGTCCCTTCCTCCCACCTACGCCCAGTTTATCCTCAACTTCAATCTTCAAGGAAAAGAAGTTGAACTTGCGGAACTCCTGAACATGTTAAGGAGTGCGGAGGGCACCTTGCAGAAGGCAAGGGAAACACCCGCTATGTTTGTTGGCGGTTCATCTTCTTCCGGGTCCAAGGCTAGGGCCAAAGGAAGGAAGAAGAAGGCCGCACCCAGACCTAGAGGAGGTGTTAGTAAGGTGGGAGGGAAGGGAAAGAAAAAGAAAGCAGTACCGATAGTTGGCCAGGATGAGTGCTTCCATTGTCATAGGAAAGGGCACTGGAAGAAGGATTGCAAGGCGTGGAACGCCAAGAACCAGGAACCGAAGCAAGCTGTGGCTTCGACTTCAGGTGTGTTTGTAATTGAGAATTGTCTGTCGATCAACTCTACTTCCTGGGTATTGGATACCGGATCAGGATCTTATATTTGCAATTCATTGCAGGCACTGAGAAACCGTAGAGTGCTGAAGGAAGGTGATATGATCCTCAGGGTTGCTAACGGAGCTAGCGTGGGAGCTGCGTCCGTCGGGGATTATCACCTAGGATTGACGAGTGGACACATTTTGGTTTTACATAACTGTTATTTTGTACCCAGCTTAACGTGTAATATCATATCAGTTTCCTTGTTATCAAATAAAGGTTATGATTTCACGTTTGTAAGAGATGTTGTCAACATCCACCTTAATCATGGTTTGATTGGGTCCGGTACATTAAATAACGGCATATATGTTTTAAACCAACTCCAAATTTTCAATGTCCAGAACACACTAAAAAGAAAGTCTCCAGATTTAAATAAAGCTTTCTTATGGCATTGTAGACTGGGTCACATCAATGAGAGAAGGTTGACTAAGTTGTATAGAGAAGGATATTTGGACTCGTTCGAATATCAATCTTATGACACTTGTCAATCCTGTCTCAAAGGAAAGATGACAAAGACTCCATTTACTGGACAAGGAGTAAGAGCGAGCGAGCACTTAGGACTCATACACAGCGATGTATGCGGTCCAATGTCTACACATGCGAGAGGTGGTTATTCCTACTTCATTACTTTTACAGATGATTTCTCTAGGTATGGATATGTTTTCTTAATGAAGCATAAATCAGAGGCCTTTGAGAAATTCCTGGAATTCAAGAATGAAGCGGAAAACCAAACAGGCAAAAGTATTAAGACACTAAGATCTGATCGAGGTGGAGAATACTTAAGTGCCGAGTTCCTAGGTTACCTAAAAGAGAGAGGAATTCTCTCTCAGCTTACTCCTCCATACACTCCACAGCACAACGGTGTATCGGAGAGACGGAATCGAACCCTATTGGATATGGTACGATCCATGATGAGTAATGCTGAGTTACCGCGATCTTTCTGGGGTTATGCGCTAGAATCAGCGGCATATCTTTTGAACCAGGTTCCAACCAAGACTGTGGCTACTCGAGATCATTGGTCTACGATATGCCAGTACATGGCCCTAGTGCAAGTGGGAGATTGTTAGTGTTTATGCCCTAGAAGGCCATTACTGTATCATACTAGCTTGTATATTACTTAATGGAAGCTTGGGATATTCACATGTATATAACAGTCTTGCTAAACATGGTAGTATGCTACTTGGTTTTTCTATCTTAATATGTGAGTATACGTATTGATAGAGCTCTTAGGATCTTGCTTGTCTACCAGCGTTGTGATGGCAGTCACACTAGTGGGGGCTGGGTAGTCTACAAGCACATCCTTATTCAGGTCCCTGGTCGTTGGATTATCGAGACAGAGCATCGATACTCCGGAGTAGACTGGTGTGTACGCTTCTCATCCCAGTTGGGGAGATGGTCTGTCCCACAGCCGTCAGTACGTCGTACTGGAGATAGTATACAGGTGCTCGTTAGGTTACGGGTACACCGGACAGGACTCACAGGGAACTGTTGGTTGGTTTGATACCAGTCGTCAGTGAACAGTTCCCAGGTGACATGAGTACAGCGTAGTCCGCAGACTTGACACTGCTACTTCGCCTCGAGTGTGTCCCACTGTTCTTAGATTGCTACCCTACCACGGCTCAAAGGAGTCGTGCAAACAGGTAGCAGTTGGGTGCAGTCCCGAGCACTTGGAGGCAGTGGCGGTTAGACAGGATTCGTCCCTCCCGGTATTGGGAGTAGATATCGTGCTGTGTCAGAGAGCCATTACGCAAAGTCCCTGGCCAGGGCAAGCGAGATTTGCTGGTAGGTTCCAGTAGTTTCTCAGGGTGTAATGGGCTTCCCTCCGACACGACTTATACCGCTATTAGGGGACTGACGCTTGCCGCCCCCCTAGGCCCGATATGCGATAGTCTTGGACGAACGGACCGGACTGTATGGAGATTGTCACATCAGACTCAGTAGGAGTTCGGATGGGTTTTCTCATCGGCCTTCTTATCGACAACTACCTGGGGACCGTTACGTACAGCTAGTGCCGCTTGCGGTCTGTGGTTAAACCCACTGCCAGCGTAGTAGTCGAGTCTCTAGAGTCCCACACAGAGAGTTTCCTACTCCAGGCGAAACGATATAGAGGTTGCATGGTTTTGCGACAAAGGGTTCGGACGCATACGTGCGTTTACGCACGTACGACTTTCGGACAGTTTTTACCAGTCGGCTTTGGTTTAAGCCAGTTACTGGTATCCGGTTATTGGATTTTTACAGTCTAAAGTTTTTCCGTATTTTTGCGGATCGGAGGGGCGTTCTCGTAATTGTACGAGAAGCTTCTAGAAGATGTGACTAAGGAGGTTACTTTGGATGAGGTTGTGAGTCATGGTGGTGATTCATTAATGCACATTTATTGCTTAATGACTCATGCTAATGAATCACCACTAGATATTTTATGAAGCATGCTTATTCATTTCACTTTTCCATTATTCTTAAAAAAGAATGCTTCATAATATATTATGATACACTCTCTCTCTTCTCTCATAATCTTATCTCATATTCTCTCTCCTCAAGCTCTCATCTTCAAACCCTAATCCTTACACCTCATGAGTTGAGATCAAAGGATTAGTTAGACTAAACAATCCATAACCTTCACTCTACATCATCCTTTCATCTTTGATTAGCAATCAAAGTTGATTAGTTACCTCAAGTTAGAGGTTTAGCTTGGAGTTTCGCTCTCGGGTGGATCGTCTACTACCTAGAGAAGGCCGAGGAGAACAAAGGAGGACACAAAGACGAAGGACTAGTTTCGATAGGTATAATCCCTAATCACAAGTGATAAGAAAATCTTTGTGTTCGGTTATTTATAGTTTAGCTTCGATTTAAGCGGTTAGTCGATGTTCGTTCTTTAAACTTGATTGTTTTTGAAAATTCCGCCTCCCCAGAAGTACTGGGGTGTACTACATCGACTTACACAACCTTTGTAGCTCCCTTCGCTAGACTCTTTGGCCTCTTGGGTGTTGGAGGAAGGTCCTCTTGAGGTCTTCTCGCATCCACGACGATCCACCCGAAGTTCCTATACCAAGCTCACAACTTCACTTTTCAAGATGAGAAATGAAGAGAACACTCTAAACAAGTTGGCTAAACTTGTGTAGAATGATGTTGTGATTATGATTCTCACTTCAAAAACCTTTCTTGATTTGTGATTTGCTCACTAGAAGAAACTAGAGAGCAAAGGAAGAAGGAGAAGGAAGATGATGGCTTTTCTTTTGAAGAAGAGAAAAGATTAACATTTGAAAAGAAATGAAATATATCTATATATATTTTATTTCTTCCCATATCAAACCATGGTCAAATGTTTGAGTTATTATTTAATTAAGGTTTAAAACATAGAAGGAAAGTTTAATCCAAGGTTAAGGGTAGGTGAGGATGATTAGGTTAAAGAAGAATGTAGAAGCAAGTCAAGAATTATCCTTTCCTTTTCTATTTTGTTTTAAACACAAAATCAAATAATAATCCATCTATTTATCCATGGTGTGAGTCTTATATTGCCACCAATTTCCATGTGTAATCAACCATGATGGATGGTGTATGTATGTACGTATGTATGCACATCCATATGTGCATGAAACTAAAAGAAAGATAGAAAAACATACATGCATGCATACATCCATCATATACAAGAAAAGGTTTTAAGTGAGAAAACTAATGGTTAAATGATAAATCAACACTTGATTTATCAATCCGGCCATATCACATATGACCCCACCAAAAGCAAGCCACCCGATCAATGTTCGGTATCCTATACGCGCATTTTAATCGGGTCCATGCGTATATCGCATACGTGCACCACAACGTTTCGCCTAGACTAAGTAACTCCTTTGTGGGACTCTAGGACTCGTCAATACACCGGCGGTGGGTGATGATCATATCAAGCACCCCCAAGCCGCAAGCGGTCAGCTAAATGTAACGGCCACCCAGGTATTGAGCGATCAGAAGAAAACAAGCGAACCTGCTACAACTCCCGTCGAGCCAACCGGCAACACTACCGTACAGTCCGGTCTCTTCATCAGATATGCTGCATATCGAGCCTAGGGATGGTCACGTCGACCCCAATAACTCAATAAGTCGTGCCGGTGAATGGTCTATAACAGATCAAGAAACTACTGATAACACTTATCAGCAAATCTCAGCAGCCATGGCCAGGGACTTACTGATATAACCAGTCGGGCACAGCACAACATCAACTCCCAATACCGGGAGAAACAAAACCCCTCCTATCGCTCATTGCCTTCGTATGTCTCGGGACTGTACCCAACGACCACCTGTTTGCACGACTCAGTAGAGCCGTGGTAGGGTGGCAATCAAAGTACAGTGGGAGAACACACAAGACTCTATGACGATCTCGGGTCTACAGACTAACCTGTACCAGTGTCACCTGAGAACTGCTATCCGACGATAGATATAATTCCATATAGGAGTTCTCGGTGAGTCCGTCCAGTGTACCCAGTCACCACTGAGCACCCGTATATGATCTTGATGTCAAACATCGATGAATGTGGGAACATTCATCGCCCATCGTATGGGTCTAGTATCATATACGCTAGTCTACTCTGGTATATCAATGTCCCGTCTCGATATACCTACGACTAGGGATTTTCCAGGATATGCTTATAGACTACAGATGTCCCACTAATATGATCTCCATCATAATCAGAGTAGTCAAGCCGATATCCTCAGGGCTTTATCAGCATGTATGAATGAATAAAAGCATGATCAAATCAACATGTCAGAAAAAGAAGAACCAGATAGCATACTATCATGTCGAGCAAGAATGTATACTGAATATATATACATGTATAGATACATCCACTATCATATAATGGCCTCTAGGGCATACAAATATCCAACAATCTCCCACTTGCACTAAGGCCAGTTATTGGCGTATCTCATACCCAACATCTCAAAAAGTCGCTCATGCTACGGCTGAGGGAGGGCCTTGGTGAATGGATCCGCGGAGTTTTCATTGTGTTTACTATCCTAATCTCGATCTCGCGGCGATCTACAATCTCCCGGATCAAATGAAAACGCCTCAGGATGTGTCTGGACCGCTGATGGGATCTGGGCTCCTTGGCTAACGCCATATCCCCATTATTATCACAATACAAAGGTATTGGATCAATAATGGTTGGAACTACTTCTAGCTCCGAGACGAACTTCTTCATCCAGACGGCTTCCTTGGCGGCATCATTTACAGCAATGTACTCAGCTTCTATCGTAGAGTCTGCAACGGTATCTTGTTTGGAACTCTTCCAACTCACCGCCCCTCCATTGAGGGTAAATACAAACCCAGAGATAGATTTGCTGTCGTCCTTATCGCTCTGGAAGCTCGAATCGGTAAAGGTCTCCACTTGGAGATCTCCATTACCATACACCAAGAACAATTCTTTAGTCCTTCGTAAGTACTTAAGAATATTCTTCACAGCTGTCCAGTGATTCTCTCCTAGGTTAGATTGATACTTGCTTACAACACTAAGTGCGTAAGCTACATCTGGGCGTGTACATAACATCGCATACATTATAGATCCAACTGCCGAAGCATAGGGTATAACACTCATGCGAGCTCTCTCTTCATCGGTCTTTGGGCAAGAATCCTTGGAGAGAGTGACCCCATAGCAAGCGGGTAAGGCACCCCGCTTGGAGTCTTCCATACTAAACCTTTTTAGGATGGTGTCAATGTACCTGGTTTAGGACAATCCCAATAACCTTTTGGATCTATCCCTATAGATCCTTATGCCCAGAATGTATGTGGCATCACCCAGGTCCTTCATGGAGAACCTTAGTGATAAGAAAGATTTGACCGACTGTAGCATAGGAATATCATTTCCTATCAGAAGAATGTCGTCCACGTACAATACGAGGAATGTGATAGCTCTCCCTACAGCCTTTTTATAAACACAAGGTTCATCTGGATTTTTGATGAAATCAAACTCTTTGATGACATCATCGAAACAGATGTTCCAACTTCATGATGCCTGCTTTAACCCATATATGGATTTAAGCAATTTACAAGCTTTCCCGCTGCTCCCACTATCAATGAAGCCCTCTGGCTGATCCATATAAACGCATTCTTCTAAATTTCCATTTAGAAATGCGGTTTTAACGTCCATCTGCCAGATTTCATAGTCGTAGTGAGCAGCAATAGCAAGTAGGATCCGAATGGATTTAAGCATGGCTACGGGAGAAAAAGTCTCGTCATAGTCCAAACCTGGTCTTTGACGAAAACCCTTCGCCACAAGTCTTGCCTTATAGGTCTCCACCTGCCCATCTACACCAATCTTTCTTTTAAAGATCCATTTGCACCCTACAGGTTTTACCCCAGGGGGTACAACGTCCAAAGTCCATACTTTGTTGGTGTACATAGACTCCATTTCGGATCTCATGGCATCCAGCCACTTCACAGAGTCTCTACTCGTGATAACTTGCTGAAAACTGGTAGGATCATCATCATCCATGATGCAATCTTCTTCGTCACCATCAATGAGGAAACCGTAGTACCTCTCTGGTGGGCGAGAAGTCCTACCAGACCTACGGAGTGACCGAGATTCCTCAGTTTCTGTTGCAACAGCAGGTTCAACCAAATCGTCATTTGTAGTTTGTGTCTCCAGAATCTCTTCTAGACCCACCACCTTGCCATCATCTTTATCTGTGAAAAACTCTTTTTCCAAGAATGTGGCATGTTAAGAAACAAACACCTTTGTTCCTCTTTGTAGTAGAATAGATATCCATAAGAATTCTTTGGATATCCCATAAAGTTACACATGACTGACCGTGTCTCGAGTTTGTCCGGATTCTGCTTTTTAACATAGGCCGGGCAACCCCAAATCTTAATTCTCTTAAGAGATGGTTTCTTCCCATGCCATATCTCATATGGCGTGGTAGACACGGTTTTGGTTGGAACCCTGTTTAGTAGAAACGCTCCAGTCTCCAATGCAAGTCCCCAAAATGAGACTGGTAACTCAGCGTCACTCATCATGGACCGGACCATATCTAATAGGGTCCTATTCCGTCGTTCTGACACACCGTTGTGCTGTGGTGTGTAAGGAGGAGTGAGCTGAGAGAGAATCCCATTCTCTTTTAGGAAGTTTGTAAATTCTGTACTGAGATACTCACCACCTCGATCTGATCGAAGTATCTTGATACTCAAGCCGGTTTGTTTTTCTACTTCTTGTTTATATTCAATGAATTTCTCGAAAGCTTCGGACTTGTGCTTTAATAAAAATACATGACTGAATCTTGAGAAATCGTCAGTGAATGTAATGAAGTATGAAAAACCGCCTCTATCCTGTGTAGACATTGGCCCACATACATCAATATGTATGAGGCCTAGGAGCTGAGTAGCTCTTTCTCCGTGTCCTGTAAACGGAGTTTTGGTCATTTTACCCTTGATACAAGACTGGCAAGTCGCATAAGATTTATATTCAAAAGAGTTTAAATATCCATCTTTGTATAACTTGTTTAGTCTTGTTTCGTTAATATGACCAAGTCTACAGTGCCAAAGAAAAACTTCATTTAATTCTGAAAGTTTTCTTTTATTAGTGTGTTGTATACTGAAAACTGTGTGTTGATTTAGGACATATATTCCGTTATTAAGCGTACCATACCTAACCAACATTTGATTCAGGTGAATGTTCATAAATTGTTCTGCAATACAAAATTAGATCCTTCATTGTCTAACAAAGAAATAGATATTACATTACAAAGCATACTTGGTACAAAATAATATGGATTCAAAACCAAAATACATCCAGATGGCAACCCCAAGTGATACTCTCCCACTGCGACTGTATGTACATTGGAACTATTTCCAACGCGGAGAGTATGGTCACCTGTCTTCAAAACTTTAGTATTTCTCAGCCCCTGCATAGAATTGCAAATGTGAGAACCTGAACCGGTATCCAATACCCAGGAAGCAGAGTTTATTGAAAAACGGTTTTCTGTTACAAACGCACCTGAAGCAGAAGCATCACCATGCTTCTTCTTGAGACTTAAGTACTCCGTGCAGTTGCGCTTCCAATGTCCTGTCTTGTGGCAATGAAAATATTCGCCCTTCCCCGAGTCTCCAGCTTTGGACTTTTTCTTTCCCTTCACCTTTTTAACTCCACCCTTAAGATTAGTGGGCTTCTTCTTTTTCTTTCCCTTGGCTTTAGCTTTCGGGCGAGAAGAGGAAGACCGTCCAACAGTCATAACGGGAGTTTTTGCTGACTTCATAGTGCTCTCTGCACTCCTTAACATGTTAAGGAGTTCAGGGAGTTCCTTCTCCATGCCATGCATGTTGAAGTTCACTATGAATTGAGCAAAGGTGAAGGGGGGGACTGCAGAATAATATCTATATATTGTTCATTGTCCATCGACCATCCAAGGTCCTCAATCTCTTCTATAAGAGCTATCATCTTAAGAACATGGTCTCCTACTGGTGTGCCAGGGGCCATTCGCATCTGAAACAATTTCTTTGATACTTCGTATCGTAATACGCGGGATTGCTCTCCATACAACTCCTTTGTATGGAGCAATATACCGTGAATGTCCATATTCTCGTGCTGCTTTTGATGTGTGTTGTCCATTGATGCAAGCGCGGGGCATTTGGCCGTGGCACAGTCAGCGTCCCATGTCTTGCGGACTTCAATGTCCGCAACTGAGGATTTTGGACATGGGACGGGCGGGGCTGAAGCCGTGAGGACATATGATACTTTATCATAAGTCAAGGCTATTTTCAGATTCCTCAGCCAGTCTTTATAATTGGTCCCATTCAGTTTGTTTTTATCTAGTAGAAGCTTGAGTTCAGTCATGGGTATCTGCCATTAAGAGAGAGAAAAGAATACACTCAGCGAAAGCTCTTGGATAGATCAGATTGGTTATTATCTTGTCTAATCGATATTTCCCACTGCTTTTATCGAATTTTTCTTTCAAACCATAAAAAGAAAAACTAGCCAGGATTAATTACAGTCTACAACTTCGCTAACCGTTCAGCCAGGCCAGTGTCGGTACTTGAGGGAGGTTCCCCGTGCTTTCGCACGGACCTAATTAGAGTAAACCTCGTTTTCCCAGAGGCGGAGCCCCGTTAACACCTTTCTAGATACCTAATGAGTTAGCTAATTGTAAACTGTAAAACTCTCATAGGAGCAACTATTGCCTACAGTGGGATCAGGATCCAACCATCACATGGAAGGTATGCAATCTCATTGCAAATTTCAACTATTGAAATTCCCGATGCGGTTTTTACCCCTAGCACTCGTGACCTTGGCTAAGGTCAACAAATCACGAGTTCTAGTCAAGCTCAACCCATCATTTCTTGATTAATTAGACCCGTTCACATGACCCTTGGCTAAGGTCAACAAAGTCATATGCCCGTCCTAATTAATGTGCATCATATGCATTTGTAGGAAGACATCACTTAGCTACCGTACACTACGCCTTGGCTAAGGTCAACAAACGTAGCACGAATACTAAGTACTCTACTTCCTAAAATGACGGAGGGTTGCGGATGATTTTTAAGAAAATCTTTAACGCTTTGAACTTGATATCGTTGTAGAATCAAATGGTTTTCAAAAGGAGTGGCTTAAGCTCCGCAGTTTTGAAATATAGCTTTTTCATAAATAGCTGAGTGGTTTTCAAATCCGATTCTACAATATCTTTTTAGGTTTATTTTCTTTACATTAATCACATTAATGTAATCCCATCATTTAATTCCTTAAGCCAATCACAGAAAATAAACGAAAATAACACGTACGCTTATGCCATCCGCATTCGCCGCAATGTTCCGCTATGCACCATTAGGTTACTTAACTAACGGCATACCGGGACGGGACTAGCGCGGGTGTAAAACATAAGCAACGTCTACTATATATCATATATATAATATGTCATTCGTCTCAAATATCACAGAACACAGGCAGCGGAAACATAGATATAATGTGGGATATACTAGGACGTCCGTATTTAGTATTTAGCCAGAATAGAAAATACGGATTCCACAGTCGCGACGAATAGCCAAGCCCACACCCTGGACCCCTACGAGAGCGGCAAGTGACCCTACCAATTCTGGAGTTTAGGAGACCCGGTCTCGACTCCTCTTGATGGCCTCCCACTGAACCCCAGAACCCGGTCACCTGTGCTCCCCTCCTTGGGTCCATCCTAATGTGAAAAAGTAAATAATATACAACACTGGTGGCAGCAACCTCAAGCCGGAAGTGCCCCAAATAAAAGAATATTACATTACATTTGAATTTACATGAATGAAAATATAAAACTCTCATCTCACATAAAACCCCCGGCTATTCAATCGCGACAATCATGCACATCATATCTCAGCAACACATAATATCTCATATCATCAACGTAAGTAAGTATGCATATATCGATTGTCGTCGACGTATAGCAACGACAATCGGCAATACCACTACATACTACACTTACGGTCACAGAAAAGAAAATGTAAAACTGCAATATCTGGAATCCACATTCTCTTTAGACATTGCAAATGCGAAATATCACATACTTCGTATTTCATGTCTAGTAATATGAATTCCATACATTGCATCACAATCCAGATAAACAGACAGTATTAATGTTTTCGAACGAACGATCAAGTACCCAAGATTCACTAAAGCTCAACACTTGAGCAGGGTTCAAAAATCCGGAGTGTGACACAGTAGTAGCGGTCTAGCCGTAGAAGGGTCAAGCCAACGCCTCACATGTGGCACGCCGTACTGCCCCAAACCCTAAGGTTCAAAGGGCAGTTCAAGACGGTCACATAATCGAGTTAAGGTTTGTTGTCTTCTAGAGGGTCCACCACAAAAAGACTTGCACGTACCTCCAAAATATTTAAACCCCGTGAATAGTGAGCAAATGATACTCGTTCAAACACTTCAATACTTTCTAATTTACCCGGAAAAACAACGAAATGAAAATTCCGATCGAATCGATGAGTCCAAAACCATCTCCAGAATTTACAGTACTAAATTCAGATTAAACATACTTAAAACAGTATACAAGCAGTTTTATGAATTACTATGCAAAAATGAAGCAATGAACCCTCTGTACGGCCGCGGAATCGCGGCCTAAGCAAGTAATTATCGCGGTTCCGCGGCCTTTTGTACGGATCATTGGTTCGTTTTTCACAGTATTTCATATATTTTCCTGCTCTATTTTTTAAGTATTTTTAATTCTGAAAAATGTCAGATTTTAAAAAAATGTCCAGAGAAGGCTTCGAAAAGTCGTATTTTGATCTGATCGGGATATTTACTTCGTAAAAGTGTCGCCTAATGTTCTAGGTCGGCTCTGATACCAATGTTAGGATTACCTAGCACCCTATGTAGAGTTTGGAAGCATCACATGTCACAAAGTTCAAATGTTTATGGTGCTAAGCAAGCATACAAAGGGATCGATCCTAGAAAATTAGGGTTTCAAAAGTTAAAGGCAATAAAGACTAGGGTTTTGAGACTAAAACCTTTGTAGCTCCCTTTGCTAGACTCTTTGGCCTCTTGGGTGTTGGAGGAAGGTCCTCTTGAGGTCTTCTCGCATCCACGACGATCCACCCGAAGTTCCTAGTCCAAGCTCGCAACTTCACTTTTCAAGATGAGAAATGAAGAGAACACTCTAAACAAGTTGGCTAAACTTGTGTAGAATGATGCTGTGCTTATGATTCTCACTTCAAAAACCTTTCTTAATGTGTGATTTGCTCACTAGAAGAAACTAGAGAGCAAAGGAAGAAGGAGAAGGAAGATGATGGCTTTTCTTTTGAAGAAGAGAAAAGATTAACCTTTGAAAAGAAATGAAATATATCTAAATATATTTTATTTCTTCTCATGTCAAACCATGGTCAAATGTTTGAGTTATTATTTAATTAGGGTTTAAAACATAGAAAGAAAGTTTAATCCAAGGTTAAGGGTAGGTGAGGATGGTTAGGTTAAAGAAGAATGTAGAAGCAAGTCAAGAATTATCCTTTCCTTTTCTATTTTGTTTTAAACACAAAATCAAATAAAAATCCATCTATTTATCCATGGTGTGAGTCTTATATTGCCACCAATTTCCATGTGTAATCAACCATGATGGATGGTGTATGTATGTATGTATGTATGTATGTATGTATGTATGCACATCCATATGTGCATGAAACTAAAAGAAAGATAGAAAAACATACATGCATGCATACATCCATCATATACACTTGATTTATCAATCCGGCAATATCACATATGACCCCACCAAAAGCAAGCCGCCCGATCAATGTTCGGTATCCTATACGCGCATTTTAATCGGGTCCATGCGCATATCGCATACGTGCACCACAACATTTCGCCTGGACTAGGTAACTCCTTTGTGGGACTCTAAGACTCGTCAATACGCCGGCAGTGGGTGATGATCATATCAAGCACCCCCAAGCCGCAAGCGGTTGGCTAAACGTAACGGCCACCCGGGTATTGAGCGATCAGAAGAAAACAAGCAAACCTGCTACAACTCCCGTCGAGCCAACCGGCAACACTACCGTACAGTCCGGTCTCTTCGTCAGATATGCTGCATATCGAGCCTAGGGATGGTCACGTCGACCTTAATAACTCAATAAGTCGTGCCGGTGAATGGTCTATAACAGATCGATAAACTACTGATAACACTTATCAGCAAATCTCAGCAGCCCTGGCCAGGGACTTACTGATATAATCAGTCGGGCACAGCACAGCATCAACTCCCAATACCGGGAGAGACGAAACCCCTCCTATCGCCCATTGCCTTCGTGTGTCTCGGGACTGTACCCAACGGCCACCTGTTTGCACGACTCAGTAGAGCCGTGGTAGGGTGGCAATCAAAGTACAGTGGGAGAACACACAAGACTCTATGACGATCTCGGGTCTACAGACTAACCTGTACTAGTGTCACCTGAGAACTGCTATCTGACGATAGATATAATTCCATATAGGAGTTCTCGGTGAGTCCGTCCAGTGTACCCAGTCACCACTGAGCACCCGTATATAATCTTGATGTCAAACATCGATGAATGTGGGAACATTCATCGCCCATCGTATGGTTCTAGTATCATATACGCTAGTCTACTCTGGTATATCAATGCCCCGTCTCGATATACCTACGACTAGGGATTTTCCAGGATATGCGTATAGACTACAGATGTCCCACTAGTATGATCTCCATCATAATCAGAGTAGTCAAGCCGATATCCTCAGGGCTTTATCAGCATGTATGAATGAATAAAAGTGTCACGACCCGAGAGTTTCGACTCGTGACCGGCACTTATCGACTCGTGACCGGCACTTAACCACGCAACGTCTACAGGCGTAACGCGGCTAAGTAAGCCGAACCCAAAAATCAAAACCAAAAATTAAAGAGTGATTAAAACATTTTTGTAAAAACAGTCGTACATGTCTAGAAAACTTTAATTAATTTAGTAGAAATCCTTTTTAAGTTCAGGAGTTATAACTTTTATAAATTTGGCAACATTTCCTTTTTAAACATTTGCTCTGCAAGTCGGTTAAAAGCAAGGTGTGGCGGAAATAACAAGTGAAATGAATAAAACATCACAAATATGATATACGACGCCGTAGCGAAGAATACACAGTAAAGCAAGGACAATATCACAAAAGGTAAGACTGCATAGAATAAAGCCGGCTCACATGCGAGCTCGACACCAGAGTACAAAATCATACACATCGTCCTCACCACTGTCTCTAAGTCAATACAGAAAGGTAGATGGAGAGTACTAGATACATCAATATACAAATGAAAGATAACAGATACCGTACAAAAACCCACCTATCAGCAAAAAGGCTAACTCGCCTCGGAAAGGGTATCTGTGCCAAAAGATGCGGTAAACAGCCAGCCGCGACTACTCCTAAGGGGAACCTGCAAATACTGTGGCACAACGGGGGTGAGTTGCCAACTCGTGAATAGAGATAACATATAAAGGTGATCGCGAGCATGCACATATAGCGTGGCTCTACTAATGCCAGCAGATGATATCAATGCATGCCAAACCGTGGATGCAATAGTAATACAAGTGCTCTATCTGGTAAATACTACAGGATGAGATACATAGCAATCAATACTGAGCATGGGATAAATAACATCTACATGGAATGTGTCAACATGGAAAACAATAGGCGGTGCCTCAAGCTGCACCCAAATCCCAAATATACTCAGGCCCCGGCACACCCATCGGCCCTCGAATCCTGTACATCTCTGAGAAATCACGAGTGCCCAACATCGGCACCCAAATACCATAAAGTACTCGTGTCCAGCCTCGACACGCAAATCCTCGTATATCGGGCTCCGTCAGTCCGGATCAACCAACGGGGTCCGTCTGCGGTGTCCGCCCTCGGCCCCGGCAGTACGGGTCATCCCGCATCCATCTCTCGACTCTGGCCAGTATCCTCCGGACAACTGCCAGGTCCAACCAATCACCGGTAGGTACTCGCCCACCTCCAGGCTCAATCGGCAAAACCCATCGATCATCTCGCCGAGGGGAACCATACCGGGCCCACCACGAACCCGCAAACGGAACATCCACTCCTCGAATCGGGTTTCAAGCACACGTCTCAGCACCGAGAAAACGCGTGGTGGACATACCAAAATATCATATCACGAGGTACCGGGTTTTAAAAATAATGCATCTTTTCTTAAATATTTCCACGGTCCTCAAAACCAGAAATCACATGAAAATCCATCACCAATAAGTCAATCCAATGCGAGGTATAATGTAAATCAATCCATGGTATGGGTATAAGGGGAAAACCGCCTTTAAAATAGTTCTCGTTCTTAAAGATGTCATGCGGCTCCCAATTTCTAGAAAATCATAACCAATCATATGTAAGATGAAATACAACAGTATAATCATGGCAGCTCTACAGTGAGTGTGGCATGGCAATTACTAACGGTGTGTGTGTAGCATGCAAATAGTGCCCGTGCAACATAAACCGTTAGTAATAGTGCGGTGTTCTATCAGTTCTAAGCATATGTACGTAAACACAGCAGGGAATGCAATATGCGATGACAGTCCATGGGGTAAATGCAATATATAATAATAATAAGGTCCTATCAGCCCTGACGCATAACGCCATGCGGGCGATATCCCCGTAGATGTGAAATCTACTCACTGTGTCTCGCGCTAAGTGTAGCCGACGACTTGCTTGCCCTTCTTTGCAGCGTCCGTCTCACTCGCCTGCGAACCTAGAATCACATAACATATATCACACATAAGCTCAATTTCACAAAAACGCGACATTACGGTCAAACTAGAAATCCGTGTCGCAAACCAATCGCGCGTGTGCGCGATACGCTAAAACGTGTGATCACGCGCCTGAAACTACCCCGACGCGTCGCGATACGCAGAAACCCCAAACCCACACACGTATCACGCGTGTCGCGAAGGTTTAAAATACGAGAAATAGGTATATAGTCCCGGATTTTTATACAGAATCTGAATTACAAAAATATATATACCACAACACCCTACACACTAGCAGACACCTACAGGACCCAACCCTAACCCAAACCCTACCCATCTGGCCGCAAATTGCGACCAGAAAGAAATAATTGGCGGCCTACTATAGCAGTTAGGGGGTCGGGTTAAATCTAGGGTATCAGCACATCACCACTATACTGCAGTCCTCTCAATTTCATTCTGAACTCACCGGGTCAATAGCAGTTCCAGAAAACTCAGATTTTGCACAAATACGATAAATTGCATCAAATAGGGAAACTGGTGGTATTTTAGTGCAATTGGGGTTAAACTAGGTTAATATGGTCTCAACATCCCACTAACACCCTACTGAAACCAAACCACACCACAAAAGCACAAGATTCCTATTAAACACCTCATATCGACTAAAACGCACAAAAAACCACTAACCGATGCAAATCTACACTAACCAAGCAAACTAGGGAAACAAGTTAAGAAGTATACCTCACACTTAACCCTAGGGAGCTGAAGGAAGCAGAAGAAATGAAGGGAAGAGGCTGCTGCTACTGCTGACTGCTGCTACTGGTGCTGTTGCTGCTGCTGAATGCCTGCTGTTGCTGCTGCTGAATGCCTGCTGCTGTTGCTACTGCTATGCTTGCTACTGTGCTACTGGTTCTGGAGCTGAGGTAAGTGTATGTGTTGTGTAAGTGTGTGGGTGTGTGAGACTTGAGAGAAAGGCAAAGAAATGAGAGGAAAACAACCATGACCCAATTGTCAACCCTCCTCTCTCTCTCTTCATTAATGGCAAGCATGGCTTGAGCCATGATGCCTACTCCCTCTCTCTCACAAGTCAACACCTAACCAATTCAAATTAAAGTAACTTTTAATTAACTAGTTAAACCCACTTAAAAACCCATAAAACTTAATCCTCAAGATTAACCCACCATGGCTACTAATCATGGTAAAAACTCATTTAAAAACCCTAGTTTACATGCACATGTGTGTGCAAGCCTAGGAAAATTTTGGAAAAATATTTATTAAATTAGGAAAAATATTTAAAACACAATTTGGTAAACTTTTTAATAAAAACCCTTTATTTAAATATGATTAGTCACTAAACAAATCCTAAGGTGTTACAATCTCTCCCCCTTAACGAAATTCGTCCCCGAATTTCAAAAATCTAACTAAACGTACCTTCAAAAAGATGGGGATACGTCTTCATCATCTCGCTTTCGGTCTCCCAAGTGACCTCCTCACGGTTCTGACCACGCCAAAGTACCTTAACTGATGGGATGTCCTTCGATCTCAATTTCTTCACTTGTCGATCCAAGATCATCACCGGCTGCTCTGCATAGGAAAGGTCGCGCTCCAGCTGGATCGTCGGGTGCTGAATCGCGTGCGAAGGATCATGAAGATATCTGCGGAGCATCGAGACATGAAATACGGGATGCACATCTGGAAAGCTGGGCGGAAGGGCTAAACGGTAGGCTACTATACCAACACGCTCGAGGATCTCGAAGGGACCCACATACCTGGGACTAAGCTTCCCCTTCTTCCCAAACCTCATCACACCTTTCATCGGGGAGACCCTCAAGAAAACATGATCACCAACAGAAAACTCAAGTCTGCGTCGCCGACGGTCCGCATAAGATCTCTGCCTACTCTGGGCTGCTCTCATCCTATCGCGAATCAACTGGATCTTCGCTGTCGTCTCCTCAACAATATGTGGCCCTAAGATACTGCTCTCACTGAGCTCTGTCCAACAGGCGGACGACCTGCACCTCCTCCCATAAAGAGCCTCAAACGGTGCCATCTGAATGGTCTCCTGGTAGCTGTTATTGTAGGAGAACTCTACCAAGGGTAAGTGATGATCCCAGCTACCTCCGAAATCCAATACACAAGCTCTGAGCATGTCCTCGAGAGTCTGAATGGTCCGCTCTGACTGTCCGTCGGTCTGCGGATGAAATGCTGTGCTGAAACTCAAGCGAGTGCCCAAAGCCTCCTGAAGCCTCTGCCATAATCGGCTGGTAAATTGGGTGCCTCTGTCGGACACAATACATGTCGGGACTCCGTGTAGTCGCACAATCTCGTCGATGTAGATCTGGGCATACTGAGTAAATTCGAAAGTCGTCTTCACTGGTAGGAAGTGAGCCGCCTTCGTCAAACGATCCACGATCACCCAGATGGAGTCATACCCCCGACTAGTCCTGGGTAGACCCACAACGAAATCCATCGAAATCTGCTCCTATTTCTACTCCGGAATGGGTAACGGCTGTAGCTCTCCCGCGGGCCTCTGGTGCTCAGCCTTGACTTGCTGACAAGTCAGGCATCTCGACACGAAATCTGCGATGTCCCTCTTCATTCCGTCCCACCAGTAAACACCTTTCATAACTTGATACATCTTGGTGGAACCGGGATGGACGCTATACACCGATCGATGTGCCTCCTCAAGAATCTCGCGCCTCAGTCCCTCAGCATCTGGTACGCACAGTCTGACTCCAAATCGTAGTACCCCTTGACCATCGATCACGAACTCGGAAAATCTGCCCTGTCCAATCTGTGCCATGATCTCTGAACATCGGTCATCACTGAGCTGTGCCTCACGTATACGATCGATCGTCTGTGGGCGTGCACGGACATATGCGACCTGTCCTCCAATCGGCGTGAACTCGAACTGTACTCGGCTGTCGCATAATATCTGCCAATCTGCTGACGACTGTCCCCGTACCGTGCTCAAATAAGATAAACTACCCCCGGGCCTCCTGCTCAACGCATCCGCCACTACATTCGCCTTGCCCGGGTGGTACAGGATCTCGCAGTCATAATCTTTCACTAACTCCATCCATCGGCGCTGTCGAAGGTTCAGGTTCCGCTGCTGGAATATGTATTTCAGACTCTTGTGATCCGTGAATATCTGGCACGACTCGCCGTATAGGTAATGTCGCCAGATCTTAAGTGCGAAGACCACTGCAGCCATCTCCAAATCGTGAGTGGGGTAGTTTTATTCATGTTTCTTCAATTATCGCGAGGCATACGCGATCACCCTGTCATGCTGCATCAGTACGCACCCTAGCCCCACTCGAGAGGCATCACAATAGACCACAAACCCGCCTGATCCGGAAGGTAAAGATAACACCGGTGTCGTCGTCAGCCGAGTCCGCAACTGCTGAAAACTGTGCTCGCACTCCTCCGTCCAGTCGAAAGGAACTCCCTTCCGGGTCAACCCGGTCAATGGTGTAGCAATACGGGAGAAGTCCTGCACAAAACGCCTGTAATAACCGGCCAACCCCAAAAAGCTGCGAATCTCCGTCACCGATGTGGGTCTGGGCCAACTCTGAACGGCCTCGATCTTCCTCGGGTCTACACATATACCGTCTCGTGAAATCACGTGTCCCAAGAAGTCTACGCTGTCCAGCCAAAAAGCATACTTGGAGAATTTCGCATAGAGCTGGTGCTCCCTGAAGGTCTGCAATGTAGTCCGCAGGTGCTGCTCGTGCTCCTCACTACTCCGGGAATACACCAAGATATCGTCAATGAAGACTATGATGAACAGATCCAAATAAGGCCGGAAAATACGGTTCATCAAGTCCATGAATGCTGCTGGCGCATTGGTGAGTCCGAACGACATCACCAAAAACTCGTAATGGCCGTAGCGCGTACGGAAAGCTGTCCTGGGAATGTCCTCCTGCCGAACCCGCAGCTGATGATAGCCCGATCGTAAATCGATCCTCAAAAAGTACCCTGCCCCCTGAAGCTGGTCGAACAAATCGTCGATGCGCGGCAAAGGATACCTGTTCCGCACTGTCACCCTGTTCAGCTGGCGGTAGTCGATACACAGACGAAAACTGCTGTCCTTCTTCTTGACAAACAGGACTGGAGCACCCCAAGGAGAAACACTGGGTCGAATAAGTCCCTTATCCAGCAAATCTTGCAACTGACCCTTCAACTCTCGAAGTTCCGCCGGGGCCATCCGATAAGGCAGTATGGAAATAGGCCCCGAGCCAGGAACCAAATCAATACGGAAGGAAATGTCGCGCTCGGGCGGTAGCCCAGGAAGCTCGTCAGGGAACACATCAGGAAACTAGCTAACAACCGGAACCTGATCCAATGGAACCTGTGTAGCACTAGCATCGCAAACAACGGCGAGAAATCCCTGACATCCCTTCCTCAAAAGCTGTCCAGCGCGAAAAGAAGAAATCACACTGTGAGGGGCGGCACCACGGTCCCCCAACACAACAAAAACCGACTCGCCGGGAAAGCAGAATCTAACTGTCTTCTCACGGCAGTCCACAGAAGCATGGCACGTGGATAACCAATCCATGCCCAAAAGAACGTCGAAGTCCAACATCTCCAGAAGGATCAATTCGACAGGCAACTCTCTCTCGCCAATACAGACGGTACAGGATCGGAACACGTGCCTAGCAACAAACGACTCTCCCACAGGAGTAGTCACAACAAGCGGCTGATCAAGCAAACCGGACTCTCTACCCAAACTCGGCACAAAGTGCGTGGATACGTACGAGTGTGTGGATCCGGGATCGAACAATACATGTGCATCAACTGTACATACAGGAAGGATACCTGAAACCACTGCATTGGACGCCTGCGCGTCCTGATGCGTCAAAGCAAAGACCCGTGCCAGTCCACCACCTGTAACTGACTGCCCTCTGCCTCGGTCATCTCGCCCCCTCTGAGCAACTCCTCCACGCCCACGACCTCTCTGTGCATGAGTCTGGCGCGGAGCAACGGTAGGTACAACGGGCAACGCCCTCTGGGGTGGTGAAGGTGGTAAAGTAACATGCGGTGCTGCCGCCTCCCTCCGATGTGTCTCGGGACAATCCCTAACGAGGTGAAGTAGGCTGCCGCATCTAAAGCAACCCCGCGGCGACTGCTGACTCTCTCGTGGATATGAACTAAACATCTGGCTCCATCCCGAATCTCTGCCACTCCCCGTACCTGGGCGATACCTGTCGCGGCGTCTGAATATCTGTCTCCGTGCGGATATACCAGTACGAACTCTCTTCGGCTCTGGGACTGCCGAAGTCTCAGCAAGGTGCTCCTCGACCACTAGGGCTGCGTCTACAGCTGCTGCATAGGTCTCGTAGTGCTGCGCGCTGATCGCAAGGAACAGTGGTGTAAGCAAGCCTCGAACAAATCTCCTGACTCGCAACTCCTCGGTAGCCACTAAATATGGGGCATAAACTGCTAGCTCTGTAAACAGCACGTCATACTCTGCCACTGTCATCCCTGGCGTCTGGCGCAAGGACTCAAATCTGCGTGCTCGGGCATCCCTAACGCTATGGGGAAGGAAACGGGCTAGAAATACTGTCACAAACTCCGTCCAGGTCATAGGAGGAAGACCTGCTGCTCTGCCCTTCTCAACTGAATCACACCACTTCTGCGCAAGACCTTCTAGACGAAAGCTTGCGAACTCGACCCATCTCGCATCTGCGCATCTGAGGGAACGGCATATCTGGGCCATCCTGTCGATGAAAGACTGGGGGTCCTCGGCTGTATCGGTGCCTGTGAAGACCGGAGGCTTCAGCCTCATGAACTCTGATAGCGAAACTGTAATCACCTCTGTGGCTGCATGGACAACTGGCTGTGCGGTTGGTACCATCGCGGTCTCTGGAACAGGTGGAGCTACCTCTGGTCGCTGGGCTCGAAGCGTCTCAACTAGCGATCCTATCATCTGGCGCATCTCCTGCATGCTAGATCCCACAGTCTGGCGCATCTCCTGCATACCAGCCCCTAGCGTGGCGATCTGATCTGTCACGGCAGGAACAGCCTGCTCGGGTACAACCGGCGTACTGCCCGGATCAGTCCTCATCTCGGACGAGTCAACACGAACCTCGGCCCTCGCGGCCGCTCTCTGTGCCCTCGTAGTCTTTGGCGGCATAGTGGCTGAAAGCAAATTAGGATTCGATAAGAATGCGGAAATCGAATCGTAGGAATGTATGTATTCGAGAAGGAATTTAAATCAACAAGTCCTAAGGTCACGTAGGCGGAGTACCGTGTCGTGAGTATGTCGCGGAACATACACACGCTACGCTACCCTGCTGCAGCTACCTACTCCATCATACCAGGGTCATCCTACACTCCGAAGGTAAAACCTACGCTCTGATACCAACTTTGTCACGACCCGAGAGTTTCGACACGTGACCGGCACTTATCGACTCGTGACCGGCACTTAACCACGCAACGTCTACAGGCGTAACACGGCTAAGTAAGCCGAACCCAGAAATCAAAACCAAAAAAAGAGTGATTAAAACATTTTTGTAAAAACAGTCGTACATGTCTAGAAAACTTTAATTAATTTAGTAGAAATCCTTTTTAAGTTCAGGAGTTATAACTTTTATAAATTTGGCAACATTTCCTTTTTAAACATTTGCTCTGCAAGTCGGGTAAAAGCAAGGTGTGGCGGAAATAACAAGTGAAATGAATAAAGCATCACAAATATGATATACGACGCCATAGCGAAGAATACACAGTAAAGCAAGGACAATATCACAAAAGGTAAGACTGCATAGAATAAAGCCGGCTCACATGCGAGCTCGACACCAGAGTAAAAAATCATACACATCGTCCTCACCACTGTCTCTAAGTCAATACAGAAAGGTAGATGGAGAGTACTAGATACATCAATATACAACTGAAAGATAACAGATACCGTACAAAAACCCACCTATCAGCAAAAATGCTAACTCGCCTCGGAAAGGGTATCTGTGCCAAAAGATGCGGTAAACAGCCAGCCGCGACTACTCCCAAGGGCAACCTGCAAATACTGTGGCACAACGGGGGTGAGTTGCCAACTCGTGAATAGAGATAATATATAAAGGTGATCGCGAGCATGCACATATAGCGTGGCTCTACTAATGCCAGCAGATGATATCAATGCATGCCAAACCGTGGATGCAATAGTAATACAAGTGCTCTATCAGGTAAATACTACAGGATGAGATACAAAGCAATCAATACTGAGCATGGGATAAATAACATCTACATGGAATGTGTCAACATGGAAAACAATAGGCGGTGCCTCAAGCTGCACCCAAATCCCAAATATACTCAGGCGCCGGCACACCCATCGGCCCTCGAATCCTGTACATCTCTGAGAAATCACGAGTGCCCAACATCGGCACCCAAATACCATAAAGTACTCGTGTCCAGCCTCGACACGCAAATCCTCGTATATCGGGCTCCGTCAGTCCGGATCAACCCACGGGGTCCGTCTGCGGTGTCGGCCCTCGGCCCCGGCAGTACGGGTCATCCCGCATCCATCTCTCGACTCTGGCCAGTATCCTCCGGACAACTGCCGGGTCCAACCAATCACCGGTAGGTACTCGCCCACCTCCAGGCTCAATCGGCAAAACCCATCGATCATCTCGCCGAGGGGAACCATACCGGACCCACCACGAACCCGCAAACGGAACATCCACTCCTCGAATCGGGTTTCAAGCACACGTCTCAGCACCGAGAAAACGCGTGGTGGACATACCAAAATATCATATCACGAGGTACCGGGTTTTCAAAATAATGCATCTTTTCTTAAATATTGACATGGTCCTCAAAACCAGAAATCACATGAAAATCCATCACCAATAAGTCAATCCAATGCGAGGTACAATGTAAATCAATCCATGGTATGGGTATAAGGGGAAAACCGCCTTTAAAATAGTTCTCGTTCTTAAAGATGTCATGCGGCTCCCAATTTCTAGAAAATCATAACCAATCATATGTAAGATGAACTACAGCAGTATAATCATGGCAGCTCTACAGTGAGTGTGGCATGGCAATTACTAACGGTGTGTGTGTAGCATGCAAATAGTGCCCGTGCAACATAAACCGTTAGTAATAGTGCGGTGTTCTATCAGTTCTAAGCATATGTACGTAAACACAGCAGGGAATGCAATATGCGATGACAGTCCATTGGGTAAATGCAATATATAATAATAATAAGGTCCTATCAGCCCTAACGCATAACGCCATGCGGGCGATATCCCCGTAGATGTGAAATCTACTCACTGTGTCTTGCGCTAAGTGTAGCCGACGACTTGCTTGCCCTTCTTTGCAGCGTCCGTCTCACTCGCCTGCGAACCTAGAATCACATAACATATATCACACATAAGCTCAATTTCACAAAAACGCGACATTACGGTCAAACTAGAAACCCGTGTCGCAAACCAATCGCGCGTGTGCGCGATACGCTAAAACTTGTGATCACGCGCCTGAAACTACCCCGACGCGTCGCGATACACAGAAACCCCAAACCCACACACGTATCACGCGTGTCGCGAAGGTTTAAAATACGAGAAATAGGTATATAGTACCGGATTTTTATACAGAATCTGAATTACAAAAATATATATACCACAACACCCTACACACTAGCAGACACCTACA
Source organism: Agapanthus africanus (assembly GCA_030015575.1). Lineage (NCBI taxonomy): Eukaryota > Viridiplantae > Streptophyta > Magnoliopsida > Asparagales > Amaryllidaceae > Agapanthus > Agapanthus africanus. Next base: position 370,812,515 of record JASDDO010000008.1, read on the forward strand.
GGACCCAACCCTAACCCAAACCCTACCCATCTGGCCGCAAATTGCGGCCAGAAAGAAATAATTGGCGGCCTACTGTAGCAGTTAGGGGGTTGGGTTAAATCTAGGGTATCAGCACATCACCACTATACTGCAGTCCTCTCAATTTCATTCTGAACTCACCGGGTCAATAGCAGTTCCAGAAAACTCAGATTTTGCACAAATACGATAAATTGCATCAAATAGGGAAACTGGTGGTATTTTAGTGCAATTGGGGTTAAACTAGGTTAATATGGTCTCAACAACCCACTAACACCCTACTGAAACCAAACCACACCACAAAAGCACAAGATTCCTATTAAACACCTCATATCGCACTAAAACGCACAAAAAACCACTGACCGATGCAAATCTACACTAACCAAGCAAACTAGGGAAACAAGTTAAGAAGTATACCTCACACTTAACCCTAGGGAGCTGAAGGAAGCAGAAGAAATGAAGGGAAGAGGCTGCTGCTACTGCTGACTGCTGCTACTGGTGCTGTTGCTGCTGCTGAATTGCTTGCTGTTGCTGCTGCTGAATGCCTGCTGCTGCTGCTGCTATGCTTGCTGCTGTGCTGCTGGTTCTGGAGCTGAGGTAAGTGTGTGTGTTGTGTAAGTGTGTGGGTGTGTGAGACTTGAGAGAAAGGCAAAGAAATGAGAGGAAAACAACCATGACCCAATTGTCAACCCTCCTCTCTCTCTCTTCATTAATGGCAAGCATGGCTTGAGCCATGATGCCTACTCCCTCTCTCTCACAAGTCAACACCTAACCAATTCAAATTAAAGTAACTTTTAATTAACTAATTAAACCCACTTAAAAACCCATAAAACTTAATCCTCAAGATTAACCCACCATGGCTACTAATCATGGTAAAAACTCATTTAAAAACCCTAGTTTACATGCACATGTGTGTGCAAGCCTAGGAAAATTTTGGAAAAATATTTATTAAATTAGGAAAAATATTTAAAACACAATTTGGTAAACTTTTTAATAAAAACCCTTTATTTAAATATGATTAGTCACTAAACAAATCCTAAGGTGTTACAAAAAGCATGATCAAATCAACATGTCAGATAAAGAAAAACCAGATAGCATACTATCATGTCGAGCAAGAATGTATACTGAATATATATACATGTATAGATACATCCACTATCATATAATAGCCTCTAGGGCATACATATATCCAACACTTTTATGACATCGTCTGCTAGGAGACGTGCACCATTACCGATGATGTTCATGTTGCACGTACACATACTCGCCGGCTCACACACATCATCAGTAATTGCCATGCCACGTACACAATTGAAATCGCTACATCATCGTATATGTTGGATATAGTGCCCTCAAGTCAATTGTTGGATCGCAGGCACGTGATTTCAATGATTGAGGGAGGTCCGATACCGGTAGGACAATGTTACTCAAGATGATAGTATACTATCTGGTTTGTCTTTATCATCGTGTACATGTTTTAGGTAACATTACAGATCACTATTATACGTTGATAGAGCCAATATGATTCCTGCTTGACTACTAGCAGTATGATGTCGATCATATATGTGAGAGTTGGGTAGTCTATAAGCACATCCTTAATGTGTCCCTAATTATGGGAGTTTCGAGACTGGGTATCGAGACTCCATTAGTAGACTAGTGTATACGGTCGAGACCCCGACGAAGGGCGGTGGCCGGTCTTACACGCCATTGGTGCCAGTTGGTCCACCTAAGATGTATACAAGTGCTCATTAGGTTATGAGTACACCGGACGGACTCGCCGGGAACATGCTAGTTGGTATTATATCTATCGTCAGATAGCAGTTCCCTGGTGACATGTGTACAAGTTAGTTTATCGACCTGAGATCGTCATTTCTATCGTGTGAGTTCCCACTATACTTTGATTACTACCCTACCACGGCTCAAAGGAGTTGTGCAAACAGGTTTTAGTTGGGTACAGTCCCGAGCCACATGGAGGCAGTGAGTGGATCGGCAGGGGATTTGTAACTCCCGGTATTGGGAGTGAGATCATGCTGTGTCTGGAGAGCCATTACACGAAGTCCATGGACAAGGCAAGTGAGAATTACTGGTAGGTATTCCAGTAGTTTCTCAGGGTGTTCTGGGCTACACTCCGATACGACTTATACCGCTTTTGGGGGTCTGACGTTTACCAACCCGTTAGGCTCGATATGCGATACTCATAGACGAACGGACCGGACTGTACGGATATTGTCACAGACAGACTCATTAGGGTTTCAGGATGGGTTCGCTCATCGGCCTCCCTTTCGTTCAATGCCTAGGAAGCCGTTACGTACAGCTAGTGCCACTGACGTGCTTGTGGTTAAACCCACTGTCAGCGTATTGACGAGTCTTTAGAGTCCCACACAGAGGGTTTCCCTGATTCGGGTGAAACGTTGTAGATGCCGTATGGTTTTATGGCAGGGTTCGATCATATACATGCACTAGTGCATGGATCATGATCGGACAGATCATACTAGTGGGCTTTGGTTTAAGCCGGATCCTAGTAATAGATTGTTGGAATATTTTCGTCTCGTTGTATTCGTATTCAGTAGTAATACGGATGCAGGTATGTATATACGGATGAGGGGTTTTCTTGTGATCCATTACAAGATTACTTTTGAAGTTGCCATTTTCATTTCTTAAGTTTTAAACATTTAGTTTAATATTTAAATGTGTTATGTGAAAATGAGAGTATTTTAGTTTGCATAGAAATTTTAGTTTGCATGGAAAATTTTGGGCTAGGCAAAAATTTCGAAATTCATGTGCTGGAAATTTCTTTTTGCAGTGAACATTTTTGTGGCCAATTTTTTTTTGGGCTGGGCATTTCGTGGTAATTTGGGTGACTCATGATTTGTGATTGGATTGGCATTAATAGGTTTTTGTTTGAGAGAAGATATTTTGGGAGGGGCTGTTGATAATTATGTGAGGGTTTTTCTTGTGTTGATTAAGAGGTTACACTCACCTCTTGATTGCTTACATTCACCACTATAAAATTCTAAAGAGAGCACCAAGCCATTTGGCCGAGCCCAATATTTTTTTCTCACAAGCAATTCTTTATTTGCTTACATTTTCTACACTTGGCAACTTCATTCACCTCCATCCAAATTCTTGGATGCTTTGAGACAAAAAATTCACACTATCTTTACTTCATCTTGGGTATCTAGGCTAGCAAACTGTATGCCCGAGTTGCCTCAGTTTTGAGGCGGGAGCCCGTATAAAATATCCCCGATGTGGATCGTCTTCGACGAGGGAGACCGGAGAGCGAACTTGTTCGGGATAGCCGCGAGAAGCTTGGGAAGAGGTTGAAGACCGAAGGACACAGATCGATCGGTATAATCTCTTAAACTCCACTTTACAAGTTTACTAGTATAGAGTTAATGGCACGATCCGGGTTTTAGGGTTACGTTAGTGCTTGTTTGAAAAGTTTTTGTTCCGCGTTTGGTCTCGGATTGATGGCCGGGACGCTGGCGTAGCCTTACATGGTATCAAAGCCAATCCATTAACCGCATACTAGTTGTTTAGACAATTTTAAAATATCGAAACCGAAACGACCAGAAACAATACCAATGTTGATATTCTTTGATTGGAGAGAAAAATTCGTAGGCATATGAGGTGGGTGTTAGGTTCCTTTTTGGTGCATGGATTTTTCTTCTTGAGTTGAAAATTCACTGCCGCTTCGTTAGTCATCACAATTTCGTGGGCTTTAGAATTGGGCTGGGAAAATTCGTGGGGATTTCTTTTGTGTATGGCTGCCTTTGGGGGTGTGTGTTGAATTCTTGTATTAATTTATTAATCACATATTCTCCACCAATACCCACAACCACAGAGAACTTTTTTTTTTCCTTCTTTGTCCGGCCTTACATCCAGCAAGCTTTTTCCCTTCAAACCAAATTCTAGTGCTCACATTTTCTTCACCCAATAGCATTTAGTCTCTAGAATATTGGTTCAGTGGTATTGCCAGTTTAGCCCAGTTTTGATATAGATTTATCTAGTTGTTTGGGGCTATTCGGGGTTATTTCGAAGTCAATATTTTCTAACATTGTTTAAAGTTTATAATTCTTATATTACTATCTGCGACCATGAATGTCATTCGAGCGGTAAATCTTGTCTAATTGCTATAGCTCTTTTAGATGGGTTTGCGAACGTGACATTCACGTCGATGTTCTGTGTTGTGCTGTGATGTTGCGGATTCGTCGTGGTGGATAGCTTGCGTGCAATGTTAGTGCGGTTTGGATTTATTTATACATTTCATATCACGAGACGAGCGTCCGACATGTGGACTGCCGTCACTGCCAATTTGTATATTATTCTTTTGGGGCACGACCGGGTTGAGGTCGATGTACCCGTTGTACATATTTTCTTTTCGGTACTAGGATTACCCCGCGGTGAAGTGCACGGATAGCTGGGTTTTAGAGGGCAACGGGACCGCATCTCATGTCTTTGAGACGAACGGGGCTTCACTCTAGAATTAGCGGGCTATTCGCCGCACTCGTATGGGGTACAGGTTGACCCAAGGTGGGGTGCTCAAGTTACCGGATTTCGTGAAGTGCTGAGTGGCCCATTCACTTTGCCGAAGGGGGCTGCCTCGCTTCTGGTTTTAGCGGGTTACTTTCCGCACTCGTAGGGGTCTAGGATTTCATTGCACATGCTATCTACACGACCAGGAGAACGTCGAGTTTCACTTTCGGCTCAAAGGAAACCCGGGGCTCCCAAATTATCTGTATTGTTCTGTGATATTTATTACTTTTCTGTGATGTTGCATTTATAACGCCTGGAGCGATTATTATATATTGATATATATACTAGTAGATGTTGTATATGTTTTACACCCGCGCTAGTCCAGTTCCCGCTCTGTCGTTAGTTAAGTAACCTAACGGGTGATGATGGGACCCAGTGGCGAATGCGGATGGCATATACATACATTATATTTTCTTTCTTTTGTGGTGTGATTAATTGATGGGACTGTGTTGATTCAGATCAATGTAAGGAAAACAGACCAATTCGATGTTGTTGGAAATTTTTTGAAAAAGCTGTTATTACAAGAACATTCTCTTTTGTTTTGCACAGTGGTATTCGGTTATGAATATCCAACACCTCATTCGACGAGGCAAGGGCCGAGATCCCATCATCGGGAGTGACCCCTTGGGCAGAGGTTTGCGTCAGGGTAATAACTTCACTATAGTCGATTACTTTTTGCTTTGCATCATGGTATTCAGTTAGAATATCCTGCACCTCATGCTACGGGGAAAGAGCCGAGATCCCTTCACCGGGAGTGACCTCTTTAGCAAAGGTTTTCGCCACTATATTTTTGTAAAAAGCTATCCGGTTCCTTCAACGATATCAAGTTCATTACGTTAAAGGTTTTTCGCCAAAAACCATTCGTAGCCCTCCGTCATTTCAGACAGGTAGCACTTAGTATTCATGCTATGTATGTTGGCCTTCGTCAAGGCATAATGTATGGTGGCTATTTGTTACTTTTCTGTTGTATAGATAGATGCATTGGTTTGGGACAGTCGTACTACTATTTTGGCCTTCGTCAAGGGTATGTACGGGTGGGTTTAAATTAACCTGGACAATGACGGGTAGAACTTGACATGTGATTTATGATATGTTGGCCTTCGTCAAGGTCATAAGAGCATGGGGTAAAAATCACATCGGGAGTTTCTAAAGAAACTGAAACTTTCCAGGCATGCGCATACCATCTGGAGTGTGATAACGTGAGTGGATTCCATCATGTTATCGTGCGATAATAGTTGGATCCCGATTCTCACTGATGAGTTAGTTTACTCCTCGGGTGATCCCGACCAATTCTTCTTTTAGGTTTGGAGGAGAATTTGAGGATACAGTGGGAGACATCCTGATTAGATAAAGTGATTAACCATTCTGATCTAGGTTAGAGTGCACGCAGAGTGTTTCTTTTCTCTCTCTTTGGCAGCGACCATGGTCCGACCCTGGACTATGACTCAGTGACCAAGTTAACCGAACCTTCTTAAAACACTGGCTTTTGGATTGTCTGAGTTACATACATCATTGCCACTCCTTCTTTTACCCTTTACATTTCTCCAGAACACCCCGTATCACTATGAACATCTACTTCTATTGGATAAATTCATCGTATAGTTATATACGAACTCGAAGGAACTTGTTCCAGATTCGAGGATGGATTCTGGTTCTGGAGAGATTGAATAGGACTATTCGGTTATCTTTTCCTTTTGCCTTCTCTCAGGTTGTGAGGACTCTTAGGATTAGGAGAAGGGTATACCTATTACGCTTATCAGATATTCTTCTTCCAAACCGTAGGTTGGTGCCGAACAGTAGGGAAAAAGAATACCATCTAGCCTAAGGGTGGTGTACATAAGGTAATGAGTAAATACGTATAAAGGGATTTGGAGAGATGGCAAAGAAATATACGGTTACAGTTGTGAATCTGATAATGGAAGAGGCATTACTAGGATACCCGGATACCCCTTCGAAACATTTTCATGTTTCAGTTTCACTGTGCATTGTTAATAGAAAACAGATTTCCTATTTAGACCTTACTCCAGGGTATGTATTTACCAGGTTTGATTCTCACATCTGTATGGTTTTACAAATGATGAGTGGGAGTAAGTTATTGGGAATTAAGTGATCATCCTCATTATATCGGGATTCGTTGTAATTGGTGATATTTGAGGAAATCGCCTGGGCTTTTGCTGGACGACAAATATTTGGTTTTGAATATCCGTTGTTGTGTACCAATTTCAAACTGATATATCTGTACGTTTATTTTATAAAGTGAGATACAACTTTTTGAAATTATGCCCATGTCATTTACTTATATCAGTTGATGGTTAGGTAAGAAACATTAAACATCGGTGTAATTCTTCATAACCATAGTACAGTTTTCAACTTACAACGCATAGGGTTTGAGTTATTAAACTCAGGGTACTTATACAAAGTATTGCATATTGTCCAGTGTCCATTAGGATAGAAGGGTTAGTACTCATACTATATTCTGTTTACTTGTAACTTCTCCAGTTTTGACATGTGTTTCGTAGAATTACAAAGTCCAAGTTTTGAGAAGTTATAGGTACAAGGATAAAGTAGAGAACCATGTGTCGCAAGTATCGGGATTCTTCAAGGTGATCGAAGATGTAGATACTTATGTTTGTTATTCAGTTGATAGTAATGGTTTTGAGAACTTGTTTCTCTTTCGGGTTACTCATATCTGGATGCACTCCTAATTTGGGTAATGTTGATCGGCCTCTCTCCATTCAGTAGACCTGCACTGAAGACAGCTGCATGATTTGAATCTGGTTCCAATTAAATCAGTGCCTCTGTTACTATATTGTATATAGAATGGCTGATTGTTAGCGTTTTTGCATGCTAAGTTTGTTACCGCAATCAAAACGGTTTCGCTTGTAGCTAGCCGGTTGAGTACGGGTCGTCCGCAGGGAGATGGGAATCTTTTTCTATGTGCTTTAACGAGTTAAGTCCAAAAGTCCTGATTTGTTTTTAGATTACTTAAGCGCTAAAATGATATATATAGAGAGCTTGTTAGAGTTAGGATTAGGTTAGTTTGAGTTAGGAGTCGCTCACTTTTTTCGTTGCCACTCTTAATATCGGTGTTACGGTAATCGGCAACAACGGGGATTAGCACGACTAGGAAGGAACTTGCGAGTATAAGCTAGGCTTTCCAACGCATAAGTTCTTCCTTTTGGTGCTTGTCCGTCTGTTCTTGGCTCTTAGCCATAACCTCCGGTTAATTCAACCACAACCGGTCTCACTACGGAATCACCGCTATCATGTAGGATAGGGTGCCGTAGGGAGCGGATTGTAGTTCAATTAACGGGAGTTCGATTTAAGATGTTGGGCAAGGAAAGAGTGAGAGAGATTTCCTTCTCTCAAACTTCCCTTATCCTACCCTAACAAGTATGGAAACTACTCACCCATTATAAGAAAAATGAAAAATAAAACAAAGGAGGAAGATAGAAAGAAAGAGATTAGAAGATAACAACTAGCTATTTACGATCTCACCTTGGCAAGGATCAAACGTAAGCATCATGGTTGTTTAAGGATGAAGGAAAAGAGAACAAGAAAGAAACAATAATAAATAACAATTAAATTATCAATTGAAGATTACAAGCAATTAACATAACAAGAACAAGACAAGTATAATAACAAAAAGAACTTCTTTATTCATCATTCTTCACTCACAAAAGCTCACTACAAGTTTTTAATGGAGAAGAGATGAGAAGAGCAAGAAGAACAACAAGTATTCTAAAACCTAAAAATACAAGATTAAGCACCCCTTGGCTTTGGCAAGTTCTGGACTATTTATAGGCAGGGAACTGGAAAATTAGGGCAACATTCTGACCCTTCATGAAAAGACCCATATACCCATGAAAAATAGTCAGCTGAGGAGGTCGTACGGCCGCGGTTCCGCGGCCTAAGCGTGCTAATGCCGCGGAACCGCGGCACTTTAGAGGAGTTGGCTCTTCATTTTTGGTGGCTTTTCCTATTTTGCAGTGCCCTTTAGTCTGGTATATGATTTTTTTCAGAATTTCTTCACGATTTTTCCACAATTTCTGTTGATCAAAAGGTGATTGGATATGGATCTTTTTGTCATGATTTTCTTGAGCTCTGCGTAGATTTCTTGGACTTGGTGTTGCCATTGTGCTTTGTGCATGAAGATGACAATTGATTTGCCATTTTTTCTCTCAACTGGTGTGTGGCAATATACGGATAGAGAGCGGAGACCCGTATTTTATCTGTGGTTGGCATGAATCCGAATTTTGTCGTGCTTTTCCATGAATTTCATCGTTTAGAGCAGAGAATCTGTATCCTGCAATTGACTAGCAAACACGGCTCAAGAGTACCTACCGATAAGCAATATGATAAAAATTGGGCGGTATAAAAATGCAAAAATCTGATATGAACAAATACCCCTAAACTTATCATTTGCTCGTCCCGAACAAAGCCAATTTATTCACAAAAAATTTTCTAACCTCACTTTCGCAGGGAACGTGATTGCACTGAGCATGTGCAACAAGCCGTTAAATCTCTAGGTGTCCCTAGTAGGAGGAGTGTTGTCTCCTGAGGGTTTTCAACGGATACTACCTACAAAATCCGGTCAAGCTAGTTTTGCAAAATAACTATGATTCAAACCCTAAAGTTTTGTTTCAGAAAATAACAATTCTATTATCTTAAGTCTAGACTATTGAACCTTTATTTTTCACATCTCGCTTCTTATTTAACTTAATATTTTATATGTCTTTACGTGCAGTGTAAATAGTGTCGTTAAGTTCCAGAAGGATCGATTAAAGTCATCATGTCACACAATAAAGCCTAGATAAGAATTTTGAAAGGATCACATAAGTTTTATAAAGAGTTAAGCATTTTTCAAGTTTCGTTTTCCAGTAAGGTTTCAACTTCAGAATTTCTATCTTCTTTAACAGGAAACTAGGTCTTTTTTTTCACTCCACCTTTTTCTTGTTTTCATTTCATACACACCTCTGTGAACGTGCAATAATCTTTATCATAGAATAAAACATTCATATCTCCACTAAATTTTTTTATAAAAGCCTGTCTTTTATCAAGATTATTCTCACACAAAGAACCGTTAGGAATTTTAACTCGGAGAGAACACTTGCTTGACTTTGTTTTAATCTGGACTTTCTAGGCTTCTTAGCGAGCTTTGGGCCAATGCTCCCAAACCAGTTGGTTTTAGGGCATTAGGTGTAAAAACACCCCAGCGGACTTAATTACTCAAGTTACTTAGGCCCAAAAACAAAAGACAATTTATCATGAAAAATCATGATGATTTAATGCGAACAGAGATATAACCGGCAGTTCAGTTATTTTTTTTTTGGATAAAAGACGTGTTTAGTGGGTTTAGGTGTGTAATCATTCCAATCAAGTTTCAGATGGGTTATTTTTCAGACTTAGTTCCAATTAAGGCATCAATAACATTCCTTCATATTCACTTCACTTCATAAACTATTCTTGATATTACTTATTTCAGAACAAACCTATTTGATCCTCAGAAAATCATTTATCCATTTAAAAGTTTTTAGACATAAAAGACTTGTTATCTAATTCCCGAAAACCCACGACACGTGTAGTGTGATGTAAAGACGTATATCGGCTATAATTAACTTCAAAGGAGAGTTATCTTTCAGGTTTTCAAAATCTAAAAATAAGATTTAGTTATTCTTATCTTATCAAACAAAACTGTCGAAATGTTAAATCAGAGTTCTCCCATTAGTTAACTTGACAGAAAAGTTTTTATGTTTTTAGAAAATTTTCTGATTTTTATGGATTTTATGGATTTTAGTATGCAGATGCAAAATATACATATGAATGCGAAGGTTAGAAATGCGTACCGAGCGTACCCCCAAACTTAAACTGGACAGTGTCCTCACTGTCATTGCATGAAGAGATCATTTGAAGGGTCAAAATTGTCGATTAGATAAACACAAATTTTTTTTTGTTTTTGTTTTTAAAGAAAAGAAAAATAGCAAGAATGGAAAAGAATATCCACAAATAAATACAAAATGGTATATACATACCCCCAAACTTATTTGGAACAGTGTCCACTGTTCTTGGCTGGATAACCGAAGTTTGGTGGTAGGCAGAGAAAGATTATGCAGGGTAAACCGGCTCCTGTAAGACCAGGAGCTCCTCTGTTGGTTCGGCGCTAAGGTACGGTTTAAGTCAGTGTCCATTTACTTTGAAAAATGAACCGTCCTTTGGATTCTCCAAATCCACAGCGCCATGCGGATACACATTCCGCACAAAATACGGCCCTTTCCAGCGAGATCTGAGCTTTCCTGGATGGAAGTGTAGTCGGGTGTCATAAAGCAGTACCTGTTGACCAGGTACGAAAGTTTTGCGTAAAAGGTGTTTATCGTGAAACACCTTCGTTCGGTTCTTAACGACAACCGCGTTATCGTAAGCCTCATCCCTAAGCTCGCTCAATTCGTTCAGTTGCAGCTTCCGATGGCTGCCCGCATCTTCGAGAGACAGATTCAGTTCTTTTATCGCCCAAAATGCGCGATGCTCTATTTCGACAGGTAGGTGGAAAGCCTTTCCGTACACAAGCCGATAGGGAGACATGCCATGATCGGTCTTATAAGCGGTTCGAAAGGCCCAAAAGGCATCGGTGAGTTTCAGCGACCAATCCTTACGGTTCTTGGAAACCGTCTTCTCCAGTATCTGCTTGATTTGCCGATTTGAAACTTCGGCCTGCCCACAGGTTTGGGGGTGGTAGGGCGTAGATAGCTTATGATTAATGGAATATTTCAGCATCAAGGCCTCGAAATTCTTATTGCAGAAATGACTTCCATTGTCGCTAATGATCGCTCGGGGGTGCCCAAAACGGGAGAAAATGTTTTCTTTAAGAAACCTAACGACAACCTTGTTGTCGTTAGTCCGGCTGGGCACAGCCTCGACCCACTTAGAGACGTAATCAACAGCGAGAAGGATGTACAAGTTCCCAAAAGAGCTGGGAAATGGCCCCATGAAATCGATCCCCCAAACGTTGAAAATCTCCACAACCAAGATTGGTTAGAGCGGCATCTCGTTCTTCCGGGATATCCGGCCCAAGTGTTGGCACCGGGAGCAAGTCTTGTAATAGTCATGAGTGTCTTTGAAGAGTTGTGGCCGGTAGAAACCATATTGCAAGATCTTCTCAGGTGTCTTTCTGGGGCCAAAATGCCCGCCACATGCTTGATCGTGGCAAAATGACAGCACACTCTTGAATTCATCATCAGGGACACACCGACGAATAATCTGGTCGGGGCAGTACTTGAACAGATAGGGTTGGTTCCAGTAAAAGTGTTTTACTTGGGATAAGAATCGAAGTCTGCCCTGACTTGACCATTCAGTCGGTAGTAATCCTGTGGCTAAATAGTTCACAATATCTGCAAACTAGGGTTCGCAAGATACTGTCAAGAGTTGTTCATCCGGAAAAACGCCGTTGATCGGAATTTGAAGCGAAGGCGAAGAAGGAAGTCGTGAGAGATGGTCGGAAACTACGTTTTCACATCCTCGTTTGTCCTTAATGACAAGGTCAAACTCTTGAAGCAAGAGGATCCAACGTATTAGCCGAGATTTTGCATCTTTCTTCACAAAAAGATGGCGCAGAGCAGAATGGTCTGGTAGACAATGACTGGAGAGCCGATGAGGTAGGGCCTGAAATTTTCTAAAGCAAATACAACAGCTAAGAATTCCTTCTCAGTTGTTGTATAATTAAGTTGGGCGTCGTTCAGGGTTCGGCTAGCATAATAGATTACGTGCGGCATCTTGTTGATGTGTTGTCCAAGGACAGCACCAATGGCAAAGTCGGATGCATCGTACATAATATCAAATGGGTGCGTCCAGTCAGGTGAAGAAAGAACGGGAGCAGAAGTGAGTGAGCTTTTTAGTGACTCGAACGCAGTCACACAGCTCGAGTTGAAGTCGAATGGCATGTCCTTGGCCAGCAAAAGAGTCAAGGGCCTAGCAATCTTGCTAAAGTCCTTGTTGAACCGTCTATAGAAACCGGCATGGCCAAGGAAGGCTCGGATGTCTCGGACGCATCTGGGAGGAGGGAGGTTGGAAATGACCTCAATCTTCTCTTTGTCAATCTCTATGCCATTTTGCGAAATGATATGTCCTAAGACAATACCTTCGCGTCCCATGAAGTGGCACTTCTCCCAATTCAAAGTGAGGTTCTTGTCCTTACATCGGGTAAGGACAGCGTTGAGATGCAGCAAACACTCGTTGAAAGAATCGCCGAAGATAGAGAAATCGTCCATGAAGATCTCCAGAAATTTTTCCACCATGTTTGAGAAGATTCCCATCATACACCGCTGGAAGGTAGCTGGCGCATTGCATAACCCAAAGGGCATGCGACGATATGCAAACGTGCCGAAAGGACAAGTGAAAGTGGTCTTGTCCTGGCCTTTTTCGGCGATGGGAATTTGATTATAGCCGGAGTAGCCATCAAGAAAGCAGTAGTACTCGTGTCCGGCCAATCGTTCAAGCATCTATTAATGAAAGGTAGCGGAAAGTGGTCTTTCCGCGTTGCGGAGTTGAGTTTTCTATAATCGATGCATACTCGCCACCCAGTTTGGGTGTGAGTAGGGATTAACTCGTTCGCCTTGTTGGTTATGACCGTTATGCCTGACTTCTTGGGGACAACATGAATGGGGCTAACCCACTGGCTATCAGAGATAGGGTAAATGATACCACTATCCAGACATTTTACGATCTCCTTCTTCACAGTCTCCTTCATGACTGGGTTGCGTCTCCTTTGTGGATCTCTGGCTGGTTTGTCATCATCCATCAGATGAATGTGATGTTCAACGATCAGGGGACTAATCCCCTTGATGTCCGCCATGGACCAGCCAAAAGCTTGCCTATTGCTGTGCAAGACCGCAAGAAGGGCTCTCTCTTGCTCTGGAGCTAGAGAAGCCGAGATGATAACCGGGAGGGTCTCGTTGTCACCCAAGTAAGCGTACTTAAGGTGAGACGACAAAGGCTTGAGTTCGAGCGTTGGAGGTGAAACGATGGAAGGCAAGATTGGTGAAGAGGTCTCGAACTCAAAGGACTCCAGCAAAGGTTCAAAACGAATGTAAGCGACCGAGTTGGATGGTTCAGGTAACTCATCCTGAAATTCGAATGATTCAAACTCGGTTTGTGAGCGGCTAAGATCGTTCGAGAATGTGAAACACTCGTAGTCGTTGTCGGGCGCAGAAACAGCAGCAGGTTCGAAGAGGAACGCACTAGTGGCGTCAAGGTTATCGTGATCAAACAGAAACTCCTCGAATTCACACTCTTCTGGGGTGATCTCCTGGATCGAGCAGACGTCTAGTATATGAGCATTAGGTTCGGAGGGCTGATTCCCCAACCTAAAAATATTGAGTTCAATCGTCATATTTCCAAAAGATAGGTTCATCGAACCATTGCGACAATTGATCACAGCATTTGAGGTTGCAAGGAATGGGCGACCGAGTATCACCGGAATTTGATTCCGGGGGTTAGCTACAGGCTGTGTGTCTAATAAAATAAAGTCAACGGGGAATATGAAGTCCCCGACTTTGATTAACACATCCTCTAGCTCACCCCTAGGATGGGTGATCGATCGGTCGGCCATTTGGAGAGTGCAGTGTGTGGGTTTCAGCTCTCCTACGCCTAATTGCTCGTATACTGAGTACGGAAGCAGGTTAACACTGGCACCAAGATCTAATAGTGCGCGGTTGATGTTCTTATCCCCAATGGTAATAGAAATCGTAGGACAGCCAGGGTCCTTCCGTTTTTGTGGTAAAGATTGGGTAAGAGCATCACTCACAGCACTAGCCTAGAAAACTTTCTTGGGTACCTGAGACTTCCTCTTTTTCGTGCACAAGTCCTTTAAGATTTTTGCGTAGGTTGGGACTTGTTAGACAACATCTAAAAGAGGAATGTTAATGTTAACCTGCTTAAATAACTCCAGAATCTTCTCCATTTGTGGATTTTGTTTATTGGACCTCAACCGGTTTGGAAATGGAACGTTTTTAAAATTAGTTGAGTCCAATGCTTGTGGAGGAGATTGTGGAGCTGGAGCGGATCCCAGAAATGGTGTTTTCGTGGAGTGAGAAGTGGGTCCGTTCAGAGCAGAAGAAGAAGAGCCTTTTGAAGAATGGAGAATAGGCTCAGAAGACGAAGACGAAGAAGAAGAAGAAGTGGCCGGGGTGTCATCGTTGATCCATATGCCAATGTTGTTATGCAGCATCCTTCCCGATCTCAATGTGGTCACGGCACTCACATTATGGTTCTGTTGTTCAAGAGCAACATGTACATTATTTAAGTGACAGGGATTAGGGAGTGGTTGAGATGGAAGCTTTCCCTTCTCTTGCTCGCTTAGCGCCGCATTCAGCTGTGCAATCTGGGCCTCGATGGTCTTGATGCTTTGCCCGTGAGCGGCAGTGTGTTGTACTAAGAACTGAATGGAAGACTGGATGTTGGCAGTGGATTGTGTCGATTGTTTAACGAACGCCTCCAGACTTCGTTCGAGCGAGGAAACCTTATCGTTGCTTGACGGAACAAAGTTGTTTTGGGGAAAAGAATTGTTGGGTGCAAAGTTGTTCGTCTGATTTTGAAAAGGTTGGGGTTGGAAGGGCTGCTGAAACTGATGTTGAGTTTGTTGTTGCACTTGTTGTTGCGGAGGAGGGGGCCTCTGGAAATTGTTGCCTTGGAATTGATGCTGATTCTGATTCCAGGCGAAATTGGGATGGTTCCTCCAACCAGGATTGTAGGTAGAAGAGTATGGATCATTTCTCGGTCTTTGCTGAAATGCAGCATTAACCTGATCCTGTCCTTGAGATGGTGGATTGTAAGGACACTCTTCGGTCAAGTGAGAAGGATCGGAACAACAAGCACAAATGGTACGAAGGGGAAGAACAGGGGCAGGAGCAGGAGATGAAAATTTGCTCTCTATCGCTTCAAGTTTTCTCGTTATTGCAGCCATTTCAGCTTTCATCGCAATAGAGACATCGAGTTGGTGAATTCCTACCCTAGACTGACCGGTGGAAGTGGAGGTAGAAGAAGAAGAAGTCGGTCTGGTGCTCTCCCATTGTAGCGTTTGTTCCGCAAGGTCGTCGAAGAATTGCTACGCTTCCTCGTCAGATTTCGATAGGAAGTGGCCCTGACAAATGGTTTCCAACAACTGTTTGGTTGCTGGGTTCAGGCCCTCGTATAAGGTTTGGCAAACTTACCATTTCTCTATACCGTGGTGAGGACACTGAACAAGAAGGTATTTATACCGGTTAAAGCATTTCCAGAAGGGTTCAGTAGGAAGCTGGGAGAATTGGTTGATTTCGTTACGGATCCTCGCGGTTTTATGATTCGGATAGAACTTTTTGAGAAACGCTTTCACAAACTCGTCCCAACTGGTTATGGAGTGGGAAGCGGTGCTATACAGCCATTTTTCGGCAAGATCGCACAAAGTGAACGGAATGACCCGTAGCCATATAGCATCGTCCGACAGCTGGGTGGTTTTCATCATGGCACAAACGTTTTGAAATTTGTTGATGAAGATATAGACATCTTCAGATTCAAGCCCATGAAATCGCGGAAGCATGTTAATGAAGTAGGGCTTAATTTCAAAGTTATCCCCATTGGCCGGTGGAAGAGAAAGACAGGTGGGAAGTGCAGAACGGGTAGGGTAGAAACGATCCTGGAGCGCGATTCGCTGTGGCGCTACAACAGGCGGAGGTGGTGGGTTATTTGCCTCCATAGGAGGTGGAGTCAATCCTGAGGTAGTCAAAGAGATGTTTGGATTAAATCCTGACATTGCGGAAGAAGAGGTTGGTGATAGTGAAGGTGAAGATGTATGAACAGAATTCCTGTCAACGTCGGTGTTGACCGGCAAAGGTAAGGGTGAAAGAGGAGTGGACGGAGTTTCGACGTCTGAGTCGATCGCGTAGTCGGTAGCGACTAACGTAACGCGGACTAGGCGGGCGCTAGTGTCCCGAGTCTAAGCGGACATACACTAAACGTGTTTAGTATAGTCAAAGCGGAGAAGGTGAGGGTAAGAAAATGTCAATGGAGAAATACGATGAGTGGGGGGTGAAAAATGGATTTTGGCGACAAAGGGCAAGTTTTTATAAAAGATTTTGATTTTTTCTTTTTTTTCTTTAGAAAGAGCTTTACAGAAATATGTACGGATTTACGGCTGTAAGCAATCACAAACAAGATATGCACAATCACACCTAGATCTAGGGTCACCTAGGTTAGCTAGACAGCTCCTAACTGTTCGAAAGAGTTAGAAACAGGACCTCAAACCGCCTCTTCTCCGCCAATTGCGGCCAGGTAAGTGCCAGGTAAGTAGGAGGCTCCCCACTACGTAAGTAGTGATCCTAATTATGTAACCACTTGCCTTCGACACACTTGCCTAGACACCTCAAAGTCAGGATAGGATAAACGGCCGATGCCTATAATTAGTCCTCTGTCCTATTGAGCGCGAAGTCCTTAGGGCTGAGTCTAGTATTTTTTTAATTTAATAATGGTCAATGCATATGCTTTTTCTGATTTCTGGGGTCCTGGGAAGGGTGATGAAATCCCCACCCAATCTGAATTGGTTTCAAGCCCCTTAAAGTCCGTATTAATAAATGCAAAGCGGTAACAAATCAACTGCAATCAATTTTTATTTTTTTTTAGCGCGGCGCAAAGAATCCTGCACAAAAACAGTTTATTGGAAGAGGGAAGAGAGTTTGCGCAAAGAATGTTACAGAAAACACAGTTCAATGGAGTCCAGAGGAGTGGGGGAGAGAAAAGAGATACTCACAAAAAAAATGGCACACTGAAGGCACTAAATGGACGCGGTTCCGCGGCCAAACAAGTGCTCAGGCCGCGGTTCCGCGGCTATGTGGAGGGATTGGAGCTTCAATTTTTTTGTGTGTGCTGGTCTGGCAGTCTTCTGCTTATCTGGATTTCCTGAATTTGGATTTGCTCACTGTATCTGCTCCAGATTATTACAGTAGACCGTTTGCTTCGTTTTGATCCGTCGCGGTGTAGCCGCGAGATGTGGGTCTAACTTCCCACGTCTTTAGCACTGAACTCGACCGTCTTTTGTTCCTGCACACTTGCACAAAAACTAATCAAAAATAACAAGATGGTTTTTTTTACAATGTATATTTTTTTTGTTTTGTTTTTCGGTTAGATTTCTATTCATAAGTTAACCCGAAATTACACAAAGAAAAAAACTACCGTCTCCCCGGCAACGGCGCCATTTGATTGTTAGCGGTTTTGGGTGCTATGTTTGTTACCGCAATCAAAACGGTTTCGCTTCTAGCTAGCCGGTTGAGTACGGGTCGTCCGCAGGGAGATGGGAATCTTTTTCTATGTACTTTAACGAGTTAAGTCCAAAAGTCCAGATTTTTTTTTAGATTACTTAAGCGCTAAAATGATATATATAGAGAGCTTGTTAGGGTTAGGATTAGGTTAGTTTGAGTTAGGAGTCGCTCACTTCTTTCGTTGCCACTCTTAATATCGGTGTTACGGTAATCGGAAACAACGGGGATTAGCACGACTAGGAAGGAACTTGCGAGTATAAGCTAGGCTTTCCAACGCATAAGTTCTTCCTTTTGGTGCTTGTCCGTCCGTTCTTGGCTCTTAGCCATAACCTCCGGTTAATTCAACCACAACCGGTCTCACTACGGAATCACCGGTATCATGTAGGATAGGGTGCCGTAGGGAGCGGATTGTGGTTCAATTAACGGGAGTTTGATTTAAGATGTTGGGCAAGAAAAGAGTGAGAGAGATTTCCTTCTCTCAAACTACCCTTATCCTACCCTAACAAGTATGGAAACTACTCACCCATTACAAGAAAAATGAAAAATAAAACAAAGGAGGAAGATAGAAAGAAAGAGATTAGAAGATAACAACTAGCTATTTGCGGCCTCACCTTGGAAAGGTTCAAACGTAAGCATCATGGTTGTTTAAGGATGAAGGAAAAGAGAACAAGAAAGAAACAACAATAAATAACAACAACTAAATTATCAATTGAAGATTACAAGCAATTAACATAACACGAACAAGACAAGTATAATAAAAAAAAAACTTCTTTATTCATCATTCTTCACTCACAAAAGCTCACTACAAGGTTTTAATGGAGAAGAGGAAAAAGAACAACAAGTATTCTAAAACCTAAAAATACAAGATTAAGCACCCCTTGGCTTTGGCAAGTTCTGGACTATTTATAGGCAGGGAACTGGAAAATTAGGGCAACATTCTGACCTTTCATAAAAAGACCCATATACCCCTGAAAATAGTCAACTGAGGAGGCCGTACGGCCGCGGTTCCGCGGCCTAAGCGTGCTAATGCCGCGGAACCGCGACACTTTAGAGGAGTTGGCTCTTCATTTTTGGTGGCTTTTCCTGTTTTGCCGTGCCCTTTAGTCTGGTATATGATTTTTCTCAGAATTTCTTCACGATTTTTCCAGAATTTCTGTTGATCAAAAGGTGATTGGATATGGATCTTTTTGTCATGATTTTCTTGAGCTCCGCGTAGATTTCTTGGACTTGGTGTTGCCATTGTGCTTTGTGCCTGAAGATGACAATTGATTTGCCATTTTTTCTCTCAACTGGTGTGTGGCAACATACGGATAGAGAGCGGAGACCCGTGTTTTATCTGTGGTTGGCAGGAATCCGGATTTTGTCGTGCTTTTCCATGAATTTCATCGTTTAGAGCCGAGAATCTGTATCCTGCAATTGACTAGCAAACACGGCTCAAGAGTACCTACCGATAAGCAATATGATAAAAATTGGGCGGTATAAAAATGCAAAATTCTGATATGAACAATGGCTCATATCTTAACGACGCTATCGTATATGGAGTTTTCCGGCTTATGCTTAAAACCAGACTTTGGATAATTCAAGGAACGTTTCTATAATGGAAGTTTGTGGGTTAACCCAGGCTATGACGAGGGTTAACTTTCTACCATCTGGAAGGTCAATAAAGATATTGTTCTTGACTCACTATAATTTTAATAAAATGAATTTTTTCAGAAAACAGTAGTGGGAGTATGGTAGAACTGGAAGTGATTCCAGAACCACAGACGATTATTGAAAATTTAATAGGACCTAAAAATTCAATCAGGTTTGACATTCCATTAGCCACTCCGTAGATATGGTGGGTAATCTTTGCATCTCGTGCAATAACAATATCGGGTGTGGTACTTGACATCTCATGATTGACTCAATTGTCTAAGCAAGTGATCTGCCAATCATGCACCCCCCTCCCCTTTAGTCTGTAAGACACCTTTAGAGAGGGTGACTCCATTACCTGCAGGTACACCACCATGCCAAGAGTCGTCCATTCTAAAACACGTTTAGAATGTTGTCTAAGTACCCAGATTGGGAAACTACCCAAATCTAGATCTAAACCATAGATCTAGTAACCAGAAAGTCTGATATGAAATCCATGTCCTTTGTGGAGAAACCACTGTGTGACAACCAAAGTATAACCGATCGTAGTATAGGAATTCACTTCCTACTCTATGTATGTCATCCAAATACCAGGACATCCCACCATACAACCTTCTTAACAGATCCATCCCCTATTCTGATGAAGTCAAACCTATGACCGTCACATCAGAAATAGATGATATATCTCCGCTATATCTGCTTTAGTCTATAAATAGACATAAGCCACTTGTCCACCAATGCTTCCGCTGCTCCCACTGACTACGACAACCCTCTGGCATAATCATATACACGTGCACTTCTAAAGCTAATTTAGAACGACGCTATATTCATCCTCCTGCCGGGTCTCACAGTCTGAAACAACAGCAATGGCAAGTCTGCGTAAACAAGAACCTCCCTGTCACCGTCATTGAGCATACCGAAGTACCTCTCGAGTGCCCGAGGTTACCCACCATATCTGCGGAGTGGCCAATGGAATGTCAAACTAGATTGAATCTTTAGGTTCTTATCAAATTTTCAGTAATCGTTTGCGGTTCTGGAATCACTTCCAGTTCTACCGTACTCCCACTACTGTTTTCTGAAAAAATCCATTTTTGTTAAAACTGTGGCGAGTCAAGAACAATATCACTATTGATATTCCAGATGGTAGAAAGTCAACTCTCGTCATAGCCCGGGTCAACCCACAAACAACCATTACAGAAACTTGCCTTGAGTTATCCAGAGTCTGGTTTTAAGCATAAGCCGGACAACTCCCTGTACCTTAACATCGTTAAGATATGAACCGTTCTATATCCAATATAGAAACAGAGGCATTGATTTAAGTGGAACCAGATTCAAATCATGCAGCTTTCTCCAGTGCATGTCAACGAAATGGAAGGAGGCCGATGAGCGTTACTTAACTTAGGAATCCTATCCATATATGAGTAACCTGAAAGAGAAACAAGTTTCTCAAAACCATCACTATCAACTGAATACCACATACAAGTATCTACATCTTTGATCACCTTGAATAATCCCGATACTTGCAACACCTGGGTCTCTACTTTACTCTTATACCTATAACTTCTCAGAACTTGGACCTTGTGTTTCTACGAAATACTTGTCTAAGAACTAGAGAAGTCATAAGTAAATAGAATATAGTACGAGTACCAACCCTTCTGTCCTAATGGACACTGGACAACATACAATACTCTGTATAAGTCCCCTGAGTCTAATAACTCATTCCCTGTGCATTATAGGTTGAAAACTGTACTTATGGTTAAGAAGAATTATACCGCTGTTTAATACTCCTTACCTAACCATCCACTGATATAGGTAAATGTCATAGACATAATTTCAAAAAGTTATATCTCACTTTATCAAAATAGACGTACAGATATATCAATTTGAAATTGGTGCATAATAACGGATATTCAAAACCAAAAATTTGCCATCCGGCAAACAACCCAGGTGACTTCCTCAAATATCACCAATTACAACGAATCCCGATATAATGAGGATAATCACCTAATTCCCAATAACTTACTCCCACTCATCATCTGTAAAACCATACAGATGTGAGAATCATACCTGGTAAATACATACCCTATAGCAAGGTGTGATTGGGAAATAAGTTTTCCTTTAACAATACACAGTGAAACTGAAACATGAATATGTTCCGAAGGGGTATCCGAGTATTCCTAGTAATGCTCTTCCATTATCCAAATTCCCAGTTGTAACCATATATTTCTTTGCCTTCTCTCCAAATCCCTTTATTTGTGTTTAGTCGTTACCTTCTGTACACCTTCGTTAGGCTAAATGATTTTCTTCCTTCCCTACCGTTCGACACCAGCCTATGGTTTGGAAGAAGACTATCTAATAAGCGTAACGGGTGTACTGTCCTAATCCTAGGAGCACTCACAATGCGAGAGAAGGTGAAGATAAAAGACAACCGAATAAACCTTATTCCTATTTCTCCTGAACCAGAATCCATCCCCGAACTGTAACAAGTTCCTTTCGAATTCGTATATAACCATACGATGGAGTATCCAAATAACTGTGGATCTTCGTAGTGATACAGTGTGTTCTGGAGAAATACAAAGGTGATACAGGATTGGCGAAGAAATACTTGGTTTGGTCGTGAATAGCAGTCGCAATTTACTTTGCCCTTTTTCTAATCCCTTTATTTGTCTTAACTTATTACCTTCTGCACACCATCGTTAGGCTAATTGGTTTTCTTCATTCCCCACCGTTCGGCACCTGCCTATGGTTTGGAAGAAGACTATCCAATAAACGTAATAGGTGTACTGTCCTAATCCAAGGAACACTCGCAACCTGAGAGAAGGTAAAAGGAAAAGACAACTGAATAGTCCTATCCGTTTTCTCCAGAACTGGAAACCATCCTCGAATAAATTCCTTCTAGTTCGTATATAACCATACGATGGTTTTATCCAATGGAAGTGGATGTTCATAGTAATACGGGGTGTTCTGGAGAAAAGGGTAAAAGTAGGAGTGGCAATGAGGTATGCAACTCTGACAATCCAAAAGCCAGTGTTATAAGAAGGTTCAGTTAATTTGGGTCACTGAGTCATAGTCTAGGGTCAGGCCATGGGCGCTGCCAGAGAGAGAGAAAAGAAACACTCAGCGTGCATTCTAACCTAGATCAGAATGGTTGCCACTTTATCTAATCAGAAAACCTCCCACTGTAACCTCAAATTCTCCTCCAAACCTGAAAGAAGAATTAGTCGGGATCACCCGAGGAGTAAACCAACTCATCAGTGGGAATCGGGATCCAACTATCATCGCATGATAACGTGATGGAATACACTCATGTTATCATACTCCAGAAGGTATGTGCATATCTGGAAAGTTTCAGTTTCTTTAGAAACTCCCGATGTGATTTTTACTCCATGCTCTTATGACCTTGACATAGGCCAACATATCATAAGTCACATGTCAAGTTCTACCCGTCATTATCCAGGTTAATTTGAACCCACCCTACAAGCCCTTGACGAAGGTCAACAAGGCTATACGACTGTCCCAAACCAACGCATCTATCTATACAGCAGAAAGGTAACAAGCAGCTACCATTCACTATGCCTTGACGAAGGTCAACAAACACAGCATGAATACTACGTGCTACCCGTCTGAAATGACGGAGGGCTACGAATGGTTTTTGGCAAAAAACCTTTAACGTAATGAACTTGATATCGTTGAAGAACCGGATAGCTTTTTATAAAAATATAGTGACGAAAACCTTTGCTAAAGAGGTCACTCCCGGTGAAGGGATCTCGGCTCTTTCCCCGTAGAATGAGGTGCAGGATTTTCCAACTGAATACCACGATGCAAAGCAAAAAGTAATCGGCTATAGTGAAGTTATTACCCTGACGCAAACTTCTGTCCAAGGGGTCACTCCCGGTGAAGGGATCTCGGCCCTTGCCTCGTCGACTGAGGTGCTGGATATTCATAACCGAATACTACTGTGCAAAACAAAAGAGAACGACCTTGCAATAACAGCTTTTTGAAAAATGTTCCAACAACATCAGAATAAGTTTTTTTTAGCTTGCATTGATCCGAATCAATGCAGTCCCATCAATTGATCACACCAATAAAGAGCGAAAATAATGATGTACGTATATGACATCCGCATTCGCCACTGGTTCCCGTCATCACCCGCTAGGTTACTTAACTAAGGACAGAGCGGGGACTGGACTAGCGCGGATGCAAAACATATACAACATCTACTAGTATATATATCAATATATAATACTCGCTCAAGGCAAGATAAAAATGCAACATCACAGAAATGTAATAAGTATCACAGAACAATACAGATATCTGGGATCCTCGGGTTTCATAGAGCCGCTACTGAAACCCGACATTCCCCTTGTCGTGTGGATAGCCTGTGCAATGAAATCCTAGACCCCTACGGGCACAGCAAGTTACCCGCCAAAACCTGAAGCGAGGCAGCCCCCTTCAGTAACGTGAATGGACCACCCAGCACTTCACGGAATCCGGTAACTTGGGCACCCCTCCTTGGGTCAACCTGTACCCCCTACGAGTGCGGCGAATAACCCGCCAATTCTAGAGTGAAGCCCCCTCCGTCTCAAAGCCATGAGATGCGGGCTCGTTGCCCTCTAGAACCCGGCTATCCGTGCACCCCTCCGCGAGGTAATCTTAGTACAGAAAGTAAAATATACATACAACGGGTACATCGTCCTCAGCCCGGTCGTGCCCCAAAAGAATAATATACAAACAGGCAGTGACGGCAGTCCACATGTCGGACGCTCGCCCCGCAATATCAAATGTACAAATACAACTAAACTGTACTACCATTGCATCCAGGCTATCAACCATGACAAATTCGCAACATCACAGCACAACACAGAACATCAACGTGAATGTTACGTTCGCAAATCCGTCTAAAAGGGTTATAGCAGTTAGACAGGATTTACCAATCAAATGACATTCACGGTCGCAGATATAATTTAAATACTGTGAACTAACATGTTTAAAATTTTCGATCAACTAAATTTCCCGAAGTGGGCCCCAAGCACAACTGTAGCACTCAAAATAAATCTGGGCCCAAAAAGAATATACCAGAAACCCTATTTCCATGTCAGAAACCCACTGTAGAAATTTGGTGCAGAGAGGAGATAAAGTGGCGGCGGAACCACGGCCAGAGCATGGGTTTGGCCGCGGTTCCGCGGCTGAACAGTAATTTCAGGACACCAAATTTTCACAGAATTCTTATAAAACCCTGCACGTATTTTTGCAATGTACCAAATAATTTTTTGAGCACAACAAAAATTCGACAGAAACCTGGACTTGAAAATGTGGTTTTTCGAAAATCCGTTTGATCGAACTTGTGAACACGTTAGAGCAAACTAGACTAGGTTAATGGCCTGGTTCTGATACCAATGTAAGTGCACGGCAGTCCTGACCGTCTTTCCGTGGCCAAAATGCGGAATCAAAAACTTTTCTATAAACTAGAAACCGGCGCTACCGCGGACTTTTTACCCGGATCGGACCATTAACCTACTACTAGCTAATTAGAGAAAGGGTAGAGAGCTATACCGAGCGATCCGTGTCCTTCGGTCTTCGGCCACCATCCCGATCTCCCCGCGGAATCTCCGGTCTCGATCTCCTTGTCGGAAAGGGCACCACATCACAGAGTCATTTTACGGGCTCCCACCTCTGTACCGAGGAAACTCGGACACGAATTTGGCAAGCCGACGTGTCCAAGATTGCTGTAGATGGAGTGTAGAACGGTTTGTCTCAAGGGGTATGAAGTTGCCATTTGGAAGTGTAGATGGAGGGATGATCTTTGAAATGGTGCTATGGGATTTTGTGTGAGCAAAAGAGATAAAAATCCCACTCTCAAATTTTTGGACAGCCCCCCCTCAAGAATAGCCGACCCTTGCAAAAAAAATTGAGAAGAAGAAGAGAAGTCAAGGGGGGAAGCAATAATGCAAGCATGAGAGGAATAATCATCACCACAAAGTCTCACTCCAAAACCCATCATTCAACCCATCATAGCAAGCAATGATGAACAAAAAGAAGTCAATGGAAGCTAGAACCATCATGAACCTATCATCACAAAAACAACCCTCCATATTGCTAATTTGCACATTTGCAAATAAGCCTTTCCCATCAAAATTCAGCCAAGGAAAGAAACAAAGGAAAATGGCCGAAACGAAATGCAAACTGGCAACTTCAAAAAGCGACCCGGTAATAAATTACAGGAAAACCCCGCGACTGTATATACATACCCGCATTTGTATTGCGACCGAATACAAATGTAATGAGACAAAATCTACACTGTACAATACTAGGATCCGGTTTAAACCAAAGCCCGCTAGTATTATCCGTCCAATCATGATCCGTGCAATACCGCACGTATATGATCGAACCCTGCCATATATCCATATGGCCTCTACAGCGTTTCACCCGAAACTTGAGAAGCTGTCTGTGGGGGACTCTAAAGACTCGTCAATACTTTGGCTGTGGATTTAACCACTAGCACGTCAGAGGTATTGGCCGTACGTAACGAGCTACCAGGAATTGACCAAAAGGGAGGTCGATGAGCGAACTCATCATGACACCCTACTGAGCCTGTCAGTGACAATATCCGTACAGTCCGGTCTGTTCGTCTATGAGCATCGCATGGCGGGCCTAAGGGGTTGGTAAAAGTCAGACCCCCAAAAGCGGTACAAGTTGTGTCGGAGTGTAGCCCAGAACACCCTGAGATATTACTGGAATCCCTACCAGTAAATCTCCTGCCTTGGCCAAGGACTTCGTGTAATGGCTCTCCTAGACACAGCGCGACCTCACCCCCAATACCGAGAGAGACGAACCCCTGCAGATCCGCTCACTACCTCCATGTGGCTCGAGACTGTACCCAACTAAAACCTGTTTGCACAACTCCTTTGAGGCGTGGTAGGGTAGTAATCAAAGTACAGTGGGAACTCACACGAGACAAATGACGATCTCAGGTCGATGAATTAACCTGTACACATGTCACCAGGGAACTGCTATCTGACGTCAGGTATAAGACAACTAGTATGTTCCCGGCGAGTCTTGTCCGGTGTACTCATAACCCAATGGGCACCTGTATACATCTTAGGTGAACCAACTGACACCAGTGGCTTGTGAGACCGGCCACCGCCCCTCGTCGGGGTCTCGACTATATACACCAGTCTACTCTGGAGTATCGATGCCCTGTCTCGAAAACTCCCACGACTAGGGACCTTTTAAGATGTGCTTATAGACTCCAGCTCCCACGTATATGATCGCCATCATACTGTTGGCCGTCAAGCAAGAATCCTAAGGTCTCTATCAACGCGCAATAGTGACCTGTAAGGTCACCTAAAGCAGTACACGATAATAAAGATAAACCAGATAGCATACTATCATCTTGAGTAAGACTGTCCTACCGGCATAGATCCTCCTTCAATCATTGCAATCATGTGCCTGTAATCCAATAATTGACGCTGAGGGCACTATCTCCAACATCAATACCATGAGCCACCAAGTGCATGTACCATAAGAATCCAAGCCAAAACTTACACTCACACTTTCCACCAAATAAACATTTAAACCAAAATGTTTAATCTAAAATGAAACGACATCTACTAAATGAATCTTGTAACGAATTACAATATTACCCCTCATCCGTATATACATACCTGCATCCTTATTCCGACTGAATACGAATACTACGAGACGAAAATAATCCAACAATATAATACTGGGATCCGGCTTAAACCAAAGCCCACTAGTATTATCCGTTCGATCATGATTCATGCACAAGTGTACGTATCTGATCAAACCGTACCATAAAACCAAAAGGCCTCTACAACGTTTCGCTCGAAGCAGGGAAACCCTCTATGTAGGACTCTAAAGACTCATCAATATGCTGGTAGTGGGTTTAACCGCAAGCATGTCAGTGGCACTAGCTGTACGTAACGGCTACCCAGGTATTAAGAGAAAGGGAGGACGACGAGCAAACTCATCGTGAAACCACTACTGAGCCTGACAATGACAATATTCGTACAGTCCGGTCCGTTCGTCTATAAGTATCGCATATCATGTCTAGGGGGGTAGATAAAGTCAGACCCCTAATAACTTGACATTCAGTGTCGGTATGAAACCTATCACCACCTGAGAAACTACCGACTTAGATCAGTAATTCTCGACTACCTTGGTCAAGGATTTCTGGTGATGGCCACCCATGCACACTGCGACATCAACCCCCAATACCGGGAGAGACGAATCCCCTGACGATCCGCTCACTGCCTCCATGTGGCTCGTGACTATACCCAACTAAAACCTGTTTGCACGACTCCTTTGAGCCGTGGTAGGGTAGTAATCAAAATACAGTGGGAACTCACACGAGACAAATGACGATCTCAGGTCAATAGACTAACGTGTACACATGTCATCAGGGAACTGCTATCTGACAATAGGTATAATACCAACTAGCATGTTCCCGGCGAGTCCGACCGATGTACTCATAACCCAATGAGCGCCTGTATATATTTTAGGTGAACAAACTAACACCAATGGCTTATGAGACTGGTCACCCTCGTCAGGGTCTCGATCAGTATACACTAGTCTACTCTTGGAGTATCGATGCCCAGTCTCGAAACTCCCACGACTAGGGACATTTTGAGGATGTTCTTATAGACCACTCAGCTCTCACTTATATGATCTCTATCATACTGCTGGTAGTCAAGCAAAAATCCTATGGGCTCTATCAACATGTAATAGCGATCTGTAATGTCACCTAAAGCATGTACACGATGATAAAGACAAACCAGATAGCATACTATCATCTCGAGTAAGACTGTTCTACCGGTATTGGTCCTCCCTCAATCATTGCAATCACGTGTATGCGATCTAATAATTGACTTGAGGGCACGATAGCCAACGATCTCCCACTTGCACTTAAGGCTAATTATTGCGATGCCGCATACTCACAGCCCGTGTGATACCAAACACCTAACTTCTCTACTAATCAGTTTCACAAAGCTCGTTTGTAAAACTATTGTGTTCGAGAAATAGCCTCAGTGAGTGGATCCGCTCCATTGTTTCTTTCTATGTCTCTCTTTATCTCAAGTTCACGGAGAAAGCCATCTCCCGAAATGAGCAATAACTGTCTTAGAATATGCCAGGATATCTGATGGGATCCAGTTCACAAATGAACTCCAAATCCAGCAAACTTCTTAGACTGTATCATCAACTGAATTTAATCAGTATCATACGCCATGCCTCCCTCAGTATCCGCTTGGACCACCTGTCCGAACTAATGCCCCTCGTCAAGAAGGAAAACTATAACTCTGATAGTCACTCTGTCATCCAGGTCACTTTGGAAGCCTGGAATGATAACCGTCTCCTGAATGAGGAGGCCGTTACCATATCCCTAGAACATCCACTTATACTAATAAACTGCTTCCGAACATTTCTCCAGGATTAGATTAATATATAAACTTATTGCAGCTAGTGCAAAAACAATATTTGGTGTGGTACTTGACATCTCATGATTGATTCAATTGCTTAAGCAAGTCATATGCCAATCATGCGCATCCCTCTCCCCTTTAGTCTGTAAGACACCTTTAGAGAGGGTGACTCCATCACCTGTAGGTACACCACCATGCCAGGAGTTAACCATTCTAAAACACCTTTAGAATAGTGTCAAAATACCCAGATTGGGAAACTACCCAAATCTAGATCTAAAACCATAGATCCAGTTACCAAAATGCCAGATATAATATCCATATCTTATGTGCAGAAACAACTATGTGACAACCACAGTATAACCGATCGTAGTATAGGAATTTCACTTCCTATAAAGTGCATGTCATCCAAATACCAGGACATCACACCCTACTACCTGCTTACCAGATCCATCCTCTATTCTGATGAAGTCAAAACCTATTATTATCACATCAAAAATAGATGATCTATCTCCGTTGTACCTGCTTTAGTCTATAAATAGACACAAGCTTCTTGTCCACTATGCTTCCGCTACTCCCACTAACTATAACAACCTTCTAAAAGAGTCATATACACGTGCACTTTTAAAGCTAGTTTAGAACGACGCTATACTCATCCTCCTGCCGGGTCTCATAGTCTAGAACAGCAATAATGGCAAGTCTGGGTAAATAAGAACCTCCCTGTCACCGTTTTTGAGGATACCGAAGTACCTCTCGGGTGCCTAAGGTTACCCACCATATCTGCGGAGTGGCTAATGGAATGCCAAACCCGATTGAATCTTTAGGTTCTATTAAATTTTCAGTAATCGTTTATGGTTCTGGAATCACTTCCAGTTCTACCATACTCCCACTACTATTTTCTGAAAAAATCCATTTTACTAAAACTGTGGCGAGTCAAGAACAATATCATTATTGATCTTCCAGATAATAGAAAGTTAACCCTCGTCATAGCTCGGGATAACCCACAAACTGTCATTACTGAAACGTGGCTTGAGTTATCTAGTGTCTGGTTTTAAGTATATGCCGGACAACTCCATATACCTTAACATCGTTAAGATATGAACCATTCTATATACAATATAGAAACAGAGGCGCTAATTTAATTAGAACCAAATTCAAATTATGCAACTGTCTCCAGTGCATGTCAACTAAATGGAAGGAGGCCGATCAGCATTACTCAACTAGGAGTGCATCCAGATATGTGTAACATGAAAGAGAAGCAAGTTCTCAAAACCATTACTATCAACTGCATACCAAACACAAGTATCTACATCTTCGATCACCTTGAAGAATCCCGATACTTGCAAGACATTGTTCTCCACTTTATTCTTGTACCTATAACTTCTCAAAATTTGGATCTTGTATTTCTTCGAAATACTTGTCTAAAACTGAAGAAGTCATAAGTAAACCGAATATAGTACGAGGACCAACCCCCTTTGTCTTAATGGACACTGGAAAATATACAATACTTTGTATACGTCCCCTGAGTTGAATAACTCAAACCCTGTGAGTCGTAGGTTGAAAACTATACTATGGTTAAGAAGAATTACACCGCTGTTTAATGCTCCTTACCCAATCATCAACTGATGTAGGTAAATGTCATAGAAATAATTTCAAAAAGTTATATCTCACTTTATAAACTAAACGTATAAATATATCAGTTTGAAATTGTTGCAAAACAACGGATGTTCAAAACCAAATATTTGCCTTCAGGCAAAACCCTAGGTGATTTTCTCAAATATCACCAATTACAACGGATTCCGATATAATGAGGATATAATCATCTAATTCCCAATAACTTACTCCCACTCATCATCTGTAAAACCAAAAAGATGTGAGAATCAAACCTGGTAAATACATACCCTGGAGTAAGGATCTAATTGGGAAATCAGTTTTCAAACCTGGTTAATACATACCCTGGAGCAAGGATCTAATTGGGAAATCAGTTTTCAATTAACAACGCATAGTGAAACTGAAATATGAAAATGTTTTCGAAGGGGTAGTCCGGTATTCCAAGTAATTCCTCTTACATTATCCAGATTCATGACTGTAACCTTATATTTCCTTGCCATCTCTCTAAATCCATTTATTCATTTCCTTATGTATACCACCCTTAGGCTAAATGGTTTTCTTCCTTTCCTACCGTTCGGCACCAGCCTATGGTTTGGAAGAAGACTGTCCAATAAGCGTAATAGGTGTACTCTCCTAATCGTAGGAGCCCTCGGAATCTGAGAGAAGGTAAAGATAAAAGACAACTGAATAATCCTTATTCTATTTCTCCTGAACCAGAATCCATTCTCAAATTGGAACAAGTTCCTTCGAGTTCTTATAAACTATATTATGGATTATCCAATAAATGTGGATCTTGGTAGTGATATGGGGTGTTCTAGAGAAATGCAAAGGTGAAGTAGGAGTGGCAATGATATACGCGGTTTCGTCATGAATGATGGCAATCACAATTTACTTTGCTCTCTTTCCAATCTTTTTATTTGTCTTTACTTATTACCTTCTGTACATCTCACTTAGGCTAATTGGTTTTCTTCCATCCCTACCTTTCGGCACCTGCCTATGGTTTGGAAGAAGACTATCCCATAAGCGCAATAGGTGTACCCTCTCCTTATCCTGGGAGCCCTCAGAACCTGAGAGAAGGTAAAAGGAAAAGACAACTGAATAGTCCTATTCAATTTCTCCAGAACCGGAAACCATTCTCGAATCTGAAAGAAGTTTCTTCAAGTTCGTATGTAACTATACGATGGTCATATCCAATAAATATGGATCTTCATAGAGATACGGAATGTTCCGGAGAAATGAAAAGGGTAAAAGTAGGAGTGGTAATGAAGTATGCAACTCTGACAATCCAATAGCCGGTGTGATTTAAGAAAGTTTGGTTAACTTGGTTTATGAGTTCTAGTCTAGGGTCGGGACATGGTCGCTGCCAAACAGAGAGAGAAAAGAAACACTCAGCATGCACTCTAATCTAGATCAGAATGGTTAATCACTTTATCTAATCAGGATTCTCCCACTGTTTCCTCAAATTCTCTTCCAAACCCTAAAGAAGAATTAGTCGGGATCATCTAAAATCACCCGAGGAATAAACCAACTCATCAGTGGGAATCGGGATCCAACTATCATCGCATGATAACCTGATGGAATCCACTCAAGTTATCACACTCCAGTAGGTACGTGTAACGTTTCAAAATAATAAAATATTAATTTTGGGAATTTTTATAATTTAATATTATTTTAATGAATATTTTAATATTCCGGTATAATTAAATACAAATAAATAGGGAAAAATTATGGAAAATTATAAAATAGGGTATTTTTTGGAATTATGCCATTTTTAAGTTTTTATGATTAGTTATATACTAATTTAGTGCAAATCGCGATTAAAAATCGCTAATCGGATTTTTGGCATTTTTATGCAAAACATGCACATATCATTTTGGACTTGTGTTATATTATTCTTACCATGGCTTTGTTTTAGGTTCACTATTCTTGGGAGAAGGTTTTTGAGAGGTTTATAAAAAATAAAAGAAAAGGATTTTGAATAGAAAATGGTATAGTAGTAGGTATGGTGATGTGAGAGAAAGATGAGGGGGAGTCAACCTTACTCATAGCTTCTCTCCTTCATTATTTTCCTCTTCAATTTCCTCTCCTCTTCAGCTCATGGCTGAACCTCATTCCCCTCTTCATCAAACCCTTACAAACATCTCATTTCCCTCATTAAAACCCCACCTTCCCTTCAATAAAAAATGTACACAAGCCCTCATGCAACCATTTGGACCAAGAAAGTTTGTGATTTGGCGCTGTTGAGAATTCATGAGTCTCTATGGAGGTAATTCCTTCACAATTGTTGTATCATTTCTAGTGATCAACCCTCTTTTAAAGTTTGATGTCATTTCGACGAAGTTTTGTGCACTTTGGACAACCCTAGAGAGGATTAGGGTAAATTTGAGTTATTAAGTGAAATTGAGACTTGTTGTGACCTTAGAATCTTGTTAGTGATGTTACTTAGGACCAGACCTGAGAGTTAAACCCAGAATACGGATTTAGTGAATCGATATCAGGGAAAACTGTATTTCTGCTAGTGTGTTTTGGAATCTGCTTTCACCCCGAGACCCCTAAAATAAAATGGAGTTGACAATGAGATGTGCAGGCACCCTGGAACCACCACACCAAACCCTAGCCCCAAATTCTAATTCCCGGCTGCAAATAAATCCAATCTGGCCGCAAATTGCGGCCAGAGTAGGGGGGTTTTGCCTCGTTTTTGGTGCATGGCCCTATTTCCAGTTAACTTGAACCTTGGTATGTGCAATTTTGTCTGGTTCCAATCAAGGTAAAATCTGGGTTGATTTTCATGAGTTGGCGCATGATTTACGACTTGTTTTAGCATGGATTTTGGTATTTGGTGATTCGTTCCTATCGGGTGGCGTTTGGACGTCAACGACAAGTGGATATTGATCGTGTTTACATGCGAGACGATAGCTTTTTACCTATGCGAGTAGCGTGTGCTGTTTTGGCTTTCCGATGTGATTTTCATATGCTTTAGCATTGTGATATACTTGTAGGTACCCTATGTGATGTTGAGGCGAAGAAGATGAAGATGGCGACATCGGCATCGGCACATGAGAAGCAAGGTGAGTAGATTTATATCTACGGGCAGAAGTCGGGTGGATGGCGTATAGCACCCCCGCAGTCCGTGGTGATGTATACGAATACGTATACACACATATATTTATTATGTGTTGTTAGGATTATTGATGGTAATAATGGATTATTGATGATAAGGATGTATTGGTTTAGTATAGTGTGAAACCCTAGAGTAGGGGTTGCACACCCACGCATACACGTACACTCATACTTGCATACATTCTTTCATTTATTTGTGCGTATTTAGAGGTATATATCTACACATGGGTATGGGACTATGTGTTCATATACGGGATTGAGATGAGTCGATGAGTTTGATGTGAGGCCGTGAGATCGGCGGTATGACAGAGTTCGTATTTGAGATGCGACATGATGGTTTTAGCGGGCCTTTGGGCAGGTGTTTTACCCCGCATTCATATTTATATAGATGGTATCGATGGTACTAGACTTAGATTTGTACCCTAGACTATGTGATATGATGGTAGTGATACCTGATTTGTGATGAGATGAATGTGATATTGACCCGTGCCCAGCTATTGGGATGTTGTACGACGATTTACCGTACGAGCTTTATATTGATGTTAGATCCGCACTCATGACTCGAGGATGTTATAAGATATACTGTATCGTACATGATACTATTGAGGCGGGATCAACGACTATCGTATAAATATGTGTATATCGACTCAGATTTAGGTGGTTTTCATAACCCTCCCGTTTGGCTTGATAGTTGGGCCCGTAGTTCGCATAGTAGGCGTTAGACTAGACCCGAGTCATATTTATTTCAAAACTAACGAATCGGGAATATTTTAAAGATAGGCAAAAGGGATTCTATGGATATTTTCAAAAGACGAATCTTTTCTTAAAACACCGTAACCCTTATTTTACCAAAAACCCCGATTCGTCTTATTTCAAAAGGCAGGGCTGCATGATATATCTATTGAAGTAGATTCTTTACTGTTGCGTTGATTATTCGATTCCGCATATTCCTGCTATTTGCATTTGTTTTGCTTATGTTATTGATATATCACCATCATGCTGTTAGGACACCAGCACCATTATCGATGATGCGTATGTTCCACGTACACTTGTTTGTCGGCTCACACACTTCATCATCGATAATTGCTATGTCACTGCACTGTAGTACTGTTACATTCAGGTTATGACCCTTACATGGCATTACTTGTACACATGCTTACTGTACACTCATTCTTGTACACATACATAATTGCACATATATGGATGATTTCTCGCTGGATTTGGAGATTTGGAAACCGCAAGATACTCTTTAACTGATTCATTTTAAAAGAGCGGTTTCCTTTAACATGTGCATATTACTATTCTAAGTTGCATGATAGACTGATGTGCTTGCTTTTCTTTTCCATGTCGCATATATCATGCTTTTGATTATACGCATTGAGATATGTTGTTTCCATGATATTTCTGGATTTGGGAACCGTGGGTATTTCAAAAGAGAATATGTAATTGTTCTAAAAACCTGGTTACCCTTGATATGATATTTCAGTGCGTCCACCATGTGTTTTCTCGGTTCTGAGTGTGGCATGTGAAACCCGATTCGAGGAGTGGTAGGCACTGTCTGCGGGTACATGATGGACCCGGTATGGTTCCTCTCGGCAAGATGATCGAAGGATTTTGCCGATTGAGCCTGGAGGCGGGCGAGTACCTACCGGTGATTGGTTGGACCTGGCGGTCATCCGGAGGATACCGACCAGAGTCGATAGATGGATATGGGCGTACTGCTGGGGCCGAGGGCCGATTCCGCAGACGGAGCCCGTGGGCTGGTCCGGACTGATGGAGCCCGTTATATGAGGATTTATGTGCCGATGCTGGGCACAGTTTTCATGATGTTTTCGAGTGTCGATGCTGGACACTCCGGTTCCATGATTTTGATGTGTCGCGAGGGACATAGGTGGTTTATATCCTCATATTTCCATGCATATGCTGATGATATTTACATGCATGATGGTTTTTTCATTGGGTGACGAGTGGACGGGATCCACGTACATGCAGATTGATTTCATTGATTATACCTCACATTTATGATATGCTATTACCTGAGGCACTGGCACGAGCACTTGGCACTACACTCATGTATAGAGATTACATTGCCAGTTTAGTATGCTGCAGACTTATTCATATTGAGGTTTATATTTATCTGATTGTATTGACCTAGGATGGGTCATACATTCGATCTCTGCTTGTAGATATTTTCTATTCACGAGTTGGCAACTTACCTCCGTTGTGCCACAGTCCTTGCAGGTTTTTGCCGTACAGATTCCGTAGCGGCATTTCTGGCACACTGCTTCCATATGGGTGACTTGCTTGGGTAGGTGGGTTCTTTTGTATCAGAACCGCCATTGTTCCTGTGTTATTCATTGTATCTAGAAATTCCATCAACCAAAACTTGTATATTGTTTCAGACTTAGAGACAGTGATGTATTATTTCGACCTTAGAGTCGCGTTTATAATATTATGGTTTTCTGGCTGTTTTGAGTTTCTTTTTGGGTTTTGATCCTCTCCCTTTGGCGTTGTATATTATTATTGTTTGCGTGGTTCTGACCGTCGACGAAGATCTAGCTCCCGCTTGGGGATGCCTTTTATCATTTCATATATATTATTCTTGTTGTACCCCGTTCGGGGCCAGTTTTTACAGAGGAAACTCTGCCGAAGTTTTCAGGAAAGGTTACACATTTTAAAAATGCATATTCGGCTTAGTTATTTAAAAACTTTGATTTTCAAAACATGATTTCTTTACTTCTTAAAACCTGTTTTCCTTATTTACTCTTTAAATGGTTTTAGATTTCTGGGCTTTTGGCTTACTTGGATCAGATGGGGTCCTATAAACTTCATATGGTTCAAGGGCCAGTCATGCGCTCTTTCGGGTCGTGACAAAGTTGGTATCAAAACGCTAGGTTAACCTTGGTTCGAATCTAAGTTTGACTATGTGGAGCCTAGGGCGGTTATATATATACGGAACTTAGGCTTGACCTTACGGAACTTAGACTTAGTCGAGGGGGTATTATACCCGAACCTTCGTCGCATAGGATGACCCTTGGTTGATGGAGTAGGTAGCTTGAGTAGAGGGACGTACCGTACGTATGTTCCGCGGCATACTTACGACACGCCACTCCGCTTAAGAAACCTTAGGATGTACATTTCCTTGCACCTTATTATATTCCTTCCTATAATCTATCCTTTTCGATACTGGTTATGGTTTTGCTGCCACGATTGCACGGGCAGAGTGAGCTACGGCTCAAGTTGCGTCAGCATGAGCTCGTCGTGGACGAGTACTGACCAGTGCGTGATTCCAGAGACATACGATTGCATGTAGAGGCGTCGTCTTATTGTGCTTTCGCGCCATGAGCGTTTGACAGATCGTTTTTACGAGATTTTTCGGGCGTACCGATCGGTGCCAGAGGATTGAGCCACTGATAGAGGCCAGCCATGATGTGATGACCATTGATAGGTCACTTATTCATGATGGTGAGTCGCTAGTCACCGAGGATGAATGACCAGGACATGTGGTTCGTTCTCTTACCCCGATGCGAGGTCATCAGGCAGATTGATTCCAGCTAGAGACGACTTCACGCTGATTCGTTGAGAGTCGATTGAGAAGATCGAATGTCAGGAACCCATTTTCCAAGTTTAAAGTATTCGGAAAGATATGCAAGCGATTTTATGGACCCTCTAGAAGAATGAAACCCTAACTCGACATAACGACCGTGTGAAAGCCTTTGAACCTTAGGGTTTGCGGAAGTTCCGCGGCGCCATTAGTGAGGCTTGGGTTTGCCCTTCTACGGATGGACCACCGATGCTGTGGTATGTACTCGATACTATTAAACTATACTCAAGATGTTGATCTCTTGGGGGATTATGTGGTTCTGACGATTCGATCGGATGGTTCGACATCTTTCGGATATTGTAATGGGAAACTGCTTGGGAGACTCCAGATACGAGTATAGCCGTTGGAGCGCAGTCCATGTAGCCACGATGAGATGAGTCCGAATCAGTCGACCTTGGAACTAGTGGAGTAAAGAGTTCGCATGAGATTTTGACGAGATGACGTTCCACTCCGCTGACATCAGAGATGCGATATGCACGCTGAGGACGTGTCCGGCTAGATATCTTCTACTGAGTGATGAAGATACCGAGTTCGTGATTTCAAGTCCGTGTGAGGGACTTCGGATGGACTGTAACCGAGGACATTGCAGTGCGCAGATAGAGACGCGACGTCGAAATGGTCGATAATACAGACAAGCGGGACAAGAAGTTCGTGCGAGATACAGACGAGCTGTTACTACTCCTCGTCAAGATTAAAGGTCGGATATGCATAATGAGGCACAGGGATGCGACGAGCTTCCGAGTAGATGTTTTACTAAGGACGCAGATGTCCAGAGAGCGAGAAAAGATTATGCCAGAGTACCAGCCTCCGTACAGTTTGGCTTAGGCGAGATCAGAAGAGACCTTGAGCAGGATTCCTTCCAGTGCACTGCTGCAATAAGATTTGCACCAGGAACAGATGTGTAATGTGCATTAAGAGGAACCAGAGGCAGAGGACGCCAGCCGCGAGCAAGAGGCAAGTAGATATCTTGCGCCGCTAGCATTGGATGTACCGGCACCTTCTCGACTTTGAAGGAGGATATACCGATGACGGTATTTGTGATTTATGATTTGTGATTTTGTGATTTGACTATCACGTATCCGTCACTTTGGATTTCGGTATTTTGGGCGATCTATTTGCATTATTTAGTCTTGATGACTGAGTTCCATGATATTCGATTTTATGCACCATGGTTGCACTTACTGGGTATTTATACCTTGCGCATAATTATTATTCTTGAGGTATTGATTGTGATTTCATGCCTACTTTATGCCGGTGATTTGATCTACGCATCCAGCATAGTTTTCATGCACTTTTAGTGTTTTGATTTGATTTGTGCACGCTGATGCACGCGGTTGTGAGATTTTCCATCGCGATACACCTGATTTTGATTGAGCCGCATTATATCGTTGATTTTGACCTTGATATTGATGATTGATTCTTGCACTCCGTGCTTTTGATTGGACTTACGCATGTTCGGCATTTGCTATTAGATTTCGTGATTCCGTGCATGTTGAGTGCGCAGGGTTTAGATTTTCATTTGTGCACGATGGATGCACCGATTTGGATTTTCGCGCACGTTGGGCGCATGTTTTGAGAAACGATTTTGGGTGCACACCAGATGCACTAAATCGAGATTCTTTGTGTATGTCAGTTGCACCTGATTTGGCGGTCAGGTACACACGTTGCCTATGACAGATACTTCGTGCACACCCGTCGCACCTCGATATTGTTTTGTGCACCGGTATGGCACATATATGGATTTTGATTTCCGTGCGCACCAAACGCACAGGGTGGTGTTACGTGCATTTTTGGGATTTATTCCTTTCGGAGCAGTACATTTTTATGATATTGGATATTTGTTTTCATAATGAGCAGGACTAGTCAGAGGACAGTACCTGAATATATTTTGCATGCATTGATAGTTATCGAAGGGATTTCCAAAGAGCGAGCTATGGTCTCGGTATATATATACCTACGTGTCCGATATGACACGAAATGTTTTAAAAACAAGGAAACCCTTCTAAATTGTTTTCAAAACGGCGGAACGTACCTATTAAACAAAGGATATATACGTATATAGTTATTTTTATGAAAAACGTCCGCCACTGTGCAGTGTTACGTGCATTGCGTGGCGATTTAAAAAGATTTGGCATGCATTTACATCAGCTATTCACATGTATAGACTGGATGTCTACATGTATAGTTCTGATCTACATCATATTGGTTTTGTATTGTATCTGACATTTGTATCTTTACCATGACTCCGATGATTGTGGGATGTTTGACGGAGTTTCGCTTTTGAGTTATATGCTCTGTACTCATGCGCATGCATTGCGCTATGATGTTTTAGGTATTGACGCTTCGGAGCCGCGACGATTTGGATTTGTATCGAAATGTTTTAGTAATTGGGGGTTTAAATTTAAATTCGGGGACCGAATTTCTTTAAGGGGGTAGATTGTAACGTTTCAAAATAATAAAATATTAATTTTGGGAATTTTTATAATTTAATATTATTTTAATGAATATTTTAATATTCCGGTATAATTAAATAAAAATAAATAAGGAAAAATTATGGAAAATTATAAAATAGGGTATTTTATGGAATTATGCCATTTTAAAGTTTTTATGATTAGTTATATGCTAATTTAGTGCAAATCGCGATTAAAAATCGCTAATCGGATTTTTGGCATTTTTGTGCAAAACATGCACATATCATTTTGGACTTGTGTTACATTATTCTTACCATGGTTTTGTTCTGGGTTCACTATTCTTGGGAGAAGGTTTTTGAGAGGTTTAGAAAAAAGAAAAGAAAAGGATTTTGAATAGAAAATGGTATAGTAGTAGGTATGGTGATGTGAGAGAAAGGTGATGGGGAGTCAACCTTGGTCATAGCTTCTCTCCTTCATTATTTTCCTCTTCAATTTCCTCTCCTCTTCAGCTCATGGCTGAACCTCATTCCCCTTTTCATCAAACCCTCACAAACATCTCATTTCCCTCATTAAAACCCCACCTTCCCTTCAATAAAAAATGTGCACAAGCCCTCAAGCAACCATTTAGACCAAGAAAGTTTGTGATTTGGCGCTGTTGAGGATTCATGAGTCTCTATGGAGGTAATTCCTTCACAATTGTTGTATCGTTTCTCGTGATCAAGCCTCTTTTAAAGTTTGATGTCATTTCGACGAAGTTTTGTGCACTTTGGACAACCCTAGAGAGGATTAGGGTAAATTTGAGTTATTAAGTGAAATTGAGACTTGTTGTGACCTTAGAATCTTGTTAGTGATGTTACTTGGGACAAGACCTGAGAGTTAAACCCAGAATATGGATTTAGTGAATCGATATCGGGGAAAACTGTATTTCTGCGAGTGTGTTTTGGAATCTGCTTTCACCCTGGGACCCCTAAAATAAAATTGAGTTGACAGTGAGATGTGCAGGCACCCTGGAACTACCACACCAAACCCTAGCCCCAAACTCCAATTCCCGGCCGCAAATAAATCGAATCTGGCCGCAAATTGCGGCCAGAGCAGGGGGGTTTTGCTTCGTTTTTGGTGCATGACCCTATTTCCAGTTAACTTGACCCTTGGTATGTGCAATTTTGTCTGGTTCCAATCAGGGTAAAATCTGGGTTGATTTTCATGAGTTGGCGCATGATTTACGACTTGTTTTAGCATGGATTTTGGTATTTGGTGATTCGTTCCTGTCGGGTGGCGTTTGGACGTCAACGACAAGTGGATATTGATCGTGTTTACATGTGAGACGATAGGTTTTTACCTATGCGAGTAGCGTGTGCTGTTTTGGCTTTCCGATGTGATTTTCATGTGCTTTATCGTTGTGATATACTTGTAGGTACCGTATGTGATATTGAGGCGAAGAAGATGAAGATGGCGACATCGGCATCGGCACATGAGAAGCAAGGTGAGTAGATTTATATCTACAGGGAGAAGTCGGGTGGATGGCGTATAGCACCTCCGCAGTTCGTGGTAATATATACGAATACGTATACACACATATATTTATTATGTGTTGTTAGGATTATTGATGGTAATAATGGATTATTGATGATAAGGATGTATTGGTTTAGTATAGTGCGAAACCCTAGAGTAGGGGTTGCACACCCACGCATACACGTACACTCATACTTGCATATATTCTTTCATTTATCTGTGCGTATTTAGAGCGCTAGCTAGCGGGGAAGAAGTCCCTTAAGAAGGCGGCCAATAGCAAAGATTGTATATCTACACATGGTTATAGGACTATGTGTTCATATACGGGATTGAGATGAGTCGATGAGTTTGATGTGAGGCCGTGAGATCGGCGATATGACAGAGTTCGTATTTGAGATGCGACATGATGGTTTTAGCGGGCCTTTGGGTAGGTGTTTTACCCCGCATTCATATTTATATAGATGGTATCGATGGTACTAGACTTAGACTTGTACCCTAGACTATGTGATATGATGGTAGTGATACCTGATTTATGATGAGATGAATGTGATATTGACCCGTATCCAGCTATTGGGATGCCGTACGACGATTTACCGTACGAGCTTTATATTGATGTTAGATCCGCACTCATGACTCGAGGATGTTATAAGATATACTGTATCGTACGTGATACTATTGAGGCGGGATCACCGACTATCGTATAAATATGTGTATATCGACTCAGATTTAGGTGGTTTTCATACCCCTCCCGTTTGGCTTGATAGTTAGGCCCGTAGTTCGCATAGTAGGCGTTAGACTAGACCCGAATCATACCTATTTCAAAACTAACGAATCGGGGATATTTTAAAGATAGGCAAAAGGGATTCTAGGGATATTTTCGAAAGAAGAATCTTTTCTTAAAACACCGTAGCCCTTATTTTACCAAAAACCCCGATTTGTCTTATTTCAAAAGGCAGGGCTGCATGATATATCTATTGCGGTAGATTCTTTACTGTTGCGTTGATTATTTGATTCCGCATATTCAAGCTATTTGCATTTGTATTGCTTGTGTTATTGATATATCACCATCATGCTGTTAGGACACCAGCACCATTATCGATGATGTGTATGTTCCACGTACACTTGTTTGCCGGCTCACACACTTCATCATCGATAATTGCCATGTCACTGCACTGTAGTACTGTTACATTCAGGTCATGACCCTTGCATGTCATTACTTGTACACATGCTTACTGTACACTCATTCTTGTACACATACATAATTGCACATATATGGATGATTTCTCGCTGGATTTGGAGATTTGGAAACTGCAAGATACTCTTTAACTGATTCATTTTAAAAGAGCGGTTTCCTTTAACATGTGCATATTACTATTCCAAGTTGCATGATAGACTGATGTGCTTGCTTTTCTTTTACATGTCGCATATATCATGCTTTTGATTATACGCATTGTGATATGTTGTTTCCATGATATTTCTGGATTTGGGAACCGTGTGTATTTCAAAAGAGAATATATAATTGTTTTAAAAACCCGGTTACCCTTGATATTATATTTCAGTGCGTCCACCATGTGTTTTCTCGGTTTTGAGAGTGGCATGTGAAACCCGATTCGAGAAGTGGTAGGCACCGTTTGCGGGTACATGTTGGACCCGGTATGGTTCCTCTCTGTAAGATGATCGAAGGATTTTGCCGATTGAGCCTGGAGGCGGGCGAGTACCTACCGGTGATTGGTTGGACCTGGCGGTCATCCGGAGGATACCGACCAGAGTCGATAGATGGATATGGGCGTACTGCTGGGGCCGAGGGCCGATTCCGCAGACGGAGCCCGTAGGCTGGTCCGGACTGACGGAGCCCGTTGTATGAGGATTTACGTGCCGATGCTGGGCACAATTTTCATGATGTTTTCGAGTGTCGATGCTGGACACTCCGGTTCCATGATTTTGACGTGTCGCGAGGGACAAAGGTGGTTTCTATCCTCATATTTCCATGCATATGCTGATTATATTTACATGCATGATGGTTTTTGTCATTGGGTGACGAGTGGACGGGATCCACGTACATGTTGATTGATTTCATTGATTATACCTCAAATTTATGATTTGCTATTACCTGAGGCACTAGCACGAGCACTTGGCACTACACTCATGTATAGAGATTACATTGCCATTTTAGTATGCTGCAGACTTATTCATATTTAGGTTTATATTTCTCTGATTGTATTGACCTAGGATGGGTCATACATTCGATCTCTGCTTGTAGATATTTTCTATTCACGAGTTGGCAACTCACCTCCGTTGTGCCACAGTCCTTACAGGTTTTTGCCGTACAGATTCCATAGCAGCATTTCTGGCACACTGCTTCCATATGGGTAACTTGCTTGGGTAGGTGGGTTCTTTTGTATCAGAACCGCCATTGTTCCTGTGTTATTCATTGTATCTAGAAATTTCATCAACCAAAACTTGTATATTGTTTCAGACTTAGAGACAGTGATGTATTATTTCGACCTTAGAGTCGCGCTTATAGTATTATGGTTTTCTGGTTGTTTTGAGTTTCTTTTTGGGTTTTGATCCTCGCCTTTTGGCGTTGTATATTATTATTGTTTGCGTGGTTGTGACCGTCGATTGATGAAGAGTTTGCTCCCGCTTGGGGATGCCTTTTATCATTTCATATATATTATTCTTTTTGTACCCCGTTCGGGGCCAGTTTTTACAAAGGAAACTCTTCCGAAATTTTCAGGAAAGGTTACACATTTTAAAAATACATATTCGGCTTAGTTTTTTAAAAACTTTGATTGTCAAAACATGATTTCTTTACTTCTTAAAACCGGTTTTCCTTATTTACTCTTTAAATGGTTTTAGATTTCTGTGCTTTTGGCTTACTTGGATCAGATGGGGTCTTATAGACTTCATATGGTTCAAGGGCCAGTCACGTGCTCTTTCGGGTCGTGACAGTATGCATATACCTGGAAAGTTTCCTGTATGTTTGAAACCCCCGATGTGATTTTTTACCCCATGCTCTTATGACCTTGACGAAGGCCAACATATCATAAGTCACATGTCAAGTTCTATCCGTCATTGT
Organism: Agapanthus africanus; assembly: GCA_030015575.1. Taxonomy (NCBI): domain Eukaryota; kingdom Viridiplantae; phylum Streptophyta; class Magnoliopsida; order Asparagales; family Amaryllidaceae; genus Agapanthus; species Agapanthus africanus. The sequence continues at coordinate 370,856,749 of JASDDO010000008.1, forward strand.
CCAGGTTAATTTGAACCCATCCATACATACCCTTGACGAAGGCCAACATAGTAGTACGACTGTCCCAAACCAACGCATCTATCTATGCAACAGAAATGTAACAAATAGCTACCATACACTATGCCATGACGAAGGCCAACAAACATAGCATAAATACTAAGTGCTACCCATCAGAAATGACGGAGGGCTACGAATGGTTTTGGCGAAAAACCTTTAACGTAATGAACTTGATATCGTTGAAGGATCCAGATAGAGTTTTACAAATATATGGTGGCGAAAACCTTTGGTAAAGAGGTCATCCCCGGTGAAGGGATCTCGGCTTTTTCCTCGTGGAATGAGGTGCAGGATATTCCAACCGAATACCACGATGCAAAGCAAAAAAGTAATCGACTATAATGAAGTTATTACCCTGACTCAAACTTCTGCCCAAGAGGTCACTCCCAGTGAAGGGATCTCAGCTCTTGCCTCGTCGAATGAGGTGTTGGGTATTCATAACCGAAAACTGCTGTGCAAAACAAAAGAAAACGCCCTTATAATAATAGCTTTTGAAAATTGTTCCAACAACATCAAATAGGTCTGTTTTCCTTGCATTGATCTGAATCAACGCAGTCCCATCAATTAATCACACCAGAAAAGAATGAAAATATGATGTACGTATATGCCATCTTCATTCGCCACTGGGCCACATCATCACTCGTTAGGTTACTTAACTAACGACAGAGCAGGGGCTGGACTAGCGCGGGTGTAAAACATATACAACATCTACTAGTATATATATAACAATATATAATAATCATTCTAGGCATGATATATGCAACATCACAGATAAGTGATAAGCATCACAGAACAATACAGATAATCTGGGAGCCCCGTGTTTCCTTTGAGCCGCAAGTGAACCCGACATTCCCCGGGTCGTGTGGATAGCCTGTGCAATGAAAACCTAGATCCCTACGAGCGCGGAAAGATACCCACCAAAACAAAAAGTAAGGAAACCCCCTTCATCAAAGTGAATAGGCCACCCGGCACTTCACGGAATCCGGTAACCTGAACACTCTTCCTTAGGTCAACCTGTACCCCCTACGAGTGCGGCGAATGGCCTGCCAATTCTAGAGTGAGGCCCCCTTTGTCTTAACGCCATGATATGCAGACCAGTTGCCCTCTAGAACCCGGCTATCCGTGCACTCCATCGCGGGGTAATCCTAGTACAGAAAAGAAAAATATATACAACGGTGACATCGACCTCAACCCGTTCGTGCCCCAAATAAATAATATACAAGCAGGTTGTGATGGCAGTCCGCATGTCGGACGCTCGCCCCGCGATATCAAATGTACAAATGAAACTAAACTGTACTAATATTTCACCCAAGCTACCTACCAAGATGATTCAGCCACAACATAGCACAACACAGAACATCAACGTGAATGTCATGTTCGCAAACCCGTCTAAAAGAACTTTAGCAATTAGACAAGTTGTACCGCTCTAATGGCATTCATGGTCGCAGATAGTAATGCATGTACTGTAAAACATTAAACAGTGTTAGAAATATCGACTTCGAAACACCCTAAAAAGCCCCCAAACTAAAAGATAAATCCGTATCCAAACTGGGCTAAACAAGCAATACCACTGAACCAATATTCCAGAGAGTAAACCATACCCAAAAAGTAAAACCCAAATGCCAGAGGAAAACCGGCCAGGCCAAAATTTTACCTATATTGCCGGGTCAATACGGGTGAAATGTGTTCGTTTTAGCGTGCAGTCTAGTTGTCATCAAGGTAGTCTTCTGCAATTGCTTAAAAAAAATTTTGAAGACTCGGAAAAATTGGCAGAAACTAGAATACAAGTTGGTATTGTTTCAGAGTTGTTTCAGTTTTGATACTTTAACATCATCTAAAACAACTAGTACGCGGTTAATGGGTTGACTCTGATACCATGTTGGGTTACTCCAGTGCTCCGGCCATCAATCCGTGGCCAAATGCGGAACACAAACTTTTAGAAAACGGTGCTAACGAAACCCGATTCCCGGATCGTACCATTAACCCTACACTATCTATATGAAAAGGAGTTTAGAGAGGTTATACCGAATGATCCGTGTCCTTCGGTCTTCAACCTCTGTCCCAAGCTCCTCACGACTTTCTCGATCATGTTTGATCTCCGGTCTTCCCCACCTCGAGAGTTTGTATTACGGGCTCTAACCTCAAAACCGAAGCAACTCGAGTCTCTAGTTTGCTAACCTAGATAGCCAAGATGAAGTAGAGAGAGTTTTTGATTACATTGTCTCAATACACCCTAGGCTTCTCAATACATAAGACATATAGGGTGGAAGTTGAAGAAGATGCCATGGGTGAGAAAGTGTGAGGCAAAGAAAAAAACAAGTGAGGAAAGTGGTGGCTGCCTTGAGATTGTGTGATCTTTTGTTGTGAGCATGAGCAACTAAAGAAAAACTCCAGGGAAAATATCTGCCTCTCACAACTAAATATCTCACAACCTCACTACAAATATCTTGCATCCATGACTCACCTCATGACTCAATACCATGAGTCACCAAGTGCATGCACCACAAGAATCCAAGCCAAAACTTACACTCACATTTTCCACCAAATAAACATTTAAACCAAAATGTTTAATCCAAAATGAAAAGGCATCTACTAAAGTAATCTTGTAATGAATTACAAGATTACCCCTCATCCGTATATACATACCCGTATCCGTATTCCAACTGAATATGAATACTACGAGAAGAAAATAATCCAACAATATAATACTAGGATCCAGCTTAAACCAAAGCCCACTAGTATTATCCATCCGATCATGATCTGTACACAAGTGCACGTATATGATCGAACCCTGCCATAAAACCATACGGCCTCTACAACGTTTCGCCCGAAGCAAGAAAACCCACTGTGTAGGACTCTAAAAACTTGTCATTACGCTGGCAGTGGGTTTAACCACAAGCACGTCAGTGGCACTAGCTGTACATAACAGCTACCCAGGTATTGAGCGAAAGGGAGGCCGACGAGCAAACTCATCCTGAAACCCCTACTGAGCCTGACAGTGACAATATCCGTACAGTCCGGTCCGTTCGTCTATGAGTATCGCATATCGAGTCTACGAGGTGGATAAAGTCAGACCCCTAATAACTTGACATTCAGTGTCGGTATGAAACCTATCATCACCTGAGAAACAAACGATCCTAGATCAGTAATTCTCGACAACCTTGGCTAAGGTTTTCTGGTGATGGCCACCTGTGCACATCGCGACATCAACCCCTAATACCGGGAGAGATGAATCCCCTGACGATCCACTCACTGCCTCCATGTGGCTCGGGACTGTACCCAACTAAAACCTGTTTACATGACTCTTTTGAGCCGTGGTAGGGTAGTAATCAAAGCACAGTAGGAACTCACATAAGAAAAATGATGATCTCAGGTCGATAGACTAACCTGTACACATGTCACCAGGGAACTGCTATCTGACAATAGGTATAATACCAACTAGCATATTCCCGGTGAGTCCGTACGGTGTACTCATAACCCAATGAGCACCTATATACATCTTAGGTGAATAGACTAACACCAATGGCTTGTGAGACCGGCCACCAACCCTCGTCGGGGTCTCAATCAGTATACACTAGTCTACTCTTGGAGTATCGATGCCCAGTCTCAAAACACCCATGATTATGGACATTTTAAGGATGTGCTTATAGACCACTCAGTTCTCATGTATATGATCGCCATCAAACTGCTGGTAGTCAAGCAAGAATCTTATAGGCTCTATAAACATGTAATAGTGATCCGTAATTTCACCTAAAGCATTTACACGATGATAAATACAAACCAGATAGCATACTATCATCTCGAGTAAGACTGTTCTACTGGTATAGGTACTCCCTCTATCATTGCAATCACGTGCCTGCAATCCAATAATTGACTTGAAGGCACTACAGCCAACAAAGGCTACCCAGGTATTGAATGAATAAAAGATCAACAAGCAAACTTGTTAAAACTCCTAAGAGCCAATAAGCAACACTTACCATACAGTCCGGTCTCTTCGTCTGATATGTCGCATATTGAGTCTGGAGGTGGAATCGTCAGACCTTAAAAACTCGATAAGTCATGCCGATGTGTGTCCTATAATCAATCGAGAAACTACTGATAACACTTAACAGTAAATCTCATTAGCCCTGACCAGGAACTTGCGGTTATAGCCAATTGCGCATAGCACAACATTAACTCCTAATACGGGGATAGAAGAAACCCCTCCTATCGCTTACTGCCTCCATGTGTCTCGGGACTGTACCCAAAATCCACCTGTTCGCACGACTCAGTAAAGCCATGGAAGGGTAGAAATCAAAGCATAATGGGAACCACACAAGAAACTATGACGATCTCGGGTCTACAGACTAACATCTGTAGGTTACTAGGCACTTTAATAAGGTTCTACAAGGCATCTACCATGCCCGATTAAAATTTTAGCCGTGCCGAACAACCCTAAACAAGATCTTTACTAGACCATTAGGCGAAAACTAGCAAGTTAAACACATTAACACCAAGTGAATACAAAATACAACCTTTATAGATCAGTCCTTCACTTCTTAAGCTCCTTACAGTAGTCCTTTCGCTGCGATCATCGTGCTCCCGGGCTCTCGGACGGCTCCATGAGAAGATTGTAACGGTATTGCTTGAAGTCTTCGAGGCCGAAGATGATCTACGTCGAGGGAATACGAACTCAAGCTTCTACTTCACTAACTAGAGAATTAGTGAAGCAAACACCCTAAACTAAAGTGCTAGTCTAGTAGAGGATGTTGAAATAGGAAATGGGTACACTTTAGAATTTCTTTTCTCACATTGTTTCTCTCTCCTTTTCAAACCCTAGAAAGAAATTGAAGGAGGAAGAAGATGAGCTCAAAATGAGAATGAAAACTAAATCAAGAGAGAGTTAGCTAACCATGGGTGAGTGGGTATCATATACTAACTCATGTAGAGACATAACCATGGCTAATTATAGTGGTTAAGTTTATAAATATGCTAAGTAAAATAAAACTAGTGGACTTTGGTCAATGCACTCACAAGCTTCATGAAGCTTCATGCACTTGAACAATTATCCACTAATTTTGTATTTACTTTGTATATTAAAACCCCACCCATATAATTATACTGGTGTATGTCTCATATACCCATGTAGTGTGTATCAACAACCATGATAAAAATTGTACACAAATAAATATATATCACATATATATTAAGTTGTGCACAAGTGAGAAAAACAAATGCTTAAGTGAACCAATGTTAGTTAATGTAAATTAGTATATTACATATACAATTATACACTAAATTATTAAATCAACACTTGACTTAATAATCCGGTTATATTACATATAACCGACTAACATCCAATGTATCGACTTATCGAATCAACCATTGATTCGATAACTTGGTTATATCGCATATAACCGATCGACACAAACATCGCGAGAATAGAATACGGTATCACATACTCGCATTATTCTCGGTCCTGCACATATCACGTATGCGCTCCTATTTTGTTTTGCCTGAGCCAGTAAAACCTCTATGTAGGACTCTAAAGACTCGTCAATACGCCGGCAGTAGGTGATGATCATATCAAGCACCCACAAGCCGTCAGTGGTACTAGCTGGACGTAACGACAACCCGGGTATTGAGCGATCAGAAGATCAGCAAGCATGCCCGCTCCAACTCCTGCAAAAAGCCTGACAGTGACACTACCGTACAGTCTGGTCTTCTCGTCTGATATGTCGCATATCAAGTCTAGGGGTGGTAAACGACAGACCCCAATAACCGATAAGTCATGCCGATATGAGGCTCATAACAGGTTGAGAAACTACTGGTAACACTTACCGGTAAATCTCGAAACCATCCCTGGCCAGGGACTTCCCTGTTATGGCAAATCGCAGCATAGCGCAACATCAACCCCCAATACCGGGAGAGACGAAACCCCTCCTATCGCTCATTGCCTCCATGTTACTCGGAACTGTACCCAAAAACCACCGTTTTGCATGCCCTCTTGGACGTGGTAAGGTGGAAATAAAAGCAAAGTGGGAATCACACAAGACTCTATGACGATATCGGGTCTACAGACTAACCTGTACCAGTGTCACCAGAGAACTGCCATCTGACGTAAGGTATAATACCATCTGGGAGTTCTCGGCGAGTCCGTCCAGTGTACCCAGTCTCCACTGAGCACCCGTATATCATCTCTGATGTCAAACACCAATGGATATGGGATCATCCATCGCCCATATATATGGGTCGAGTAGCTATACGCTAGTCTACTCTGGTATATCGATGCCCCGTCTCGATACGCCCACGACTAGGGACCTTGAAGGATGTACTTATGGACTACCATGTCCCCACTAGTATGATCCGCATCATAGTCCAGGTAGTCAAGTACACATCGTAAGGGCTTTACGAACATGTAGCAGAGAGACAATCAGTGTACACGTTAAGGTAAAGAGTAACCAGATAGCATGCTATCATGTCGAGCAAGAAAGTCCTCCCTATATATGTCCAAGCATCCACTACAATATACATCTCATGTATAGTAATGGCCTCTAGGGCATACATATAACTAACAATCTCCCACTTGCACTAGGGCCATCTGATAGCAGTGGTTGTAGTATCTCATACTCAACCGTCCCATAAAAGTCTCTCTGTGGGAAAATGCCTTTGTGAGTGGATCCACTGTGTTGCCCTCTGAGTCTACTCTCCTGACCTCGATCCCCTGGAGATCAACCATCTCCATGATCAGGTGACACCGCCTTAGAATTTGTCTGGATCATTAATGGGACGGGCGTTCCTAGGCATAAGCCACAACTCCATTGTCACACAATGGTAGGAACGAAGTTCATCTCATGAACTAATATACACCCAGACTACATCTTTGGTAGTGATGTATCCAGCCTTTATCGTCTAGTATGCCACGGTATTTAGCTTGGAACTCTTCCAACATACCGTCCCTTTACTGAGGGTAAAGACAATGCCTGTGACTGACATTCAGTCGTCCTTATCACCCTGGAACCTTTCCAGTGATTCTTCCCAGGATCGTTTGATACCATCTCACTACAACTAGTGAGTATCCTAACATCCAGTTAGATCTATCTGATAGATCCAAAGCCCAGGATTTAGTAGGTATCACTTTGATCCTATATGGAGAATCCTTGTGATAAGCGGAGATTGACCGAGCGTAGCATAGGAAACTCCTTTCCTATCAAGAGTATGTCATCCACGTACTATACGAGGATCACTACCATACTCTCTACTACCTTTTTGTATATACAAGGTTCATCTACCATTTTGATGAAGTCAAACGCTTTGACTACCACATCAAAACAGATGTTCCAACTCCGCGATGCCTGCTTTATCACATAAAACATCTTGCACACGTTTCCGCTGCTCCCACTGTCTACGAAGCCCTTTGGATTTGTACTTATAGACGCTCTCTTCCAAATCATCATTTAGAAAAGCAGTCATGACACCCAACCGTCAGAAATCGTAGTCATGGCATGTAGCCGTAGCAAGTAGGATCTGGATGGACTTATGCATAGCATTGAAAGTCTCAACTTTTCCATGTGCACCAAGTAATCTTCTCAAGATATACTTGCTCCTGATGGGGATTTAACCCTTCAGATAAAGCAACCAAAGTCCATACTTTGTTGGTGTATAAGGATTCCATCTCAGATGGTTAAGCATCCTGCCATTCTTATAGAATCCCACTCCAGATGGCCAGCTCGAAACTAGTTGGGTCATCATCTCATGATGCAATCCTTGCTCCCACCGTCATAGAGAAACCGAAGTATCTCTCAGGTGGGTGAGGAACCTTACTAGATCGGCGGAGAGGCTGAGGTTCATTGGTTACTATTGAATCCTTTGGTTCTACCAAATCATCAGCTGCGGTTTGTATAGCCGGAACTCTTTCCAGTTCTACCTCATGTCCACCCATTTCTTCACAAGAAATTCCCTTTCATAAAGGTGGCATGATGAGAAACAAAACATCTTTTGTTTCTCGGTTAGGTAGAAGATATTCCCTTGTGAATGCTTGGGATATCCAACAAACTTCTACATAACTGACTTTGCCTCGAGCTTGTCCGGATTATGTTTTTTGACATAGGCTGGACAACCCTCAATCTTAACAAACTTAAGATATGGGCTCTTCCCTTTCCATATCTCATATGAAGTGGTAGGCAACTGATTTGATCGGAACCCTATTCAATAGGTATGCAACTTCACAAGTGCATTACTCCCTAAATGGAAATAGGTAACTCAGTAGTACTCATCATAGAGCACACCTTATCACATAGGGTGTGATTGCTCCACCCCGATACACCGACGTACTGTGGTGTATGCGGAGGAGTAATGCTGAGAGAGAATCTCATTCTCCTTTAGAATAATCCAGGAATTCCGTGCTCAAGTATTCTCCTCCTTGATCACATCAAAGGACATAATACTTATACCCGTTTTGGTTCTCTACTTTCTAACTTATATTCTGTGAATATCTCAAAAGTTTCAGACTTGTGTTTCAACAGGAACATATGTCTGAATCTTGAGAGATCATCAGAGAATGTAATGAAGTACAAAGAACCGGTCTTGGCATGTGTAGACAGGGGACCTTCATACATCAACATGTATCATCCCAAGAGTTCACTAACTCTTTCTCTGTTTCCAATAAACGGAGCTGTGGTCATCTTATCTCTGTGACATGACCGGCAAGTTTCACAAGATGTAAATTCAAACTAATTTAAATATGCATCTATATATAACTTCAGCTAGTCGGGACATATTAATATGACATAGTCTACAATACCTCAAGAAGGATCCGTTCATTTCTGAACTCTTCCTCTTGTGTGTGTTCTGTATACTAAGAACTGTAGTTTGATTTAGAACATCAATGCTTTTAGATAACGTGTCTGAACTGATCAACTCTTGATATAGGAAATGTTCAAAACATTATCCAACAATACAAAATTATATCCTTTCTTTACTAATAAAGAGACTGATATGATGTTGTATATCAGGTTCGGTATCTAATGACATTTGTTCAGAATTAATGTGTTCTGGTAATACAGGGTGATAACTACCAACAGACTTGGCTGCAACACTTGCATCGTTTCTATCTCATGAAACTTATCACCCGTTCTCAGTTCTCTACCTATCTGTAGCCCATGTAACAAATTATATAAGTGGGATCCTGATCCGGTATCACATACTCAGGACGTAAAGGATACTAAGAAACAGTTCTCTATAATGAACACACCCGAAGAAGATGCATCATCATGCACTTTCTTCGTTTGGGCGACACGGGAATTCTGGTAATCCCCTATTTCCTGCTCTGTCTTATAACATTTATAAGTTGGAGCGGGACCAACGTTCCCCAGCTCAGTATAACAAGTGGGTTCGGTCAAAACATCCGTATAATTATCTTGATTAAGGCGTGATATGGTCGCTACCTGGAGAGAGAGAGAAGAAAACACTCTGCGTGCGCTCTTGCAAGATCAGATTGGTTATTATTTTATCTAATAAGGATGGCTCCCACTCTTTTTATCAAATCTTCCTTCAAACCTTAAAAGGAGACTAACCGGGATTAATTACACCCTACAACTTCGCCGATCTTTCAGCCAGGCCAGTGTCGGTACTTTGAGGGAGGTTCCCCATGCTTTCGCATGGACCTAATTAAAGTAAACCTCGTTTTCCCAGAGGCGTAACCCCTTTGACACCTTTCTAGACACCTACTTGATCGGCTAATTGTAATGTGTAAAACTCTCCCAGGAGTAACAATTACTCGCAGTGGGTATCGGGATCCAACTATCTCATAGAAGGTATGCAATCTCATTGCAAATTTCAACACTTGAAATTCCCGATAATATTTTTCCCCTAACGTGCTATGACCTTGACGAAAGCCAATAAACCATAGCTCGCTAATCAAGTTCAACCCGTACATTTCTTGACTGAATTAAACCCACCCGCATGACCCTTGACGAAAGCCAACAAAGCCGTACGACTACCCTAATCCAATCGCATCTTATGCAGCAGATAAGCAGCAAATAGCTACCACACATTACACCTTGACGAAAGCCAACAAATGTAGCACGAATACTATATACAACTTATCTGAAATGACGGAGGGCTACGACAGGTTTTTCAGAAAACCTATTGCGTAATGAACTTGATATCATTGTAGAATCAAATGATTTTGAAATGGAGTGTTTTTAGGCTTTTGCTAGTTTCGCTAAAGAGATCACTCCCGATGAAGGGATCTTGGCTCTTTCCTCGTCGAATGAGGTGAAGGATATATCATATATATCACTGTGCAAAGCAAGAACTAGAAAAGCAATCAAAAGAAAAAACCGAGGGGTGTAGCATCTGCCAATCATTGGTAAAGGGGTCACTCCCGGTGAAGGGATCTCGACCCTTTCCTTATCGAATAAGGTGCAGGATATTCTACAAGGAACACCGCGATGCAAAGCAAGAACTGTAGCTACCTGTTTTTGAAAATTCGATTCCACAACATCTTTTAGGTTTATTTTCTTTCATTAATCATATTAATGAAGTCCCATCATTTAAGTCACCTAAACATCACAGATAAATACGACGTACACTTATGCCATCCGCATTCGCCTCGATGTCCCCTCATGCACTGTTAGGTTAGGTAACTAACGGCAGAGCGGGGCAGGGCTAGCGCGGGTGTACAACATAAGTAACGTCTATATAATATATCATATATACTATATACAGTATCTATCACAACATATCAAATGATCACATCACAGATATCGCAGCAAAAGAAACATATGAAATAATGGATACACTAGGAGATCCGTGTATTATTTTGAGCCACTATAAAACACGGATTCCACGGTCGCGATGAATAGCCAAACCCACACCCCTAGACCCCTGCGAGAGCGGCAAGAAACCCTTCTAATTCTAGAGTTGGAAGACCCAGACTCGACTCCTCGAGTTGGTCTCCCACTGGACTCTAGAACCCGGTTACTTGTGCTCTCCTCCTTGGGTCTACCTAATGCGGAAAAGTAAATAGTATACAAATGGTGACATCAACCTCAACCCGGAAGTGCCCCAATAAAAGAATATTACATACAATAAATTTTACATGAATGAAAATAAAAACCCTCATCTCACATAAAACCCCCGGCTATTCAGAACACGACGATCCAATATAACATATCCAGCAACACATAACATCACATGTCATCAACGTAAGTAAATATGCGTATCCCAATTGTCGTTGACATATAGCAACGAAATCGGCGATATCACATATTACACTTACGGTCGCGGAAAAGAAAGTGTAAAACTACAACAGTTGGAATCCGCAACCTCCTTAGACATCCCAAGCCTAACCAAATGAATTCCTTAGGCATCGCATGCCTAACAATTATAAACCCCGCATTTCAGTCTCTATATCGAAAACACTTTTCAATATCTAGTCGGGCAATCCAACAAGATTCCCGACATGCTGATCGAATGCTCGTTGCAAACTTTAGTAGACGGCCGCACCCCCGGATGCCATCGACAAAGTGCACTAAGGCGGAACACCGCTGCCGTGAGCACCCGAACGGATGCTTTTGGCGACGGGGTTCTCCTACAGTCACTTGGTCGGGGCTATGGGGCATGGCTGTCTATTAAGTTTACCCGGCGAGTATTCGCGTACGCTACGTGATTGCGATGGACTTTTGATCGCATCAAAATTCCGTGGCAACCGATCAATTGAGGCTAAAGTTCTATGTTTATAACATTCAAATTAGTTATCTCATAACTACTTGTGGATTCCAAATATTGTATCACATTCCAGATAAATAGACAATGTTAAACTTTCCGATCGAATAAACAAACACCCAAGTTTTCCAAATAGTTCTCAACACTTGAGGGGAGTTTAAAAACATCCATCACATGCCAGGGTACCAATGGTCCAGCCGTAGAAGGGTCAAGCCAACGCCTCACATGTGGCAACGCCGTACTGCCCAAAACCCTAAGGTTCAAAAGGCAGTTCAAGACGGTCACATAATCGAGTTAAGGTTTGTTGTCTTCTAGAGGGTCTATTGCATAACTTGCATGATTTAGACATTCTTAAACAATGGAAAAATCAAACACTTGGAAATTTTTCGGGTCTGGAAAAAGTGAGTTATTGATATCCGTTCTAACTTTTTAATACTTTCTAAATTATCCGGAAAAACACAACAAAATTAAATTTTCCGATCGAATCAACGAATACAAAATAAACCCCAGAACACTCAACATTTGAGTCTGTTTAAAAAATACCCAGAAAATATAACTCACAGAAATAGAGATTACAGTGCAAAAATGAGGGCATAAATCCTCTATACTGCTGCAGATCCGTGGCCCAAGCGCGGTACGGCCGCGGTTCCGCGGCGGTTTGTATGGATTATGCTCTCGTTTTTCAATAAAATTCTTATATTTCCCAACAAATATCTCACAACCTCACTACAAATATCTTGCATCCATGACTCACCTCATGACTCAATACCATGAGTCACCAAGTGCATGCACCATAAGAATCCAAGCCAAAACTTACACTCACATTTTCCACCAAATAAACATTTAAACCAAAATGTTTAATCAAAAATGAAAAGGCATCTACTAAAGTAATTTTGTAATGAATTACAAGATTACCCCTCATCCGTATATACATACCCGTATCCGTATTCCAACTGAATATGAATACTACGAGAAGAAAATAATCCAACAATATAATACTAGGATCCGGCTTAAACCAAAGCCCACTAGTATTATCCATCCGATCATGATCTGTGCACAAGTGCACGTATATGATCGAACCCTGCCATAAAACCATACGGCCTCTACAACGTTTCGCCCGAAGCAGGGAAACCCTCTGTGTGGGACTTTAAAGACTTGTCATTACGCTGGCAGTGGGTTTAACCACAGGCACGTCAGTGGCACTAGCTGTACGTAACAGCTACCCAGGTATTGAGCGAAAGGGAGGCCGACGAGCAAACTCATCCTGAAACCCCTACTGAGCCTGACAGTGACAATATCTGTACAGTCCGGTCCGTTCGTCTATGAGAATCACATATTGAGTCTACGAGGTGGATAAAGTCAGACCCCTAATAACTTGACATTCAGTGTCAGTATGAAACCTATCACCACCTAAGAAACAACCGATCCTAGATCAGTAATTCTCGAAACACCCAGTCTCGAAACACCCACAATTATGGACATTTTAAGGATGTGCTTATAGACCACCCAGCTCTCATGTATATGATCGCCATCAAACTGCTGGTAGTCAAGCAAGAATCTTGTAGGCTCTATCAACATGTAATAGTGATTTGTAATTTCACGTAAAGCATTTACACGATGATAAATACAAACCAGATAGCATACTATCATCTCGAGTAAGACTGTTCTATTGGTATAGGTCCTCCCTCAATCATTGCAATCACGTGCCTGCAATCCAATAATTGACTTGAGGGCACTATAGCCAACAAAGGCTACCCAGGTATTGAATGAATAGAAGATCAACAAGCAAACTTGTTAAAACTCTCATAGAGCCAATAAGCAACATTTACTATACAGTCCGGTCTCTTCGTCTGATATGTCGCATATTGAGTCTGGAGGTGGAATCGTCAGACCATAATAACTCGATAAGTTATGCCGATGTGTGTCCTATAATCAATCGAGAAACTACTGATAACACTTAACAGTAAATCTCATCAGCCCTGACCAGGAACTTTCGGTTATAGCCAATCGTGCATAGCACAACATCAACTCCTAATACCGGGATAGCAGAAACCCCTCCTATCGCTCACTGCCTCCATGTGTCTCGGGACTGTACCCAAAATCCACCTGTTCGCACGACTCAGTAAAGCCATGGAAGGATAGAAATCAAAGCATAGTGGGAATCACACAAGGCACTATGACGATCTCGGGTCTACAGACTAACATCTGTAGGTTACTAGGCACTCTAATAAGGTTCTACAAGGAATCTACCATGCCCGATTAAAATTTTAGCCGTGCCGAATAACCCTAAACAAGATCTTTACTAGACTATTAGGTGAAAACTAGCAGGTTAAACACATTAACACTAAGTGAATACGAAATACAATCTTTGTAGATCGGTCCTTCACTTCTTAAGCTCCTTGTTGTAGTCCTTTCGCTGTGATCATCATGCTCCTGGACTCTCGGATGGCTCCATGAGAAGATTGCAACAGTATTGCTTGAAGTCTTCGAGGCCGAAGATGATCTACGTCGAAGGAATACAAACTCAAGATTCTACTTCACTAACTAGATAATTAGTGAAGAAAACACCCTAAACTAAAGTGCTAGTCTAGTAGAGGATGTTGAAATAGAAAATGGGTACACTTTAGAATTTCTTTTCTCACAATGTTTCTCTCTCCTTTTCAAACCATAGCAAGAAATTGAAGGAGGAAGAAGATGAGCACAAAATGAGAACGAAAACTAAATCAAGAGAGAGTTAGCTAACCATGGGTGAGTGGGTATCATATACTAACTCATGTAAAGACATAACCATGGCTAATTATAGTGTTTAGGTTTATAAATATGCTAAGTAAAATAAAACTAGTGGACTTTGGTCAATGCACTCACAAGCTTCATGAAGCTTCATGCACTTGAACAATTATCCACTAATTTTGTATTTACTTTGTATATTAAAACCCCACCCATATAATTATAATGGTGTATGTCTCATATACCCATGTAGTGTGTATCAACAACCATGATACAAATTGTACACAAATAAATATATATCACATATATATTAAGTTGTGCACAAGTGAGAAAAACAAATACTTAAGTGAACCAATGTTAGTTAATATAAATTAGTATATCACATATACAATTATACACTAAATTATTAAATCAACACTTGACTTAATAATCCGGTTATATTACATATAACCGACTAACATCAAATGTATCGACTTATCGAATCAACCCTTGATTCGATAACTTGGTTATATCGCATATAACCGATCGACACAAACATCGCGAGAATAGAATACGGTATCACATACTCGCATTATTCTCGGTCCCGCACATATCACGTATGCGCTCCTATTTTGTTTTGCCTGAGCCAGTAAAACCTCTATGTAGGAATCTAAAGACTCGTCAATACGCCGTCAGTAGGTGATGATCATATCAACCACCCACAAGCACCCACAAGCCGTCAGCGGTACTAGCTGGACGTAACGGCTACCCGGGTATTGAGCAATCAGAAGATCAAAAAGCAAGCCCGCTCCAACTCCTGGAAAAAGCCTGACAGTGACACTACCATACAGTCCGGTCTCCTCGTCTGATATGTTGCATATCAAGTCTAGGGGTGGTAAACGTCAGACCCCAATAACCGATAAGTCATGCCGATATGAGGCTCATAACGGGTCGAGAAACTACTGGTAACACTTTCCAGTAAATCTCGAAACCAGCCCTGGCCAGGGACTTCCCTGTTATGGCCAATCGCAGCATAGCGCAACATCAACCCCCAATACCGGGAGAGATGAAACCCCTCTTATCGCTCATTGCCTCCATGTGACTCGGGACTGTACCTAAAAACCACCGTTTTGCATGCCCTCTTGGACGTGGTAAGGTGGAAATCAAAGCACAGTGGGAATCGCACAAGACTCTATGACGATATCGGGTCTACAGACTAACCTGTATCAGTGTCACCAGAGAACTGCCATCTGACGTAAGGTCTAATACCATCTGGGAGTTCTCGGCGAGTCCGTCCAGTGTACCCAGTCTCCACTGAGAACTCGTATATCATCTCTGATGTCAAACACCAATGGATATGGGATCATCTATCGTCCATCTATATGGGTCGGGTAGCTATACGCTAGTCTACTCTGGTATATCGATGCCCCGTCTCGATACGCCCACGACTAGGGACCTTGAAGGATGTACTTATGGACTACCATGTCCCCACTAGTATGATTCGCATCATAGTCCAGGTAGTCAAGTACACATCGTAAGGGCTTTACCAACATGTAGCAGAATGACAATCAGTTACACGTTAAGGTAAAGAGTAACCAGATAGCATACTACCATGTCGAGCAAGAAAGTCCTCCCTATATGTCCAAGCATCCACTACAATATACATCTCATGTATAGTAATGGCCTTTAGGGCATACATATAACTAACAACTTGTACAAGTGTCACCAGAGAACTGCTATTTGACGATATGTATAATACCATCTAGGAGTTCTCGGTGGGTCTGTTCAATGTACTCAGTCTCTAATGAGCACCTGTATACAATCTTTGATGTCAAACAACAATGGATATAGGATCATCCATCACTCCAATACAGGGTCAAGAAACGTATGCACTAGTCTATTCTGGAATATCAATGCCCTGTCTTAATACTCCCTTGACTAGGAACTGTTAAGGATGCGCTTGTGGACTACAAAAGCCCCATTAGTATGATATGTATCGTAGTCCTGGCAGTCAAGCCAACAACCTAAGGGCTTTATCATCATGTATCAAAAAGACAGTAAACTAAAACAAATGAACATGTTAAGATAAAAAGCAACCATATAGCATACTATCATGTCGAGCACGAAAGTCGTCTGTATATGTATGTCCAAGCATCCACTATAATATACAATAATGGCCTCTAAGGCATACATATTCCCGAAGAACTGACCTTTTAGGGGCTTCTTCTTTTGGAGTTGATGTGCCAAAGCTCACAGGCGGGAGCATGGTCCCGAAGAACAACAAAGTAGTGGCTTGAGTAGCCTGCCTCACCGGTATTGAGAAGATAGAGGTCTTGTTAGGCCCGTAAGCTACCCCTCCAGCTGTTAGTTGTATGTATGCTAATTGAATGATTCTTTGTGATGTGTTTTCAAAATTGTATATAAAGATCACAATCAAAGAATTTTTGTTAACCGCAATCAATAACGGTGTCAATTGTAGGGCGTTAGTGAGTGCGGATCGTCCACAGAGATGTGTGTTTTGCTTGCTATTGTTTTAGATGAGTCGAAATGAAAAGAAGAAAAGAAAATGATTCATGAATTTTGAAATTTAGTTTTAAGAATTTTAAAGAAATACTAAAGATCAAGAATCGGGAATCAACAATTATCCAAATTGAATTAGTTATCAAGATTTGAAATGAGGTTCGTAGGAATCGATCGAATCTATAGACGTGATGAAAACTTATGATTACGCATTCTTATTCATTGATGATTTGTTACTAGATCGATGATGATCAACGAGAATTAGGGATTTCTTGCAGAAACTAGGGTTTCATCATCTATCCCTTTTCCTTTCGTTGATTTCATTCATATTCTAGCCTCTTGTAAATTCAAGAATCGATCGTGGATCACTAATTAAGAGCGAACACAATCAAGCAAGGATTGCTCGAAACTAGGTTGTCGATTCTTCAATTTACTAGAGTTTACAAAACTCATAGGACTTAAGAATCGTTTCAAGATTTGTAACATCATCATCTATTGATTGTCTCGATTCCTCCACGAGCGGAGTTTTACTCAAACATCATAACAAGAAACACAATCAAAAATTGGGATCTAATCATGATGCAAGAATGTAAAGAAAGCAAGATAAAGAATTTCACCTTTTATTTATCAACAATTTTGTTACAATTCTCTCAAGATCTACAAGATTCGAGGAAAGAACTAGATCGTCGATTTGGCTCCGCACGTCTCCGTGAGTCGCGGATCGTCTTGAGGATCACTTGCTCGGATGAAGATCGGCTTCGCTCTTAAAAGGTTGATGGCTTCTTGCTTGAATTGTGCTCAGTGATCTTGATTTTTGTCTTTGGATTTTGGATTAGGGTTAGGGTTTGAATGCACAAGTTGTGTCACTCAACTTGTGGAATTTTGGCTCTATTTTCAACCACCAACAATGAACAATTAATGAGCTAACGAACTAATGAACAACCCAAAACCCTAGATCTATGTTTCCTTTTATAGCCATCTCAACCTTAGATCTAGGATTCAAATTTCAAATTTCCCTCCAAAAGTTTGTTAGAGAGAGGCTTCTAGAAGAGGTTAGTTGGAGGGAATATTCTAGAATAAGGTATATTCTAGGTTGAGTTTGTTAGGCCGAGCCTTCTGGATGAAGCCACGTGGTATTTCTGGAATCTTCTGGAAGCTATTGCCGTTACATAAGACACGTGGAGGAATTCTGAGGCGATGATGTCATCAACAAGCAGCGGATCCGTGGCGGGAATGGGCCTTTGGCCGCGGATCCGCAGCACTATTGAGGCCTCAATGCTTGTATTTTTCAGGTAACTCTTGGGCTGACTTTGTGGCACTGTTATGATGTGTGGAATCTTATTTTGCTTTCTTGATTTCTGCCAGATCACAAGTCTTGGACTTGGCGTATTTTCCTCAGGACTTTTAACAATTTCGACTCTTTTCCTGCAATTTCCTGCATAGATTCTCGAGACAAGTGTTACGCTACACAAAGATAATGCGATGCAATGATAAACACTCAATTTCCCTCAAAATGCCGGTTTTAAAGTATAACACAAGTAATTTGGTATTTTACGGCTGTTTTGCTAATATGTGCTATATTAATACCGAACACCTCTAGATGAGTGCAAATGGTAGGGAAATTGATGTGTTAAAAATGCAATATTTTCGACTGATCAAATTCCCCCAAACTTATTTTCGGTCGTCTCGAGTGAACTGTTTTATTAAAAAGAGAAGGAGAAAATAAAGAAAGAGAAAAACTAACTAGCACACTTTCGTAGGCAACACGATTGCACTGAGCAAGTGCAACAAGCCTTTAAACCTCTAGGTGTCTCTAGTAGGAGGAGTGTTTTCTCCTGAGGGTTTTCAGCGAATTGCACCCACAAAATCCAATAATAAAAGGAAGACCATGAAAGTTACATATAAAGATAAGAATTGTAAAAAAAAGACTTTGAAAATTAGACTTTCCAACTATACTAGCTTTTCGGTTGTCATGAGCCCTATCTTAATAGTCATGAAAAAATGTTAGAAATCACATCATCCCTCAATAAAACATCGTCTTTATTCTTCATCCCTATCTTTCTTCTAAACATCGATCATATAACCCTATGTGTGTGTAAAGAACATCCCTACACCCGGAGAATTCAACTCAAGCTATCATACTCTTGTCCATCTGCCTCAGCACTTTTTAATTAATGAATATTTAGATGAATTTGCTCACACACTTTCATGCGACCGTTAATACTTCGCGAGGTACTAACCTACCGATTACTCATGTGCTTGCTTATTAGGTGTTTTTCCTCGTCTTGCACCACCTAAGGCTTAGCAGTGACTCCCAGACCAGTTGGTCTAAAGCACTAGGTGATGAAGCACCCTCGTTATATTTTTTTACTACCTTGGTGATAACAAAACCAGTGTTCATTTTTTCTTCACCATTTTTTAGGTCCAGGTTACCCACCCCGGTCATTTCGAGGAGGCGGAATAGGTAAAACGACCTAACTAGGTAACATGGACCGTACAAGAAGGATCGTTGCTAAACAAGAACTAACAAATATTCTACAAGTTCTAACTACTATATAGAATGGTTATACCTTGGTCTTGAACTCCTTCTCTTCTTGTTGTTGTTCTTCCTCTTGCTTGCTCCTTGTAGTTGCTTGAATGGATCCTCCTTGTCGTCTCCTTTTTGCCATAGATGGATCCACCCGAGGGTCTCGAAATTGAGCTCCAATCTCAACCTAGAGATCACTAAGGTGTTTGGTTTGCTAAACCTAATACCTTAGATTGAGTAGAGAAGAGTGATGGTGGTTTTGTCTCAAAGGTTCATAATTTCCAACTCATGGAACACTTGAACCTTGAGAGAGGAAGGGGAGAGCTATTTTCATGAGAGAGAAAGAAGATGATAGAATGAGCTCTCATAATGCAACCATCCTCACAAAAGTGAGAATAATGATAATAATAATAATTAAGTATGGTGATGGTTAGTTTCAATGACCATTATCATTTCATGCAATTATTTCATTTTGTAAACAACAAGCAAGCAAAAGTCAAACCCATGAAATGATAGCCATGAAATGATGATGGTCAACAAGTCCAAAATGGTCAACCGGTCAACAAAGTCATCAAGTCAACAAAAGTCAAGCTTTCAACTCAACCATGGCACAATAATACTTAATTAATATTATTAGTCATATATCATATTCTCATCAGGGTTTAGAGAAAAGTCAACGGTCAACAAGTCAACCAAAGCCAAATGGTCAACAACCCTAATGAGAATCCTCTGCCTCTGCCTCTGTCAACTGTGCATATACACCCGCATCCGTGCTCCAAGGAACATGAACACACTGAGACAAAACCATTCCCAAAACAATTACTAGGATCTGGCTTAAACCAAAGCCCACTAGTAACTACTGTCCGGACACCAAACGTGCATAAGTGCGCGGATGTGAACGAACCCCGTCGCAAAACCATGCAACCTCTACTCTGTTTTGCCCAAAGGCGAGTAACCCTCTGTGTGGGACTCTAAAGGCTCGACACTACACTAGCAGTGGGTTTAACCACAGGTCGCAAGCGGTACTAGCTGTACGTAACGGTCCCCAGGTAGATGCCGATAAGAAGACTGACGTGGTGAACCCATCGAACTCCTACTGAGCCTGAATGTGACAATCTCCGTACAGTCCGGTCTGTTCATCTGAAAGTATCGCATGGCGGGCCTAGGGGTGGTAAACGTCAGTCCTCTAATAGCGGTACAAGTCGTGTCGGAGTGTAGCCCAAAACACCCTGAGAAACTACTGGTAACACTACCAGCAAATCTCGCTTACCCTAGCCAGGGACGACTATGTGTAATGGCTCTCCTAGACACAGCACGATATCAACTCCCAATACCGGGAGAGATGAATCATGTCTAACCGTTACTTCCTCCAAGTGCTTCGGGACTGCACCCAACTACTGCCTGTTTGCACGACTCAGTAGAGCCGTGGTAGGGTAGTAATATAAGAACAGTGGGAACACACTCGAGGCGAAGTGATAGTGTCAAGTCAGCGGACTAAGCTGTACTCATGTCACCTGGGGACTGTTAACTGACGATAGGTATAATACTAACCAACAGTTCCCGACGAGTCCTGTCCAGTGTACTCGTAACGTAACGAGCACCTGCATACTATCTCCAGTACGACCTACTGATGGCTGTGGGACATACCATCTCCCATGCTGGGAAGAGAAGCGTATGCACCAGTCTACTCTGGAGTATCGATGCCCTGTCTCGATAATCCTACGACCAGGGACCAAAATTAGGATGTGCTTATAGACTACCCAGCCCCTACTAGTGTGATCGCCATCACAACGCCGGTAGTCAAGCAAAGATCCTAAGGGCTCCATCATTATGTATTAGCGATATGTTAAAAGAAACATATACACATATTAAGATAGAAACAAACCAAGTAGCATACTACTATAGCGAGCAAGACTGTCGTAAAACCGTATATATATCCCAAGCCTCCAAAATGTATTATACAAACTAGTACTATACAATAATGGCATCTAGGGCATACATATCTAACAATCTCTCACTTGCATTAAAGGCCAGTAATTGGTGTACCGCATACCCAACGTCTGCACTAAGGCCAGTTGCTGGCGTACCGCATACCTAATAGCTCAAAAAGTCGCTCGAACTGTGTTTGAGGGAGGGCCTTTATGAATGGATCCGCCGTGTTGTCTTTTGTGTCCACACTCCATACCTCGATCTCCTGGCGATCAATGATCTCCCTGATCAGGTGATACTGCCTTAAGATGTGTCTGGATTTCTGATGGGACCTTGGTTCCTTTGCTAAAGCTATAGCCCTATTGTTATCGCAATACAAAGGTATTGGGTCAACAATGGACGGAACCATCTGAAGTTCACCAATGAACTTCTTCATCCAGACCGTCTCTTTTGCGGCATCGCTTGCAGCAATGTATTCAGCCTCCATCGTCGAGTCTGCGACGGTATCCTGTTTAGAACTCCTCCAACATACCGCCCCTCCGTTGAGGGTAAACACAAAACCCAAGACAGACTTGCTGTCATCTTTGTCACTCTGGAAGCTTGAATCGGTAAAGGACTCGACCCTGAGGTCTCTATTACCGTAAACTAGGAACATCTCCTTAGTCCTTCTCAGGTACTTGAGAATGTTCTTCACTGCCATCTAGTGGCCCTCACCTGGGTCTGACTGATACCGGCTCACCACGCTCAGCATGTAAGCTATATCTAGTCTTGTACATAGCATCGCATATATTATAGATCCTACCGCCGAAACGTAGGGTATAGTGCTCATGCGAACCCTCTCCTCGTCAGTCTTAGGAGACATCTTCTTGGAGAGGGTAATTCCGTACAATGCGGGTATGTTACCACACTTGGAATTTTCCATACTAAATCTCTTTAGTACGGTCTCTATGTACCTGAACTACGAAAGTCCCAGTAGTCTGTTGGATCTATCTCTGTAGATCTTGATCCCCAGAATGTACGAGGCATCTGTAAGTCTACGGTAGCGCCCCGGCCGTCTACAGACGCCAAATGCGGAACAAAAACTTTTTATCTGGCGCTATCGTATACTTTAACCCGGATCTGCCATTATTGCTAAACTAACAAACTGTAAAGAGTGTAGAAAGGTTATACCGAACGATCCGAGTCCTTCGTTCTTTAACCATCATCCCACGCTCCGTTGCGGCTGCTCCGATCTCGTCGATCTCCGATCTGCTCGTCCAGGTGGCACCACGTCACTGATTCTTTAAACGGGCTCCCGCCTCTGACTTGAGGCAACTCGGTCGTCAAGTTTGCTAAAAGAGACGACCAAGATTGATGTAGAGAATGAGTAGATGACTTTGTCTCACTTCGTCCAAATCCATGGACGATCGGTTAATGAAGTTGCCGTGGGAATCGGGTGATGGAATGAAATGAGCTGTGAAATTCCATACACCCCAAAATCTATCATATCTTTTTCAACCATCTTTTTCAAGTGAGAGTGAGAGAGAGGAGGGGGAAGGGGCCGTCCATATATAGGAAGGAGGAGGGTGAGTGTAGGAGCAAAGGGGGTGAGCATAAGGATAAATATCAACAACAAATATCCTTAAGCAAAACAAAACTCATTAATGAAATGAATGACTCACTAAACCTAGTCATCCATTCATTAATGCAACCAATGAAAACACAACACCATTTAACCTAGTCATCACCTTCTAGAAGCATGACTCACCCTCATCCAAGAAAAGATAAATCCGTCTTTAACCGAATGTTAAAAGACGGCTGATAGAAAACTGAAAACTGGCAACTTCCAAAAGTGATCCTGAAACGACTTTCAGCACAACCCCGAAACTGTATAAATATACCCGCATTTGTATTACGACCGAATACAAATGCAACTGAGACAAAGATATTATATCTACTCAATATAATACTCGGATCCGGCTTAAACCAAAGCCGGCCAGTATCATCTGCCCGAAAAATAACACGTGCGTAAACGCACGTGCATTTTCCGAACCCTGCCATAAAATCATACGGCCTCTACAACGTTTCGCCCAAACTTGGGAAACTGTCTGTGGGGGACTCTAATGACTCGTCAGTACCCTGGCAGTGGGTTTAACCACAAACCGTCAGCGGCACTAGCTATGCGTAACGGCTGCCCATGGACTGACCTCAAGGGAGGCTGATGAGCGAACTCATCCAGAAACCCTACTGAGCCCAACAGTGACAATGTATATAGAGTCCGGTCCGTTCGTCTATGAGTATCGCATATCTGCCTAGGGGGCTAGTAACGTGGTGGTCTATTGCCAGTTTAAGGACGTGGTGGTCCATCGCCAGTTTAAGGACATGGTGGTCCATCGCCAGTTTAGGGGCGTTTCGGCCCGATATTAGTTTAGGGACGTTTCGGTCCGATGTTAGTTTAGGGACGTTTCAGTCCGATGTTAGTTTAGGGACGTTTCGGTCCGATATTAGTTTAAGGACGTTTCGGTCCGTTTTTAGTTTAAGGACGTTTCGGTCCGATATTAGTTTAAGGACGTTTCGGTCCGATATTAGTTTAAGAACGTTTCGGTCCGATATTAGTTTAGGGACATTTCGGTCCGATATTAGTTTAGGGACGTTTCGGTCCATTATTCGTGTGTGGTCGTTGGGACCCGTCACCTCTCTGACGACGTTGAATGATTACAACGACGTGTGTCAGAGGAGTTCGGAGATGTACCCTCGAACCAGTAGTAAATTGATTTAAGAGAGCAATCTTGCTCAGTCAATTTAATTTGAGGACTTACGGCCAAAATTGGGCTAAGTCCAGTTGAAAAATATTCAACGCCTTTTATTTGTTTTTGGTCTGTTGGACCTGTGCTACGGCTTGGCCCATTTTTAAATAATGCATCAATTTATTTTTTGTTTGGGCTCTGCTCATGATTGATGCAGAGCATCAATTTATTCTGGGCTCTGCAAGGCATCTGCTTTGTTTGGGCTCTGCCCCTTTTAAAATGCATAGCATTTATATTATTTTGTTTGGGCTCTGCCCATTTATAAATGATGCAGAGCATCAATTTAATTAGGCCTGCTTGGTCTTTTGACTTGGGCCTGGCCCTTTGAGAAATGCATTGCATTTATCAGGCGGTTTGCGCCAATTACTGAGCGCAAGCGCTTATGGTTAGGACCCGTGTCATGCTCTAGTAAGCGCAAGCGCAACAGCGCAGTGCGCTGCGCTAGTACGCTGCGCTGTTGCGCTGCTGACACGTGGCGCGCTCTGGTGAGCGCAAGCGCAATAGCGCAGTGCGCTGCACAAGTGCGCGGCGCTGTTGCGCTGCTGACACGTGGCGCGCTCTGGTGAGCGCAAGCGCAATAGCGCAGTGCGCTGCACAAGTGCGCTGTGCTGTTGCGTTGCTGACACGTGGCGCGCTCTGGTGAGTTGCGCCAATTCCAGAGAGCAAAGCTCTAGCACAGTTTGTAAGTGCAGAGCACTAAGAATCTTTTAGATTCAGGAACAAAAGTGCAAAGCACTATTTAATTTCTTGATTAGATCAAAGAAAAATAATTTTTCTTTTTTGTTTCAAGAACCAGAGGTTCATAAAAAAGTGCAAAGCACTATTATTACTTATTTATATATATATATATATATATATATTTTTTTTTTTTTTCTTATTTAGAATTATTGATCTTGTTCTTAGATCAATAATCTGTCCATAAGAGAATTTTCTCTTTTTTCCTAAAGGTTTTTACCTTCTGTTGTTCTTGAGGAGTTTTCAAGAGTTTTCTTCTTTCTCTCTCTTTTTTTTAGAAGGATGTTGATGCTTTTGAATTGAGGTCTAGGGTCCTTTTTATAGTGCCCATAAATTAGTTAAATTTGTTAAAGAGATCTTTCTCTGAGTGATTTGGGGAATTTTCCCCACCGTTGGATCTTTGATCCAAGGGTTTTTGCTTTGCAGAAGAAAATCTTCTTGTTTTAACAAGAACAGAAAAGATTTTAATTCTGTTTAGCGCAGATGCCCCAGCGCGTGACACGTGTCGCGCAGCGCAGCGCAACTGCGCTAGCGTTTCTGCGCTGACACGTGTCGAGCAGCGCACAGCGCAGCGCATCTGCGCTGACACGTGTCGCGCAGCGCAGCTGCGCTAGCGCATCTGCGCTGACACGCGTCGCGCAGCGCAGCTGCGCAAGCGCATCTGCGCTGACACGCGTCGCGCAGCGCACAGCGCAGCTGAAGCGTTGCTTCCTTTAAACAACGCTTTGCTCTGATTGGGCGCACCTTCTTGGGCGTTGCGCTGACGTGTTAGTGCCTGACGCGTGGCGCGTTGCGCCCGAGACTTGAAGCGTTGCTTCAAAATTTAAATTTTGAATTCAAACAGAGCTTTGCTCTGATTGGGAGAAACAAATGCCCCCCCACCGTTGCGCTCACGTGGCGCACACGTGAGTGCAGCGGTGGCAAGATCTTGACCGTTGGATCCAAGGGATCAGGTGAAAGGGCGCAGGCGCCTATAAATAGGACCCTTGGTCCTTGATAAAAATTTTACCGTTTCTAAGAACTTAAGTTTCAGAGCCTTGCTCTTGTTTAAGATTTTCAGAGCCTTGCACTCATTTCTTTCCAGAGTCCAGATTTTTAGGACCATTTAGGTAAAATTTAAATTAAATTAAATTAAATTAAACTTGATTAACAGAGCCTTGCTCTTATAGATCTTTGATCTAAAGAAAACCCCTTTGGGGTTTTATTTACAGAGCCTTGCTCTATAGATCTACAGAGACCCTATTTATGGGTTCTAACCCATGAACAGAGCTTTGCTCATGGATCAAATGTAGACCCCTTTTGATCTGAAAGTGGAGAGCTCTTAAAAGTTTTTGTGGATCTTTTAAGATCCTAAATTTTTAATCTTTAGGAGTTAAAGTTTCCCTTTTTGATGGCTTTTCCATCATTATTATAGAGCTGGGCTCTTTCCAAGAGAATTTTTATTCCCTTAAGACCAGAGTCTGACAAATGTCACTCTGTGATGGAGCTTTGCTCTAAAAGATGAGATTTTCTCCTTGTCTCTGGGGATTTCCCATCAATGAGGACTTTCTCTTGGGGATCTTTTTATTAACTGACAGTCTCATCCAATGATGGGACTGTCTCATTAAATGATGCGCTGTCATCCAGATTTAGTGGGCCCCCCTTTGGTCCCCCTATCCACTGCATTGCGGTACGGTATAAAAAATTTAAACATGCTGAGCGTTGGAATTATAATACTGACGGCTGATGTTTGTTTCTTTGCAGGACACATGTCTGCCAATTCGTCTTTTCCGTTTGTTCGCTCGGAGGGAGGGTTTCCCCAGGCACCGGTGGACCGCGTGGTGTTAGCTCTCATCAAGGATCATGACCCCGAACACAAAAACCTTCACTTGTGGGGTAGGTGGTATAATGAAATCATCCAGGGTCGTCGCTGTTTCAGTTCCGCCACGCCGTCTGAGCCAACATCTTCCCTTCCCTACGCAGACGAACCCCCGGTGAAGTATGCCGTGGAGGTCAAAAGTTGGAATTCGGATGACCTCCTTCAGCCTGCGATTGGTGCCATCCCCGTGCAGCCGCCGCCGGCAATAGATATTTTAGGGAGGAGAATTTGTCAGGGTGAAGCGCGCCCTTGGGGACAGGCCTATAACATTGGACTGATCCCACGACCGCCTGCTGGATATTTGCAATGGGCCCGGTACATCCTATCAGCGAGGAGGACTCATCTGATGAGGATTGGTTTGTACTCGGCCATTTATGTCTCGCTCTTTGAATATCCTTCTCCTCCAACGTGGTGGGTTAAGGCTTTTATCAAGCAATGGAATATTCCCATACACACCTTTCTGATGGCGGACCGGGAAGTCTCTATCTCCGTGGAGGAGTTTGCTGAGATCTCAGGTCTGCCGATGAGGGGAGAGCCTTACGAGGAGCCGCTTCCTCCCGATGAATACGTCTTTGCCACCAAGCCGCTGGTGTTTGACCTGACGCCGGAGAACGCTATTCAGCACCAGTACCCGGGCTTAGTGAAGGTATTGGAGATTTATGAAGGACTCTATCTAGAATCAGGTGACAGGGGAGTCAGTTTTGCATATTTTATTGCTCGTTTCATTCAACCAGAGTTCTTATCAGAGCGGAGCGAGAAGTTTGCCCAACTTGACGACCCTTTTGGGCTCGGTTTTGATCGCCGACCCACATCGGAGGATAACCACAAAGACTTTTATCTACCCGGTGCCGCCGTCGTCCCCTTTTCAGAAATTGCCGTCCCAAATATGGATGAAGAGACCTTCTTTGTGGGCTTGTGGTTGTGCAATTTTGCTCTTCCTATGCATCCATGCCATATGCGGCCGACTGTTTTCTACCCAGCGCATCGGATGGTGGCCGGTTTACAGTTGTCAGTAGGAATTGCCGGGCTGGCTTACCTTTATAATGGACTTAGCGTAGCGGCGGACGCTAGCGAGCCTGGGGTGCAACCCGCCAACTTCCCGATGCACTACTTTACCTCCTGGATGGAAATGCACGTGCACGGGGTGTTCGGTGCCCATAAGATTCCTCCCTTTTTTGAGAAGTGCAGGCTTCCGAGGGTCATACGGCTGGTCGGGGCTTCGATCGTAGTTGCATCTCCGCGGGAGGCTAGGGGGCTGCTCCTTCGACCACACCTGGTCGGGGCGAAGATTTCTTTCCTGGACAAGGTCATAACAATAGGCTCAGAGACTACCAAGACAGTAGTGTCGTTACGTGATGAATTTAAGGATGGGGCTTCCATATTGAAGGCTCGAGAAATCCTCCATCTCTACTCCATTCGGCCGGGCTACCTGGTGTTCAGGCAGAATGAGACAGCATTCTTCATGAGGTATAACCCTCACCGGTTTTCTCAGCAATCAAGCTACAATCAAGGGATCACGTTGGAAGCCTTCTTAGAAAAGCCCGTGGTTAGCCAGGAGGGGATAAAGAATGTAATGCACCACTTCATGCGACTTAACACGGGTTCTTATTTCTTTATCAGTGAGCTGAGCTGCGTCCCCAAAGTCCTCAACGCGTACGTGGCTTGGTATGCGCATGCAATGGGGCCCGTTATTTTGATGGAGAAACGTATGCTGGTTGACCGCAAGGGTGCACCTCCTGGCGGCGATCGCAAAGCTCTCTTGAGGCCGAGGACTCCAGTCATTCCTCCATTGAGAGGTACTGGAGGCGGACCTCCGCGCATGTTGAGTCCTCCACGCGGATTGCCGCTTCGCGATGCTGTGGATGCGCCACCAGCCCTCCGTGCCCTAATGGAAATGGTGACTGCGGTATCGCCGGGGTCTGGTGTAGGCGCGGATATCGGGACCTGCCGCCCCAAGGTGTCTGCCAAGCGTAAATCAATTCCGGATGCATCCAGAGTTGGCGGGCAAAAGAAGAAAAAGTCGCTCCTTTCCCTTGACGCGATTCTTGGCTTAGAGCCTAAAGCCCCCCTTACCGAAGGAATAAGTGAGTATGGCAGCAATAAGGGTTTCGCGGTAGACCCCGCAGACACCGACCTGGCGGCCGCCATCGCGGCTTCTGAACGATCAGCGAGGCTTGAAGCGTGGTTGAGTAAACTTGCTGAGTCAGGTAATTATTACCTGCTTTTTTCATCACTTCATTGTATTTTTTTTATCATTATTTTTGATTAATACTTTTCCCGATTTTCAACAGGTGTCTCTACCGAAGAAGCTATTGCTGCCTCCTTGAAAACCTTCCAAAAGGAGGAGGAGAAACGTGCTTTAGCGGGCGTCGGTATGTCCCACTCCCCTTTTTTAACAAATTTCGTCATTCTTTCTAGAGGATCAACCTGACTTTCTTCCTTTGTTTCTTTCTAGGGGTTATATCAGTCGACGAAGAGATCCTTCCGGAACCCGTCACTGGAGTTCCGATCTCGTTGGGGCTACTGCAAAAGCCTCGACTTGACAAGTCGACGAGGGATGCCTTGAAGAGCTTGGAGGCATCTCTGTATACAGACGAGGACGCCTCAATGAGAGAGGCTCTGGTGAGGTCTGTCTCAATGGCCCAGGAGGAGAGAAAACAGCTAAGGTGTGAGGCGAAGGCGCGCCGGACTGCTTTGGCTACGGGAGCGGGCCCAAGCACCGTCCCTCAGGCAGATACTCCTTCCGAAGAAGCCCCTGTCGCCCTATCCACTGCTCGCAGACAAGTGGCGCGTGCCGCTCGGAGCGCAAATGACAAGTCCACTTCAGGTGACATTTCTTTCAGAATTTTTATTGTGAGAGTTATAACGCCGATGGTTCTTACATATATTATTTTGCAGGGCCAAGTCCGACCGAGGGTGAGGCGGAGATTGTTGGTCCCGGGGGAACAGAGGAGGTGGCGCTTGCCGAACCTGAGCCGACCGCGGGCAACATCATTGAGGCCATGGAGTCTGGTGCGGAGGTTGAGGGGCCTATAGCTGAGAAGGTCGTTGATGCCGGGCCTGAAGTGGCGGCAGATGAAACGATCATTATAACTGAGTCCGGGGTGATGGCGGATGAGGCACTTGAGGCTGGCGACCTTGTGGTGACGGTAGAGGAGCCAATGGAGACAGCGGAGCCCGAGAAAGTAGCGGGTGAGATGGGCATGACTCTTGGGGGAGAGTCAACCGCCTCCTTCCAAGAGTCCGGCAACGCTCCAATCATTGCTCTCCCTGCTTACGATCCCCTGCCGTCTCCTAGTCGCGCTAGCACGACGACGGTCCCTATCGAGTCGGCTGATGAGGCTACGGGTGGTGGCCTCATGTCGATAGAGGAGGGAGTCGCTTCTGTTTCGGCCGGGAGCTCCTCAGGTAAACCTTAGGTTACTGTCCTTTTTATTTTACAATCTTTCCTGACAAGTTCACCTTTCTTGTAACGCAGGTGCAGCCAGCGCCGATGCCCCACTGCTTGAAGGAGCGCCTTCAACGACTGCCTTGGCGGTGGTCACCTCTCAACCCTCTCTTATTCCTTCGAAGATGTTGGAAGGTATGGGTTTGCAATTTATTAATCCTATCTTTCAGATGTATAGTTTATGTACTGAAGTCGCGCTGTTGTGTCTTTTCAGGAGTACTTTTTGACCATCTTTACCAGATGTTGCTCCCGCACTTCTCCTTCCCATCCGAGCTTGCTTCTTCTTCTGGTGGCGTTGGTGAGTATGATTTCCAATGACATCCTTCTTTCTTTATTGATGGGATTATTTATAAACCCTCCCTTTTTTTTTACCTCGACTGCAGTGTTACAAATCGAAGGAGGGGATGAAAGCCGGGCTGCACTGCCGACCCTTCCGGCCCTGCCACCTGCTTCAGCTGGTACAGTGACCATCATATTGATAAATCCCCCCTTTTATTTTCTGAACTACTATCTGATCATATCTTGTTTCCTTTCAGCTGTCGTTCCAGTCTCGGCGCCCTTCGAATCTCGCATCATAATGCCAGCAGGTCCTTACCTGAGACGTCCATCTTCGAAAGGTGCCGCGAACAGCTTACGTACATTGAGTGATTATGTTGAGGAGCTCGACATCGAGACCCCTACCTCTGCTGCGGATTTTGCTATAGCGGTTAACCCGATGCTAGTGATACTCATAAACTTTCATGACGAGGGTATCATCGTATCTTGGGTTAACCATTGCAGAGAGATCGAGGCTCGCCTGCATCAGTTGGAGTCTCTGCGTCCCGCTCCCGAGGCCTTGGCTGCCAGTAATCAAAGAACAGCGTGGATTGAGCAGAGCGCTCCTTACTTTCACCACCTCGAACAAGAAGTAATTTCAAGGCGTAAAGAGCGAGGTGAGACTTCGAGCAAGTCTTCCCAACTGCATGCTCGGGTGGAGGCCAACGCTGCACGGCTGAAGGTTGCCTTTAAGGGTCTCCTGCAATGTCTTTCTGAAGGGTTATCATTAAGGCAACACCTTGATGTTGTCGAGCGAGCTGCATCCAGCCAGGAAGCAGCCCAGAAGGCGGCAGAGGAGCGACTTTCATCTTTCTTGCGGCAGCGGGCCCAGGTGGAGGCGGAGGTGGCCGCGGTTGTCACTTAGGAGGAAGCGTTGAAGGGAGTGCGAGAGCAGCTTGTGAATTTACTAAAGACACTCCCTCCTCAGTAGCTATCCATCTTTGTATCGTTTGTACTCGCAGATAAAAGAATGTACATGTATATATTTTTTTTATTCTTTGACATAATGTATCCTGTATCCAATCAAGTTTATGAATAAAAAGACACCCTTTTTTTTGTAATGTGTCATTTTCTTCGTCTTTTCGTTCTTTTATTATCAGCATATCGCTTTAGCAAACATGGTTGACGGATGATTAGAACGAGTATCCTGACTTTCTTAAGAAATAGCGATGGCTTAGGCCGC
Organism: Agapanthus africanus; assembly: GCA_030015575.1. Taxonomy (NCBI): domain Eukaryota; kingdom Viridiplantae; phylum Streptophyta; class Magnoliopsida; order Asparagales; family Amaryllidaceae; genus Agapanthus; species Agapanthus africanus. Next base: position 370,888,519 of record JASDDO010000008.1, read on the forward strand.
AGGTTCAGATCTGCCGCCTAAGGCTTTTCAACTCTATGAGCCATGAGGGTCTCATAGAGGCTTTTCTCCCTACGGATCGAGAGGATCTCGTCGGTGGGTTTTCTCCTTAGGAATCGTGAGGATTCCTAAGTGTGGTTTTCTCCCATAGGTCGTAAGGATCCTATAAGAGAAATTTTCCCTCTTACGAGTCGAGAGGACCCGTAAGCGGTTGTTTCCCTCCTTATCGAATCTCGACTCTGGAGAGTGAGACCCGTGTATAGTATGCAAGAGACCATTTTAGATCGACTTGTAGGGTCCCATCGTTCAGGAAGCAAGTTTTCCCACCTCTGCTGCCTGAGGCTTCATCTTGCAAATTTGAGAAGAAAATTCGATTTATTAAAGAAATCCTTTTTCTGAATGATCTGGGGGAATTTCCCCTCACCGTCGGATCTTTGATCCAAGGGCTTCTGTTTTACAGAAGAAAATCTTTTTATTTTAACAAGAGTAGAAACGATTTCTTCAGAACTTTTAATTTTGTTTAGCGCAAATGCTTCAGGGTATGACACGTGTCGCACAGCGCACAGTGCAGCGTAACTGTGTTAGCGCCTCTGCGCTGACGCGTGTCGTGTAGCGCACGGCGCAACGCAACTATGCTACCGCATCTGCGCTGACACGTGTCGTGTAGCGCACGGCGCAGCGCAGCTGAAGCGTTGCTTCCTTCAATTTTGTTTGAAAAGGAGCTTTGCTCTGATTGGGTGCGCTGCTTTGGGCGCTGCGCTGATGCGTCTGCGTCAGACACGTGGCACGTTGCGCAGCGCAAACAATCTGAAGCGTCGCTTCATTAAATTAATTTTCAAGACAGAGCTTTGCTCTGATTGGGGGAAGACGAAGCGTTGCTTCATCTCCCGCCTCGGAATTTGAACAGAGCTTCGATCTGATTAGGGTGAACCGTCGTGACAACTTTTGGAAGTCGAAGAGGCACTTGATGCCTATAAATAGGACTTTTGGTCCCCCACAGATACATATCTTCTTTTAGATTTTTATTTTCAAAAACTTCAGAGCTTCGTTCTTGCCTTCAAGGACTCCGGTGCCTTGCTCTCCCTTTTTTTTTAAAGTCTTTAGAAAAACTTCTTTAGGTAAAATCGATTCTTAGATTAATCTTAACCAACAGAGCTTTCGTCCAGGGGATTTTATCCTTGAACATAGTCTTGCTCTCTAGGAATTTAGTCATTTATGTATGTTATCGCTTTTCTATTGTTGATCTTCCTGTAATATTTCCTCCAGGTATAATGGCGGCGGTGCATCTATACAGTTTGCAAGAGTTCATTACTTACGGCGATATTCGCGCTCAGGGTCGTCAACAAAACCAGGAGTTTACAGACGCTGAATGTGCAGAAGTCATGGGTCGTCTGAATGCAAGCGGTGGTTGGCTGTTGCCTCGTCGTTCGGCCCTTTTGAAAGTCGTGTTGGGAGCCATATGGAGAGCACTTCCGGGTCTTCATGAGGCCTTACCGCTCAACGCGCTGGATGATGCCGAAGACAAGGTGCATTCAGTGTACCTGACAGGGATGATCTCAAAGAAACGGCGGAACAGCCTCATTGACATCCTACACCAAGTCTTCCAGCAGACGACGATAGTTGCTGCTTATCGAAGGCCAGGGGGGCTTGCCGATGATATTGACACAGAGGAGCACGAAAGACTGCGCATAAGAATAATTAGAAAGGCCAGAAGAACTCTGGATGGCCTTACTTTCGATTTCCTCAATCCGTGCCCCGGATCTGAGGTTATTCCATTGTAACAATATTTTTTCTTCCATCGCTTTTTATGATTGTAAGAATTTTGGGCAACATTAATGGAAATTTTTTTTAGCCTGTCTTTATTATGTATCTTTTGTCCTGAGTCTTTCGCCCATGCATAAATAAGTGCGTCACGCATGCCAGATCAAATGTAGACCGGATATCCTTTCTGTCACCTTCTTTTTTATTGTCAGCAGGCTGTCTTAATAACCATGGTTGATGGATATCTAAATCGAGTATTCTGACTTCCTTAAGTAATAGCAATGGCTTAGGCCGCAGGTTCAGGTCTACTACCTAAGACTTTTCAACTCTATGAGCCGCGAGGGTCCCATAGAGGCTTTTCTCCCTACGGGTCGAGAGGACCCCATAAGTGGATTTTCTCCTTAGGAATCGTGAGGATTCCTAAGTGTGGTTTTCTCTTATAAGTCGTAAGGATCCTATAAGAGGAATTTTCCCTCTTACGAGTCGAAAGGATTCGTAAGCGGTTGTTTCCCTCCTCGTCGAAACTCGACTTTGGAGAGTGAGACCCGTGGATAGTATGCAAGAGACCATTTTGGATTGACTTGCAGGGCCCCATTGTTCAGGAAGCAAGTTTTTTAATCCTTGCTGCCCGAGACTTTATCTTGCAAGGTGAGACGAACCGGGAATTCCCTCACGGAGACAGTGGTGGCTTTGTGAGTTGACGCGGGTTGGGAGGCTCTCGTCACGGAGTATTTGTATCCGTGAGTCGGGGAGTTTGCTAGGGATTATTTGTTTCCCAAGCGCCAAGGATTATTTGTTTCCTTGGGGTTTGAAACGAGTCGAGGATTCCTGCGGAGGCATTGGTGGCTCTGCGGGTCGACGCGGATCAGAAGGCTCTCGTCAAGGAGTGTTTGTATCCGTGAGTCGAGGAATTTTGCTAGGGATTATTTGTTTCCCAAGCGCCCAGGATTATTTGTTTCCTTGGGGTTTGAAACAAGTCGAGGATTCCCACGGGGGCACTGATGGCTCTGCGGGTCGACGCGGATCAGAAGGCTCTCGTCAAGGAGTGTTTGTATCCGTGAGTCGAGGAATTTTGCTAGGGATTATTTGTTTCCCAAGCGCCAAGGATTATTTGTTTCCTTGGGGTTTGAAACGAGTCGAGGATTCCCACGGGGAACTGGTGGCTCTGTGGGTCGACGCGGATCAGAAGGCTCTCGTCAAGGAGTGTTTGTATCCGTGAGTCGAGGAATTTTGCTAGGGATTATTTGATTCCCAAGCGCCAAGGATTATTTGTTCCCTTGGGGTTCGAAACGAGTCGAGGAATCCCACGGGGGCACTGATGGCTCTGCGGGTCGACGCGGATCAGAAGGCTCTCGTCAAGGAGTGTTTGTATCCGTGAGTCGAGGAATTTTGCTAGGGATTATTTGTTTCCCAAGCGCCAAGGATTATTTGTTTCCTTGGGGTTTGAAACGAGTCGAGGATTCCCACGGGGGCACTGATGGCTCTGCGGGTCGACGCGAATCAGAAGGCTCTCGTCAAGGAGTGTTTGTATCCGTGAGTCGAGGAATTTTGCTAGGGATTATTTGTTTCCCAAGTGCCAAGGATTATTTGTTTCCTTGGGGTTTGAAACGAGTCGAGGATTCCTGCGGAGGCATTGGTGGCTCTGCGGGTCGACGCGGATCAGAAGGCTCTCGTCAAGGAGTGTTTGTATCCGTGAGTCGAGGAATTTGCTAGGGATTATTTGTTTCCCAAGCGCCAAGGATTATTTGTTCCCTTGGGGTTTGAAACGAGTCGAGAATTCCTGCGGAGGCATTGGCGGCTCTGCGGGTCGACGCGGATCAGAAGGCTCTTGTCAAGGAGTGTTTGTATCCGTAAGTCGAGGAATTTTGCTAGGGATTATTTGTTTTCCAAGTGCCAAGGATTATTTGTTTCCTTGGGGTTTGAAACGAGTCGAGGATTCCTGCGGAGGCATTGGTGGCTCTGCGGGTCGACGCGGATCAGAAGGCTCTCGTCAAGGAGTGTTTGTATCCGTGAGTCGAGGAATTTGTTAGGGATTATTTGTTTCCCAAGCGCCAAGGATTATTTGTTCCCTTGGGGTTTGAAACGAGTCGAGGATTCCTGCGGAGGCATTGGCGGCTCTGCGGGTCGACGCGGATCAGAAGGCTCTCGTCAAGGAGTGTTTGTATCCGTGAGTCGAGGAATTTTGCTGAAGTCACCGGCTTCTTCGGTTGAAATGAACCGTTGAGGTTTGGCTTCGTCGTCTGACGGAATCCGCTGGGAAAGTATGGTTCCTTCTTTGTTTACGCCCTTGGATTGTATACAGGGATCGATGTGATCTTAACTGTAGGGCCAAAGTTTTATCATTTCTTCTCTTTGTTTATTTTATTTCCGTGATGCTCTATCATTTCAGCTTTTATATCGCGAAGGTCGCGATTGCCCAATCATTTCGGCTATTTTTCGCGGTGCGCAATCATTTCGGCTATTTATTTTATTTTTACTCGTTGCTTTTTATTACGAGTTGCCCAATCATTTCGACTATTTATTTTATTTTTACTCGTTGCTTTTTATTACGAGTTGCCCAATCATTTCGGCTATTTTGCATGCATACATTTTACTTGCTGCTTTTTATTGCAAGTTGCCCCATCATTTCGGCTATTTCGTATGCATGAGCGGCCTACTGGCTTTTCGCTGTAAACCTGAAATAGGACGTCGATTTTGGCATCAGCACCGCTGCAAATGGGATATTACCAGGAGCGAATCATCATTTGCCTCTGTCGTTGTCGAACAAGGGAGGCTTAGTGACTAGGGTTAAGGTCCTGTCGACTAAGGCTTTTGACTTCATGAGCCGTAAGGGTCTCACAAAGGTATTTCTCCCTACAAGTCGTGAGGATCTTATAGGTGTACTTTCTTCTTAGGAATCGTGAGGATTCCTAAGTGTTTGTTTCCTCTGTAAGTCGTAAGGATCCTACATGAGGGTTTTCTCCTCATAAATCGAGAGGATTTACAAGGGTTGCTTACCATGCGAACATATCCCCAGTCACGGATGAGACTTGGCTAGGGAAATGTTTATTCGTGCCCGTGGATCGTATATAAGGGTCAATATTGAACCACTTATAGGGCAATATCGAAGATTGTGGGGGTTGCTTAAGAACAGGTTTAGGTCTCTGTAACTTATGACTTTCGAATCTTATGGGCCGTGAGGGTCCCATAAGAGAGTTCTCCTTACTTGTCGTGAGGATCTCGCAAGTGTATTTTCTCCTTAGGAATCGTGGGGATCCCTAAGTGTGTTGCTCCTTTGTGAGTCGTAAGGATCTCACGCAGGTGGTTTCTCCTTACAAGGTCAAGAGGACCCTATAAGTGTTCTTTAACGAGGTTGCGCCCTTTCAGGTTTTCACAAACACTCGCCGGTAGTCCTGCTGTTTTTACTCACGGAGCCCTTTCGGGTTTTCATCCATGCCCGTTTTGCTTATGGACATACCGTTTTTTTTATATATTTTTTTTTCTTCTCTTTTTTTTACGAGGTCGCGCCCTTTCGGGTTTTCACGAACACTCGCCGGTAGCCCTGCTGTTTTTACTCACGGAGCCCTTTCGGGTTTTCATCCGTACCCTTTTTGCTTATGGACATACCGTTTTTATTTATTATATTTTTTCTTTCTTTATTCATTTATATTTTTTTATCTCGTCAGCCTAAAATGTTGTGGTAGCAGTTTAAAGTTGTTTTTGTCTGTTATTAGTTTAAGGACATTTCGGTCCGTTGTTGAGAATGTTGGCTATTTTTATAAAGCTTGAGCTTAGGAAGATAGCGAGCGGACATAGTCGTCGTCATCTATCATTGACCTAGGCTGTGGCTCATTAAGCGTAGTATCTCTTTAGGAAGCGACCGTTTATCGGTCTGAAAGGCCTTTCACCGTGCATGTCCATAAGTAGATAGGCTCCATCTTGGTAGACTTTGTCTATGATGTACGGACCTTCATAGTTTGGCTCGAATTTTCCCCGCTTGGCACGATTGGGGATCATAGGCCTTTTGACCACTAGCACGAGTTCGCCTTGGCGGAATGTCCTCGGTCGGGTCAATCTTTCGTATGAGCGCGTCATCTTTGCTTTATAAGCTTCTAGATTTTGCTGTGCTATGAGCCGGATTTCATCAAGGGCGTCAAGCTCCTCAAGCCGAAGGTGAGCATTTTCTTCGTCTGTTAGCTCGTAGTGGACTGCCACTCGTAGAGAGGGTAATTCTATCTCGAGAGGGAGTACTGCTTCCGTCTCAAATACCAACGCGTACGGCGTTGTGTTTGTGGCCATCTTAAATATAGTTCGATACGCCCAAAGAGTCTCTTGCAGTCTTTCGTGCCAGTCTTTCTTATTTCGTGACACCGTTTTCTTCATGATCTTCGTCAAGGTCTTGTTGAAGGCCTCAGCCAGACCGTTAGCTCGCGGATTATAAACTGAGGAATATCTCCAGTCTATATTATGCTGCTGCGCAAAGCGACTGATCTTGTGGCTTCTGTAGACTGGCCCGTTATCGGAGATGATCCGTCGCGGAGTTCCAAACCAATATATAACGTGCGTCTTGAAGAAGTGGAGGATATTTTCCGTCTTCACTTCCCTTAGCGGTATCGCTTCTGCCCACTTAGAGAAGTAGTCAGTCGTCGCTAGGATGAAACGATGTCCCCTAGACGATGCTGGTTCGATGGGGCCGACTATATCAGTTCCCCACATTTCGAATGGCCAGCTAGCCACTGTTGGGTGTAGCGGATTTGGATGCTGATGGATGAAGTCCCCATGAATTTGGCATGAGTGGCATTGCTTCGCATATTCGATGCAGTCCTGAATCATCGTGGGCCAGTAGTAGCCCATCCGTTTTATCTTCAACTTCATCTTAGGGCCTGCTTGATGAGAACCGCAGAGTCCGTCGTGAACTTCCTGGACGACTCTTTTCGCTTCGTCAGGTCCTAAGCATCTCAGCCACAAAGAATCAAATGACCTCTTGTACAGGGTATCGTTGACAAAGGCGAAAGACAGGGCTCGTTTCGCGAGCTGATGTCTTGTGGACGCTTCTTCAGGCATTTGGTGGGTCTTGAAGTAATCTATGAAGATTTCTCTCCAATCCTTGGTATTTTGCCAATCTTTTACTTGCAGGGTTGTCTGCTCGTTCGCTCCTTTTTCTTCGGATGATTCCAAAGATATTTCTGCTGGGGTAAGCACTCGACGGCTTTGTACCATGATTCTAACGTCATCGAGGTTCTCGTCAGCCAATTCTTTAGCAAGTTTGGCCAGTGCGTCCGCTTTGCCGTTTTCCGCGCGCGGTATGCTTTCCAAAGTATAGGAGGGAATTTGGGTTAGCAGTTGTTGCACCTTTTCACCGTATTTTACCAATTCCGGTTTGCATGTTTGGTAATCGCCGTTCACTTGACTGACGACTAGCTGGGAGTCCCCATATATGAGGAGGCTTTCAATTCCCATGTCAATGGCGATCTCAAGGCCTGCTATCAAAGCTTCATATTCAGCTTCATTATTCGTTCTCGGCTCTGTCAAGGAGAAGGCGAAGCGCACTATTCCTCCTTGTGGGGTCACGAAGATAAGGCCTACTCCCGATTTGATCATTGACGTACTTTGTTTGTGCTTTTTCATGGAAGATGCTCCATCGAAATAAAGCTCCCAACGGGTATCACCACCGTCGAATGCGTCAAACGCATGCTTGTCTGGCAAATCGCAATTCAGGGGAGAATCGGCAGGTATCGGGTGCTCAGCAAGGAAGTCGGCTATGGCCTGACCCTTCACTGCCTTGAGGGGTCGATATGTTATCGAGAACTCCATTAAGAGCAGAGCCCATTTAGCGAGTCGTCCCGTCAATATGGCCTTTGACATTAGATATTTGAGAGGGTCCACCCTTGAAATGAGATGGACTTCATGCGCTAATGCGTAATGTCTAAGCTTTGTTATTGCGAAGATCAACGCCAGGCAGTGTTTTTCAATGGGGGAGTAATTGCTTTCTGCCCCCAGCAGAACCCGACTTAAGTAGTAGAGTGCTCTTTCTTTCCCCTGGTCATTCTCTTGTGCCCATAATGCGCCTAAAGAACCTTCAAGGGCGGCCGTGTAAAGAATGTGAGGCTTTCCCTTAACTGGAGCAGCCAACACTGGAGGGTTTTGCAGATACTGCTTGATCTCGTCCAGTGCGCCTTGGCATTTGTGATCCCAAACGAATGGGGTTCCCTTCTTCATCAGGTGACTGTAAGGACGGCACTTTCCTGAAAGATTAGCGATAAACCGCCGAATGTATGCAAGCATTCCTTGGAGAGATCGCAACTGTTTAAGAGTTCTTGGCGGAGGCATTTCCATGATTGCCTTGATTTTAGACGGATCTATCTCAATACCTCGGTGTCGGACGATGAATCCCAGGAATTTGCCCGAGGAAACCCCGAACGCACATTTTAAAGGATTCATCTTCAAATTGTATTGCCGAAGGCGTTGAAATACGGTCTTCAAATGCTCGAGATGTTCTTCGTATGACTTGCTTTTAATCACGAGATCGTCGCTATAGCATTCGACGATTTCGTGTATAAGGTCGTTGAAGATCTTTGTCATGGCCCTCTGATAAGTAGCACCGGCATTCTTTAGACCGAAGGGCATCACTTTATAACAGAATATTCCTAAAGGGGTCCTGAAGGCTGTGTGCTTCTGGTCTTCTGGATGCATTTTTATCTGGTTATACCCCGATGAGCCGTCCATGAAGGAGAAAACCTCATGAGTGGATGTATTGTCTATCATCAATTCGGTGACTGGCACTGGGAAATCATCCTTCGGGCAAGCTTTATTGAGATCCCGAAAGTCCATGCATATGCGCACCGTCCCATTTTTCTTCATCACCGGAACGATGTTGGCGATCCATTCAGGATATTGAACTTCATGGATGAAGCCAGAGTCGATAAGCTTCTTGACCTCGGCGTTGATGCTCATTTCGAGCTCGAGGCGCATTCTTCTCGGCGCTTGTTTAACTGGCTTGACACCCGGGGATATCGCCAGTCTATGTACAGCAACTTCTGGATCTAGTCCTGGCATCTCGGAATAATTCCATGCGAAGCAATCTTTATGCTGCACAAGGACGTCTTTTAACGCAGCCACCCTCTCTTCAGACAGCAGTTCGCTGATGAATGTCGGTCGCGGATCATTTACCGTCCCCAACTCAATTTTCTTGAGGTTATCTGCGGTGGTAGGTATTCCATCCTCCAGTTCTTTCGGAGCTGGGGGAAATTCTGAGATTACCTCATCATTGCTGTTTTCGAGGCACCAAGGAAGGCTGTCCATGTTCTCGGGTTCTCCTTTTAGTATTGTTATCATGTGACAGGTACGAATTCGCTTCCAGTCCCAATGTGGAACTGGTTTTTCTTTCGTGGCCTTGGGTAAATGTTTTTTTGGTGGTGCTACCCTCCAGTTGTCAGACAGAGCGAATTTACCAAGCTGGTACTGATCTTCGACTCAATTCTTGAAGGTGAAGCAATCTTCGAGAGAATGACCTATCACTTGATGGTAAGAGCAATAGTCCGGGTGCGAGGCTTCGCCCGCTTGTTCGGGATGCTTGGATTCCGGCAATGTAAGCATTTGATGCTTTAGGGCGAGATCGAGTATCTTCTTCGTCTTTTCCCGAGGAAACGAGTACGCTCGACCCATTTTCTTCATGAGGGACAGGTCAATAACGCTCGATTCTTGTTTGCGTGGCTTCTTAGCCCTGCTTTGTTGCTGTTGAGCGCCTCTTTGGCCTTTCGACTCGTTTCTGCCTCCGCGTCGAACCCTTTTTGTATCAGGTTGACATGGGGCAGCATCTTCGTCTTTTACTGCCTGTTGAAGGAGGCGCTGCGTTTTGGCTTTCTCATAGATCGCCATTTCACGATCGTGATCATCTCGGACTTTTTGACCCGCTTCCCTTATAAGTTTGCCCATCCGGTCTTCAAATGATGGACTGGGCGATTTTTTATCAGGAACTTTTACTGGTTCGGGATTAGCGTTTTTCTCTTGAGCATCTGCTTCTTCATCAAAATTATGCACGACGTAACAGTCGCGGAGCAGCTCTCGTTTCCTGGAGCGAGTGTATCCGAGCCCGATCGTCTGCATCCTGCCATTAGGTAGCTTGTGCTGAGTTCCGGGGACGTTCCAAACCCTGTCATAGAACTTGGCCTTCCTAACGGTCTGTTCGAAAGGTATCCCCTGGCGTTCCAGCAGTCTCCTCAAGCCTTCCGTATAATATCGGGGTAGACGGATGGGTTGAAGTCTGTCCAGCGTTGGATCCGTACCGTGCCAAAGTTCTTTTTCCACCTTGTTTTCTTCGGAACGGTAGAATAGGATTGCCCTATCGCCTTTTCGTCCGGGAGGAATATAAAATGTCCGCAATTCTTCCACACTATCGTTGGCGAGCGCATCTAGTTCTTTATAATGTTCAAGCGGCACCATGGATATCTGTAGACTTCGCTCTTCATCAGCAGAAGCTCGTATTGAAAGCCGAGCAGGGAATACAACATGGACTTCGTCCTCTGAATCACTACCAAAGATCAGTGAAGGGGCGGATGGTCCCGGCTCGGTGTATTGGGGCGGACCCGAATAAATTATATCCTCTTCTTCCTCGGTATCACTGCCGAAGACAGGGATGGTTGCGTTAGTTTTATTCTCCGGCCTGTGACACCTTTCCGTGTCTTCGAAACTCGGCAAGAAGTATTTGGCATCTTCATATTTGCGAACTTCATTCACGGAAAACGGATTCAATTCTCCGGCCACAGTGTACTCAAGGCCATCCCTACAATACTTCATACACTGATGCTGTGTAGAAGGGATGATATTGTACTCGTGTAGCCATGGCCGGCCGAGCAGAGCATTGTAGCACGTCTTGGCGTCTATAACATGGAATTTGATGTCTGTGACGAGCAACCCGAAGCGTAGCATCAATATCACAGATCCAAGAGTTTTTGATGATTGGGAGTCGAATCCGGAGATGGTGATTTTGTCTCGGGCGAGGTGTTGGACACTCATGCAAATTTCCTTTAACACCCGCTCATTGAGAAAATTAACAGACGATCCATTATCGACCAAGATTTTACCTATCTTTATGTCATGGCAGTATCCTGAGACATAAAGGGGACGATTGTGGTCGCATGTCCCGAGGAGAAGGTCTTCATCACCAAAAGCAACGTCGGCTGTGTGCACTTCTTCTAATTCGTCCTTCATCTTTTCTTCGGCTAGGAAGGCTTGGAACTGGTTCGGATCTTGTAGCGCCTTAATCAAAGAATCTCTCGCCTCCTTTGATAACAAAAGGGCGTCGAGAATACTGAGCTGTGAGGGCAGCTTTCTCAGATGTGCTAAGTCGTTGTAATCCACCTTATTCTTCTTTGGCGGGTTGTTGGCGTTTATCTCTTCCAGAACTTGGTCATCTAAGACGATATCTTCAGAGACCTTTTCTTTCCCTTTATCTTTTCTGTTCAAGGGTCCGAGGTTCTTTTCAGACAGCGTCCGATTCCGCAGCCGGATATTTTCGCAGACCATTGGCTCTTCTTCTTTTCCCGAGGTTGACTCTTTAAAGAGAGGGGAAAGTTCTAGCTCCTCATTAGAGTCGCTCCTGAATGTAGGCACTTGTGACCCGCCAGTGTTAACCATGTGACAATTGCCGGCAGTTCTTTCAAGCTCTTCGGTCGTATTTCTTTGCTCCCGACGAATTTTACGTTTTTCCCGTTTAAAGCGTTGTCGATTAGCGACGTATCCTTGCCACCATCCATTGAAAGCTTTGCACTCTTGAGTGGGATGCGAGACCTTCTGATGATATAAGCAATAGGAGGGGCGCATTTCCATTACACTAGTAATTTTTCCTTCCGAGGATGGTAGCTTCATGCCCATTGATATGGCCTTAGCAAACCTCTTCTTTATCTTGAATTGGCTTTTGTCAGCGGTGGAGGCATTTTGCTCCAGCGGGACTATTTCAGCTCTTTCCTCAAGTCGCTGGCGTTTGGCCCTTTCAAATATAGCCATCTCGCGTTCTCGATCAGCTTTACTTTTCAATCGAGCTTCATTAAGAAACGCGTCAATCATTTCGACTGATAACTCCGGAACTCTTGACTCGGTATCTGCCCCCAGCGTTTTAGTGCCGGAAGTCTCTTCATCGTTCGTGATCGAATGAGAGATCATATGACAGCTCGCCACATATTCCTCGGATTCATCCGACGAACTTTCTCCCTCATCTTCTTTTTGAAAGACGTGATCAAGGAAATCTTGGAGCGTAATGGGAGTCCGCGCCTTTTGGTTGTATTCATCCAGCGCGTCAATTTGCTTTTGTAAGTCCGTGCGCTTGTCGCTAGGCTCCACGGGCTTCTTTGATTTCTTCCTCTTCTTTTTCGAAGATTTTGACGGCTGGCTATGAACGCTTGAACCACCACCATCGGTCTTTGGAGTCGGACGTGGCTTTAACATCCCCTCAATGACCTGCGGTTCCAAGGGGTTCTTCCACTTGACCGCTGGACATGTCTGAAGATCGTTTAGCATCCTCTTTGTCTTGGCTGATAATACGACCTCCCAAGGAGCTTCCTCAATGACGGAGCATGTTGCCCCCGGCGTATTCTTCCCCTTAGAGGTGTGGGGTTGCGGGGGATTCACCTTCCATTTGTCAGATAGAGCAAATTTGCCCTGACGGTATTGGTTCTCAAGCCAATTTTTAAAAACGTAGCAATCCTCGATGGGATGGCCTAGCACTCGATGGTAAGGGCAGTAATTAGGCTCGTTGACGTCGTTCGGTTGCAACGGACGTTCTGGATCTGGCAGATTTATGAGTCTGTTGTGCAACGCCAGCTCGAATAGCCTCCTCGTTTTATCGCGGGGGAAGGAGTAAGGACGTCCCATCCTATCCTCAAGGGGTACGTACGGGCGCGTATTGTTTGGATGAGCAACCGGCTTCAAGTCGCTCGGTTGTTGCTGAGCATTCGCGACGACGATCGCTTTTCCCTTTCCTTTGTCGTTTCGGGAGTCCGGCTTTGGGAGATGGGGTTTATGGCCCATCTGGTCCATCTGCGCTAGTTTGTCGATCAAAGCCTGGAAAGTAGTCGGCTTGAAGAACATCATGAACTGTGAGATGGTTGCTTGTGGATCAAGGGTTCCAACAAACATTCCCACCGCCGGAGCTTCTTCTATGCACTGTTCGCACTTCAACCATAGATTACGCCACCGTATAGCGTACTGAACCCATGTCTCGCCGGGTTTTACCCTGGCATTAATCAGTGCCGTCATCGGGGTATGTTCACTGGCACTTGCAAAACGTTGGGTAAACAGCAGCTCCATCTCCGCAAAGGTTTTAATAGAGTCATTGGGGAGCTCAGAATACCATTCGAACGCCGTATCTGATAAGCTTCCAACAAACTGGCGAAGCAACAACTTGTCATCGCCGCCGGTGTTGCCGCAGAGCGCTCTGAACTGGGTGACATGCTGATGAGGATTGCCCGTCCCCTTGTAGACATGGAATTTAGGGATTGTATAGCCTGTCGGGTACTTAATTTGATCGTACCAACCCGGATATGGCCGCCCTGTCTTTACGACCTGACCGGCTGCTTCAGTCGCCTGGTGCACTCGTATTTGCTGGGCGATGTATTCATCCAAATCAGCCTTTGATATGGTATCCTCTTTAGCTGCGGATAAAGCCGGTGGAGGATTTGATGTCTCTCCCCAATCGTCTTCAAGAATGATCGGGAGATCTCCAGCAGGTGGATCTTGTTGAATCATCATACCCACCATATCCTGGAATAGGAGGGCCATTTTCTTTATGTTGGCTGCCTGCTCCGCAGCTTCTTTATCTTTCTTTTCTAGTACGCGCCGAAGGAATTCGTCGTCCGTTCCTTGTTCTTGACGCTCTTCTGAAGAGGTTCCAAGGCTTTCGTTTGGCCCTGTAAGTGCAGCCATAGCGCTCATCATCTCCTGGAGCTTCTGTTGCTGCTCCTGAGCCTTGGTCACTGACCGTGTAAGCGGTCTATGACCCATGGACGTACGGCTGTCTTCTTTTCCCGATGTCATGTAAACCGTATGAACTGTTATGCCCCCTGACTTGGGGCGTTTAGTTTCACCATTTTTAACTTTTGCCGCTGACACGGGAGTCTTCTCTGGCCTCCTTCTTTTGTGGGCCGTTGAGGTGGAAGGGGCCATTGAAGGGGGTACCCTAGCAGCTGCTGTCCCCTGCTGTTTAATGGGATAATCCTTGTCTTTTGCCACCTTCACCTTTTTCTGGCGACGAAAGTGACCTAGGTCAATCACAGAGTCTTGAACCCTTCGCCAAACTTTATAAATCCTTGAAGACAGCCGTTGAGGGGGCTGTTCTTGTTTTGTTTCCGGAGCTCTCTCCACAGGCGGAGGGGATCTTTTCAGTGTAGCGGTTGGAGAATTCTTACGTACCCTCCTCAGCAGTTCGAAGCTGTTCCCAGTTGGAACAGCAGCGTTGACCTCCGCCATCGGAGCAGGTGGAGTTAGCCCTGAGGGGGAGTTGCCCCCTGCCTTCCTCACTCGTTGCCAATGGCGACGTCGAGCACGACGAGCCGTTGGGATTGGCTCGGAGATAGAGATAACTTCTGTTTGCCCCCTGTCTGAATGAGACACCGCCGGTGTTAACCTTTTAAAAACTGAGGTTGTTCCTTGCGGGGTAATATCCAATCTGTTAAAGACAGACCTTCGTGTAGGGGCAGGAACGGGAATCGTCAGTCTTGAAAAGACTGACTCTTTTATAGGGGAAGCCACCTTGACGACTTCTGGAGTAGCAGTCATTGCCTTCCTTGGGACAGCCCGTTTAGAGTCCTGATCCAGCCTGGTGAAAATAGAGGCTGTCGGTTTGGTAGCGGGCGATCCGTTGACAGGGGCCGTCGCGGCAGTGAGTCGGTCGAAGACCGACTTCTTGTTCACCTCCGGTGCAGGTATCAGCATAGAGAAGCTTGTCTGTGGGATCATGGTCCCGAAGAATAAGCCAGTGGAGGCTTGGGTCACCTGGTCTACTGGCAGAGTGAGGAAAGAGGCCGCTTGGGGCCCATATGCCACACCTCTAGGTGAGGTGGAGCGTCCGTTGCAGTGGTACTTCGCGCAGTTGGAGCAGTTAGAATCCATGGATGCTTGAGTTCTGCGCCAGACAAAAGACCAAATCTTAGCAATTTGAAATCCAAAGGCAACCTTTTAACAAACCGCGATTGGTTCGCGAAGACGACACATGAAGTGCGGAGTGGAAAGAGGAAAAGGTCCCACCGGGCGTGCCAAAATCTGTTCCCCTCCGAATGGCGGCCTCGACTTTGCGTCTTGCCTGAGATTCGGGGCAGATACTATATGGTTTTATCCGTCTACCTCTCCGGAGATGCCGAGTTGATTTATGGCACCGTGTATCGGAGGTTTAGACGGATGCGGCCGATGTAGCAGACTTCGTCAGATTCCCCCTCAGGGTGAGGGGTTTTTGATTGTGGGGATGTTCATAACATAATATTGCATTTTGTATTCCCCATTCTTATGCATTTTACAATAAAAACAGGTGCTTTTGACCCATGTGTGCTACATGTTACAGGTTACAGGTTCTGGGAGCAAGAACAGTGAAAAACACAAAAGACGACACAAAAGATTTACTGCTTTGCATACTTTAATCTGACTTTAAGGGGCTATTGACCAATTCAGATTGGGTGGGGATTTCATTACCCTTCCCAGGACCCCAGAAATCACTTAAAGCATCTGCATTGACCACTTTTAATCTAAAAAATATTAGACTCAGCCCTAAGGACGTCGAGCTCAATAGGACAGAGGAGTAGTATAGGCATCGGCCGTTTATCCTAACCGACATTGCGGTGACTAGGCTAGTGGTTTTTAATTAGGCCCACTGTAGTGGTGGTTCCTTCCCACTTACCTGGCCGTACTTGTCCGTGAAGAGGCGGTTTGAGGTCCTATCTCTAGCCCTTTGGAACAGTTAGGAGCTGTCTAGCTGACCTAGGTGACCCTAGACTTAGGCCTGATTGTGCATGTGTGGTTAATTGCAATTGTGTCTCGAGTCTCTTTTCAAAATCTTTCTGCAAAAGCACACTTAAAAAGAAAAAGGAAAATCTTTTCAAAACTTGCAACTTGTCGCTAAAGAATCTTTGTACTCACTTACACCACTTCTTCTCATTGACGTTTTCTTACCTTCACTTTCTGTCTTTCATCTTTCGACTACACTAACCCTTTTAGTGTATGTCCGGTTGGACTAGGGACCCTAGCGCCCGATTAGTCCGTGTTTCGTTGGTACCGACCGACGAACCTTTTGACTCCGAAGTCGAAATCTTGTCCACTTCTTCACTTTCACCATCACATTCTTTCGAAGGTATGTCGGGATACGATCCTAACAACACCTTACAGACGGGAAGGATTCCACCTCCGCCAGGTGCGAATAACCCGAATCTTCCGCCTGTCGAAGCGCCCGCACGAGTCGCGCTCCAGGATCTTTTCTACCCCATCCGCACCGCCCTTCCTACTTGTCTTTCCCTTCCACCGGCTAATGGGGACAACTTTGAGATCAAACCCCACTTCATCAACATGCTGCCTAAGTTTCATGGTTTGGAATCCGAAGATGCATATATCTTTATCAACAAATTCCAAAACGTTTGCGCCATGATGAAAACTACCCAATTAAGTGATGACGCTATAAGGCTAAGGGTCATTCCTTTCACCTTATGTGACCTAGCCGAGAAGTGGCTATACAGCACTGCATCATACTCAATTAGAAATTGGGACGAGTTTGTGAAAGCTTTTCTTAAAAAGTTCTATCCTCATCACAAAACTGCAAAAATCCGTAATGAAATCATTCAATTTTCACAGCTTCCTGCCGAACCATTTTGGAAATGTTTTGAAAGATTCAAAGACCTTCTCGTTCAATGCCCTCACCATGGAATCGAAAGATGGCAACTTTGCCAAACATTATACGAGGGATTGAACCCGGCAACGAAGTAGTTGCTAGAAACCATTAGTCAAGGTCACTTTCTGTCCAAATCTAGTGATGAAGCGTGGCAGTTTCTTGAGGATCTTAGTGAGCAAACGATTCAGTGGGAGAGCACGAAGACCACATCATCATCTTCTTCTATTGGTCAACCTAGGGCAGGCATACATCAAGTAGAGATGTCAATTGCTATGAAGGCCGAGATGGCCGCTCTTATGAAAAAGCTCGAAGCGCTTGAGACCAAAATCTCAGCACCTTCCCCTGCCCCTATTGTGCCTCCACGAACTATTTGTGCGTGTTGTTCGGATCCATCACATCTCACTGAAGAGTGTCCTTACACTGCATCCACTCAAGGACAAGATCAAGTCAATGCTGCCTTTCAGCAACGACAAAGAAATGATCCATACTCTTCAACATACAATCCGGGTTGGAAGAGCCACCCTAATTTCGCTTGGAACCAAAATCAACAAGTCCAAGGAAACAACAATTTTCAAAGAGCTCCTCCTCCTCAACAACAACAAGCACCTCCACAAACTCAATTTCAGCAGCCGCCCCAACAGCAACCTTACCCTAATCAGATGAACAATTTTGTTCCCAACAATTTTGTTGCCCCTCAAAATGCTGTTAGCTCGCTCGAAAGAAGTCTAGAAGCATTCCTAAAGCAATCTGCACAATCTTTGGTGCAATCACAACAATCCACAGCTAGGATAGAGACTTCTGTTCAATCTTTGGTGCAAAACAGTGCCTCACACGATCAAAGCATCGAAGCTATTGAGGCACAAATTGCACAACTCAACGCAGCATTGAAAGAGCGAGAGAAAGGAAAGCTTCCGTCTCAACCACTCCCAAATCCCGGTCACGCACATGTTGCACATGAACAGCAGAATCATAACGTGAATGCTGTGACCACGTTGAGATCCGGAAAAGTGCTGCAAAACAATGTGGGTATGCACCGTGACACCTCTGCCGGTGGTTCTTCTTCATCTTCATCTTCCTCTTCTTCTTCTTCTTTAGAGCCCATTCTCCATCCTTCACATGGCTCTACTTCTTCTAGCTCGAACGGACCCTCTCCTCACAACACGAACACATCTACATGGGGTTCCGTTCCAACTCAACAATCTGATCCACAAAAATTGGACTCAACAAATTTTCAAACTGTTCCTTTTCCAAATCGGTTGAGATCCAATAAACCAACTCCACAAATGGAGAAGATTGTAGAGTTATTCAAACAGGTTAGCATAAATATCCCTCTTTTGGATGCAATCCAACAAGTTCCTTCATATGCAAAAATCTTAAAGGACTTATGCACCAAAAAGAGGAAGTCACAAGTACCAAAGAAAGTTTTCGTGGCTAGTGCTGTTAGTGATGCTCTTGTCAATTCTTTGCCCCCAAAGCACAAGGACCCCGGTTGTCCTACTATTTCGATCACAATTGGGAACAAGACCATCAATAGAGCACTATTAGATCTTGGTGCTAGTGTCAATTTGCTACCTTACTCGGTGTACGAACAATTAGGCGTTGGAGAGCTTAAGCCCACTCATTGCACTCTCCAAATGGCCGACCGATCAATCACCCACCCTAGGGGAGAGTTGGAGGATGTGTTAATTAAAGTTGGGGATTTCATTTTTCCCGTTGACTTTATTGTTATGGATACACAGCCTGTCGCTAACCCCCGTAATCAAATTCCGGTGATACTTGGTCGACCATTCCTCGCGACTTCTAACGCGGTAATCAACTGTCGTAATGGTTCAATGAATCTATCTTTTGGAAAGATGACAGTTGAACTTAACATTTTCAAGTTAGGAAGTCAGCCTTGCGAGCCTAATTCTAGCGTACTTGATGTGTGCTCGATCGATGAGATCGCGGAGGAGGACTGTGAGTTCGAGAATTTCATGTTTGATCACAGTAATATTGACGCCACTAGTGCATTCCTCCTAGAATCCGACACAGCTTTCACGTCGGACAAAGATTATGAGTGTTTCACCTTTGTCGATGATCTTGAAGACTATCCACTCGAGTTTGAGTCTTTTGCTTTTTCGGATGAGTTAGTTGAACCATCCGACTCGGTAGCGTACACTCAATTTGAACCTTTGATGGAATCCTTCGAGTTTGAAACAGTTACTCCATTGTTACCATCTATTGTTTCACCACCTAAACTCGAACTAAAGCTTTTGCCGTCGCACCTAAAATATGCTTATCTAGGTGAAGATGAGACCTTGCCCGTTATCATCTCGGCCTCTCTAGCTCTTGAGCAAGAGAAGGCTCTTTTAACGGTCTTATACAATAATCGGCAAGCTTTCGGCTGGTCTATGGCAGACATCAAGGGGATTAGTCCCCTCATAGTCGAACATCATATACACTTGATGGATGATGCCAAGCCGGCAAGGGATCCACAAAGACGCCTCAACCCCATCATGAAAGAGGCGGTCAAGAAGGAGATTGTTAAGTGTCTTGATAGCGGTATCATTTACCCTATCTCGGATAGCCAATGGGTTAGCCCCATTCATGTCGTGCCAAAGAAATCGGGCATCACGGTCATCACCAATGAGGCAAATGAGTTAATTCCCACTCGCACCCAAACTGGGTGGCGAGTTTGCATCGACTACCGAAAACTCAATGCCGCGACAAGGAAGGACCACTTTCCTTTACCATTCATTGACCAAATGCTAGAACGATTGGCGGGGCATGAATTCTACTGCTTTTTAGATGGCTATTCCGGTTATAACCAAGTCCCCATAGCCAAAGAGGATCAAGACAAGACTACATTTACTTGTCCCTTTGGCACTTTTGCTTATCGTCGCATGCCCTTTGGGTTATGCAATGCACCCGCTACATTTCAGCGGTGTATGATGGGGATCTTTTCGGACATGGTGGAGAAGTTTTTGGAAATCTTTATGGATGATTTCTCCATTTTTGGTGACTCCTTCGATGAGTGTTTACGACATCTTGACGCAGTTCTCACCCGCTGTAGGGAAAAGAACCTAACTTTGAATTGGGAGAAATGCCACTTTATGGTACGAGAAGGCATTGTCTTAGGACATGTGATCTCGCAAAACGGCATAGAGGTTGATAGAGCTAAAATCGAAGTCATTTCTAATCTTCCTCCTCCTAAATGCGTCAAAGATATCCGAGCTTTCCTTGGCCATGCCGGTTTTTATAGACGGTTCATCAAGGACTTTAGCAAGATTGCTAGACCCTTGACTCTCTTGTTGGCCAAGGACACTACTTTTGCTTTCGACTCAACTTGCATGAAAGCGTTCGAGTCTTTGAAACACTCACTCATTTCTGCGCCCATCCTTTCATCTCCAGACTGGACGCACCCTTTTGAAATTATGTGCGACGCATCAGATTTTGCCATTGGTGCTGTTCTTGGACAGCATATTAACAAGATGCCGCATGTAATTTACTATGCTAGCCGAACATTAAATGAGGCCCAATTAAACTACACAACAACAGAAAAAGAATTTTTAGCGGTTGTGTTTGCACTTGAAAAATTTCGGCCTTATTTAATCGGCTCTCCAGTTATAGTGTACACGGATCACTCAGCTCTTCGCCACCTTTTTGCGAAGAAGGATGCTAAGTCTAGGCTAATACGTTGGATCCTTTTGCTGCAAGAATTTGACCTTATTATAAGGGACAAAAAGGGATGTGAAAACGTAGTAGCCGATCACCTTTCACGACTTCCTTCTTCGCCTACACTTGAGCTGCCTATCACTGATGCTTTCCCCGATGAGCAACTCTTGACCGTTTCTTGCGAACCATGGTTCGTCGATATTGTATACTACTTAGCCACCGGCTTGATACCTAACGATTGGTCGAAACAAGACAAACTACGATTTTTGTCCCAAGTAAAGCACTTTTACTGGGATGAACCTTATCTTTTCAAATATTGTCCCGACCAAATCATTCGCCGATGTGTGCCTGAGAATGAGGTTAAGAGTGTGCTGTCTTTTTGCCACGATCAAGCATGTGGCGGGCACTTTGGCCCAAAGAAGACAGCCGAGAAAGTTTTGCAGTGTGGTTTCTATTGGCCACGACTCTTCAAAGATGCATTCGAATACTGCAAAACTTGCTCCCGGTGCCAACACTTGGGCCGGATATCGCGGAGAAATGAAATGCCGCTCCAACCTATTTTGGTTGTAGACATTTTTGATGTTTGGGGTATAGACTTCATGGGACCATTTCCTAACTCTTTTGGAAATGTGTATATTCTTTTGGCTGTTGACTATGTTTCAAAATGGGTCGAGGCTGTGCCTAGTCGAACAAATGACAACAAGGTCGTCGTTCGATTTCTTAAAGATCACATCTTTTCTCGATTTGGGCACCCTCGCGCAATAATAAGTGATAATGGTTCTCACTTTTGCAATAGGACTTTTGAGTCCCTAATGCGCAAATACTCTATCACCCACAAGCTGTCAACGCCATACCATCCCCAAACATGTGGGTAAGCCGAGATCTCGAATCGACAAATTAAGGAAATCTTGGAGAAAATGGTTTCTAAAAACCGTAAAGATTGGTCGCTAAAATTGATCGATGCACTATGGGCTTTCCGTACTGCATACAAGACCGATCTCGGCATGTCTCCATACCGGCTTGTTTACGGGAAGGCTTGCCACCTTCCAGTAGAAATTGAGCACAAGGCATTTTGGGCCATTAAAGAGCTGAATTTATCTCTAGGAGATGCGGGCAGCAATCGAAAGCTGCAATTGAATGAATTGGAGGAGCTGCGGGATGAGGCATATGATAATGCCGTGATTGCTAAGAATCGAGTTAAGGTATTTCATGATAAAAACCTTTTGCGAAAGACATTTAAACCGGGTCAACAGGTTTTATTATATGATACTCGGTTACACTTTCATCCCGGAAAGCTCCGCTCTAGATGGAGAGGACCTTTTGTAGTCCGCACCGTTTATCCGCACGGTGCGGTTGATCTTGAGAATCCAGAAGACGGTACTTTATTCAAAGTAAATGGACATCGTTTGAAACCGTTCTTCTCAGCGGACCCTTCGGAGGAGCTCCTGTTCTTGCAGGAGCCGATTTACACCGATTGATTTTCCTCCACCTTCACCCTCGAATTTCCTTTTTTTTTCCAAAACTTTATTTCAAATAAGTTTGGGGGTGTGTATACTATGTAAATATAATAATAAGCAGGAACTCGCCGATATTATCAACCCATTTGGTGCAGCATGACAGTGAGGACACTGTCCATTATAAGTTTAGGGGTATGTTCGGTAAGTTTCCCTTTTGCATTCATATGTATATTTCTGCATTGCATATTTATATGAAAATCATAAAAATTTGAAAATTTTGAAAAAATACAAAAAATTAGAAAACAGAAAAACCCATAAAAATTGAAAAATTACCAAAATTATAAAAATTAATGTATTCAATTCTGGTTAATTGACTTGAGTTTGATAAATAGGTTAACTGGCTAGGAAAAACTTAATCTTAGACTTAGCAAATTAAAAACCCTAAAAATAACCTTCCTTAGAGTTTAACTGTGGAAAGCATATGTCTTTGTAAGTTATTTAGAAATAGGCAAATTTTGGGTTCAGTTCTTGGGCTAAGTCGAAATGAAGGAAAAGTATTAAAACTTTTATTAGAGTATAAGTTTGAAAAATAGTTCCTAGCTTAAGTCTAGATTCTGAAAATGTATACCCTACAAATTGCACAAACACGCACCTTGAAACTTGGATTAGTAGAAGAGACCTTGAAATACTCTTGTCTAACGTCCTTAGCACGATGAAAAAGAAAAAAAAAGAGTGGATAAAGAAAAAAATGGACACTGGTTTTTGTGATTACTTAAGGCTAAAAAAAAAATAGAAAAATATTTAGCAAAGGTGCTACTGCTAAAAGCCTTGGGTGTTGCAAAACTAGGAAGTACGCCTTAAAGTGCTAAATCATCTGGTAATCGGTTGTTGGTACCTCAAGAAGTATTAACAGTCGCATGAAGGATGTGAAAGCGAAGTCTCACAAGTGCTTTGGACAATGGGCGGGAGTACGATTGCTTGATTTGAATTTCCAAGTGTAGGGGTGATATTTACACACACGTGGGGATATGTGATTAGAGTTTAGATAAGAGAAAGGAATGAAGAATAGAACTTGTGTCTTTAATAGAGTTGATAGAAATTCCTAAGTGGAGATGGAACTCTAGAAGGAAAACTTAAGAAATGCCGAAAGCTAGGTAATTCTACAGGATATATGTAATCTTAAGTTAAATAATGAGGAAGTGTGAAGAATACGGGTGGATAATTTGCGGGTCGACGATAATAGATTTCCTTGTTAGAAAACCTAAATGGAGAACAAAAGTCGAGAAACCAAATTGATAGGATTTTGTGGGTAGTATCCGCTGAAAACCCTCAGGAGACAACACTCCTCCTACTAGGGACACCTAGAGGTTTAACGGCTTGTTGCACGAGCTCAGTGCAATCGCGTTTCCCTGCGAAAGTGCGGCTAGGTTAGATTTTTATTTAAATAATAAGTTTGCTCGAGGGCGAGCAAAAGATAAGTTTGGGGGTATTTGTTCATAACATAATATTGCATTTTGTATTCCCCATTCTTATGCATTTTACAATAAAAACAGGTGCTTTTGACCCATGTCTGCTACATGTTACAGGTTACAGGTTCTGGGAGCAAGAACAGTGAAAAACACAAAAGACGACACAAAAGAAGGACTTTTGACCAACAATTAGGAAGATCTTAGTAAAGCCCGGCAGAAGAACGGTTCACCATCAACAAGGCGACGCAAGATCCAAATTTGCAAGAAAAACGGTTAAAAGATCCAATGCAAAGAGTTCACTGAAAATCTGGAGTTACTGCAGAAGCCCAGGTGGAAAAAGAAATGAAGAAATAAGAAGCCCAGAAGAACCAGACAAAGCCCCAGAAAAATCACATGATGATCCCATCATTGGGCCGCGGATCCGCAGCTCAAAGCCAACACATGCGGCGGATCCGCGGCTGTTTGAAGCCCGTGCGCGCAGAACTTTTTACCATAACTCCTTGGCGGCTGTGGAAAGATTTTCTAGGGGTATATTTGTAACTTTAGACATGCGGTGCAATCTGTAGCCCTAGGGTTTCTATGTCCTATAAATAGAACCCAAGACCTTGTATTTTCTCATGCCTCTTTCTCATGAATAAAATTCTATTTTCTTGAAGTTAGAGTGCATCAACAGTAAGTAGGTTATTTTCCTTGCAATAATTTTAGTTTTTCATATCTGTTCTTATTTTCTCGCCTTAGTTTAGTTTTTATTAACTTGCAATCGATGTTTTCTTTCTTTAATAAATTCTTGCTTTCTTTCATCCCCTCAATGAGCGAGTAGTTTCCTCGCTTGTTAGGGTTAGGAATAGGGAAGGATTTGAGAGATGAAGATCTCTCATCTCTTTTCATTGCTAAACTTTTATGAACATTAGAACTCCATGCATACCTTTTGATTCCGCTCCCTACGGCACTTTTACCCTCAAGGTAACGGTGAACTCCGTAGTCTAAAGGCCCGGATCTTAAGGTTTTCCATGGAGGTTAGGGTGAAGATTAAGAAAGGAAGGATAAGGATCTAGAGGAAGAATCAATCTTCCCAATCATCTTAATCCCCTTTGTTAATATTTACCATAACTCTAATATGATTGATTTAATTGATGGCAATGGAAAGAGATGTAAATCTTTATTTACCAAAATTTCCCTAAACCTAATCCTAGCAAGTTTCTAATTCTACCTTCATACAACTTCGATTTTTAGATTTAATTATACTTCCAAACACCATTTGGAATTAACTCGTAAGAACTTAAAGAAGATTTACACATCCCTGTGGACCGACCCGTATTCACCGGCTAGCTTCATGCGACGCCGTTCTTGATTGCGGTAATTATTTTTTATCGACAAAACCTATCTTAATCAGGGGACGCTCTTCCCTGCAGGTGCAAGCCCCTGCAGTTAATTACGCTACCGCATCGCGGTAACAACTTTCTCCTTCTCCAGAATTTCACTTCGTGTCGTGTGTGTTTGTTTTATTTGTGGTTGCCCGTGGATTGTATATGGAGACTGAGTAATGCCGTTGCCCGTAGGACGTGGATTAGTCCAAATCCGTATTTACTTAGATTTGGGTTTGGTGTTTTTAGTTTAAGGATACATTAGTCGCGTTGCGGCTAAGATTAACTTAAACGTCCGTCAAGGATACGTTAGTCCTGTTTTGGACTAAGATCAACTTGACGTAGTGATCCATTTAATATATGGCCGTCGGGACTCATCACCTCTCTGACGACGTTGAAGGATTACAACGATGGATGTCAGAGGAGTTCATAGATGTACCCTTGAACCAAAATTGATTTAGAGTTTTATCATTCATTTAAATGTCTAAGGATACGTTAGCCATATTTGGGGCTAAGATCGACTCAAACGTTTGTTAAGGATACGTTAGTCCAGTTTGAGACTAAGATCAACTTAACGGGACCGTTTAGATCCGACAAAAGAGCATTTGGGCTCTATTGTGCCAGTTTAGGGACGTGGTGGTCTATTGCCAGTTTAAGAACGTGGTGGTCCATCGCCAGTTTAGGGGCGTTTCGGCCCGATATTAGTTTAGGGACGTTTCGGTCCGATGTTAGTTTAGGGACGTTTCAGTCCGATGTTAGTTTAGGGACGTTTCGGTCCGATATTAGTTTAAGGACGTTTCGGTCCACTTTTAGTTTAAGGACGTTTCGGTCCGATATTAGTTTAAGGACGTTTCGGTCCGATATTAGTTTAAGAACGTTTCGATCCGATATTAGTTTAAGGACGTTTCGGTCCGATATTAGTTTAGGGACGTTTCGGTCCGATATTAGTTTAGGGACGTTTCGGTCCATTATTCGTGTGTGGTCGTTGGGACCCGTCACCTCTCTGACGACGTTGAATGATTACAACGACGTGTGTCAGAGGAGTTCGGAGATGTACCCTCGAACCAGTAGTAAATTGATTTAAGAGAGCAATCTTGCTCAGTCAATTTAATTTGAGGACTTACGACCAAAATTGGGCTAAGTCCAGTTGAAAAATATTCAACGCCTTTTATTTGTTTTTGGTCTGTTAGACCTGTGCTAGGGCTTGGCCCATTTTTAAATAATGCATCAATTTATTTTTTGTTTGGGCTCTGCTCATGATTGATGCAGAGCATCAATTTATTCTGGGCTCTGCAAGGCATCTGCTTTGTTTGGGCTCTGCCCCTTTTAAAATGCATAGCATTTATATTATTTTGTTTGGGCTCTGCCCATTTATAAATGATGCAGAGCATCAATTTAATTAGGCCTGCTTGGTCTTTTGACTTGGGCCTGGCCCTTTGAGAAATGCATTGCATTTATCAGGCGGTTTGCGCCAATTACTGAGCACAAGCGCTTATGGTTAGGACACGTGTCATGCTCTAGTAAGCGCAAGCGCAACAGTGCAGTGCGCTGCGCTAGTGCGCTGCGCTGTTGCGCTGCTGACACGTGGCGCGCTCTGGTGAGCGCAAGAGCAATAGCGCAGTGCGCTGCACAAGTGCGCGGCACTGTTGCGCTACTGACACGTGGCGCGCTCTGGTGAGCGCAAGCGCAATAGCGCAGTGCGCTGTGCTGTTGCGCTGCTGACACGTGGCGCGCTCTGGTGAGCGCAAGCGCAATAGCGCGGTGCGCTGCACAAGTGCGCGGCGCTGTTGCGCTGCTGACACGTGGCGCGCTCTGGTGAGCGCAAGCGCAATAGCGCAGTGCGCTGCACAAGTGCGCTGTGCTGTTGCGCTGCCGACACGTGGCGCGCTCTGGTGAGTTGCGCCAATTCCAGAGAGCAAAGCTCTAGCGCAGTTTGTAAGTGCAGAGCACTAAGAATCTTTTAGATTCAGGAACAGAAGTGCAAAGCACTATTTAATTTCTTGATTTGATCAAAGAAAAATAATTTTTCTTTTTTGTTTCAAGAACCAGAGGTTCATAAAAAAGTGCAAAGCACTATTATTACTTATATATATATATATATATATATATATATATATATATATATATATATATTTCTTATTTAGAATTATTGATCTTGTTCTTAGATCAATAATCTGTCCATAAGAGAATTTTCTCTTTTTTCCTAAAGGTTTTTACCTTCTGTTTTTCTTGAGGAGTTTTCAAGAGCTTTCTTCTTTCTCTCTCTTTTTTTTAGAAGGATGTTGATGCCTTTGAATTGAGGTCTAGGGTCCTTTTTATAGTGCCCATAAATTAGTTAAATTTGTTAAAGAGATCTTTCTCTGAGTGATTTGGGGAATTTTCCCCACCGTTGGATCTTTGATCCAAGGGTTTTTGCTTTGCAGAAGAAAATCTTCTTGTTTTAACAAGAACAGAAAAGATTTTAATTCTGTTTAGCGCAGATGCCCCAGCGCGTGACACGTGTCGCGCAGCGCACAGCACAGCGCAACTGCGCTAGCACATCTGCGCTAACACGAGTCGCGCAGCGCGCAGCGCAGCCCAACTGCCCTAGCGTTTCTGCGCTGACACGTGTCGAGCAGCGCTCAGCGCTGCGCAGCTGCGCTAGCGCATCTGCGCTGACACGTGTCGCGCAGCGCACAGCGCTAGCGCATCTGCGCTGACACGTGTCGCGCAGCGCACAAGTGCATGCGCAACTGAAGCGTTGCTTCCTTTAAACAGAGTTTTGCTCTGATTGGGCGCACCTTCTTGGGCGTTGCGTTGACGTGTTAGCGCCTGACGCGTTGCGCCCGAGACTTGAAGCGTTGCTTCAAAATTTGAATTTTGAATTCAAACAGAGCTTTGCTCTGATTGAGCGAAACAGTGACGGCAGTTCACAAGTTGGACGCTCGCCCCGCAATATCAAATGTACAAATAAATCCAAACTGCACTACCATTGCACACTGCTATCCATCATGACAAATCCGCAACATCACAGCACAACACAGAACATCAACGCGAATGTCACGTTCGCAAACCCGTCTTAAAAGAACTATAGCAATCAGACGCGGTTTACCGATCAAATGACATTCCCGGTCGGAGATATAATGTAAGCACTGTAAACTAACATGTTTAAATTTCGATCGACTAAATATCAGAAAGTGGGCCCCACAAACAACTGGTGAACAGTAACAAAATCTGGGCCCAAAAGATATGTACCAAAAAACCCTAAATTCCAACAGAGAAGACACCGACCAAATTTGGTGCACTGATCCCACAGAATGGCCGCGGATGCGCGGCCAAACCATGGGTTTGGCCGCGATTCCACGGCGGTTTGGTGGAATCACGTGACCAAATTTGGTCGGTGTGCTTCTGAGACCCTGCACAACTTTCTGTGATATGTGGAATAATTTTAGGACATCATTTAAAATCGACAGAAACTGTGAACTTGGATTTTGCAGTTTTTGATTTCCGGTTCGATCGATATTTTAAACGCTTTAGCACAAGTTAGTATAGCAAAATGGTGAGGCTCTGATACCACTGTAAGTCTACAGTAGCGCCCCGGCCGTCTACAGACGCCAAATGCGGAACAAAAACTTTTTATCTGGCGCTATCGTATACTTTAACCCGGATCTGCCATTATTGCTAAACTAACAAACTGTAAAGAGTGTAGAAAGGTTATACCGAACGATCCGAGTCCTTCGTTCTTTAACCATCATCCCACGCTCCGTTGCGGCTGCTCCGATCTCGTCGATCTCCGATCTGCTCGTCCAGGTGGCACCACGTCACTGATTCTTTAAACGGGCTCCCGCCTCTGACTTGAGGCAACTCGGTCGTCAAGTTTGCTAAAAGAGACGACCAAGATTGATGTAGAGAATGAGTAGATGATTTTGTCTCACTTCGTCCAAATCCGTGGACGATCGGTTAATGAAGTTGCCGTGGGAATCGGGTGATGGAATGAAATGAGCTGTGAAATTCCATACACCCCAAAATCTATCATATCTTTTTCAACCATCTTTTTCAAGTGAGAGTGAGAGAGAGGAGGGGGAAGGGGCCGGCCATATATAGGGAGGAGGGTGAGTGTAGGAGCAAAGGGGGTGAGCATAAGGATAAATATCAACAACAAATATCCTTAAGCAAAACAAAACTCATTAATGAAATGAATGACTCACTAAACCTAGTCATCAATTCATTAATGCAACCAATGAAAACACAACACCATTTAACCTAGTCATCACCTTCTAGAACCATCTAGAAGCATGACTCACCCTCATCCAAGAAAAGATAAATCCGCCTTTAACCGAATGTTAAAAGACGGCTGATAGAAAACTGGAAACTGGCAACTTCCAAAAGTGATCCTGAAACGACTTTCAGCACAACCCCGAAACTGTATAAATATACCCGCATTTGTATTACGACCGAATACAAATGCAACTGAGACAAAGATATTATATCTACTCAATATAATACTCGGATCCGGCTTAAACCAAAGCCGACCAGTATCATCTGCCCGAAAAATAACACGTACGTAAACGCACGTGCATTTTCCGAACCCTGCCATAAAATCATACGGCCTCTACAACGTTTCGCCCGAACTTGGGAAACTGTCTGTGGGGGACTCTAATGACTCGTCAGTACCCTGGCAGTGGGTTTAACCAAAAATCGTCAGCGGCATTAGCTATGCGTAACGGCTGCCCATGGACTGACCTCAAGGGAGGCTGATGAGCGAACTCATCCAGAAACCCTACTGAGCCCAACAGTGACAATGTATATACAGTCCGGTCCATTCGTCTATGAGTATCGCATATCTGCCTAGGGGGCTAGTAACGTCAGACCCCCAATAGCAGTATAAGTCGTGTCAGAGTGTAGCCCAATAACACCCTGAGATATTATTGGAGTACCTACCAGCAAATCTCCTGCCATGGCCATGGACTTTGTGTAATGGCTCTCCTAGACACAGCACGACCTCGCCCCCAATACCGGGAGAGACGAATCCCCTGCCGATCCGCTCACGTGCCTCCATATGGCTCGGGACTGTACCCAAAAACTACCTGTTTGCACGACTCCTTTGAGCCGTGGTAGGGTAGAAATCAAAGCACAGTGGGAACTCACACGAGACAAATGACGACCTCAGGTCGATGAACTAACCTGTACACATGTCACCAGGGAACTGCTATCTGACGATATGTATAATACCAATTAGCAGGTTCCCGGCGAGTCCTGTCCGGTGTACTCATAACCCAATGAGCACATGTATACATCTTAGGTGATCCAACTGACACAAGTGGCTTGTGAGACCGGCCACCACCCCTCGTCGTGGTCTCGACTGTATACACTAGTCTACTCCGGAGTATCGATGCCCTGTCTCGAAACTCCCACGACTAGGGACCACAATTAAGGATATGCGTATAAACCACCCAACTCTCACGTATATGATCGCCATCATACTGTTGGTGGTAAAGCAAGATCCTAAGGGCTCTATCAAAGTGTAACATGTAATCAGTTATCTGAACATATACACGACTGATAAAGGAAAACCAGATAGTATACTATCATCTCGAGTAAGACTGTCCTACCGGTATAGGTCCTCCGCAATCATTGCAATCACGTACCTGCGATCCAATAATTGACTATGAGGGCACTATCTCCAACAGCATCACCCAGGTCCTTCATGGAGAACCGTTGTGACAAGAATAGCTTGACCGATTGTAGCATAGGAATGTCATTTCCTATCAAAAGAATGTCGTTCACGTACAAAACTAGGAACACGACAGTTCGTCCTACAATCTTCTTATAGACACAAGGTTCATCTTCGTTCTTGATGAAATCAAATTCCTTGATTGCCTCATCAAAACAGATGTTCCATCTCCGCGATGCCTTCTTTAATCCATAAATGGATTTAAGCAACTTGCACACCTTCCCGCCGCTCCCACTGTCTACACCAAGTTTCCTTTTGTAGATCCATTTGCATCCAATGGGTTTTACCCCAGGTGGAGCAATATCCAAGGTCCACACTTTATTGGCGTACATGGACTCCATTTCGGATTTCATTGCATCCAGCCATTTATCAGAGTCCCTACTGATAATGGCCTGCCTGAAACTGGTAGGGTCATCTTCTTCCAAGATGCAATCCTCTCGATCCCCGTCTAAGAGAAAACCGTAGTATCTCTCGGGCGGATGAGAAATCCTACCAGATCTGCGGAGTGGCTGAGGTTCGTCTGGGGTTATTGAATTCTGAGGTTCTGTCAAATCTTCAATTTCATTTTATGGTCGCTGAATTTCTTCCAGTTCTACTGAACTCCCACTTTTTTGTTTTGCAAGAAATTGCCACTCTAAAAAGGTGGCGTGACGAGATACAAACACCTTCTGTTCCTCGGTGTGGTAGAACAGATATCCTGTGGAGTTTTTAGGATATCCCATAAATTTACATAGAACTGAACGTGCCTGAAGTTTGTCCGGATTTTGTACATTTACATAGGCCGGAAAACCCCATATCTTAATACGTTTAAGATACGTCTTTTTACCATTCCATATCTCGAATGGTGTCTTAGGCACAGATTTAGATGAAACATCGTTCAACAGATATGCCGCTGTCAATAGCGCATGTCCCCAAAATGAAAGAGGCAACTCGGCATTACTCATCATGGAGAGAACCATATCCAGTAGGGTACGATTCCTCCGCTCCGATACACCGTTGTGCTGTGGTGTATAAGGGGAGTAAGCTGAGAGAGAATACCATTCTCTTTTAAGTAATCTAGGAATTCCGTGCTTAAGTACTCCCATCCTCTATCAGGCCGGAGGATCTTGATACTTTTTCCAGTCTGGTTCTCTACTTTGTTTCTGAATTTCTTGAATTTCTCAAAAGCTTCAGATTTGTGTTTCATAAGATATACATATCCGAATCTAGAGAGATCGTCAGTGAATGTGATGAAGTACGAGAACCCACCCCTTGCATGTATAGACATCGGCCCACATACATCACTGTGTATGAGTCCCATGAGCTCTGTTTCTCTTTCTCCATGTCCGGTGAACGGAGATTTGGTCATCTTCCCTTTGAGACAAGACTGACAAGTTTTATAAGATGAAAACTCGAACGCATTCAAGAGTCCATCTTTATGCAACTTACTTAGTCTTTTCTCTCCGATATGACCAAGTCTACAATGCCACAAGTAGGATTCATTCGTATTTGAATTCTTTCTCTTGCGTGTGTTTTGTACATTGAGAACTGTATTCTGATTTAGAACGTAGATACCAATACACAGTGTACCTTCTGCAACCAGTACCTTATGAAAGTAAATGTTCATGATATTTCTATCAAGAACAAAGTTATATCCATCTTTATCGAGTAAAGAAATTGATATGATGTTGCAAACTATGGAAGGTACATAGTAGCAATTATTCAAAATCATAGTATTGCCATTTGGCAACACTAGGTGATATTCACCGACGGCTGCAGCATTAACTTGTGCTCCGTTCGCTACTCTGAGCGACATATCACCAGGTGCAACTTTCCTACTTTTTCTCAGTCCCTACAATAAATTACAGATATGAGATCCTGATCCGGTATCAAGTACCTAGGAGGTAGGGCTGTCCGTAAAGCAGTTCTCAATTACAAGAACACCTGAAGCAGATGCAAAACCATGCTTCTTCTTCAACTGGGTATCCTTGGAATCCATACAATCCTCTTTCCTTTGCTCAAACTTATGAATGTTGTCACAAGTTAGAGTCGAACCAACGTTCCCCAGCCCCGAATAAGAATTCGGATCGGTCAAGCGATACATTTTATTATCTTGATTAGGGCGTGAAATGGTTGCTACCTGGAGAGAGAGAAAAGAAACACTCAGCGTGCACTCTTGCAAGATTAGATTGGTTTATTAGTTTATCTAACTAGGATGGCTCCCACTGTTTCCTCAAATTCTTCTTAAAACCTTTTAAAAGAAGAACTAGTCGGGATTAATTGCACGTCACAATACTTGCTTAACCTTTCAGCCTGGCTAGTGTTGGTACTTCGAGGGAGGTTTTTCAACGCTTTCGCGAATTTTCTTAATTAAGTAACCTCTTTTCCCTGGAGGCGTAGCCCCGCTAACACCGTTCTAGACACCTACTTGGTTTATAGCATTGATTGTTAAGTGAAATAATCTTCCGAGAGTAATCCAACTCATCAGTGGGATCGGGATCCAACTATCATTGTGTGATGACCTAGATAGAATCCACTCTAGTCACCACACTCCAGAAGGTATGCTAAATCTGCAAGTTTCAGTTTCTTTAGAAACTCACGATGTGGTTTTTTCCCCTAGAACCCAAGTGACCTTGACTGAGCCAACATATCAAAGGATCCTAGTTAAGTTCAACCCGTCATTATCTTGATTGCATTAGACCCATCCGTATGAGTCCTTGACTGAGCCAAAATGACCGCACGATTGTCCCAACCAATCACATTGTATCCTACGGAAAAATATTACATAGCTACCGTACACTACGTCTCCGCTGAGCACGAAATACATAGCACGAATACTAAGCAATACTAATCCGAAACGACGGAGGGCTACGGCTGGGTTTTGGCGAAAACCCGTTAACGTAATGAACTTGATATCATTGAAATAACGTGATACTCCTTTTTTTTTAAATATAGTAGAGAAAACTTTTGCTAAAGAGGTCACTCCCTGTGAAGGGATCTCGGCTCTTTCCTCGTCAAATGAGGTGCAGGATATTCTAAGCTGAATACCTCGATGCAAAGCAAGAATAATCGACTATAGTGAAGTTATTATCCTGACGCAAACTTTTGTCCAAGGGGTCACTCCCGATGAAGGGAACTCGGCCCTTGCCTCATCGAATGAGGTGCTAGGCATTCATAACCGAATACCTCTATGCAAAACAAAAGTGAACGTCCTTGCAATAACAACTTTTTGAAAATTGTTCCAACAACGTCTTTTAGGTTTGTTTTCTTGCATTAAATTAATGCGTCCCATCAATTAATCCCACCATTGCAGAAAACAACGAAAATATGACGTACGCTTATGCCATCCGCATTCGCCATGGGGCCCTTCATTACCCGTTAGGTTATTTAATTATTTAACTAACGACAGAGTGAGGGCTGGACTAGCGCGGATGCAAAACATAAGCAACGCCTAAATAGATATCATATAGATATATATACACATTCGTCAGATGCAATGATAGCCATTCCAGATCATAGATGAACACATTGGATATACTAGGAATCCGCGTTTCGTTCGAGCCTGCAACGCAAGACAGATTACACGGTCGCGATGAATAGCCAAAACCCCACCCTAGACCCCTACGGGTGCAGCAAACTACCCGCCAAATACCCGAAGCGAAGAAACCTCCCTCAATACCGTGAGTAGGCCATTCGGCACTTCGAGGTACCCGGTAGTTTGTGTACCCCTCCTTGGGTCTATCCTAGGAGCAAGAACAGTAAAAGAAATTATACAATGGCGGCTACAACCTCATCCCGGATGTGCGGCCATATAAATAATATTATATCAATTACAAATTACATGAATTGAAAGATAAAGAAAACTCTCATCTCACAACCCCCCCAGCTATTCATCCGCGATAATCCAACGAATTCATATACACAAACCATCAACATTACAGATCACAGATATGCACAACCCCCACTAATTGACATATAGCGATTAGCCGACATTCAGTGCATATATCACATCACAGATATAACCCGTTAGCTAAAGTCTATAGAAGTTCGATCAAAATACAGATTTTTAACCACCCCAAAAACAAATTTTGCTTTCTGGAAAATCTGGGCAGAAAAAACATATTCAAAAAATCCCAAAACACCCCAAACAACACACTGCAGGAAAACCGATCCACAACCGAGTCAACTCGGCCGCGGATCCGCGGCAAGAAGCTGTTCTTGCCGCGGTTCCGCGGTGAGTTGGTCGGTTCGCTGGATCGTTTTCTTGGGTGTTTACTAAAAACCCTGCGCCAAATTTTGAGACGTGTTAAATAATTTTTAGAGCAGAATAAAAATCGACAGAAAGTTTAACCCTCGGCCGTGTTTTGTGATTTTCTTTTCCGATAGAACTTCTAGTTACTTTGCTAACATGTTAGATAGTGTTTAGCCTGGCTCTGATACCACTGTTAGGTCCAAGTTACCCACCTCGGTCATTTCGGGGAGGCGGAATAGGTAAAACGAAAATTTTTCCTAACTAGGTAACATGGACCGTACAAGAAGGATCGTTGCTAAACAAGAACAAACAAATATTCTACAAGTTCTAACTACTATGTAGAATGGTTATACCTTGGTCTTGAACTCCTTCTCTTCTTGTTGTTGTTCTTCCTCTTGCTTGCTCCTTGTAGTTGCTTGAACGGATCCTCCTTGTCGTCTCCTCTTTGCCATAGATGGATCCACCCGAGGGTCTCGAAATTTAGCTCCAATCTCAACCTAGAGATGACTAAGGTGTTTGGTTTGCTAAACCTAATACCTTAGATTGAATAGAGAAGAGTGATGGTGGTTTTGTCTTAAAGGTTCATGATTTCCAACTCATGAAACACTTGAACCTTGAGAGAGGAAGGGGAGAGCTATTTTCATGAGAGAGAAAGAAGATGATAGAATAAGCTCTCATAATGCAACCATCCTCACAAAAGTGAGAATAATGATAATAATAATAATTAAGTATGGTGATGGTTAGTTTCAAAGACCATTATCATTTCATGCAATTATTTAATTTTGTAAACAACAAGCAAGCAAAAGTCATACCCATGAAATGATAGCCATGAAATGATGATGGTCAACAAGTCCAAAATGGTCAACCGGTCAACAAAGTCAACAAGTCAACAAAAATCAAACTTTCAACTCAACCATGGCACAATAATACTTAATTAATATTATTAGTCATATATCATATTCTCAATAGGGTTTAGAGAAAAGTCAACGGTCAACAAGTCAACCAAAGCCAAATGGTCAACAACCCTAATGAGAATTTTCTTCCTCTGCCTCTGTCAACTGTGCATACACACCCGCATCCGCTCTCCAAGGAACACGAACACACTGAGACAAAACCAGTCCCAAAACAATTACTAGGATCTGGCTTAAACGATGCCCACTAGTAACTACTGTCCGGACACCAAACGTGTATAAGTGCGCGGATGTGAACGAACCCGTCGCAAAACCATGCAACCTCTACTCTGTTTTGCCCAAAGGCGAGTAACCCTCTGTGTGGGACTCTAAAGGCTGGACACTACGCTGGCAGTGGGTTTAACTACGGGCCACAAGCGGTACTAGCTGTACGTAGCGGTCCTCAGGTAGATGCCGATAAGAAGACTGATGAGGTGAACCCATCGAACTCCTATTGAGCCTGAATGTGACAATCTCCGTATAGTCCAGTCTGTTCGTCTGAGAGTATCGCATGGCGGGCCTAGGGGGCGGTAAACATCAGTCCCCTAGTAGCGGTACAAGTCGTGTTGGAGTGTAACCCAAAACACCCTGAGAAACTACTGGTAACACTACCAGCAAATCTCGCTTGCCCTGGCCAGGGACGACTATGTGTAATGGCTCTCCTAGACACAGCGCGATATCAACTCCCAATACCGGGAGAGACGAATCCTGTCTAACCATCACTGTCTCCAAGTGCTTTGGGACTGCACCCAACTACTACCTGTTTGCACGACTCGGTAGAGCCGTGGTAGGGTAGTAATCTAAGAACAGTGGGAACACATTCGAGGCGAAGTGACAGTGTCAAGTCAGCGGACTAAGCTGTACTCATGTCACCTGGGGACTGTTAACTGACGATAGGTATAATACTAACCAACAGTTCCCGACGAGTCCTATCCAGTGTACTCGTAACCTAACGAGCACCTGCATACTATCTCCAGCACGACGTACTAATTGCTGTTGGACATACCATCTCCCCTGCTGGGAAGAGAAGCGTATGCACTAGTCTACTCTGGAGTATCGATGCCCTGTCTCGATAATCCTACGACCAGGGACCAAAATAAAGTTGTGCTTATAGACTATCCAGCCCCCACTAGTGTGATCGCCATCACAACGCCGATAGTCAAGCAAAGATCCTAAGGGCTCCATCAATATGTATTAGCGATATGTTTAAAGAAACATATACACATATTAAGATAGAAACAAACCAAGTAGCATACTACTATATCGAGCAAGACTGTCGTAAAACCGTATATATATCCCAAGCCTTCAAAATGTATTATACAAACTAATACTATACAATAATGGCCTCTAGGGCATACATATCTAACACATTTTATATTTTATTCATTTTTTTATTTCCTTCATACTTTTGGCTTTTAGACAAGAGCATTTCAAGGTATCCTCTACTATCCTGAGCTTCAAGACGTGTGTAAGTGCATATAGTAAGGTATCAACGTTCAAAATGTTTGGCTTTCAGAATGGGAACTATTTTTCAGGCTTATTTTTATCCTCAGATTATTGACTTCCTTCATCTTACTAACTCTTGGGACAACGGCTCATAACTACTTATTACTAGTTCGTTTAAGAAAACTTCTAATTTTCTTGGTTTTCTTAAATTTTTCTAATCTTTTGGATGTAATTTTTCACTATCTAATCTTTTATTATCTTATTTATGTACAAATTTTTTTTTATTTTTTTGAAATTTTTTAAATTTTTATAGGTTTTAAATGTTTTGTGCTTATGCAAAGTGATATGCAAATGATGCGAAAATAAGCACAAACCTCCCCCAAACTTGTTTTCAACAGTGTCCTCACTGTTGCCATCTGCTAAATCTTGAAAACCTGTAAGCCTGGGAGGAAATTTATTAATGGGGGCAAAATATTTAAGTGAAAATCCTCCACCAAACTTATTCTCTGGCTCATCAAACTTATTCTCTGGCTCATCATTTTGTGTAAAAAAATTTCATTTCAAGAGCCAGAAAATATACCCCCCTAAACTTGAGTTAAACCATGTTAAGCTTTGAAAATCACAAGAGGGGGTCAACATCATTGGTCGATGCCAAGCTTTGCAAAGACCGAAAGTCAACACCAACCATTCGAAAATTTTATCAATGTAGTGCACAGGTTGGTGGAAGAAGAAGTAAGGAAAGGGTAAGTGGTGGAATAGAATGTGTTTGCGTCTCGTTTTGGAGAGACGACTCAGTGATTGTGATGGACTACTCGCATTCTTTTTATAGTCCAGAAGAAGGGGTGGAGGTTCAATTTCATTGTTTGAGAGATGATTCATCTCAACACCCGTGCTTTTCAAAAATGCGTGTTCATCAGCGAAGATCTCCTCAAAAGTCTCATCAATACCCCGAAGAATAATGTTATCACAAAGCGCGGGGTGATCTTCAGACTCCAAAAACGGTTCATAATCAGTGTTAGTTGTTGACCCGGACATCTCGGTGGAAGAGTCCGTAGGTGTATAATACATAGTTGTGTCAAACAACAACATATGAAAAGATTCTAGATCGGTATCATGAGGATCATCAAATTCGCTGCTATCGACATCCATTAATTCGACAGAACAGACCTGAGCAGTAGGTTCGGAGGGTACACTTCCCAACTTGTAAATATTCAGCTCAATTGACCTATTCCCGAAAGATAGGGTCATAGAACCATTATGACAGTTGATGATAGCGTTGGAAGTGACCAAAAAGGGGCGACCTAAAATCACCGGAATTTGATTCTGTGGGTTCGCTACAGGCTGTGTATCAATTACAATAAAGTCCACAGGGAATACAGATTCCCCGATTTTTATTAACACATCCTCCAGTTCACCCCTAGGTTTGGTGCTTGATCGGTTAGCCATCTGGAGAGTGCAATGGGCTGGTTTCAACTCTCCGATCCCTAACTGCTCATAGACTGAGAAAGGAAGCAGGTTAACACTTTCGCCAAGGTCAAGTAGAGCACGGTTGATGTGTTTCTCCCCAATAGAAATGGAAATAGTAGGATATCCAGGATCCTTACGTTTCCTTGGTAATTGTTGGGGGAAAGCCGTGTCTACAGTCTTTGCTATGAATATCTTCTTGGGCACTTGAGTCTTCCTCTTTCTAGTGTATAAGTTCTTAAGGAATTTCGCATAGGATGGAACTTGTTGGATAGCATCTAAGAGAGGGATGTTGATGTTAACTTGCTTAAACATGTCCACAAGCTTCTCCATTTGGGCATTGGGTTTGTTGGGCCTCAACCTATTTGGAAATGGAGCTCTATTAATAAGTGTTGGGTCCAACATTTATGGAGAAGGTTGTGGGGATGGGAAGGATGAAGTGGGTGGAAGGGTCGAGCCTTTGGGAAAACGGAGAATAGGCTCGGAAGTAAATGGTGGCGTAGAAGAACTGGGGTCAGAATTAGAAGTAGAAGTGGAAGGAAAGGTCTCAGCCGGGGTATCATTGATAGTTTTTTCAGTGTCATCAATCTCTTCCCCAACGTGATTGTCAAGCACTCTTCCAAATCTCAACGTGGTGTTTGAATCCATATGATGTGAATAGCCAGGATTGGGCAAAGGTTGAGCTGGAAGTTTCCCTTTCTCTCTTGCACTCATTTCAGCTTTTAATCGTGCTATTTCTTCTTCCATCGATTTAATAGTCTCGCTTTGGGACGCAGAGTTTTTCTCGATTTTATGGACGGAAGTATTTATTGTCAAAAGCAAGTTCATGAATGAAGAGGATTCATCAGTACCGGTCAACTGCAAAGAATTAGACGGTGCAGGTGTGTTGACCGGATTTTGGAAGTTTTGTGCTTGGAAGGGGTGCTGACTTAATTGAAATGGTTGTTGTTGTGGTGGAAGAGCCCTTTGGAAATTGTTTTGGTTTGGAACCGTGTTTTGAGTTTGTGATTGGTTCCAAGTAAAGT
This sequence comes from Agapanthus africanus, assembly GCA_030015575.1. Lineage (NCBI taxonomy): Eukaryota > Viridiplantae > Streptophyta > Magnoliopsida > Asparagales > Amaryllidaceae > Agapanthus > Agapanthus africanus. The sequence continues at coordinate 370,927,892 of JASDDO010000008.1, forward strand.
TAGGGTGATTCCTCCAACCCTGATTATAAGTGGAAGAAAATGGATCGTTCCTAGGACGTTGTTGGAAAGCAGAATTGATATGCTCATGACCTTGAAACGGAGAATTAAGTGGACATTCTTCCGTCAAATGACAAGGATCAGAACAGCATCCACATACAGTTTTGGAGAGTAACATTTGATTTAGGGCAGCGGCTAAAAATTTATTTTCCATAGTCTCGAGTTTCTTTTGTATAGCTGAAATGTCAGCTCTAACTCCTATGGAAACATCCGATTGGTTATTGCCACCCCTAGACGATTGACTCACACCCTCCCACTGTAAAGATTTTTCAGCGAAATCTTCTAGGAATTTCCAGGCTTCCCCATCATCTTTGGTCATAAAATTGCCTTGACACATGGATTCAAGGGTCTGTTTTGTGTTAGGATTAATGCCCTCATATATGATTCGGCACAGATCCCATCTGGGGATTCCATGATGTGGACATTGAACTAACAGATCCTTAAAGTGTTCAAGACATTTTGAAAATGGTTCATTTGGAAGCTGGGTAAATTGATTGGTTTCGCTACGGACTTGAGCCGTCTTATGATTGGGGTAGAATTTCTTTAGGAATGCTTTGACGAATTCTCCCCAGTTTGAAATGGAATGTGTGGTTGTGTTATACAACCACTTCTCAGCTATATCCCACAAAGTAAATGGGAGAAGACGGAGACGCATAGCATCCACAAAAAGCTGTGAAGTACCCATCATTGCGCATACATTTTCAAATTTGGTGATAAAGACATATGCGTCTTCAGATTCGAGACCGTGATATTTGGGTAGAAGGTTGATGTATTGGGGTTTAATCTCAAAATTGTCCCCGTTGGCTAGTGGAATGGAGAGACAGGTCGAAAGAGGACCTCGCATAGGATAACATCTCTTCTGGAGAGAGATGCGGGGTGGATTCTGCGCACCTACGGTCCGCGGCAGAGTAGTGGTAAAGAAGTTCGATGGAGAATTGTCCATCGAAGTGGGTGTGGTGGTGGGTAAAGAAGAAGTAAATGTAGAAATATCGACTTCGGAGTCGATCGGGGGAACGCGGACTAAACGGGCACTAGAATCCCGTGTCCAGCCTATCTTTCACTAAAGGGTTTAGTACAAGTGGCAGCGTTAAGATAATTTGGGGAAATGTGAAGTGGTGTTTGTTTTGAAAAAGATACGGATTTTTGAAAAAAAAATGCAAATCACAAAAATGCACACACAAAACCCTAAGTCTAATGGTCACCTAGGTCCAGTCTCTAGACCGCTCCTAATTGCCAGAAGACAAGTCGCAAGATCAATCCTCTACTGCCTCTTTGTCCCTCCCGTGGCCAGGTAAGTGCCAGGTAAGTGGGAGGTTCTCCACTACGTAAGTAGTGGGCCAAATTAAGTAACCACTTGCCTTAGACACCACAAAAGAAACGCGGATAAGCAATAGATTACCCACGACCTTCTCCTGTCCTAAGTGAGCGCGACGGTCCTTAGAGTCATGTCTAGATTTTTTTTTAATTAATGAGGGTAATGCGGATGCAGTTTTGTGATTTTCGGGGCTTAGGAAGGGTAATGAATTCCCCACCTAATCTGAATTTGGTATTTGCCCCTTAATTTCTGTATTAAAAATGCAAACAATCAAGATCAAACACGCACAATTTTTATTTTTTTGCGGCGCTGCGAATTTTTGCAAAGAATTCTGCAGAAATTTGGTTAATGGAGCAGATCGAGGAAGAGATAAGAAAGTTAGAGAGGACCTGAGAAATTTTCGTACAGCGATGCTACAGGACTGCCGCGGATCCGCCGCAATAAGGCTATCAAGACCGCGGTTCCGCCGCAGTTCAACGAGATCCCTGCACAAAAAATTTATACAATGCTTCTGTTGCCTCACTGAGCTCACTGGAATATTCAGAAAAAATTTCCACTTGATCCACTGATTCCAGATTTCCTCGCAACAAATCACAACGAATCGTTTAGTGTTTGTGCAAATTTTGATCTAAAAATTTTGATGGAATAAATTTTTCAACTCAAATTTCAAAAACGAACAAATTAGCACACTATCCCCATCAACGGCGCCATTTGATTGAATGATTCTTTGTGATGTGTTTTGAAAATTGTATATAAAGATCACAATCAAAGAAGTTTTGTTAACCGCAATCAATAACGGTGTCAATTGTAGCGCGTTAGTGACTGCGGATCATCCACAGAGATGTGTGTTTTGCTTGCTATTGTTTTAGATGAGTCGAAATGAAAAGAAGAAAAGAAAATGATTCATGAATTTTGAAATTTAGTTTTAAGAATTTTAAAGAAATACTAAAGATCAAGAATCGGGAATCAACAATTATCCAAATTGAATTAGTTATCAAGATTTGAAATGAGGCTCGTAGGAATCGATCGAATCTATAGACATGATAAAAACTTATGATTATGCATTCTTATCCTTTGATGATTTGTTACTAGATCGATGATGATCAACGAGAATTAGGGATTTCTTGCGGAAACTAGGGTTTCATCATCTATCCCTTGTCCTTTCGTTGATTTCATTCACATTCTAGCCTCTAGTAAATTCAAGAATCGATCGTGGATCACTAATTAAGAGCGAACACAATCAAGAAAGCATTGCTCGAAACTAGGTCGTCGATTCTTCAATTTACTTGAGTTTACAAAACTCATAGGACTTAAGAATCGTTTCAAGATTTGTAACATCATCATCTATTGATTTTCTCGATTCCTCAACGAGCGGAGTTTTACTCAAACATCATAACGAAAAACACAATCAAGAATTGAGATCTAATCATGATGCAAGAATGTAAAGAAAGAAAGATAGAGAATTTCACCTTTTATTTATCAACAATTTTGTTACAATTCTCTCAAGATCTACAAGATTCGAGGAAAGAACTAGATCGTCGATTTGGCTCCGCACGTCTCCGTGAGTCGCGGAGGATCATTTGCTCGGATGAAGATCGACTTTGCTCCTAAAAGGTTGATGGCTTCTTGCTTGAATTGTACTCGGTGATCTTGAGTTTTGGCTTTGGATTTTGGATTAGGGTCAGGGTTTGAACGCACAAGTTGTGTCACTCAACTTGTAGAATTTTGGCTCAATTTTACCACTAACAATGAACAATTAATGAACTAACTAACTAATGAACAACCCAAAACCCTAGATCTAGGTTTCCTTTTATAGCCATCTCAACCTTAGATCTAGGATTCAAATTTCAAATTTCCCTCCAAAAGTTTGTTAGAGAGAGGCTTCTAGAAGAGGTTAGTTGGAGGGAACATCTCAAAAGTTTCGCAATTTGATTTATGTGTCAAAAATATTTCTATGTAACCGCAATCAAGAACGGCGTCGCTTGGTAGCTAGACGGTGAGTACGGGTCGGTCTGCAGGGATGTTGTGAATTTCCTAATCGCTCTTACGAGTTAATTCCGATGGGTGCCGGATTGATTAAATCTTAAAAAACTAAATTAATCTAGATCTAAGTCTTGCTAGGGTTAGGTTTAGGTTAAGTTTAGAAAGTCAATAAATCTCATCACTTTCTATACCCATATTAAGATCCTTTAGGAGTTATGGTAATTATTAATAAAAGGGATTAGAACCATTTGGAAAGATATTTCTTCCTCTAGGTTCTTGTCCTTCCTTTATCAATCCTTACCCTAATCTCCATGAAAAACACGCTCAATCGGGCCTTTATACTACGGTATCACCGCTACCTCGTGGGATAGGGTGCCGTAGGGAGCGGTATGTGCATGTATGCATGGAGTCCTATTATTATATGTGATGGGCAAGAAAGGGGTGAGAGATCTTCATCTCTCAAACCTTCACCAAATCTAACCCTAACAAGCGAGGAGACTACTCGCTTATTAGGGAATTTAAGAACAGATCTAACTATTTATCTAGGGCAAGGAATTAAAGATCTAACTAGGGCAGATAAGAAATTTAACCTAGGGCAGAAAAATAAATTAAGAACTTACAAATTGATGCACTCCAAAACTTGAAAAGAATTCTGAATTTTATTAATGAAAGGAGGCATGACCTAATACAAGAAATTGAGCTTCTATTTATAGGACATAGAAAACCCTAGGTTTATAATTTCCGCATGTCTGCATTTACAAAAATACCCCTAGGAAGACTAGTCAGCGCCGCCTCGTATTTTGGTAAAAATTTACCATCTCCGTGCACCACACGGCCGCGGAACCGCGGCCGCAGCCAGGGTTTGGTCGCGGTTCCGCGGCCAACTTGATGTCTTAAAAGATGCATTTTTCTGTGCTGGCTTCTGTCAACTTTTTATTCTTGTTTATTCAGTACTTTTCTCAAATTGGCTTCTAGGTTTCTTCCAGATCTCCCAGTGAATAATTGCAGTGGACTTTTAACGTTACTTTGTGAAAAAGTCTTGAACCTTGTGTTGCCTTGTTCTTTGTGAACTGTTCATCGTGTAGGCTTTATCAAGATCCTTCTATTTGTTGGTCGTAGTCTCACTTTTGCATCGTCTTTTATCCTTTTCACTGTTTTTGCTCCAAGAGCCTGTAACCTGTAATTATGTAGCAGACATGGGTTAAAAGCACATGTTTATTTGTAAAAAGAATAAGAATGGGGAATATAATAATACGATATTATGGTATGAACAAATAACCCCAAACTTATCTTTTGCTCGTCCTCGAGCAAACCTAGTTTTATTCTCGACAAAAACCTAACCTCACTTTCGCAGGAAACGTGATTGCACTTAGCTCGTGCAACAAGCCGTTAAACCTCTAGGTGTCCCTAGTAGGAGGAGTGTTGTCTCCTGAGGGTTTTCAGCGGATACTACCCACAAAATCCTATCAATTAGGCTTTTCGGCTTTTATTCTCCAATTAGGTTTTCTAACAAGGAATTCTATTATCTTCGACTCGTAAATTATCCACCCATATTCTTCACACCTTCTCATCATTTAACTTAAGATTATAAATGTTCTGCAGACCTACTTAGCTTTTTGCATTTCTTAAGTTTTCCTTCTAGGGTTCCATCTCCACTTAGGAATTTTTATCATCTCTATTAAAGATACAAGTTCTATTCTTCACTCCCATCTTTTATCTAAACTCCAATCATATACCCCTAAGTGTGTGTATATATCACCCCTACACTTGGAAATTCAAATCAAGCAATCATACTCTTGTCCGTTGTCCAAAGCACTTATTAATTGGTGAATTTTTAAATGAATTTTGTTTACACATCCTTCATGCGACCGTTAATACTTCTTGAGGTACCAACGACCGATTACAAAATGTGTTTGCACTTTAAAGCGTACTTCCTAGTCTTGTAACACCTAAGTCTTTTTAGCAGTGACTCCCAAACCAGTTGATCTAAGGCACTAGGTGATGAAGCACCCTCGCTAATTATTTTTCTATTTTTTTGCAGCCTTAAGTAATCACAAAAACCAGTGTCCATTTTTTTTTTCTTTATTCACACTTGTATATTTTTTTTCATCGTACTAAGGACTTTAGACAAGAGCATTTCAAGGTCTCTTCTACTATTCCAAGTTTCAAGGTGTGTGATTGTGCAAATTGCAGGGGTATACATTTTCAGAATCTAGGCTTAAGTTAGGAATTATTTTTCAAACTTATACTCTAATAAAAACGTCAATACTCTTCTCTTGTTTTAACTTAGCCCAAGAAGTGAACTCAAAATTTGCCTATTTCTAAATAAACTACAAAAACATATACTTTCTACCGTTAAACTTTAAGAAAGGTTATTTTTAGGGTTTTTAATTTACTAAGTCTAAGATCTAGTTGTTCCTAACCAGTTAACCTATTTGTCAAACTCAAGTCAATTAGGCCAAAATTGAATACATTAATTTTTATAATTTTTGAAATTTTTAATTTTTTATGGGTTTTAAAATAAGTATGCAAATGCAAGAATATACACATGAATGCGAAAGAAGAAGGCTTACCGAGCATACCCCCAAACTTAAACTTAACAGTGTCCTCACTGTCATGCTACACTAAGAGGGTCAAAATGTCGGCACTCCACCGTTTATTTATTTATAATTTTATTTTAATTTTTTTATTGTTAAAAGAAAAACAAAATTTATATACAACAAGGTTCCCCCCAAACCTAAGTAAAACATCGTTAATGTTCAGAGTTAGGGAGGAGAATAATCAAACTATACAAGGCCTTACACAGACCAAAAGTTAGCACCAACCATTCAAAAATTCTATCATGATAATGGTGGGGTTTGTGAAAGAATGGAGTGTAAAGAAAAGAAATGAGAACCATACGAAACCGTGTGGAGATAGAAACGGTATACGGTCTCGGTGGAGGAGAATGGCGGAAGGGAAAAAGAAATGGTAGGGGTTCTACTTTTTCGAGTGGAGGTTGATTAATCACAAAATCCGTATCGGTTAAGAATGCGAGTTCGTCGGCGAAAATATCTTCGAAACTTTCATCGAAGGTCCAATTGAAAGTTATCGAACTCAAAATATCGGATTGTGATTCAGCAACACACGGTATTATTAAAGGAAGATTAGAAGAACAAAAGAAAGTGGGAATACGAACTTGAGGGTGGGGATGGAGTGTATAAATGAGCGCAATTTGTAATGACCGATGTGTAAAAAGCGATTGTGCTAATCTATCAACCTGCTGAAAAATGAGATTAAATCCTTCAGGATTCGTGAGCAAACATGGGTGCGTCGAACTTGGTATTGGAGATGAAAGCGTAATGGTCTCTTGCAAGGTCGGAACGATGACGGAGGGAAGTGAGTGAAGAAGGATATCAGTCAAACATTCAGGAGGGTGTACACAATCAGTGGAAGGGACATGATGAATTGGGAAATCCGAATTATCAAACAGAACTTGTTCATCCTCAATAATTTCCTCAAAATTTAGCCTATCCATGCCATTATCATCAAAATCAAGACGCATATGAAGTTCGAGAGAAACATTTAATTACTTGGGATGATGAATTGGACATAAAATATCAATCAAATCTACGGGTTCATCATCCAAAATATTCCCGGCGTCTACATCCTCAATCAAGTTAAAATCAATTTTTTCTAACACCTTATCAAAAGCATGGATATTTATCAATTTAGGTTCTAGAGTGGAGGTGTAAAGTTCAAAAGGATTAGGTGTAGTTTCACTCGAAAGGGAATCTTCACAATCTGGCAAATCAAGCACTACAAAGTCACACAACTCGTTAAATGTTTTATTTTCAACTTGTGAATCATTTGGGACAATCGATGGAACACCGGAGTTGTGGGCTTCAATTGGGTATGGGTAGGTTTGATTTGGAAAGGCATAGAACTCACTCTCTCCTCTCAAATTCTCACTCTGTCCAACCGCCTCCTCATACATTGGAAAATTTGGAGCAACTTGGAGACTACCTACCGGTTCACTAGGTTGCATAAGGGCGGCTATGGACGCATCCACATTCCTAATCATTTTGTTTGTTGCTAAAATATAAGCTTCCAACGACTGTTCCAAACTAGACATGGGTTGTGAAGGTGTTTCGGTAAAAGATTCGAAATTGTTTGGATACGTGAAACTCCTAAATGGTTGTGTCAAAGCAATGTTTAGGGAAGGTGCGGAATTCGGGTAGGTGTTCATACCAGAATACTGCATTTTATACCGCCCATTCTTACGCTCGTGTGTTTATAGGTAGGTGCTTTTTATCCGTGTTTGTTACATATTTGCAGGATACAGGTTCTCGGTTCTAAAACGGTGAAATTCATGGAAAACACGACAAAATCAGGGTTCCTGCCAACCACTGATAAAACACGGTCTCCGCTCTTCATCTGTATGCTGCCAGATACCAGTTTAGGAAGACAAAATGTCAAATCAATGTCATCCTCATGCACAAGGCTCAATGGTAGCACAAAATCCAAGAGATCTACGCGGAGCTCGAGGCAATCATGACAAAAGCATCCACAAAAGTCCACCTTTCCTCAACAGAAATTCTGGAAGAAATGTAAAAGTATTTTCAGAAAATATGTATACCAGACAACAGGGGACACCAAACCAGGAAACCACCAGAAAACCCACTGCCCAACTCCACTAGACTGCCGCGTTTCCGCGGCCAATAGGGGGTATTGGCCGCGGAAACGCGACCTTACTGTGGCCTCCTTTTGTCGTATTTTGGGGGTATTTTTGGTACTTCATTTCTGGGCTGATGGTTGCCCTAGATCTTCAACTCCCTGCCTATAAATACAGCAGAACTTGCCAAAGACAAGGGTCATTCTTTGTTCTCCATTCTTTTGTAGGATTTAGTTCTTTTTCTTCTTCTTCTTCATTCCTCTTCCATGAAATTGTAAGTGAGAAGCTTTTTTGTGGATGTGAATAAAGATGAAGGTTTTTTGTATTATCCTTTTTGTTTAAGCTTCCCCCTTGAGCTCTCTACCTTAACTTGATCTTGCAACCTCTTAAGTGAGCTTGCAAGTTTAAGTTTTGGTCATTGGTCTCAAGGGGTTGTATCATTTCGTTCTCGCCTTAGCGCTTCAATTCACATGCGTTCTCTACCCTTCCCTTGATCTTGCAACCTCTTCATTGAGATTGCAAGTTTAAGGGTTGGCTATTGATCCCATGCTTGTTTTGAGTTCTATGGTTCTTGTAATTACTTTCTTGCATTTTTCATTCTTGTCTTTAATCACTTGCAATTTATTTCCATGCACTTTAATTACTTGCAATTTACATTCATGCACTTAATTTCTTGTAATCTTTTCTTTTCTTTTTGTTCTCTCTTTTTGGTTCTCTTTTGTGAATGAATGTAATTATTGTTGTTAAGATAAAATACGGTATTATAAGTTAAGTTTTCTTTGCCCATTTCCTTTTCCCGTATTTTCCATTGAACTCCGCCCAAACCATACGCAAGCGCTCCATTAGGCACCGTACCCTGACAAGGTAACGGTGATTCCTAACCGCGACCGGTTGCGTTCGGTTTGGCCGGAGGCGAAAGCAAGAGACAAGAACGGAAGGACAAGGGTAAATAAGCCGTATTCCATGAATACCGCGCTTAAATCCCCTAATCCACGTTGTTGCCGATTGCTCTAGCTTCAATTGGTCAAGATTCGGCTCAAAGGTTTTGAGTACGGATTTCTTTAGCTTATAATCTTGTATCTTTTTCTTAACAACTTTATACTTGCAAATAATACACTTAGGATAGAATCGAACAACTCATACAAATTCTTTATTGACTCGTCTAAGACAAGAAGGTAAGATACCACCATCTCCCTGTGGACCGACCCGTGCTCACCGGCTAGCTGCAAAGCGACACCGTCCTGATCGCGGTAAACTTTAGAACTCTTAAAACTCGACACGCCAAAAGCGTGCGATCAAATGGCGCCGTTGCCGGGGAGACGGTAGCGTATTTTCTTTCTTGTTATTCGGGTTAATATTCTTTTTGTATATATAAAAAAAAAACTCTTTTTGTTTTTTTTGATCATTTTTGTGGGCAAGAGTGCAGATTTTTGCGTATTTGCAAACTGCGATTGTGGGGAGAAAAGTGTGCATTCAAGGCAAAGGTGATTACGAAGTACAGTGCCAAAGATCCGGGTAGTTTGGCCCGCGCAAGCGAACCTTTCAAGCTTACCGGATTTGATTCAACGGGGGTTTCCTAACCCAAAAATTTAACGGTACGTACTTTCCTAAACACCTTCTTCTCAAATCCGACGCTTCCAATATACTATTCTTTGCAGGATTCTTTGCAAGTTCGCTAGCAAACGCCAAAATTGACTAACCCGTATTTGTTGCAGCGCCGCGCTTAAACTAAAAAAAAACGATTGTTTGATTCTTTATAGAATTTTTGAATTACGCATTGCATACTTTAATACGGACTTAAGGGCAAGCGAACCCCACAACATACGGTAAAGGATTTCATCACCTTTTCCGTGGCCCACAAATCACGAACTTGAGCATAACGTTTACCCACACAAATTTTAAAAGAAATTAGACTTTAAGCCTTAAGGACTTCGCGCTCACTAGGAGAAGTTAACTGTGTTTAGAACCTTGCTTAAAGGTATATTGTTTACGGGGTGTCTAGGAAAGTGTTAACGGCGAAACCGCCAAAAGAGAAAGGGTTATTTAATTAAGGAACTTCGCGAAAGCGTTGGAAAACCTCCCCTTATCTCTGCACTTACCTGGCCTCGTGATCAGTGTATCTTGAGCCTGTTTCTCGACACAGTTTTACTTCGACAATCAAGTTCTGGAGCAAGTCTAGTTGACCTAGGTTAACCCTAGAACGATTAGGTGTGTGGTATTTTTTGTGTCGTGATTGTTTTTGTCCATATTCTTTTTGTGTGTATACTTCATTCTTTTGTTAATATACTAAAAAAAAAATAAAAAAAAAATAAAAAATCATCACATTCCTTTTCCCCTCCTTTTCTCTGCCTTTCTCTCTCTCTCTCTTCATATCATGGGTACCCCACCTTGCAAAACTCTTGCCGAACTTTGGTACCCACAACCAGACATTACATCTTACGGTTCCTGCTTTGGCCGAACTTCGAACGATCCATCCATGCCAAAAATTCCTTTGAAAGATCGGATAGACGCGTCTAGGACGAACAACTGGACCCCGCAATCCACTTCGTATCAACCATTTCAAACATTCACACCTTCTTGCGTTGATACCCCTTTTGAAAATCCAGTTGTAACCCCGAGACCTATGTCTATTGCTGAACGTATTGAACAATCTCGTAGCCGATCTTTCACTCCTTTCACCACTACAAATTATTGGGATCAACAATTCCATTCACCTTCTTATCCCACTGTTGATCCCACTCTTGTCCAGCCATTCAATTCCTACCAGTCCTACCCAACTTCTACACCTTCCCTAGACATTGTATCAGAACAGCCATTTGGGAGTTTTCAGTATCCAAACAACTTTGAATCTTTTACTGAAACCCCTTCACAACCAATGTCCAGTCTAGAACAGTCGTTGGAAGACTTTAGGGTAGCGTCAAGCCAACAGATGATGGATCTGAATGCATCCATGGCCGCCCTCATGCAACCTAGTGACCCGGTAGCTAGTTTTCAACTAGCTCCAACTTTTTCAATGTATGATGAGGCGGCAGGACAGGCTGTGAATTTGAGTGGAGAGAGTGAGCTGTACCCCCTTCCGAATCAAGCCTACTCGGTCCAAATTGAATCCCACAACTCCTGTTTTGAAAGTCTATCAAGTGTCCCAAATGAATTATCAGTTGAAGATAGAATGTTTAATGAGTTGTGCAACTTTGTAGTGTTTGATTTGCCCGATTGTGAAGGGTCCCTTTTGAGTGAAACCATACCCAATCCTCTTGACCTCTCCACCTCCACTCTAGAACCGGAATTGATTGATATCCATGCTTTTGTTGAGGTGTCGGAGAATTTTGATTTTCACTTGATTGAGGATATTGACGCTGGGAACATTTTGGATGATGAACCCGTAGATTTGGCTGAGTTTGTCTCTTCAAATCATCATCCCGAGTCATTAAATGTTTTTCCGGAACCCCATATGCGTCTTGATTTTGAAGAAATATGCATGGATGAGCTTAACTTTGAGGAGAATTTTGAGGATATTTTTGAGGATGAAACAGTTCTAGATGATGAGTCGGATTTTCCAATTCATCCTGTTCCTTTCATTAACTGTGTACACCCTCCCGAACCTTTAATCGATAACCTTCCTCAACCACTTCCCTCCATCATTTCCATCGTTCCGACCTTGCAAGAACCCGTCTCACTTTCATTTGCTATGTCTGGTATACAAAGTTCGGCGTACCCATGGTTTCTTACGAATCTTGAGGGATTTGATCCAATCTCTCGACGGGTTAATAGATTAGCACAATCGCTGTTTACACATCGCTCATCACAAATTGTGCTAATCTATTTACTCCATTTATACCCTCAAGTTCGTGTTCCACTTCTTTTTCCCATCCGCCATTCTTCTCTTCCACCGAGACCGGACGCCACTTCTATCCCCACACGGTCTCGCGTGTTTCTTATTTCTTTTCTCTACACTCCATTCTTTCACCAACCGTCGCTTTATAACGATAAAATTTTTGAATGGTTGGTGCTAACTTTTGGCCTGTGTAAGGCCTTGTATAGATGGATACTTCTCTTCCCCCCCCCTAATCCTGAATTTCAACGCTTAAACAGTGGAAACACTGTTTAACTTAAGTTTGGGGGGGCTCCTTTTTTGTATATATTTTTTGTTTTCCTTTTTGTATATAATTTGTTTTTAGGGGGAGCGCAGACAATTTTGACCCTCTTGGTATAGCCTGACAGTGAGGGCACTGTCAAGTTTAAGTTTGGGGGTGTGCTCGGTAAGCTTTCTTCCTTCGCATTCATTTGTATATTTTGCATTTGCATACCTTATTCGAAAAACCCATAAAAATCAAAAAATTTCCAAAAATATAAAAACTTTGTCGTCAAGTTGGCTAATAAGGTAACTTAGATCTTTATTCCGAAAGACTAGTTGATATGATAGAAATAACTAAATTCTAGGGTTAGGAATTGAAAACCCTAAAAATAACCCTCATTCTGTTTAAACTTGGTAAGTATACGTCCTTACAGTTTTTTTTGAGAAATAGGTAATCTTGAGTTCAGTTTTTTGAGTTAAGTCAAGAAGAAAGGAAAGTATTGAAGCTTTACCGGAGGATAAGTCTGAAAAATAGTTTTTTTTCTTAAGTTTAAATTTAGAGAGTATATACCCTACAAACTGCACTTACACGCACCTTGAAACTTGGGATAGTAGAGGATACCTAGAAGTACTCTTGCCTGAAAGCCTAGTATGAAAGAAAAAAACGGTATTTAAAGCTAAACACCAAAAGAGCATGTGAAAAATATATCCGGTCTTGAAAAAGAAAAAAAAAGAGAAAAAAAAATAGAATAAAGTCAAGACCTGGAAACTGCTATTTACGCTTTAAGCTCACACATTCAGTAATCGGCCGTTAGTGCCTCAAGAAGCATTAATAGTCGCATGAAAGGTGTGTGAGCAAATCCGTCCATCCTTAATGAAAAGAAGTAGTATTAGGTATTAGGGCAAGGGTATTATAGCTTGAATTGAATTCTCAAGTGTAAGGGTGTAAATATACACTCACGTAGGGATATACAATCGATGTTTGAATAAAAGATTGAAATGAAGAATAAGACTTATGTTTTCTGTAAAGTTGATAAAAATCCCTGATTTAAGGCCGCGCTTTAGAAGGAAAACTCAGGAGAACCAACATCTTTCTAAACTTTTTTGGAACGTATATAATCTAAGGGTAAATAGATAAGAGGTGTGAAGAATAAGGGTTGAATATTTCTAACTTAGGATAATAGAGTTTCTAATGTAAATACGAAACTGTAGGAGTAGAATCGATGTTAACTTATGACACTAGCTTGACGGGATTTTGTGGGTAGTATCCGCTGAAAACCCTCAGGAGACAACACTCCTCCTACTAGGGACACCTAGAGGTTTAACGGCTTGTTGCACGCGCTCAGTGCAATCGCGTTCCCTGCGAAAGTGCGGTTATCATTTTATTTTTGTGAATAATTGGTTTTGCTCGGGACGAGCAAAGGTTAAGTTTTGGGGGTATTTGTTCATACCAGAATACTGCATTTTATACCGCCCATTCTTACGCTCGTGTGTTTATAGGTAGGTGCTTTTTATCCGTGTTTGTTACATATTTGCAGGATACAGGTTCTCGGTTCTAAAACAGTGAAATTCATGGAAAACATGACAAAATCCGGGTTCCTGCCAACCACTGATAAAACACGGTCTCCGCTCTTCATCTGTATGCTGCCAGATACCAGTTTAGGAAGACAAAATGTCAAATCAATGTCATCCTCATGCACAAGGCTCAATGGTAGCACAAAATCCAAGAGATCTACGCGGAGCTCGAGGCAATCATGACAAAAGCATCCACAAAAGTCCACCTTTCCTCAACAGAAATTCTGGAAGAAATGTAAAAGTATTTTCAGAAAATATGTATACCAGACAACAGGGGACACCAAACCAGGAAACCACCAGAAAACCCACTGCCTAACTCCACTAGACTGCCGCGTTTCCGCAGCCAATAGGGGGTATTGGCCGCGGAAACGCGGCCTTACTGTGGCCTCCTTTTGTCGTATTTTGGGGGTATGTTTGGTACTTCATTTCTGGGCTGATGGTTGCCCTAGATCTTCAACTCCCTGCCTATAAATACAGCAGAACTTGCCAAAGCCAAGGGTCATTCTTTGTTCTCCATTCTTTTGTAGGATTTAGTTCTTTTTCTTCTTCTTCTTCTTCATTCCTCTTCCATGAAATTGTAAGTGAGAAGCTTTTTTGTGGATGTGAATAAAGATGAAGGTTTTTTGTATTATCCTTTTTGTTTAAGCTTCCCCCTTGAGCTCTCTACCTTAACTTGATCTTGCAACCTCTTAAGTGAGCTTGCAAGTTTAAGTTTTGGTCATTGGTCTCAAGGGGTTGTATCATTTCGTTCTCGCCTTAGCGCTTCAATTCACATGCGTTCTCTACCCTTCCCTTGATCTTGCAACCTCTTCATTGAGATTGCAAGTTTAAGGGTTGGCTATTGATCCCATGCTTGTTTTGAGTTCTATGGTTCTTGTAATTACTTTCTTGCATTTTTCATTCTTGTCTTTAATCACTTGCAATTTATTTCCATGCACTTTAATTACTTGCAATTTACATTCATGCACTTAATTTCTTGTAATCTTTTCTTTTCTTTGTTCTTTTCTTTTTGTTCTCTCTTTTTGGTTCTCTTTTGTGAATGAATGTAATTATTGTTGTTAAGATAAAATACGGTATTATAAGTTAAGTTTTCTTTGCCCATTTCCTTTTCCCGTATTTTCCATTGAACTCCGTCCAAACCATACGCAAGCGCTCCATTAGGCACCGTACCCTGACAAGGTAACGGTGATTCCTAACCGCGACCGGTTGCGTTCGGTTTGGCCGGAGGCGAAAGCAAGAGACAAGAACGGAAGGACAAGGGTAAATAAGCCGTATTCCATGAATACCGCGCTTAAATCCCCTAATCCACGTTGTTGCCGATTGCTCTAGCTTCAATTGGTCAAGATTCGGCTCAAAGGTTTTGAGTACGGATTTTTTTAGCTTATAATCTTGTATCTTTTTCTTAACAACTTTATACTTGCAAATAATACACTTAGGATAGAATCGAACAACTCATACAAATTCTTTATTGACTCGTCTAAGACAAGAAGGTAAGATACCACCATCTCCCTGTGGACCGACCCGTGCTCACCGGCTAGCTGCAAAGCGACACCGTCCTGATCGCGGTAAACTTTAGAACTCTTAAAACTCGACACGCCAAAAGCGTGCGATCAGTAGGATTGGTAGGAATTGGATGGTTAAACAGGAGTAGGATCAACATTTGGATAAAAAGGTGAATGGACTTGTTGATTCTTAGAACTGGATGTGTGGAGAGTAGTGAAAGATCGGCTACGAGATTGTTCAATATGCTCAGCAATAGACATGGGTTTAGGAGTTACAATAGGACTTGAAAAAGTGGTATCAACGTACGAAGGTGGTGAAGGTTGACATGGTTGACACAAAGTGGATTGCAACGTCGAACTGTTTCTCCAAGACGCTTCTATTTGATCTTTCAAAGAAATTTTGGGCATGGAGGGATCGTCCTTAAATCGACCGAAACAATTAACGTACGAGGCAAAGTTAGGTTCAGGTTACCAAAGTTCGGCAAGAGATTTATGAGGTGGGGTACCCATGATGTAAGAAGGAGAAGAGAAAGAAGGTTGGGGTGAACGGAGTTCTTAGCGACAAAATTTGCAAGTCTTTTTGTAAAAAAAATTTCTATTTTTTTTATTTGTATTTGTTACTTTTTGCAAAAAAGATTTTCGATAAAGGGCTTTGACACAAATGCAATCAACCACAAATGCACAATCAGGCGTAGATCTAGGGTCACCTAGGTCAGCTAGACAGCTCCTAACTGTTCCAAAGGGCTAGAAATAGGACCTCAAACCGTCTCTTCACCGCCAATTGCGGCCAGGTAAGTACCAGGTGAGTGGGAGGTTCTCCACTACAAGTAGTGGCCCGAATTAAGTAACCACTCGCCTTAGACACACTTGCCTAGACACCGCAAAATCAGGTTAGGATTAACGGCCGATGCCTATAACTAGTCCTCTGTCCTATTGAGCGCGACGACCTTAGGGCTGAGTCTAGTATTTTTTAATTAAATATGGTCAATGCAAATGCCTTATGTGATTTCTGGGGTCCTGGGAAGGGTGATGAAATCCCCACCCAATCTGGATTAGTCTCAAGCCCCTTAAAGTCCGATTAAAGATAAGCAAAACAAAAAAAATCACTTGCAATCAAAAAAAAAATTATTTTAAGCACAGCACAAAGAATCCTGCACAAGATTTGTTATTTGGAAGGGGAATATTTTTAATGCGCAAGAATCCTGCAGGAGATTTTTACAGAAGATATATTTTAGGTTGCAGAGGAGAGATAAAGGGAACAAATAGTGCACTTTGCGTGTGCTGATGTCATCACCATGCGGCGGATCCGCGATCCGGAAGGGGTTTGGGCGGCGGAAACGCTGCGGCGGCTGCGGCGCAGATCGCGAGACTTCACCAAAGGACCGCGGATGCGCGGCAGAAGGTAGCTTAGGCCGCGGAATCGCGGTGGACTGGGCGGCTCGCGTCTCGAGATTTTTTCTGTTGTTTAGTTGTTGAAATCCTCTGCTGTTCAGATCGTTTGTTTTCTGTTTTGCTTTCTTGATTTTTCCAGATCCGAACTTCTTTGTTGTTACTGCAAAATTCACACAAAAATACCCTTCAAAAAATACAAAGAGGATAAATTTTTATATTTTTTAAAGTTTTTCAGATTTTTATGATTTTTTCAATTTTTTATTAACCCGAAATCGCAAAAAGAAAATAACACGCCATCCCCGGCAACAGCGCTATTTGATTTATGTGTCAAAAATATTTCTATGTAACCGCAATCAAGAACGGCGTCGCTTGGTAGCTAGCCAGTGAGTACGGGTCGGTCCATAAGGATATTGTGAATTTCCTAATCGCTCTTACGAGTTAATTCCGATGGGTACCAGATTGATTAAATCTAAAAAAACTAAATTAATCTAGATCTAAGTCTTGCTAGGGTTAGGTTTAGGTTAAGTTTGGAAAGTCAATAAATCTCATCGCTTTCTATACCCATATTAAGATCTTTTAGGAGTTATGGTAATTATTAATAAAAGGGATTAGAACCATTTGGAAAGATATTTCTTCCTCTAGGTTCTTATCCTTCCTTTATCAATCCTTACCCTAACCTCCGTGGAAAACACGCTCAACCGGGCCTTTATACTACGGTATCACCGCTACCTCGTGGGATAGGGTGCCGTAAGGAGCGCTATGTGCATGTATGCATGGAGTCCTATTATTATATGTGATGGGCAAGAAAGGGGTGAGAGATCTTCATCTCTCAAACCTTCCCCAAATCTACCCCTAACAAGCGAGGAGACTACTCGCTCATTAGGGAATTTAAGAATAGATCTAACTATTTATCTAGGGCAAGGAATTAAAGATCTAACTAGGGCAGATAAGAAATTTAACCTAGGGCAGAAAAATAAATTAAGAACTTACAAATTGATGCACTCCAAAACTTAAAAAGAATTCTGAATTTTATTAATGAAAGGAGACATGACCTAATATAAGAAATTGGGCTTCTATTTATAGGACATAGAAAACCCTAGGTTTACAATTGCCGCATGTCTGCATTTACAAAAATACCCCTAGGAAGACTAGACAGCGCCGCCTCATATTTTGGGAAAAAATTTACCATCTCCGTGCACTACACGGCCGCGGAACCACGGCGGCAGCCATGGTTTGGCCGTGGTTCCACGGCCAACTTGATGTCTTAAAAGATGCATTTTTCTGTGCTGGCTTCTGATGACTTTTTATTCTTGTTTATTCAGTACTTTTCTCAAATTGACTTCTAGGTTTCTTCCAGATCTCCCAGTGAATAATTGCAGTGGACTTTTACCGTTGCTTTGTGACAAAGTCTTGAACCTTGTGTTGCCTTGTTCTTTGTGAACTGTTCTTCGTGTAGGCTTTATCAAGATCCTTCTATTTGTTGGTCGTAGTCCCACTTTTGCATCATCTTTTATCTTTTTCACTGTTTTTGCTCCAAGAACCTGTAACCTATAATTATGTAGCAGACATGGGTTAAAAGCACCTGTTTATTTGTAAAAAGAATAAGAATGGGGAATATAATAATACAATATTATGGTATGAACAGGCCGAGCCTTCTGGATGAAGCCACGTGGTATTTCTGGAGTCTTCTGGAAGCTATTGCCGTTACATAAGACAAGTGGAGGAATTCTGAGGCGATGATGTCATCAACAAGCCGCGGATCCGCGGCGGGAATGAGCCTTTGGCCGCGGATCCGCGACACTATTGAAGCCTCAATGCTTGGATTTTTCAAGTAACTCTTGGGCTGACTTTGTGGCACTATTATGATGTGTGGAATCTTATTTTGCTTTCTTGATTTCTGCCAGATCACAAGTCTTGGACTTGGCGTATTTTCCTCAGCACTTTTAACAATTTCGGTTTTTTTCTTGCAATTTCCTGCACAGATTCTCGAGACAAGTGTTGCGCTATACAAAGATAATGCGATGCAATGATAAACACTCAATTTCCCTCAAAATGCCGGTTTTAAAGTATAAAACAAGTAATTTGGTATTTTACGGCCGTTTTGCTAATATGTGCTATATTAATACCGAACACCTCTAGATGAGTGCAAATGGTAGGGAAATTGATGTGTTAAAAATGCAATATTTTCGACTGATCATATGCCCTGGAGGCCATTGTTGTACATGATTGTATATTATAATATAGGGAGGACTTTCTTGCTCGACATGATAATAGGCTATCTGGTTACTCTTTATTTTAACATGTAAACTAGTATTGTGATACTGTCTTACTCTCACATGTTGATAAAGCCCTTAGGATGTATACTTGACTACAAGGACTATGATGCAGATCATACTAGTGGGGCCAGGGTAGTCTACAAGTACATCCTTTAATTGTTCCTAGTCGAGAGTGTATCGAGACGGGGCATTGATATTCTAGAGTAGACTAGCGTATACGCTTCTTGACCCATTTGATGGGCGATGGATGATCCCATATCCATTGGTGTTTGACATTAAAGATGGTATATGGGTGCTCAGTGGAGACTGGGTATACTGAACAAGACTCGTCGAGAACTCCTAGATGGAATTATACCTAACGTCAGATAGCAGTTCTCTGGTGATACTGGTAAAGGTTAGCCTGTAGACCCGAGATCGTCATAGAGTCTTGTGTGAGTCTTACTATGCTTTGATTTACACCTTATCACGTTCAAGAAATCATGCAAAACAGTGGTTTTTGGGTACAGTCCCAAGTCACATAGAGGTAATGAGCGATAGGAGGGGATTCGTCTCTCCCGGTATTGGGGGTTGATGTTGCGCTATGCTCAATTGGCTATAACAGGAAGTCCTTGGCCAGGGATGATACTGAGATTTATTGGTAAGTTTTATCAGTAGTTTCTAGACCCGTTATGAGCCTAGACTAGATATGCGACATATCAGACGAAGAGACTGGAATGTACGGTAGTGTTACTTATTGGACTCACAGGAGTATGGACAAGCTTGCTTATTGATCTTATGATCACTCAATACCTGGTTAGCCGTTATGTCCAGCTAGTACTGCAGACGGCTTGTGGGTGACTGATATGATCATCACCTACTGCCGGCGTATTGACGAGTCATTAGAGTCCTACACAGAGGTTTCCTTGCCTATGCGAAACGAGGTAGGGCACATATGTGATATGTGCGGGACCGAGATTAATACGTGTATGTGATACAGTATTCTAATCTCGCGATATAATGTGATATAACCGGATTGTTGAATCAAGTGTTGATTCAATGATATGTTATATGTATATGTGATATGCATATAGATGATATTAGTCGGTTGTACGCGATACAGCCGGGTTATCAAATCAAGTGTTGATTTAATAATTTAATGTGTAATTATATATTTAATATATTAATATACATTAACTAATATTAGTTCACTTAAGAATTTTTTTTCTCATTATAGATTTAATATATATGTGATATATATTAATGTATTTATTTTTTGTCAGGCTTGATGATACATTATACATGGGTGTATGAGACTCATACCATACTTAAGATAATGTGGGGTTTTAATTATTAAGGGAAAATCAAAATTAGGTGGAAATTTGTCATGGCTTATGAAGCTTGGAGAAGCTTGTGGAAATCTTGACTTATTTTGTTTTATCTTAGATATTTATTAACCTAAACATTATCTTTATCCTTGGTTAAGTCTCTACATGAGTGATAATATTTTCTCACCCATGGTTCATGAGTTGTTCACTTGTTCATTTTTCTTCATCTCCTCCATTTTTTGCTCTTTAGCTTTGAGTGAGAAAAGAAAACAAAGAGAGAAAAATTATTCTAAAATGAGAAAAATTCCTACTTCACCAATCTATACCAAACTAGCCATTTAGTATAGGTTGTTTCTTTACTAGTTCATCAATTAGTGAAGAGGTAGCTTAAGTTAGAGACTCTTCGACGTAGATCATCTTCGGCCTCGAAGATCCTTGAGCAAGGTCGTTCCTTTCACCTAGTGGAGCCAAAGGAGAGTCAGGGAGACCACTACTTGGAGCAAAGGGACTACTAAACGGAGCTTTAGAAGTGAAGGACTGGTCTACAAAGGTTGTATTCCTTGTTCACTTAGAGTAAAATTGTTTACTTGCTTAGTTGTAACCCTAATGATCTAGTTAGATCCTAGGTTCGGGTTGCTTAGCACTATAGGTTTTTAATAATTGCATGATAGATGCCTTAGAAAACATAGTGAGAGTGCTAAAGAACCCAGCAGTGGTATCAGAACCAAGTTAGAGAATTAGACGATATTAATAGAATTACGAAACCGAAATAACTCCGAAACAACGAAACCAAAACCCTAGTTTCTGTCATTTTTAAAACGTTCTCTGAATTTTTTTTAAATAGGTGCAGAATGTTGCATGTGATGTAATATGAACACGAGGAAAAACGAGGCCAAACCGCCGGATTTTGGCCGGCGAAATGTAGCAAAAAACCGGCATGACCGATTTTGTGATGGGGTTTTGGCATCGTTTTTCCTTGGTGTTCCAGTCTCTGGGGTTTGGTGTTTCAGGTATTGTTTGATTTAGCCAAGATTGCAGTGATGTTATCTTTCTGTAGGGGCAATTCAGAGTGTTTCGTATTCGTAATTTTAACATCGTTTCGGGTTTGATTTATATATGTGATACAATATTTGAAATCCAAAGTAATTAGTTTTGTGAAAACTAGTTTGAATTTTGTAAACCTAGAAATTTTGTCTCATTTGATCGGTTGCCACGGGCTCTTAATATGGATCAAAACTCTGTCGCATTCACATAGTGTACGCGGATACTCGCCAGGTAACATTACTAGATAGCCACGCCCCAAAGCCCCGACCAAGTAACTGTAGGAGAACCCCGTTGCCAAAAGCATCCCCCCGGGTGCTCGTGGCTGCGGTGTTCCGCCTAAGTGCACTTCGTCGACGGCATCGGGGGGTGCAGCCGTCTACTAAAGTTTCCGACGTGCATTCGATCAGGTTGTCGGGAATCTTGTTGAATTACCCGACTGGTTATTGAAAAGTGTTTTCAATATTGAGACTAAAATGCAGGGTTTATAAGGTTAGACATGAAATTCGGAATATGAGATATTTCGGGTTTATGATGTCTAAGGAATTCATATGGTTAGGCATGAAATCCGAAGTATGTGATATTTCGGGTTTATGATATCTAAGGTGGTTACGGATTCCAATTGTTGTAGTTTTTACTTTCTTTTCTGCGACCGTAAGTGTAATATATGGTGTATCGCCAGTTTCGTTGCAATATGTCAACGGCAATTGGGATACGCATATTTACTTACGTTGATGACATGCGATGTTATGTGTTGCTGGGATATGTTATATTGGATCGTCGTGTTTGAATAGTCGGGGTTTTTTGCGTGATATGAGAGTTTTCATTTTCATTCATGAAAAAACTTGTATGTAGTATTCTCTTATTGGGACACTTCTGGGTTGAGGATGATGTCACTATTATTGTATATTATTTACTTTTCCGCATTAGGATAGACCCAATGCGGGGAGCACAAGTAACCGAGTTCTAGAGTCCAGTGGGAGACCATCTCGAGGAGTTGAGACCATTTCTCCTAACTCTAGAATTGGTAGGGTTGCTTGCCGCTCTCACAGGGGTCTAGGAATGTGGGTTTAGCTATTCATCACGATCGTAGAATACGTGTTTTTTACCAGCTTAATTTAAAACACAGACCTCCTAATATGTCCAATATTTCATATGTTGACTTCTGCTGTAATGTTCTGTGATGAGATCATATGACTGCCTGAGACGAATACTTTATATTATATATATGATACATAATAAACGTTGCTTATGTTTTGCATCCGCGCTAGTCCTGTCCCCGCTCTGCCGTTAGTTATCTAACCTAACGGTGCATGACGGGACCCCATGGCGAATGCGGATGGCATAAACGTACGTTATATAAGTATTTTCATCTCTTTATCTGTGATGCTTAAAAAGCATAAATGATAGGAATTCATTAATGAGATTAATGAAAAAGAAAGAAACGTAACGATGTTGTAGAATCTTGTTTTAAAAAAGGGTAGCTCTAGTTTTTGCTTTGCATAGTGGTATTCCTTGATGAATATCCAGCACCTCATTCGATTAGGAAAGAGTCGAGATCCTTTCACCGGGAATGACCTCTTTAGAAAAACCTAGCAAATGCTACACCCACTCGGTTTATTTTGAAAAAACACATGATTTTAAAAAGCGAAGCTTAAACCATTCCTTTTTCAAATAACTCGATTCTACAACGATATCAAGTTCATTACGCAAAAGGTTTTCTTAAAAACCTGTCATAGCCCTCCATCATTTCAGATAAGTACTATTTAGTATTCGTGCTACGTTTGTTGGCCTGCGTCAAGACGTAGTGTGCGGTAGCTAATTAGTGCTTATCTGCTACATATGATGCGATTGGATTAGAGTAGTCATGTGACTTTGTTGGCCTGCGTCAAGGGTCATGTGGGTGGGTTTAATTCAATCGCGAATTGTACGGGTTGAACTTGACTAGCGGACTATGATTTGTTGGCCTACGTCAAGGTCATATGACGCTAAGGGCAAAATATTATTAGGAATTTCAAGTGTTGAAATTTGCAATGAGATTGCATACCTTCTATGAGATAGTTGGATCCCGATACCCACCGCGAGTAAGTGTTACTCCTGGGAAAGTTTTGCACATTACAATTAGCCGATCAAGTAGGTATCTAGAAAAGTTTCAATGGGGTTATGCCCATGGGAAAACGAGATTTATTTTAATTAGGTCCGTGCGAAAGCATAGGAAACCTCTCTCAAAGTACCGACACTATCCTGGCTAAAATATTGGCGAACTTGTAGGGTGTAATTAATCCAGGCTAGTCTTACCTTTTAGGGTTTGAAGGAAGATTTGATAAAAACAGTTTGAGCCATCCTGATTAAATAAAATAATAACCAATTTAATATTGCAAGAGCATACGCTGAAGTGTTTTCTTCTCTCTCTCTCTCAAGGTAACGACCATGTCACGCCTTAATCAAGATAATAATATGGATGTATTGACCGAACCCACTTGTTATACTGAGCTGGGGAACGTTGGTTCCGCTCTATCTTATAATTGTTATAAGTCCGAGTAGGAAATAGGGGAATATCCGGATTCCCATGCCACCCAAACAAGCAATGAGCATGCCGATGCATCTTCTTCGGGTGTGTTAGTTACCGAGAACTGTTTCTCAGTACACTCTATGTCCTAGGTATTAGATACCGGATCGGGATCCCACATATGTAATATATTACATAGGCTAAGTAAAGGTAGAGAACTGGAAATAAGTGATCATTCTCTAGAGTAGGGAATGGTGCAAATGTTGCAGCCAAAACAATTGGCGAATATCACATACCAAATGGTAATACATTGATTCTGAACGAATGTAATTACATACCGAACCTGATATGCAATATTATATCAGTTTCTTTATAAAGTATAGAAGGATATAATTTTGTATTGCAGGATAATGTTATGAACATTTTCCTGTATCAAAAGTTGATTGGATCGGGCTCGTTAAGTAATGGCATATACGTTCTAAATCAAACCACAGTTCTTAATGTACAGAACACACACAAGAGGAAGAGTTCAGAAATGAACGAATCGTTCTTGTGGCATTGTAGACTAGGTCATATCAATGCGACACGACTAGCTAAGTTACATAAGGATGGATATTTGAATCCGTTCGAATTTTCATCTTATAAAACTTACCAGTCATGTCTCAAAGGAAAGACGACCAAAACTCCGTTTACTGAACATGGAGAAAGAGTTGCTGAACTCTTAGGAATGATAAATAGTGATGTATGCGGCCCTCTGTCTACACATGCCAAGGTTGATTCCTCGTACTTCATTATATTTACCGATGATCTCTCACGATTCGGACATGTGTTCCTGTTGAAACATAAGTCTGAAACTTTTAAGATATTCAAGGAATATAAGCACGATGTAGAGAACCAAACGGGTAAAAGTATTAAAATCCTTCGATGTGATCGGGGAGGTGAATACTTGAGCATGGAGTTCTTGGATTATTTAAAAGAGAATAGGATTCTCTCTCAGCTTACTCCTCCGTATACACCACCGCACAACAGTGTATCGGGGCGGTGGAATCGCACCCTATGAGATATGGTGCGCTCTATGATGAGTAACGCTGAGTTACCTGTTTCCTTTTGGGGTTATGCGCTTGAGAAGCTGCATACCTATTGAAAAGAGTTCCATCTAAATCAGTGCCTACCACTCTATATGAGATATGGAATAGGAAGAGACCATCTCTTAAAAGAGTTAAGATATGGAGTTGTCCAGCCTATGTTGAAAAGAAAAATCTAGACAAGCTGGAGGCAAGGTCAGTACTGTATAAGTTTGTTGGATATCCCGAATATTCGCGAGGGTATATCTTCTACCACACCGAGGAGCAAAAGGTGTTTTGTTTCTCAGCATGCCACCTTTTTAGAAAAGGAATTTCTTATGAAAGAAATTAGTGTTCATGAGGTAGAAATGGAAGGAGTTCCAGCTAGACAAACTAACAGCTGATGATTTGGTAGAACCGGAGGATTCAATAGTTCCCGACGAACCTCAGCCTCTCCGCAGATCTAGTAGGGTTCCTTATCCTCCTGAGAGATACTACGGTTTTCTCAATGACAGTGGGAGAGAGGATTGCATCCTGGAAGATGATGACCCAACTAGTTTCGAGCAGGCCATCATAAGTGGGGACTCTGTGAAATAGCTGGATGCTATACGATCTGAGATGGAATCCATATACACCAACAAAGTATAGACTTTGGCAGTTGCACCTGAAGGGGTAAAACCCATCGGGAGTGTTCTCCGCCGAAAGACAGAGACGCGACCTCATAGGTCCGTCTTGTCTGAATTTGGGGGCAGATGCTAATTGGTGCTATCCGTCCACCTCTCCGAAGATGCCAAGTTGATTTATGGCACCATATATCGAAGGTTTAAACGGATGCGACCGATATAGCAGACTTCATCAGATTCCCCCTCGTTGAGGGGTTTTTGATTGTAGGGACGCTTTTCCCTGCAGGCGCAAGCTCCTGCAGTTAATTACGCTACCGCATCGCGGTAACCACTTTCTCCTTCTCCAGATGGTCGCTTCGTGTCGTGTGTGTTTGTTTTGTTTTTGGTTGCTCGTGGATTGTATACGGAGACTAATTTATGTTGTCGCCCGTAGGGCGTGGATTAGTCCAAATCCGTATCTTATAGATTTGGGTTTGGGGTTGGGTTTAAGGATACGTTAGTCTTATTTGAGACTAAGATCAAGTTAAACGTTTGTTAAGGATACGTTAGTCTAATTTTAGACTAAGATCAACTTAACGATTTGTTAAAGGTACGTTAGTCTAATTTTAGACTAAGAACAACTTAACGATTTGTTAAGGATACATTAGTCTAATTTTTAGACTAAGATCAACTTAACGGGATCGTTTAGATCTAATAAAAGAGCATTTGGGCTCTATTGTTTATTTTAGGGACTTTGCAGTTCAATGTTAGTTTAAGGACATTACGGTCCAACATTAGTTTAAGGACATTACGGTCCATTGTTAGTTTAAGGACATTATGGTCCAACATGGGTTTAAAGGACCCCACAGTCCGAGGTTAAGGACATCATAGTCCGTGGGTTTAAAGGGACCCCACAGTCCAAGGTTAAGGACATCATAGTCCGTGGGTTTAAAGGGACCCCACAGTCCGAGGTTAAGGACATCATAGTCCATGGGCTTAAGGACCCCATAGTCCGTAGATTAAAGACGTCATAGTCTATAAAGTTTAAGGACATCATAGTCCATGAGTTTAAGGACCCCACAGTCCATGGAATAATTGGTTATCGGGACGTGTCACCTCTCTGAAGACGTTGAAGAATTACAACGACAAATATCAAAGGAATGAAGAGATGTACCCTTGAACCAAAGTTGATTGGGAGATCTGTAGTCCAATTTGGAACTAAGATCAATTAATTAGACTATGAGCAGATAAGCTCAGTTAAATCTGAATTGAGAACTTATAGCCAACTTGGGTAAGTCCAATTAGGTTTAAGAAATTTGAACATTTGTTTGGATTCAATTCTTCTTTATTTAGCAATGCTAGACAAGGATTTGGGGGCTCTGACAATATTTTGTCTTTGGCTGAGTACTAAACCCTTCATTATAGCTCTGGGCTTTACTTTGCATATCATATGAAATGATCAATTTTGAGGTTCAGTTGAAGGAGAGACTTGCCTCTGGAAAACTTAGCCAATTTGGGCTAAGATTGGCTTTAAAATAGTGTTAAACACTAGAGGATATTTGGCGATCACGTGCTCTCACGTGATGTGCTGAAAATAGTGTTAAACAATGAGGACGAAACGCTTAAAGTAGTGTTAAACACTAAAATTGAATTGATCACGTGGGATCACGTGAGGCATCTGAAGATGGGGCCAGACTTTCTTTATTTTGTTCTCAGAATATTCAAATAAGTGCTAAACACTTTTAGTCTTCAAGGCCATCACGTGTGGACACGTGATGGGCATCTATGCACTGGATATTAAAGGGATTTGCTAGGGGTCATGTGGGGACACGTGAGGGCGCCCATGCATTGGATTTTAATCCTTCAGTTTTTTCCATGCTTCTCTTTTTTAAAGAGGTGTTTGTTAGGGGTCACGTGGGGACACGTGAGGGCGCCCAAAGTCTATTCTTTCTTTTATTTTTGAGAAGTTTGTTCAGGGGTCACGTGGGAGCACGTGAGGCATTGCCTCCAAGATTTTTCTTTCTCATTCTGAGGAATCTGTTTAAGGGTCACGTGGGGGCACGTGACCTAGTCTTTTTCATTCCTTTCTATTCATTAAGCATGAAGATCACGTGTTACCACGTGACCAGGTTTATGTGCATGGAGAGTTTTAAGTCTCTGTTTAAGAATTAAATTCTCTTGTAGGGTTGAACCCTAATTTTATTTAAAGAAATTAAATTCTTATGTATTTGGAAGAGTTAAATTCTTATGTAGGGTTAAATCATTTGGAGGAATTAAATTCCTATGAATTTGGAAGAATTAAATTCTTTAAACCTAATCCTCCTTCTAGGTTTTGGATCTGCATGGCAGAATCTCCCCGATGAGAATTAAATTCTCAACTTGTGGGGAGATCTGCTTCTGCAGATCCTCAACCAAAGGAAGAACTAAGTTCTTATTCAGAAGAGTAAAACTCTTAATTTGAGAATTAAATTCTCTTTTTGTTTTATGGAATTTAGATCTCTTTCCCTTTCTCATCTAGGGTTTCTTTTCTCTGAAAAGATCTTCTTTTCTCTCTTGAGAATTAAATTCTCCTCTCTTTTTTTTCTCTCTGTTGTTGTATCTCTCCAAAAACAAGAAATCCCCCCTTTCTCTTCTCTTCTTGGCTCCTATTTATAGGAGAAAGAAAAGAATCAGTTTGTTTAGTCAATCATTCATTGAATGATTTTAATTGATTTTGTAACGAACATAATCTTATTAGATTACTTAGTGAATTTTATTCACCATTGGATTTTTAATCCAAAAGATATTCGGTTTGTTATTCTTGGTGAATTTCAGGAAAATCTTTCCTTGTATAGAATCTTTCTATAAATTGGTGATTTTTAATCACCATTGGATCTTTAACCCAATGGTGCTCCACTTTATAGAGTATAATCTTTTTGTTTGGAAAGATCTAGGGAAATAATTTTCCAACTAGGGTTTTTGATTTCCCTTAATTAGAATTTAATTCTATTACTTCAGAAGGTTTAAGAGCCTATCATGTGTTAGCAGGTGACCCCACTGATTGACCAATTAATTGGAATTTAATTCTATTAGTTAAAGAGCTTAAGAACCCATCACGTGTCTGCCCGTGACCTGTGGTCATGTATGGACACGTGATGCCCCATTGGGGTATTCCTTGTTGTTTTATAATATCTTTTAATTCCTTTCAGTGGGTTTAAAGGCTCATCACGTGTGGGCACGTGACCCCTTTTGATTAGAATTTAATTCTTATTATTTCAGAGTCCTCAGGAAACCATCACGTGTCGGCACGTGACCCCCGATCATGTGTAGGCACGTGATGCCTCATAACTTTTGATCCCGGATGAATTATGAGGCCCATAATATATCAAATCGAAGGATTTTTCGAGTCTCTTTCGATACCATCAAAATTTAGCTGTTTCGCATTTAGGAGTTTGTCAAAATACAGTGCGGAAAATACTGGTTTGCATTTTCTTAAGCGTATCGCTGCCATTTGATAGTTTGGACTCTTTTGCGTAGAAATTTTTGGTGGGAACAAATGCCCCCCACTACTTTGCCCACGTAAGTATGTACGTGGGTGAAGTAGTGCATAGTTATGCATGGCGTATGACCAGTTTTAGGTTGGTATATAATTTTCAGAATTTTGAATTGAGAAGATAAAGAGCGGACACAAGCGTCGTCATTTATCATTGACTTAAATCTTGACTCTTAAGAGATATAGCTCTAAACCTTCAACTTTATGAGCCGCACACTTCTATTTCTTTATATTTTACTCTGGCGTAAAGTAGTTTATATTCTCATGAGTAACTTCTCCATTTCAGTGGCATATAGCTTTGGAAGGTGTGGCCCATAGATGGTAGATAACAGTTCATCTTGAACTCTTTATAAGGTAGCGATGGCTTAGGAAACAGGGTTAGGATCTGTTGTCTAAGACTTTCCAACTTTATGAGCCGTGAGGGTCTCACAAAGGCTTTTCTCCCTACGAGTCGTGAGGATCTCGTAGGTGTCTTTTCTCCTTAGGAGTCATGAGGACTCCTAAGTACGTTTTCTCTTGAGAATCGTAAGGATTCCACAAGAGAATTTTCATTATGCGTAGGGACACTAATTTCCTCGCAAGTTGAGACGAATCGAGAGATTCTCGCAAAGACACTGATTTTCTTACGGGTCGAAACGAATCGAGAGGTTCTCGCCAAGGACACTGATTTCCCTGAATCGAGATAAGAAGCGATGGCTTAGGAAACAGGTTCAGATCTGCTGCCTAATACTTTTCAACTTTATCAGCCGTGAGGGTCTCAGAAAGATTTTTTCTTCCTACGAGTCGAGAGGATCAAGTAGGTGTATTTTCTCCTTAGGAATCGTGAGGATTCCTAAGTGTGTTTTCTATTGAGAGTCGTAAGGATCTCAAAGGAGAATTTTCTTCCTTACAAGTCGAGAGGACTCGTAAGTGATTGATGAATTGACCTACTCCCGAGTCAAAGCATTGCTTCAACAGGGAGGTCAAGGGTTGAATTTGGTTTGCCTGTGCACCGCCGAGTCATGGAACTGAGAACTTTGCCAAGGCTCCGCTTTGCTGACGTTGTATATTCCAAAAGAGACACTGATTTCTTTACGGGTAGGAGCGAATCGAGATGTTCTCGTCAAGGACGTTGATTTCCCTGAATCGAGGTATTTGCCAAGGACACTAATTTCCTCGGAGTTGAAATGAATCGAGGTATTCCTGCAAAGACACTGATTTCTCTACGGGTCGACACGAATCGAGGTGCTCTCGTCAAGGACGCTGATTTCCCTGAATCTAGGTTTTTGCCAAGGACACTGATTTCCTCGGAGTTGAAACGAATCGAGGTATTCCTGCAAAGACGCTGATTTCTCTGCGGGTCAATGCGAATCGAGATACTCTCGTCAAGGACGCTGATTTCCCTGAATCGAGATTTTTGCCAAGGACACTGATTTCCCTGGAAGTCAAAACGAATCGAGAGATTCCTGCAAAGACATTGATTTCTCTGCGGGTCGATGCGAATCGAGGTGTTCTCATCAAGGACGCTGATTTCCTTGAATCGAGATATTGCCAAGGACACTGGTTTCCCTGGAGGTCGAATTGAATCGAGAGATTCCTGCAAAGACACTGATTTCTCTGCGAGTCGACGTGAATCGAGATGCTCTCGTCAAGGACGCTGATTTCCTTGAATCGGGATATTGCCAAGGACACTGATTTCCCTGGAGGTCGAGACGAATCGAGGTATTCCTGCAAAGACACTGATTTTCTTACGGGTCGACGCGAATCAAAATGCTCTCGTCAAGGATGTTGATTTCCCTGAATCGAGGTTTTTTCAAAGGACACTGATTTCCCTGGAGTTGAGACGAATCGAGGTATTCCTGCAAAGACACCGA
Source organism: Agapanthus africanus (assembly GCA_030015575.1). Taxonomy (NCBI): domain Eukaryota; kingdom Viridiplantae; phylum Streptophyta; class Magnoliopsida; order Asparagales; family Amaryllidaceae; genus Agapanthus; species Agapanthus africanus. The sequence continues at coordinate 370,958,626 of JASDDO010000008.1, forward strand.
TTTCCTTGCGGGTCGACATGAATCGAGATGCTCTCGTCAAGGACGCTGATTTCCCTGAATCGAGGTATTTGCCAAGGACACTAATTTCCTCGGAGTTGAAATGAATCGAGGTATTCCTGCAAAGACACTGATTTCTCTGCGGGTCGACACGAATCGAGGTGCTCTCGTCAAGGACGCTGATTTCCCTGAATCGAGGTTTTTGCCAAGGACACTGATTTCCTCGGAGTTGAAACGAATCGAGGTATTCCTGCAAAGACGCTGATTTCTCTGCGGGTCAATGCGAATCGAGATACTCTCGTCAAGGACGCTGATTTCCCTGAATCGAGATTTTTGCCAAGGACACTGATTTCCCTGGAAGTCAAAATGAATCGAGAGATTCCTGCAAAGACATTGATTTCTCTGCAGGTCGATGTGAATCGAGGTGTTCTCATCAAGGACGCTGATTTCCTTGAATCGAGATATTGCCAAGGACACTGGTTTCCCTGGAGGTCGAATTGAATCGTGAGATTCCTGCAAAGACACTGATTTCTCTGCGAGTCGACGTGAATCGAGATGCTCTCGTCAAGGACGCTGATTTCCTTGAATCGGGATATTGCCAAGGACACTGATTTCCCTGGAGGTCGAGACGAATCGAGGTATTCCTGTAAAGACACTGATTTTCTTACGGGTCGACGCGAATCAAAATGCTCTCGTCAAGGATGTTGATTTCCCTGAATCGAGGTTTTTTCAAAGGACACTGATTTTCCTGGAGTTGAGACGAATCGAGGTATTCCTGTAAAGACACCAATTTCCTTGCGGGTCGACGTGAATCGAGATGCTCTCGTCAAGGACGCTGATTTCCCTGAATCGAGATTTTGCCAAGGACACTAATTTCCTCAGAGTTGAAACGAATCGAGGTATTCCTGCAAAGACGCTGATTTCTCTGCGGGTCAATGCGAATCGAGATGCTCTCGTCAAGGACGCTGATTTCCATGAATTGAGATTTTTGCCAAGGACACTAATTTCCTCGGAGTTGAAACGAATCGAGGTATTACTGCAAAGACACTGATTTCTCTGCGGGTCGACACGAATCGAGGTGCTCTCGTCAAGGACGCTGATTTCCCTAAATCGAGCTTTTTGCCAAGGACACTGATTTCCTCGGAGTTGAAACGAATTGAGATATTCCTGCATAGACACTGATTTCCTTACGGGTCGACGCGAATCAAAATGCTCTCGTCAAGGACGCTGATTTCCTTGAATCGAGGTTTTTTCCAAGGACACTGATTTCCCCGGAGGTCGAAACGAATCGAGAGATTCCTGTAAAGACACTGATTTCTGTGCGGGTCGATGCGAATCGAGGTGTTTGTTGGATATATATGTATTCCCTAGAGGCCATTACATGATAGTGGATGTATTTATACATGTGTGTATATATATATATATATATATATATATATTCAGTGTACATTCTTGCTCGACATGATAGTATGCTATCTGGTTCTTCTTTATCTGACATGTTGATTTGATCATGCTTTTATTCATTCACACATGTTGATAAAGCCCTGAGGATATAGGCTTGAATACTATGATTATGATGGAGATCATACCAATGGGACATCTGTAGTTTATAAGCTTATCCTGAAAAGTCCCTAGTCGTAGGTATATCGAGACGGGGCATCGATATACCAGAGTAGACTAGCGTATATGATACTAGACCCATATGATGGGCGATGAATGTTCCCACATTCATCGATGTTTGACATCGAGATCGTGTACGGGTGCTCAGTGGTGACTGTGTACACTGGACGGACTCACCGAGAACTCCTATATGGAATTATATCTATCGTCGGATAGAAGTTCTCAGGCGACACTGGTGCAGGTTAGTCTGTAGACCCGAGATCGTCATAGAGTCTTGTGTGTTCTACCACTGTACTTTGATTACCACCCTACCACGGCTCTACTGAGTCGTGCAAACAGGTGGCCGTTGGGTACAGTCCCGAGACACACGAAGGCGATGAGCGATAGGAGGGGTTTCGTCTCTCCCGGTATTGGGAGTTGATGCTGTGCTGTGCTCGATTGGCTATATCAGTAAGTCCCTGGCTAGGGCTGTTGAGATTTACTGATAAGTGTTATCAGTAGTTTCTCGATCTGTTATAGACCATTCATCGGCACAACTTATTGAGCTATTGGGGTCGACGTTACCATCCCTAGACTCGATATGCAGCATATCTGACGAAAAGACCGGACTGTACGGTAGTGTTGCCAGTTGGCTCGACGGGAGTTGTAACAGGTTCGCTTGTTTTCTTCTGATCGCTCAATACCTGGGTGGCCGTTACGTTTAGCTGACCGCTTGCGGCTTGGGGGTGCTTGATATGATCATTACTCACTGCCGGCATATTGACGAGTCTTAGAGTCCCACAATAGAGTTACCTAGCCCAGGAGAAACGTTGTGGTGCGCATATGTGATATGCGCGTGGACCCGGTTAAAATGCGTGTATGAGATACCATATATTAATCGGGCGGCTTGCTTTTGGTCGGGTCGTATGTGATATGACCGGGTTGCTAAATCAAGTCTTGATTTATCATTAACCATTAGTTTCTCACTTGAAATCCTTTCTTGTCTTTATGCATGCATGTATGTATTCATTCTCATTCATTCTCATTCTTGCACATAGGATGTGCATGCACACATACATGCATACATAAAGGTTATCATGGTTTTTTATATAGTATTTGGTGGCAATGCAAGACTTATATGGTAGAATTATCTATTTATTTTTCATTTTTCAAAATGGAAAGGATAATTCACAAGAGCTTAATGTTTATCATCTTTAACTTTGCTTCAACCACTTCTTAACCTTGAGTTAATTATCCTTTTATCTTTTAACTCCTTTTGAAAAAGATCTAGATAATTCTAACCATGGTTGAAGTGAGAAAGATTAATATAGATTATTCTTTTCTCATTTTATATTCACTCTCATAACTTTTCTTTTGTGAGGAAGCAAAGCCATCATCTTCTTCCTCCTTTCTCCTTTGCTCTCTAGTTCTCTCAAGTAAGCAAAGGAGTTAGCAAGTTAGGATTTTGAAGTGAGAAAACCAACCACAACATCATTCTACACTAGTCTTGCCCATTAGTGACGAGTGTTAGCTTCCATTTTCTTCTCTTGAACTTGTGAAGTTACTAGCTTAGACAAAGCGGACTCCGGGTGGATCATCGTGGACCTAGAGGAGTTCAAGCTGACCTTTTACAACCCTCAAGTAACCAAGGAGTCTAGCGTAGGGAGCTACAAAGGTTGTACTATCAAAACCCTAGCTTTTTCTACTTGTGATGTTGTATTTGTAATGAAACCCTAATTTTTCTAGCATGATTCTTTGTATGTTCACTTAGCACCTTAAAAAATTTGATTTTGGCACATGTGATGCTTCCAAACCCTTCATGAGGTGCTAGGTAAACCTAACAATGGTATCAGAGCCAAGCTTGAGCTTTAGGCGACGCTTTAACGAAGTTAAAACTCCGATCGAACCAAAAATATGTACTTTTAACCCTTCTCTGTACATTTTTTGAAACTGTGTCATTTTCAGAATTAAAAAAACTTAAAAAATTAAGCAGGGAAATCTAAGCAACACTGTATAAAGCGGAGCCATGAACAGCAACTTCCACCGCGGAACCGCGACCAGAGCTTGCTTGGACCGCGGTTCCGTGGCCGTACAGATGAAATGATGACTCGTTTTTGTACAGTAATGTTTATAACTGCTTGCATATATTTTTGGTTTTTTTTAATCTGATTCAAGTATTGAATGTTCTGGGGATTTTTTTGGATTCGTTGATTCGATCGGAATATTTAATTTCGTGCTTTTTCCGGGTAATTTAGAAAGTATTAAAATGTTCGAACAAGTATCATTAACTCACTTTTTCATGGGGTTTAAATCTTTCGGAAATACGTGCAAGTTAAGTGGTGGACCCTCTAGAAGAACACAAACCTTAACTCGATTATGTGACCGTCTGAACTGCCTCTGAACCTTAGGGTTTGAGGAAATACGGCGTGCCACATGTGAGGCGTTGGCTTGACCCTTCTACGGCTGGATCGCTGCTACTGTGACACATTCCGGGATTTTTGAACTCTGCTCAAGTGTTGAGCTTTAGAAAATTTTGGGTATTTGATTATTCGATCGAAAACTTTAATACTGTCTATTTATCTGGAATGTGATACAATATGTGGAATTCATATAGTTAGGCATGAAATACGAAGTATGTGATATTTCGCATTTACAATGTCTAAAGAGAATGTGGATTCCAAATATTGTAGTTTTACACTTTCTTTTCTGTGACCGTAAGTGTAGTATGTAATTGTATTGCCGGTTTTCGTTGCTATACATCAACGACGATCAGTGTATGCATACTTACTTACGTTGATGATATATGATATTATGTGTTGCTGAGATATGATGTGCAGGATTGTCGCGATTGAATAGCCGGGGGGTTTTATGTGAGATGAGAGTTTTATTTTCATTCATGTAAAATTCAAATGTAATATACTATTCTTTTATTTGGGGCACTTCCAGGTTGAGGTTGATGTCACCAGTGTTGTATATTATTTACTTTTCCGCATTAGGATAGACCCAAGGAGGGGAGCACAAGTGACCGGGTTCTGGGGTTCAGTGGGAGGCCATCTCGAGGAGTCGAGACCGGGTCTCCTAAACTCCAGAATTGGTGGGGTCGCTTGCCGCTCTCGTAGGGGTCCAAGGTGTGGGCTTGGCTATTCATCGCGACTGTGGAATCCGTATTTTCTATTGTTGGCTAAATACTAAATACGGACGTCCTACTATATCCCACATTATATCTGTGTTTCTGCTGCCTGTGTTCTGTGATATCTGAGACGATTGATATATTATATATGAGATATATAGTAGACATTGCTTATGTTTTACACCCGCGCTAGTCCCGTCCCGGTATGCTGTTAGTTAAGTAACCTAACGGTGCATAACGGAACAATGCGGTGAATGCGGATGGCATAAGCGTACGTTGTATTTTCGTTTCTTTTCTGTGATTGGCTTAAGGACTTAAATGATGGGACTACATTAATATGATTAATGTAAAGAAAATAAACCTAAAAAGATGTTGTAGAATTGGATTTGAAAACCACTCGGCTCTTTATGAAAAAGCTACATTTCAAAACTGCGGAGCACAAGCCACTCTTTTTGAAAACCATTTGATTCTACGACGATATCAAGTTCAAAGCATTAAAGATTTTCTTAAAAATCATCCGCAACCCTCCGTCATTTTAGGAAGTAGAGTACTTAGTATTCGTGCTACGTTTGTTGACTTTAGTTAAGGCGTAGTGTACGGTAGCTAAGTGATGTCTTCCTACACTGCATATGATGCAGATTAATTAGGAAATTCATGCGACTTTGTTCACCATAGTTAAGGGTCATATGGGTGGGTCTAATTAATCAAGAAATGACGGGTAGAACTTGATTGGTACTTATGATTTGTTGACCATAGTTAAGGTCATAAGTATTAGGGGTAAAAACCGCATCGGGAATTTCAAGTGTTGAGATTTGCAATGAGATTGCATACCTTCCATATGATGGTTGGATCCCCATCCCACTGTGGGCAATAGTTGCTCCCAGGAGAGTTTTGCAGTTTACAATTAGCTAACTCATTAGGTGTCTAGAAAGGCGTTAACGGGGCTATGCCTATGGGAAAACGAGGTTTACTTTAATAAGGTCCGTGCGAAAGCACGGGGAACCTCCCTCAAGTACCGACACTGGCCTGGCTGAACGGTTAGCGAAGTTGTAGACTGTAATTAATCCTGTCTAGTTTTCTTTTTAAGGATTGAAAGGAAAACTTGATTAAAGCAGTGGGAAATATCGATTAGACAACATAATAACCAATCTGATCTTTGCAAGAGCTTTCGCTGAGTGTATTCTTTTCTCTCTCTTAATGGCAGATACCCATGACTGGACTCAAGCTTCTACTAGATTAAAACAAACTGAATGGCACCAATTATAAAGACTGGCTGAGGAATCTGAACATTGCCTTGACTTATGATAAAGTATCATATGTCCTCACGGTTTCAGCCCCGCCCGTCCCAGGTCCAAAATCCTCAGTTGCGGATAAAGAAGTCCGCAAGACATGGGACGCTGACTGTGCCACGGCCAAATGCCTCGCGCTTGCATCGATGGATAACACACATCAAAAGCAGCACGAGAATATGGACATTCATGCTATATTCCTCCATACAAAGGAGTTGTATGGAGAGCAATCCCGCGTATTACGATACAAAGTATCAAAGAAATTGTTTCGGATACGAATGGCCCCAGGCACACCAGTAGGAGACCATGTTCTGAAGATGATAGCTCTCATAGAAGAGCTTGAGGACCTTGGATGGACGATGGACAACGAACAATATACGGATATTATTCTGCAGTCCCTCCCCTCCACCTTTGCTCAATTCAAAGTTAACTTCAACATGCACAACATGGAGAAGGAACTGCCTGAACTCCTTAATATGTTAAGGAGTGCAGAGAGCACACTGAAATCAGTGAAAACTCCCGTTTTTACTGTTGGACAATCTTCCTATTCTCGCCCAAAGGCTAAGGCCAAGGGAAAGAAAAAGAAGAAGCCCACCAATCCTAAGGGTGGAGTTAAAAAGGTTAAGGGGAAGGAAAAGTCCAAAGCTGGAGAATCGGGGAAAGGGGAATGTTTTCATTGCCACAAGACAGGACATTGGAAGCGCAACTGCACGGAGTACTTAAATCTCAATAAGAAGCATGGGGATGCTTCTGCTTCAGGTGCGTTTGTGACAGAAAATTGTTTTTCAATAAACTCTGCTTCCTGGGTATTAGATACCGGTTCAGGTTCTCACATTTGCAATTCTATGCAGGGGCTGAGAAATAGCAAGGTTTTGAAGACAGGTGACCATACTCTCCGTGTTGGAAATGGTTCCAATGTACATACAGTCGCAGTGGGAGAGTATCACTTGGGGTTGTCATCTGGGTGTATATTGGTTTTGAACCCATGTTATTTTGTACCTAGTATGCTTTGTAATATAATATCTGTTTCTTTCTTAGACAATGAAGGATATAATTTTGTATTGCAGAACAATGTTATGAACATTCACCTGAATCAAATGTTGGTTGGGTATGGTGCGCTTAATAATGGGATATACGTCCTAAATCAACACACAGTTTTCAGTATACAACACATTAATAAAAGAAAACTTTCAGAAATAAATGAAGCTTTTCTTTGACACTGTAGACTTGGTCATATTAACGAAACAAGACTAAACAGGTTACACAAAGATGGATATTTAAACCCTTTTGAATATAAATTTTATGAAACTTGCCAGTCTTGTATTAAGGGTAAAATGACCAAAACTCCGTTTACCGGACACGGAGAAAGAGCTACTAAGCTCCTAGGCCTCATATATACTGATGTATGCGGGCCAATGTCTACATAGGCTAGAGGCGGTTTTTCATACTTCATTACGTTCACTGACGATTTCTCAAGATTCGGTCATGTATTTTTATTAAAACACAAGTCCGAAGCTTTCGAGAAATTCACTGAATATAAACAAGAAGTAGAAAAACAAATCGGCTTGAGTATCAAGATGCTTCGATCAGATCGAGGTGGAGAGTATCTCAGTACAGAATTTGCAAACTTCTTAAAAGAGGATGGGATTCTCTCTCAACTCACTCCTCCTTACACACCACAGCACAACGGTGTGTCAGAACGATGGAATCGGACCCTATTAGATATGGTCCGTTCCATGATGAGTGATACTGAGTTACCTATCTCGTTTTAGGGGCATTCATTGGAGACTGCAGCGTTTCTACTGAACAGGGTCCCAACCAAAACCGTGTCTACCACGCCATATGAGATATGGCATGGGAAGAGACCATCTCTTAAGAGAACTAAGATTTGGGGTAGCCCAGCCTATGTTAAAAAGCAGAATCCGGACAAACTCGAGTCACGGTCGGTCATGTGTAATTTTGTAGGGTATCCAAAGAATTCTTATGGATATCTATTCTACCATAAGGAGGAACAAAAAGTGTTTGTTTCTCAGTATGCCACATTCTTGGAAATAGAGTTTTTCACAGATAAAGCAGATGGCAATATGGTAGATCTAGAAGAGGTTCTAGAGACACAAACTACAAATGACAACTTGGTTGAACCGGCTGTTGCAATAGAAACTGAGGAACCTCGGCCACTCAATAGGTCTGGTAGGACTTCTCGCCCACCGGAGAGGTACTACGGTTTCCTCATTGATGGTGACGGAGAAGACTGCATCATGGAAGATGATGATACTACCAGTTTTCAGCAAGCTATCACGAGTGGAGACTCTGTGAAGTGGCTGGATTCCATGAGATCCGAAATGGAGTCTATGTACACCAACAAATTATGGACTTTGGACATTGTACCCCTTGGGGTAAAACCTGTGGGGTGCAAATGGATCTTTAAAAGAAAGATTGGTGTAGATGGGCAGGTGGAGACCTATAAGGCAAGACTTGTGGCGAAGGGTTTTCGTCAACGACCAGGTTTGGACTATGACGAGACTTTTTCTCCCGTAGCCATGCTTAAATCCATTCGGATCCTACTTGCTATTGCTGCTCACTACGAATATGAAATCTGGCAGATGGACGTTAAAACAGCATTTCTAAATGGAAATTTAGAAGAATGCGTTTATATGGATCAGCCAGAGGGCTTCATAGACAGTGGGAGCAGCGGGAAAGCATGTAAATTGCTTAAATCCATATATGGGTTAAAGCAGGCATCACGGAGTTGGAACATCTGTTTCGATGATGTTATCAAAGAGTTTGATTTCATCAAAAATCTAGATGAACCTTGTGTTTATAAGAAGGCTGTAGGAAGAGCTGTCACATTCCTCGTATTGTACGTGGACGACATTCTTCTGATAGGAAATGATATTCCTATGCTACAGTCGGTCAAATCTTTCTTATCACTAAGGTTCTTCACCTGGGTGATGCCACATACATTCTGGGCAAAAGGATCTATAAAGATAGATCCAAGAGGTTATTGGGATTGTCCCAAACCAGGTACATCAACACCATCCTAAAAAGGTTTAGTATGGAAGACTCCAAGCGGGGTGCCTTACCCGCTTGCCATGGGGTCACTCTCTCCAAGGACTCTTGCCCAAAGACCGATGAAGAGAGAGCTCGCATGAGCATTATACCCTATGCTTCGGTAGTAGGATCTATAATGTATGCGATGTTATGTACACACCCAGATGTAGCTTATGCACTAAGTGTTGTAAGCAGGTATCAATCCAACCCAGGGGAGAATCACTGGACAGCTGTAAAGAACATTCTTAAGTACTTGCGAAAGGCTAAGGAATTGTTCTTGGTGTATGGTAATGGAGATCTCCAAATGGAGGCCTTTACCGATTCGAGCTTCCAGAGTGATAAGGACGACATCAAATCTATCTCTGGGTTTGTATTTACCCTCAACGGAGGGGCAGTAAGTTGGAAGAGTTCCAAACAGGATACCGTTGCAGACTCTACGATGGAGGCTGAGTACATTGCTGGGAATGATGCCGCCAAGGAAGCCGTCTGGATGAAGAAGTTCGTCTCAGAGCTAGGTGTAGTTCCAACCATTATTGATCCAATACCATTGTATTGTAATAATAATGGGGCTATGGCGTTAGCCAAGAAGTCCAGGTCCCATCAGCGGTCCAGACACATCCTGAGGCGCTTTCATTTGATCCGGAAGATTGTAGATCGCTGCGAGATCGTGATTAGGAGAGTAGACACAAAGAATAATGCCGCGGATCCACTCACCAAGGCCCTCCCTCAGCCGCAGCATGAGCGACTTTTTGAGATATTGGGTATGAGATACGCCAATAACTGGCCTTAGTGCAAGTGGGAGATTGTTGGATATATATGTATGCCCTAGAGGCCATTATATGGTAGTGGATGTATTTATACATGTATGTATATATATATTCAGTGTACATTCTTGCTCGACATGATAGTATGCTATCTGGTTCTTCTTTATCTGACATGTTGATTTGATCATGCTTTTATTCATTCACACATGTTGATAAAGCCCTGAGGATATTGGCTTGACTACTATGATTATGATGGAGATCATACCAGTGGGACATCTGTAGTTTATAAGCTTATCCTGAAAAGTCCCTAGTCGTAGGTATATCGAGACGGGGCATCGATATACCAGAGTAGACTATCGTATATGATACTAGACCCATATGATGGGCGATAAATGTTCCCACATTCATCGATGTTTGACATCGAGATCGTGTACGGGTGCTCAGTGGTGACTGGGTACACTGGACGGACTCACCGAGAACTCCTATATGGAATTATATCTATCGTCAGATAGCAGTTCTCAGGTGACACTGGTGCAGGTTAGTCTGTAGACCCGAGATCGTTATAGAGTCTTGTGTGTTCTCCCACTGTACTTTGATTACCACCCTACCACGGCTCTACTGAATCGTGCAAACAGGTGGCCGTTGGGTACAGTCCCGAGACACACGAAAGCGATGAGCGATAGGAGGGGTTTCGTCTCTCCCGGTATTGGGAGTTGATGTTGTGCTGTGCTCGATTGGCTATATCAGTAAGTCCATGGCCAGGGCTGTTGAGATTTACTGATAAGTCTTATCAGTAGTTTCTCGATCTGTTATAGACCATTCATCGGCACGACTTATTGAGTTATTGGGGTCGACGTTACCATCCCTAGACTCGATATGCAGCATATCTGATGAAGAGGCCGGACTTTACGGTTGTGTTGCCAGTTGGCTCGACGGGAGTTGTAACAGGTTCGCTTGTTTTCTTCTGATCGCTCAATACCCGGGTGGCCGTTACGTTTAGCTGACCTCTTGCTGCTTGGGGGTGCTAGATATGATCATCACCCACTGTCGGCGTATTGACGAGTCTTAGAGTCCCATAATAGAGATACCTAGTCCAGGCGAAACGTTGTGGTGCACATATGTGATATGCGTGTGGACCCGGTTAAAATGTGTGTATGAGATACCGTATATTAATCGGGCGGCTTGCTTTTGGTCGTGTCGTATGTGATATGACCGGGTTGCTAAATCAAGTCTTGATTTATCATTAACCATTAGTTTCTCACTTGAAATCCTTTCTTGTCTTTATGCATGCATGTATGTACTCATTCTCATTCATTCTCATTCATGCACATAGGATGTGCATGCACACATACATGCATACATAAAGGTTATCATGGTTGTTTATATAGTTTTGGTTGCAATGCAAGACTTATATGGTAGAATTATCTATTTATTTTTCATTTTTCAAAATGGAAAGGATAATTCACAAGAGCTTAATGTTTATCATCTTTAACTTTGCTTCAACCACTTCTTAACCTTGAGTTAATTATCCTTTTATCTTTTAACTCCTTTTGAAAAAGATCTAGATAATTCTAACCATGGTTGAAGTGAGAAAGATTAATATAGATTATTCTTTTCTCATTTTATATTCACTCTCATAACTTTTCTTTTGTGAGAAAGCATAGCCATCATCTTCTTACTCCTTTCTCTTTTGCTCTCTAGTTCTCTCAAGTAAGCAAAGAAGTTAGCAAGTTAGGATTTTGAAGTGAGAAAACCAACCACAACATCATTCTACACTAGTCTTGCCCATTAGTGAAGAGTGTTAGCTTCCATTTTCTTCTCTTAATCTTGTGAAGTTACTAGCTTGGATAAAGCGGACTCCGGGTGGATCATCGTGAACCTAGAGGAGTTCAAGCGGACCTTTTACAACCCTCAAGCAATCAAGGAGTCTAGCGTAGGGAGCTACAAAGGTTGTACTCTCAAAACCCTAGCTTTTTCTACTTGTGATGTTGTATTTGTAATGAAACCCTAATTTTTCTAGCATGATTCTTTGTATGCTCACTTAGCACCTTAAAAAATTTGATTTTGGCACATGTGATGTTTCCAAACCCTTCATGAGGTGCTAGGTAAACCTAACAGTGTTCTCGTCAAGGACGCTGATTTCCCTGAATCGAGATATTGCCAAGGACACTAATTTCCCTGGAGGTCGAAACGAATCGAGAGATTCCTGCAAAGACACTAATTTCTCTGCGGGTTGGCGTGAATAAAAATGCTCTCGTCAAGGACGCTGATTTCCCTGAATCGAGATATTTCCAAGGACACTGATTTCCCTGGAGGTCGAGACGAATCGAGGTATTCCTGCAAAGACTCTGATTTCCTTGCGGGTCGACGCGAATCGAGATGCTCTCGTTAAGGACGCTGATTTTCCTGAATCGAGGTTTTGGCCAAGGACACTGATTTCCCTGGGGTTGAGCCGAATCGAGGTATTCCTGCAAAGACGCTGATTTCTCTGCGGGTCGATGCGAATCGAGATGCTCTCGTCAAGGACGCTGATTTCCCTGAATCGAGGTTTTTGCCAAGGCCACTGATTTTCTCGGAGTTGAAACGAATCGAGGTATTCTTGCAAAGACGCCGATTTCTCTACGGGTCGATGCGAATCGAGATGCTCTCGTCAAGGACGTTGATTTCCCTGAATCGAGGTTTTTGCCAAGGACACTAATATCCCTGGAGGTCGAAACGAATCGAGAGATTCCTGCAAAGACACCGATTTCTCTGCGGGTCGATACGAATCGAGGTGTTCTCGTGAAGGACGCCGATTTCCTTGAAACGAGATATAGCCAAGGACACTAGTTTCCCTGGAGGTCGAAACGAATCGAGAGATTCCTGCAAAGTTACTGATTTCTCTGCGGGTCGACGCGAATCGAGATGCTCTCGTCAAGGACGCTAATTTCTCTGAATCGAGATATTGCCAAGGACGCTGATTTCCCTGAAGTCAAAATGAATCGAGGTATTCCTGCAAGGACACTGATTTCTCGGCGGGTCGACGCGAATCGAGGTGCTCTTGTCAAGGACGGTGATTTCCCTGAGTCTAGGTATTTGCCAAGGACACTAATTTCCTCGGAGTTGTGAGGAATCGAGAAGTTCTCGCAAGAATGTCCTAACATCACAGTTAACCTCTACTCTTTACGACAGAGGTCCATCAGGGTCTATGGTACTAGGGTTTTGTCTGTCGTACCATCGCGCTGGCTGATGTATTCCTCGATACGTGATCTTGCTGTTCGAATAGCCCCGTGACTATCGTGTCCCTGATCCCTTCAGGGGCTGGACAAGACGTCTTCAAGCAATCTTCCAGGTGATATTACCATCGAAAGTGCAAGCGTTAGGGATATTCCATGTCACTTTTTACTTGAGGTTTGGCTCAGTTTGGGAGCTCCGATGAGTCATGACCACTCCACGCTGGATGAGATGATCTCCAATAGTCTTTCAGATTTTATATGAGTTGCCGTCAAGATCATGAATCTAGGAATATTGCCTTCGCTTCATTTTCTGGCATTGCGTCTGCTATATCGAGACGAATGTCGCGATTGTCTCTAGGTTGTTGGTGAACCGTCGATGCTTGGAACTAGGGCCTTTGCCATGGCTCCGTTGTTGGTGTTGCGTCTGCATCCTGTTGGAGGAAGAACACTGGGGTGACATCGCATCTGCTGTATCGAGACGAACGTCGAGGTGGTCTCTAGGTTGTTGGTGAACCGTCGAGACTTGGAACTAGGGACTTTTCCATGGCTCCGTTGTTAATTGTCGCATCTGAATTCCGCTGGAATGAGGAGGAACGATGTTGTGGGTCTCCAGGCTGTAGATGTGGCTGTCGAGACTTGGAACTAGGGACTCTGCCATGGTCCTGGGATAGTCTCTAGGCCTTCTGTGAACCGTCATGATTTGGAACTAGGGACTTTGCCATGGCTCCATTTGTTGACGTTGCGTCTGCATCCGATTGGAGGGAGGAAGAACGCCGGTGTTGATCTCTAAGTTGTCGATGTTGACGTCGAGACCCTGAAGCTAGGGATCTTCCTTCGCTTCATTTTTTGACATTGTGTCTGCAATATTGCGACGAATGTCAAGATTGTCTCTAGGTTTTCTATGAACCGTCGAGATTTGGCTTTGCTTCGACGAAGCCTGGTGGGACGATATGGTTCCCTTCTTGTTTGTGCCCATGGATTGTATACAGGGGTCAATGTGACCTCACCTGCAGGGCAAAAGTTTTATTCTTTCATTTTTTTATTTCCGCGATGCTCTATCAATTCAGCTTTTATATCGCGAAGTTCACGATTGCCCGATCATTTCGGCTATTTCTCGCGGTGCCCAATCATTTTGGCTATTTATTTTATTTACTCGCAGCTTTTTATTGTGAGTTGCCCAACCATTTCGGCTATTTTGTATGCATACATTTTTACTTGCTGATTTCGTTGCATGTTGCCCCATCATTTCGGCTATTTCATATCCATTTTTAGCTCGTTGACTTTTTGTCACGAGTATGGAACTTGGAATATGGTGCCAATCTTAGCATCAGTATCGCTGCGACTGGAATATTGCCAGGAGCGAATCATCATTTGCCGTGAAAGGTCTTGGAATTTGATACCGATTTAGGCATTAGCATCGCTACCACTGGGACATTGCCAGGAGCGAATCATCATTTGCCATGAAAGGGGTTGGAATTTGATACCGATTTAGGCATCAGCATCGCTTCCACTGGGACATTTCCAGGAGCGAATCATCATTTGCCGTTGTCGGTTCGAACAAAGGTGGTTTAGCCAACAGGGTTAAGATCTTGTCGACTAAGGCTTTTAACTTTATGAGCCGTAATGGTCTCATAAAGGTGTTTCTCTCTACGAGTCGTGAGGATCGCGTAGGTGCGTTTTCTCCTTAAGAATCGTGAGGATTCTTAAGCGCGTGTTCTCTTATAAGTCGTAAGGATCTTACAAGAGTGTTTTCTCTTTGCAAGTCGAGAGGACCTACAAGTGTTTGCTCATCGTGTGAGTATATCCTTAGTCATTGGTTGGACTCTGTTAGGGAAATATTTATTCGTGCCCATGGATTGTATACAAGGGTCAATATCGAGACGCTTGTAGGGAAAATCGGGGGGTATGACTGCTTCAGAACAGGTTCAGATCCCTGTAGCTTAAGTCTTTTGAATCTTATGAGCCTTGAGGGTCTCATAAGAGGGTTCTCCTTACGAGTCGTGATGATCTCGCTAGTGTAATTTCTCCTTAGGAATCGTGAGGATCCCTAAGTGTGTTTCTCCTTTGTGAGTCGTAAGGATCTCACGCAGGTGGTTTCTCTTTACAAGGTCGAGAGGACCTTGCAAGTGGCTTTTGACGAGATTGAGCCCTTTCGGGTTTTCATAAAACTCGCCGGTAGTCCTGCTGTTTTCACTTATGGTGCCCTTTCGGGTTTTCATCCATGCCCATTTTTCTTGTGGACATACCTTTTTTTTGGTTCAAGTGGGATATTCCACATGACTGCAGGACTCGTTTATAAGCCCCTTGATATCCTTTCTATTTTTTGAGAAGAAAAGACCATTTTAGGTAGAGATTCTTCCTCCAGTGAGAAATATGCCCCCTGTGTATACCTCGGGGGGAGCGAGTACCCACGCCGTCGCTATTTTGGTGACAGGTTGCTTTAAAGTCGCTCATTTTTTTGAGCTTCGGCGACAAATACTACCTTACCTATGCTTTTCAATCATCTTCATCAGATGATGAAGGGTCTTTACTCAGCTAATCCAATCGAGTCATTTTATCCATGAGCTCTTGGAAGGCTGTCGGCTTGAAGAGGGCCATATATGAGGACGCCTTTGAATTTAGGTCAAGAGTGGCTATGAGCATTCCCATGGCTGCAACTTCATTGATGCATTGCTTGTAGTTGACCAGAGATTTTGCCATTGGGTAACACATTGAACCCAAGTCTCATCCGGTCTAATCCTTTCTTTGACCAGTGTCGTCACGGTAGTGCGTTTATTCACACTAGCGAATCTCAGACAGGAGGGCATCTCCATTTCGTCGAAGGTATTCATGGAGTCATTCAGGAGTTCCGCATACCATTCAAAGGCAATGCCCGCCAGACAGCCCATGAACTGTCAGAGGAGAAGTATATCAGTATTGCCGCACATGGGTTCAAATCACGCAATGTGCCGGCGAGAATTCTCAGTTCCTTTATACATGTGGCATGTTGGAAGTGTGTACTCTGGCGGGTACTATATTTTATTGTGACATGTCGGATACGGTCGACCAATCTTGATTGATCTATTTGCGGCTTCACTGGCGTAGTGTGCTTCGATTTGCTGAGCAATATATTCGTTCAGCTTTGCTTTTAGGAATCATTTCCTCCTCAGCCATTGATGAGATTTGCAGAGGATTTGAAATGTCATCCTTAACTTTAAGACCGACTACCGGCAGTTCATCTGCCAGTGGTTCCGATTGAACCATCATGCCAGCTATATTCTGAATCAGAAGAGCCATATGGTTCATTTTAGTGGACATTTCTGCTGCTTCTGCATCTCCCTTTTTCAGAGCGCGCTTTAGGAAATCAATATCCGACTCCTTCTCTATTCTTTCTTCAAGTGCGTCTTCGAGATTTTCCTTAGACGATGGATTAGCGAGTGGTGCCGCCTCAGCAAGCATCTCCTGCATCTTTTTAGGTTGCAGTTGAAATTTTGTTAAGGACCGAGTTTGAGGTCGGTGACTAGTAGAAGCTCGAACTTCGTCTTTGGAATCCACCACATAGACTATGTGAACTACCATGCCCCCAGGCTTGGGGTGTTTGGAGTTTTGTCCTTTGGAGTTTTCTTCGGGTACTTGAGCTTTATTGGGCCTCTTGTTGTAAAAAGTCTCTTTGGTTTTAGGAGGAACCGCTGTATCAGGATCCGTCTCGGGGTAAGTCCCCTTCACCTGCTTTCACACCTTATATATAGATGAGGAAAGTTGTCTCAGTGAGAGAACTGGTTTCTGCTCTCATGGGATCTCCATGGGCTGTGGAGACTTCTTCAATATTGCGGTAGGAGAACTTTATCTGACCCTTCACAACAATTTGAAGCTGTTCCCAGTTGGCACAACAACATTCACCACTGGGGTTGAAACAGGACCATACGGAGAACTGCCCCTAGCTCATTTTGTATGATGCTAATATCGACGTCGATCGTTTCTTACGGCCGGGATTTGACTAGCTTCAGGATTTTGCCGAGCCCGCCCCTGTTTCCTTTGAGAGCCTAAATATTCTGCCCCCTGCGTCGACCTTAGTCCTTGGTAGGTGCCGGTTGTTGGAAGGCTGATTCTGTCGGCAAACTTGCAGCTTGGGGAACCAGTCTGTGGAAGATAGACTTCCTCTGGGGTTCCACCATCGGCGTTGAGGCACTGAGGGTGGGAGGTGGGAGCATCGACCCAAAGAGAAGCCCGTTGATTTATTGAAGAGCCGGATTGCAGATATTTGAGCATGCAAGTGGCCCGTACTTGACTCCACCAAATATGATAGAGCCTGAGTTGCTAAGGTGGGAGCAAACGCCATCCTTCATAGAGAAGAAACGTCGGCTTCAGTGTCCCCTCCCCTAAGGGCAACCATAAACATATATACCGCGATTATTTGATCGCGGAAAAACACGACACAAGAAGTGTGGAGTGGAAAGAGGAAAAGGTCCCACCGGGCGTGCCAGAATCTGTTCCCCACAGAAACATGGAGATGCGACCGCGTAGGTCCGTCTTGCCTGAATTTGGGGGCAGATGTTAATTGGTGCTATCCGTCTACCTCTCCGAAGATACCAAGTTGATTTATGGCAACATGTATCGAAGGTTTAAACGGATGCGACCGATGTAGCAGACTCCGTCCTGAATTAGGTTTAAGAAAGTTGAACATTTGTTTGGGTTCAATTCTTCTTTATTTAGCAATGCTAGACAGGGATTTGGGGGCTCTGACAACATTTTGTCTTTGGGTGAGCACTAAACCCTTCATTATAGCTCTGGGCTTTATTCTACATATCATATGAAAGGTTCAGTTGAAGGAGAGGCTTGCCTCTGGAAAACTTGGCCAATTTGGGCCAAGATTGGCTTTAAAATAGTATTAAACACTAGAGGATATTTGGCGATCACGTGCTCCCACGTGATGTGCTGAAAATAGTGTTAAACACTGAGGACGAAGCACTTAAACTAGTGTTAAACACTAAAATTGAATGGGTCATGTGGGATCACGTGAGGCATCTGAAGATGGGGCCAGACTTCCTTTATTTTGTTCTCAGATTATTCAAATAAGTGTTAAACACTTTTAGTCTTCAAGGCCATCACGTGTGGACGCGTGATGGGCATCCATGCACTGGATATTAAAGGGATTTGCTAGGGGTCACGTGGGGACACGTGAGGGCGCCCATGCATTGGATTTTAATGCTTCAGTTCTTTCCATCCATCTCTTTTTTAAAGAGGTATTTTGTCAGGGGTCACGTGAGGACACATGAGGGCGCCCAAAGTCTATTATTCCTTTATTTTTGAGAAGTTTGTTCAGGGGTCACGTGGGAGCACGTGAGGCATTGCCTCCAAGCTTTTTCTTTCTCATTCTGAGGAATCTGTTTAAGGGTCACGTGGGGGCACGTGACCTAGTCTTTTTTGTTCCTTTCCATTCATTAAGGATGAGGGTCACGTGTTACCACGTGATCAGGTTTATGTGCATGGAGAGTTTTAAGTCTCTGTTTAAGAATTAAATTCTCTTGTAGGGTTGAACCCTAATTTTATTTAAAGGAATTAAATTCTTATGTATTTGGAAGAGTTAAATTCTTATGTAGGGTTAAACCCTAATTTCATTTGGAGGAATTAAATTCCTATGAATTTGGAAGAATTAAATTCTTTAAACTTAATCCTCCCTCTAGGTTTTGGATCTGCATGGCAGAATCTTCCCGATGAGAATTAAATTCTCAACTTGTGGGAAGATCTGCTCTGCTGATCCTCAACCAAAGGAAGAACTAAGTTCTTATTCAGAAGAGTTAAACTCTTAATTTGAGAATTAAATTCTCTTTTTGTTTTATGGAATTTAGATATCTTTCCCTTTCTCACCTAGGGTTTCTTTTCTCTCTTGAGAATTAAATCCTCCTCTCTTTTTTTCCTCTCTGTTGCTTTATCTCTCCAAAAACAAGAAATTCCCTTTCTCTCTTCTCTTCTTGGCTCCTATTTATAGGAGAAAGAAAAGAATCAGTTTGTTTAGTTAATCTTTTATTGAAAGATTTTAATTGATTTTGTAAGCAACATGATCTTTTTAGATTACTCAGTGAATTTTATTCACTATTGGATTTTTAATCCAAAAGATATTCTGTTTGTTATTCTTGGTGAATTTCAGGAAAATCTTTCCTTGTATAGAATCTTTCTATAAATTGGTGATTTTTAATCACCATTAGATTTTTAATCCAACGGTGCTCCACTTTACAGAGCACAATCTTTTTGTTTGGAAAGATCTAGGGACATATTTTTCCAACTAGGGTCTTTGGTTTTCCTTAATTAGAATTTAATTCCATTAGTTCAGGAGGTTTAAGAGCCTATCATGTGTTACCACGTGACCCCACTGATTAACCAATTAATTAGAATTTAATTCTATTAGTTAAAGAGCTTAAGAACCCATCACGTGTCTGCACGTGACCTTTGGTCACGGGTGGACACGTGATGCCCCATTGGGGTATTCCTTGTTGTTTTATAATATCTTTTAAACCCTTTCACTGGGTTTAAAGGACAATCACGTATGGGCACATGACCCCTTTTGATCAGAATTTAATTCTTATTATTTCAGAGTCCTCAAGAAACCATCACGTGTTGGCACGTGACCCCCGATCATGTGTTGGCATGTGATGCCTCATAACTTTTGATCCCGGATGAATTATGAGGCCCATAATATATCAAATCGAAGGATTTTTCAAGACGCTTTCGATACCATCAAAATTTAGATGTTTCTCATTCGGGAGTTTGTCAAAATACAGCCCGGAAAATACTGGTTCGCATTTACTTAAGCGTATCGGTGCCATTTGATACCTTGGACTCTTTTGCGCAAAAATTTTTGGTGGGAACAGGGAGCAATTGGATCTTGACAAGATTCTTGGTGTAGATGGAAAAGTTAAGACTTTCAATGTTAGAGTTGTTGCAAAAGGTTATCGTCAAAAACCAGGTGTTGATTTTAATGAAACCTTTTCTCCAGTGGCTATACTTAAGTCCATCCGGATCCTACTTGCTATTGCTGCATACCATAACTACGAAATCTGGCAGATTGACGTCAAGACCGCTTTTCTAAATTGTGATTTAGAAAGGAGCGTGTACATGACACTGCCAGAGGGTTTCGTAGACAGTGGGAGCAGCGGAAAGGTGTGCAAGTTGCTTAAATAAATTTACGGGTTTAAGCAGGCATCACGGAGTTGGAACATCTGTTTTGATGTGGCAGTCAAAGATTTGACATCATCAAAATGGTAGATGAACCTTGTATATACAAAAAGGTTGTAGAGAGTAAGGTTGTCTTCCTCGTATTGTACATGGACGACATACTCTTGATAGGAAATGGTGTTCCTATGCTACACTCGGTCAAGCTCCTCTTATTACAAAGATTCTCCATGAAGAATCTGGGTGATGCCTCCTACATCCTGGGGATTAAGATCTATAGAGATAAATCTAAGCGGATGTTGGGATTGTCCCAATCCAGGTATATTGACACCATACTAAAGAGATTTAGTATGGAAGATTCGAAGCATGGGAATTTACCTACGATCTTAGGAATCACTCTCTTCAAAGAGATCTCCCCCAAGACTGATTTGGAGAGGGCTCGCATGCAAGGTATACCCTATGCTTCGGAAGTCGGGTCTATCATGTATGCAATGTTATGTACCCGACCGGATGTAGCGTACGCATTGGGTGTTGTAATCAGGTATCAATAAAATCCTGGGGAGAATCACTGGACAGCTATGAAGAACATTCTTAAGTACCTGAGAAGGACTAAAGAAACGTTCTTGGTGTATGGTAACGGTGAACTCCAAATTGAGTCCTTTACCGATTCGTGCTTCCAGGGTGATAAGGTTGACTGTAAGACAGTCGTGGGTTTTGTCTTTACCCTTAGTGGAGGGACGGTATGTTGGAAGAGTTCCAAGCTAGATACCGTGGCAGACTCAACGAAAAAGGGTGAATACATCACTGCCAATGATGCTACCAAAGAGGTTGTCTGGGTGTAGATGTTCATGAGATGAACTTGGTTCCTACCATAGTGGTGACAATGGAGATGTTGCTTTGGCCTAGGAACCCCGGTCCCATCAGTGATCCAGGCAAATTCTTAGGCAGTATTACCTGATCAGGGAGATGGTTTATCTCCGGACGATCGAGGTCAAGAGAGTTGATAGGAAGAATGACACGGTGGATCCACTCACAAAGGCCAAAATCCCAGATACAGTTTGAGAGTTTTTGGGACGTTGGGAATGAGATACTACAACAACTGGCTTTAGTGCAAGTGAGAGATTTTTAGTTGTATGTATGCCCTAGAGGGCATTGTTGTACATGATTGTATATTACAATGGATGATTGGACATATATAGGGAGGACTTTCTTGCTCGACATGATAGTATGCTATCTGGTTACTCTTTATCTTAACATGTAGACTAGTATTGTGATACTGTCTTGCTCTCATATGTTGATAAAGCTCTTAGTATGTATACTTGACTACTAGGAGTATGATGTAGATCATACTAATGGGGCCAGAGTAGTCCACAAGTACATCCTTTAATTGTTCCTAGTCGAGGGTGTATCGAGACGGGGCATCGATATTCCAGAGTAGACTAGCGTATACGCTTCTTGACCCATTTGATGGGCGGTGGATGATCCCATATCCATTGGTGTTTGACATCAAACATGGTATACGGGTGCTCAGTAGAGACTGGTACACTGAACAGGACTCGCCGAGAACTCCTAGATGGTATTATACCTAACGTCAGATAGCAGTTCTCTGGTGACACTGGTACAGGTTAGTCTGTAGACCCGAGATCGTCATAGAGTCTTGTGTGATTCCCACTGTGCTTTGATTTCCACCTTACCACGTTCAAGAGAGCGTGCAAAACGGTTGTTTTTGGGTACAGTCCCGAGTAACATGGAGGCAATGAGCGATAGGAGGGGATTTGTCTCTCCCGGTATTGGGGGTTGATGTTGCGCTGTGCTCGATTGACTATAACAGGAAGTCCCTAGCCAGCGATGATACTGAGATTTACAGGTAAGTGTTATCAATTGTTTCTAGACCCGTTATGAGCCTCATATTGGCATGACTTATCAAGTTACTGGGATCTGACGTTTACCACCTGTAGACTTGATATGCGACATATCAGACGAAGAGACCGGACTGTACGGTAGTGTTACATATTAGATGCACAGGAGTATAGACAAGCTTTCTTGTTGATTTTCTGATCGCTCAATACCCGGGTAGCCGGTACGTCCAGCTAGTACCGCTGACGGCTTGTGGGTGACTGATATGATCATCACCTACTGCTGGCGTATTGACGAGTCATTAGAGTCCTACACAGAAGTTTCCTAGCTCATGCGAAACGAAGTAGGGCACATATGTGATATGTGCAAGACTGAGATTAATACGTGTATGTGATACAGTATTTTAATCTCGCGATATAGGTTATATGTGATATAACCGGATTGTTGAATCAAGTGTTGACTCAATGATATGTTATATGTGTGTGTGTGTGTGTGATATGCATATAAATAATATTAGTCGGTTGTATGCAATACAGCCGGGTTATTAAATCAAGTGTTGATTTAATAATTTAATGTGTAATTATATATTTGATATATTAATATACATTAACTAATATTAGCTCACTTAAGAATTTCTTTTCACATTATACATTTAATATATATATATGTGATATATGTTAATGTATTTATTTTGTGTCATGCTTGATGATACATTATACATGGCTGTATGAAACTCATACCATACTTAAGATAATGTGGGGTTTTAATTATTAAGGGAAAATCAAAATTAGGTGCAAATTTGTCATGGCTTGTGAAGTTTGGAGAAGCTTGTGGAAATCTTGAGTTAGTCCACTAGTTTTGTTTTATTTTAGATATTTATTAACCTAACCATTATTTTTAGCCTTGGTTAAGTCTCTACATGAGTGATATATGATATTTTCTCACCCATGGTCCATGAGTGGTTCACTTGATCATTTTTCTTCATCTCCTCCGATTTTTGCTCTCTAGCTTTGAGTGAGAAAAGAAAACAAAGAGAGAAAAATTATTCTAAAGTAAGCAAAATTCCTACTTCATTAATCTATACAAAACTAGCCATTTAGTATAGATTGTTTCTTCACTAGTTCATCAATTAGTGAAGAGGTAGTTTGAGTTAGAGACTCGTCGACGTAGATCATCTTCGGCCTTGATGATCCTTAAGCAAGCTCGTTCCTTTCACCTAGGGGAGCCAAAGGAGAGTCCAGGAGACCACTACTTGGAGCAAATGGACTACTACACGGAGCTTTAGAAGTGAAGGACCGGTCTACAAAGGTTGTATTCCTTGTTCACTTAGAGTAAATTTGTTTACTTGCTTAGTTGTAACCCTAATGATCTAGTTAGATCCTTGGTTTAGGTTGCTTAGCACTCTAGGTTTTTAAAAATTGCATGGTAGATGCCTTAGAAAACATGGTGAGGGTGCTAAGGAACCCAGCACCAGCTGGGATGGAGAGGGAGTTGCTGCTGCAAGAAGTGCAGCAAGAAGCCATCGATTCTTCCTAAAAGCGAGACACCAAGTTTTGGTACCTCGAACCCAAGGGCAACCAACATATAATGAACCATGATTTTTTTCGCGAAATATGACACACGAAGTGTGGAGTGGAAAGAGGAAGAGGTCACACCAGGCATGCCAAAATCTGTTTACCGCCGAAAATAGAGATGAACTCGGATTGTGTAAGTCTAAGGTAGCGCCCCGGCCGTCTTTCCGAGGCCAAAATGCGGAAACGAAAACTTTTCTTAAACTAGAAACCGGCGCTATCGTATGCTTAGAACCTGGATCGTAACCATTAACCTAAAATTAGCTATTTAGAGAGAAGGTTGGAAAGCTATACCGATCTATCGGTGTCCTTCGGTCTTTGGGCACCATCCCAAGCTCCTCGCGGCATCTCCGGTCATGATCTCCTCGTCGGAAAGGGTACCACATCTACGAGTCTTTTTATGGGCTCCCGCTTCATCCGAAGCAACTCGGGCACGAAGTGTGCTAGCCGACGTGTCCAAGGTGTTGTAGAGAATGTTTGTGATCACTTTGTCTCTTGCATCAATTGCTTAGATGGAGGTTAGAGGTGTTGCCATTGATGGAGATAATGAGCTAGAGGAAGAAGAAGAAGAAGCAACCTTTTTCTTTTTCTTTTGTGTAATGGAATGATAAAATGATAGAGAGTGTGAGAAGAATAATATGAGAGCTCTCCCCTAAGGCATCCCATCTCTCTCTCTCTCTCTCTTCTAATCATATCAATACAAATCAAGCTCATAATGTGACATTTACACACTAAAAGAGACCATGAGCCACCATATATGTCTATGTCACATTAAAAGCATCTCATGATGAATTCTAGCTCATTATTTCCAAATGCAAACATTATTCCAAATGTTTGCCAAAACAAAAAGATAAGGCAACATCTAAAGTAAACTCATAACGGATCACAAGGATACCCCTCACCTGTATATACATACCTGCATCCGCATTCCAACCGAATGCGAATGCGATGAGACTAAAGTAATCCAACAAATCTAATACTAGGGTCCGGCTTAAACTAAAGCCCACTAGTATGATCCGTCCGATCATGATCCGTGCAATACCGCACGTGTATGATCGAACCCTGCCATATATCATACGGCCTCTACAACGTTTCGCCCGAAACATGAGAAACTGTCTGTGGGGGACTCTAAAGACTCGTCAATACATTGGCTGTGGATTTAACTACTAGCACGTCAGTGGTACTAGCTGTACGTAACGGGCTACCATGTATTGACCAAAAGGGAGGTCGATGAGCGAACTCATCCCGACACCCTACTGAGTCTGTCAGTGAAAATATCCGTATAGTCCGGTCCGTTCGGCTATGAGCATCGCATGTCGGGCCTAGGGGGTCGGTAAAAGTCAGACCCCCAAAAGCGGTACAAGTCGTGTCGGAGTGTGGCCCAGAACACCCTGAGATACTACTGGAATACCTACCAATAAATCTCCAGCCTTGGCCGAGGGCTTTGTGTAATGGCTCTCCTAGACACAGCGCGATCTCACCCCCAATACCGGGAGAGACGAATCCCCTGCCGATCCACTCACTGCCTCCATGTGACTCGGGACTGTACCCAACTAAAATCTGTTTGCACGACTCCTTTGAGCCGTGGTAGGGTAGTAATCAAAGCACAGTGGGAACTCACACGAGACAAATGACGATCTCAGGTCGATGAACTAACCTGTACACATGTTATCAGGGAACTGCTATCTGACGTCAGGCATAATACCAAATAGCATATTCCCGGCGAGTCCTGTCCGGTGTACTCATAACCCAATGAGCACCTGTATACATCTTAGGTGAACCAACTGACACCAATGGCTTGTGAGACCGGCCACCGCCCCTCATCGGGGTCTCGACTGTATACACTAGTCTACTAATGGAGTATCGATGCCCGGTCTCGAAACTCCCACGACTAGGGACCACTTTAAGGATGTGCTTATAGACTACCCAACTCTCACGTATATGATCGCCATCATACTGCTGGTAGTCAAGCAAGAATCCTAAGGGCTCTATCAACGTGTAATAGCGACCTGTAATGTCACATAAAGCAGTACATGATGATAAAGATAAACCATGGTAGCATACTATTCTCTATCAACATGTAATAATGAACTACAATGTCACCTAAAGCATGTACACGATGATAAAGACAAACCAGATAGTATACAAACCTCTCGAGCAAGACTGTCCTACCGGTATAGGTCCTCCCTCAATCATTGCAATCACGTGCCTGCGATCCAATAATTGACTCTGAGGGCACTATATCCAACAATCTCCCATTTGCACTCAAGGCTAATTATTGCGATGTCGCATACTCACAGCCCGTGTGATACCGAACATCCAACTCCTCTACTAATCAGTTTCACAAAGCTCATTTGTGAAACTTTTGCGTTCGAGAAATAGCCTCAGCTAGTAGATCCGCCCTGATGTTTCTTTCCATGTCTCTCTTTATCTCAAGTTCGCGGAGAAAGCCATCTCCCGAAATGAGCAATACCTGTCTTAGAATATGTCTGGATATCTGATGGGACCTAGTTCATAAATGAACTCTAAATCCAAACTTCTTAGACTGTATCGTTAACTGAACCTAATCAGTATTCTGCGCCATACCTCCCTCAGTATCCGCCTGGACAACCTGTCCAAACTACCGCCCCTCATTAGAGGGAAAACTATAACTCTGACAGTCACTCTGTCATCCAGGTCACCTTGGAAGCCTGGAATGATAACCGTCTCCTAAAAGATGCTATTGTTATCATATCTCTAGAACATCCACTTATGTTCTAAAACTGCTTCCGATCGTTTCTCCAGGATTGGATTAATATCAACTTACTGCATCTTGTGCAAAAACAATGTCTAGTGTGGTATTTGACATCTTTTGATTGACTCAATTGCCTAAGCAAGTGATTTGCCAATCATGCACATCCCTCTCCCCTTTAGTCTGTAAGACACCTTTAGAAAGGGTGACTCTATCACCTGCAGGTACACTACCGTGTCAGGAGTCGTCCATTCTAGATACCTTTAGAATGTTGTCTAAGTACCCAGATTGGGAAACTACTCAAATCTAGATCTAAAACTATAGATCTAGTAACCAGAATATCTGATATAATATCCATGTCCTATGTGGAGAAACCACTGTGTGACAACCAAAGTATAACCGATCGTAGTATAGGAATTTCACTTCCTACTATGTGTATGTCATCCAAATATCAGAATATCATACTCAACCTCCTTCTTAACAGATCTATCCCCTATTCTTATGAAGTCAAACCTATGACTGTCACATCAGAAATAGATGATCTATCTCCGCTATTACCGCTTTAGTCTATAAATAGACATAAGCCACTTGTCCACTATGCATCCGCTGCTCCCACTGACTACGACAACCCTCTGGCAGAGTCATATACACGTACACTTCTAAAGCTAGTTTAGAACGACGCTATACTCACCCTCCTGCCGGGTCTCACAGTCTGGAACAACAGCAATGGTAAGTCTGGGTAAACAAGAACCTCCCTGTCACTGTCCTTGAGGCTACCGAAGTACCTATCGGGTGCCTGAGGTTACCCACCATATCTGTGGAGTGGCCAATGGAATGTCAATCCAGATTGAATTTTTAGGTTCTTATTAAATTTTCAGTAATCGTTCGCGGTTCTGGAATCACTTCCAGTTCTACCATACTCCCACTACTGTTTTCTGAAAAAAAATCCAATTTTATTAAAACTGTGGCGAGTCAAGAACAATATCATCTTCCAGATGGTAGAAAGTCAACCCTCGTCATAGCCCGGGTCAACCCATAAACAGCCATTACAGAAACGTGCCTTGAGTTATCCAGAGTCTAGTTTAAAGCATAAGCCGGACAACTCCTCGTAGCTCAACAATGTTAAGATATGAATTATTCTATATCCAATATAGAAACAGAGGCACTGATTTAATTGGAACCGGATTCAAATCATGCAGCTGTCTCCAGTGCATGTCAACTAAATGGAAGGAGGCCGATCAGCGTTACTCAACTTAGGAATGCATCCATATATGAGTAACCTGAAAGAGAAGCAAGTTCTCAAAAACCATTACTATCAACTGAATACCATACACAAGTATCTACATCTTCGATCACCTTGAAGAATCCCGATACTTGCAACACCTAGTTCTTTACTTTATTCATATACCTATAACTTCTCAAAACCTGGACCTTGTGTTTCTACGAAACACTTGTCTAAGAACTAGAGAAGCCATAAGTAAACAGAATATAGTACAAGTACAAACCCCTCTGTCCTCATGGACACTGGACAACATACAATACTCTGTATAAGTCCCTTGAGTCTAATAACTCATTCCCTGTGTGTCGTAGGTTGAAAACTGTACTTATGGTTAAGAAGAATTACACCGCTGTTTAATGCTCCTTAGCTAACCATCCACTGATATAGGTAAATGTCATAGACATAATTTCAAAAAGTCATATCTCACTTTATAAAAATAAACGTACAGATATATCAATTTGAAATTGGTGCATTACAACGGATATTCAAAACCAAAATATTTACCGTCCGGCAAACAACCCAGGCGATTTTATCAAATATCACCAATTACATCGAATCCCGATATAATGAGGATGATCACCTAATTCCCAATAACTTACTCCCACTCATCATCTGTAAAACCATACAGATGTGAGAATCAAACCTGGTAAATACATACCCTGGAGCAAGGACTAATTGGGAAATCAGTTTTCTTTTAACAGTACACAGTGAAACTGAAACATGTAAATGTTTCGAAGGGGTATCCGGGTATTCCAAGTAATGCCTCTTCCATTATCCAGATTCATGACTATAACCGTATATTTCTTTGCCATCTCTCCAAATCCCTTTATTCGTCTTTAGTCGTTACTTTCTGTACACCTTCGTTAGGCTAAATCGTTTTCTTCCTTCCCTACCGTTCGGCACTAGCCTATGGTTTGGAATAAGACTATCTAATAAGCGTAACAGGTGTACTGTCCTAATCCTAGGAGCACTCACAATGCGAGAGAAGGTGAAGATAAAAGACAACTGAATAAACCTTATTCCTATTTCTCCTGAACTAGAATCCATCCCCGAACTGGAACAAGTTCCTTCGAGTTCGTATATAACCATACGATGGAGTATCCAAATAACTGTGGATTTTCATAGTGATACGGAGTGTTCTGGAGAAATACAAAGGTGAAGTAGGATTGGTAATGAAATACTTGGTTTGATCGTGAATAGCAGTCGCAATTTACTTTGCCCTCTTTCTAATCCCTTTATTTGTCTTTACTTAGTACCTTTTGTACACCATCGTTAGGCTAATTGGTTTTCTTCATTCCCCACCGTTCGGCACCTGCCTATGGTTTGGAAGAAGACTATCCAATAAGCATAATAGGTGTACTGTCTTAATCCATGGAACACTCGTAATCTGAGAGAAGGTAAAAGGAAAAGACAACTGAATAGTCTTATTCGTTTTCTCCAGAACCGGAAACCATCCTCGAATCTGGAACAAGTTCGTTCGAGTTCGTATATAACCATATGATGGTTTTATCCAATGGAAGTTGATGTTCGTTGTAATACGAGGTGTTCTGGAGAAAAGGGTAAAAGTAGGAGTGGTGATGATGTATGCAACTCTGACAATCCAATAGCCAGTGTTATAAGAAGGTTCGGTCAACTTGGTCACAGAGTCATAGTATAGGGTCGGGTCATGGTCGTTGCCAAAGAGAGAGAGAAAAGAAACACTCAGCGTGCACTCTAACCTAGATCAGAATGGTTATCAATTTATCTAATCAGGAAATCTCCCACTGTATCGTCAAATTCTCTTCCAAACCTGAAAGAAGAATTAGTCGGGATCACCCGAGGAGTAAGCCAACTCATCAGTGGGAATCGGGATCCAACCATCATCGTATGATAACTTGACGGAATCCACTCAAGTCACCACACTCCAGAAGGTATGCGCATGCCTGGCAAGTTTCAGTTTCTTTAGAAACTCCTGATGTGTGTTTTTACCCCCAGGACCTAAGTGACCTTGACGGAGTCAACAAATCAAAGAGTCCTAGTCAAGTTCAACCCGTCATTATCTTGATTGCATTAAACCCACCCGTAAGTGCCCTTGACGGAGTCAACAAGGCCGCACGACTGTCCTAACCAATCCCATATCCATGCGACAAACAAGAACCACTTAGCTACCGTACACTACGTCTTGACGGAGTTAACAAATGCAGCACAAATACTAAATAATACCCGTAAGAAATGACGGAGGGCTGCGGCAAGTTTTTGACGAAAATCTTTGCTAAAGAGGTCACTCCCGGTGAAGGGATCTCGGCTCTTTCCCCGTAGAATGAGGTGCAGGATATTCCAACTGAATACCACGATGCAAAGCAAAAGGCAATCGGCTATAGTGAAGTTATTACCCTGATGCAAACTTCTGTCCAAGGGGTCACTCCCGGTGAAGGGATCTCGGCCCTTATCTCGTCAACTGAGGTGCTGGATATTCATAACCGAATACCACTGTGCAAAACAAAAGAGAACGTCCTTGCAATAACAGCTTTTTGAAAAATGTTCCAACAACATCAGAATAGGTTTGTTTAGCTTGCATTGATCCGAATCAATGCAGTCCTATCAATTTATCACACCACAAAAGAACGAAAATATGACGTACGTATATGCCATCCGCATTTACCACTAGGTCCCGTCATCACCCGTTAGGTTACTTAACTAACGACGGAGCGGGGACTGGACTAGCGCGGGTGTAAAACATATACAACATCTGTTGGATATATGTATGTCCTAGAGGCCATTATGTGATAGTGGATGTATTTATACATGTATATATATTCAGTTTGCATTCTTGCTCGACATGATAGTATGCTATCTGGTTTTTCTTTATCTGACATGTTTATTTGATCATGCTTCTATTCATTCAGACATGCTGATAAAGCCCTAAGGATATCGGCTTGACTACTCTGATTATGATGGAGATCATACTAGTGGGACATCTGTAGTCTATAAGCATATCCTGAAATGTCCCTAGTCAGAGGTGTATCGAGACGGGGCATCGATATACCAGAGTAGACTAGCGTATGTGATACTAGACCCATATGATGGGCGATGGATGTTCCCACATTCATCGATGTTTGACATCAAGATCATATACGGGTGCTCAGTGGTGACTGGGTACACTGGACGGACTCGCCGAGAACTCCTATATGGAATTATATCTATCGTCGGATAGCAGTTCTCAGGTGACACTGGTACAGGTTAGTCTGTAGACCCGAGATCGTCATAGAGCCTTGTGTGTTCTCCCACTGTACTTTGATTACCACCCTACCACGGCTCTACTGAGTCGTGCAAGCAGGTGGCCGTTGGGTACAGTCCCGAGACATACGAAGGAAATGAGCGATAGGAGGGGTTTCGTCTCTCCCGATATTGGGAGTTGATGCTGTACTGTGCCCGACTGGTTATAGCAGCAAGTCCCTGGCCAGGGCTGCTGAGATTTGCTGATAAGTGTTATCAGTAGTTTCTCGAACTGTTATAGACCATTCACCGGCACGACTTATTGAGTTATTGGGGTCGACGTGACCATCCCTAGGCTCGATATGCAGCATATCTGACGAAGAGACCGGACTGTACGGTAGTGTTGCCGGATGGCTCGACGGGAGTTGTAGCAGGTTCGCTTGTTATCTTCTGATCGCTCAATACACGGGTGGCCGTTACGTTTAGCTGACCGCTTGCGGCTTGAGGGTACTTGATATGATCATTACCCTCTGCCGGCGTATTGACGAGTCTTAGAGTCCCACAGAGGAGTTACCCAGTCCAGGCGAAACGTTGTGGTGTGCATATGCGATATGCGCATGCACCCGATTGAAATGTGCGTATATGATACCGAACATTGATCGGGTGAACTGCTTTTGGTGGGGTCATATGAGATATGACCGGATTGATAAATCAAGTGTTGATTTATCATTTAATCATTAGTTTTCTCACTTAAAACCTTTCTAGGGTTTGATGGATGTATGCATGCATGCATATGCTTCTTTCTTCTTTTCTAGTTTCATGCACATGTAGATGTGCATACATGTACACATACATACATCAAACCATCATGGTTGTTTATATATGGAAATGGTGGAAATATAAGACTCACACCATTGATTATTTAATGGATTATTATTTGATTATGGATTTAAAAAGAAAATGAAAAGGAAAGGATAATTATGCTAGTTTCTACATGCTTCTTCTAACCTAACCTTGCTCACCTACCACTAAACCATGGTTATCTTTTCCTTTATCATTCTAAACCCAAGTTAAATTAATCATCTATCATTTAATCATGGTTGGAGTCAAGAAGGAATAAATATATATAGTGATATTTATTTTCTTTTGCAACCTTAACCTTATGGTTATCATTTTACCTCTTGCAAAGAAAAGCCACCATCTTCATTCTCCTCCATCTCTTGCTCTCTTGATTTTCCTAGTGAGCAAATACCACTCAAAGATAGGTTTTTGAAGTGAGATTCCACACCACAACATCATTCTACACTAGCTTAGCCGCTTCGTTTAGAGTGTTTCCTTCGGATTGTCGAAGTTGCGAGCTTGGACGGATATCTCCGTGGCGGATCGTCGTGGATACAAGAGGACATCAAGAGGACCTCGACTCAACACCAAAGAGCCTAAGGAGCGAATCAAAAACGGGAGCTACAAAGGTTGTAGCCTTCAAACCCTAATTTTTGTTAGCTAAAGTTTAATAAACCTAATTTTCTAGGATCGATCCATACGCGTGTTTGTTTAGCACAATAAAAATCATATCTTTTGGACATGTGATGCTTCAAAACACCTCATAGGGTGCTAAACAAACCCATCATTGGTATCAGAGCCGACCTAGAACATTAGGCGCCCTTTTTGCGAAGTAAAAAGTCCGATCGAAACAAAAATACGACTTTTTAGGTGCTCTCTGGAAATTTTTTTGAAACTGACTTTTTTCAGAATTAAAAATTCTCAAAAAATAGAGCAGGTAAAAATTAGACGATCTGGAAAATTCGAGCCAGTGAACAGTAACTTCAGCCGCGGAAGCGCGGCATAAGCAAGCTTAGGCCGCGCATCCGCGGCCATACTAGGGGCTCTTTGACAATTTTTTGCACAGTAATTTTATTTACCTGCTATATTATATTCTGAGCATGTTTAATCTGAATCTTCTGTTGAAAAATTCTGGAGATGTTTTTGGCCTCGTGGTTTCGATCGGAGTTTTCATTTCGTTTTCTTTTCCGGGTAAACTAGAAAGTATTGATGTTCTTGAACGAATATCATTTACTCAATATTCACGGGGTTTAAATAGTTTCGAGATACGTGCAAGTCTTTTTGCGGTGGTCCCTCTAGAAGACAACAAACCTTAACTCGATTATGTGACCGTCTCGAACTGCCCTTTGAACCCTAGGGTTTGGGACAGTACGGCGTGCCAAATGTGAGGCGTTGGCTTGACCCTTCTACGGCTGGACCGCCACTACTGTGTCACACTCCGGATCTTTTTGAACCCAGCTCAAGTGTTGAGCTTTAGTGAATCTTGGATGCCTGATTGTTCGTTCGAAAAACTTTAATACTGTCTGTTTATCTGGAATGTGATACAATATGTGGAATTCATATGGTTTAGGCATGAAATACGAGATATGTGATATTTCGCATTTATGATGTCTAAAGAGAATCTGGATTCCAAATATTGTAGTTTTACACTTTCTTTTCTGTGACTGTAAGTGTAGTATGTTGGATATCGCCGGTTTCGTTGCTATACATCAACGACAATCGGGGTACGCATACTTACTTACGCTGATGATATGTGATATTATGTGTTGCTGAGATATGATGTGCAGGATTGTCGCGATTGAATAGCCGGGGGGTTTTGTGAGATGAGAGCTTTATATTTTCATTCATGTAAATTCAAATGTAATGTAATATTCTTTTATTTGGGGCACTTCCAGGTTGCGGTTGTGTCACCAGTGTTGTATATTATTTACTTTTTCCGCATTAGGATGGACCCAAGGAGGGGAGCACAGGTGACCGGGTTCTGGGGTTCAGTGGGAGGCCATCTCGAGGAGTCGAGACCGGGTCTCCTAAACTCCAGGATTGGTAGGGTCACTTGCCGCTCTCGTAGGGGTCCAGGGTGTGGGCTTGGCTATTCATCGCGACTGTGGAATCCGTATTTTCTATTCTGGCTAAATACTAAATACGGACGTCCTAGTATATCCCACGTTATATCTATTTTTCTGCTGCCTGTGTTCTGTGAAATCTGAGACGAATGACTTATTATATATATATGATATATAGTAGACGTTGCTTATGTTTTACACCCGCGCTAGTCCCGTCCCGGTATGCCGTTAGTTAAGTAACCTAACGGTGCATAACGGAACATTGCGGCGAATGCGGATGGCATAAGCGTACGTGTTATTTTCGTTTCTTTTCTGTGATTGGCTTAAGGACTTAAATGAAGGGATTACATTAATATGATTAATGTAAAGAAAATAAACCTAAAAGATGTTGTAGAATCGGATTTAAAAACTACTCGGCTATTTGTGAAAAAGCTACATTTCAAAACTGCGGAGATTAAGCCACTCCTTTTGAAAACTGTTTGATTCTACAACGATATCAAGTTCAAAGCGTTAAAGATTTTCTTAAAAATCATTCGCAACCCTCCGTCATTTTAGGAAGTAGAGTACTTAGTATTCGTGCTACGTTTGTTGACTTTAGTTAAGGCGTAGTGTACGGTAGCTAAGTGATGTCTTCCTACAATGCATATGATGCAGATTAATTAGGACATTCATACGACTTTGTTGACCATAGTTAAGGGTCATATGGGTGGGTCTGATTGATCAAGAAATGACGGGTAGAACTTGACTGGTACTTATGATTTGTTGACCATAGTTAAGATCATAAGTACTAGGGGTAAAAAAATTACATCGGGAATTTCAAGTGTTGAAATTTGCAATGAGATTGCATACCTTCCATGTGATGGTTGGATCCCGATCCCACTGTGGGCAATAGTTGCTCCTAGGAGAGTTTTACAGTTTGCAATTAGCTAACTCATTAGGTGTCTAGAAAGGTGTTAACGGGGCTCCGCCTCTGGGAAAACGAGGTTTACTCTAATTAGGTTCGTGCGAAAGCACGGGGAACCTCCCTCAAAGTACCGACACTGGCCTGGCTGAACGGTTAGCGAAGTTGTAGACTGTAATTAATCCTGGCTAGTTTTTCTTTTTAAGGTTTGAAAGAAAACTTGATAAAAAGCAGTGGGAAACATCGATTAGACAAGATAATAAACCAATCTAATCTGTGCAAGAGCTTTCGCTGAGTGTATTCTTTTCTCTCTCTTAATGGCAGATACCAATGACTGGACTTAAGCTTCTATTAGATAAGAACAAACTGAATGGGACCAACTATAAAGACTGGCTAAGGAATCTGAAGATCGCCTTGACATATGATAAAGTATCATATGTCCTCACGGCTTCAGCCCCGCCCGTCCCAGGCCCAAAATCCTCAGTTGCGGACATTGAAGTCCGCAAGACATGTGACGCTGACTGTGCCACGGCAAAATGCCTCGCGCTTGCATCGATGGATAACACACATCAAAAGCAGCACGAGGACATGGACATTCACGGGATATTACTCCATACAAAGGAGTTGTATGGGGAGCAGTCCCGCGTATTACGATACGAAGCATCAAGGAAACTGTTTCACATGCGGATGGCCCCTGGCACACCAGTAGCGGACCATGTTTTGAAGATGATAGCTCTTATAGAAGAGCTTGAGGACCTTGGATGGACAATGGACAATGAGCAATATATAGATATTATTCTGCAGTCCCTCCCCTCCACCTTTGCTCAGTTCATAGTGAACTTTAACATGCATAGCATGGAGAAGGAACTCCCTGAACTCCTTAATATGTTAAGGAGTGCAGAGAGCACTATGAAGTCAGCAAAGACTCCCGTTATGACCATTGGACAGTCTTCTTCTTCTCGCCCAAAAGCTAAGGCCAAGGGAAAGAAAAAGAAGAAACCCACTAATCCTAAGGGTGGAGTCAAAAAGGCGAAGGGAAAGGGAAAGTCCACGGCTGGAGACCCAGGGAAAGGCGAGTATTTTCATTGCCACAAGACAGGACATTGGAAGCGCAACTGCACAGAGTACCTAAGTCTCAAGAAGAAGCATGGTGATGCCTCCGCTTCAGGTGCGTTTGTGACTGAAAACTGTTTTTCTATAAACTCTGCTTCCTGGGTATTGGATACCGGTTCAGGTTCTCACATTTGCAATTCTATGCAGGGGTTGAGAAATAGCAAGGTTTTGAAGACAGGTGACCATACTCTCCGCGTTGGAAATGGTTCCAATGTACATACAGTCGCAGTGGGAGAGTATCACTTGGGGTTGCCGTCTGGATGTATTTTGATTTTGAATCCATGTTATTTTGTACCTGATATGTTATGTAATATTATATCCGTTTCTTTGTTGGACAATGAAGGGTATAATTTTGTATTGCAAAACAATGTTATGAACATTCACCTGAATCAAATGTTGGTTGGGTATGGTACACTTAATAACGGAATATATGTCCTAAATCAACACAGAGTTTTCAGTATACAACACACTAATAAAAGAAAACTTTCAGAATTAAATGAAGCTTTTCTTTGGCACTGTAGACTTGGTCATATTAACGAAACAAGACTAAACAAGTTACACAAAGATGGATATTTAAATCCTTTTGAATATAAATCTTATGCGACTTGCCAGTCTTGTATCAAGGGTAAAATGATCAAAACTCCGTTTACCGGACACGGAGAAAGAGCTACTCAGCTCCTTGGCCTCATACATAGTGATGTATGTGGGCCAATGTCTACACAGGCTAGAGGCGGTTTTTCATACTTCATTACATTCACCGACGATTTCTCAAGATTCGGTCATGTATTTTTATTAAAGCACAAGTCCGAAGCTTTCGAGAAATTCGTTGAATATAAACAAGAAGTAGAAAAACAAACCGGCTTGAGTATTAAGATGCTTCGATCAGATCGAGGTGGTGAGTATCTCAGTACAGAATTTGCAAACTTCCTAAAAGAGAATGGGATTCTCTCTCAGCTCACTCCTCCTTACACACCACAGCACAACGGTGTGTCAGAACGACGGAATAGGACCCTATTAGATATGGTCCGGTCCATGATGAGTGACGCTGAGTTACCAGTCTCGTTTTGGGGGCATGCATTGGAGACTGCAGCGTTTCTGCTAAACAGGGTTCCAACCAAAGCCGTGTCTACCACGCCATATGAGATATGGAATGGGAAGAGACCATCTCTTAAAAGAATTAAGATTTGGGGTTGCCCGGCCTATGTTAAAAAGCAGAATCCGGACAAACTCGAGACACGGTCAGTCATGTGTAACTTTGTGGGATATCCAAAGAATTCTTATGGATATCTGACCACAAAGAGGAACAAAAAGTGTTTGTTTCTCAGTATGCCACATTCTTGGAAAAAGAGTTTTTCACAGATAGAGATGATGGCAAGGTGGTAGATCTAGAAGAGGTTCTGGAGACACAAACTACAAATGACGATTTGGTTGAACCGGCTGTTGCAACAGAAACTGAAGAACCTCGGCCACTCCGTAGGTCTGGTAGGACTTCTCGCCCACCGGAGAGGTACTACGGTTTCCTCATTGATGGTGACAGAGAAGATTGCATCATGGATGATGATGATCCTACCAGTTTTCAGCAAGCTATCACGAGTGGTGACTCTGTGAAGTGGCTGGATGCCATGAGATCCGAAATGGAGTCTATGTACACCAACAAAGTATGGACTTTGGACGTTGTACCCCCTGGGGTAAAACCTGTAGGGTGCAAATGGATCTTTAAAAGAAAGATTGGTGTGGATGGGCAGGTAGAGACCTATAAGGCAAGACTTGTGGCGAAAGGTTTTCGTCAAAGACCAGGTTTGGACTATGACGAAACTTTTTCGCCCGTAGCCATGCTTAAATCTATTCGGATCCTACTTGCTATTGCTGCTCACTACGACTATGAAATCTGGCAGATGGACGTTAAAACAGCATTTCTAAATGGAGATTTAGATGAATGTGTTTATATGGATCAGCCAGAGGGCTTCATTGACAGTGGGAGCATCGAGAAAGCATGTAGATTGCTTAAATCCATATATGGGTTAAAGCAGGCATCTCGGAGTTGGAACATCTGTTTCGATGATGTTATCAAAGAGTTTGATTTCATCAAAAATCCGGATGAACCTTGTGTTTATAGGAAGGCTGTAGGAAGAGCTGTCACATTCCTCGTATTGTACGTGGATGACATTCTTCTGATAGGAAATGATATTCCTATGCTACAATCGGTCAAATCATTCTTATCACTAAGGTTCTCCATGAAGGACCTGGGTGATGCCACATACATCCTGGGTATAAGGATCTATAGGGATAGATCCAAAAAGTTATTGGGACTGTCCCAAACCAGGTACATCAACACCATCCTAAAGAGGTTTAGTATGGAAGACTCCAAGCGGGGTGCCTTACCCGCTTGCCATGGAGTCACTCTCTCCAAGGATTCTTGTCCAAAGACCGATGAAGAGAGAGCTCGCATGAGCATTATACCTTATGCTTCGGCAGTAGGATCTATAATGTATGCGATGTTATGTACACGCCCAGATGTAGCTTATGCACTTAGTGTTGTAAGCAGGTATCAATCCAACCCAGGGGAGAACCACTGGACGGCTGTGAAGAACATTCTTAAGTACTTGCGAAGGACTAAAGAATTGTTCTTGGTGTATGGTAATAAGGATCTCCAAATGGAGGCCTTTACCGATTCGAGCTTCCAGAGCGATAAGGATGACAGCAAATCTATCTCAGGGTTTGTATTTACCCTCAATGGAGGGGCGGTAAGTTGGAAGAGTTCCAAACAAGATATCGTTGCAGACTCTACGATGGAAGCTGAGTACATTGCTGCAAATGATGCCGCCAAGGAAGCCGTCTGGATGAAGAAGTTCGTCTCGGAGCTAGGAGTAGTTCCAACCATTATTGATCCAATACCTTTGTATTGTGACAATAATGGGGCAATGGCGTTGGCCAAGGAGCCCAGATCCCATCAGCGGTCCAGACACATCCTGAGGCGATTTCATTTGATCCGGGAGATTGTAGATCGCCGCGAGATCGAGATTAAGAGAGTAGACACAAAGAATAACGCCGCGGATCCATTCACCAAGGCCCTCCCTCAGCCGCAGCATGAGCGACTTTTTGAGCAGTTGGGTATGAGATACGCCAATAACTGGCCTTAGTGCAAGTGGAAGATTGTTGGATATATGTATGCCTTAGAGGCCATTATGTGATAGTGGATGTATTTATACATGTATATATATTCAGTTTGCATTCTTGCTCGACATGATAGTATGCTATCTGGTTTTTCTTTATCTGACATGTTTATTTGATCATGCTTCTATTCATTCAGACATGCTGATAAAGCCCTAAGGATATCGGCTTGACTACTCTGATTATGATGGAGATCATACTAGTGGGACATCTGTAGTCTATAAGCATATCCTGAAATGTCCCTAGTCGGAGGTGTATCGAGACGGGGCATCGATATACCAGAGTAGACTAGCGTATGTGATACTAGACCCATATGATGGGCGATGGATGTTCCCACATTCATCGATGTTTGACATCAAGATCATATACGGGTGCTCAGTGGTGACTGGGTACACTGGACGGACTCGCCGAGAACTCCTATATGGAATTATATCTATCGTCGGATAGCAGTTCTCAGGTGACACTGGTACAGGTTAGTCTGTAGACCCGAGATCGTCATAGAGCCTTGTGTGTTCTCCCACTGTACTTTGATTACCACCCTACCACGGCTCTACTGAGTCGTGCAAGCAGGTGGCCGTTGGGTACAGTCCCGAGACACACGAAGGCAATGAGCGATAGGAGGGGTTTCGTCTCTCCCGATATTGGGAGTTGATGCTGTACTGTGCCCGACTGGTTATAGCAGCAAGTCCCTGGCCAGGGCTGCTGAGATTTGCTGATAAGTGTTATCAGTAGTTTCTCGAACTGTTATAGACCATTCATCGGCACGACTTATTGAGTTATTGGGGTCGACGTGACCATCCCTAGGCTCGATATGCAGCATATCTGACGAAGAGACCGGACTGTACGGTAGTGTTGCCGGATGGCTCGACGGGAGTTGTAGCAGGTTCGCTTGTTGTCTTCTGATCGCTCAATACCCGGG
This sequence comes from Agapanthus africanus, assembly GCA_030015575.1. Classification (NCBI taxonomy): domain Eukaryota; kingdom Viridiplantae; phylum Streptophyta; class Magnoliopsida; order Asparagales; family Amaryllidaceae; genus Agapanthus; species Agapanthus africanus. The sequence continues at coordinate 370,998,460 of JASDDO010000008.1, forward strand.
TGGCCGTTACGTTTAGCTGACCGCTTGCGGCTTGAGGGTACTTGATATGATCATTACCCTCTGCCGGCGTATTGACGAGTCTTAGAGTCCCACAGAGGAGTTACCCAGTCCAGACGAAACGTTGTGGTGTGTATATGCGATATGCGCATGCACCCGATTGAAATGTGCGTATATGATACCGAACATTGATCGGGTGAACTGCTTTTGGTGGGGTCATATGAGATATGACCGGATTGATAAATCAAGTGTTGATTTATCATTTAATCATTAGTTTTCTCACTTAAAACTTTTCTAGGGTTTGATGGATGTATGCATGCATGCATATGCTTCTTTCTTCTTTTCTAGTTTCATGCACATGTAGATGTGCATACATGTACACATACATACATCAAACCATCATGGTTGTTTATATATGGAAATGGTGGCAATATAAGACTCACACCATTGATTATTTAATGGATTATTATTTGATTATGGATTTAAAAAGAAAATGAAAAGGAAAGGATAATTATGCTAGTTTCTACATGCTTCTTCTAACCTAACCTTGCTCACCTACCACTAAACCATGGTTATCTTTTCCTTTATCATTCTAAACCCAAGTTAAATTAATCATCTATCATTTAATCATGGTTGGAGTCAAGAAGGAATAAATATATATAGTGATATTTATTTTCTTTTGCAACCTTAACCTTATGGTTATCATTTTACCTCTTGCAAAGAAAAGCCACCATCTCCATTCTCCTCCATCTCTTGCTCTCTTGATTTTCCTAGTGAGCAAATACCACTCAAAGATAGGTTTTTGAAGTGAGATTCCACACCACAACATCATTCTACACTAGCTTAGCCGCTTCGTTTAGAGTGTTTCCTTCGGATTGTCGAAGTTGCGAGCTTGGACGGATATCTCCGTGGTGGATCGTCGTGGATACAAGAGGACATCAAGAGGACATCGACTCAACACCAAAGAGCCTAAGGAGCGAATCAAAAACGGGAGCTACAAAGGTTGTAGCCTTCAAACCCTAATTTTTGTTAGCTAAAGTTTAATAAACCTAATTTTCTAGGATCGATCCATACGCGTGTTTGTTTAGCACAATAAAAATCATATCTTTTGGACATGTGATGCTTCAAAACACCTCATAGGGTGCTAAAAAAACCCATCAACATCTACTAGTATATATATCAAAATATAATATTCTCTCATGGCGTGATAAAATGCAACATCACAGAGATTAATAAGCATCACAGAACATTACAGATAATCTGGGATCCCCGGGTTTCATAGAGCCGCTACTGAAACCCGACGTTCCCCTGGTCGTGTAGATAGCCTGTGCAATGAAATCCTAGACCCCTATGGGCGTGGCAAGTTACCCGCTAAAACCTGAAGCGAGGCAGCCCCCTTCAACAACGTGAATGGACTACCCAGCACTTCACGGAATCCGGTAACTTGAGCACCTCTCCATGAGTCAACCTGTACCCCCTACGAGTGCGGCGAATAGCCCGCCAAATCTAGAGTAAAGCCCCCTACGAGTGCGGCGAATAGCCCGCCAAATCTAGAGTAAAGCCCCCTCCGTCTCAAAGCCATGAGATGCGGGCTCGTTGCCCTCTAGAACCCGGCTACCCGTGCACCCCTCCGCGGGGTAATCCTAGTACAGAAAGTAAAATATACAACGGGTACATCGACCTCAGCCCGGTCGTGCCCCAAATGAATAATATACAAACAGGTAGTGACAGCAGTCCACATATCGGACGCTCGCCCCGCAATATCAAATGTAAAAATACAACCAAACTGTACTACCATTGCATCCAGGCTATCTACCACGACAAATCCGCAACATTACAGCACAACACAGAACATCAACGTGAATGTCATGTTCGCAAATCCGTCTAAAAGAGCCATAGCAATTAGACAGGATTTACCGATCAAATGACATTCACGGTCGCAAATATAATGTAAATACTGTGAACTAACATGTTTAAAATTTTCGATCGACTAAATTTCCCGAAGTGGGCCATAGCACAATACCCAGTACTCAAATAAATCTGGGCCCAAAAAAATTACCAGAAACCCATTTTCCAAGTCAGAGACCTACTGAAGAAATTTGGTGCAGCGAAGCCTCAGAATGGTGGCGGAACCGCGGCCAAAAGGGGGGTACGGCCGCTGTTCCGCGGTGTTACCATTATATCATGCTACCAAATTTCTACAGTGCTCCTAAGTAACCCTGCCTGATTTTCTACAACGCACCAAATAATTTTTTGACCACAGGAAAAATTCGACAGAAACCGATGACTTGGAAATGCGATTTTTGAAAATTTCGTTCGATCGAATTTCTAAACACGTTAAAGCAAGCTAGTAAAGGTTAATGGCGTGGCTCTGATACCATGTAAGTCTACGGTAGCGCCCCAGCCGTCTTTCCGAGGCCAAAATGCGGAAAAGAAAACTTTTCTTAAACTAGAAATCAGCGCTATCGTATTCTTAAAACCCAGATCGTAACCATTAACCTACAACTAGCTATTTAGAGAGAGGGTTGGAAAGCTATACCGATCTATCCGTGTCCTTCGGTCTTTGGCCACCATCCAAAGCTCCTCGCGGCGTCTCCGGTCTTGATCTCCTCGTCGGAAAGGGCACCATATCTACGAGACTTTTTACGGGCTCCCGCTTCATCCGAAGCAACTCGGGCACGAAGTGTGCTAGCCGACGTGTCCAAGGTGTTGTAAAGAATGTTTGTGATCACTTTGTCTCTTGCATCCATTGCTTGGATGGAGGTTAAAGGTGTTGCCATTGATAGAGATAATGAGCTAGAGGAGGAAGAATAAGAAGCAACCTTTTTCTTTTTCTTTTATGTGATGGAATGATAAAATGAGAGAGAGTGTGAGAAGAATAATATGAGAGCTCACCCCTAAGGCAGCCTCTCTCTATCTCTCTCTCTTCTAATCATATCAATACAAATCAAGCTCATAACGTGACATTTACACACTAAAAGAGACCATGAGTCACCATATATGTCTATGTCACATTAAAAGCATCTCATGATGAATTCTAGCTCATTATTTCCAAATGCAAACATTAATCCAAATGTTTGCTACAACAAAAAGATACGGTAACATCTAAAGTAAACTCGTGACGGATCACAAGGATACCCCTCACCTGTATATACATACCTGCATCCGCATTCCGACCGAATGGGAATGCGATGAGACTAAAGTAATCCAACAAATCTAATACTAGGATCCGGCTTAAACCAAAGCCCACTAGTATGATCCGTCTGATCATGATCCGTGCAATACCGCATGTATATGATCGAACCCTGCCATATATCATACGGTCTCTACAACGTTTCGCCCGAAAGCTGAGAAACTGTCTGTGGGGGACCCTAAATACTCGTCAATACATTGGCTGTGGATTTAACCATTAGCACGTCAGTGGTACTAGCTGTACGTAATGGGCTACCATGTATTGACCAAAAGGGAGGTCGATGAGCGAACTCATCCTGACACCCTACTGAGCCTGTCAGTAACAATATCCGTACAGTCCGGTCTGTTCGTCTATGAGCATCGCATGTTGGGCCTAGCGGGTTGGTAAAAGTCAGACCCCCAAAAGCGGTACAAGTCGTGTCGGAGTGTAGCCCAGAACACCCTGAGATACTACTGGAATACCTACCATTAAATTTCCTGCGTCGGCCGAGGGCTTTGTGTAATGGCTCTCCTAGACACAGCGCGATCTCACCACCAATACCGGGAGAGATGAATCCCCTGCCGATCCGCTCACTGCCTCCATGTGGCTCGGGACTGTACCTAACTAAAATCTGTTTGCACGACTCCTTTGAGCCGTGGTAGGGTAGTAATCAAAGCACAGTGGGAACTCACACGAGACAAATGACGATCTCAGGTCGATGAACTAACCTGTACTCATGTCACCAGGGAACTGCTATCTGACGTCAGGTATAATACCAACTAGCATATTCCCGGCGAGTCATGTCCGGTGTACTCATAACCCAATGAGCACCTGTATACATCTTAGGTGAACCAACTGACACCAATGGCTTGTGAGACCGGCCACCGCCCCTCGTCGGGGTCTCGACTGTATACACTAGTCTACTAATGGAGTATCGATGCCCGGTATCGAAACTCCCACGACTAGGGACCACTTTAAGGATGTGCTTATAGACTACCCAACTTTCACGTATATGATCGCCACCATACTGCTGGTAGTCAAGCAAGAATCCTAAGGGCTCTATCAACGTGTATTAGCGACCTGTAAGGTCACCAAAAGCAGTACATGATGATAAAGATAAGCCATGGTATCATACTATTCTCTATCAACGTGTAATAGTGAACTACAATGTCACCGAAAGCATGTACATGATGATAAAGACAAACCAGATAGTTTACAAACCTCTCGAGCAAGATTGTCCTACTGGTATAGGTCCTCCCTCAATCATTGCAATCACGTGCCTGCGATCCAATAATTGACTCTGAGGGCACTATATCCAACAGATTGAATGTCTTGCCTGAATTTGGGGGTAGATACTATTTGGGCATATCCATCCATCTCTCCGAAGACAAAAAGTTGATTTATAACACCGTATATCTGAGGTTTGGATAGATGCGACCGATACAGCAAACTTTATCAGATTCCCCCTCGTTTGTGAAGGGTTTTTGATTGTGGGGACACTCTTCCCTGTAGGCGCAAGCCCCTGCAGTTAATTATGTTATCGTGTTACGATAACCACTTTCTCCCACTCTTAGTTCACTTCTTGTCATGTTGTATTTTGTTTATTATGGTTGCCCGTGGATTATATAAGGAGACTATTTTATTTCGTTGCCTGTAGGGCACGGATTTGTCCAAATCCATATATATATGAATTTGGGTCTTGAACAAAGGTTGTATGTTCCGTCGGTTCAAGGGATATTTTGTTTCATTTAAGGACCGTTAATCTGGTTTGAGATTAAGATCAACTTAAATATATGAGCATTTTAGCTCAATTTATTTTGACAAAGGATGCGTTAGTCTTGTATGAGACTAAGATAAACTTAGAAATATGGATTTTAGTCATGTTTGAGACTAAAATTACTTGGGTTTATTGATATTTTGATCAACATGGGGCCCATCATTTAATTATACTTTATTTAAGTGATTAAATGATAATTTATGGAACAAGTGCACAAATATATAGGTGCACACATGCCCGTTTATTTCATTTCTGAAAGGTGCGCACGTGCATTGCGTGGGGTTACGCACTGTTTTATTGCAAGGATGTTGCGTCTTTATGTATCACATAACGTGCATGCCTTTATAGGCAATTTTCACGAAATGCGCACACGTAAAGGTTACGTGATGTGCATATTTTATAGGCTATTTCTATTAAGTGCGCACAGGTGAGTTCCACGTGATGCGCATGTGTCACGACCCAAATTTAGGCATGTGACCGGCACTTAAACCATGTGACGTCAACAGGCGTAACACAATTTAAGTAAGCCAAAAACCCAGAAATCTAAACCATAAAAAGAAGTAAGCGAATCAAACATTGTTAAAACATTTGGAAATCTCAAGTAAAAATCTTAAAGGTTAAGTTTATTTTCTTAAAAATTTTGGCAGCACCTCCTTTGTAAAACTAGCCCCGAAATGGGTACAAACACTGGATATAAATAAAGCATTCCCAAATGGAAGTAAATCACGCTCAATGAGGAAACAACGACCACAAGAATATATACGACGCTGTAGCGAAGAAATAGTCAATAAAAATGGAAAAAACAGTATAAAGAGATAAAACTATATAAGCAAGGCCGGCTCACACGAGCACGACACCCAGAGTCACAAAATATATAATATCAATCCTCACAAACTCGTCTCTAAGTCAATACATGAAAGTGGTAGATGGAGAGTACTAGATACAATAAGATATACGATGGATATAATTGGATAACCGCAAACCCACCTACAGCAAAAAGGCCGCACAGCCAACCGTAGCGGTATCCGCTGAAATAGATACAATAAGGAGCCTTGTCGTGACTACTCTGAGAGTCAAGCCTGCAAAACATTGTGGCACAACGGGGGTGAGTTTCCAACTTGTGAATAGTAAGTAACATCATACAGATAATCGCAGGTATGCACGAACAGCGATAATCTATCACATGCAATCTGATAGAATAAGTATGGCAATATGGATATACAACAATCATGATCAAGGTACACCATCAGGGTACTATAACTACATGAAACAATGCATATCAAATAACTACTGAGTGTGGGATAAAACATATCATCATCAATGAATCATCATCGTGGAAAAACCCGGTGTCCATCAACGGCACCCCAAATTCCAACACCTCAGGTGCCGTCATTCTGATCGGCCCTCATATCCGTAAATCTCATGGAACCTGAGTGCCCAACATCGACACTCAAAACATAATGAAAACCCGTGTCCAATATCGACACGTAAATCCAAATAACTCGGGCTCCGTCAGTCCGGATCGGCCCATATCCATCTCACGACTCCGGTCGGTATCCTCTGGATAACCGCCGGGTCCAAATTTTTACCGGTACGTAGTAGTCCCTCTGACAGGCTCATCGTCTACTGCACAACATACGTTTCTTGCCCCGGGGTACCATACCGGGTCCACCATGAACCCGTAAACGGATCATCCATCTTCTCGAATCCGGTTTCTGACACAAATCTCAGAACCGAGAAAACTCATAGTGGACGCATCGAAATATCATATCAAGAGAAACCGGGTTTTCAAAACAATGCATACTTTCTTGAAATATCACCACGGATCTCAAATCCATAAACCACATGAAATCTGTATCTCAATGCGTAAATCCATGAAATATGATGTATGCAATATAGAACAGTAATATGAGCATATCAAGGAAAAACCGCTTTTTTAAATGAATCAAGTTTTTAATAATATCATGCGGTTCCCACATTCTCCAAAATCAAATGCAACATCATATAAAGGTGAATATGTAGCTATAGCAAGGTATGTGTGTATTCATGTAGGTATGTATGCATGTGCATTTCATATGTGCAATAGAACAAGAATCAACGTCTCACTATAGATCATAGTGAAGGCGGAACAATACATATTCCCTTAGTAAGGTGATACAAGAACAACTGCCTCAATATCAATAACGAATGCAGTACCATGTATGTGTATATGTTGTGCGTGTCATGGCAATTACCAACGGTGTGTGTGTGGCATATAATTTAGTGCTCATGCAACATGAACCGTCAGTAATGGTGCGGTGTCCAATAGGTACTAAGTTAAGGTACAACAAGTAATGATATGCAATGATGCTCATGCACAATCAACTCATATGCATATAACATGTGGCTATAACATTATATCTAGCTCTCGACGCTTAACGCCATACGGGCGATTTCCCCGTAAATGTTAAATCTACTCACCGATGATCTCAAGCTAGGTAAATCCAACCACCTGCTTTCCCTTCTTTGTAGCATCTGAAGTCCCCGCAATCGATCATAATATCACACAAAACATAACAAGTGCAACTTAGAAACTGTTCAATAATACATTCAAGCTACGTTTAGATCGACGCACCGACTCCAACAAACTCTCAAGTGTTCGCTTAGTGGCTAATGTATGTAGCGACATTCTAAATCAAACCTAAGTGGAGCAAGCCACACCAAGAACGCGAACCGTGTCGGATACCGTAACGCGCGTTGTCGAAATACTAGAAATTAGCAAAGTGGTCCCAGATTTTTCCTACAGTCAAAACATAAAAATCAAGCAGTACCAAACACCCAGTATAACATACAGACAGCTATCCTCACAACCCCAACTCCCCAGGCCCCTACAAATCCAGCGACGCCGGAATTTCGCCTCATCTCGCCGGTTTTACTAGGTTAGGTTGGGTCCGGGTTTCAGGTGAACACTCAGGGTTTCTAACACAATACTACCACATTGCTAGATTTTACAGTAAACTATCGTGGTGATAGCAGATCACAGAGACTCCAATATCTCACTAAAAATACGTTATTACACAAAAACGATAATTTTAGTGTTCTAAACAGCAACTACTAGGCAACACAATATTATAAAGACCTAATTAACAGTTAGAGATCACTACCTTACCACACTTGGTCAAAAACCCTAGCTTTCCATGCTTCAATTCATCAAATGGAGCTTAGTTAGGCTTGTGAAGGGTTTTAGTAGGGTTTAATGAGGATTTGGCTTGGGTTTTGTGATGAATATAAATAGGTTTAAGTTGAGGGGAGAGGAGATGAGAAGATGAACATAAATGAGAGAGTGTGAGTGATGAGGAGATTGAGGGTGTGAGAGCGGTGAAGAAAAATGGGAGTGTGAGGTTAGAATGAGCCATGCCCCTTTCCCTCTCCTCGTTAAATGCTCCCCATGCTTGCCCATGCCTCATCATTCCTATTGTCAACTCTCTCTCTCCCTATCACTCTCATGTCAACCCTAATTCAAACCCTTTTGTTTTAAAAACTAAATAATTAAATAAATACATATAACATAATGGCATGAGGGTTAAGGTGCCATAGCTACTTAAGTATGGTTAACACTTCCATAATCCCCAAGTTAACATGCACATGTGTGTGCAAGCCAAAAAAATAATAATAAAATATTAACAAATTTTTATAAAATATGTGAAAACTATTTTGGTTAACTTTTTACTAAAACCAGCATTATAGCTTAATTAACACGTATCGCATTCTAAGGTGTTACAATCTTCCCCCCTTAAAGAAATTCGGTCCCCAAATTTAAAAATCTTACTATGCATACCTTCAATGAGATGAGGGAATTTCTTTCGCATCTCGCTCTCGGCCTCCCAAGTGACCTATTCACTATTCGGGCCACGCCAAAAAACCTTCACAGATGGCAAGACCTTTAACTGAAGTTTCTTCACCTGCCGATCCAATATAACTACCGGCTACTCGGTGAATGAAAGATCGCGCTCTAGCTGAACGGTATGGTGCTGAATCATGTGGGAAGGGTCATGAAGGTACTTGTAAAGCATCGATACATGGAATATGGGGTGAACATCCGGAAAACTGGGCGGAAGAGCAAAACGATAGGCAACGGTACCAACTCGCTCAAGGATCTCAAAAGGACCCACAAATCTGGGACTAAGCTTCCCTTTCTTCCCAAATCTCATCACGCCCTTCATCGGAGAAATCCGTAGGAATACATGACCCCCACTGCGAACCCGAGCCTACGACGATGACGATCAGCATAAGACTTCTGTCTGCACTGGGCTGCTCTCATCCTATCCTGAATCAATTGGATTTTCTCCGTAGTTTCTTGAACTAGCTGGGGTCCCAAAATCCTGCTCTCGCTGCGTTTGGTCCAACAGACTGGCGATCGACACTTTCTACCATACAAAGCCTCAAATAGCTCCATCTGAATCGTCTCCTGATAACTGTTATTGTAGGAGAACTCTATCAACGTCAAGTGACGATTTCAACTGCCACCAAAATCAAGCACGCATGCACGAAGCATATCCTCCATATTCTGTATAGTCCGCTCTGACTGACCATCGGTTTGCAGATGGAAAGTGGTGCTAAAAATCAATCGGGTACCCAAAGCTTCATGAAGCTTCTGCCAAAGACGGCTGTAAACTGGGTTCCCCTATCGGATACGATGCATGTGGGAACGCCGTGCAAATGCACAATCTCATCAATGTACAATTGAGCATAACCGAAAGTGGTCTTCACTGGAAGGAAGTGAGCCTCTTTCGTCAACCGGTCAACAATCACCCAAATGGAGTCATACCCTCGACCGGACCTGGGTAGACCCATAACAAAATCCATGGAGATCTATTCCCATTTTCACTCCGGAATGGGTAAAGGCTGCAACTCTCCTGCCGGTCTCAGAAGCTCGGCCTTGACATTCTGACAAGTCAGGCACCTCGAGACGAAATCCGAAACATCACTCTTCATCCCTGCCCACCAGTAGATATCTCTCAAGTCACGATACATCTTGGTGGAACCTGGGTGAACACTATAAGCTGATTGATGTTCCTCCTCTAGGATCTCGCGTCTCAACCCATCGGTATCCGGTACACACAAACGGGTCCCGAAATATAGCACACCCTGGTCATCAATCAAGAACTCCGAATCTCTACCCTACCGAACATGCTCAAGAATCTTAGACAAACGGTCATCGTCTGGCTGTGCCTCACGAATACGATCAAGTAGAAGTGGACGGGCGCGAATGTGAGCAAGTTGTCCCCTAGTGGAATTGAACTCAAACTGTACTCTACTATCGCACAAGATCTGCCAATCTGCAGAATACTGTCTCTGAACTGCGCTCAACTGGGACAAGCTGCCCTTGGGCCTACGACTCAAAGCATCAGCTACCACATTCGCCTTACCTGGGTGATAAAGGATCTCACAATCATAATCCTTCACAAGCTCCATCCAACGGCGTTTTCTCAAATTCAGATCCCGCTGCTTGAAGATATACTTTAAGCTCTGGTGGTCTGTGAAAATCTGATACGACTTCCTTTACAAGTAGTGCCTCCAAATATTAAGTGCAAAGACTACCGCGGCCATCTCAAGATCATGAGTGGGATAATTCTGCTCGTGCTTCTTCAACTGCCGGGAAGCATAAGAGATAAATCTATCATGCTGCATCAATACACAACCAAGCCCCACTCGAGAAGCATCATAGTAAACGACAAAGCCGCCCGATCCAGAAGGCAAAGATAAAACTGGTGCGGTCATCAACCGAGTCTTCAACTGCTGAAAACTTAGCTCGCATGCCTCAGTCCAAAGAAAAGGAACTCCCTTCCTGGTCAGTCCGGTCAACGGTGCAGTGATACTCAAGAAGTCCTGCATGAAACAGCGGTAATAACCGGCTAAGCACAAAAAGCTATGAACCTCTGTCACTGATACAGGTCTGGGCCAAAGCTGTACGGCCTCAATCTTCTTCGGGTCCACACGAATACCATCTCCCGTAACCACATGATCCAGGACTATCAAGGCAGAAGACACACTTCGAGAATTTAGCAAACAGTTGGTGCCCTCTCAATGTCTGCAAAGCAATCCTCAAGTGCTGCTCATGATCCTCTCGACTCTTGGAATAAACCAGAATGTCATCAATAAACACAATAATAAACTGGTCGAGGAAGGGCTTGAAAATCCGGTTCATCAAATCCATGAACGCTGCTGGGGCATTGGTGAGTCCGAACGAAATCACCAAAAACTCATAATGCCCGTAGCGCGTACGAAAAGCAGTCTTCGGAATGTCATCATTCCGAACCCGCAACTGATGATAACTCGATCTCAAATAAATATTGGAAAAATGTCCCGCACCCTGGAGCTCGTCAATCAAATCGTCAATGCGAGGTAAAGGATAACTATTCCGCACTGTAACTCGGTTCAATTGACGATAATCAATGCACAATCTCAAACTGCCGTCCTTCTTCTTGATGAACAGAACAGGAGCTTCCCAAGGCGAAACACTCGGACGCACAAGTCCCCTATCAAGCAACTCTTGCGGCTGATCCTTAAGCTCCTTAAGCTCCACTTGGGCCATCCGGTAAGGCGGTATAGAAATAGGCCCCATGCTGGGGATCAAATCAATGCAAAACTCAATCTCACGCTCTGGCGGCAATCCAGATAACTCATCGGGAAATACGTCGGGAAACTCTCTCACAATAGGAACCCGGTCCAACAAATCTACCATGGCACCGGTATCACGAATGAAAGCTAAGAATCCCCGACATGCTCTTCTCAAGAGCCGACTAGCGCAAAGGGCAGAAAGGGCCGCACCACGGTCCCCCTGCACAAACAAGAACTGACTCGCCCGGAAAACAAAACCTGACTGTCTTCTCGCAGCAGTCAACAGACGCGTAGCAAGTAGCTAACCAGTCCATGCCCAGGTGTAACATTTTAGAAAATATAAAATATTATTTTGGAATTTAATATTAAAATAATATATTTCGCGAAAACTACCCGATTTACGAATATGGGGTTTTCGTAAAATGGTATAAATATATATACCAATAATTGTGAAATAATTGGAGATTAAAATGATTTATTCATTTAAATATATATTAATCGGATTTGGCATTTTTATAATTTATTATATGCAGTTTAAATAAAAATTGATTAGTGCACTACTAATCGCGATTAAGCCAAATCCGTGTTTCTACAGTTTTCCATGGCTAGTGCACCATGACATGTTGCTTGTTATTTCATTTTATTTGTGTTATATGTTTGGTTTTAATGAGTGGGGAAAAAAGAAATGAAAGAGAAAAAGGTTAAAAAGACAATTATTTGAGAGAGAAAGTGAGACTTGAGTTTGGAGAGGGTGAGAATAAAAGAGAGAACGAGAGGGCAGCCGCCATTTTATTCACCCCATTATTTTTCCTTCATCTTCTTCCTCCTCATCTCCCTCCTCCTCATCTCCCTCCACCTCCACCTCCAATTATCATCTCAAAATCTTCATCAAAACCCTACACCCTCTTTATTAAAGTTGATCCCCACCTCATCCTCAACACTTTGGACCAATCAAAGTTGGATTTTGGAGACTTTAGGAAGCTAGGGTTTTTCTTGGGTTGCCCAAACGAGATATAATTCCTTTCATTTAGTTTAGTTTTTAGTTTCTTAGCATCCTATAGTAGTTTAGAGTTAAATCGATTTAGATTGTGATGTTTGGAAATACCAAGAGAAGGATTAGGGTTTGAGTTGTGTTGTAGTGATGTGTAGTGGCTGTTACAAGACCTTAGTGTTAGAATTCTGGACAAAACCAGATACTGGACACGAAGATACGAACTTTAGATTTGCCGATATCGGGTTTTTGTGGAATTAGTGATGGTATTTAGAGATCTGCTGCTATCCTGAGACCCCAAAAATTATATAGAGATTACAGTGAGTCGTGCAGGCAACCTTGAAGCTACCTTAGAGCCTCGAGCCCTAAATTCATTGTCCTGGCCGCAAATAATTCCCTTCTGGCCACAAATGACGGCCTTGGTGTGAGATAATGGGTTCGTGCTTGGTCTGTAGCTCCTATATCTGATAATTAGACCTCCTATATATGCAAAATTGGCTAATTGTACCTGAGATGAAATCTGGGAGTGGTTTTCCTAGGGTGTTGTTTTCATGTTTTTGCGATTCTGAAACTTAGGTTTTGGTACTTGATATTGTATTGGGTCGTTCGATGTTGTACGTCAACGACGAGGATAGTTTGGTTGTTTTTGCATGTGTAGGATATAGGTTCTAACCTATGAGCGCACCGTGTGCCGTATTGGTTTTCCGGACTTGATTTTAATAGCATTGTGACTGTAGATTTATTGTAGGTACCTTCACGTGGATTCCGAGACGACGAAGCACATCGACTACGGCTGAACAAGGAGTTCCACAAGTGAGTAGACTTATATCTATGGGGAAAGTCGGATAGATGGCGTATAGCACCCCCGTAAGTTTTAATGGAAACCGATTTATAGAATATGGTTAAGGAAACCTAGATTAGAAAACTAAGGATATGGTTAAAAAGATAGTTAGAGATGATATGAATGATTGAATATATATATCGAGATATGAGATGAAAGTTATAGGGATATGACTCTTTGACATGATATGATAGAAATGATATCTCGAATTGATAAATAAGGATATGAAAGTGAATGTGAATCACGACATATAGGTATGTAGTTATAAGAGAATAAGTAGGAGATTTATAATAGCAGGATATGATATTAATAAGCTAGAATGTATATGTAAGATGACTTAATGTGATGAAAAGAATATACGATGTGATATGATGACTTGATTGATACGTCGGTATACGGATACGAGTCGATATGAAAGGATTGATACCTTTGCCGATCCCTTGATATGAGATTGTTATGGATGTGACCTGGGATATAGGTATATAGATATATATAATGTTGTGGATCATGAGTGATATGTCGTACGAGACGTTAGGTCCGTACCCTCATTGTCATATAGGTTGATAGAATCCCTAATTGATTAATGTCGACGTACGATGGATACCGTACGTGATGAGTTTACTTGATGATTGATCCATACCCCTGACTAGAGGATGTCGTACGATGTATTGTACCGTACGTGATATTGTGAGGCAGGATGCCGATTGATAGATTCACCGACTCGGTCATGTTAGATACATATACCCTGTAGCATTTCGCTTACGACGTACTTTATGCTACATTCATGATATTCTCATTGCATTATATATACCTGTGCTAGTAAACCTACACCATTATCGATGATGCATATGTTACACTTACACAGATTGCCGGTTCACACACTTTCATCATCGATAATTGCTATGTCACTTACACAGTAGAATTGCTACATCATACTATGATGTGATATACTTGCTATGTTCACATCACCATACCATGTCGCATGATATACTGGATATGATCATGTTTCTGTTATATGTTTGCATACATCATGCTTTATCATTATACGCATTGAGATTTGCTGATTTCATGAGATTCTGGATTTGAGAACCGTGGTTATTTCAAAAGAAAGAATGTATTGTTTTAAAAACCCGGTTTCTCTTGATATGATATTTCAAGACGTCCTGTAACATTTCAGAAAATATAAAATATTATTTTTGGAATTAAATATTAAAATAATATATTTCCCGAAAACTGCCCGATTTGCGAAATTGGGGTTTTTGAAAAAGGGTATAAATATATATCAATAATTGTGAAATAAATGGAAATTAAAATGATTTATTCATTTAATAGTATATTTAAAGGATTTGGCATTTTAAAAAAAAAATTATATGCAGTTTCGATAAAAACCCGATTAGTGCACTGCTAATCGCGATTAAGCCAAATCCGTGTTTCTACAGGTTTTCATGGCTAGTGCACCATGGCATGTTGAATTTTGGTTAAATGTTGTTTTCTTGTGCTGTTTTGGGTATTTTACGGTTTGGTTTTAAAAGAAATGAGAAAAGAAAAGAGAAAAGGGGTAAAAGGGTAAATAGATGAAAGAGTAGGTGAGAATAAGAGAGGGGAGAGAGAGGGGCTGCCTCATTTTCACCTCCCCCCATCATTTTCTTCTCCTTCTTCTTTCTCACTTTCCCCACCTTCACCCCATGATATCATCTCAAAATATCCAACAAAATCCTAAACCCCTTTCATTAAAATTGATCGCCTCCTTCTCCTCTACACATTGGACCAAGAAAAGTTAGATTTTGACAACCTTGAGGAGCTAGGGTTTTTCTTGAGTTGCATCCATGAGGTATAATTTCTACCATTTAGATAGTTTTATGTTTCTTTATATTCTAGTTAGTTAGAAATGTGTTTAAGATGTGGATTTGTGAACTTAGAAAATCCCAGTGAGGGTTTGAGTGAAATTGTGGATTGATGATGTTTTGTGGCTGTCAATGAGACTTTTGAGGTGATTCTTGACCTGGATCATAGCCTAGAAACCAAAATACGGATTTAGGAATTGATTATATCGGTTTTATGTTGATTTGTGAGGGTATATGGAAATCTGGAGTAACCCGGGGGCACTAAAAATAATTTTGCGAACACAGTGACACATGCAGGAACCCAGAAAGCTACCACAGAGATCCGAGACCCCAACTCCACCAATTGGCCGCAGATTTAATCATTCTGGCCGCAACTTGCGGCCAGAGTAGTGTGGATTTGACCCATGTTGGTTCCATGGCTTTATCTTCAGTAAATTAGACCCTCCATATGTGCAGAATTGACCAATTTGGCCTAGGGTAAAATCTGGGAGCACTTTGGGGTGTTTTTGGCTTTGTTTTCTGTATTTTGGGATGCTTGGTTTTGATATTGGGATTTTTATTTGGTCGCGTGGCGTTCGAACGTCAACGACTAGGATTTTTAGTCGTGTTTTGCATGCTAGGCTGTAGGTTTTAACCTATGAGCGAAACGTGTGCCGTTTTGGTTTTCCGCCTTGATTTAACACGCTTTGCGATTGTTTATTATTGTAGGTACCTTCACGTGGATTTCGAGGCGACGGAGCATGTCTTCATCGACTTCGGAAAGCAAGAAGCAAGGTGAGTGGATCTATATCCACGGGGGAAGTCGGGTGGATGGCGTATAGCACCCCCGCAATGTTTTGATGGAAACTGATTTATAGAATATGGTTAAGGAAACCTAGATTTAGAAACTAGGGTTAAAGTTAAATATAGTTAGTGAAATCATATTAGAAACTAAGGATATTTAGAAGTGATATAATACGGCTAATACGTGATGATGGAATTTGAGGATGACGTTTAACGATATTGCCGTTTAGGGTACTATAGGACTAGATAGTCGACGTAGATGTGTCATCCGAACCATACCTATTTCTAAACTGAAGAATCGTATGCATCTTTTAAACAGATACCTTGAAGCACGTTACGGATTTTTAAATGATATCTTTTCCTTAAAAACACCGTAACCCCTATTTTCAAAACTACGATTCGCTTCTTTTAAAATCTGCTTGTATGGTTCGGGTATGTACGTTAGATTATGTACTTATACTTATAGTAGAGGTAAAATGTATATGTAAACTCGACTTGATGTGAGATATAAATGCGATGAAAAAAATATAAGATGAATATGAAGATCTGATGATATGTTGGTATACAGATGCGAGTCGATTGAGATGATTGATACCTTGTCGGTCCCCTGATATGAGATCGTTATGGATGTGACCTGGGACATAGGTATATAGATATATATATATATAATGTTATGAATCATGGACGATAGGCTGTACGTGATATTAGGCTGTACCCTCATTGTCTTATAGGTTGATAGGATCCTTGATAGCTTAATGCCGTCGTACGATGATTTTCCGTACGTGATGAGTTTGACTTGAGGTTTGATCCATACCTTTGACCAGGGGATGCCATACGATGGAGTATACCGTACATGATGTTGTGAGGCTCAATGCCGATTGATAGATTCACCGGCTCGATCATGTTAGATACGTATACCTGTCAGCATTTGCATATGATTTACCTTATGCTGCATTCATGTTATTCGCATTGCATTACTTATACCTTTGATAGTACACCTGCACCATTATCAATGATGCGTATGTTACACGTATACAGATTGTAGGCTCACACACATCATCATCGATAATTGCCATGTCACTGCACAGTAGGATTACTGCATCATGATATGACTCTTCGCATAACATGCTTGCGTACATAACACTTGTATATCCATATTGGTGCACATATACTTTGATAAATCCATATTTGCGCACATACACATTGTATATCCATATTGGTGCACATATATTTTGATACATCCATATTTGCGCACATACACATTGTATATCCATATCGGTGCACATATACTTTGATACATCCATATTTGCGCGCATGCACATTGTATATCCATATTGGTGCATACATACATTGGTACATCCATACTGGCGCATATACACTTTGCATACCCATATTGGCGCATATGCATATTGGTACCTCTATACTTGCGCATATACATATTGTACCTACATAGATAACTGGTTTTATTGGGAAATTAGGAACCGCATATTATATTTTAAAAACTGGAATCATTTAAAAGAGAGGTTTTCCCTTAATATGTCATATCATTGTTCCATATTGCATGAGATACGGATATGCTTACATTTCTATTATATGTCACATACATCATGCTTTATGATTTTACGCATTGAGATATGCTGTTTTCATGAGATTTCTGGATTTGAGAACCGTGGACATTTTAAAGGAAAGCATGTACTGTTTTAAAAAAACCCGGTTCCTCTTGATATGTTATTTCAGTGTGTCCACGATGTATTTTCTCGGTTCTGAGAGTGACATGTGAAACCCGATTCGAGGAGTTGGATGAGGTCGATTGCGGGTACATGGTGGACCCGGTATGGTACCCCGGGACGAGAACGGATTGTTGTGCTGCAGACGGTGAGCCTGGCAGTGGAACTACTACTTACCGGTGATAGTTTTGGGGCTCGGTGGATATCTGGAGGATACCGACCGGAGTCGGGAGATGATATGGGCCGATCCGGACTGACGGAGCCCGTGGGCCGATCCGGACTGACGGAGCCCGATATATGAAGATTTACGTGTCGATGCTGGACACAGGTTTCATGATGTTTTCAGGTGTTGATGTTGGGCACCCAGGTTCCATGATTTTGAGGTGTCGCGAGGGACACCGTTGATTTATATCCTCATACCTTCATGCACACTCTTTTATGATATTTATGTGCATACATACATTGATTATATGGGTGGACGAGATCCACATGTATATATACAATGATTATATGGGTGGACGAGATCCACATGCATACATATATTGATTATATGGTGACGAGATCCACATGCATACATACACTGGTTATATTGTTGGATTATATCCGCATACATATAGGTATTGATTTCCTTGTTAGCATATATACAGACCCGGTCACCCTAGATATCATAGTATTACCTTTATAATATAGTTGACCTAGGATTCGTTGTTTATTCGATTTCTATCTGTTGATATTTTTCTACTCACGAGTTGGCAACTCACCCCTGTTGTGCCACAGTTCTTGCAGGTTGACCGCACGGATCAGTAGCGGTATCGCTGGAACATAGCTTCTTTTGGGTGTTTTACATTGGTAGGTGGGGCATTTTTATCGTACCCACTCTTGTATTTATATTACACGTTGTATCTAGTAAACTCCATCAATCAAAATTGGTAAATTGTATAAGTAATAAGACTTAGTGGGATTGTGGTTGCAAGACTTAGAGCGAGGTGTTTTCCGCTACTTGTGATTTTTATGTCTTTCTTTTCTTTATCTTTTGTGGTGAACTTCGCCGTTGGGCGTCGTAAACTTATATATTTTGTCTTGCATGGTTGTGATCCGCCGTTTGGCGAAGAGCTAGCTCCCGCTTGGGGATGCCCTTTTATATATTATCATTATGTATATGTGGCTTTGGATCAAAATATACAAAGGAGGTGCTGCCTAAATTTTCAAAAAGCCGAAACATGTTTTTAAACTGGCATAATCCACTTGCATTTTCATGTTCCTTTTCTATGCATTAAGCACACTTGATTTCATTATACCTTGATTTTAAAAACTTCACCTCCTTTATTTTCTTAAAAAGGTTTAGATTTCTGGGTTTCGGCTTACTTGAATTACGTTACGCCTTTAAACGTTGCGTGATTTAAGTGCTGGTCATGAGCTAATATTTCGGGTCGTGACAAAGTTGGTATCAGAGCGTTAGGTTTAACCTTGGTTTGAATCTATGTTTGACTATGCGGAGTCTAGGACGGGTATGTATTTCGGAACCTAAGCTTGACCTTACAGAACTTAGACTTGAACGGGGGGTTATTAGACCCGAACTTTCGTTTCATAGGCTGACCCTGATTGATGGAATAGGTAGTTTGAGTAGAGTGACGTACCGTACGTATGTTCCGCGGCATATTTACGATACGATACTCCATTTAAGAAACATTAAGATGTACATATTTTGAGATCTATAATTCTTTTCATACCCATGATTATACATCCATTTGAGATCCTCGATTCTATTAGTTTCTGTGATCATATTTTCATTGATGATGTTCCTTCTTATGATCATGTATCCAT
This sequence comes from Agapanthus africanus, assembly GCA_030015575.1. Lineage (NCBI taxonomy): Eukaryota > Viridiplantae > Streptophyta > Magnoliopsida > Asparagales > Amaryllidaceae > Agapanthus > Agapanthus africanus. The sequence goes on from JASDDO010000008.1 coordinate 371,018,016, forward strand.
TATGGATCTGTCGTTTCCTTTCTTGCCGTTGATCTGCTCTCTTCGATACTCGATTGAGGTTCCTGTCACCATGGGTTGAGCGCAGATTGAGCTGCTGCTAATGTTGCGGTCAGGACGAGCTCATCTGGTACGAGGGCTAACTATTGTGTTTTCTGGTGACATGGGAACGTCTCGATGTAGTGTTATGTTGTGACCGCTTATGGAGGCGAGTGCTTTGTTTTACGCCATATGATCGGGCCAATGTTAGAGCTGCCAGTTGCGAGAGGACTGTTGATGTACATCATACCTCAAAGATTATGATGTCGCCTACCGTGCCGACAGATGACCCAGCTATTGCTGAGATTGATAGAATGCCGCTTCCAGAGCTTACAAGCTAAGATTGCCGGAGCTTCCAAGAAGAGATGCGACAGATGATAGCTAGCCTACCCCGAGTTGAGAGACGAAGGTGATTCATCAAATTTATGCGCCTACGCAGGCCCAGTTGAGTTGAAAATTTTCATGTGTGGAGAGTCTTACTCAGATCTAGAGCAGACTGATCCAGAGATGACCGTTGTTGTATCATCTTTCCTGGAGGATTGAGGCATTGTTTAGCAAGCGGGCGAAGAATATTCACATGTTGTATAGGCGAAGCTAAAAAGTTCGAGCGAGTGTTAGAAGCCCATTTTTCCCAAGTTTGAAGTGTTAGGAGGAACATGCAGGTAATTCTGTGGACCCTCTAGAAGAATGAAACCCTAACTCGACATGATGACCATGGAACCGCTTTTAAACCTTAAGGTTTGCACCAGTTTAGCGGTGCCATCAGTGAGGCTTGGGTTTGTCCTTTTACGGCTGGTCCAGAGGTACTATGGTATGTACCAGATATTTTTAGACTGTGCTCAGGTGTTGAGCCTTCGGGAATTATGGACTTTGATGACTCGATCGAAAAGTTTGACGTCGTCCGGATATCATGTGATAAGAGATCGGCAAGCTGACCATCTTCGGATAGAGGACCTCACCCAGGTGCGTTGTGAGTTGATCAAGAATGGACGAGTATTGAGTATTCCTCCGATGGTAGGGACGAGTTCCTGAGGACGTGTTCTTCCAGATATCTTCTACAGAGTGATGAAGATACAGAGTACGCGATTTCGAGTCCATGTGAGAGACTTCGGATTGACCGTGGCCGAGAACAGTAGCAATACACAGACAGCGAGACGTGACGTCGAATCGGACGATGATAAAGACGAGTGGAGCCAGAGGTTCATGCGCGTTGCTGACGAGCTGTTACTACTCCCCGTCGAGATTAAAGATCTGATATGCATACAGAGGCGTTGGGATACGGCCAGTTCCCGAGGAAATATGTGCGGAACACGCAGATGTCCAGAAAACGAGAAAAGATTATGTAAGAGTACCAGCCTCCGTACAGTTCGGCATAGGCAAGATCGGAAGAGACCTTGAGCGGGATTCCTTCCGGGACACTGCTGCAATGAAATTTGCACCCAGGATCAGATGTGTCACGTGTATTCAGAGAGCCAGAGACCGACGGTAGTGACGTGCTGCCTTACGAGTGGTCGTGACGATTGACCGAGAGATGACCAAAGAAGTCCCAGGACGGAATCGTCCCCGTTAGCACACCTGACAGGGCCGATGAGCCGATGGATTGCGAGATTGGTAATCTACAGAGAAGATAAGGACCCAGAGACAGAGGACGCCAGACCGTGAGCAGGAGACAAGCGGATGTTCTTGCTCTGTCAGTTTTGGGCGCACCGATTTATTCTTCGATATTGTAGGAGGTGTACCTCGATGTCATTTATTGCGATTTGCGTTTGTGATCCGAATATCACGTTTATATCGCTTGGATTTGAGTTTTGATGATTGAGTTTCATGATATTGTATTTCGTGCACCATGGCTGCATCTACTGGATATTTACATTTTTGCGCATAGTTATCGCACCTGATATATATTTTATACACCATTGTGTTGATTTGTGATTTGTGCATATTTATTGCACTTGATATCGGTTTTGTGCCTTGGCTGCACATTGTTATGATTTCGTGGATTTTATACAGTTGAATCGATTTTGTGCGTATGGTACGCACTCGATTTGATTTTGCACTCGGTATAGCTTATATGTGCTTGTAGTGCATTGATATGTGTTTTGTGCACGCAGTTGCACACGTTTATAATTTTATACACCTTGATACACTCGGTGTTGCTTTTATACGCATTTGATTTATGTATTTGTATTTCGTGCACTGGATGCACCGTAACGTTTTGAAAATCGTTTAGGTGAAATTTCGGAAAATAGGAAAAATAACGGGTGTTTTCCGTAAAAATCGAGATATAAATATCTTTTAATATAAAATTAAATATACATATTCTAGCTATGTAATTGCTAGTATTTGGTGTTTATTGAGCCACTTGTAAAATTTCTAGTTTACTGAAAAAATTTCCGAAATTAATTATTTTAATATTATTTTAAGCCGTCGCTAATACATTTAATTAGGAAAAATTACAAATTGGAATGGTTTAATACAAATTTTGTGCATCATGGCATATTAAACCAACATTTAATATGTGGTTTTTTTAATGAAAAGAAGTCGTCAAAATGGTTTTAGAAAATATAAACTATAAAGGCTTAAATGGTGAAAAATAGCTAAATAGAAATGAGGTTTGGACTCGATGACTTGGGGTATGGTTGCAAGTTACTTGGTATTCCTCACACACACCCTCACCCTCTCCCCTTTTGTGGCTAAAATCAGCAGCCCCTCTGTCACGACCCGAGAGTTTCGACTCGTGACCGGCACTTAACCACGCAACGTCTACAGGCGTAACGCGGCTAAGTAAGCCGAACCCAGAAATCAAAACCAATAATTAAAGAGTTATTAAAACATTTTGTAAAAATAGTCGTGCATGTTTGAGAAACTTCCATTTATTTAGTAGAAATCCTTTTTAAGTTCAAGAGTTAAAACTTTTATAATTTGGCAACATTTCCTTTTTAAACATTTGCTCTGCAAGTCGGGTAAAAGCAAGGTGTGGCGGAAATAATAAGTGAAATGAATAAAGCATCACAAATATGATATACGACGCCGTAGCGAAGAATACACAGTAAAGTAAGGACAATATCACAAAAGGTAAGACTGCATAAAATAAAGCCGGCTCACATGCGAGCTCGACACCAGAGTACAAAATTATACACATCGTCCTCACAACTGTCTCTAAGTCAATACAGAAAGGTAGATGGAGAGTACTAGATACATCAATATACAACTGAAAGATAACAGATACCGCACAAAAACCCACCTATCAGCAAAAAGGCTAACTCGCCTCGGAAAGAGTATCTGTGCCAAAAGATGCGGTAAACAGCCAGCCGCGACTACTCCCAAGGGCAACCTGCAAATGCTGTGGCACAACGGGGGTGAGTTGCCAACTCGTGAATAGAGATAACATATAAAGGTGATCGCGAGCATGCACATATAGCGTGGCTCTACTAATGCCAGCAGATGATATCAATGCATGCCAAACAGTGGATGCAATAGTAATACAAGTGCTCTATCAGGTAAATACTACAGGATGAGATACATAGCAATCAATACTGAGCATGGGATAAATAACATCTACATGGAATGTGTCAACATGGAAACAATAGGCGGTGCCTCAAGCTGCACCCAAATCCCAAATATACTCAGGCGCCGGCACTCCCATCGGCCCTCGAATCCTGTACAACTCTGAGAAATCACGAGTGCCCAACATCGGCACCCAAAACATCATCAAATACTCGTGTCCAACATCGACACGCAAATCCTCATATATCGGGCTCCGTCAGTCCGGATCAGCCCACGGGGTCCGTCTGCGGTGTCGGCCCTCGGCCCCGGCAGTACGGGTCATCCCGTATCCATCACTCGACTCTGGCCAGTATCCTCCGGACAACTTCCAGGTCCAACCAATCACCGGTAGGTACTCGCCCACCTCCAGGCTCAATCGGCAAAACCCATCGATCATCTCGCCGAGGGGAACCATACCGGGCCCACCACGAACCCGCAAACAGAACATCCACTCCTCGAATCGGGTTTCAAGCACACGTCTCAGCACCGAGAAAACGCGTGGTGGACACACCAAAATATCATATCACGAGGTACCGGGTTTTCAAAATAATGCATCTTTTCTTAAATATTTCCACGGTCCTCAAAACCAGAAATCACATGAAAATCCATCACCAATAAGTCAATCCAATGCGAGGTACAATGTAAATCAATCCATGGTATGGGTATAAGGGGAAAACCGCCTTTAAAATAGTTCTCGTTCTTAAAGATGTCATGCGGCTCCCAATTTCTAGAAAATCATAACCAATCATATGTAAGATGAACTACAGCAGTATAATCATGGCAGCTCTATGGTGAGTGTGGCATGGCAATTACTAACGGTGTGTGTGTAACATGCAAATAGTGCCCGTGCAACATAAACCGTTAGTAATAGTGTGGTGTTCTATCAGTTCTAAGCATATGTACGTAAATATAGCAGGGAATGCAATATGCGATGACGGTCCATGGGGTAGATGCAATATATAATAATAATAAGGTCCTATCAGCCCTGACGCATAACGCCATGCGGGCGATATCCCCGTAGATGTGAAATCTACTCACCGAGTCTCGCGCTAAGTGTATCCAACAACTTGCTTGCCCCTCCTTCGCAGCGTCCGTCTCACTGGCCTGCGAACCTAGAATCACATAACATATATCACACATAAGCTCAATTTCACCAAAAACGCGACATTACGGTCCAACTAGAAATCCGTGTCGCAAACCAATCACGCGTGTGCGTGATACGCTAAAACGTGTGATCACGCGCCTGAAACTACCCCGACGCGTCGCGATACGCAGAAACCCAAACCTACTCACGTATCACGCGTGTCGCGAAGGTTTAGAAAAACGGCAAAACAGGTATTTGGTCCCAGATTTCTATGCAGAACTTAACTTACAAATATATATATACCACAACACTCACACATTAGTAGACACCTATAGGACCAAACCCCAACCCAAACCCTACCCATCTGGCCGCAATTGTCGGCCAGAATGAAGAAATTGGCGGCCAAAGGGGTGAATTAGGGGGTCGGGTTAAACACAGGGTATCAGCACATCTCCACTATACTGCAGTATCCTCAATTTCATTCTGAACTCATCGGGTCAAAAGCAGTTCCAGAAAACTCAGTTTTTGCACAAATACGATAAATTGCATCAATTAAGGAAACTGGTGGTATTTTAGTGCAACAGGGGTTAAACTAGGTTAATATGCTCTCAATAACCCACTAACAATCAACTGAAACCAAATCACACCTCATTAGCACAAGATTCCCTCTAAACACCTCAAATCGCACTAAAACGCACTAAAACCCACTAACCGATGCAAAACGACACTAACCAAGCTAACTAGAGAATAAGTTTTGGAAATATACCTCATACTTAACCCTAGGGAGCTGAAGGAAGAAGGTGAAGTGCAGGGAAGAGGCTGTGGTTGCTGCTGCTGTGCTTGCTACTCACTGCTGCTGCTGCTACTGCTCTCTGCTGCTGCTGCTGCTGCTTCTGGCTCCTGCTGCTGCTGCTGCTTCAGTTGCTGCTGCTTCAGCTGAGGTAAGTGTGTGTGTGTGTGTGAGTGTGTGAGAGTTTTGAGAGAAAAACAAAGAAATGAGAGGAAACAATTATCACCCACTTGTCAACCCTCCTCTCTCTCTCTCATGATTGCAAGCATGGCTTGAGCCATGATGCCCTCTCTCTCTCTCTCACAAGTCAACACCCACTAACAATTTCAAATTAAAGTAACAACTACCTAACTAATTAACTTAATTAAAACCCAAAAGGCTTAATCCTCAAGATTAACCCACCATGGTCACTTAACATGGTAACAACTCATTTAAAAACCCTAGTTTACATGCACATGTGTGTGCAAGCCTAGGAAAATTTTAGAAAAATATTTATTAAATTAGGAAAAATATTTGAAACACAATTTGGTAAACTTTTTATTAAAAACCCTTTATTTAAATATAATTAGTCACTAACACATCCTAAGGTGTTACAATCTCTCCCCCTTAAAGAAATTCGTCCCCGAATTTCAAAAATCTAACTACACGTACCCTTGAAAAGATGGGGATACGTCTTCTTCATCTTGCTTTCGGTCTCCCAAGTGACCTCCTCACGGTTCTGACCACGCCAAAGTACATTAACTGATGGAATTTTCTTCGATCTCAATTTCTTCACTTGTCGATCCAAGATCATCACCGGCTGCTCTGCATAGGAAAGGTCGCGCTCAAGCTGGATCGTCGGATGCTGAATCGCATGCGAAGGATCATGAAGATATCTGCGGAGCATCGAGACATGAAATACGGGGTGCACATCTGGAAAGCTGGGCGGAAGGGCTAAACCGTAGGCTACTGTACCAACACGCTCGAGGATCTCGAAGGGGCCCACATACCTGGGACTGAGCTTCCCTTTCTTCCCAAACCTCATCACACCTTTCATCGGGGAGACCCTCAAGAAAACATGATCACCAACAGAAAACTCAAGTCTGCGTCGCCGACGGTCCGCATAAGATCTCTGCCTACTCTGGACTGCTCTCATCCTATCGCGAATCAACTGGATCTTCGCTGTCGTCTCCTCAACAATCTGTGGCCCTAAGATACTGCTCTCACTGAGCTCTGTCCAACAGGCGGGCGACCTGCATCTCCTCCCAAAAAGAGCCTCAAACGGTGCCATCTGAATGGTCTCCAGGTAGCTGTTATTGTAGGAGAACTCTACCAAGGGTAAGTGATGATCCCAGCTACCTCCGAAATCCAATACACAAGCTCGGAGCATGTCCTCGAGAGTCTGAATGGTCCGCTCTGACTGTCCGTCGGTCTGCGGATAAAATGCTGTGCTGAAACTCAAGCGTGTGCCCAAAGCCTCCTGAAGCCTCTGCCATAATCGGCTGGTAAACTGGGTGCCTCTGTCGGACACAATACATGTCGGGACTCCGTGTAGTCGCACAATCTCGTCGATGTAGATCTGGGCATACTGAGTAAATCCGAAAGTTGTCTTCACTGGTAGGAAGTGAGCCGCTTTCGTCAAACGATCCACGATCACCCAGATGGAGTCATACCCCCGACTAGTCCTGGGTAGACCCACCACGAAATCCATCGAAATATGTTCCCATTTCCACTCCGGAATGGGTAACGGCTGTAGCTCTCCCGCGGGCCTCTGGTGCTCAGCCTTGACTCGCTGACAAGTCAGGCATCTCGATACGAAATCTGCGATGTCCCTCTTCATTCCGTCCCACCAATAAACATCTCTCATATCATGATACATCTTGGTGGAACCGGGATGGACGCTATATACCGATCGATGTGCCTCCTCAAGAATCTCGCGCCTCAGTCCCTCAGCATCTGGTACGCACAGTCTGACTCCAAACCGTAGTACCCCCTGATCATCGATCACGAACTCGGAAAATCTGCCCTGTCCAATCTGTGCCATGATCTCTGAACATCGGTCATCGCTGAGCTGTGCCTCACGTATACGATCGATCATCTGTGGGCGTGCACGGACATGTGCTATCTATCCTCCAATCGGCGTGAACTCGAACTGTACTCGGCTGTCGCATAATATCTGCCAATCTGCTGACGACTGCCCCTGCACTGCGCTCAAACAAGATAGACTACTCCCGGGCCTCCTGCTCAAATCATCCGCCACCACATTTGCCTTGCCCGGGTGATATAAGATCTCGCAGTCATAATCCTTCACTAACTCCATCCATCGGCGCTGTCGAAGGTTCAGGTTCCGCTGCTGGAATATGTATTTTAGACTCTTGTGATCCGTGAATATCTGGCACGACTCGCCGTATAGGTAATGTCGCCAGATCTTAAGTGCAAAGACCACTGCAGCCATCTCCAAATCATGAGTGGGGTAGTTTTGTTCATGTTTCTTCAATTGTCGTGAAGCATACGCGATCACCCTGTCGTGCAGCATCAAAACGCACCCTAGCCCCACTCGAGAGGCATCACAACAGACCACAAACCCGCCTGAGCCTGAAGGTAAAGAAAACACCGGTGCCGTCGTCAGCCGAGTCCGCAACTGCTGAAAACTGTGCTCGCACTCCTCCGTCCAGTCGAAAGGAACTCCCTTCCGGGTCAACCCGGTCAACGGTGTAGCAATACGGGAGAAGTCCTGCACAAAACGCCTGTAGTAACCGGCCAACCCCAAAAAGCTGCGAATCTCCGTCACCGATGTGGGTCTGGGCCAACTCTAAACGGCCTCGATCTTCCTCGGGTCTACACATATACCGTCTCGTGAAATCACGTGTCCCAAGAAGTCTACGCTGTCCAGCCAAAAAGCACACTTGGAGAATTTCGCATATAGCTGGTGCTCCCTCAAGGTCTGCAATGTAATCCGCAGGTGCTGTTCGTGCTCCTCACTACTCCGGGAATAAACCAAGATATCGTCAATGAAGACTATGATGAACAGATCCAAATAAGGCCGGAAAATACGGTTCATCAAGTCCATGAATGCTGCTGGCGCATTGGTGAGTCCGAACGACATCACCAAAAACTCGTAATGGCCGTAGCGCGTACGGAAAGTTGTCCTGGGAATGTCCTCCTGCCGAACCCGCAGCTGATGATAGCCCGATCGTAAATCGATCCTCGAAAAGTACCCTGCCCCCTGAAGCTGGTCGAACAAATCGTCAATGCGCGGCAAAGGATACCTGTTCCGCACTGTCACCCTGTTCAGCTGGCGGTAGTCGATACACAGACGCAAACTGCCGTCCTTCTTCTTGACAAACAGGACTGGAGCACCCCAAGGAGAAACACTGGGTCGAATAAGTCCCTTATCCAGTAAATCTTGCAACGGACCCTTCAACTCTCGAAGTTCCGCCGAGGCCATCCGATAAGGCGGTATGGAAATAGTTCCCGAGCCAGGAACCAAATAAATACAGAAGGAAATGTCGCGCTCGGGCGGTAGCCCAGGAAGCTCGTCAGGGAACACATCAGGAAACTCGCTAACAACCGGAACCTGATCCAATGGAACCTCTGTAGCGCGAGCATCGCAAACATAGGCGAGAAATCCCTGACATCCCTTCCTCAAAAGCTGTCCAGCGCGAAAAGAAGAAATCACACTGTGAGGGGCGGCACCACGGTCCCCCAACACAACAAAACCGACTCGCCGGGAAAGCAGAATCTAACTGTCTTCTCACGGCAGTCCACAGAAGCATAGCACGTGGCTAACCAATCCATGCCCAAAAGAACGTCGAAGTCCAACATCTCCAGAAGGATCAAGTCGACATGCAACTCTCTCTCGCCAATACAGACGGTACAGGATCGGAACACGTGCCTAGCTACAAACGACTCTCCCACAGGAGTGGTCACCACAAGCGGCTGATCAAACAAACCGGACTCTCTACCCAAACTCGGCACAAAGTGCGTGGATACGTACGAGTGTGTGGATCCGGGATCGAACAATACGTGTGCAACAAAGGACAAACTGAAAGAGTACCTGAAAGCTCTGCGTTGGACGCCCTCACGTCCCGATGAGTCGAAGCGAAAACTTGTGCCTGTCTTTCGTCTGCGACTGACCGAACTCCTCCTCTACCAACCGAACCCCTCTGCGCGAACCCTCCGCGTCCACGACGTCTCAGAATACGACCCTGACGTGGTGTGAAGGAACACTGCCTGATGAGATGTTGAAGGCTCCCACATCGCAAACATATACGCGCTGGCGGCCGTCCTCCCTGGGGTTGAGAGCCGAATAACTGTCCTCGTCCTAAGCCTCTGCTCTAGGCTGGTACACCAGTACGATTCCTCAACTGTTCTGGAACTCTCACGGTCTTTGGAAGACGTGTCCCGTAAACTGGGGCTGCCCCTACCGGTGCTATGTAGGGGACGGAATACTGCATGATGATCGCAAGGAACAACTGGGTAACATGGGTGACAACCACCTGTCGCTGCGCTCGCACGACCTCTACCAACGAGCTCATCGCCTGGCGTAGGCCCTGCATCTCTACTACTAGTCTAGCGAACTGAGCTGTCGTAGGGGAAACAATCTGTCCTGGTACAACAGGAGTACTACTCGGATTAGTCCTCGTCTCGGACGAGTCAACTCGAATCTCGGCCCTCGCGGCCGCTCTCTGTGCCCTCGTAGTCTTTGGCGGCATAGTGGCTGAAAGCAAATTAGGATTCGATAAGAATGCGGAAATCGAATCGCAGGAATGTATGTATTCGAGAAGGAATTTAAATCAACAATTCATAAGGTCGCGTAGGCGGAGTACCGTGTCGTGAGTATGCCGCGGAACATACACACGCTACGCTACCCTGCTGCAGCCACCTACTCCATCATACCAGGGTCATCCTACACTCCGAAGGTAAAACCTACGCTCTGATACCAACTTTGTCACGACCCGAGAGTTTCGACTCGTGACCGGCACTTAACCACGCAACGTCTACAGGCGTAACGCGGCTAAGTAAGCCGAACCCAGAAATCAAAAACAATAATTAAAGAGTGATTAAAACATTTTGTAAAAATAGTCGTGCATGTTTGAGAAACTTCCATTTATTTAGTAGAAATCCTTTTTAAGTTCAAGAGTTAAAACTTTTATAATTTGGCAACATTTCCTTTTTAAACATTTGCTCTGCAAGTCGGGTAAAAGCAAGGTGTGGCGGAAATAACAAGTGAAATGAATAAAGCATCACAAATATGATATACGACGCCGTAGCGAAGAATACACAGTAAAGTAAGGACAATATCACAAAAGGTAAGACTGCATAAAATAAAGCCGGCTCACATGCGAGCTCGACACCAGAGTACAAAATTATACACATCGTCCTCACAACTGTCTCTAAGTCAATACAGAAAGGTAGATGGAGAGTACTAGATACATCAATATACAACTGAAAGATAACAGATACCGCACAAAAACCCACCTATCAGCAAAAAGGCTAACTCGCCTCGGAAAGGGTATCTGTGCCAAAAGATGCGGTAAACAGCCAGCCGCGACTACTCCCAAGGGCAACCTGCAAATGCTGTGGCACAACGGGGGTGAGTTGCCAACTCGTGAATAGAAATAACATATAAAGGTGATCGCGAGCATGCACATATAGAGTGGCTCTACTAATGCCAGCAGATGATATCAATGCATGCCAAACAGTGGATGCAATAGTAATACAAGTGCTCTATCAGGTAAATACTACAGGATGAGATACATAGCAATCAATACTGAGCATGGGATAAATAACATCTACATGGAATGTGTCAACATGGAAACAATAGGCGGTGCTTCAAGCTGCACCCAAATCCCAAATATACTCAGGCGCCGGCACTCCCATCGGCCCTCGAATCCTGTACAACTCTGAGAAATCACGAGTGCCCAACATCGGCACCCAAAACATCATCAAATACTCGTGTCCAACATCGACACGCAAATCCTCATATATCGGGCTCCGTCAGTCCGGATCAGCCCACGGGGTCCGTCTGCGGTGTCGGCCCTCGGCCCCGGCAGTACGGGTCATCCCGCATCCATCACTCGACTCTGGCCAGTATCCTCCGGACAACTGCCAGGTCCAACCAATCACCGGTAGGTACTCGCCCACCTCCAGGCTCAATCGGCAAAACCCGTCGATCATCTCGCCGAGGGGAACCATACCGGGCCCACCACGAACCCGCAAACGGAACATCCACTCCTCGAATCGGGTTTCAAGCACACGTCTCAGCACCGAGAAAACGCGTGGTGGACACACCAAAATATCATATCACGAGGTACCGGGTTTTCAAAATAATGCATCTTTTCTTAAATATTTCCACGGTCCTCAAAACCAGAAATCACATGAAAATCCATCACCAATAAGTCAATCCAATGCGAGGTACAATGTAAATCAATCCATGGTATGGGTGTAAGGGGAAAACCGCCTTTAAAATAGTTCTCGTTCTTAAAGATGTCATGCGGCTCCCAATTTCTAGAAAATCATAACCAATCATATGTAAGATGAACTACAGCAGTATAATCATGGCAGCTCTACGGTGAGTGTGGCATGGCAATTACTAACGGTGTGTGTGTAACATGCAAATAGTGCCCGTGCAACATAAACCGTTAGTAATAGTGTGGTGTTCTATCAGTTCTAAGCATATGTACATAAATATAGCAGGGAATGCAATATGCGATGACGGTCCATGGGGTAGATGCAATAAATAATAATAATAAGGTCCTATCAGCCCTGACGCATAACGCCATGCGGGCGATATCCCCGTAGATGTGAAATCTACTCACCGAGTCTCGTGCTAAGTGTATCCAACAACTTGCTTGCCCTCCTTCGCAGCGTCCGTCTCACTGGCCTGCGAACCTAGAATCACATAATATATATCACACATAAGCTCAATTTCACCAAAAACGCGACATTACGGTCCAACTAGAAATCCGTGTCGCAAACCAATCGCGCGTGTGCGCGATACGCTAAAACGTGTGATCACGCGCCTGAAACTACCCCGACGCGTCGCGATACGTAGAAACCCAAACCTACTCACGTATCACGCGTGTCGCGAAGGTTTAGAAAAACGGCAAAACAGGTATTTGGTCCCAGATTTCTATGCAGAACTTAACTTACAAATATATATATACCACAACACTACACACATTAGCAGACACCTATAGGACCAAACCCCAACCCAAACCCTACCCATCTGGCCGTAATTGGCGGCCAGAATGAAGAAATTGGCGGCCAAAGGGGTGAATTAGGGGGTCGGGTTAAACACAGGGTATCAGCACATCTCCACTATACTGCAGTATCCTCAATTTCATTCTGAACTCATCGGGTCAAAAGCAGTTCCAGAAAACTCAGTTTTTGCATAAATACGATAAATTGCATCAATTAGGGAAACTGGTGGTATTTTAGTGCAACAGGGGTTAAACTAGGTTAATATGCTCTCAATAACCCACTAACAACCTACTGAAACCAAATCACACCTCATTAGCACAAGATTCCCACTAAACACCTCAAATTGCACTAAAACGCACTAAAACCCACTAACCGATGCAAAACGACACTAACCAAGCTAACTAGGGAATAAGTTTTGGAAATATACCTCATACTTAACCCTAGGGAGCTGAAGGAAGAAGGTGAAGTGCATGGAAGAGGCTGTGGTTGCTGCTGCTGTGCTTGCTACTTACTGCTGCTGTTGCTACTGCTCTCTGCTGCTGCTGCTGCTGCTGCTTCTGGCTCCTGCTGCTGCTGCTGCTTCAGTTGCTGCTGCTTCAGCTGAGGTAAGTGTGTGTGTGTGTGTGTGAGTGTGTGAGAGTTTTGAGAGAAAAACAAAGAAATGAGAGGAAACAATTATCACCCACTTGTCAACCCTCCTCTCTCTCTCCCTCATGATTGCAAGCATGGCTTGAGCCATGATGCCCTCTCTCCCTCTCTCTCACAAGTCAACACCCACTAACAATTTCAAATTAAAGTAACAACTACCTAACTAATTAACTTAATTAAAACCCAAAAGGCTTAATCCTCAAGATTAACCCACCATGGTCACTTAACATGGTAACAACTCATTTAAAAACCCTAGTTTACATGCACATGTGTGTGCAAGCCTAGGAAAATTTTAGAAAAATATTTATTAAATTAGGAAAAATATTTGAAACACAATTTGGTAAACTTTTTATTAAAAACCCTTTATTTAAATATAATTAGTCACTAACACATCCTAAGGTGTTACACCCTCCTATCATTTTCCCACTTGAAAAGCTTTTGAAAGAAAATAAAATAAAAAGGAAATGAATAAACATTGAAGTATGGTTTTTGTTGACTTTGGAGGAATTCAACACAACACCTCACCCCTCTCTCTCTTCCCTAAATAATTGGCCGAGCCCTCCTCTCCCAGCCGCAGCCACAACAGCCCCTCAATTTCCCACATCATTCGACCTCCAAAATTCAAAGAAATTCATCAAAAATCCATACAAACTCACACAAAATCCAAATCTAATCCCTACCCATTATTCCTTGGCTATTGTAGTATGGATAAAGGGGGGCAAGATGGCTTTTTAGAGGCTTAGTTTGCATGTTGATCTTATGATCTTGAGGTATAAATCCCAACCCAAGTTTTAATTGTTGTTTAATTACTTTAATACAAGATAATTGGATGCTTAATTAGGTTTTAATTTAAGACTTGGAAATTCAAGAATGGGGTTTGAGTCAAATTTGGGTTTTGTGTAATTGGATTATGGTTGTGTGATATATTTAACATCTTAAGACTTGTAAAAGCTAAAGTAGTAGCTAGTTTGCTAATTGTTAGTTTAAAATTGTTAAAAGTGGTTAATTTTGCAAACTAGATTTTTTGGGGTTAATGTAATTTAGCGAGATTAAAATCTAGTAAATGTTTTTGTGACCTAATTAAGTTATTTGGTGAATATTTTTACTACTAGTTTTTCTAAAACATCAAGTTTTGTACTAAAACAGTAAATTTTGCTTGCTAGGTTCTCGAAGAAATAGCTTTTTAAGTGAGTTTGGGGTTTTTGTGAATTTAACCTATTTCATATTATAATTAGTGTTTGTGAATGTGCAAATGGGTGCGTTTGGGTTTTTCTCGATGGGTTGATGTTTGTACATCGACATCGAGGGTTGGTTTGGCTATTCTTGCATGCGTAGGCGATAGGTTTTGACCTATACGTGATACGCATGCCGATTTGGTTTTCGTATGCCATTTCGATTTCGAATTGGGTTTTTATGCGATACGATACGTTGTGACATGTAGGTACCCTCATGTAGACTTCGAGACGACAAGCAAGCATGTGGCGACGTCGGCACCAGCGAGCGAAGATCAGGTGAGTAGATTTTATCTACGGGGGAAGTCGGGTGGATGGCGTATAGCACCCCCGCAAAGTTATGAGAAACGAGGTGATGTGGTAACGATATACTTTTATATGTTAATGTGAGATATGAACACCTAGTAAGAAAAGCCTTAGGAGCTTATGGATTAGTGTTAGCGAGGAACGGAGGAGGGATTTGGTTGGTTTCTGGACCGCAACCCTAGAGTAAGGATTTGCATGCACGCACACATATACACTTGCATACATTATTTTCTTGTGCGTATATGGGAATGTGTATATATGTATATATGCATGGGTATGGGACTATGCATATATATACATTCATATACACATGCCTGAATGTTGAGGATATTATATGATATTTGGAGATGAGTCGATGAGATTGGGCTTGAGGCCATGAGATCGGTGATGTGATATGGTCCGTATTTGAGATACGACATGATTTTTAGCGGGTTCTTTAGGCATGATGTTTTCATACACACACATGCATTTCATAGATGGTATCAGTATTGTACTAGACGTAGATCAGTACCTAGATCATGATATTCGATAAAGAGGATACTAGATGATTAATGCGATAGATGTGACATTTGACCCGTACCCAGATTTGGGATGCTGTACAACGGATTTACCGTACGAGCTATATATTAATGATAGATCCGCACTCTTGACTCAAGAATGTCATATTATAGATATTGTATCGTATGGGATACTATTGAGGCGGGATCACCGACTATTATATGTATATATATGTATCGACTCAGCTGTTAGGCGGTTTCCTTACCTTTCGATCAGCCTATTTAGTTTGGCCCTGCACTGTACTTGTAAATGATAGGTTAGATTCAACTCATACCTAATTCAAAAACTAACGAATCGTGTGTATTTTAAAGACGGGACAAGGGATTCTACGGATATTTCAAAGGACATATTTTTTCGTAAAAACACCGTAGCCCTTATTTTCAGAACACCACGATTCGTGTTATTTCAAATGGCACCACTGTATGACTCATATTTATATAAATGCAGATTAGTTATCATTGTGTTTATCATTTAGCTCTCGCATATTATTACTGTTCGCATCGCAATTTGCATGTTCATATTTTACTTCCATATGCCATTATTGAGATCATGCTGTCAGGACACCAGCACCATTACCGATGATGCGTATGTTCCACATACACTTACTTGTCGGCTCACACACATCATCATCGGTAATTGCCATGTCACGTGCACTTTAGAAAATACTATTTCAATGACATATCTTGCTAACTGATAGTTGCTACATGTTATAGCCTAAATATGCTAGTTTAATTATTGCATGATATCAAATGCATCCATATATTCATTGGTTATGCGGTATTATGGAGATTTATGCCGGTTTTCATTGTTATTGACATGGTGACTTGATGATTTTGGATTCTTCTTGATATTTTCTGGATTTGGAAACCGCATGTGAAAAGTTTGTAAACTGATGAACCATTTTAAAGAGAAAAATACGGTTTTCCTTGATATGTTGAGTATCATCCACCATGATGTTTTCTCGGTTCTGAGATGTTTTCGAGACCCGATTCGAGGAGTTGGATGAACCGTTTCAGGTACATGGTGGACCCGGTATGGTATCCCGGAGCAAGAAATTCGAGTAGTAGACGATGAGTCCGACAGGGGCACACTGCCTACCGGTGATTTTACCTGGCGCGGCGGATATCTGGAGGATACCGTTCGTGGTCGTGTGGTTGATGATATGGGCCGATCCGGATTGACGGAGCCCAAGGTATTGAGATATTGAGATTTGAGACACCGAGGTATATAGATTTGATGATACAAGCCAGTCCGGATAGCCAGAGCCTGAGATATTGAGCTTTATGTTTTGTGTCGATGCTTGACACGGATTTGATGTTGATTTCATTGATGATATCTCGATTTACATACATATAGAAATCTCATTAAATAAAGAAAACAGTTCTTTAATTCATGATGTACTTTGTTCTCATTATATGCATCTGCACATCATTTTAATGATATATTGCTACCTGATATTTGTACATTATATTAGTGACGCGTTGTTACCTGAGGCACTGACCCGAGTTCTCCGTATTACACTATATGGACAGATGTTTACCCTTTACCGTTATATTATACTTCAGACTATATTATTATTATTTGTGGATATTTCTGATCGTATGACCTAGGATTGCGTTATACATGCCATTTCTGCTGGTAGATGTTTTTTACTCACGAGTTGGCAACTCACCCCTGTTGAGCCACAGTTCCTTGCAGGTTTTGCCGTATAGGTTCCGTTGCGGCTTTGCTGGCACACTGTTTCCTTCCAGGTGATTGCTTTGGTAGGTGGGTTATTTTGCATCAGGACCACCATCGTTTATTTATTATTTCAGTTGTATCTAGAAAATCCATCAACCAGATTGTATATTTGATAGTGATAGAAGACCAGACTTGTTATTATTTCGACCTTAGAGTCACGCGTTGTATTATTATGGTTTCATGCTGATTTTGGGTTTTCTTTTGAGTTTTGATCCTTGCCCTTCGGCGTTGTATATTATATTGCTTGCGTGGTTGTGACCGTCGATTGACGAAGAGCTAGCTCCCTCTTGGGGATGCTTTTTTATTTATTTCATATACTATTCATGTTGTATCCCGTTTGGGGCCAGTATTTACAAAGGGGACTCTGCCGAAATTTTCAGAAAATACTTGAGATTTTAAAAATACATACATCGGCCTATGTTGTTAAAACTACTTGCTTTAAATTGGTTTTTCCTTCACTCTACTGCTTCTTTGGTTTTGATTTCTGGGTTTTGGCTTACTTAGATTACGTACGCCTCGAGACGTTTCGTAATTTAAGCGCCGGTCATGTTCCGTACTTTCGGGTCTTGACAAAGTTGGTATCAGAGCGTTAGGTTTTACCTTCGGAGTATAGGACGACCCTTGGTTGATGAAGTAGGTAGCTTGAGTAGAGTGACGTACCGTACGTATGTTCCACAACATATTTACGATACGATACTCCACTTAAGAAGCCTTAGGATGTACATTTTTTTTGCACATCATTATATTCATTCCTATGATCTAGCCTCATCTGTACCAGTTTATGGTTTTGTTATCACGGTTGTACGGGCATGGAGAGCTACGGCTAGAGTTGCGGTCAGCACGAGTTCGTCACGGACGAGGACTGACTAGGACGTGATTCCAGAGACATACGATTGCATAGAGGCGCCATTTTATTGTGTTTTCGCGCCATGAGCGTTTGATGGATCGCTTTTACGAGATTTTTCGGGCGTGCAGAATTTGCCCTAGAGGATTGAGTCATTGATAGAGGCCAGCAAGAATGTGATGACCGTCCATGCACAGATTATTTGATTATTGAGGCACTGTTCAGCATGCGGACGAATGAGCCAGTTGCTGCTGCGAAGGATGAGATATAACCCCAGATGCTTGGAGCTATTGCAGCACGAGTTGTACTTAGAGATATGATAGAAGGTCGCTAGTCACCCGAGGATGAATGACTAGGACAAGTGATTCGTTCGCTTACCCCGATACGATGACATCAGATAGATTGATTCCAGCTAGAGACGACTTCACACAGGTACGTTGAGAGTCGATAGAGGCGATCGAATGTCAGAAACCCATATTCCAAGTTTAAAGTATTCGGAAAGATATGCAAGCAATTCTATGGACCCTCTAGAAGAATGAAACCCTAACTCGACATAATGACCGTGTGAAAGCCTTTGAACCTTAGGGTTTGCGGCGGTTCAGCGGTGCCATCAGTGAGGCTTGGGTTTGCCCTTCTACGGCTGGTCCACCGATACTGTGGTATGTACTCGATACTATTAAACTGTACCCAAGATGTTAAGCTCTTGGGGGATTATGAGGTTTTGACGAGTCGATCGAATGGTTCGACTTCATTCGGATGCTATGTGGTGAGATGCATTGCTTGAGAGACTCCAGATACGAGTATAGCCGTTGGAGCATAGTCCATGTAGCCACGAGGAGATGAGTCTGAAGCAGTCGACAGTAGAGAAAGGTGGAGTAAGAGGTTCGTACGAGATCTTGATGAGATGACGTTCCACTCCGCCGACATCAGAGATGTGATACGCATGCAGAAGCGTTGTACATGAATATATCTTCCAAGAGGAGTCGTGATGAGTATGCAGCCGTTCCGGAACCAGATACAGATTTATTAAGAGATGATAACTTCCGGGTAGTTCGGCAGAAACGTGATTGGAAGAGACCCCGACAAGATCTTTCTGGAATTACTAAACGAGAAGACCTGGACCCAGGAGCGGTCATATGACGCACACCCAGTAGGCCAGAGCGGACTACTTCCATTATCGTTTCTATATTGGACCGTTGAGCCGAGGAACTGTGTACTTAGCAATCTGCAGTGAGAGACGAGAGCCTAAGGGCACTAGGCGATAGGCCATGATCAGAAGGCAAGTAGATATCTTGCTCTGCTAGCATTGGATGTACCGACACCTTCTCGACTTTGAAGGACGGACATATCGACGACAGTATTTATGATTTGTGATTTTGTGATTGACTATCACGTATCCGTCACTTTGGATTTCAGTATTTTTGGGTGATTTAGTTCATGATTGAG
Organism: Agapanthus africanus; assembly: GCA_030015575.1. Lineage (NCBI taxonomy): Eukaryota > Viridiplantae > Streptophyta > Magnoliopsida > Asparagales > Amaryllidaceae > Agapanthus > Agapanthus africanus. The sequence continues at coordinate 371,037,431 of JASDDO010000008.1, forward strand.
TTTTGATGACTGAGTTTCATGATATTTGATTTCATTCCTAGGGCATGCATATGATTTGACTTATGCTTTCGTCATAGTTTTCGTGTACTTTTAGTGTTTTGATTTTCTTTTGTGCATGCCGATGCACCGGATGGTGAGATTTTATACCACGGTATACCTGATTGGGATTTTGATTGAAATGTGTTGTATACCGTCGATTTTGATTGTGATATTCGATATTCATTTCCGTGCACTTTGTGTACTTGATTTGGTTCTTGCACATACTTGGGAGCTTGATGCGATTTTGATGCACACCAGATGCACTAAATCGAGATTCTACGTGCATATCAGATACACCTGGTGCTGCTGTCAGGCACACCCGTTGCTATTGATAGGTGTTTTCGTGCACACCAGTTGCACTTAGATTTTGTTTCCGTGTACATGTATGGCACATTCATGGATTTCGATTTCCATGCGCACCAGACGCACGTGGCATTCATATATATATATGTGTGAAATTGATTTCTTTTGGAGTAGTATATTTTATGATACTTGCTATTTTTTTTAGTACTGAGCAGGACTAATCAGAGGACAGTACCTGAGTATATTTTTGCATGATTGATAGTTATCGAAGGGATTTCCAAAGAGGAGCTATAGTCTCAGTATTTACCTACGTGTCCGTGATAACACGAGACTTTTTACAAAGGAAACCCTTCTAATTTGTTTTCAAAACGGCGGGACGTGTATGTTAAACAAAAGATATATACATATAGTTATTTTCTTACAATAGACGTCCGCCACTGTATAGTGTTGCGAACATCGCACGACAACTTAAAAAGGATTTGGCATGCGTTGCTTCCAAATGTTTTAATGATGTATAGCATCTTGATTTTCGTTTCGGATTTAGACATTGTGTCTTCACCATAACTCCGATGATTGCGGGATGCTTGACAGAGTTTTGATTTTGGCTTATATATCCGTTTTTCATACGCATGCAGTACGCTACGATATGTTTTATGCATTGTTGATTTCGGAGCCCCGACGATTTGAATGTTTTACTAAAATATTTTTGTATTTGGGGGAGTTTTAATTTAAATTCGGGGACCGAATTTCTTTAAGGGGGGAAGATTATAACATTTTGAAAATCGTTTAGGTGAAATTTCGAAAAATCGGTAAAATAATGGGTGTTTTCCATAAAAATCGAGATATAAATATCTTTTAATATAAAATTAAATATACATATTCTAGCTATGTAATTGATAGTATTTGGTGTTTATTGAGCCACTTGTAAAATTTCCAGTTTACTGAAAAATTTTCCGAAATTAATTATTTTAATATTATTTTAAGCTGTCACTAATACATTTAATTAGGAAAATTACAAATTGGAAAGGGTTAATACAAATTTTGTGCAACATGGCATATTAAACCAACATTTAACATGTGGTTTTTGTAATGAAAAGAAGTGGTCAAAATGGTTTTAGAAAATATAAACTATAAAGGTTTAAATGGTGAAAAATAGCTAAATAAAAATGAGGTTTGTGCTCGATGACTTGGGATATGGTTGCATGTTACTTGGTATTCCTCACGCACACCCACACACCCTCACCCTCTCCCCTTTTGTGGCTGAAATCAGCAGCCCCTCCTCTCATTTCCCCACTTGAAAAGCTTTTGAAAGAAAAGAAAATAAAAAGGAAAAGAATAAACATTGAAGTATGGTTTTTGTTGACTTTGGAGGAATTCAACACAACACCTCACCCTTCTCTCTCCTCCCCAAATAATTGGCCGATCCCTCCTCTCCCAGCAGCAGCCACAACAGCCCCTCAATTCCCCACATCATTCCACCTCCAAAATTCAAAGAAATTCATCAAAAATCCATACAAACTCACACAAAATCCAAATCTAATCCCTACCCATTATTCCTTGGCTATTCTAGTATGGATCAAGGGGGGCAAGATGGCTTTTTGGAGGCTTAGTTTGCATGTTGATCTTATGATCTTGAGGTATAAATCCTAACCCATGTTTTAATTGTTGTTTAATTACTTTAATACAAGCTAATTAGATGCTTAATTAGGTTTTAATTTAAGACTTGGAAATTCAAGAATAGGGTTTGAGTTCAAATTAGGGTTTTGTGTAATTGGATTATGGTTGTGTAATATATTTAACATCTTAAGACTTGTAAAAGCTAAACTAGTAGCTAGTTTGCTAATTATTAGTTTAAAATTGTTAAAAGTGGTTAATTTTGCAAACTAGATTTTTTGGGGTTAATGTAATTTAGCGAGATTAAAATCTAGTAAATGTTTTTGTGACCTAATTTAGTTATTTGGTGAATATTGTGACTACTAGTTTTGCTAAAATATCAAGTTTTGTACTAAAACAGTAAATTTTGCTTGCTAGGTTCTCGGAGAAATAACTTTTAAAGTGAGTGTGGGGTTTTTGTGAATTTTAACCTATTTTATATTATAATTAGTGTTTGTGAATGTGCAAATGGGTGCGTTTGGGTTTTTCCCGATGGGTTGATGTTTGTACATCGACATCGAGAGTTGGTTTGGCTATTCTTGCATGCGTAGGCGATAGGTTTTGACCTATACGTGATACGCGTGCCGATTTGGTTTTCGTATGCCGTTTCGATTTCGAATTGGGTTTTTATGCGATACGATACGTTGTGACATGTAGGTTCCCCCATGTGGACTTCGAGATGACAAGCAAGCGCGTGGCGACGTCGACACCGGCGAGCGAAGATCAGATGAGTAGATTTTATCTACGGGGGAAGTCGGGTGGATGGCGTATAGCACCCCTGCAAGGTTATGAGAAACGAAGTGATGTGGTAACGATATACTTTTATATATTAATGTGAGATATGAACACCTAGTAAGAAAAGCCTTAGGAGCTTATAGATTAGTGTTAGAGAGGAACGGGGGAGGAATTTGGTTGGTTTCTGGACTGCAATCCTAGCGTAAGGATTTGCATACACGCACACATATACACTTGCATACATTATTTTCTTGTGCGTATATGGGAATGTGTATATATGTATATACGAATGGGTATGGGACTATACATATATATACATTCATATACACATGCCTGAATGTTGAGGATATTATATGATATTTGGAGATGAGTCGATGAGATTAGGCTTGAGGCCATGAGATCGGTGATGTGATATGGTCCGTATTTGAGATACGACATGATTTTTAGCGGGTGTTTTAGGCGTGATGTTTTCATACGCACGCACGCATTTCATAGATGGTATCAATATTGTACTAGACTTGGATCAGTGCCCCGATCATGATATTTGATAAAGAGGATACTAGATGATTAATGTGATAGATGTGACATTTGACCCGTACCTAGATTTGGGATGCCGTACGACGGATTTACCGTACGAGCTATATATTGATGATAGATCTGCACTCTTGACTCGAGGATGTCATATTATAGATATTGTATCGTATGGGATACTATTGAGGCAGGATCACCGACGATTATATGTCTATCTATGTATCGATTCAGATGTTAGGCGGTTTCCTTACCTTTCGATCAACCTGTTTAATTTGGCCCAGTAGTGTACTTGTAAATGATAGATTAGATTCGAATCATACCTATTTCAAAAACTAACGAATCGTGTGTATTTTAAAGATGGGACAAGGGATTCTACGGATATTTCAAAGGACATATCCTTTCGTAAAAACACCGTAGCCCTTATTTTCAAAACACCACGATTCGTGTAATTTCAAATAGCACCACTATATGACTCATATTTATATAAATGCAGATTAGTTATCTTTGTTTTTATCATTCAGCTCCCGCATATTATTATTGTTCGCATCGCAATTTGCATGTTTATATTGTACTTCCATATGCCATTATTGAGATCATGCTGTCAGGACACCAGCACCATTACCGATGATGCGTATGTTCCACATACACTTACTTGCCGGTTCACACACATCATCATCAGTAATTGCCATGTCACGTACACTTTAGAAAATACTATTTTAGTGACATAGCTTGATAACTGATAGTTGCTACATGTTATAGCCTTCATAAGCTAGTTTAATTATTGCATGATAACAGATGCATCCATATATCCATTGGTTATGTGGTATTATGGAGATTTATGCCGGTTTTCATTATTATTGACATGGTGACATGATGATTTCGGATTCTTCTTGATATTTTCTGGATTTGGAAACCGCATGTGAAAAGTTTGTAAACTGATGAACCATTTTAAAGAGAAAAATGCGGTTTTCCTTGATATGTTGAGTATTGTCCACCATGATGTTTTCCCGGTTCTGAGATGTTTTCGAGGCCAGATTCGAGGAGTTGGATGAACCATCTCGGGTACATGGTGGACCCGGTATGGTATCCCGGGGCAAGAAGTTCGAGTAGTAGACGATGAGTCCGGCAGGGGCAGACTGCCTACCAGTGATTTTACCTGGCGCGGCGGATATTCGGATGATACCGTTCGTGGTCGTGTGGTTGATGATATGGGCCAATTCGGATTGAAGGAGCCTGAGGTATTGAGATTTGAGACACTGAGATATATAGATTTGATGATACAGGCCAGTCCGGAGAGCCAGAGCCTGAGATATTTAGATATTGCGGTTTATGTTTTGTGTCGATACTTGACATGGATTTGATGTTGATTTCATTGATGATATCTCGATTTATATACATATAGAAATCCCATTAAATAAAGAAAATAGTTCTTTGATTCATGATGTACTTTGTTCTCATTATATGCATCTGCACATCATTTTAGTGATATATTGCTACCTGACATTTGTACATCATATTAGTGACACATTGTTACCTGAGGCACTGACCCGAGTTCTTCGTATTACACTATATGGATGGATGTTTACCCTTTATCGTTATATTATGCTTCAGGCCATATTATTATTATTATTTCAGGATATTACTGATCGTATGACCTAGGTTGCGTTATGCATGCGATTTCTGCTGGTAGATGTTTTCTACTCATGAGTTGGCAACTCACCCCCGTTGTGCCACAGTTCCTTGCAGGTTTTGCCGTACAGGTTTCGTTGCGGCTTTGCTGGCACACTGTTTCCTTCCGGGTGATTGCTTTGGTAGATGGGTTCTTTTGCATCAGGACCACCATCGTTTATTTATTATTTCAGTTGTATCTAGAAACTCCATCAACCAGATTGTATATAGAAGACCAGACTTGTTATTATTTCGACCTTAGAGCCGCGCGTTGTATTATTACGATTTCATGCTGATTTTGGGTTTTCTTTTAAGTTTTGATTCTCGCCCTTCGGTGTTGTATATTATATTTCTTGCGTGGTGGTGGCCGTCGATTGACAAAGAGCTAGCTCCCTCTTGGGGATTCCTTTTTATTTATTTCGTATACTATTCATGTTGTATCCCGTTTGGGGCCAGTATTTACAAAGGAGACTCTGCCGAAATTTTCAGAAAATACTTGAGATTTTAAAAATACATACTTCGGCCTATGTTGTTAAAACTACTTGCTTTAAATTGGTTTTTCTTTCACTATACTGCTTCTTTGGTTTTGATTTCTGGGTTTTGGCTTACTTAGATTATGTACGCCTTGAGACGTTTCGTAATTTAAGTTCCGGTCATGTTCCGTACATTCGGGTCTTGACATGCACTGTATTCGTATTTCGTGCGCTGGATGCACTGTGCTTGTATTTCATGCACTGGATGCACTGTATTCGTATTTCGTGCACTTGATGCACTGTATTGGTATTTCGTGCACTGGATGTACCAGATTTGCACTTCGTGCATTTGTGGCACTAGATTTTCATTTCGTGCAAATGTCGCACCAGATTTATATATTTGTGCATTTGCTGCACCAGATTCATATTTCGCACATTAGTTGCACTAGATTTGCATTTCTTGCATTTGTTGCACCGGACTGGTATTTATGCGTTTTTCGCACTGGATTTAAACTCCGTACCTTAGTTGCACCCGATTCATGTCCTTGAGCATTCGTTTTACCAGATTTGAATTCTCGTGTGCGTTGGCACTTGCCGTTTGTTTTCGTGCATGCTACTGCACTTTATGCTTTTACGGACCCGACGCGCTTTGGTTGGATTTTTGCGCATATTAGGCGCTTGATTTTGGATTTTTGTGCGCATTGTTGGTTATAGTGCCCTCAAAGTCAATTATTGGATCACAGGCACGTGATTGGAATGATTGAGGAGGACCTATACCGGTAGGACAGTTTTACTCGAGATGATAGTATGCTATCTGGTTTGCATTTATCAGTCGTGTACAGGTTCAGATGACTGATCACTATTACACGTTGATAGAGCCCTTAGGATCTTGCTTGACTACCAACAGTATGATGGCGATAATATACGTGAGAGTTGGGTAGTTTATAAGCACATCCTTAATAGTGGTCCCTAGTCGTGGGAGTTTCGAGACAGGGCATCGATACTCCAGAGTAGACTAGTGTATACAGTCGAGACTCCGACGAGGGGCGGTGGCCAGTCTCACAAGCCACTGGTGTCAATTGGATCACCTAAGATGTATACAGGTGCTCATTGGGTTATGAGTACACCGGACAGGACTCGCCGGGAACCTGCTAGTTGGTATTTATACCTAGCGTCAGATAGCAGTTCCCTGGTGACATGTGTACAGGTTAGTTCATCGACCTGAGGTCGTCATTTGTTTCGTGTGAGTTCCCACTGTGCTTTGATTTCTACCCTACCACGGCTCAAAGGAGTCATGCAAACAGGTTTTTTTTGGGTACAGTCCCGAGCTACATGGAGGCAAGTGAGCGGATCGGCAGGGGATTCATCTCTCCCGGTATTGGGGGTGAGATCGCGCTGTGTCTAGGAAAGCCATTACACAAAGCCCTCGGCCAAGGTAGAAGATTTACTGGTAGATACTCCAGTAGTATCTCAGGGTGTTCTGGGTTACACTCTGACACAACTTATACCGCTATTGGGGGTCTGAAGTTACCAGCCCCCTAGTCCCGATATGCGATACTCATAGACGAACGGACTGTATGTATATTGTCACTGATAGGCTCAGTAGGGTTCCAGGATGAGTTCGCTCATCGGCTTTCCTTGAGGTCAGTACAGGGGCAGCCGTTACGCACAGCTAGTACCGCTGACATGCTTGTGGTTAAACCCACTGCCAGGGTACTGACGAGTCTTTAGAGTCCCCCATAGATAGTTTCTCAAGTTCGGGCGAAACGTTGTAGAGGCCATATGGTTTTATGGCAGGGTTCGAAAAATGCACGTGCACTTGTGCACGTGTCATATTTCGGACAGATAATACTGGTGGGCCTTGGTTTAAGCCAGATCCATATATTATATTGAGTCGGAATATTTTAGTCTCTCGTATTCATATTCGGTCGGAATATGGATACAGGTATGTATATACAGGTGAGGGGTATTTTCGTAATCTGTTATAAGAATATTTTAGAAGATGTATTTCTTTTTGGATTAATCATTTTGGTTTAAATGATTATTTAGTTTTGGAAAGGGTGACTCATTCTTTGTGACTCATTGATTCTAGAATGATCACTAATAACTCATGTAATGAGTCATCTAGTGAGTCATTAGAGAATTAATGATGTTTATTTTGGGTAGGATATTATGAAGGGTTTGTGGGGATATTTTGTGAAGATATTTTCCTTGATATTTCATCACAAAACCTCATATATATCACCACTCATTATTTGGACAGCCAAGGGCTCATTTTTGGTGCTTGGTTATATTTGCTCTCTTGAGTTTTCTTGAGTTCACCATTTCCAAACCCTAGCATCTTCTTCAGCCTCCACTCTTACCCTCTCATGTGATGAGAACCAAAGAGTGTTTGAGACAAAGTATTCTACTCATTCTCTACTTCATCTTGGTCATCTCTTTTAGCAGACTTGATGATCGAGTTGCCTCGGTATAGAGGCGGGAGCCTGTTTAAAGATTCGTAGATGTGGTGCCACCTCGACGAGGAGCAAAGAGATCGGAGTTGCCGCGAGGAGCGTGGGATGGCTAAAGACCGAAGTACTCGGATCGATCGGTATAGCCTTTCTACCTCTTTACAGTTTGTTAGTTTAGCGTTAATGGCAAGATCCGGGTTATAGTATGCGATAGCGCCAGTTATAAAAGTTTTTGTTCCGCGTTTGGCGTCAGAATGACGGCCGGGGCGCTACCGTAGACTTACATGGTATCAGAGCCACGCCATTAACCTTTACTAACTTGTTCTAACGCGTTTAAAATATCGATCGAACGAAATTTCCAAAACCGCGATTTTCAAGCTAAAGTTTTTGTCGATTTTTAAAACCGGTCTAAAAATCATTTTGAGCATCTCAGAAAATCGAACAGGCTTTTTTAAGAATACTGTAGAAATATGGTGTAACGCCTTAGATTTCGGTTAGTGTTCGTTTAGACGTTAATGTGCGTTTACTGTAAAAAGTTTACCAATTCGGGTTCCTCACATTTTATGACATTTAATAAATAATTTATTATTATTTGTTATAAGCATGCACGCACGTGTGCACGTAAATGCGAGGATTTGTTTGTGCTAATTTTTGATCTTAGCAACCATGAAACTTAACCTAATCTAATCTTTGCTTAACCCTAATTCCTTAGATCTTTTGTGAGAAGGAGAGATATTTGTTTGGATGGGTGAGGAGGTGGCAAGGTGTGTATCAAAGCATTAATGGAGGAATTAATGCATATGATACACTCACCCTCACCTCACCCTACACTCACCTCCCTCTCTCCTTATCATTCTCACTCTCTCATTTCTCTATCTCTTTTCTTTTTCTCTATCTCCCTCATTCTATACTGAACACTCTCAATTTCCTACACAAATCCATCACAAAACTTCAAAATCTTCACAAAATCATATCTTTTTCCATCACTTGCCTCTTGGATGCCTTGGAGTGTACAAAGCTAGGATCTTTGAGTTCTTTTGTGTAGGTAATGTTCTTTTGCTATTGTTTAGGTGTTTTTAGTGTAGCTTAGCTAGTTAGTATTAGTTTAGATTGGGTAAAGTTTAGTTTGGTGCATAATATCGTATTTTTAGTGTCGGTTTGTGATATATGTAATCTGCTGTGACCCGGAAAGTTTACTAGAAAACCAAACAATATGGTTGTGTTGTACCTGAGACCATAGGACCCCACCTGAGACACGAGATCCACCCCACCGCCCAGGGCCGGCGACGTACGAAGGGAACTCCGGCGACCTCGGCTCGTGAAAAGAGTTGGGGTGTGGGTTTTTTAGGGTAGGTCTATGCTGTGGTTTGGGTAAGTTTGGTCTTGTTTGATTGTTGAGTTTTCTCTGTATGCAAAATCTGGGATCACTTAGGTAGTTCTAGTGTTTTGTGTCCGCGCGATACGTTATACGACACAGATCGTGCACTTTGTGTTGTTTTGCTCTTGGGTTAGTTTCGTCGTGTCGCTACACACGTTAGCCACAATACGAACACTTGAGAGTATGTTTTGTGTTGTTGCGTCGGTCTAATGTAGTTTGTAAGTATTTTTAGGTCTATTATTAATATATATATGCTTTGTGGTTTTAATGTTGCAGGTTCACAGGCAGGGACTTCGGACACTGCAACCAGAGGAGAACAGGTGGTAGACTTCTCCTAGCTTGGAGCGTTGGTGAGTAGATTTAACATCTACAGGGGAATCGCCCGCATGGCGTTATGCGTCTGGGCTAGAGATGTTATTTCTGTCGCATATTCTTTATCATATTTAGAATTGCGCATTTACCCTATTACTTAGATATTGTTGTGCCTGGACTAGTATCCTTGGGACACTGCACATATTATTGACGATTCATATTGCACGAGCACTGATTGCATACCACACACACCGTCAATAATTGCCATGTCACGCACAACCCACATATAGAAATGATATTGCTTGGTTAGGCACATTGGAACATTGATTCATATTTCTTATCGCATATGACATATCGCATAACTGTATACCTACATGCTTATACATATGCCTTCATATACTTACATGTTAGATACCTGTATACTTATAGAGTATTGTACCATTAGTGATAGGTACATACACACTTTAAGACATAGCTACAGGTATACCTTGGACACATACTTCACGTATACCAAGGGGGTATACTACATCATTACTTATAAGTATATACATATACTTTGCTATACCTTTATGTTTACACATACATCTGGTTATAGCTACATGTTTACCTTTACTTGATGTTATTTAGAATTAGAGAAATTAGGAACCGCATGATATTCATATTAACTAGTTGCAGTTAATTAGCGGCTTTTCCTTTATATGCTTTCATTACAGCTTTATATTGCATATATTATATTCATGGATTTTCGCATTGTTATATGGATTTTTCATGATGTTTTCTGGATTTGGGGACCGTGAGAGTTCATGAAATTATGCATTATTTGAAAAAACCCGGTTTCCCTTGATATGATATTTCTGCAGCCACCATGAAATTTATCGGTTCTGATTATATACTCCATACGAAGAGTGGGTGCCGTATGAGGGTACATGGTGGGGCCCGGTACGGTTCCCCTTGGAAAGATAATCGATGGACCTTGCCGATTGAGCCTGGAAGGTGGGCAAGTACCTACCGGTGACATTACTAATGACTCAGCGGTTATCATGTGGATGCCGACGGGGGTCATGTACGTATAGTTACGTCGAGAGGCGAGGGTCAGAGCTAGGCACTCGTGCTTTTGGGATAGCGTATGATACATACCTATCTGGGTGCCAGTCTTGGTGACAGTACCTGATAGACCAGCATTTCTGTGTCGAAATTTGACACATTGGTTTCATGATATTTCTTTTACTCCTTTGTATATATAACAGGGGATTAGGCCGCTGTTATATATGCCCTTACACCAATATTAGTGGAATGGGACGCTAATATATGTGTATTGACATCTTTACTTCTTTCTATATATAACAGTCGGTTAGGACGCTGTTATATATGCCCTTACAACAATATTAGTGGAATGGGACGCTAATATATGTGTATTGACTTTAATTTATATACATCATCATATTCATTCATGCAAATATATTTAGGATGTTTGAATTTTACTTGATATTGGATTTGGGATATAGGTGATTCATTTGATACTGGACACATGATATATATTATATGAGATTGCTGATTTTGTACTTTCAGGATATATGAGATTTATTCGATATTGTACATTCAGGATTTGTGAGACTTATATGATATGATAGCCAATTTGGGGGCTGATTTGAGGAATTGGGATTTGGATTGTCTTATTGGATTGTGATCCTACCACGATGTCAGGATTCCGTGGAAATGACATATTTTATTCCATACTTCATATTTATTGTTTATGCACTGCTTCATGTATTAGTAGTACCTGCTAGCGTACCTTTCATGACTGTTGCATTTACATACCTTTATTTATATGCACTGTTTCATGTTGTAGTTGTACCTGTTAGTGTACCTTTAATGATTGTTGCATATATACATTTTCATATCATTATTGCATGATTATTGCATACTGCTTGTCATATGTTATTGCTTCATGTATTAGTTGTACCTGCTCGTGTACCTTTCATGATTATTGCATTCATATGACCTTTTATTGCTATTAATTGCATATGTTAGATTCGCGTTGTACGTACATACTTGCGATTACCTGCATATGTTATTTACTATTCACGAGTTGGCAACTCACCTCCGTTATGCCATAGTTGTTTTGCAGGGTGTTCCCCAGAGTAGTCGAGGCAGGCTATTCATCTATCTATCATCTTTTGCTACGGATACCGCATCGGCTCACAGTATGTTGTTTTGCTTAGGTGGGTTTGTGGTTATTCGTGTTGTATTGTATATTCGTTGTATCCTTGTACTCTCCATCTACTATATTTTCATGTTTGACTTAGAGACTTGTGTGAGGACGATATTGTATATTATTTTGTGACTTGTTGTCTTTTATACAGTTTCCTTTCTATCGTCTTTTATTTCTTCGCTACGGCGTCGTATATTTGTTGTGGTGGTTGTTTTCCGCCTTTGGGCGTGTATTTGCTCCCGTTTGGGGATGCTTTGATTTTATTTATGTTGTACCCATTTTTGGGGCTAGTTTTTACAAAGGAGGTGCTGCCAAAATTTTAAAGGAAATAAATTGGGCTTTTAAAGAATTTGGGTTGTGATTTCAAATGTTTCAAAACTCCTAATATCTTTTCTTGTCTTTTTAATGGTTTAGATTTCAGGGTTTTGGATTTTTTTACTGCGTTACGTCTGTAGGCGTTGCGTAGTATTAGGGTCGTCACGTGCCAATTTTGGGTCGTGACAAAGTTGGTATCAGAGCGCTAGGTTTTACCTTTAGGATTGTAGGATGACCTTGGTATGATGGAGTAGGTAGCTTAAGCAGAGTAACTTAGTGTGTGTATGTTTGCAGCATACTCACGATGCAGTACTCTGCCTAAAAGTGACCTAAGTACAAATTGCTTGAAATTTCTTCCTTGAGGATTCATACCTTTGTGATTTGATTTTCATATTCTTATCGAATCTTATCTTCATTTATAGCCTTGCCACCGATGACTATGGGGACTCAGAGTGATGCAGCGAAGGCCGAGGTCAGGATTGACTCGGGTGAGACGAGGACTGACCAGGATGGCACGCTCGTTGCACAGAAGTAGACGGATTCTCCTTCGACAGATAGTATCGCTAGGCTTGTGGCAGAGATGCAGGACTTGCGCCAGACGATGAGTTCTTTGGTTGAGACCGTTTGAGCACAGTGACCGGAGGTTGTCACCCCGGTTAACCAGTTGTTCCTTGCGATCAGCATGCAGCAGTCCGTCACCTACATAGCACCGGTGGATGCAGCCCCAGTTTACGAGACACGTATTCCAGAGACTCTGAGAGTTCCGGGATAGTGGAGGACTCGTACCGGTGTACCAGCACAAAGACAGAGGCCTAGTCGTCGAGACAGATTTCGTGACCATCGCGGGAGTAGCAGAGGCTTAGGACGAAGTCAGTCGTTCAGCTCTCATCCCCAGGAGGGCCAGCAGCCGTCGTATGGATGTTTTCGATGCGGGAGCCTTCATCACTTCATCAGGGACTGTTCCTTAGCACCGCGTAAGACTCGTGTTCAGAGAGGTCGTGGACGCGGAAGGTTCGCTTAGAGGGGTTAGTGTAGCAGATGAGGAGTTCAGCCAGTTGCGGGTAGGAGGCAGACACGAGGGTTTACTTCTACTCATCGGGACGCGCGGGCGTCCAATGCAGAGTTTTCAGGTAGTCTTAATTCGTATGTTCTTTTGTTGTACTTGTTGTTTTGCACACTTTGTGCTGTGGTTGGGACGAGAGTCGTATCAGCTAGATTAGCCGTTTGTTGTGTTAACTTCTGTCAGCAATTCTTTAGTTGCACAACACGTATTTCAGTTGTGTGCCAATCGGGTATGAGATTCATCCATCACTTGATCTTTCTAGAGATGTTGAATTTGACGTTCTCCTGGGCACGGACTGGTTAGCTACGTTCTAGGCGTCTGTCGACTACCGTGAGAAAATAGTCAGGTGTTGTTTTCACCGGCGAGTCAGTTCTTGTTGTGCAGGTGGATAGTTGTGCCGCCTCTCACAGCTCGAATTCAGCCTTTTTCGCTAGTCGGCTTTTGAGGAGAGGATGTCGTGGATTCTTGGCATTCATTCGTGATACCGAAGCCACAGTTGGTTTGTTGGACCAGGTTTCTTTCGTGCGAGAGTTTTCCGACATTGTTCCAGATGAGCCGGCGGAGCTTAGGGAGCTTAAGTATCAACTGCAGAGTTGTTTGTTGGGGGGCTTGAGCGTCTGAGTGTTTTTTCAAGCTTGTTTGTGTTGACTCCTAGGTCTTGCAGTTACGGGAGACTGTTTTGTATGGTTCTGAGGAAAATCGTGGCCGTACAGCTTAGGCCAGACTTGTGTTCGGACGGAGGTCCGTAGATTTTTGGGCTTAGCAGGTTTCTACCGCCGTTTCATGCAGGATTACTAGTGTAATGCTGCACCGTTGACTGGAATGACCGGGAAGGAGGTTTCTTTTCTTTGGACTGAGGTTTGTGTGCGGAGTTTTTTGGCAGTTGAAGACTCGGTTAACAACTGCATCAGTTCTTTCTTTGCTTTCTGGTTCGGGCGACTTTGTCGTTTAACTGTGATGTTTCGCGAGTGGGGCTCGATTGCGTACTAATGTGAAATTATAGAGTTATCGCTTTTGCTTCCCTACACTTGGAGGAAGTACTAGCAGGATATCCCACTCATGATCTGGAGATGGCTGCGGTGGTCTTGCGTTGGAGATTTGGAGACACTACTTGTTCGAGAGTCGTGTCAGATTTTCACAGACCACCAGAGCTTAATGTACATCTTCCTACAGCAGGTGTTGATTGTTGAGACAGTTTTCTGCAGATTTACAGTTCTTGTGCGTCCGTTGAGTACAGCTTGTGTTTGCCTTTACTAAGGAGACAGCTTACTCATGTCCGCGCCCGACCACTTTTTCTTAATCGCTTTCGCGAGGCACTGCCCGCCGATGCTCGTTCGTCAAAGATACTTGAGCATGCTCGGCCGGGTAATGATTCGTAGTCCTTGATTTATGACAAGGGTGTGCTAAGTATAGGGACGTATTTGTGTACCTGATATTATTGGGTAGAGACGCGAAATCCTAGAGCAGGCACATCTGTCAACCCTCTGTACTCATTCAAGTTCCACCAACATTGACGTGACTTGTGAGATAGTTACGGGTGGGCAGGGATGTAAAGAGAAGTTTCGGGTTTCGTTTCAAGGTGTCTGTCTTGTGGTGTGCTTTGGTTGAGCATCTGAGACCGGCTGGAGAGTTGCAACCTTTAACCGTTCCGGAGTGGGAGTGGGAGCAGATCTCCATGAATTTTGTTATGGTGTCTACCTAGGGTTAGACAGGGTGTGACTCCATTTGGATGTTTGATGTCTGGTTTTGCTCAGGTTGCTCAGTTGTCCTTGGTTAAGTTTGTGCGTTGCACGGAGTTCCTTCATGGGTCGTATCCAATGAGGGCACCCTATTCGCTTGTCGTCTTGGGCAGGAGCTTCAGAAAGCCTTGGGTACTGGTTGAGCTTTAGCTCCACCATTCCATCCGCAGGATGATGGTTTTGTGAGAACGGGCTATACCGACTCTGGAGGATATGTTGGTGCGTACGTAGTAATTGTTGCCGGTAGTCGGGATCGTCACTTACCATTGTTAGGGTTCTCCTTCGATAGCTGTTATCAGGAGTCACTCCAATTGGCAACCTTTAGGTTTAGAGGTTAGGTCGTGCCGATCACCAATCTGTTTTTCTGACTCTGCGTAGCAGGAATTTTTTTGTGGACCCCAGCTAGTCTAGAGAATTCGGAGATGATCCAGTTGGTTCAGGTCAGGATGAGAGTAGCCAGTGCAGACAGAGGTCTTATGCCGACCATGGTGGTCGCAGACTTAGGTTTGCAGCGGGAGATCATGTATTCCTACGGACTTTCCGATGAATGACTTGTTGAGTTTTGGGAAGCCTATCCCAGGATTTTAGGTCCTTTTGAGATTCTTAAAGCGAGTTAGTTTCCGCCCAGATTATTGAGTATTCACCCCGTTTTCTTTGTGTTGATACATTGCAATTACCTCCATGACTTTCTCACATGATTCAGCACTAGACCATTTGCTTCGACGCGATCTTTTCGTTCACCGGCAGCCATTGGTGTAAATTGCTCGGCAGGTGGAGAAACTTCGGTCAAGGGTCTTTCTATCTGTGGAGGGTTTTCTTGGACGTAGCCGTTTAGTGAGGTGATCACTTGGGAGGCTGCGAGCGAGAATTGGGAGTTTTGTACTCTTCTCTTTGAAGGTACGCTTAGTGAGAATTTTAAATTCGGGGACGAATTTTTATAAGGGGGGAGATTGTAACGCCTTAGATTTCGGTTAGTGTTCGTTTAGACGTTAATGCGGGTTTACTGTAAAAAGTTTACCAATTCGGGTTCCTCACATTTTATGACATTTAATTAATAATATATTATTATTTGTTATAAGCATGCACGCACGTGTGCACGTAAATGTGAGGATTTGTTTGTGCTAATTTTTTATCTTAGCAACCATGACACTTAACATAATCTAATCTTTGCTTAACCCTAATCCTTAACCTTAATTCCTTAGATCTTTTGTGAGAAGGGGAGATATTTGTTTAGATGAGTGAGGAGGTGGCAAGGTGTGTATGAATGCATTAATGGAGGAATTAATGCATATGATACACTCACCCTCACCTCACCCTACACTCACCTCCCTCTCTCCTTATCATTCTCACTTATCATTCTCACTCTCTCATTTCTCTATCTCTTTTCTTTTTCTCTATCTCCCTCATTCTATACTGAACATTCTCAATTTCCTATTCAAATCCATCACAAAACTTCAAAATCTTCACAAAATCACATCTTTTTCCATCACTTGCCTCTTGGATGCCTTGGAGTGTACAAAGCTAGGATCTTTGAGTTCTTTTGTGTAGGTAATGTTCTTTTGCTGTTGTTTAGGTGTTTTTAGTGTAGCTTAGCTAGTTAGTTTTAGTTTAGATTGGGTAAAATTTAGTTTGGTGCATAATATCGTATTTTTAGTGTCGGTTTGTGATATATGTAATCTGCTGTGATCCGGAAAGTTTACTAGAAAACCAAACAATATGGTTATGTTGTACCTGAGACCATAGGACCCAACCTGAACATGAGACCCACCCCACCGGCCAGGGCCGGCGACGTACGAAGGGAACTCCGGCGACCTCGGCTCGGGAAAAGAGTTGGGGTGTGGGTTTTCGAAGGTAGGTCTATGCTGTAGTTTAGGTAAGTTTGGTCTTATTTGATTGTTGAGTTTTCTCTGTATGCAAAATCTGGGAACCCTTAAGTAGTTCTAGTGTTTTGTGTCCGCGCGATTCGTTATACGACATGGATCGTGCACTTTGTGTGGTTTTGCTCTTGGGTTAGTTTCGTCGTATCGCTACGCCCGTTAGCCACAATACGAACACTTTAGAGTATGTTTTGTATTGTTGCGTCGGTCTAATGTAGTTTGTAAGTATTTTTAGGTCTATTATTAATATATATTTGCTTTATGGTTTTAATGTTGCAGGTTCGTAAGCAGGGACTTCGGACACTGCTACCAGGGGAGAACAGGTGGTAGACTTCACCTAGCTTGGAGCGTTGGTGAGTAGATTTAACATCTACAGGGGAATCACCCGCATGGCGTTATGCGTCTGGGCTAGAGATGTTATTTCTGTCGCATATTCTTTGTCATATTTAGAATTGCGCATTTACCCTATTACTTAGATATTGTTATGCTTGGACTAGTATCCTTAGGACACTGTACATATTATTGACGATTCATGTTACACGAGCACTGATTGCATGCCACACACACCGTCAATAATTGCTATGTCACGCACAACCCACATATAGAAATGATATTGCTTGGTTAGGGACATTGGGACATTGATTCATATTTCTTATCGCATATGACATATAGCATACATGTATACCTACATGCTTACACATATGCCTTCATATACTTATATATTAGATACCTGTATACCTATAGAGTATTGTACCATTAGTGATAGGTACATACACACTTTAAGACATAGCTACAGGTATACCTTGCACACATACTTCACGTATACCCAGGGGGTATACTACATCATTACTTATAGGTAGATACATATACCTTGCTATACCTTTATGTTTACACATACACCTGGTTATAGCTACATGTTTACCTTTACTTGATGTTATTTAGAATTGGAGAAATTAGGAACCACATGATATTCATATTAACTTGATGCAGTTAATTAGCGGCTTTTCCTTTATATGCTTTCATTACAGTTTTATATTGCATATATTATATTCATGGATTTTTGCATAGTTTTATGGATTTTTCATGATGTTTTCTGGATTTGGTGTTGGATATATATGCCCTAGAGTCCTTCATTGTATAGGATGCTAGGGATATGCATGTATATGACAATCTTGCTTAATATGATAGTACGCTATTTGGTTTGAATTTATCATAACGTGTGATATATTTTACTTTGTATTTATAAACATATTGATAAAGCCCATAGGGTGTTTTGCCTGACTACCGGCGTTGTGATGGCAGTCATACTTGTGGGAGCTGGATAGTCAATAGGAACATCCTTAGATGTCCCTGGTCGCAGGAGTATCGAGACTGGGCATCGATACTCCAGAGTAGACTAGTGTATGCATATCTAGACCCTGACGAGGGGCGATGGATTGGTCCCGTAGCCATTGGTGATGTTCACCTAAGATTGTATACATATGCTCACTGGTTGTGAGTACATCGGACATGACTCGCGGAGAACTGACTGGATGGTATTTATACCTAACGTCAGATAGCAGTTCTCAGTGACATGTGTGCAGATAGTCTGTTGACTTAAAGTCATCATTAGTCTCGGGTGAGTTCCCACTATGCTTTGATTATTACCCTACCACGGTTCAAAGGAGTCGTGCAAACAGGTTTTAGTTGGGCACAGTCCCGAGCCGCGTGGAGGCAGTGAGCGAATGTTAGGCATTCGTCTCTCCCGGTATAGGGAGTTGATATCGCACAGTGATCGGTTGGTCATTACCATAAGTCCCTGCCCAGGGCTGATTGAGAATTACTGATAGATTGATCAGTAGATTCTCGGAAGGTGATGGAGCCATACCGACATGACTTGTACGGTTATTAGGGTTCTGACGTTTACCACCTCCCTGGACCATACATGCGATACTCTTAGACGAACAGACCGGACTGCACGGATATTGCCCCGGACAGGCTCAGTAGGAGTTCAGATGGGTTTCCTCATCGGCCTTCTTATCGACATCTACCTAGGGACAATTACGTACAGCTAGTGCCGCTTGCGATCTGTGGTTAAACCCACTGCCAGCGTAGTAGTCGAGTCTTTAGAGTCCCATACAGAGTTTTCCTAACTCCAGGCGAAACCATATAGAGGTCGTACGGTTTTACGACAAGGGTTCGAACGAATACGTGTTTAAACGCACGTACGATATTCGGACAGTTTTTACTAGACGGCTTTGGTTTAAGCCAGATTCTAGTATCAGGTTATTGGATTTATACAATTTAAAGTTTTTCCGTGTTTTCACAGATGGGAGGGGCGTTCTCGTAATTTCCGGGAAGCTTCTAGAAGCATGGTGACTTGAGGGGTTAACGTGGCATTGTCATTAATGATATTGTGACTCATTTAGAGTGATTCATCATGTCATTAAAGTATTATTAAATGCTTAATGACTCACATAGTGAATCACCCAAATACATTTATAAAGCATGATGAATAATCTCTTATTATTCATTTATTGATTTATTCATTATGCGTGATATATTAAGTGAGAAACAATTTCATTTCATGATGCTAGTTCACCTTCTCTCTCCTCAAGCTCACTCTTTCTTCAAGCTCTAATCCTACCACTCATGAGTTGAGTACAAGGATTAGAAAAGACTAAACATCCCATAACCTAACTCTATATGACCTAAGTTCCTTTGATTAGCAACTAGAGTAACTTAGTTACCTCAAGTCTTGAGGTGAAGCTTGGATTAAGGTTCTCGGGTGGATCATCTATCACTTGGAGGAGGCCGAGGAGGACGAAGAGATAGTAAAGATGAAGGACACGTATCACTAGGTATAATCTATTTACATAGTAGTTTAGAACTTCTATGGTAGTTGTTAATTATCGTTTAGCAAAGATCTTCGGTTAGTCGATGTATGCTTCAAGAACAAGATCGTTTTTCATATTTCCGCCTCCCTGCAACTCGTGGCGTGTTGCACATCGACTTACGGTGGTATCAGAGCCTCACTAAACAATAATTAACTCACTTGCGAAGTCGTATGAATTTCGAACGCAAAACGAACCGGAAAATACCCCGATATCACATAGTTTCTGTTGTTTTTAAAATGAAGTCCGAAAATTTTTCAGGTTCCTCCAGAACATCCTACATGAAATTATAAGAACACACAAAAAAATGGGCTCCTGAATCGGCCACTGAGCCGTGGAACCGCGGCCGATCCGCCGCGGATCCGCCGCCGAGTTGGGACCGATTCAGCCCAGTTTTTCTCTGTGCATCTTCTGTGATATTTTGTCTTTTCTGGTATGGTTTATTTTTTTCTCAGGTCTCAGGTTTACAGAGAAGCTTTGGAGCACAATCTAATGGGTTTGATCGATCGAAATTATACGATGTTTGCTTGTTTGATTATATCTGTGAACTGTATTTTGTGTTCATAAAGCTCCCCTAACTGCTAGTATGTCGGTTGGCAGGGGGTTGCACATATCTGTAATGTTTTAACTATTTGTGATTATGAACTCTATTGGGCTGTTGTGATGATTAGCCGGGATTTTGTGATGGGTTATTGTATTAATTCATTCGATGTAATTGTAATAAGTTGTAATATTATTTTGCGGGGCACATCCAGGTTGCGGTTGTTCCCACCGTTGTATTATTTCTTTTTACTATTGTTGCTCCTAGGATAGACCCAAGGTGGGGTACACAAACTACCGGGTATTTTGAAGTGCTTAGTGGCCTACTCACGTTGCTGAGGGAGACCGCTTCACTTCGGGTACTTGGCGGGTAGTTTGCCGTACCCGTAGGGGTCTGGGGTGGGGTAATGGCTATTCATCACAACTGTGTAATCCGTTTTTCGTTGCAGGCTAAAATGAAACGTGGATTGCTTGCATATCCAATAAAGTTTATCTGTGATCTGGAATGCCTATTATTGCGTCTGACGAATGTACAATATCTATGTATGATAGCTATTTAGACGTCATTTATGTTTTACACCCGCGCTAGCCCAGCCCCCGCTCCGCCGTTAGTTAAGTAACCTAACGGGTGATGACGGGACCCCGTGGCGAATGCGGATGGCATAAGAGGACGTTGTATTTTCGTTGTTATCTGTAATGATAGGTTAAAGATGGGACGCACTAATTTTAATGCAAAGAAAAATAAAACCTAAACTGAATCGTTGGAACAATTTCTAAACCACTCGGTTTTCTTCAAAAAGCAAAATTTAAATGCGGAGCTTAAACCACTCCTTTTAATAAAGGCTATCTTAGTTCCTTCGATTAAATCAAGTTCACTACGTTAACGGTTTTTTTGCCAAAAACCAGCCGTAACCCTCCGTCGTTTCAAATAGACAGCACATCGTATTCATGCTATGCTTGTTGGCCTACGTCAAGGCATAGTGGATGGTAGCAGTGTGGCTTGCTTATTTGTTGCATAGATAGATGCATTAGTATAGGACAGACGTACAGCCTTGTTGGCCTACGCCAAGGGCATGTACGATGTACCTAAATTAATCAGGACAACGACGGGTAGAACTTGACTTGCGTCTTATGACTTGTTGGCCTACGTCAAGGTCAATAAGAGCTTGGGGTAAAAATCATATCGGGAGTTTCAAACATAAAGGAAACTTGCAGATTTAGCATACCTTCTGGAGTGTGGTGACTAGAGTGGCTTCTATCTAGTATATCATGCAATGATAGTTGGATCCCGATCCCACTGATGAGTAGGATTACTCTCGGGAATTTTTCTCACTTAACAATCAATGCTATAAACCAAGTAGGTATCAAGAAAGGTGTTAGAGGGGCCACGCCTCCAGGGAAAAGAGGTTATTTAATTAAGGAACTTCGCGAAAGCGTTGGAAAACCTCCCTCGAAGTACCAACACCGGCCTGGCTGAAAGGTTAAGCAAGTATTGTGACGTGTAATTAAATCCTGACTAGTTCTTCTTTTAGGTTTTGAAGAAGGATTTGAGGGAACAGTGGGAGCCATCCTGTTTAGATAAACTAATAACCAATCTAAACTTGCAAGAAGCATATGCTGAGTGTTTTCTTTTCTTTCTCTCTGGCAGCTACCATGACAGGACTAAAACTATTACTTGAAAAAAATATACTGACCGGGCAGAACTATAAAGATTGGCTAAGGAACGTCAACATTGCACTGACTTATAACAAAGTAGCATATGTTACCACCGCTGTTCTTCCCCTTATCCCTGGACCTGATTCCTCAGTTGTGGACAAGGAAGTTCGCAACACCTGGGATCTAGATTATGAGCGAGCTAAGTGTATCGTGCTGGCGTCCATGAACAATGAACTCCAGAAACAGCACGAGAGTATGGATATTGTATCCATCTTTCTCCATGTTAAGGAATTATATGGAGAGCACTCCCGTATCGCAAGGTACGAGACCTCAAGGAAACTCGTCCAGATGAGGTTAGCTCCAGGATCGCCTGTAGGAGAGCACATCCTCAAAATGATCAGCCTCATTGAGGAACTCGCAAACCTAGGATGCGTGCTTGAGAATGATTTGTATATCAACTTGATTTTACAGTCCCTTCCCCACACCTTCTCTCAGTTCGTGCTTAGCTTCAACATGCACGAAATGGAAGCTGATCTTCCAAAGCTCCTCAAGATGTTGAGGGTAGCAGAGACCTCCTTGAAAAAAGTGAAGACCCCCGTTCTGTATGTTGGCCAATCATCCTCTTCTAAATCTAAAGCGAAAGATAAAGGGAAGAAGAAGATGAAAGCCACCAAACCGAAGGGTGGGGTCAAGAAGGTGCAGGGAAAGAACAAGGAAGGAAGGGTGAAAGCGGATATAAACGAATGCCATTATTGTCACAAGCAAGGGCACTGGAAGAAAGACTGTATGGCCTTCAAAGCAAAGGACATGAAGCAAGCTGTTGCTTCTGCTTCAGGTGTGTTCGTAATCGAAAATTGTCTTTCAGTAAACTCTACATCATGGGTACTTGATACCGGTTCTCGTTCTCACATCTGTAATTCATTACAGGATCTGAGAAATAGTAGAGTACTGGGGGCAGGTGATATGACTCTCCGGATGGGCAATGGAATGCATGTAGATGCTATTGCAATAGGGGAATATCACCTAGGGTTGACTAGTGGGCACATTTTAGTGTTGTACAGCTATTTTTGTATTCCCAGTATGTTGTGTAATATTATATCAGTAACTTTGTTATCAAATGAAGGATATAATTTTGAGCTTGAAAGAAATGTCATGAACATTCTCCTAAATCAAGAACTGATTGGGTATGGCACACTGGAAAACGGAATATACATACTTAATCAACCTCGAATTTTCAATATTCAAAACACATTTAAAATAAAGGCATCAGATTCAAATCAAGCCTTCCTTTGGCATTGTAGACTTGGTCATATAAACGAAACAAGGTTGACTAAGTTACATAAAGATGGATATATAGATCCGTTTGAATATTCATCATATGCAACTTGTCAATCA
Source organism: Agapanthus africanus (assembly GCA_030015575.1). Taxonomy (NCBI): domain Eukaryota; kingdom Viridiplantae; phylum Streptophyta; class Magnoliopsida; order Asparagales; family Amaryllidaceae; genus Agapanthus; species Agapanthus africanus. The sequence goes on from JASDDO010000008.1 coordinate 371,060,646, forward strand.
TGTATCAAAGGAAAAATGACCAAATCTCCATTCACCGGACATGGAGCAAGAGCTACTGAACTCTTGGGACTTGTACACAGTGATGTATGTGGTCCAATATCTACACATGCGCGAATCGGTCACTCCTACTTCATCACTTTTACTGATGACTTCTCTGTTGGATATAGTGCCCTCAGAGTCAATTATTGGATCGCAGGCACGTGATTGCAAAGATTGAGGGAGGACCTATGCCGGTAGAACAGTCTTACTCGAGATGATAGTATGCTATCTGGTTTATCTTTATCATCGTGTACTGCTTTAGGTGACATTACAGGTCACTATTGCACGTTGATAGAGCCCCTAGGATTCTTGCTTGACTGCCAGCAGTATGAGGGCGATCATATACGTGGAAGCTGGGGTCTATAAGCACATCCTTAAAAGGTCCCTAGTCGTGGGAGTTTCGAGACAGGGCATCGATACTCCAGAGTAGACTAGTGTATACAGTCGAGACCCCGACGAGGGGCGGTGGCCGGTCTCACAAGCCACTGGTGTCAGTTGGTTCACCTAAGATGTATACAGGTGCTCATTGGGTTATGAGTACACCGGACAGGACTCGCCGGGAATCTGCTAGTTAGTATTATACCTGACGTCAGATAGCAGTTCCCTGGTGACATGTGTACAAGTTAGTTCATCGACCTGAGATCGTCATTTTTCTCGTGTGAGTTCCCACTGTGCTTTGATTACTACCCTACCACGCTCAAAGGAGACATGCAAACAGGTTTTAGTTGGGTACAGTCCCGAGCCACATGGAGGCAGTGAGCGGATCTGCAGGGGTTCGTCTCTCCCGGTATCGGGGGTGAGGTCGCGCTGTGTCTAGGAAAGCCAGTACATGAAAGTCCTTGGCCAAGGCAGGAGATTTATTGGTAGGTATTCCAGTAGTATCTCAGGGTGTTCTGGGCTACACTCCGATACGACTTGTACCGCTTTTGGGGGTTTGACTTTTACCAACCCCCTAGGCCCGCCATGCGATGCTCATAGACGAACGGACCGGACAGTACGGATATTGTCACTGACAGGCTCAGTAGGGTGTCAGGATGAGTTCGCTCATCGACGTCCCTTTAGGTCAATAGCTGGTAGCCCGTCACGTATGGCTAATACCTCTGACGTGCTAGTGGTTAAATCCACAGCCATAGTATTGACGAGTCTTTAGAGTCCACCACACACAGTTACTCAAGGTTCGGGCGAAACGCTGTAGAGGCCGTATGGAGATATGGCAGGGTTCGATCAGATGCGTGCGGTATTGCACGGATCATGATCGGACGGATAATACTAGCGGGCTTTGGTTTAAGCCGGATCCTAGTATTGTACAGTGTAGATTTTGTCTCTTTGCATTTGTATTCAGTGGGAATACAAATGCGGGTATGTATATACAGTCGCGGGGTTTTCCTGTAATTTATTACGGGATTAGTTTTCTGAAGTTGCCAGTTTGCATTCCGTTCCGACCAGTTTTTCTTTGTTCCTTCGCGGCCGGATTTTTCCAATGGAGGGGTTATTTGCAAGTATGCAAATTATCTTTTGTGGAGGGGTTTCTTGTAAAATGGTGGCATCATGATGGTTCATGCATCATGAGATTCCATTTTAGTCTCATCCTTTGCATTTATTGTGATTGGTTATGAAAGGAGTTGATTTAGAAATTGGTGTGACCTTTTTATTCTCATATTGATTCCTTTTCTTCTCTTGGAAATTCCTTCCATTTTTCACCACCATTTCTTGTAGGGGCCGGCCACTTTGAGTGGGGGGGGGGATTGATTCATTTGGTGGTGGGAAAACGATTATTCATTCTCATTTTGCTTATACAAAATCCCAAAGATTCATTTCAGAGTTCTACCTCCTTCTCCATCAAAGGCAACTTCATACCCCTTGAGACAAACACTTCTACACTTCATCTATAGCATCCTTGGGCACGTCGGCTCGCCAACTTCGTGCCCGAGTTGCCTCGGTCCAGAGGTGGGAGCCCGTAAAAAAACCAGCGATGTGGTGCCCGTTTCGACGAGGAGGCGACGACCGGAGATTCCGCGAGGAGATCGGAGTGGAGACGAAGACCGAAGGATACGAATCGCTTGGTATAGCTTCTCTACCCATCTTCTAGTTTGCTAGAATTAGGTTAATGGCCCGATCCAGGTTTAACAGTGCGCGGTGGTACCGGTTTTCTAGTTTGAAAAGTTTTTCGTTTCCGCATTCCGGCGTCGGATTGACGGTCGGGGCGCCGCCGTGCACTTACATTGGTATCAGAGCCATGCCATTAACCTAGTCTAGCTTGCTCTAACGTGTTTACAAGTTCGATCGATTGGATTTTCCAAAAACCACATTTCCATGTCGCACTTTCTGTCGATTTTTTCCTTGCTCTAAAAATTATTTGGTACATTGGAAAATTATGTGCAGGGATTTTTATGAATTCTGTGAAAATTTGGTATGCTGTTGTTATTGTAGCGCGGCGGTTTAGCAGCCAAAACCACGTTTTGGCCGCGGAACAGCCGCCGTTTTGTGGCCAAACCGTACCAAATTTCTACAGTGGTTTATTGACATGGAAATAGAGTTTCTGGTATATTCTTTTTGGACCCAGATGTTTTTAAGTGCTGCAGTTGTGCTTGGGGTCCACTTCGGTAAATTTGATCGATCGAAAATTCTAAACATGTTAGTTCACAATATTTATATTATATCTGCGACCGTGAATGTCATATGATCGGTAAATCCTGTCTAACTGCTATAGCCCTTTTAGACGGATTTGCGAACGTGACATTCACGTTGATGTTCTGTGTTGTGCTGTGATGTTGCGGATTGGTCGTGGGGGATAGCCTGGATGCAATGGTGGTACAGTTTTGTTTTATATGTATATTTGATATTGCGGGGCGAGCGTCCGACATGTGGACTGCCGTCACTGCCTGTTTGTATATTATTCTTTTGGGGCACGACCGGGGTGAGGTCGATGTACCCGTTGTATATTTTACTTTCTGTACTAGGATTACCCCGTGGAGGGGTGCACGGATAGCCGGGTTCTAGAGGGCAACAGGCCCGCATCTCATGGCGTTGAGACGGAGGGGGCTTCACTCTAGAATTGGCGGGCTATTCGCCGCACTCGTAGGGGGTATAGGTTGACCCAGGAGGGGTGCCAGCCGGATTCCGTGAAGTGCTGGGTGGTCCATTCACGTTGCTGAAGGGGGCTGCTTCGCTTCAGGTTTTGGCGGGTAACTTGCCGCGCCCGTAGGGGTCTAGGATTTCATTGCACAGGCTATCCACACGACCAGGGGAACGTCGGGTTTCAGTAGTGGCTCTGTGAAAACCGGGGCTTCTAGATATCTGTATTGTTCTGTGATGCTGGTTACATTTCTGTGATGTTGCATTTTATCACGCCTTGAGCGAATATTATATATTTATATATATACTAGTAGATGTTGTATATGTTTTGCATCCGCGCTAGTCCAATCCCCGCTCTGTCGTTAGTTAAGTAACCTAACGGATGATGACGGGACCCAGTGGCGAATTCGGATGGAATATAGGTACATCATTATTTTTGTTCTTTTGTGGTGTGATCAATTGATGGGACTGCGTTGATTCGGATCAATGCAAGCTAAACAAACCTATTCTGATGTTGTTGGAACATTTTTCAAAAAGCTGTTATTGCAAGGGCGTTCTCTTTTGTTTTGCACAGTGGTATTCGGTTATGAATATCCAGCTCCTCAGTCGACGAGGCAAGGGCCGAGATCCCTTCACCGGGAGTGACCCCTTGGACAGAAGTTTGCATCAGGGCAATAACTTCACTTTAGTCGTTTACTTTTGCTTTGCATCATGGTATTCAGTTGGAATATCCTGCTCCTCATTCCACGGGAAAAGAGCCGAGATCCCTTCACCGGGAGTAACCTCTTCAGCAAAGGTTTTCTCAACTATATTTTTAAAAGCTATCCAGTTCCTTCAACGATATCAAGTTCATTACGTTAAAGGTTTTCGTCAGAAACCATTCGTAGCCCTCCATCAATTCAGTTAAATAATCGGTAGTATTCAAGCTATGTATTTTGACCTCACGCCAAGGCATAGTGATTGGTAGCTGCCGGATAATTATCTGTTGCATAGATAGATGCGTTGGTTTGGGACAGTCGTACTACTATTTTAGCCTACGTTGAGGGTATGTACGGGTGGGTTCAAATTAATATGGATAATGATGGGTAGAACTTGACATGTGACTTATGACGTTTTGACCTCACGCCAAGGTCATAAGAGCATGGGGCAAAAATCACATCGGGAGTTTCTAAAGAAACTGAAACTTGCCAGATATGCGCATACCTTCTGGAGTGTGATAACGTGAGCGGATTCCGTCACGTTATCATGCGATGATAGTTGGATCCCGATTCCCACTGATGAGTTGGTTTCCTCCTCGGGTGATCCCGACTAATTCTTCTTTCAGGTTTGGGGAAGAATTTGACGTTACAGTGGGAGGTTTCCTGATTAGATAAAGTGATAACCATTCTGATCTAGATTAGAGTGCACGCTGAGTGTTTCTTTTCTCTCTCTCTTTGGCAGCGACCATGACCCGACCTTAAACTATGTCTCAGTGACCAAGATTAACCAAACCTTCTTTAACACTGGCTTTTGGATTGTCAGAGTTGCAAACCTCATTGCCACTCCTGCTTTTACCTTTTTCTCCAGGACACCCCGTATTACTACGAACGTCCACTTCCATTGGACAAAACCATCGTATGGTTATATACGAACTCGAAGGAATTTATTCGAGGATGGTTTCCGGTTCTGGAGAAAACGAATAGGACTATTCATTTGTCTTTTCTTTCTACCTTTTCTCAGGTTGCGAGTACTCCTTGGTTTAGGAAATAGTACACCAATTATGCAAATTGGATAGTCTTCTTCCAAACCTTAGGCTGGTGCCGAACGGTGGGGAATGAAGAACCAATTAGCATAATGATGGTGTACAGAAGGTATTAAGTAAAGACATATCAAGGGATTAGTAAGAGAGCAAAGTAAATTGCGACTGCTATTCACGACCAAACCAAGTATTTCTTCGCCAATCCTAAATCACCTTTGTATTTCTCCAGGACACTCCGTATCACTACGAAGATCCATAGTTTATTGGATACTCCATCGTATGGTTATATACGAACTCGAAAGGAACTTGTTCCAGTTCGGGGATGGATTCTGGTTCAGGAGAAATAGGAATAAGGTTTATTCGGTTGTCTTTTATCTTCACCTTCTCTCGCATTGCAAGTGCTCCTAGGATTTGGACAGTACACCCATTATGCTTATTGGATAGTCTTGTTCCAAATCATAGGCTGGTGCCGAACGGTAGGGAAGGAAGAAAACCATTTGGCCTAAAGGGGTGTACAGAAAGTAACGACTAAAGACATATAAAGGGATTTGGAGAGATGGCAAAGAATTATACGGTTATAGTTGTGAATCTGGATAATGGAAGAGGCATTATTAGGAATACCGGGATACCCCATCGAAACATTTCAATGTTTCAGTTTCACTATGTACTGTTAAAAGAAAACTGATTTCCCAATTAGACACTTGCTCCAGGGTATGTATTTACCAGGTTTGATTCTCACATCTGTATAGTTTTACAAATGATGAATGGGAGTAAGTTATTGGGAATTAGTGATCATCTTCATTATATCGGGATTCGTTGTAGTTGGTGATATTTGAGGAAGTCACCTGGGTTGTTTGCCGGACGGCAAATATTTGGTTTTGAATATCCGTTGTTATGCACCAGTTTCAAATTGATATATCTGTATGTCTATGTTTATAGAGTGAGATGTACCTTTTTGAAATTATGTCTATGACATTTACCTATATCAGTGGTTGGTTAGGTAAAGAGCATTAAACAGCGGTGTAATTCTTCATAACTATAGTACAGTTTTCAACCTACGACGCACAGTGAATGAGTTATTAGACTCAAGGGACTTGTACAGAGTATTGTATGTTGTCCAGTACCCATTAAGACAAAGGGGTTGGTGCTCGTACTATATTTTGTTTACTTATGACTTCTCTAGTTCTTAGACATGTGTTTCGTAGAAATGCAGGTTCTGAGTTTTGAGAAGTTATAGGTATAAGAGTAAAGTAGAGAACCAGGTGTTGCAAGTATCGGGATTCTTCAAGGTGATCGAAGATGTAGATACTTGTGTATGGTATTCAGTTGATAGTAATGATTAAGAGAACTTGCTGATCATCTTCATTATATCGGGATTCGTTGTAGTTGGTGATATTTGAGGAAGTCACCTGGGTTGTTTGCCGGACGGCAAATATTTGGTTTTGAATATCCGTTGTTATGCACCAGTTTCAAATTGATATATCTGTATGTCTATGTTTATAGAGTGAGATGTACCTTTTTGAAATTATGTCTATGACATTTACCTATATCAGTGGTTGGTTAGGTAAAGAGCATTAAACAGCGGTGTAATTCTTCATAACTATAGTACAGTTTTCAACCTACGACGCACAGTGAATGAGTTATTAGACTCAAGGGACTTGTACAGAGTATTGTATGTTGTCCAGTACCCATTAAGACAAAGGGGTTGGTGCTCGTACTATATTTTGTTTACTTATGACTTCTCTAGTTCTTAGACATGTGTTTCGTAGAAATGCAGGTTCTGAGTTTTGAGAAGTTATAGGTATAAGAGTAAAGTAGAGAACCAGGTGTTGCAAGTATCGGGATTCTTCAAGGTGATCGAAGATGTAGATACTTGTGTATGGTATTCAGTTGATAGTAATGATTAAGAGAACTTGCTTCTCTTTCAGGTTATTCATAATTGGAAGCATTCCTATGTTGAGTAACGCTGATCGGCCTCCTTCCATTTAGTTGACATGCACTGGAGACAGCTGCATGATTTGAATCTGGTTCAATTAAATCAGTGCCTCTGTTTCTATATTGGATATAGAACAGTTCATATTTTGACATTATTAAGATACGGGGAGTTGTCCATCTTATGCTTAAAACCAGACACTGGACAACTCAAGGCACGTTTCTGTAATGGCTGTTTGTAGGTTGACCCGGGCTATGACGAGGGTTGACTTTCTACCATCTGGAAGATCAATAGTGATATTGTTCTTGACTCGCCACAGTTTTAACAAAAATGCATTTTTTCAAAAAACAGTAGTGGGAGTATGGTAGAACTGAAAGTGATTCCAGAACCGCAAACGATTACTGAAGATTTGATAAGAACCTAAAGATTCAATCTAGTTTGACATTCCATTAGCCACTCCGCAGATACGGTGGGTAACCTTAGGCGCTCGAGAGGTACTTCGGTATGCTCAAGGACGGTGGCAGGGAGGTTCTTGTTTACCCAGACTTTCCATTGCTGTTGTTCCAGACTGTGAGACCCGGCAGGAGGATGAGTATAGCATCGTTCTAAAATAGCTTTAGAAGTGTACGGGTATATGACTCTGCCAGAGGGGTGTCGTAGTCAGTGGGAGCAGCGGAAGCATGGTGGACAAGTGGCTTATGTCTATTTATAGACTAAAGCAGATATAGCGGAGATAGATCATCTATTTCTGATGTGACAGTCATAGGTTTGGCTTCATCAGAATAAGGGATGGATCCGTTAAGAAAGTAGTAGGATGTGATGTCCTGGTATTTGGATGACATACACAGAGTAGGAAATGATATTCCTATACTACGATCGGTTATACTTTGGTTGTCACACAGCGGTTTCTCCACATGGGACTTGGATATAATATCAAGACATTCTGGTTACTAGATCTATAGATCTAGATTTTGGTGGTTTCCCAATCTAGGGTACTTAGACAGCATTCTAAAAGTATTTAGAATGGACGACTCCTGGCATGGTGGTGTACCTGCAGGTGATGGAGTCACCCTCTCTAAAGGAGTCTTATAGACTAAAGGGGAGAGGGATGTGCATGATTGGCAGATCACTTGCTTAGGCAATTGAGTCAATCATGAGATGTCAAGTACCACACCAGATGTTGTTTTTGCAATAGATGCAATAATATGATATCGATCCAATCCTGGAGAAACATTCGGAAGCAGTTTTAGAACATAAGTGAATGTTTTAGGGATATGATAACGGCAGCCTCCTTAAGGAGACGGTTATCATTCCAGGCTTCCAAGGTGACCTGGATGACAGAGTGACTGTCAGAGTTATAGTTTTCCCTCTGACGAGGGGCAGTAGTTTGGACAAGTAGTCCAGGCGGATACTGAGGGAGGTATGGCGCAGGATACTGATTAAGTTCAGTTGACGATACAGTCTAAGAAGTTTGGATTTGGAGTTCATTTATGAGCTAGGTCCCATCAGACATCCAAACATATTCTAAGACAGGTATTGCTCATTTCAGGAGATGGGTTTCTCCGCGAACTTGAGATAAAGAGAGGCATAGAAAGAAACATCACAGCGAATCCACTCACTGAGGCTATTCCTCGAACGCAATAGTTTCGCAAACGAGCTTTGTGAGACTGACTAGTAAAGGAGTTGGGTGTTCGGTATCACACGGGCTGTGAGTATGCGACATCGCAATAATTAGCCTTGAGTGCAAGTGGGAGATTGTTGGATATAGTGCCCTAAGAGTCAATTATTGGATCACAGGCACGTGATTGCAATGATTGAGGGAGGAGCTATGCCGGTAGGACAGTCTTACTCGAGATGATAGTATTCTTTCTGGTTTATCTTTATCATCGTGTACTGCTTTAGGTGACATTACAGGTCACTATTGCACGTTGATAGAGCCCCTAGGATTCTTACTTGACAGCCAGCAGTATGAGGGCGATCATATACGTGGGAGCTGGGGTCTATAAGCACATCCTTAAAAGGTCCCTAGTCGTGGGAGTTTCGAGATAGGGCATCGATACTCCAGAGTAGACTAGTGTATACAGTCGAGACCCCGACGAGGGGCGGTGGCCGGTCTCACAAGCCACCGGTGTCAGTTGGTTCACCTAAGATGTATACAGGTGCTCATTGGGTTATGAGTACACCGGACAGGACTCGCCGGGAACCTGCTAGTTGGTATTATACCTGACGTCAAATAGCAGTTCCCTGGTGACATGTGTACAGGTTAGTTCATCGACCTGAGATCGTCATTTGTCTCGTGTGAGTTCCCACTGTGCTTTGATTACTACCCTACCACGCTCAAAGGAGACATGCAAACAGGTTTTAGTTGGGTACAGTCCCGAGCCACATGGAGGCAGTGAGCGGATCTGCAGGGATTCGTCTCTCTCGGTATTGGGGGTGAAGTCGCGCTGTGTCTAGGAGAGCCAATACATGAAAGTCCTTGGCCAAGGCAGGAGATTTACTGGTAGGTATTCCAGTAGTATCTCAGGGTGTTCTGGGCTACACTCCAACACGACTTGTACCGCTTTTGGGGGTCTGACTTTTACCAACCCCCTAGGCCCGCCATGCGATGCTCATAGACGAACGGACCGGACTGTACGGAGATTGTCACTGACAGGCTCAGTAGGGTGTCAGGATTAGTTCGCTCATCAACGTCCCTTTTGGTCAATAGCTGGTAGCCCGTCACGTATGGCTAATACCTGTGACGTGCTAGTGGTTAAATCCACAGCCATAGTATTGACGAGTCTTTAGAGTCCACCACACACAGTTACTCAAGTTTCGGGCGAAACGCTGTAGAGGCCGTATGGAGATATGGCAGGGTTCGATCAGATACGTGCGGTGTTGCACGGATCATGATCGGACGGATAATACTAGCGGGCTTTGGTTTAAGCCGGATCCTAGTATTGAACAGTGTAGATTTTGTCTCTTTGCATTTGTATTCAGTGGGAATACAAATGCGGGTATGTATATACAGTTGCGGGGTTTTCCTGTAATTTATTACGGGATCAGTTTTCTGAAGTTGCCAGTTTGCATTCCGTTCCGACCAGTTTTCCTTTGTTCCTTCGCCGCCGGATTTTTCCAATGGAGGGGTTATTTGCAAGTATGCAAATTATCTTTTGTGGAGGGGTTTCTTGTAAAATGGTGGCATCATGATTGTTCATGCAACATGAGATTCCATTTTAGTCTCATCCTTTGCGTTTATTGTGATTGGTTATGAAAGGAGTTGATTTAGAAATTGGTGTAACCTTTTTATTCTCATATTGATTCCTTTTCTTCTCTTGGAAATTCATTCCATTTTTCACCACCATTTCTTATAAGGGCCGGCCACTTTGAGTGGGGGGGGATTGATTCATTTGGTGGTGGGAAAACGATTATTCATTCTCATTTTGCTTATACAAAATCCCAAAGCATCATTTCAAAGTTCTACCTCCTTCTCCATCAAAGGCAACTTTATACCCCTTGAGACAAACACTTCTACACTTCATCTATAGCATCCTTGGGCACATCGGCTCGCCAACTTCGTGCCCGAGTTGCCTCGGTACAGAGGTGGGAGCCCGTAAAAGAACCCGGCGATGTGGTGCCCGTTTCGACGAGGAGGCGACGACCGGAGATTCCGCGAGGAGATCGGAGTGGAGACGAAGACCGAAGGACATGGATCGCTTGGTATAGCTTCTCTACCCATCTTCTAGTTTGCTAAAGTTCGATTAATGGCCCGATCCAGGTTTAACAGTGCGCGGTGGTGTCGGTTTTCTAGTTTGAAAAGTTTTTCGTTTCCACATTCCGGCGTCGGATTGACTGCCGGGGCGCCTCCGTGCACTTACATTCTCTAGGTATGGACATGTGTTCTTAATGAAACATAAATCCGAGGCCTTTGAGAAGTTTAAGGAGTATAAAAATGAAGTTGAGAAACAAACTAATAAAACCATCAAGACACTTCGATCTGATCGAGGTGGAGAATACTTAAGTACCAGTTTCCTTGAATGCTTAAAAGAGAATGGAATTCTCTCTCAGCTTACTCCGCCTTATATACCTCAGCATAATGGTGTATCAGATAGGAGAAATCATACGCTATTAGATATGGTGCGTTCAATGATGAGTAGTACTGAGTTGCCACTTTCCTTCTGGGGATTTGCTCTAGAATCTGCAGCATACTTATTGAATTGAGTTCCAACTAAGCCTGTGCCAACCACTCCATATGAAATGTGGAGCGGGAAGATACCATATCTCAAGTATATCAAGATATGGGGGTGTCCGGCATATGTTAAAAAGCATAGACCGGACAAGCTCGAGGCACGATCGGTTTTGTGCAAGTTTTTAGGATACCCCAAACATTCAAGGGGGTACATGGTCTACCATACTGAAGAACAAAAGGTGTTTGTCGCTCGCCACATTGTCTTCTTAGAAAGCGAATTTCTTGCAAAAGAAATTAGTGGGAGTGCGGTAGAACTGGAAGAAATTCTAGAACCTCAAACTGCTACCGATGACTTTGTAGAACCTCAGATTTCAATAGAATATGATGAACCAACACCACTCCGCAGATTTAGTAGGCTTTCTCATCCTCCTGAGAGATACTATGGTTTTCTTCTAGATGGGGATCGAGAGGATTGCATCATCGATGATGATGAGCCTACTAGTTTTCAGCAGGCTATCACGAGTAGCGACTCGGTGAAGTGGCTGGATGCTATGAAATCCGAAATGGAATCCATGTACACCAATAAAGTGTGGACTTTAGAAGTTGCTCCTCCTAAGGTGAAACCAGTTGGATGCAAATGGATCTTCAAAAAGAAGATTGGTGCACTTGGACAAGTGGAAACCTACAAAGCTAGACTCGTTGCAAAAGATTTTCGTCAAAGACCAGGATTGGACTATCATGAAACCTTTTCACCAGTAGCTATGCTTAAATCCATTCGGATCCTGGTTGCTATTGCTGCCTTCAATGACTATGAAATCTGGCAGATGGACGTAAAAACAGTTTTTCTAAATGGACATTTAGAAGAGAGTATTTACATGGATCAACCAGAAGGTTTCTTAGACAGTGGGAGCAGCGGAAGAGTGTGCAGGTTGCTTAAATCCATCTATGGATTAAAGCAATCGTCGTGGAGTTGGAATATCTACTTTGATGAGACAGTCAAAGAATTTGACTTTATCAAAAATGTAGATGAACCATATATTTATAGGAAGATTGTAGAAGGAGCAGTAGTCTTCCTCGTTTTGTACGTCGATGACATACTACTGATAGGAAATGATGTCCCTATGCTACAATCAGTAAAGCTCTTCTTGTCCCAAAAATTCTCCATGAAAGACTTGGGTGATGCAACCTACATTTTGGGCATTAAGATCTATCGTGATAGATCTAATAGAATTTTGGGACCTTCACAGTCCAGGTATATTGACACTATACTAAAGAGATTTAGTATGGAAGATTCAAAGCGCGGTAATATACCCACTTGTCACGGGATCACCCTCTGAAAAGAGATGTCTCCAAAGACTGATGAAGAGAGGAATCGCATGGGCATTATACCCTATGCTTCGGCAGTAGGATCTATAATGTATGCGATGTTATGTACAAGACCGGATGTAGCTTACGCACTTGGTGTGGTAAGAAGGTATCAATCTGACCCAGGTGAGAAATATTGGATAGCGGTAAAGAACATTCTAAGTACCTGAGAAGGACTAAGGAGATGTTCTTAGTTTACGGTAATGGGGACCTCCAGGTAGAGGCTTTTACCGACTCCGGCTTCCAAAGTGACAAAGATGATTCTAAATCCATTTCGTGTTTTGTGTTTACTCTCAATGGAGGGGCGGTATGTTGGAAAAGTTCCAAACAGGATACCGTCGCAGACTCAACTATGGAGGCTGAGTATATAGCTGCTAGTGAAGCCGCAAAAGAGGCTGTCTAGATGAGGAAGTTCATTTCTGAACTTCTGGTGGTTCCGTACATTGCCAATCCAATACCTTTGTATTGTGATAACAATGGGGCTGTAGCATTAGCGAAGGAACCAAGGTCCCATCAAAAATCCAGGCATATCTTAAGGCGTTTTCACCTGATCAAGGAGATCATGGATTGTCGGGAGATCGAGGTACGGAGAGTGGACACAAAAGACAACACGGCAGATCCCTTCACCAAGGCCATCCCTCAAGTCCAGTTCGAGAGGCTATTTGAGATGTTGGGCATACGGTACTCCAGCAACTGGATCTAGTGCGGACAGTGGTTACTCAATGCGCCAATTATAGGCCTTAGTACAAGTGGGAAATTGTTGGATATATATGCCCTAGAGGCCTTCATTGTATAGGATGCTGGGGATATGTATGTATATGACAATCTTGCTTAATATGATAGTACTCTATTTGGTTTGACTTTATCATAACGTGTGATATATTTTACTTTGTATTTATAAACATATTGATAAAGCCCATAGGGTGTTTTGCCTGACTACCGGCGTTGTGATGGCAGTCATACTTGTGGGAGCTGGATAGTCAATAGGCACATCCTTAGATGTCCCTGGTCACAGGAGTATCGAGACTGGGCATCGATACTCCAGAGTAGACTAGTGTATACATATCTAGACCCTGACGAGGGGCGATGGATTGGTACCGCAGCCATTAGTGATGTTCACCTAAGATTGTATACAGATGCTCACTGGCTGTGAGTACATCGGACAGGACTTGCCGAGAACTGACTGGATGGTATTTATACCTACCGTCAGATAGCAGTTCTCAGTGACATGTGTGTAGATAGTCTGTTGACTTAAAGTCATCATTTTTCTCGTGTGAGTTCCCACTATGCTTTGATTATTACCCTACCACGGTTCAAAGGAGTCGTGCAAATAGGTTTTAGTTGGGCACAGTCCCGAGCCACGTGGAGGCAGTGAGCGACTGTTAGGAATTCGTCTCTCCCGGTATAGGGAGTTGATATCGCACAGTGATCGGTTGGTCATTACCATAAGTCCCTGGCCAGGGCCGATTGAGAATTACTGATAAATTGATCAGTATATTCTCGGAAGGTGATGGAGCCATACCGACACGACTTATACGGTTATTAGGGGTCTGACATTTACCACCGCCCTAGACCATACATGCGATACTCTTAGATGAACAGACCGGACTGCACGAATATTGTCACGGACAGGCTCAGTAGAAGTTCGGATGGGTTTCCTCATCGGCCTTCTTATCGACATCTACCTGGGGACCGTTACGTATAGCTAGTGCCGCTTGCGGTCTGTGGTTAAACCCACTGTCAGTGTAGAAGTCGAGTCTTTAGAGTCCCACACACAGTTTTCCTAACTCCAGGCGAAACCATATAGAGGTCGTACGGTTTTACGATAAGGGTTTGGACGAATACGTGTTTAAACGCACGTACGACATTCGGACAGTTTTTACTAGACGGCTTTGGTTTAAGCCAGATTCTAGTATCAGGTTATTGGATTTATAAAGTCTAAAGTTTTTCCGTGTTTTCACGGATGGGAGGGGCGTTCTCGTAATTTCCGGGAAGCTTCTAGAAGCATGCTGACTTGAGGGGTTAAGGTGGCATTGTCATTAATGATATTGTGACTCATTTAGAGTGATTCATCATGTCATTAAAGCATTATTAAATGCTTAATGACTCACATAGTGAATCACCCAAATACATTTATGAAGCATGATGAATAATCTCTTATTATTCATTTATTGATTTATTCATTATGCTTGATATATTAAGTGAGAAACAATTTCATTTCATGATGCTAGTTCACCTTCTCTCTCCTCAAGCTCACTCTTTCTTCAAGCTCTAATCCTACCACTCATGAGTTGAGTACAAGGATTAGAAAAGACTAAACATCCCATAACCTAACTCTATATGACCTAAGTTCTTTTGATTAGCAACTAGAGAAACTTAGTTACATCAATTCATGAGGTGAAGCTTTGATTAGGGTTATCGGGTGGATCATCTATCACTTGGAGGAGGCCGAGGAGGACTAAGAGATCGTAAAGACGAAGGACACGTATCACTATGTATAATCTCTTTACATAGTAGTTTAGAACTTCTATGGTAGTTGTTAATTATCGTTTAGCAAAGATCTTCGGTTAGTCGATGTATGCTTCAAGAACAAGATCGTTTTTCATATTTCATAATTCCGCCTCCCCGCAACTCGTGGGGTGTTGCACATCAACTTATATTTGGGGACCGTGAGAGTTCATGAAATTATGCATTATTTGAAAAACTCGATTTCCCTTGATGTGATATTTCTGCAGCCACCATGAGATTTATCGGTTCTGATTATATACTCCATACGAGGAGTGGGTGCCGTATGAGGGTGCATGGTGGGGCCCGGTACGGTTCCCCTCGGAAAGATGATCGATGGATCTTGCCGATTGAGCCTAGAAGGTGGGCAAGTACCTACCGGTGACATTACCAATAGCTCAGCGGTTATCATGTGGATGCTGACGGGAGTCATGTACGTATAGATACGTCGATAGGTGAGGCTCAAAGCTAGGCACTCGTGCTTTCGGGATTGCATATGATACGTACCTATCAGGGTGCCAGTCTTGGTGACAGCACCTGATAGACCAGCATTTCTGTGTCGATATTTGACACATTGGTTTCATGATATTTCTTTTACTCCTTTATATATATAACAGGGGATTAGGCCGCTGTTATATATGCCCTTACACCAATATTAGTGGAATGAGACGCTAATATATATGTATTGACATCTTTATTTCTTTGTATATATAACAGTGGGTTAGGACACTGTTATATATGCCCTTACACCAATATTAGTGTAATGGGACGCTAATATCTGTGTATTGACTTTAATTTATATACATCATCATATTTATTCATGCAAATATATTTAGGATGTTAGAATTTTACTTGATATTGGATTTAGGATATAGGTAATTCATTTGATACTGGACACAGGATATATATAAGATTGCTGATTTTGTACATTCAGGATATATGAGATTTATTCGATATTGTACATTCAGGATTTGTGAGACTTATATGATATGATAGCCAATTTGGGGGCTGATTTGAGGAATTGGGATTTGGATTGTCTTATTGGATTGTGATCCTACCACGGTGTCATGATTTCGTGAAAATGACATATTTCATTCCATACTCCATATTTATTGTTTATGCACTGCTTCATGTATTAGTAGTACCTGCTAACGTACCTTTCATGACTGTTGCATTTACATACCTTTATTTATATGCATTGTTTCATGTAGTAGTTGTACCTGTTAGTGTACCTTCTATGATTGTTGCATATATTCATTTTCATATCATTATTGCATGATTATTGCATATTGCTTATCATATGTTATTGCTTCATGTATTAGTTGTACCTGCTTGTGTACCTTTCATGATTATTGCATTCATATGACCTTTTATTGCTATTAATTGCATATGTTAGATTCGCGTTGTACGTGCATACTTGCGATTACCTGCATATGTTATTTACTATTCATGAGTTGGCAACTCACCCCCGTTGTGCCACAGTTGTTTTGCAGGGTGTTCCCCAGAGTAGTCGAGACAGGCTATTCATCTATCTATCTATCATCTTTTGCTACAGATAACGCATCGGCTCACTGTGTGCTGTTTTGCTTAGGTGGGTTTGTGGTTATTCATGTTGTATTGCATATTCGTTGTATCCTTGTACTCTCCATCTACTATATTTTCATGTTTGACTTAGAGACTTGTGTGAGGACGATATTGTATATTATTTTGTGACTTGTTGTCTTTTATACAGTTTCCTTTCTATCGTCTTTTATTTCTTCGCTACGGCGTCGTATATTTGTTGTAGTGGTTGTTTTTCGCCTTTGGGCGTGTATTTGCTCCCGTTTGGGGATGCTTTGATTTTATTTATGTTGTACCCATTTTTGGGGCTAGTTTTTACAAAGGAGGTGCTGCCAAAATTTTAAAGGAAATAAATTGGGCATTTAAAGAATTTGGGTTGTGATTTCAAATGTTTCAAAACTCCTATTATCTTTTCTTGTATTTTTAATGGTTTAGATTTCTGGGTTTTGGCTTTCTTTTACTGCGTTACGTCTGTGGGCATTGCGTAGTATTAGGGCCATCACGTGCCAATTTCGGGTCGTGACATTTGGTCAACTGTTGCCTCCAGAGCGCCGCGGAACCGCCGCACAAGCCATGTATTGGCCGCGGTTCCGCCGCTGCTTTGGAGCAACTACAGTAATGTCTTTAATGTAAAATTGTGGTTTCTAGAATATTTTGTTTGGGCCCAGATTTTGTTAGAGTACTGCAGTTGTATGTGGGGCCCACTTCAGGAAGTTTTGTCGATCAAAATTTTAAACTTATTAGTTTACAGTACTTACATTATATCTCCGACCGTGAATGTCATTCGAGCGGTAAATTGCATCTAATTGCTATAGCTCTTTTAGACGGGTTTGCGAACGTGACATTCGCGTTGATGTTCTGTGTTGTGCTGTGATGTTGCGGATTTGTCGTGGTGGATAGCTGTGTGCAGTGGTAGTGCAGTTCGGATTTATTTGTACATTTGATATTGCGGGGCGAGCGTCCAATATGTGGACTGCCGTCACTGCCTGTTTGTATAATATTCTTTTAGGGTACGACCGGGCTGAGGTCGATGTACCCGTTGTACATGTTTTCTATTTCTGTACTAGGTTTACCCCGCGATGGAATGCACGGATAGCCGGTTTCTAGAGGGCAACGGGTCCGCATCTCATGGCTTTGAGAGGCAGAGGGGCCTCACTCTAGAATTGGTAGACTATTCGCCGCACTCGTACGGGGTACAGGCAGACCCAAGGAGGGGTGCTCAAGTTACCGGATTCCGTGAAGTGCAGTGTAGGGTTCTTAGGCACTCTAACAAGGTTCTACAAGGCATCAACCATGCCCGATTCAAAAAAAATAGACGTGCCGAACAACCCTAATCTAGATCGTTTACTTGAGATAAGGCGAAAACTAGCAAGTAAACTACTTTACTACTGAGTGAAAGGGATTACAACCTTTGTAGATCTGGTCCTTCACTTCTAAAGCTCCGTGTTGACGTCCCTTCGCTGCGATCACCGCGATCCCGGACTCTTGTGACGGTTTTCTCGGAGAAATGAACGGGCTAGGTCGTTGACTTCGAGGCCGAAGATGATCTACGTCGAGGAGACTCAAACTTAAGCTCCATCTTCAATGGGTCAAGAACTTTGTGAACAGAACACCCTAAACTAAATGGCAAGTAGTAGAGGATGATTAAAAAGAATGTAGGTTCACTTTGGATTTGAATTTCTCATTCTAATTCTTCACTTGAAAATTTTCTAGCAAGGTTTTCCATCTTCTTGAAGAAGAAGAAGAAGAAGAAAGAAAAGAATATGAATTAATTAAAAGGAATAATCAAGTGAAGTCTTTCATGATGCAACCATGGGTGAGTTAACCTTTGTAGAGACTAAACCATAGTTAGAGGTAATGGTTAGGTTAATAAAAATCTTATGCAAAACAAAATTAATGGACTTTGTCAAAGATGCTTGAAAGCTTCATGAAGCTTCAAGCAAAAGACAAAGAAAGCCACCATTTTGTTTTACCAAAATAATTAAAAACCTAAACCATTATCTTAAATATGGTGTAAGTCATACACACACCCAAGTTTGCATGTATCATCAACATGATACAAACTAGTGCACAAACATATATCATATATACAACTTGTGCACATTCAAGTGAGAAAATCAATCTTAAGTGAACCAATACTAGTTAATGTAAAGTAATATATCAAATATATAATTATACATTAAATCATTAAATCAATACTTGATTTAATGATCCGGTCATATCACATATAACCGGCTAATATCTAGTATATCAATATATCGAATCAAGACTTGATTCGGTAACCCGGCAATATCACATATAACCGACCGATGATACAAATTGCGAGAATAGAATTCAGTATCACATACCGGTATTACTCTCGGTCCCGCACATATCTCATATGCGCTCCTGTTTCGTTTCGCTTGAGCCAGGAAACCTCTGTGTAGGACTCTAAAGACTCGTCAATACGCTGGCAGTAGGTGGTGATCATATCAATCATCCACAAGCCGCAAGCGGTCTGCTAAACGTAACGGCCACCCGAGTATTGAGCGATCAGAAGATCAACAAGCAAGCCTACTCACACTCCTGCGAATCCAATCAGTAACACTTACCGCACAGTCCGGTCTGTTCGTCTGATATGTCGGATATCTCGCCTAGGGGTGGTAAACGTCAGACCCCAGCAGCTTGATAAGTCATGCCGATGTAAGGTCCATAACAAGCGTGAAACTACTGATAACACTTACCAGTAAATCACTGCAACCCTGGCCAGGGATTTCCAGTTATGGCCAGTCGAGCATAGCGCAACATCAACCCCCAATACCGGGAGAGACGAATCCCCTCCTATCGCTCATTGCCTCCATGTGAATCGGGACTGTACCCAAAAACCACCTGTTTGCACGACTCAGTAGAGCCGTGGTAGGGTGGAAATCAAAGCACAGTGGGAGACACACAAGACTTTATGACGATCTCGGGTCAACAGACTAAGCTGTACCAGTGTCACCAGAGAACTGCCATCTGACGTGAGGTATAATACCATCTGGGAGTTCTCGGCGAGTCCGTTCAGTGTACCCAGTCACCACTGAGCACCCGCATACCATCTCTGATGTCAAACACCAATGGATATGAGATCATCCATCGCCCATCACATGGGTCGAGGAGATATACGCTAGTCTACTCTGGAATATCGATGCCCCGTCTCGATATTCCTACGACTAGGAACATTGAAGGATGTACTCATGGACTACCCAGGCCCCACTAGTATGATCTACATCATAGTCCTGCAAGTCGAGTACACATCCTAAGGGATTTATCAACATGTAACAGAGAGACAAAAAGTATACATGTTAAGATAAAGAGCAACCAGATAGCGTACTATCATGTCGAGCAAGAAAGTCCGACCTATATATGTAACAGCATCCACTACAATATACATCTTATGTACAGTAATGGCCTCTAGGGCATACATATAACTAACATGCAGGGTGGTCCATTCACTTTTCTTTAGGGGGCTGCCTCGCTTCAAGTTTTGGCGGGTAACTTACCGCACCCGTAGGGGTCTAGGTTTCATTGCACAGGCTATCCACACGACCAGGGGAACGTCGGGTTTCAGTAGCGACTCTGTGAAACCCGGGGATCCCAGATTATCTGTATTGTTCTGTGATGCTTATTACTTTTCTGTAATGTTGTATTTATCACGCCTGGAGCGATTATTGTATATTGGTATATATACTAGTAGATGTTGTATATGTTTTTCACCCGCGCTAGTCCAGTCCCCGCTCTATCGTTAGTTAAGTAACCTAACGGGTGATGACGGGACCCAGTGACGAATGCGGATGGCATATACGTACATTTTATTTTCGTTCTTTTCTGGTGTGATTAATTGATGGGACTATGTTGATTCTGATCAATACAAAGGAAAACAAACCGGTTTGGACGTTGTTGGAGCGGTTTTAAAAAGGTGTTATTACAAGGACGTTTTATGTTGCTTTGCATCGCGGTATTCAGTTGGAATATCCCGCATCTCATTTGACGAAGCAAGGGCCGATATCCCTTCACCGGGAGTGACCCCTTGGGCAGAAGTTTGCGTCAGGGTAATAACTTCACTATAGTTGATTACATGTTGCTTTGCATCGCGGTATTCAGTTGGAATATCCTGCACCTCATTCCACGAGGAAAGAGCCGAGATCCCTTCACCGGGAGTGACCTCTTTAGCAAAGGTTTTCGCCACTATATTTTTATAAAAAGCTATCAAGTTCCTTCAGCGATATTAAGTTCGTTACGTTAAAGGTTTTTCGCCAAAAACCAGCCGTAGCCCTCCGTCATTTCTTTTGGGTATTCAGTAGTATTCAAGCTATGTATTTTGACTAACGCCAAGGCATAGTCTTTGGTAGCTGCTGGGTATTCATTTGTTGCATAGATAGATGAGTTGGTTTGGGACAGTCGTTCTGCCATTTGGCCAACGTCAGGGGCATGTACGGGTGGGTTCAAATTGACAAGATAATGATGAGTAGAACTTGGCATGTGACTTATGGCATTTTGGCCAACGTTAAGGTCATAAGAGCATGGGGAAAAAATCATATCGGGAGTTTCTAAAGAAACTGAAACTTTCGAGGCATGCGCATAACTTCTGGAGTGTGATAACGTGAGTGGATACCTTCACGTTATCATGCGATGATAGTTGGATCCCGATTCCCACTGATGAGTTGGTTTACTCTTCGGGTGATCCCGATTGATTCTTCTTTCAGGTTTGGAGGAGAATTTGACAGTACATTGGAGGTTTCCTGATTAGATAAAGTGATAACCATTCTGATCTAGGTTAGAGTGCACGCAGAGTGTTTCTTTTCTCTCTCTCTCTCTGGCAGCGGCCTTTGACCGACCCTAGACTATGACTCAGTGACCAAGTTGACCGAACCTTCTTAAAATACAGGCTTTTGGATTGTCTAAGTTGCATAAGTCATTGTCGCTTCTTCTTTAACCCTTTGCATTTCTCAGAACACCTCGTATCACTACGAACATCTACTTCCATTGGATAGATCCATTGTATGGTTATATACGAACTCGAAGGGACTTCTTCGAGGATGGATCCAGGTTCAGGAGAAATTGAATTGGTTTATTCAGTTGTCTTTTATCATCACCTTCTCTCAGGCTGCGAGGGCTCCTTAGTTTAGGAGAGTACACCTATTGCGCTTATTGGATAGTCTTCTTCCAAACCATAGGCAGGTGCCGAAAGGTAGGGAAGGAAGAAAACCAATTAGCCTAAGTAGGGTGTACAGAAGGTAATAAGTAAAGACAAAATAAAGGGATTAGAATGAGGGCAAAGTAAATTGCGACTGCTATCTTTCACGACCAAACCGCGTACTTCATCGCCACTCCTATTTCACCTTTGCTTTTTTCCCCAGTTCGGGAGAAATAGAATAAGGTATTATTCAGTTGTCTTTTATCATCACCTTCTCTCAAGTTGTGAGTACTCCTTGGTTTAGGAGAGTACACCTATTATGCTTACTGGACAGTCTTCTTCCAAAGCATAGGCTGGTGCCGAACGGTAGGGAAGGAAGAAAACCACTTAGCCTAAAGGGGTGTACAGAAGGTAATGAATAAAGACAAATAAAGGGAATTGGAGAGAAGGTAAAGAAATATACGGTTACAGTCATGAATTGGATTATGGAAGAGGCATTACTAGGGATACCAGGATACCCCTACAAAACATTTTCATGTTTCAGTTTCACTGTGCATTGTTAAAGGAAAACTGATTTCCCGATTAGATACTTACTCCAGGGTATGTATTTACCAGGTATGATTCTCACATCTGTATGGTTTTACAGATGATGAGTGGGAGTAAGTTATTGGGAACTAGGTGATCATCTTCATTATATCGGAATTCGTTGTAATTGGTGATATTTGAGGAAGTCACCTGGGTTTTTGCCGGACGGCAAGTATTTGGTTTTGAGTATCCGTTGTTGTGCACCAATTTCAAAATGATATATCTGTACGTTTATTTTTATAAAGTGAGATATAACTCTTTGAAATTATGTCAGTGACATTTACTTATATCAGTTGACGATTGGGTAAGAGCATTGAACAACGGAGTAGTTCTTAACCATAAGTACAGTTTTCAACCTACGATACATAGGTTTTGAGTTATTCGACTCAGGGGACTCATACAGAGTATTGTATACTGTCCGGTGTCCATCAGGACAAAGGGGTTGGTCCTCGTACTATGTTCTGTTTACTTGTGACTTCTCTAGTTTTTAGACAAGTGTTTCGTAGAAATACAAGGTCTATGTTTTGAGAAGTTATGGGTATAGGAATAAAGTAGAGAACCAGATATCGCAAGTATCGGGATTCATCAAAGAGATCGAAGGTGTAGATACTTGTGATTGGTATTCAGTTGATAGTAATGGTTTTGAGAAACTTGTTTCTCTTTCAGGTTACTCATAATTGGATGTATTCCTAAGTTGAGTAATACTGATTAGCCTTTTTCTATTAAGTTGATATGCACTGGAGACAGCTGCATGATTTGAATCTGGTTCCAATTAAATAAAGTGCCAAAGTTTCTATATTGGATATAGAATGGTTCATATCTTAACGATGTTAAGGTACGGGGAGTTGTCCGGCTTATGATTAAAACAAGACTCTAAATAACTCAAGGCACGTTTCTGTAATGGCAGTTTGTGGGTTGACCCTGGTTATGACGAGGGTTGACTTTCTACCATCTGGAAAATCAATAGTGATATTGTTCTTGACTCGCCACAGTCTTAGTAAAATGGATTTTTTTTCAGAAAACAGTAGTGGGAGTATGGTAGAACTGGAAGTGATTCCAGAACCGCAAACGATTAAGAAAAATTTAATTGGACCTAAAGATTCAATCAGGTTTGACATTCCATTTAGCCACTCCGCAGATATGGTGGGTAACCTCAGACACCCGAGAGGTACTCCGGTAGCCTCAAGGACGGTGACAGGGAGGTTCTTGTTTACCCAGACTTAACACTACTGTTGTTCCAGGCTATGAGACCCGGCAGGAGGATAAGTATAGCGTCGTTCTAAACTCGTTTTTAGAAGTGCACGTATATATTATTCTGCCAGAGGGTTGTTGTGGTCAGTGGGAGCTGCGGAAGCATAGTGGGCAAGTAGCTTATGTCTATTTATAGACTTGAGCTGTTATAGCGGAGATAGATCATCTAATTTTGATGTGACAGTCATGGCTTTGACTTCATCAGAATAAGGGATGGATCTGTTAAGAAGGTAGTAGGGTGTGATGTCCTAGTATTTGGATGACATACACAGAGTAAGAAGTAAAATTCCTATACTACGATCGGTTGTACCGTGGTTGTCACACAGTTGTTTCCCCACACAGGATATGGATATAATATCAAACATTCTGGTTACTAGATCTGTGGTTTTAGATCTAGATTTGGATAGTTTTCCAATCTGGGTACTTTGACAGTATTCTAAAGGTATTTAGAATAGATGACTCCTGGCATGGTGGTGTACCTGCATGTAATGGAGTCACCCTCTCTAAAGGTGTCTTACAGACTAAAGGGGAGAGGTATGTGCATGATTGGCATAACACTTGCTTAGGCAATTGAGTCGATCATGAGATGTTAAGTACCACACCAGATGTTGTTTTTGCACTAGATACAATAAGTTTATATTAATCCAATCCTGGAGAAACATACAGAAGCAGTTTTAGAACATAAGTGAATGTTCTACGGATTTAATAACGGAAGCCTCCTACGGGAGACGGTTATCATTTTAGGCTTCCAAGGTGACATGGATGACAGAGTGAATGTCAGAGTTATAGTTTTCCCTCTGATAAAGAGGGACAGTATTATGGACAGCTGGTCCAAGAGCATACTGTGGGAGGCATGGTGCTGGACACTGATTAGTTTCAGTTGTCGATACAGTCTAAGAAGTTTGGATTTGGAGTTCATTTATGAACCAGGTCCCATCAGATATCCAGACATATTCTAAGACAGGTATTACTCAATTCGGGAGATGGCTTTCTCCGCGAACTTGAGATTAAGAGAGACATAGAAAGAAACATCAGGACGGATCCACTCATTGAAGCTATTTCTCGAACACAAGAGTTTTACAAATGAGCTTTGTGAAAATGATTAGTAGAGGAGTTGGGTGTTCGGTATCACACGGGCTATGAGTATGCAACATCGCAATAATTAGCCTTAAGTGCAAGTGGGAGATTGTTGGTTAGAGTGCCCTCAAAGTAAATTATTGGATCGCAGGCACGTGACTGCAATGATTGAGGTGGAACTATACCGGTAGGACAGTCTTACTTGAGATGATAGTATGCTATCTGGTTTGCCTTTATCATTCGTGTACAGGTTCAGATGACTGATCACTATTACACGTTGATAGAGCCCTTAGGATCTTGCTTGACTACCAACAGTATGATGGCGATCATATACGTGAGAGTTGGGTAGTCTATAAGCGCATCCTTAATAGTAGTCCCTAGTCGTGGGAATTTCGAGACAGGGCATCGATACTCCGGAGTAGACTAGTGTATACAGTCGAGACCCCGACGAGGGGCGGTGGACGGTCTCACAAGCCACTGGTTTCAGTTGGATCACCTAAGATGTATACAGGTGCTCATTGGGTTATGAGTACACCGGACAAGACTCGCCGGGAACCTGCTAGTTGGTATTTATACCTAGCGTCAGATAGCAGTTCCCTGGTGACATGTGTACAGGTTAGTTCATCGACCTGAGGTCGTCATTTGTCTCGTGTGAGTTCTCACTGTGCTTTGATTACCCTACCAAAGCTCAAAGGAGTCGTGCAAACAGGTTTTTTTTGGTACAGTCCCGAGCCACATGGAGGCATGTGAGCGGATCGGCAGGGGATTCGTCTTTCCCGGTATTAGGGGTGAGATCGCGCTGTATCTAGGAGAGCCATTACACAAAGCCCTCGGCCAAGGCAGGAGATTTACTGGTAGGTACTCCAGTAGTATCTCAGGGTGTTCTGGGCTACACTCCGACACGACTTATACCGCTATTGGGGGTCTGACGTTATTAGCCCCCTAGGCCCGATATGAGATACTCATAGACGAACGGACTGTATGTATATTGTCACTGATAGGCTCAGTAGGGTTCCAGGATGAGTTCGCTCATCGGCTTCACTTGAGGTCAGTACATGGGCAGCTCTTACGCACAGCTAGTGCCGCTGATGTGCTTGCGGTTAAACCCACTGCCAGGGTACTGACAAGTCTTTAGAGTCCCCCACAGATAGTTTCCCAAGTTCGGGCGAAACTGTAAGTCCACGTTGCCCACCCCGGTCCTTACGGGGAGGCGGAAACGGTAAAAAATGATTTTTTGACACAAGGCAACATGGACTAAAAATGAGGATCTTTGCTAAACAAAAACCCAGCAAACTAACTAGAAGTTTAACTACTATGTTAGAGGGTTATACCTTGATCTTGAACTCCTTCTCTTCTTGCTCCTTGGAGTGATTGGAACGGCTCCACCTCCTAGTCTCCTAGTTGTCGAAGAATGATCCACCCGAAAGCGTCTACCTTGAGCTCCTACCTCAACCGGGAGGCAACTAAAGTGCTTGGTTTACTAAACCTAGAACTCTAGAGTGAGTAGAGAAGAGTTTTAGTAGTTTTACCTCAATAGCTCATGCTTCTCAACACATAAGACATGAGATCTTTGAGAGAGAGGAAGAGGGTAAGCTTTGGATGAGAGAGAATGAGCAAGTGAGAATAAGCTTGACTTTTTACAACCATGCTCACAAAAGAAAGAATAATGATGATGATAATAATAATTAAGAATTGTGATGGTTAGTTTCAATGACCATTATCATTTCATGCATTTAATGCATTTTGTGAAGAACAACAAGTTAACAAAAGTCATGGAAATGAAATGATGATGGTCAACAAGTCCACAATGGTCAACCGGTCAACAAAGTCAACAAGTCAACAAAAGTCAAATGTTCAACTCAACCATGGCACAATAATCCTTAATTAATATTATTAATCATATTTCTTATTCTCATTAGGGTTTTGAAAAAGTCAACGGTCAACAACCCCAATGAGAATCGTCTGTCTCTGCCTCTGCCAACTGTGCATACACACCCGCACCCGTGTCCTGAGGAACACGAATACAATGAGATGAAACCAATCCCAAAACATATACTAGAATCTGGATTAAACCAAAGCCCGCTAGTAATAACTGCCCGGACACCAAACGTGCACAAGTGCGCGGATGTGAACGAATCCTATCGCAAAACCATGCGACCTCTATTTTGTTTTGCCCAAAGGCGAATAGCCTTCTGTATGGGACTCTAAAGACTCGATAATACGATGGCAGTGGGTTTAACCACGGCCGCAAGCGGTACTAGCTGTTGTTTACCCCAATCAGAGCAAAGCTCTGTTCAAATTCCAAGGCGGAAGATGAAGCGACGCTTCATCTTCCCCCAATCAGAGCAAAGCTCTACTTTGAAAATCTAAATGATAATAAATGAAGCAACGCTTCAGATCCTCTACGCTGTGCGTAATGCGCCATGTGTCAAAAGCTGATACAGTAGCGCAGCGCCCAAGGCAGTGCGCCCAATCAGAGCAAAGCTCTATTTTAAGTAAAATTAAAAGAAGCAATGCTTCAGTTGCGCTGCGCGACACGTGTCAGCGCAGATGCGCTAGCGCAGTTGCGCTGCGCGACACGTGTCAGTGCAGTTGCGCTAGCGCAGGTGCACTGCGCTGCGCGACACGTGTCAGCGCAGTTGCGCTGCGCTGTGCACTGCGAGACACGTGTCAGCGCAGATGCGCTAGCACGGTTGCACTGCGCTGTGCGACACGTGTCACGCGCTGGGGCATCTGCGCCAAACAGAATTAAAATTCTAAAGAAATATTTTCTGTTCTTGTTAAAATAAGAAGATTTTCTTCTGTAAAACAGAAGCCCTTGGATCAAAGATCCAACGGTGGGGAAAATCCCCCAAATCACTCAGGGAAAGATCTCTTTGACAAAATTAACTAATTTATAGGTACTATAAAAAGGACCCTAGGCCTCAATTCAAAGGCATCAACATTTTTCTAAAAAAAAAAAGAGAATAACTCTGAAGAAATCTCGAGAAGAAAGGTAAAAGACCTTTTAGATAGAAGAATTTCTCCCGATAGATCATTGATCTAAGAACAAGATCAATGATCTTTAATAAAAAAAACAAAATAAAAATAGTGCTTTGCACTTATGAACCATTGGTTCTAGAATCTAAAAGATTCTCACGTTAATAGTGCCTTGCACTTGCAAAACTGCACTGTTGCGCTCCTGGGTTGGCGCAAACTACCAGAGAGCGCCACGTGTCAGCATCTGAACCAATTGCGCTATGCGCTTTTGAAACAGAGCCTTGCTCTCTGAAACTGGCGCAATTCACCACAGCGCACCACGTGTCAGCAGCGCAAGCGCAGCGCACTAGAACAGCGCTGTTGTGCTTGCGCTCCCCAGAACATGACACGTGTCATCACCATATGAGCTTGCGCTCATTACTTGGCGCAAAGCGCCAGACAAATGCACTGCATTGCTTACAAAAGGGCCAAGCCCAATTAAAGAAGGCCTAACAGGCCTAATAAAATGTAATGCATTATTTTAAAAAAGGGCAGAGCCCAAACCAAAACAGATGCTCTACACCATAAATAAAGGGACAGAGCCCAAATCAAAAAGGCCTAGCAGGCCAGGATAAAATGCAGTGCATTATTAAATATGGGAAAAAGCCCTAACACAGGCCTAATAGGCCAAAGATCAGGAAAAATGTTGAATATTCTCAAACGGGACTTAGTCCAATCATGGCCGTAAGTCCCCAAATTAAATTGACTGAGCAAGATTGCTCTCTTAAATCAATTTACGACCGGTTCGAAGGTACATCTCCGAACTCCTCTGACACCCATCGTTGTAATTCATCAACGACGTCAGAGAGGTGACGGGTCCCGACGACTAGACATCAATATGGACTGCGGGGTCCTTAAACTCGTGGACCGAAACGTCCTTAAACTAATATCTGACCGAGACGTCCTTAAACTAATATCGGACCGAGACGTCCTTAAACTGTTAGTTATATGTATGCCCTAGAGGCCATTACTGTACATTGGATGTATATTGTAGTGGATGCTGGGACATATATAGGGAGGACTTTCTTGATCGACATGATAGTATGCTATCTGGTTACTCTTGACCTTAACGTGTATACTGATTGTCTCTCTGTTACATGTTGGTAAAGCCCTTAGGATGTGTACTTGACTACCTGGACTATGATGCGGATCATACTAGTGGGGACATGGTAGTCCATAAGTACATCCTTCAAGGTCCCTAGTCGTGGGTGTATCGAGACGGAGCATCGATATACCAGTGTAGACTAGCGTATACCTTCTCGACCCATACAGATGGGCGATGGATGATCCCATATCCATTGGTGTTTGACATCAGAGATGATATACGGGTGCTCAGTAGAGACTGGGTACACTGGACGGACTCGCCGAGAACTCCCAGATGGTATTATACCTTACGTCAGATGGCAGTTCTCAGGTGACACTGGTACAGAGTAGTCTGTTGACCCGAGATCATCATAGAGTCTTGTGTGGTTCCCATTGTGCTTTGATTTCCACCTTACCACGTCCAAGAGGGCGTGCAAAATGGTGGTTTTTGGGTACAGTTCCGAATCACATGGAGGCAATGAGCGATAGGAGGGGATTCGTCTCTCCCGGTATAGGGAGTAGATGTTGCGCTGTGTTCGATTGGCTATAACAGGAAATCCCTGGCCAGGGTTGCTGAGATATACTAGTAAGTGTTACCAGTAGTTTCTCGAACTGTTATAGACCTCATATCGACACGACTTATCGAGCTATTGGGGTCTGACGTTTATCGCCCCTAGGCGAGATATGCGACATATCAGACGAACAGACCGGACTGTACGGTAGTGTTACTGGTTGGATTCACTGGAGTGTGAGCGGGCTTGCTCGCCGATCTTCTGATCGCTCAATACCCGGGTGGCCGTTACGTTTAGCAGACCGCTTGCGGCTTGTGGGTGTTTGATATGATCATCGCCTGCTGCCGGCGTTTTGACGAGTCTTTAGAGTCCTACACAGAGGTTTCCTGGCTCAAGCGAAACGAAATAGGAGCGCATATGAGATATGTGCGGGACCGAGAATGATACCAGTATGTGATACTGTATTCCTTTCTCGCGATTTGTGACATTGATCGGTTATATGCGATATAGCCGGGTTATCGGATCAAGTGTTGATTCGATAAGTTGTTACTGTTGATATTAGTCGGTTATATGCGATATGACCGGGTCGTTAAATCAAGTGTTGATTTAATGATTTAATGTATAATTATATATTTGATATATCACTTTACATTAACTAATACAGGTTCGCTTAAAAAGGATTTTCTCACTTGATGTACACATTGTATATATGATATACTTTTGTGCATTTGATTGTATCATGTTTGATGATACATGATAGTTTGGTGTATGGTTTAAACCATGGTTGGTCAATGGTTAGGGTTTCTTTTGCTTCATTTACTTATTTATTTATTCATTTATTTATCCATTTTGTTTATTTTAGCAAAAGAAAATGATGAAGAGAAAATGGTGGCTTTCTTTGTTTGTTCTTGAAACTTTGACCTAGTCCACCATTCTTGTCTCTTGCTTAAGCCTAACCATCATATCTAACCATGGTCTATTCTCTACACTAAACTAAGGTTAGTATTATGATAAGTATTCATTTTCCTTTTCATTTTAATAACTTATCATAATATTAGCTTCTTCTTCATCATCTTCTTCAAAGAAGAAAACCAAGCATCCATCAATGGTGATTGATGAAAAAGAGTGAGAAATCCAAATCTAAAGTGAACCCGCTTCCTATTTCTTCATCCTCTACCTCTTGCCAAGTAGTAGAGTGTGTTTTCTTCACAAGTTTCATGACTTGGTGAAGTGGGAGCTTGATCTTGTGATGCCTCGACGTAGATCATCTTCGGCACGAAGCCGACGACCTTGCCCGCCCATTTCTCCGATGAAGCCGACGCTAGAGCCCGGGATTCGATTTGGACAGCGGAGAGGACTTCATCACGGAGCTATGGAGGTGGAGGACCGGATCTACAAAGGTTGTATTTCCGTTCTCTTAGTAAAGTAGTTTACTAGTTCTTGTTTCGCCTAAAAATCTAGTTAACGATCTAGTCTAGGGTTTCTCGGCACCGTTAAATTTCAAATTGGCATGGTTGATGCCTTGTGAGACTTCCTTTGTGTGCCTAGAAACCTTTCATTGGTATCAGAGCCTAGCTAGAGCCTTAGGCGAAGCGTAGACGAAGTTTGAAACCCGAACGAACCGAAACCCTAACACAAAAAATGCTCTCTGGACTTTTTTCAAAAACTGGGTTTTTTCCAGATTAAAAATTCTTAAAAAATTCAGCAGGAAATTCTAAGTATTACGGTGCAAAAATTACCTAATGATCTGTCTAAAGCGCAGCGGAACCGCGGCATTAGCCGCCTATTGCGGCGGTTCCGCGCACATTTAGTCTCTTCATGCATTGAATTTTGCACAGTAACTCCTACTTTTCAGTGCTGGTTTTCATGGGAATTTTTAATATTTATTCAAGAGTTGAAATTTCTGGGTTGTATTGGGGAATTCGTGGATTCGATCGGATTATCAAGTTTTGTCTATGTGGCTTTCCGGATATTTTAAAATATGTTAAAAAGTTCGACCGGATATAAATACCCAATTTTTCCCCTGTCGGGAAATTTCCAAGTGTTGGATTTTTCTGTAGTTTAACGACGTTCTAAGTAGTGCAAGTAATGCGATGGACCCTCTAGAAGACAACAAACCTTAACTCGATTATGTGACCGTCTTGAACTGCCCTTTGAACCTTCGGGTTTGGGGCAGTACGGCGTGCCACATGTGAGGCGTTGGCTTGACCCTTCTACGGCTGGACCGTTGGTACTGAGGCATGAACAGAATGTTTTTAGACTTATTTCATGTGTTGATCTGTATCGGGAAAACTTGGGTGTTTGAATGTTCGATCGGAAAGTTTAACATTTTCTAATTATCTGGAATGGGATACAATAATTGGAATTCACAAATAGTTATGAGATAACTAAATGAATGTTATAAACATAGCAGTTTAGTCTCACTTGATCGGTTGCCACGGAATTTTGATGTGATCAAAAGTCCGTCGCAATCACGTAGCGTACGCGGATACTCGCCGGGTAAACTTAATAGACAGCTACACCCCATAGCCCCGACCAAGTGACTGTAGGAGAACCCCGTCGCCGAAAGCATCCGTTCGGGTGCTCCCGGTAGCGGTGTTCCGCCTTGGTGCACTTCGTCGACGGCGTCGGGGGTGCGGCCGCCTACTGAAGTTTGCGACGAGCATTCGATCAGGATGTCGGGAATCTTGTTGAATTGCCCGACTTGATATTGAAAAGTGTTTTCGATAATGAGACTAAAATACGGGGTTTATAATTGTTAGGCATGTGATGTCTAAGGAATTCATTTGATTAGGCATGCGATGTCTATAGAGGTTGCGGATTCCAACTGTTGTAGTTTTACACTTTCTTTTCTGTGACCGTAAGTGTAATATGTGATATCGCCGGTTTTGTTGCTATATGTCAACGACAATTGGGATGCGCATATTTACTTACGTTGATGACATGTGATGTTATGTGTTGCTGGATATGTTATATTGGATCATCGTGTTTGAATAGCCGGGGGTTTTTATGTGAGATGAGTGTTTTTCATTTTCATTCATGTAAAAACTTGTATGTGATATTCTTTTATTGGGGCACTTCCAGGTTGCGGAAGTTGTCACCTTTTGTATATTATTTACTTTTCCACACTAGGATAGACCCAAGGAGGAGAGCACAAGTAACCGGGTTCTGGAGTCCAGTGGGAGACCAACTCGAGGAGTCGAGTCCGGGTCTCCTAACTCTAGAATTGGTAGGGTTGCTTGCCGCTCTCGTAGGGGTCTAGGGGCGTGGGTTTGGCTATTCATCGCGACCGTGGAATCCGTGTTTTATACTGGCTCGTATTGAAAACACGGACGTCCTAGTATATCCAATATTTCGTATGATTCTTCTGCTGCGATATCTTTGATGTGATCATGTGATGTTCTGTGATAGATACAGTATATAGTATATAGTATATATGATATATTATATAGACGTTACTTATGTTTTACACCCGCGTTAGCCCTGCCCCGCTCTGCCGTTAGTTACCTAACCTAACGGTGCACGAGGGGACATCGAGGCGAATGCGGATGGCATAAGTGTACGTCGTATTTATCTGTGATGTTTAGGTGCTTAAATGATGGG
The DNA here is from genome assembly GCA_030015575.1 of Agapanthus africanus. NCBI lineage: Eukaryota > Viridiplantae > Streptophyta > Magnoliopsida > Asparagales > Amaryllidaceae > Agapanthus > Agapanthus africanus. The sequence goes on from JASDDO010000008.1 coordinate 371,093,316, forward strand.
ACTTCATTAATGAGATTAATGAAATAAAAGAAACCTAAGATGTTGTAGAATTGAATTTCAAAATAAAACAAGAAGCTACAGTTCTTGCTTTGCACAGCGGTATATATGATATATCCTGCACCTTATTCGATAAGGAAAGGACCGAGATCCCTTCACCGGGAGTGACTCCTTTAGCAATAACTGGCAGATGCTACACACTCGGTTTGTCTTTTGATTGCTTTTAAGTGTTTTTGCTTTGCACGGTGATATATATGATATATCCTGCACCTCATTCGACGAGGAAAGGACCAACGATCCCTTCACCGGGAGTGACTCCTTTAGCAAAACTAGAAAAGCCTCAAAAGCACTCCATTTTTAAAATCATTTGATTCTACAACGGTATCAAGTTCATTACGCAATAGGTTTTCAGAAAAACCTGTCGTAGCCCTCCGTCATTTCAGATAAATCCTGTTTAGTATTCGTGCTGCGTTTGTTGACCTTGTCAAGGCGCAGTGTGCGGTAGGTAACCAGTATTTATCTGCTTATGCATATGATGCAGATTGGGTTAGGGTAGTCGTGCGACCTTGTTGACCTTGTCAAGGGTCGTGCGGGTGGGTTTGATTCAATCAAGAAATGACGGGTTGAACTTGACTTGCGGTCTATGGTTTGTTGACCTTGTCAAGGTCATAGATCGTTCGGAGCAAAATATTATCGGGAATTTCAAGTGTTGAGATTTGCAATGAGATTGCATACCTTCTATGAGATAGTTGGATCCCGATACCCGCTGCGAGTAAGAGTTACTCCTGGGAGAGTTTTATACATTACAATTAGCCGATCAAGTAGGTGTCTAGAAAGGTGTCAACGGGGTTACGCCTTTGGGAAAACGAGTTTTAACGTTAATTAGATTCGTGCGAAAGCACAGGGGACCTCCCTCAAAGTACCGACACTGGCCTGGCTGAAAAATTGGCGAACTTGTAGTGTGTAATTAATCCCGGCTAGTCTTTCCTTTTAGGGTTTGAAGGAAGATTTGATAAAAAGCAGTGGGAGCCATCCCGATTAGATAAAATAATAACCAATCTATTCTTGCAAGAGCGCACGCTGAGTGTTTTCTTCTCTCTTTCTCCTGGTAGCGACCATATCACGCCTTAATCAAGATAACAATACGGAATATTGACCGAACCCGCTTGTTATACTGAGCTGGGGAACGTTGGTCCCGCTCTAACTTATAATTGTTATAAGACAGAGCAGGAAATTGGGGAATACCAGAATTCCCGTGCCGCCCAAACGAAGAAAGTGCATGAGATGCATCATCTTCGGGTGTGTTCATTATACATAACTGTTTCTCAGTATCCTCCGCATCCTTGGTATATGATACCGGATCAGGATCTCAGATATGTAATCTGTTACATAGGGCTACAAAAGGGTAGAAAAACTGAGAACGGGTGATAAATTTCATGAGGCAGAAAACGGAGCAAGTGTTGCAGCCAAGTCTGTTGGTCACTGTCACCCTGTATTACAAATACATTGATTCTGAATGAATGTTATTAGATACCGAACCTGATATACAAAATCATATCAGTCTCTTTATTAGTAAAGAAATGATAAAATTTTGTATTGTTGGATAATGTTTTGAACATTTCCTATATCAAAAGTTGATCGGTTCAGGCACGTTATCTAAAAGCATTGATGTTCTAAATCAAACTACAGTTCTTAGTATACGGAACACACACAAGAGGAAGAGTTCAGAAATGAACGAATCCTTTTTGAGGTATTGTAGACTAGGTCAGATCAATGTGACCCGACTAGCTAGAGTTACATAAAGATGCATATTTAAATTAGTTTGAACTTACATCTTATGAAACTCTCCAGTCATGTCACAAAGATAAAATAACCATAGCTCTATTTACTGGAAGCAGAGAAAGAGTTAGTGAACTCTTGGGATGATACATGTTGATGTATGTAGGTCCCCTGTCTACACATGCCAAGACCGGTTCTTTGTACTTCATTATATTCTCTGATGATCTTTCGAGATTCAGACCTATGTTCCTGTTGCAACATGAGTCCGAACCTTTTGAGATATTCACAGAATATAAGCGAGAAGTAGAGAACCAAAATACGGGTATAAGTTTTATGTCCTTTGATGTGATCAAGGAGGAGAATACTTGAGCATGGAATTCCTGGACTATTCTAAAGCAGAATGAGATTCTATCTCAGCATTACTCCTCCGTATACACCATAGCACGATGGTATATCGGGGCAGAGCAATCACACCCTATATGATAAGGTGTGCTCTATGATGAGTAATACTGAGTTACCTATTTCCTTTAAGGGGATATGCACTTGAGAAGCTGCATACCTATTGAATTAGGTTCGAATCAAATCAGTTGCCTACCATTTCATATGTGATATGGAAAGGGAAGAGCCCATGTCTTAAGCTAGTTAAGATTTGGGATTGTCCGGCCTATGTCTGAAAGCAAAATCCGGACAAGCTCGAGGCAAGGTCAGTTATGTAGAACTGGAAGTGTTTCAGCTATACAAACTATAACAAATGATTTGGTAGAACCAAAGGATTCAGTAGATTCCAACGAACCTCAGCCTCTCCACCGATCTAGTAGGGTTTCTCACCCACCTGAGAGTTACTTCGGTTTTTCTATGACAGTGGGAGCGAGGATTGCATCATGAGATGATGACCCAACTATTTTCGAGCTAGACATCAGGAGTAAGACTCTGTAAGAATGGCTGGATGCTTAGCGATCTGAGATGGAATCCTTATACACCAACAGAGTATGGACTTTGGTTGCTATATCTGAAGGGTTAAATCCCCATCAGGAGCAAGTATATCTTGAGAAGATTACTTGGTGTAGATGGAAAAGTTGAGACTTTCAAAGCTAGACTTGTTAAAGGTTTTCGTCATCGACCAGGCGTGGATAATGATGAAACCTTTTCCAGTACCTATGCTTAAGTCCATCCAGATACTACTTGCCACGGCTACATACCATGACTACGATATCTGGCGGTTGGGTGTCATGACTGCTTTTCTAAATGATGTTTTAGAAGAGTGCGTCTATAAGTACACAGCCAGAGGGCCTCGTAGACAGTGGGAGCAGCGGAAACGTGTGCAAGATGCTTTATAGGATAAAGCAGGCATCGCGGAGTTGGAACATTTGTTTTGATAGATTAGTCAAAGAAGTTGACATCATCAAAATGGTAGATGAACCTTGTATAAACAAAAAGGTAGTAGGGAGTATTGTGACGATCCTCGTAGAGTACGTGGATGACATACTCTTGATGGGGAAGAAGTTTCCTATGCTACGCTCGATCAATCTCCGCTTATCACAATGATTCTCCACATAGGATCAAATTAATACCTACTAAATCCTGGGTTTTGGATCTATGAGATAGATCTAAATGGAAGTTAGGATACTCACTAGTTGTAGTGAGATGGTATCAGTTGATCCTGGGGAGAATCACTGGAAAGGTTCCAGGGTGATAAAGACGACTGAATGTCAGTCGCAGGCATTGCCTTTACCCTCAGTAAAGGGACGGTATGTTGGAAGAGTTCCAAGCTAGATACCGTGACATACTAGACGATAAAGGCAGAATACATCGCTACTTAAGATGCTACCAAAGAGGTTGTTTGGGTATATATTGGTTCATGAGATGAACTATGTTCCTACCATTGTGAGACAATGGAGTTGTGGCTTATGCCAAGGAACGCCGGTCCCATCAGTGATCCAGACTTATTCTAAGGCAGTATCACCTGATCATGGAGATGGTTGATCTCCAGGGTGATCGAGGCAAGGAGAGCAGACTCAGAGGACAACACGGCGGATCCACTCACGAAGGCCTATTCCCAGAGAGAGACTTTTATGGGATGGTTGAGTATGAGATACTACAACCACTGCTACAGATGGCCCTAGTGCAAGTGGGAGATTGTTAGTTATATGTATGCCCTAGAGGCCATTACTGTACATTGGATGTATATTGTAGTGGATGCTGGGACATATATAGGGAGGACTTTCTTGCTCGACATGATAGTATGCTATCTGGTTACTCTTGACCTTAACGTGTATACTGATTGTCTCTCTGTTACATGTTGGTAAAGCCCTTAGGATGTGTACTTGACTAACTGGACTATGATGCGGATCATACTAGTGGGGACATGGTAGTCCATAAGTACATCCTTCAAGGTCCCTAGTCGTGGGTGTATCGAGACGGGGCATCGATATACCAGTGTAGACTAGCGTATACCTTCTCGACCCATACAGATGGGCGATGGATGATCCCATATCCATTGGTGTTTGACATCAGAGATGATATACGGGTGCTCAGTAGAGACTGGGTACACTGGACGGACTCGCCGAGAACTCCCAGATGGTATTATACCTTACGTCAGATGGCAGTTCTCAGGTGACACTGGTACAGAGTAGTCTGTTGACCCGAGATCGTCATAGAGTCTTGTGTGGTTCTCACTGTGCTTTGATTTCCACCTTACCACGTCCAAGAGGGCGTGCAAAACGGTGGTTTTTGGGTACAGTCCCGAATCAAATGGAGGCAATGAGCGATGGGAGGGGATTCGTCTCTCCCGGTATAGGGAGTAGATGTTGCGCTGTGTTCGATTGGCTATAACCGGAAATCCCTGGCCAGGGTTGCTGAGATATACTGGTAAGTGTTACCAGTAGTTTCTCGAACTGTTATAGACCTCATATCGACATGACTTATCGAGCTATTGGGGTCTGACGTTTACCGCCCCTAGGCGAGATATGCGACATATCAGACGAACAGACCGGACTGTACGGTAGTGTTACTGGTTGGATTCACTGGAGTGTGAGCGGGCTTGCTCGTCGATCTTCTGATCGCTTAATACCCGGGTGGCCGTTACGTTTAGCAGACCGCTTGCGGCTTGTGGGTGTTTGATATGATCATCGCCTGCTGCCGGCGTATTGACGAGTCTTTAGAGTCCTACACAGAGGTTTCCTGGCTCAAGCGAAACGAAATAGGAGCGCATATGAGATATGTGCGGGACCGAGAATGATACCAGTATGTGATACTGTATTCCTTTCTCGCGATTTGTGACATTGATCGGTTATATGCGATATAGCCGGGTTATCGGATCAAGTGTTGATTCGATAAGTTGTTACTGTTGATATTAGTCGGTTATATGCGATATGACCGGGTCGTTAAATCAAGTGTTGATTTAATGATTTAATGTATAATTATATATTTGATATATCACTTTACATTAACTAATATAGGTTCACTTAAAAAGAATTTTCTCACTTGATGTGCACATTGTATATATGATATACTTTTGTGCATTTGATTGTATCATGTTTGATGATACATGATAGTTTGGTGTATGGTTTAAACTATGGTTGGTCAATGGTTAGGGTTTCTTTTGCTTCATTTACTTATTTATTTATTCATTTATTTATCCATTTTGTTTATTTAGCAAAAGAAAATGATGAAGAGAAAATGGTGGCTTTCTTTGTTTGTTCTTGAAACTTTGACCTAGTCCACCATTCTTGTCTCTTGCTTAACCCTAACTATCATATCTAACCATGGTCTATTCTCTACACTAAACTAAGGTTAGTATTATGATAAGTATTCATTTTCCTTTTCATTTTAATAACTTATCATAATATTAGCTTCTTCTTCTTCATCTTCTTCAAAGAAGAAAACCAAGCATCCATCAATGGTGATTGATGAAAAAGAGTGAGAAATCCAAATCTAAAGTGAACCCACTTCCTATTTCTTCATCCTCTACCTCTTGCCAAGTAGTAGAGTGTGTTTTCTTCACAAGTTTCATGACTTGGTGAAGTGGGAGCTTGATCTTGTGATGCCTCGACGTAGATCATCTTCGGCACGAAGCCGACGACCTTGCCCGCCCATTTCTCCGATGAAGCCGACGCTAGAGCCCGGGATTCGATTTGGACAGCGGAGAGGACTTCATCACGGAGCTATGGAGGTGGAGGACCGGATCTACAAAAGTTGTATTTCCATTCTCTTAGTAAAGTAGTTTACTAGTTCTTGTTTCGCATAAAAATCTAGTTAACGATCTAGTCTAGGGTTTCTCGGCACCGTTAAATTTCAAATTGGCATGGTTGATGCCTTGTGAGACCTCCTTTGTGTGCCTAGGAACCTTTCATAAACTAATATCGGACCGACACGTCCTTAAACTAATATCGGACCGACACGTCCTTAAACTAATATCGGACCGACACGTCCTTAAACTAATATCGGACCGACACGTCCTTAAACTAATATCGGACCGAAACGTCCTTAAACTAATGTTGGACCATCACGTCTTTAAACTGGAATACGGACCACCACGTCTTTAAACTGGAATATAGACCACCACGTCCCTAAACTGGCAATGGACCGCAACGTCCTTAATCTACCTATGGACCACTACGTCCCTAAACTGGAATAATAGAGCCTCCAAATGCTCTTTATCGGATCTAAAAGATCCCGTTTAAGTCGATCTTAGTCCCAGACACGGCTAACGTATCCTTAAACATTCAAATGGATTATAAAACTCCTAATCAACTCCGGTTCGAGGGTACATCTCCGAACTTCTCTGACATCTGCCGTTGTAATCCTTCAACGACGTTTGAGAGGTGACGAGTCCCGATGACCAGATATTAAATGGATTATCACGTTAAGTTAATCTTAGTCTCAAACAGGACTAACGTATCCTTAACGAACGTTTAAGTTGATCTTAGCCGCAACGCGACTAATGCATCCTTAAACTAAAAACACCAAACCCAAATCTAAGTTAATACGGATTTAGACTAATCCACGTCCTACGGGCGACGGCATTACTCAGTCTCCGTATACAATCCACGGGCAACCACAAACAAAACGAACACACACGACATGAAGTGAAATTCTGAAGAAGGAGAAAGTTGTTACCGCGATGCGGTAGCGTAATTAACTGCAGGGGCTTGCTCCTGCAGGGAAGAGCTTCTCCACAATCAAAAACCCCTCAAGCGAGGGAGAATCTGACGAAGTCTGCTACATCGGCCGCATCCGTCTAAACCTCGGATACACGGTGCCATAAATCAACTTGGCATCTTCGGAGAGGTGGACGGATAAAACCAAATAGCATCTGCCCCGAATCTCAGTGCCAGGACATCACTGTCTTGTGCGTCGCCTTTCAGAGGGGAACAGATTCTGGCACGCCCGGTGGGACCTTTTCCTCTTTCCACTCCACACTTCGTGTGTCGTGTTCGCGAGCAAATCGCGGTTTGCTGTGGTTGCTTATGGATTCAAAGTACTTAGATTTTGTGTCTTTCTCCATGTAGAAAACAGAAGATCGATGGCTTCGAACTGCACCGCCTACAGCTGCAACTCTCGCTCCGTCATTGCTGGAGGAGTGACTTATGGGCTCGAGCGGCCTCCCTTTTCAAAATGCCAGTGGAGTAGGTAACTCTGGCCACCACTGGATTATTCTTCGGGACCATGCTTCCACCGTTGAGCTTCAATGCCACAATGACGTTGCAAGAATCCCCAAAGAAGTCGGTCTTTGGTCGGCTTACCACTGCCGCGACCCCTCTCAACGGGTCGCCCAACTCCACTGCTTCAGTTTTTAACGGACTAGGTCAGAGCTCCAACAGGCCCATGAAGAAGCCTGCAATACCAGAAGGCGTTATCCCGAAGCGGATAGCTTTCCCTACTCCAGTTTCAGGAGAAATCACCAAGGTTGCTTCCCCTGCTCGGAAGTCCGCTTCTGACAGGTTGGCCGTCCCCATTCAACGGACGTTGGTTTTTAAAAGACTGGTACCAGCAAATTCTGACCAATACAGGGGGCATGAGGAGGTCACCCCTGTGACTGAAACAACTCCATCAGCATGACATGCTCGACGTCGCCACTGGCGCCGAGTAAGGAAGGCTGGGGGCAACTCCTCCTCTGGATTTACTTCATCAGCTCCAACGGCGAGGATTGAGGCTGCTGTTCCAACCGGGAACAGCTTTGAATTGCTGAACACGGTGCACAGAAACTCTTCTACTGTAATGTTGAAACGAACTCCTTCAGCTGCGAAGAATATTCCAGAGAAGCAGTTAGAGCAGGCCCTCAACGGCTGTCCTCTAAAATTTACAAAGTCTGGCGACAGGTTCAAGAGTCGATGATTGAAGAAAACTATCTCCGCCAACAGAAAAAGATGAAGGTTTGGCAGGAGAAGGATCACTTCGTCAAGCCATAAAAAGTAATGGCTACTCGGGTGTCTACTACTGCGACGGCCCCCTCAACTCCAATCACTCAAAGGAAAAGGAGGCCGCAAAAAGCCCCTATGAACATGGCGAAGCATAAAAGAGCTGAACACAAACGCCCCAAATCTGAGGTCATAGTGGTGCACACTGTTTATATGGCTTCTGGAAAGGAAGAAAGCCGCACTTCTACGGGCCACCGACCGCTCACCCAATCCGTGACGAAAGCCCAGGAGCAACAACAAAAACTTCAGGAAATGATGACTGCAATGACTGCGCTTACCAAGCCAAAAGAAAGCTCGGAAGTATCATCAGAACAGCGGCATGAACAAGAAACTGACGCTGACTTTTTACGCAGAGTCCTCGAAAAGAGGGACAAAGAAGCTGCAGAGCAAGCGGCTAACATAAAACGGATGGCGCTCCTCTTCCAAGATATGGTAGGGATGATGTTACAGCCGGACCCTCCTGCTGAAGATCCTCCGATCGCACTTGAAGACGACAGGGGAGAAACGTCAAATCCTCCACCGGCACTGTCAACAGCCAAGGAGGAGGCAATCTCCAAAGCTGACCTGGACGAATATATAGCTCAGCGGATCCGGGTTCATCAGGCGAATGAAGCGGCTGGGCAAATTGCTAGAACCGGACGACCGTATCCGAACTGGTACGACCAAATCAGTTACCCGCCGGGATATACGATCCCTAAATTCCACGTATATAAAGGGACAGGGAATCCGCATCAGCATGTCGCTCAATTCAGGGCCTTATGCGGCAATACTGGAGGCGATGACAAATTGTTGCTACGTCAATTCATCGGCAGCTTAGCAGAAACAGCCTTTGAATGGTATTCGGAGCTACCTAACGACTCTGTCAAAACATTTGCAGAGATGGAGCTGCTGTTTACTCAGCGTTTTGCAAGCGCCAGTGAACGCACCCCGATAACAGCACTAATAAATGTCAGAATAAGGCCAGGCGAAACGTGGGTCCAATACGCAACACGATGGAGAAACCTATGGTCAAAATGCGAACAACGCATAGAAGAGGCACCTGTGGTAGGCATGTTTGTGGGCACTCTCGATCCGCAGGCGACCATCTCGCAATTCATGATGTTCTTTAGCTGACCACCTTCCAGGCCTTGATCGACAAATTAGCCCAAATGGACCAGATGGGCCATGGACCGTCTCCTCCAAAACCAGATTCCCGAAATGAGAAAGGAAAAGGGAGAGCAATCGTCGTCGCCAATGCTCAGCAATAGTCGAACAACTCAAAGCCGGTCGTTCGCCAAAACAACGTTCGCCCACGCCCATCCCTCGAAGAGAGGCTAGGACGTCCTTACTCGTTTCCGCAGAATAAAATGAGAAAACTGTTTGAGCTGGCAGTGCGCAACAGACTCATTAATCTGCCGAGTCCAAACCGTTTGTCGTAGCCAGGCGATCTTTATAATCCCAATTATTGCCCTTACCACCAAACGGTAAGTCACCCGATTGAGGATTGTTTCGTCTTTAAGGGATGGATCGAGGATCAGTACCTACAAGGCAAGTTCGCGCTGTCGGAAAACTGGAAGGTAAACCCACCACAACCGCACTCTCCAAAGAAGACGGACATGCCGAGGGCAGCTTGTTCTTTAGTCAAGGATGAAAACGATGGAGAAAACTCATCAGATGAATCTGAAGACTACATAGCGACTTGTCATGTGATTTCTCACTCACTGGCAGATGATGAAGAAGCTTCTTGTGCCGAGAAACCAATGGTGAACCTCGAACCGGAAATTCTACAGCCATCAGACGAGCTGATCTATGTCTTCCTAAATGAAATTCGTCTGAAAGAAAAAGCCAATCAAGAGCGTGAAATGGCCATACTGGAAAGAGCCAAGGCATTCCCGTCAAATCAAAAGCCATCCACTGTGGATAAAAACAATTTTAAGACGAGGAAAAGGTTCGCCAAAGCTTTATCAGTAGGAATGAAGCTACCGCCCTCTGAAGAAAATACTCTCGCTGAGGTAGAGATGCACCCTAACTTCTGTTTATATCATCAGAAGATCATACATCCTACCGAAGACTGCGAATCTTTTAACTGTTGGTGGCAAGGGTCTGTCGCTCAAAAGCAACACTTCGACGGGACAAAATGTGAAGCTCGTAGACATCAGAAAAATGTGATAGATGAGCGCAAAAGAGCCGCCGACGATTGTCATATAGCCGACTCCAAGGGATCGCAAATTATCACCTTTGGAAGCGACTCTGACGGGGAAGCTGCCCTCAACCCTCTCCTTAAGGAAACCATTTCAAAGATGAAAGAATTGAGAAGTTGTGATAACGTTCAGCCGTGTAATCGCATGCTGCTCGGAAAAAATCTCGGCCCCGCAAATAAGAGATCGAACAAAAAGGATAAAGGGAAGGGAAAAACAGCCCTCGTAGCCAATGCTCAACAGCAATCAAGTGGCCCTAGACCGGTTGTTTGCCGAAACAACAAGCAGCAACCCCTCCAAGAAAAGTTGAAACGTCCTTACTCGTTTCCGCAAGATAAAACAAGGGGACTGTTCGATCTGGCAGTGCGCGACAAACTCATCAATCTGCCAAGTCCAAAACGTCTGTTGCGGCCAGGCGATGTTAATAATCCTAATTATTGACCTTACCACCAAATAGTAGGTCACCTGATCGAGGATTGTTACGTCTTCAAAAATTGGGTTGAAGACCAATACCAACAGGGCAGGTTCGCGCTGTCTGAAAACTGGAAGGTGAACCCGCCACAAACGCACGTTCTGAGAAAGACGGATACGCCGGGGGCATCATGCTCAGTCATAGAGAAAACCCCGCAGACCGAAAAGTCAATAAACTAGATATTCGCCTCAAATACGGCGACCCCGGACCGAAACGTCCTTAAACTAATGATGGACCACAATGTCCTAAAACTTGCAAACGACCGAAACGTCTTTAAACTACTACCACAGCATCCTCAGGCTGACAAAAATAAAATAAACTAAAATAAAATATATAAAAACGGTATGTCCATAAGCAAAAACGGCATGGATGAAAACCTGAAATGGCTCCGTGAGTAAAAACAGTAGGGCTACCGTCGAGTGTTCGTGAAAACCCGAAAGGGCGTGACCTCATAAAAAATATATATAAAAATAAAAAAGGAGGGTATGTCCATAAGCAAAAAGGGCACGGATGAAAACCCGAAAGGGCTCCGTAAGTAAAAACAGCAGGACTACCGGCGAGTGTTTGTGAAAACCCGAAAGGGCGCAACCTCGTTAAAAGACACTTATAAGGTCCCCTCGACCTTGCAAGGAGAAACCACCCGCGTGAGATTCTTACAACTCACAAGGGAGCAACACACTTAGGGATCCCCACGATTCTTAGGAAGAAAATACACTTGCGAGATCCTCACGACTCGTAAGGAGAACTCTCTTATGGGACCCTCACGGCTCATAAGATTTGGAAGTCTTAAGTTACAGAGACCTAAACCTGTGCTTAAGCAACCCCCACAACTTCCAATATTGCCCTACAAGTGGCTCAATACTGACCCTTGTATACAATCCACGGGCGCGAATAAACATTTCCCTAACTAAGTCTCATCCGTGACTGGGGATATGTTCGCATGGTAAACAACCCTTGTAAATCCTCTCGATTTATGAGGAGAAAACCCTCCTGTAGGATCCTTACGACTTAAAGAGGAAACGAACACTTAGGAATCCTCACGATTCCTAAGGAGAAAATACACCTACAAGATCCTCACGACTTGTAGGGATAAATCACTTTGCGAGACCCTCACAGCTCATGAAGTCAAAAGCTTTAGTCGACAGGACCTTAACCCTGTTCGCTAAGCCACCCTTGTGCAACGACGATAGAGGCAGATGATGATTCGCTCCTGGCAATATCCCAGTTGTAGCGGTGCTGATGCCGAAATCAGTGTCTAATTTCAGGTTTACGACGGAAAGCTAGTAAGCCGCATATGCATACGAAATAGCCGAAATGATGGGGCAACTTGCAATTAAAAGCAGCAAGTAAAAATGTATGCATGCAAAAATAGCCGAAATGATGGGGCAACTTGCAATAAAAAGCAGCAAGTAAAAATGTATGCATGCAAAATAGCCGAAATGATTGGGCAACTCGCAATAAAAAGCAGCGAGTGAAAACAAAATAAACAGCCGAAATGATTGGGCACTGCGAAAAATAGCCGAAATGATTGGGCAATCGCGACCTTCGTGATATAAAAGCTGAAATGATAGAGCATCTCGAAAATAAAAAAAAAAAAAGATGATGATAAAACTTTGGCCCTACAGGTTAGATCATATCGATTCCTGTATACAATCCAGGGGCGCAAACAAAGAGGGAACCATACCTTCCCAACAGGCTCCATTGATAAGCAAAGCCAAATCTCGACGGTTCACAGACAACCTAGAGACCATCTGAGCATTCATCTCGTTACAGCAGATGAGGTGTCAATAAAGGCGTTCCTTCGTAGTCCATCAAGATGCAGATACAACGCCAACAAAAAGACCCTGCGGTCGAAACAAAGCGAAGCGACGGCAAAATCCCAGCTTCATTTTGACGTTTGTCTCGATACAGTAGACGCAATGTCAACCCCTGCGTTCTTCCTCCAACAGGATTTGGACACACCAAAGCAAACAAAACGAAGGCCACATTCCTAGCTCCAACGTCTTGACGGTAACTCATATAAAACCGGAAAGACAATCGGAGATCATCTCGCACCAGCACAGAATGGTCACCACCTCGACGTCCATCTCGATATAGCAGACGAGATGTCATCCCAACGTTCGTCTCGACACAGCAGACGCAACGTCATCAAACGAATGGAGCCACGGCAAAATCCCTAGTTCCAAACCTCGACGGTTCACCAGCAACCTAGAGACAACCTCAACGTCCGTCTCGATACAGCAGACGAGATGTCATCCCAACGTTCGTCTCGACTCAGCAGACGCAACGTCATCAAACGAATGGAGCCACGGCAAAATCCCTAGTTCCAAACCTCGACGGTTCACCAGCGACCTAGAGACAGCCGCGACATTCGTCTCGATACAGTAGACGCAATGCCAGCAAATGAAGCAAAGGCCAAATTCCTAGCTTCAGGGTCTTAACGGCGAATCATATAAAGCCTGAAAGAAAACCGGAGATCGTCTCACATTAGTGCGGAATGGTCACCACTTCGACGTTCGTCTCGACACAGCAGACGCAACGTCATCAAACGAATGGAGCCACGGAAAAATCCCTAGTTCCAAACCTCGACGGTTCATTAGCAACCTAGAGACAACTACGACATTCGTCTCGATACAGCAGACGAGATGTCGCTCTAGCATTCTTCCCCCAGCAGGGTTTAGACGCGATAATCAAACAAACGGAGCCACGGCAAAATCCCTCGTTCCCACCGCGACATTCGTCTCGATACAGCAGACGCGATGCCAGCAAAACAAAGCAAAGGCCAAATTCCTAGCTTCAGGGTCTTAACGGCAACTTACATAAAACCTGAAAGACTATCGGAGATCATCCCCACACCAGCGCGGAGTGGTTATGACTCATCGGGGATCGCCAAAATGAGCCTAACCTCAAGTAAAAAGCGGCATGGAAAATTCCTAACGCTTGCTCTTCCGACGGTTAAACTGCCTAGGAAGATTGCTTGAAGACGTCTTGTCCAGCCCCCGAAGGGATCAGAGACACGGCAGTCGCAGGGCTACTCGAACATCACGATTGCCTATCGAGGACTATATCAGCTTATGCGACGGTACGATGGCTAAAACCCTAAGTACCACCGACCTTAACGGGCTTCTGTCATAAAGAGCAGAGGTTAAATGCGACGTTAGGATGTTCTTGCGAGAAACGCTCGATTCGTCTCGACTTGTGAAGAAATTGATATCTTTGCAGGAAATTCTCGATGCGGCTTGACTCGCGAGATAAAGCCTTAGGCAATAGGCATAAAAGGAGCCTGTTTCCTAAGAACTGGGACCCTGCAAGTTGGCCCAAAACGGTCTCTTGCATACTATCCACGGGTCTCACTCTCCAAAGTCGAGTTTCGACAAGGAGGAAAAGAACCGCTTACGGGTCCTCTCGACTCGTAAGAGGGAAAAATTCTCTTATAGGATCCTTATGACTTATAAGAGAAAATCACACTTAGGAATCCTCACGATTCCTAAGGAGAAAAAACCCACCTATGAGATCCTCTTGATCCGTGGGGAGAAAAATCTCTACGAGACCCTCACAGCTCATGGAGTTGAAAAGTCTTAGGCAGCAGATCTGAACCTGCGGCCTAAGCCATCGCTGATTCTTAAGAAAGCCAAGATGCTTACTCTATTATCTGTCAACCATGTTTATTAAGATAGCATGCCGATAATAAGAGAAAGAAGAAAGCTACAGAAGGAGCATCCGATTTACGTTTGATCAAGCGTTCGAGACACACTCATGCATGCACAAGCAAAAGACTCAGAACGAAAAATAAAGACAAGCTGGGATAAAAATTTTCCATTAATATGGCCAATAGTTCTTACAATCGTAAAAAAAAACAATGAACGAAAAAAATTATTACAGTGGAATAACTTCAGACCCAGGACATGGATTGAGGAACTCGAAAGCGACCATATCTATGACTGTCCAAGCCTCGCGGACCATCCTAGTGTGCTTTCTTTCGCGAGCACAGGCGTCAGGGTCCCCCCTGATGTCTTCCACCCTCCGATAAGCGGCGAGTATGGCAGACTGTTGAAAGACCTCGTGCAAGAGATCGATGAGACTGTCTCGCCGTCTCTTTGAGATAAACTTCAATAGGTACACTGTGTGCACCTTATCCTCAGCGGCATCCAGCGCCCTAAGCGGCACACCGGAACAGAACAGGGGAAGCGCTTCCCAGATGGCTCCCACGATAAGCTTAAGAAGGGAGAAACGCCGGGGAAGCAGGGGACCATTGTATGCGTCGAAGCGGCTCATGATTTCAGCACACTCCACGTTTGTGAACTCTCGATTTTGAGAGCGGCCAAGTCGGCGGATGTCCCCGTAAGAGATGATCTCGTTAAGAGCATATATATAGGCGTCTATTGTTCCTGTAAAAGAAGATCGACAAAAATCAGCAACCCTTAAAAGTTATGTTATATAATTTAAAAGGAGCAAAGCTCCATTAATGAATCAAGAAATTATAAATGAAAATCTTTCGGAGAGCAAAGCTCTGTTAATGGAACCCTAACAGGGTTATCCTTAATCCTCTTTAGACCCCTTTAGAGAAAAGCTCTGCTAAATGAAACCCTAAATGGGTCTTCTTTAGATCAGGGATCTATTGAGAGCAAGGCTCTGTCAATGAAAATTAATCTAATTTAATTTAATTCAAAATAAAATTTTCACCCAAAAGTTTTAAGAGTCTAACTTTTGATGTTCTTGAAAATAAAGAGCAGGGCTCTGAGTTCTGAAAGTAAAATTTTGGAGATGATAATCATCTGTGGAGGACCAAAGGTCCTATTTATAGGCATCAAATGCCCTTTCAACTTCCAAAAGCTGCCGCGACGGTTGGGATTCTGCCACCGTTGCGCTTGCGTTTGGAGGCCACGTAAGCGCAATGGTGGGGGGCATTTGTTTACCCCAATCAGAGCAAATCTCTGTTCGAATTCCAAGGCGGAAGATGAAGCGACGCTTCATCTTCCCCCAATCAGAGCAAAGCTCTACTTTGAAAATCTAAATGGTAATAAATGAAGCAACGCTTCAGATCCTCTGCGCTGCGCGCAACGCGCCACGTGTCAAAAGCTGATACAGCAGCGCAGCGCCCAAGGCAGTGCGCCCAATCATAGCAAAGCTCTATTTTAAGTAAAATTAAAGGAAGCAATGCTTCAGTTGCGCTGCGCGACACGTATCAGCGCAGTTGCGCTGCGCTGTGCGCTGTGCGACACATGTCAGTGCAGTTGCGCTAGCGCAGGTGCGCTGCGCTGCGCGACACGTGTCAGCGCAGATACGCTAGCGCAGTTGCGCTGCGCTGTGCGCTGCGAGACACGTGTCAGCGCAGATGCGCTAGCACGGTTGCACTGCGCTGTGTGCTGCGCGACACGTGTCACGCGCTAGGGCATCTGCGCTAAACAGAATTAAAATTCTAAAGAAATCTTTTCTGTTCTTGTTAAAACAAGAAGATTTTTTTCTGTAAAACAGAAGCCCTTGGATCAAAGATCCAACGGTGGGGAAAATCCCCCAAATCACTCAGGGAAAGATCTCTTTAACAAAATTAACTAATTTATGGGCACTATAAAAAGGAGCCCAGGCCTCAATTCAAAGGCATCAACATTTTTCTAAAAAAAAAAGAGAAGAACTCTGAAGAAATCTCGAGAAGAAAGGTAAAAGACCTTTTAGATAGAAGAATTTCTCCCGATAGATCATTGATCTAAGAACAAGATCAATGATCTTTAATAAAAAAAAACAAAATAAAAATAGTGCTTTGCACTTATGAACCATTGGTTCTGAAATCTAAAAGATTCTCAAGTTAATAGTGCCTTGCACTTGCAAAACTGCACTGTTGCGCTCCTGGGATGGCGCAAACCACCAGAGAGCGCCACGTGTCAGCATCTGAACCAATTGCGCTATGCGCTTTTGAAACAGAGCCTTGCTCTCTGAAACTGGCGTAATTCACCACAGCGCGCCACGTGTCAGCAGCGCAAGCGCAGCGCACTAGAACAGCACTGTTGTGCTTGCGCTCGCCAGAACATGACACGTGTCATCACTATATGAGCTTGCGCTCATTACTTGGCGCAAAGCGCCAGACAAATGCACTGCATTGCTTACAAAAGGGCCAAGCCCAATTAAAGAAGGCCTAACAGGGCTAATAAAATGCAATACATTATTTTAAAAAAGGGCAGAGCCCAAACCAAAACAGATGCTCTACATCATAAATAAAGGGACAGAGCCCAAATCAAAAAGGCCTAGCAGGCCAGGATAAAATGCAGTGCATTATTAAATATGGGCAAAAGCTCTAGCACAGGCCTAATAGGCCAAAGATCAAGAAAAATGTTGAATATTCTCAAACGGGACTTAGCCCAATCATGGCCGTTGTAGGGTTCCTAGGCACTCTAATGGAGTCTCACAAGTGATCAAACATGCACAAATCAAATTTTTCAAGTGCCTACAAACCCTAATACGGATCCTTAACTAGATATATAGGCGATGCAAGCATGTAAACGGAAATATAGCTAAAGGAAAGGGGCTACAACCTTTGTAGATCCGGTCCACCACTTCCTAAGCTCCGCGATGATCTCCCTCCGCTGTCCAAATCGAATCCCGAACTCTAGCATCGGCTTCATCGAAGAAATGGGCGGGCTTGATCGTCGGTTCGATGCCGAAGATGATCTACGTCGAGGCATCACAAACTCGAGCTCCGCCTTCGCCAAGTCAAGAAACTTGTGAAGACAACATACTCTCCTACATGGAAAGTAGTAGAGGATGAAGAAATAGGAAGTGGGTAGACTTTAGATTTGGATTTCTCACTTGTTTTGGCTAGTTTCCATTGAAGCTATCAACATCTTTCTTCTTGAAGAAGAAGAAGAAGAAGATAATATATGATAAGTTATTAGAAAATAGAAAATAGATCATTCTTATCATAATGTCAACTATGGTTAGATGTAGAGAACAAACTAAGGTTAAAGTGAATGGTTAGGGTTAAGGAAAGAAACAAAATAGTCAACCATTCAAAGCTTCATGAAGCTTCAAAGATTATCCAAACTTAGCCACCATTTTATTTCTTTCAATAAAGAATAAATGAATAAATAAATAAGCAAATAAAATGAAACCCTAACGATTCATATAACCATGGTCAATTCTTTACACAAACCCTAGCTTGCATGTATCATCAAACATGATACAATCATGTGCACAAAAGTATATCACATATACAACTTGTGCATATCAAGTGAGTAAATCCATTTAAAGTGAACCAATACTAGTTAATGTAAAGTAATATATCAAATATATAATTATACATTAAATCATTAAATCATTAAATCAACACTTGATTTAACGATCCGGTCATATCGCATATAATCGACTAGTATCCAATGTATCGGCTTATCGAATCAATCCTTGATTCGATAACTAGGTTATATCGCATACAACCATTCGACACATTCATCGCGAGAATGAAATACGGTATCACATACACGCATTATTCTCGGTCCCGCACATATCTCATATGCGCTCCTATTTCGTTTTTCTTGAGCTAGGAAACCTCTGTGTAGGACTCTAAAGACTCGTCAATACGCCGGCAGCAGATGATGATCATATCAAACACCCACAAGCCGCAAGCGGTCTGCTAAACGTAACGGCCACCCGGGTATTGAGCGATCAGAAGATCGACGAGCAAGCCCGCTCACACTCCTGTGAATCCAACCAGTAACACTTACCGTACAGTCCGGTCTGTTCGTCTGATATGTCGCATATCTCGCCTAGGGGTGGTAAACGTCAGACCCCAATAGCTCGATAAGTCATGCCGACGTAGGGTCCATAACTTTCGTGAAACTACTGATAACTCTTACCAGTATATCACTGCAACCCTGGCCAGGGATTTCCTGTTATGGCCAGTCGAGCATAGCGCAACATCAACCCCCAATACCGGGAGAGACGAATCCCCTCCTATCGCTCATTGCCTCCATGTGAATCGGGACTGTACCCAATAACCACCTATTTGCACAACTCAGTAGAGCCGTGGTAGGGTGGAAATCAAAGCACAGTGGGAGACACACAAGACTCTATGACGATCTCGGGTCAACAGACTTAGTTGTACCAGTGTCACCAGAGAACTGCCATCTGACGTGGGGTATAATACCATCTGGGAGTTCTCGGCGAGTCCGTTCAGTGTACCCAGTCTACACTGAGCACCCGCATACCATCTTCGATGTCAAACACCAATGGATATGGGATCATCCATCGCCCATCGCATGGGTCGAGAAGATATGCGCTAGTCTACTCTGGAATATCGATGCCCCGTATCGATATTCCCTCGACTAGGAACATTTCAAGGATGTGCTCATGGACTACCCAGGCCCCACTAGTATGATCTACATCATAGTCCTGGAAGTCGAGTACACATCCTAAGGGCTTTATCAACATGTAATCAGAGAGACAGAAAGTATACATGTTAAGATAAAATGCAACCAGATAGTGTACTATCATGTCGAGCAAGAAAGTCCTACCTATATATGTCCCAGCATCCACTACAATATACAATAATGGCCTCTAGGGCATAATATAACTAACAATCTCCCACTTGCACTAGGGCCATCTGTAGCAGTGGTTGCAGTATCACATACTCAACCATCCCCTAAAAGTCTCTCTTTGGGAAAGGCCTTCGTGAGTGGATCCGCCATGTTGTCCTTCCAGTCTACTCTCCTAACCTCGATCAACCTAGAGATCAACTGTCTCCATGATCAGGTGATGCTGCCTCAGAATTTGTCTGGGTCACTGATGGGACCAGGGTTCCAGGGCCGAAGCCACACTTCCATTGTCATACAATGGCAGGAACCTAGTTCATCTTTTGAACCAATATACACCCAAACTTCCTCTTTGGTAGTATCTTCAATAGCGATGTTACCAGCCTTTATCGTCTAGTTTGCCACGGTATCTAGCTTGGAACTCTTCCAACATACCATCCCTCTGCTGAGGGTAAAGACAATGCCCGTGACTGACATTCAGTCGTCTTTATCACCCTGGAACTCTTCCAGTGATTCTCCCCAGGATCGATTGATACCATCTCACTACATCTAGTGAGAATCCTAGCATCCAATTACATCTATCTCATAGATGAAAACTCAGGATTTAGGAGGTATCACTTTGATCCTATTGAAGAATCTTTGTGATAAGCGGAGATTGACCGATCGTAGTATAGGAAACTCTTTTCCTATCAAGAGTATGTTGTCTACGTACAATACGAAGATGACCACCTTACTCTCTACTACCCTTTTGTATATACAAGGTTCGTCTACCATTTTGATGAGGTCAAACACTTTGACTATCACATCAAAACAGACGTTCCAACTCCGCGATGCCTGCTTCATTATGTAAAGCAACTTGCACACGTTTCCGCTGCTCCCACTGTTTACGAAGCCCTCTGGCTGTGTTCTTATAGACGTTCTCTTCTAAATCATTATTTAGAAAAGTAGTCATGGCACCCAACCACCAGATATCGCAGTCATGGTATGTAGCCATGGCAAGTAGGATCTGGATGGACTTAATCATATTCCATGGAAAAGGTTTCATCATTATCCGTGCCTGGTCGATGACGAAAACCTTTAACAAGTCTAGCTATGAAAGTCTCAACCTTTCCATCTACACCAAGTAATCTTCTCAAGATATACTTGCTCCTGATGGGGATTTAACCCTTCAGATATAGCAACCAAAGTCCATACTTTGTTGGTGTATATGGATTCCATCTCAGATCGCTAAGCATCCAGCCATTCTTACAGAGTCCCTACTCTCGATGGCCTGCTCGAAACTAGTTGGGTCATCATCTCATGATGCAATCCTCGCTCCCACTGTCATCGAGAAACCGAGGTATCTCTCAGGCGGATGAGGAACCCTACTAGATCGGCGGAGAGGCTGAGGTTCGTCGGGAACTATAGAATCCTTTGGTTCTGTCAAATCATCAACTACAGTTTTGTATAGCTGGAACCTTTCCAGTTCTACAGAACTGATCCTGCCTCGATCTTGTCCGGATTTTGCTTTAAACATAGGCCGGACAACCCCAAATCTTAACTCGCTTAAGAGATGGGTTCTTCCCATACCATATCTCATATGGAGTGGTAGGCACTGATTTGATTCAAACCTAATTCAATAGGTATGCAGCTTCTCAAGTGCATAACCCCAAAAGGAAATAGGTAACTCAGTAATACTCATCATAGAGCACACCATATCTAATATTGTGCAATTGCTCCGCCCTGATACACCATTGTGCTGTGGTGTATTCAGAGGAGTAACACTGAGAGAGAATCTCATTCTCCTTTAGAATAGTCCAGGAATTCTATGCACAAGTATTCTCCTCCCTGATCTTATCATAGGACATAATACTTATACCCGTATTTTGGTTCTCTACTTCTAACTTATATTCTGTGAATATCTCAAAAGGTTCGGACTTATGTTTCAACAGGAACATATGACTGAATCTTGAGAGATTATCAGAGAATACAATGAAGTATAAAGAACCAGTCCTGGCATGTGTAGACAGGAGACTTTACATACATCATCATGTATCAGTCCCAAGAGTTCATTAACTCTTTCTCGGCTTCCAGTAAGCAGAGCTGGTGTCATTTTATCTTTGTGACATGACTGGCAAGTTTCACAAGATGTAAATTCAAACTGATTTAAATATACATCTAAATGTAACTTCAGCTAGTCAGGTCGCATTGATATGACCTAGTCTACAATACCTCAAGAAGAATTTGTTCATTTCTGAACTCTTCCTCTTATGTGTGTTCAGTATACAAGGAACTGTAGTTTGATTTAGAACGTCAATGCTTTTAGATAACGTGCCTGAACCGATCAACTTTTGATATAGGAAATGTTCAAAACATTATCCAACAATACAAAATTATATCCTTCTTCACTAAATAAAGAGACTGATATGATTTTGTATATCAGGTTCGGTATCTAATAGCATTTGTTCAGAATCAATGTACTGGTAATACAGGGTGACAGTGACCAACAGACTTGGCTGCAACACTTGCCCCGGTTTCTGTCTCATGAAACTTATCACCCGTTCTCAGTTTTTCTACCTTTTTGTAGCCCTATGTAACAGCTTACATATCTGGGATCCTGATCCGGTATCATATACCCAAGATACAGAGGATACTGAGAAACAGTTCTGTTTAACGAGCACGCCCGAAGAAGATGCATCATATGCACTTTCTTCGTTTGGGCGGCATGGGAATCCTGGCATTCCCCTATTTCCTGCTCTGTCTTATAACAATTATAAGTTGGAGCGGGACCAACGTTCCCCATCTCAGTATAACAAGCGGGTTCGGTCAATACATCCATATTATTATCTTGATTAAGGCGTGATATGGTCGCTACCTGGAGAGAGAGAGAAGAAAACACTCAGCGTGCGCTCTTGCAAGATCAGATTGGTAATATATTTTATCTAATCAGGATGGCTCCCACTGTTTTTATCAAATCTTCCTTCAAACCCTAAAAGGAAAGACTAGCCGGGATTAATTACACTCTACAAGTTCGCCAATCTTTCAGCCAGGCCAGTGTCGGTACTTTGAGGGAGGTTCCCCGTGCTTTCGCACGGACCTAATTACTGTAAACTTCGTTTTCCCAGAGGCGTAACCCCGTTGACACCTTTCTAGACACCTACTTGATCGGCTAATTGCAAAGTGCAAAACTCTCCCAGGAGTAACAATTACTCGCAGTGGGTATCGGGATCCAACTATCATATAGAAGGTATGCAATCTCATTGCAAATTTCAATACTTGAAACTCCCGATAAAGATTTTTACCCCTAGCACCTATGACCTTAACTATGGTCAACAAATCATAAGTACTAGTCAAGTTCTACCCGTCATTTCGTGATTAATTAGACCCACCCACATGACCCTTAACTAAGGTCAACAAAGTCACGCGACTGTCCTAACTAATCGCATCATATGCGGTGTAGGAAGACATCACTTAGCTACCGTACACTGTGCCTTGACTATGGTCAACAAACACAGCACGAATACTAAGTACTCTACTTCCTAAAATGACGGAGGGTTGCGAATGGTTTTTGTGAAAACCTTTAACGCTTTGAACTTGATCTCGTTGCGGAATCAAATGGTTTTAAATGGAATGTTTTTGAGGATTTTCTAGTTTTGCTAAAGGGGTCACTCCCGGTGAAGGGATCGTCGGCCCTTTCCTTGTCGAATGAGGTGCGGGATATATCATATATATCACTGTGCAAAGCGGAAACTATAGAAGCTATCAAAAAACAAACCGAGTGATGTAGCATCTGCCAGTTATTGCTAAAGGAGTCACTCCCGGTGAAGGGATCTCGGTCCTTTCCCTATCGAATAAGGTGCAGGATGTTCTACAAGGAACACCGCGATACAAAGCAAGAACTGTAGCTACCTGTTTTATTTTGAAATTCGATTCCACAACATCAATTAGGTTTATTTTCTTTCATTAATCACATTAATGAAAATCCCATCATTTAAATTACCTAAACATCACAGATAAATATGACGTACGCTTATGCCATCCGCATTCGCCTCGATGTCCCCTCGTGCACCGTTAGGTTAGGTAACTAACGGCAGAGCGGGGCAGGGCTAGCGCGGGTGTAAAACATAAGCAACGTCTATATAATATATCATATATACTATATACTATATTTATCACAGAACATCACATGATCACATCACAGATAACGCAACAGAAAATATCATATGAAATATTGGATATACTAGGACGTCCGTGTTTTCAATACGAGCCAGTATAAAACACGGATTCCACGGTCGTGATGAATAGCCAATCCCACACCCCTAGACCCCTACGAGAGCGGCAAGCAACCCTACCAATTCTAGGGTTAGGAGACCCGGACTCGACTCCTCGAGTTGGTCTCCCACTGGACCCTAGAACCCGGTTACTTGTGCTCCCCTCCTTGGGTCTATCCTAATGCGGAAAAGTAAATAATATACAAATGGTGACCACATCCGCAACCTGGAAGTGCCCCAATAAAAGAATATTACATACAAGTTTTTACATGAATGAAAATGAAAAACACTCATCTCACATAAAAACCCCCGGCTATTCAAACACGACGATCCAATATAACATATCCAGCAACACATAACATCACATGTCATCAACGTAAGTAAATATGCGCATCCCAATTGTCGTTGACATATAGCAACGAAACCGGCGATATCACATATTACACTTACGGTCACAGAAAAGAAAGTGTAAAACTACAACAGTTGGAATCCGCAATCTCTTTAGACATCGCATGCCTAATCAAATGAATTCCTTAGACATCACAAGCCTAACAATTATAAACCCCGCATTTTAGTCTCATTATCGAAAACACTTTTCAATACCAAGTCGGGTAATTCAACAAGATTCCCGACATCCTGATCGAATACTCGTCGCAAACTTCAGTAGACGGCCGCACTCCCGATACCGTCGACGAAGTGCACCAAGGCGGAACACCGCTACCGCGAGCACCCGAACGGATGCTTTCGGCGACGGGGTTCTCCTACAGTCACTTGGTCGGGGCTATGGAGTGAGGCTGTCTATTAAGTTTACCCGGCGAGTATCCGCGTACACTACGTGATTGCGACGGACTTTTGATCACATCAAAATTCCGTGGCAACCGATCAAGTGAGACTAAATTTCTATGTTTATAACATTCATCCAGTCATCTCATAACTATTTGCGAATTCCAAGTATTGTATCGCATTCCGGATAAATAGAAAATGTTAAACTTTCCGATCGAACAATCGAACACCCAAGTTTTCCCGATACAGTCCAACACATGAAATAAGTCTAAAAATATTCAGTTCGTGCCTCAGTACCAACGGTCCAGCCGTAGAAGGGTCAAGCCAACGCCTCACATGTGGCACGCCGTACTGCCCCAAACCCGAAGGTTCAAAGGGCAGTTCAAGACGGTCACATAATCGAGTTAAGGTTTGTTGTCTTCTAGAGGGTTCATCGCGTTACTTGCACTACTTAGAACGTCGTTAAACTACGGAAAAATCCAACACTTGGAAATTTCCCGATAGGGGAAAAATTGGGTATTTATATCCGGTCGAACTTTTTAATATATTCTAAAATTTATCCGGAAAGCCACACTGACAAAATTAGACAATCCGATCGAAACACCGAGTCCCTAATACAACCCAGAAAATACAACTCTGGAAAACATATTAAAAATTCCCAGGAAAATCATCACAGAAAACTAAGAATTACTGTGCATAATTAGATGCACAAAACGATAAACTAGCCGCGGAACCGCCGCATGAGCATGCTCATGCCGCGGATCCGCGGTGACTTTAAGGAATCTGGATATCGAATTTTACAGTAACCCTTAGATCTTCCTGCTGATTTTTCTGAATATTTTTAATCCTCAAAAATCCACATTTTACAGAATTGTCCAGAGAGCATTTTCAAGTCGGGGTTTTGGGTCGATCGGACTTCTAACTCCATCTAGACTTCGCCTAAGGCTCTAGCTAGGCTCTGATACCACTGTAGGGTTCCTAGGCACTCTAATGGAGTCTCACAAGTGATCAAACATGCACAAATCAAATTTTTCAAGTGCCTACAAACCCTAATACGGATCGTTAACTAGATATATAGGCGATGCAAGCATGTAAACGGAAATATAGCTAAAGGAAAGGGGCTACAACCTTTGTAGATCCGGTCCACCACTTCCTAAGCTCCGCGATGATCTCCCTCCGCTATCCAAATCGAATCCCGAACTCTAGCATCGGCTTCATCGAAGAAATGGGCGGGCTTGATCGTCGGTTCGATGCCGAAGATGATCTACGTCGAGGCATCACAAACTCGAGCTCTGCCTTCGCCAAGTCAAGAAACTTGTGAAGACAACACACTCTACTACATGGCAAGTAGTAGAGGATGAAGAAATAGGAAGTGGGTAGACTTTAGATTTGGATTTCTCACTTGTTTTGGCTAGTTGCCAATGAAGCTATCAACATCTTTCTTCTTGAAGAAGAAGAAGAAGAAGAAGATAATATATGATAAGTTATTAGAAAATAGAAAATAGATCATTCTTATCATAATGTCAACTATGGTTAGATGTAGAGAACAAACTAAGGTTAAAGTGAATGGTTAGGGTTAAGGAAAGAAACAAAATAGTCAACCATTCAAAGCTTCATGAAGCTTCAAAGATTATCCAAACTTAGCCACCATTTTATTTCTCTCAATAAAGAATAAATGAATAAATAAATAAGCAAATAAAATGAAACACTAACCATTCATATAACCATGGTCAATTCTTTACACAAACCCTAGCTTGCATGTATCATCAAACATGATACAATCATATGCACAAAAGTATATCACATATACAACTTGTGCATATCAAGTGAGTAAATCCATTTAAAGTGAACCAATACTAGTTAATGCAAAGTAATATATCAAATATATAATTATACATTAAATCATTAAATCAACAATTGATTTAACGATCCGGTCATATCGCATATAATCGACTAGTATCCAATGTATCGGCTTATCGAATCAATCCTTGATTCGATAACTAGGTTATATCGCATACAACCATTCGACACATTCATCGCGAGAATGAAATACGGTATCACATACACGCATTATTCTCGGTCCCGCACATATCTCATATGCGCTCCTATTTCGTTTTGCTTGAGCTAGGAAACCTCTTTGTAGGACTCTAAAGACTCGTCAATACGCCGGCAGCAGATGATGATCATATCAAACAACCACAAGCCGCAAGCGGTCTGCTAAACGTAACGGCCACCCGGGTATTGAGCGATCAGAAGATCGACGAGCAAGCCCGCTCACACTCCTGTGAATCCAACCAGTAACACTTACCGTACAGTCCGGTCTGTTCGTCTGATATGTCGCATATCTCGCCTATGGGTGGTAAACGTCAGACCCCAATAGCTCGATAAGTCATGCCGACGTAGGGTCCATAACTTTCGTGAAACTACTGATAACTCTTACCAGTATATCACTGCAATCCTAGCCAGGGATTTCCTATTATGGCCAGTCGAGCATAGCGCAACATCAACCCCCAATACCGGGAGAGACGAATCCCCTCCTATCGCTCATTGCCTCCATATGAATCGGGACTGTACCCAATAACCACCTGTTTGCACAACTAAGTAGAGCCGTGGTAGGGTGGAAATCAAAGCACAGTGGGAGACACACAAGACTCTATGACGATCTCGGGTCAACAGACTAAGCTGTACCAGTGTCACCAGAGAACTGCCATCTGACGTGAGGTATAATACCATCTGGGAGTTCTCGGCGAGTCCGTTCAGTGTACCCAGTCTCCACTGAGCACCCGCATACCATCTTCGATGTCAAACACCAATGGATATGGGATCATCCATCGCCCATCGCATGGGTCGAGAAGATATGCGCTAGTCTACTCTGGAATATCAATGCCCCGTCTCGATATTCCCTCGACTAGGAACATTTCAAGGATGTGCTCATGGACTACCTAGGCCCCACTAGTATGATCTACATCATAGTCCTAGAAGTCGAGTACACATCCTAAGGGCTTTATCAACATGTAATCAGAGAGACAGAAAGTATACATGTTAAGATAAAGTGCAACCAGATAGCGTACTATCATGTCGAGCAAGAAAGTCCTACCTATATATGTCCCAGCATCCACTACAATATACAGTAATGGCCTCTAGGGCATACATATAACTAACAGTCGTAAGTCCCCAAATTAAATTGACTGAGCAAGATTGCTCTCTTAAATCAATTTACGACCGGTTCGAAGGTACATCTCCGAACTCCTCTGACACCCATCGTTGTAATTATTCAACGACGTCAGAGAGGTGACGGGTCCCGACGACCACACATCAATATGGACTGCGGGGTCCTTAAACTCGTGGACTGAAACGTCCTTAAACTAATATCGGACCGAGACGTCCTTAAACTAATATCGGACCGAGACGTCCTTAAACTAATATCGGATTGAGACGTCCTTAAACTAATATCGGACCGAGACGTCCTTAAACTAATATCGGACCGAGACGTCCTTAAACTAATATCGGACCGAGACGTCCTTAAACTAATATCGGACCGAAACGTCCTTAAACTAATATCAGACCGAGACGTTCTTAAACTAATATCGGACCGAAACGTCCTTAAACTGGAACATGGACCACCACGTCTTTAAACAGGAATACGGACCACCACGTCTTTAAACTGGAACATAGACCACCACGTCCCTAAACTGGCAATGGACCGCAACGTCCTTAAACTACCTATGGACCACTACGTCCCTAAACTGGAATAATAGAGCCTCCAAATGCTCTTTATCGGATCTAAAAGATCCCGTTTAAGTCGATCTTAGTCCCAGACACGGCTAACGTATCCTTAAACATTCAAATGGATTATAAAACTCCCAATCAACTCCGGTTCGAGGGTACATCTCCGAACTCCTCTGACATCTGCCGTTGTAATCCTTCAATGACGTCAGAGAGGTGACGAGTCCCGATGGCCAGATATTAAATGGATTATCACGTTAAGTTGATCTTAGTCTCAAACAGGACTAACGTATCCTTAACGAACGTTTAAGTTGATCTTAGCCGCAACGCGACTAATGCATCCTTAAACTAAAAACACTAAACCCAAATCTAAGTAAATACGGATTTGGACTAATCCACGTCTTACGGGCGACGGCATTACTCAGTCTCCGTATACAATCCACGGGCAACCACAAACAAAACGAACACACACGACACGAAGTGAAATTCTGGAGAAGGAGAAAGTTGTTACCGCGATGCAGTAGCGTAATTAACTGTAGGGGCTTGCGCCTGCAGGGAAGAGCGTCCCCACAATCAAAAACCCCTCAAGCGAGGGGGAATCTTACGAAGTCTGCTACATCGGCCGCATTCGTCTAAACCTCCGATACATGGTGCCATAAATCAACTTGGCATCTTCGGAGAGGTGGACGGATAAAACCAAATAGAATCTGCCCCGAATCTCAGCGCCAGGACATCGCAGTCTTGTGCGCCGCCTTTCGGAGGGGAACAGCTGTACGTAACGGTCCCTAGGTAGATGCCGATAAGAAGACTGATGAGGTGAACCCATCCGAACTCCTACTGAGCCTGAATGTGACAATCTCCATACAGTCTGATCTGTTCATCTGAGAGTAACGCATGTCGAGCCTAGGGGCGGTAAACGTCGGTCCCCTAATAGCGGTACAAGTCGTGCCGGAGTGTAGCCCAGAACACCCTGAGAAACTACTAGAAACACTACCAGTAATTCTCGCTTGCCCTGGCCAGGGACGACTATGTGTAATGGCTCTCCTAGACACAGCGCGATATCAACCCCCAATATCGGGAGAGACGAATCCTGTCTAACCGTCACTGCCTCCAAGTGCTTCGGGACTGCACCCAACTACTACCTGTTTGCACGACTCATTTGAGCCATGGTAGGGTAGTAATCTAAGAACAGTGGGAACACACTCAAGGCGATGTGACAGTGTCAAGTCAACGGACTATGTTGTACTCATGTCACCTGGGAACTAATAACTGACGATAGGTATAATACCAAACCAACAGTTCCCAGCGAGTCCTATCCAGTGTACTCATAACCTAACGAGCACCTGCATACTATCTCCAGTACGACGTACTGATGGCTGTGGGACAGACCATCTCCCCTCCTGGGATGAGAAGCGTATACACTAGTCAACTCTGGAGTATCGATGCCCTGTCTCGATAATCCTACAACTAGGGACCTGTATAAGGATGTGCTTGTAGATTACCCAGCCCCCACTAGTGTGACTGCCATCACAACGCTGGTAATCAAGCAAAGACCCTAAGGGCTCCACTAATGTGTATAGGCGATATGCTAAAAGAAACACATGCACACATTAAAGTAGAAACAAACCAAGTAGCATACTACCATTTCGAGCAAGATTGTCCATACAACTGTGAATATCCCAAGCTTCCATCAAGTAATATACAAACTAGTATGATACAGTAATGGCCTCTAGGGCATTTACACTAACAATCTCCCACTTGCAATAAAGCCATGTACTTGTTGGATATAGTACCCTTAGAGTCAAATATTGGATCACAGGCATGTGGTTGAAATGATTGAGGGAGGACCTATACCGGTAGGACAGTCTTACTCGAGATGATAATATGCTATCCGGTTTATCTTTATCATCGTGTACTGCTTTAGGTGACCTTACTGGTCACTATTGCACGTTGATAGAGCCCCTAGGATTCTTGCTTGACTGCCAGCAGTATGAGGGCGATCATATACGTAGGAGCTGGAGTCTATAAGCACATCCTTAAAAGTTCCCTAGTCATGGGAGTTTCGAGACAGGGCATCGATTCTCCAGAGTAGACTAGTGTATACAGTCGAGACCCCGACGAGGGGCGGTGGCCGGTCTCACAAGCCATTGGTGCCAATTTGTTCACCTAATATGTATACAGGTGCTCATTGGGTTATGAGTACACCGGACAGGACTCGCCGGGAACCTGCTAGTTGGGATTATACCAGACGTCAGATAGCAGTTCCCTGGTGACAATTGTATAGGTTAGTTCATCGACCTGAGATCGTCATTTGTCTCGTGTGAGTTCCCACTGTGCTTTGATTACTACCCTACCACGCTCAAAGGAGACGTGCAAACAGGTTTTAGTTGGGTACAGTCCCGAGCCACATGGAGGCAGTGAGCGAATCTGCAGGGGTTCGTCTCTCCCGGTATTGGGGGTGAGGTCGCGCTGTGTCTAGGAGAGCCAGTACATGAACAGTCCTTGGCCAAGGCAGGAGATTTACTGGTAGGTATTCCAGTAGTATCTCAGGGTGTTCTGGGCTACACTCCGACACGACTTGTACCGCTTTTGGGGGTCTGACGTTTACCAACCCCTAGGCCCGCCATGCGATGCTCATAGACGAACGGACCGGACTGTATGGATATTGTCACTGACAGGCTCAGTAGGGTGTCAGTATGAGTTCGCTCACAGACGTCCCTTTTGGTCAATAGCCGGTGGCCCGTCACGTATGGCTAATACCTCTGACGTGCTGGTGGTTAAATCCACAGCCATAGTATTGACGAGTCTTTAGAGTCCCCCACACAGACAGTTACTCAATTTTCGGGCGAAACGCTGTAGTGGCCGTATGGAGATATGGCAGGGTTCGATCAGATACGTGCGGTATTGCACGGATCGTGATCGGGCGGATTTTACTAGCCGGCTTTGGTTTAAGCCGGATCCTAGTATTAGACAGTGTAGTTTTGTCTCTTTACATTTGTATTCAGTAGGAATACAAATGCGGGCATGCATATGCAGTAGCGGGGTTTTCCTGTAATTTATTACGGGATCAGTTTTCTGAAGTTGCAAGTTTGCATTCCGTTCCGGCCGGTTTTCCTTTGTTCCTTCGTGGCCGGACTTTCTGGTGGAAGGGGTTATTTGCAAGTTTGCAAATAACTTTTTGTGGAGGGGTTTCTTGCATATGAGAGCTTCATGATTGTTCTCTCATCATGAGATGCTTTTAGATTCCATTCCTTTGCTTTTAATGTGATGGTGTGTGAGAGAAATGATAGACTTTGATGTAACCAATTTTCTTATCTTTATCTTGCATTTTTCTCCTCTTGTTATTGATTCATTCTTTTTCCCACCCACTACAAGAGAGGCCGGCCACTCTTGAGGCAGAAAGAGAGAGGTTTTCTTTTTGGGTGAGAAAAATTGATTCATCACATTATTCTATGTTTTGCCACAAAAATCCCTCACCTCTCCAAAGTTCATTCTTCACTTCCTCCACCATGGCAACTACATAAACCCCAAAGAGATATAGATTCTACACTACACCTACAGTACCCTTGGACGCGTCGGCTTGCCAACTTCGCGCCCGAGTTGCCTCGGTCCAGAGGTGGGAGCCCGTAAAAGAAATCGGTTACGTGGTGCCTTTTCCGACGAGAAGGTAACGGACGGAGATTCCGCGGGAGATCGGAGTGGAGACGAAGACCGAAGGACACGGATCGCTTGGTATAACTCTCTACCCATCTTATAGTTTGCTAGTAGCTAGGTTAATGGCCCGATCCGGGTTATAGTGCGCGGCGGTGCCGGTTTGAAAGTTTCGCAAAGTTTTTCGTTTCCGCGTTTCCGGCGTCGGATCGACGGCCGGGGCGCCGCCGTTCACTTACACTGGTAACAGAGCCACGCCATTAACCTAGTCTAGCTTGCTCTAATGTGTTTACAAGTTTGATCGAACAAATTTCCGAAAACCCGATTTCCATTGCACATGTTTCTGTCGAAATTTTTTTGGGCTCTAAAAATTTTTCAGGTTGTTGCAGAATAACATGCAGGGAATTCTAAGACTTCTGAGAAAATTTGGTGACATGAATCCACTGATCCACTGCGGAACCGCGGCCAAACCCATGCATTGGCCGCGTTTCCGCGGCCATAATAAGTCCTTGTTGCACCAAATTTTTCCAGTGGGTCTTAGACTGTGAAATGGGGTTTTTGGAACATTCTTTTTGAGATCAGATTTTCTGTGAGTGCTACAGTAGTGCTTGGGGCCCACTTGGGTATATTTGATCGATCAAAAATATTAAACATGTTAGTTCACAGTATTTACATTATATCTGCGACCGTGAATGTCATTTGATCGGTAAATCTTGTCTAACTGCTATAGCCCAGTTAGACGGATTTGCGAACGTGACATTCACGTTGATGTTCTGTGTTGTGCTGTGATGTTGCGGATTGGTCGTGGGGGATAGCCTGGATGCAATGTTAGTACTGTTTTGTTTTATATGTACATTTGATATTGCGGGGTGAGCGTCCGACATGTGGACTGCCGTCACTGCCTGTTTGTATGTTATTCTTTTGGGGCACGACCGGGTCGAGGTCGATATACCCGTTGTATGTGTATTTTACTTTTTGTACTAGGATTACCCCGCGGAGGGGTGCACGGATAGCCGGGTTCTAGAGGGCAACGAGCCCGCATCTCATGGTTTTGAGACGGAGGGGGCTTTACTATAGAATTGGCGGGCTATTCGCCGCACTCGTAGGGGGTACAGGTTGACCTAAGGAGGGGTGCCCAAGTTACCGGATTCCGTGAAGTGCTGGGTGGTCCATTCACGTTGCTGAAGGGGGCTGCCTTGCTTCAGGTTTTGGCGGGTAACTTGCCACGCCCGTAGGGGTCTAGGATTTCATTGCACAGGCTACCACACGACCAGGAGAACGTCGGGTTTCAGTAGTGGCTCTGTGAAACCCGGGGATCCCAGATATCTGTATTATTCTGTGATGCTGGTTACATTTCTGTGATGTTGCTTTTTATCACGCCTTGAGCGAATATTATATATTGATATATATATACTAGTAGATGTTGTATATGTTTTGCATCCGCGCTAGTCCAGTCCCCGCTCTGTCGTTGGTTAAGTAACCTAACGGGTGATGACGGGACCCAGTGGCGAATGCGGATGGCATATACGTACATCATTATTTTCGTTCTTTTGTGGTGTGCTCAATTGATGGGACTACGTTGATTCGGATCAATGCAAGATAAACAAACCTATTCTGATGTTGTTGGAACAATTTTTCAAAAAGCTATTATTGCAAGGGCGTTCACTTTTGTTTTGCACAGTGGTATTCGGTTATGAATATCCAGCTCCTCAGTCGACGAGGCAAGGGCCGAGATCCCTTCACCGGGAGTGACCCCTTGGACAAAAGTTTGCGTCAGGACAATAACTTCACTATAGCCGATTACTTTTGTTTTGCATCGTGGTATTCAGTTGGAATATCCTGCACCTCATTCTACGGGGAAAGAGCCGAGATCCCTTCACCAGGAGTGACCTCTTTAGCAAAAGTTTTCGCCACTATATTTTTAAAAGATATCAGTTCCTTCAACGATATCAAGTTCATTACGTTAAAGGTTTTCGCCAGAAACCATTCGTAGCCCTCCATCATTTCAGTTAAATATTCGGTTGTATTCAAGCTATGTATTTTGACCTCACGCCAAGGCATAGTGATTGGTAGCTGCCGGATATTTATCTGTTGCATAGATAGATGCGTTGGTTTGGGACAGTCGTACTACTATTTTGGCCTACGTCAAGGGTATGTATGGGTCAGTTCAAATTAACCTGGATAATGATGGGTAGAACTTGACATGTGACTTATGACATTTTGACCTCACGCCAAGGTCATAAGAGCATGGGGCAAAAATCACATCGGGGGTTTCTAAAGAAACTGAAACTTGCCAGATATGCGCATACCTTCTGGAGTGTGATAACGTGAGTGGATTTCGTCACGTTATCATGCGATGATAGTTGGATCCCGATTCCCACTGATGAGTTGGTTTGCTCCTCAGGTGATCCCGACTAATTCTTCTTTCAGTTTTGGGGAAGAATTTGACGTTACAGTGGGAGGTTTCCTGATTAGATAAAGTGATAATCATTCTGATCTAGGTTAGAGTGCTCGCTGTGTGTTTCTTTTCTCTCTCTCTTTGGCAGCGACCATGACCCGACCCTATACTATGACTCAGTGACCAAGATTAACCGAACCTTCTTAAACACTGGATTTTAGATTGTCAGAGTTGCAAACCTCATTGCCACTCCTACTTTTACCCTTTTCTCCAGGACACCCCGTATTACTACGAACGTCCACTTCCATTGGACAAAACCATCGTATGGTTATATACGAACTCGAAGGAATTTATTCGAGGATGTTTTCTTGTTCTGGAGGAAACGAATAGGACTATTCATTTGTCTTTTCCTTCTACCTTCTCTCAGGTTGCGAGTACTCCTTGGTTTAAGATATAGTACATCTATTATGCAAATTGGATAGTCTTCTTCCAAACCTTAGGCTGGTGCCAAACGGTGGGGGATGAAGAAAACCAATTAGTAAAACGATGGTGTACAGAAGATATTAAGTAAAGACATATCAAGAGATTAGTAAGAGGGCAAAGTAAATTGCGACTACTATTCATGACCAAACCAAGTATTTCTTCGCCAATCCTAAATCACCTTTGTATATCTCCAGGACACTCCGTATCACTACGAAGATCCATGGTTTATTGGATACTCCATCGTATGGTTATATACGAACTCGAAAAGAACTTGTTCCAGTTCAGGGATGGATTCTGGTTCGGGAGAAATAGGAATAAGGTTTATTCGGTTGTCTTTTATCTTCACCTTCTCTCGCATTGCGAGTGCTCCTAGGATTAGGACAGTACACCCATTATGCTTATTGGATAGACTTCTTCCAAACCATAAGCTGGTGCCGAACGGTAGGAAAGGAAGAAAACAATTTGGCCTAAAAGGGTGTGCAGAAGGTAACGACTAAAGACATATAAAGAGATTTGGAGAGGTGGCAAAGAAATATACGGTTACAGTTGTGAATCTGGATAATGGAAGAGGCATTACTAGGAATACCCGGATACCCCTACGAAACATTTCAATGTTTCAGTTTCACTGTGTACTGTTAAATGAAAACTAATTTTCCAATTAGTCCTTACTCCAGGGTATGTATTTACCAGGTATGATTCTCACATCTGTATGGTTTTACAGATGATGGGTGGGAGTAAGTTATTAGGAATTTGGTGATCATCCTCATTATATCGAAATTCGTTGTAATTTGAGATATTTAAGGAAATCGCCTGGGCTGTTTGCCGGATGGCAAATATTTGGTTTTGAATATCCGTTGTTATCACCAATTTCAAATTGATATATCTGTACGTCTATTTTTTATAGAGTGAGATATACCTTTTTGAAATTATGTCTATGACATTTACCTATATCAATGGATGGTTAGGTAAGGAGCATTGAACAACGGTGTAATTCTTCTTAACCATAAGTACAGTTTTCAACCTACAACACACAGGGAATGAGTTATTACACTCAGGGGACTTATACAGAGTATTGTATATTGTCCAGTGTCCTTTAGGACAGAGGGTTTGGTCCTCGTACTATATTCGGTTTACTTATGACTTCTCTAGTTCTTAGATAGGTGTTTCATAGAAACACAGGGTCTAAGTTTTGAGAAGTTATAGGTATATGAACAAAGTAGAGAACCAGGTGTTGCAAATAACGGGATTCCTCAAGGTGATCGAAGATGTGGATACTTATGGATGGTATTCAGTTAATAGTAATGATTAAGAGAACTTGCTTCTCTTTCAGGTTACTCATAATTGGAAGTACTCCTAAGTTGAGTAACGCTGATCGGCCTCTCTCCATTTAGTTGACATGCGCTGGAGACAGCTGCATGATTTAAATCTGGTTCAATTAAATCAGTGCCTCTGTTTCTGTATTGGATATAGAACATTTCATATCTTGACTTTGTTAAGGTACGGGGAGTTGTCCGGCTTATACTTAAAACCAGAATCTGGATAACTCAAGGCATGTTTCTGTAATGGCTGTTTGTGGGTTAACCCGGGCTATGACGAGGGTTGATATTCTACCATCTGAAAGATCAATAGTGATATTGTTCTTGACTCGCCACAGTTTTAATAAAAATGGATTTTTTCAGAAAACAGTAGTGGGAGTATGGTAGAACTGGAAGTGATTCCAGAACCGCAAACGATTACTGAAAATTTGATAAGAACCTAAAGATTCAATCTGATTTGACATTCCATTAGCCACTCCGAAGATATGGTGGGTAACCTCAGGCGCTCGAGAGGTACTTCGGTACGCTCAAGGACGGTGGCAGGGAGGTTCTTGTTTACCCAGACTTGCCATTGATATTGTTCCAGACTGTAAGACCCGGTAGGAGGATGACTATAGCGTCGTTCTAAACTAGTTTTAGAAGTGTACGTCTATATGACTCTGCCAGAGGGTTGTCGTAGTCAGTGGGAGCAGCGGAAGCATTGGTGGACAGTTGGCTTATGTCTATTTATAGACTAAAGCAGATATAGCGGAGATAGATCATCGATTTCTGATATGACAGTCATAGGTTTGACTTCATCAGAATAGGGGATGGATCTGTTGAGAAGGTAGTAGGGTGTGATGTCCTGGTATTTGGATGACATACACAGAGTAGGAAGTGATATTCCTATACTACGATCGGTTATACTTTGGTTGTCACAAAATGGTTTCTCCACATGGGATTTGGATATATTATCAAGATGTTCTGGTTACTAGATCTATAGATCTAGATTTGGGTGGTTTCCCAATCAGGATACTTAGACAGCATTCTAAGAGTTTTTAGAATGGACGACTCCTGGCACGGTAGTGCACCTGCGGGTAATGGAGTCACCCTCTCTAAAGGTGTCTTATAGACTAAAGTAGAGAGGGATGTGCATGATTGGTAGATCACTTGCTTAGGCAATTGAGTCAATCATGAGATATCAAGTACCACACCAGATGTTGTTTTTGCATGAGATACAGTAAGTTGATATTAATCCAATCCTGGAGAAACAATCGGAAGCAGTTTTAGAACATAAGTAAATGTTCTAAGGATATGATAACAACAGCCTCTTTTAGGAGACAATTATCATTCCAGGCTTCCAAGATGACATGGACAACAGGGTGGTCGTCAGAGTCATAGTTTTCCCTCTGACGAAGGGCAGTATTTTGGACAGGTGATCCAAGCAGATACTGAGGGAGGCATGGCGCAGGATACTGATTAAGTTCAGTTGACGATACAGTTTAAGAAGTTTGGATTTGGAGTTCATTTATAAGCTAGGTCTCATCAGATATCCAGACATTCTAAGACAGGTATTGCTCATTTCGGGATATGGCTTTCTCCGCGAACTTGAGATATAGAGAGACATAGAAAGAAACATCAGAGCGGATCCACTCACTGAGGCTATTCCTCGAACGCAATAGTTTCGCAAACGAGCTTTGTGAGACTGACTAGAAGAGGAGTTGGGTATTCGGTATCACACGGGCTGTGAGTATGCGACATCGCAATAATTAGCCTTGAGTGCAAGTGGGAGATTGTTGGATATAGTGCCCTCAGAGTCAATTATTGGATCACAGGCACGTGGCTGCAATGATTGAGGGAGGACCTATACCGGTAGGACAGTCTTACTCGAGATGATAGTATGCTATCAGATTTATCTTTATCATCGTGTACTGCTTTAGGTGACCTTACTGGTCAATATTGCACGTTGATAGAGCCCCTAGGATTCTTTCTTGACTGCCAGCAGTATGAGGGCGATCATATACGCGGGAGCTGGAGTCTATAATCACATCCTTAAAAGGTCCCTAGTCGTGGGAGTTTCGAGACAGGGCATCGATTCTCCAGAGTAGACTAGTGTATACAGTCGAGACCCCGACGAGGGCCGGTGGCCGGTCTCACAAGCCATTGGTGTCAGTTGGTTCACCGAAGATGTATACAGGTGGTCATTGGGTTATGAGTACACCGGACAGGACTCGCCGGGAACCTGCTAGTTGGGATTATACCAGACGTCAGATAGCAGTTCCCTGGTGACATGTGTACAGGTTAGTTCATCGACCTGAGATCGTCATTTGTCTCGTGTGAGTTCCCACTGTGCTTTGATTACTACCCTACCACGCTCAAAGGAGACGTGCAAACAGGTTTTAGTTGGGTACAGTCCCGAGCCACATGGAGGCAGTGAGCGGATCTGCAGGGGTTCGTCTCTCCCGGTATTGGGGGTGAGGTCGCGCTGTGTCTAGGAGAGCCAGTACATGAAGAGTCCTTAGCCAAGGAAGGAGATTTACTGGTAGGTATTCCAGTAGTATCTCGGGGTGTTCTGGGCTACACTCCGACATGACTTGTACCGCTTTTGGGGGTCTGACTTTTACCAACCCCCTAGGCCCGCCATGCGATGCTCATAGAAGAACGGACCAGACTGTACGGATATTGTCACTGACAGGCTCAGTAGGGTGTCAGTATGAGTTCGCTCACAGACGTCCCTTTTGGTCAATAGCTGGTGGCCCGTCACGTATGGCTAATACCTTTGACGTGCTGGTGGTTAAATCCACAGCCATAGTATTGACGAGTCTTTAGAGTCCCCCACACAGACAGTTACTCAAGTTTCGGGCGAAACGCTGTAGAGGCCGTATGGAGATATGGCAGGGTTCGATAAAATACGTGCGGTATTGCACGGATCGTGATCGGACGGATTTTACTAGCCGGCTTTGGTTTAAGCCGGATCCTAGTATTAGACAGTGTAGTTTTGTCTCTTTGCATTTGTATTCAGTGGGAATACAAATGCGGGCATGTATATGTAGTAGTGGGGTTTTCCTGTAATTTATTACGGGATCAGTTTTCTGAAGTTGCCAGTTTGCATTCCGTTCCGGCCGGTTTTCCTTTTTTCTTTCGCGGCCGGACTTTCTGGTGGAAGGGGTTATTTGCAAGTTTGCAAATAACTTTTTGTGGAGGGGTTTCTTGCATATGAGAGCTTCATGATTGTTCTTTCATCATGAGATGCTTTTTAAGTCCATTCCTTTGCTTTTAATGTGATGGTGTGTGAGAGAAATGATAGACTTTGATGTAACCAATTTTCTTATCTTTATCTTGCATTTTTCTCCTCTTGTTATTGATTCATTCTTTTTCCCACCCACCACTAGAGAGGTCGGCCACTCTTGAGGGAGAAAGAGGGAGGTTTTCTTTTTGGGTGAGAAAAATTGATTCATCACATTATTCTATGTTTTGCCACAAAAATCCCCCACCTCTCCAAAGTTCATTCTTCACTTCCTCCACCATGGCAACTACATAAACCCCAAAGAGATATAGATTCTACACTACACCTACAGTACCCTTGGATGCGTCGGCTTGCCAACTTCGCGCCCTAGTTACCTCGGTCCAGAGGTGGGAGCCCGTAAAAGAAATCGGCTACGTGGTGCCCTTTCTGACGAGGAGGTGACGGACGGAGATTCCGCGGGAGATCGGAGTGTAGACGAAGACCGAAGGACACGGATCGCTTGGTGTAACTCTTTACCCATCTTTTAGTTTGCTAGTAGCTAGGTTAATGGCCCGATCCGGGTTATAGTGCGCGGCGGTGCCGGTTTGCAAGTTTCGCAAAGTTTTTCCTTTCCGCGTTTCCGGCGTCGGATCAACGGCCGGGGCGCCGCCGTGCACTTACAGTACTGGCGTATCGAAGACCTATCATCTCAATCAGCCGCTCGAACTGAGTCTAGGGTATGGTCTTCGTGAATGGATCTGCAGTGTTATCTTCTGTAGCAACCCTCCGAACCTCGATCTCCCGGCGATCCGCGATCTCCCGGCGATCCGCGATCTCCCTGATCAGGTAATACCACCTCAAGATGTGTCTGGACTTCTGATGGGACCTGGGTTCCTTCGCTAAAGCTATAGCCCCGTTGTTGTCACAATACAGAGGTATTGGAGCAACAATGGACGGAACCACCTGAAGTTCTGTCAAGAACTTCCTCATCCAGACGGCTTCTTTTGCGGCATCAGATGCAGTGATATATTCCGCTTCCATCGTCGAGTCAGCAACGGTTTCCTGTTTGGAACTCTTCCAACACACCGCCCCTCCATTGAGGGTAAAGACATAACCCGACATGGATTTGGAGTCATCCTTGTCACTTTGGAAGCTGGAGTCAGTAAATGCCTCCATCTGGAGGTCTTTTCCGCCGTAAACCAAAAACATGTCCTTAGTCCTTCTCAGGTACTTCAGAATGTTCTTTACCGCTATCTAGTACTTCTTCCCAGGGTTTGACTGATACCGGCTTACCACACTCAGTGCATAAGCTACATCTGGTCTGCTACACAACATCGCATACATTATAGAGCCTACGCAGAAGCGTAGGGTATAATAGACATGCGATCCCTTTCCAAATCAGTCTTGGGAGACATCTCTTTGGAGAGGGTGATCCCGTGACAAGACAGTAAATTACCGCGCTTGGAATCTTCCATACTGAATCTTTTCAGTATGGTGTCGATGTACCTGGACTGTGAAAGTCTTAATATACTCTTGGACCTATCACGATGGATCCGGATCCCCAGAATATAAGAGGCATCACCCAGGTCTTTCATGGAGAACCTGTTTCACAAGAACCCTTTGACAGATTGTAGCATAGGAATGCCATTTCCTATCAAGAGAATGTCATCCACGTATAAAACGAGGAATACGACAGTTCGTGCTACAATTTTACTATAGATGCATGGTTCATCTGGATTTTTGATAAAGCCAAATTTTTTGACCGTCTCATCAAAACAGATGTTCCAACTCCGCGATGCCTGCTTCAGTCCATAAATGGACTAAAGCAACTTGCACACCTTCCCGCTGCTCCCACTCTGAATGAAACCCTCTAGCTGGTCCATATAGACATACTCCTCTAAATTTCCATTTAGAAAAGCGGTCTTTACGTCCATCTGCCAAATCTCATAATCGTGGAAGGCAGCAATGGCAAGAAGGATCCGAAAGGATTTGAGCATAGCCACTGGAGAAAAGGTTTCGACATAGTCCAAACCAGGTCTTTAATGAAAACCCTTTGCAACAAGTCTAGCCTTATAGGTCTCAACCTGGCCATCTACACCAATCTTCCTTTTGAAAATCCATTTGCAACCTACGGGTTTTACCCCTTCTGGAGCAATGTCCAAAGTCCATACTTTGTTGGTGTACATAGACTCCATTTCGGTCCGCATTGCATCCGGCCATTTTACCGAGTCAGCGCTCTGAAT
The DNA here is from genome assembly GCA_030015575.1 of Agapanthus africanus. Lineage (NCBI taxonomy): Eukaryota > Viridiplantae > Streptophyta > Magnoliopsida > Asparagales > Amaryllidaceae > Agapanthus > Agapanthus africanus. The sequence continues at coordinate 371,134,734 of JASDDO010000008.1, forward strand.
GGCCTGCTGGAAGCTAGTCGGCTCATCATTATCAATAATGCAATCCTCTCTATCCCCGTCTATGAGAAAACCGTAGTATCTCTCGGGCGGATGAGACTTCCTACTACTCCTGCGGAGCGGCGCAGGAATGTCCTTTTCTTTCGAACCCTCTGGTTCTACTAAGCTTTCAGTAATAGTTTGTGGTTCTGGAATTTATTCCAGTTCTATTGGGCTCCCACTTATCTGATTTTCCAAAAATTCAGTTTCCAAGAAGCAGGCATGACGAGAAAAAAAAACCTTTTGTTCCTTTGCGCAATAGAAGAAATATCCCTTGGAGTTCTTTGGATATCCCACAAACTTGCACTGTACTGAGCGTGCCTCGAGTTTGTCCGCATGCTACTTTTTGACAAAAGCTGGACATCCCCATATCTTAATGTGCTTAAGATAGGGTTTCTTCCCACTCCACATCTGATATGGTGTGGTAGGCACAGTCTTAGTTGGAACTCGGTTCAAAAGGTATGCAGCTGATTCTAGTGCATATCCCCAGAATGATCGCGGCAACTCAGCGTTACTCATCATGGAATGCACCATATCCAATAGGGTTCTGTTCCTTCTCTCCGATACACCATTATGTTGTGGGGTGTATGGAGGGGTAAGTTGAAAGAGAATTCCATTCTCTTTTAGGTAACCCAGGAACTCGGCACTCAAGTATTTACCACCTCGATCAGATTTCAGTGTTTTGATACTTTTGCCTGTTTGTTTTTCTACTTCATTCTTGTATTCCTGGAATTTTTCGAAGGCTTCAGATTTATGTTTTATTAAGAAGACATATCCGTACCTTGAAAAATCATCCGTAAAAGTAATGAAGTAAGAATAACCACTTCGCGCATGTGTAGACATTGGACCGCATACATCGCTGTGTATGAGTCCCAAGAGCTCGCTCGCTCTTACTCCATGTCCAATAAACGGAGTCTTTGTCATCTTTCCTTTGAGACAGAATTGACAAGTTGCATATGATTGATATTCGAACGGATCCAAATATCCTTCTTTATGTAACTTCGTCAACCTTCTCTCATTGATGTGACCCAGTCTACAATACCATAAGAAAGCATGATTTATTTCTGGAGACTTTCTTTTGTGTGTATTCTGGACATTGAAAATCTGTGGTTGATTCAATACGTATATACCGTTGCTTAATGTACCCGACCCAATCAGAACATGATTAAGGTGAATATTTACAACATTGCTTACAAATGCAAAATCACAACCTTCTTTAGACATTAAAGATACAGATATGATATTACAAGTCACACTGGATACAAAATAACAATCACGCAAAACCAAAACATGTCCATCTGACAACCCCAAGTGATAGTCCCCCACGGACACAGCATCCATGCCAGCTCCGTTTGCAACTCTGAGGGTCATATCACCTACCTTCAAAACCCTACGCTTTCTCAGTGCCTGCAAAGAATTACAGATATGAGATCCTGATCCGGTATCCAATACCCAGGAAAGTAGAGTTTATTGATAGACAGTTTTCAATAACATACACACCTGAAGCCGAAGCCACAACTTGCTTCGGGTCCTGGTTTCTGGCCTTCCAAGCCCTACAATCTTTCTTCCAGTATCCACTCTTGTGACAATAAAAGTACTCTTCCTTTCCCACAAGCTTTCCCGCTACCTTTGTCATTTTGGCCTTTCCCTTGGCTTCCACTTTACTAACACCGCCCCTTGGTTTGGTGGGGGCTTTCTTCTTCTTTCCTTTGGCTTTCGCCTTGGACCTAGAAGAAGAAGGTCCTCTAACAGACAAAGCAGGTGTTTCCCTTACTTTCTTCAGGGTGCCCTCTGCACTCCTCAACATGTTAAGGAGTTCCGGAAGTTCAACTTCCTTTCCTTACATGTTGAAGTTCAGGATAAACTGGGCGTAAGTGGAAGGAAGGGACTGGAGAATCAAGTCAGTGTAGAGCTCGTTCTCTAACGTGGTCCCAAGGTCCGCGAGCTCTTCAATGTAGCCAATCATCTGAAGCACGTGTTCTGCTACAGGTGATCCGACGGCCAATCTCACCGAAAATAAATTTTTCGAGACTTCGTATCTTGCGATACGGGATTGCTCTCTATATAGATCTTTTGTATGAAGAAATATGGATTCTAGGTCCATATCCTCATGCCTCCTCTGATGTTCGTTGTCCATAGAGGCAAGCACGATGCACTTGGCCCTTGCGCAATCAATCTCTCTGGTCTTACGGATTTTCTTATCCGCGACGCTGAATTGAGGTCCTGGGACAGGGGGAGCTTTAGTGGTAAGATGATACCCCAACTTGTCATAAGTGATTGCCATTTTGACATTCCTGAGCAAATTTTTGTAGTTTGACCCTGTCAATGTATTTTTTTCTAGTAGTAACTTAAGTCCGGTCATGATGTTTGGTCGCTGCAATTAGGAGAGAGAGAAGAAACACTTTAGCATGATGCTGTTGCAAGTTTAGAGTGGTTTTTAGTTTGTCTAAACAGGATGGCTCCCACTGTTTCTCGAATCCTTCCTCAAACCAAAAAAGAAGAATTAGTCGGGATCAATCTCACCGTTCAATACTTGCTTAACCGTTCAGCCAGGCCAGTGTTGGTACTTCAAGGGAGGTTTTCCAACGCTTTCGCGAAGTTCCTTAATTAAATAACCTCTTTTTCCTGTGGGCATAACCCCGCTAACACCTTTCTAGACACCTACTTGGTTTATAGCATTGATCGTTAAGTGAGAAAGTTCTCGAGGAGTAGCATATACTAACAGTAGGATCGGGATCCAAATATCATCGTGTGATAAAACTGAAGGAATCCTACCAGAATCATCACACTCCAAATGGTATGCAGCACTAGCAAGTTTCAGTTTCTTTAGAAACTCCCGATGTGGATTTTTGCCTCATGCTCTTATGACCTTGACTTTGGCCAACAAATCATAAGTCACATGTCAAGTTCTACCCGACATTTTCCAGGTTAATTTGAACCCACCCGTACCTACCCTTGACTTTGGCCAACAAAGCAGTACGACTGTCCCAAACCAACGCATCTATCTATACTACATATGAATATCCAATAGCTACCAATCACTGTGCCTTAACTTTGGCCAACAAACACAGTTTGAATACTATTGACTATCCATATGAAATGACAGAGGGCTACAAATGGTTTTGGCGAAACCGTGAACGTAGTGAACTTGATATAATCGATGGAACATGATAGCTTTTAAAAGGAGTGGTTTAAGCTCCGCGTTTAAAAGTTGTTTTGAAAAGAAACCGAGTGGTATTGAAATTGTTCCAACGACTTTACTTTGGTTTATTTTCTTGCATTAATTTAATGTGTCCCATCAATTTAATCCTACCATTGCAGAAAACAACGAAAATATGACGTACGCTTATGCCATCCGCATTCGCCACGGGGCCCCGTCATTACCCATTAGGTTACTTAACTAACGACAGAGCGGGGGCTGGACTAGCGCGGATGCAAAACATAAGCAACGCCTACTAGATATCATATATAGATATAAACATCCGTCAGATGCAATGATAGCCATTCCAGATCACAGATGAACACATTGGATATACTAGGAATCCGTATTTCGTTCGACACTGCAACGAAAGACGGATTACACGGTCGCGATGAATAGCCAAACCCTATCCTAGACCCCTACGTGTGCGGCAAACTACCCGCCAAGTACCCGAAGTGAAGCAACCTCCCTCAACAACGTGAGTAGGCCACTCGGCACTTCGAGGTACCCGGTAGTTTGTGCACCCCACCTTGGGTCTATCCTAGGAGCAAAAACAGTAAAAGAAATAATATACAATGGCGGCTACAACCTCATCCCGGATGTGCGGCCATAGAAATAATATTACATCAATTTACATATTACATGAAAAGAAAGATAAAGAAAACTCTCATCTCACAACCCCGACAATTCATCCATGACAATCCAACGAGTTCATATACACAATCCATCAACATTACAGATCACAGATATTTACAACCCCCACTAATCGACGTATAGCGATTAATTGACGTTCAGTGCATATATCACATCACAGATATAACCCATTAGCTAAAGTCTACAGAACTTCGATCAAAAATACAGATTTGTAACTACCCCAAACACAACTTTGTTCTCTGGAAAATCTGGGCAGAAAAAAATGTTCTAAAAATCTTGAAACAGAACACGCAGAAAACTGCAGCAAAGACGAGTCACGGCCGAGTCAACTCGGCCGTGGATCCACGGCAAGAAGCATGTTCTCACCGTGGTTCCGTGGTGCGTTGACCGAGTCAGTGGCTCGTTTTTGCTGTGTGTTCCTACAAAACCCTGAGCCGATTTTTAAGGTATGTGGAATAATTTTTGGAGCAGTTTAAAAATCGACAAAAAGTTCAGTTTTCGAACGTGTTTTGCGATTTTTTCTCGGATCGAAATTCTAAATACTTTGCTAACATGCTATTTGTTGTTTAGCTAGGCTCTGATACCACTGTAAGTCCACGTTGCCCACCCCGGTCCTTACGGGGAGGCGGAAACGGTAAAAAATGATTTTTTGACACAAGGCAACTTGGACTAGAAATGAGGATCTTTGCTAAACAAAAACCTAGCAAACTAACTAGAAGTTTAACTACTATGTTAGAGAGTTATACCTTGGTCTTGAACTCCTTCTCTTCTTGCTCCTTGGAGTGGTTGGAACGGCTCCACCTCCTAGTCTCCTTGTTGTCGAAGAAGGATCCACCCGAAAGCTTCTACCTTGAGCTCCTACCTCAACCGGGAGGCAACTAAAGTGCTTAGTTTGCTAAACCTAGAACTCTAGAGTGAGTAGAGAAGAGTTTTAGTGGTTTTACCTCAATAGCTCATGCGTCTCAACACATGAGACATGAGAGCTTTGAGAGAGAGGAAGAAGGTGAGCTTTGGATGAGAGAGAATGAGCAAGTGAGAATAAGCTAGACTTTTTACAACCATGCTCACAAAAGAAAGAATAATGATGATAATAATAATAATTAGGAATTGTGATGGTTAGTTTCAATGACCATTATCATTTTATGCATTTAATGCATTTTGTAAAGAACAACAAGTTAACAAAAGTCATGGAAATGAAATGATGATGGTCAACAAGTCCACAACTGTCAACCGGTCAACAAAGTCAACAAGTCAACAAAAGTCAAATGTTCAACTCAACCATGGCACAATAATCCTTAAATAATATTATTAATCATATTTCTTATTCTCATTAGGGTTTTAAAAAAGTCAACGGTCAACAACCCCAATGAGAATCCTCTGCCTCTGCCTCTGCCAACTGTGCATACACACCCGCACCCGTGTTCCGAGGAACACGAATACAATGAGATAAAACCAATCCCAAAATATATACTAGGATCTGGCTTAAACCAAAGCCCGCTAGTAATAACTGCCCGGACACCAAACGTGCACAAGTGCGCGGATGTGAACGAACCCTGTCGCAAAACCATGCGACCTCTACTCTGTTTTGCTCAAAGGCAAATAGCCTTCTGTGTGGGACTCTAAAGACTCGACACTACGCTGGCAGTGGGTTTAACCACGGCCTCAAGCAGTACTAGCTGTACGTAACGGTCCCCAGGTAGATGCCGATAAGAAGACTGATGAGGTGAACCCATCTGAACTCCTACTGAGCCTGAATGTGACAATCTCCATACAGTATGGTCTGTTCGTCTGAGAGTATCGCATGTCGAGCCTAGGGGCGATAAACGTCAGTCCCTTAATAGCGGTATAATTCATGTCGGAGTATAGCCCAGAACACCCTGAGAAACTACTGGAAACACTACCAGTAATTCTCGCTTGCCCTGGCCAGGGACGACTATGTGTAATGGCTCTCCTAGACACAGCGCGATATCAACCCCCAATACCGGGAGAGACGAATCATGTCTAACCATCACTGCCTCCAAGTGCTTCGGGACTGCACCCAACTACTACCTGTTTGCACGACTTATTTGAGCCGTGGTAGGGTAGTAATCTAAGAATAGTGGGAACACACTCGAGGCGAAGTGACAGTGTCAAGTCAACGGACTATGCTGTACTCATATCACCTAAGAACTAATAACTGACGATAGGTATAATACTAAACCAACAGTTCCCAGCGAGTCCTGTCCAGTGTACTCGTAACCTAACGAGCACCTGCATATTATCTCCAGTACGACGTACTGATGGCTGTGGGACAGACCATCTCCCCTCCTGGGATGAGAAGCGTATACACTAGTCTACTCTGTAGTATCGATGCCCTGTCTCGATAATCCTACGACTAGGGACCTGTATAAGGATGTGCTTGTAGATTACCCATCCCCCACTAGTGTGACTGCCATCACAACGCTGGTAATCAAGCAAAGATCATAAGGGCTCCACTAATATGTATAGACGATATGCTAAAAGAAACACATGCAAACATTAAAGTAGAAACAAACCAAGTAGCATTCTACCATTTCAAGCAAGATTGTCTATACAACTGTGAATATCCCAAGCTTCTATCAAGTAATATACAAACTAGTATGATACAGTAATGGCCTCTAGGGCATATACACTAACAGAAACGTTGTAGAGGCTGTATGGTTTTATGGCAGGGTTCGAAAAATGCACGTGCACTTGTGCGCGTGTCATATTTCGGACAGATAATACTGGTGGGCTTTGGTTTAAGCCGGATCCATGTATTATATTGAGTCGGAATATTTTAGTCTCTCGTATTTGTATTCGGTCGGAATACGGATACAGGTATGTATATACAGGTGAGGGGTATTTTCGTAATCATTTACGAGAATATTTTAAAAGATGTATTTCTTTTTGGATTAATCATTTTGGTTTAAATGATTATTTAGTTTTGGAAAGGGTGACTCATTCTTTGTGACTCATTGATTCTAGAATGATCACTAATGACTCATGTAATGAGTCATCTAGTGAGTCATTAGAGAATTAATGATGTTTGTTTTGGGTAGGATATTATGAAGGGTTTGTGTGGATATTTTGTGAAGATATTTTCCTTGATATTTCATCACAAAACCTCATATATATCACCACTCGTTATTTGGACAGCCAAGGGCTCATTTTTAGTGCTTGGTTATTTTTGCCCTCTTGAGTTTTCTTGAGTTCACTATTTCCAAACCCTAGCATCTTCTTCAACCTCCACTCTTACCCTCTCATGTGATGAGAACAAAGAGTGTTTGAGATAAAGTATTACATTCATTCTCTACTTCATCTTGGTCATCTCTTTTAGCAGACTTGATGATCGAGTTGCCTCGGTATAGAGGCGGAAGATCGTTTAAAGATCCGTAGATGTGGTGCCACCTCGACGAGGAGCAAAGAGATCGGAGTTGCCGCGAGGAGCGTGGGAAGATGGCTAAAGACCGAAGGACTCGGATCGATCGGTATAGCCTTTCTACCTCTTTACAGTTTGTTAGTTTAGCGTTAATGGCAAGATCCGGGTTATAGTATGCAATAGTGCCAGTTATTAAAGTTTTTGTTCCGCGTTTGGCGTCAGAATGACAGCCGGGGCGCTACCGTAGACTTACACGCATCGGATGCATTTGGGTGAGATTTTACTCGTGCATGTTGGATGCTCTTGATTTAGATTTCTTTCGTCCATGATGGATGCACTTGATTTGGATTTTCGCTCATGTTAGGAGAATGATATGAGATGTGGTTTTGTGCACACCGGATGCACTCAATTGGGATTTTCATTCGTGCGTATTAGTTGCACCGGATGCACTCTAGATGCACCAGATATTGTTGTCGTGCACACCCGTTGCACTGGACAGATGCTTTCGTGCACACCTGTTGCACGTAGTTTTGCTTTTGTGCATATTGTGGCACCTGTATTTGAATTTGATTTACGTGCGCACCAGACACACGCGATTGTTGGATATGCCTTTTGAGGCTGATTTTGCTTTTGAGCACTTTGCTTTCGTATTTGGCACTATATTGCGTAGTAGCCAAATAGGACTGGTCTGAGGACAGTACCTGAGTACTTTGCATGCATTAAAAGATTACCACAAGGGTTTTCAAAAGGAGCTATAGTTTTGCTATTTCCTACGTTTCCGTGATCGACACGAACGTTTATAAAGGAAAACCATTTGGGATATTTTGAAAACGACGGAACGTGTATTTAGGAAAACATATATGGATGTTCACAATATAATATTGTATTATTATATTCCCTATTCTTATTCGTTTTATAAATAAACAGGTGCTTTTGACGCATGTCTGCTACATATTACAGGTTACAGGTTCATGGACAGAAAACAGTGAAAACGATGAAAAGACGATGCAAAAATGGACTTTGACCAACAAACAGAAGACTGTTGATCAAGCCTACATCAAAGATAAAATTCACAAAGTACAAGGCAATGCAAGGTCCAAGATTATAAAGCGAACGGTTAAAAGTCCACCGCAATTATTCACTAGAGATCTGAAAGAAATATAGAAGATATTTTAATAAAAGAATCAAATAATAAGGAAGCCCAAAGACAGAAGAGCCTACAAAGGAAATTTCAAGGCCCAATAATTTCAAGGCCCAATACTTCCTTTTAAAGAGACAGTGACATAAAAATTTACCAAAGCATGAAGTCTACTTTGACTAGGTCTTCCTAAGGATATTTTGGTAAATGTAGACATGCGAATCAATTATAACCTAGGGTTTCCTATCCTCTATAAATAGGAACTCTAAATCATTGTAAAGGCTATGCCTCCCTATGTCTCTTTCTATGAATAAAATTTAGAATTCGTTTGGAGAGCATCGATGCCTCTTTTCATATCATCTATTCAGATCTGACAACCCTGCGTAAATGTTTGGAGAGAGTCATCTGTAAAGTAAGTAGATTTATTTAATTGCCCTAGTTTAGATTTCAATTCTTGCCTTAGGTAATTTTTATTCTCTGCCCTAGATAAATGTATTTTAATTCCCTAATGAGTGAGTAGTCTGCTCGCTTGTTAGGGTTAGATCTGGGGAAGGTTTGAGAGACGAAGATCTCTCATCCCCTTTCTTGACGGTCATATATTTTCATAGAACTCTATGCATACATGCACATACCGCTCCCTACGGCACCCTATCCCTCAAGATAGCGGTGATACCGTAGTATAAAAGCCCGGGTGTGATGTTTTCCATGGAGGTTAGGGTAAGGATTGATAAAGGAAGGACAAGAAACTAGATGAAGAAAACATCTTTCCAAATGGTTCTAATCCCTTTTATTAATAATTACCATAACACCTAATTAGATCTTCATATGGGTATAGAAAGCGGTGAGATTTATTGACTTTCCAAACTTAAGCTACACCTAACCCTAGCAAGATTTATATATAGATTAATTTAGTTTTTAGATTTAATAATCAATCCGGCTCCCATCGAAATTAACTCGTTTGAGCGAATAGGAAATTCACAACATCCCTGTGGACCGACCCGTACTCACCGGCTAGATGCAAGGCGACGTCGATCTTAATTGCGGTTAATAGAAAGTTTTTGAGATCAATCAAATGGCGTCGTTGCCGGGGATGGCGTAGTAATTTCCTTTTTGCAATTTCGGGTTAATCAAAATTCAAAAAATCTGAAAAATCACAAAAAATATAAAAATTCATCATTTTGTTATTTTGTGAAGGGTATCTTTGTTTGAATTTTGCAGGATTTACAATCAAGTTCGGATCTGCAAATCTCCAGAGATCAAAACAGAAAATATCAAATCTGAACAAACAGATGATCATAACAACAGAGGAACAGAAGAAATTTGGAGGACCGAGTCTACAAGGCAACCGCGGCGATCTGGTGCAAACAAAAAAAAAACCGCCGGCGACCCCATTCCGGCCGCGGAACCGCCGCGGGACACCCCTTCTGGCCGCGGAACCGCCGCGGCCTGGTCAATTCAGGGCGGAGAAAAAAAACTGTAAGTCTTCGAATCTCCTCCTCTGCAAATCTCCGATATATCTTCTGAAAAATCTCCTACAGGATTCTTTACGCTTAAAAAAATCTTTCCCCTTCCAAATAACAAATTTTGTGCAGGATTCTTTGCGCTCTCTTAAAATAGAAATTGATTGCAAGTAATATTTTTTGTTTTGCATATCTTTTATCGAAAATCTTTTTGCAAAATTTCCAAATAAAGAGTAAGCGGAAAAAGGATAATTTTAATTAGAAAATTTGCAAACTTTGAAATTCATAAAAAAAAAAGATTTGATTGAAAGTGATTTACTGTTTTGCATATCTTTAATCGGATTTTAAGGGGCTTTTGACCAATTCAGATTGGGTGGGGATTTCATCACCCTTCCCAGGACCCCAGAAATCACATAAGGCATATGTATTGACCATCTATTAATTAAAAAATACTAGACTCAGCCCTAAGGATTTCGAGCTCAATAGGACAGAGGACTAGTTATAGGCATCGACTGTTTATCCTAACCTAACTTTGCGGTGTCTAGGCAAGTGTGTCAAAGGCTAGTGGTTTTTAATTAGGCCCACAGTGTGGTTCCTTCCCACTTACCTGGCACTTACCTGGCCGCAATTGGCGGTGAAGAGGCGGTTTGAGGTCCTATTTCTAGCCTTTTGGAACAGTTAGGAGCTGTCTAGCTGACCTAGGTGACCCTAGATCTAGGTCTGATTGTGCATTTATGGTTGATTACATTTGTGTCTAAGCCCTTTATCAAAAAAAAAATTTCTGCAAACAGTCTCAAATAAAGAGAAAAAGGAAAAAAGGAAAATTTTTATAAAAACTTGCAAAAATTTTGTCGCTAAGAAATCCTTGCACCCCACTTGCACCACCTACCTTCTTTCTTTTCTCATTCTTCTATCATGGGTACCCCACATCATAAATCTCTTGCCGAACTTTGGTATCCCGAACCTAACTTTGCGTCGTTCGTCAATTGTTTCGGTCGATTTAAAGACGATCCTTCCATGCCTAAAATTTCGTTGAAAGATCAAATAGAAACGTCTAGGAGAAACAGTTCGACTTTGCGACCCACTTTGTGTCAACCAAGTCAACCCTTACCACCTCCATATGTTGATACTACTTTTTCAAGTCTTACCGTTGATTGGTTGTGATTTAGCGTGCTTGCGCTTTCTAAAAGATAGATCAAAAATATTTGTAACCGCAATCAAGAACGGCGTCGCTTTGCAGCTAGCCGGTGAGTACAGGTCGGTCCACAGGGATTTTGTGAATTTTCTAATCGCGCTAACGAGTTAATTCCGAAGGGTGTTCGGAGTTGTTATTAAATCTGAAAATTGATTCTATCTAAAAACTAAATTAATCTAGATCTAAATCTTGCTAGGGTTAGGTTTAGGAATGGTTTAGAAATGTAAATAAATCTCAACGCTTTCTATACCCAGATTAGGATCTAAGAGGAGTTATAGTAATTATCAATAAAGGGGATTGGATCCATTCGGGAAGGTGTTCCTTCCTCTAGGTTCTTGTCCTTCTTTTAGAGATCCTTACCCTAACCTCCATGGAAAACATCACACCCGGGCCTTTATACTACGGTATCACCGCTACCTCGAGGGATAGGGTGCCGTAGGGAGCGGTATGTGCATGTATGCATAGAGTCCTATAGATTCTATGTGATGAGTAAGAAAGGGATGAGAGATCTCATCTCTCAAAAGCCTTTCCCAAAGCTAACATCTAAGGCAAGGAATTAAAATCTAAACTAAAGCAATTAAATAAAACTACTTACAGATGTATCCCTCCAATCATCCATGCAGGGTTGTCAGATCTGAATTTCTGAATGGAAAAGAAACACCGATGCTCTCCAAAAGATTTCTAAATTTTATTCATTAAAAGGAGGCATGAGAAATTACAATGATTAGAGTTCCTATTTATAGAGAATAGGAAACCCTAGGTTACAATTGATTTGCATGTCTACATTTACCAAAATATCCTTAGGAAGACCTAGTCAAAGTAGACTTCAAGCTTTGGTAAAATTTTATGTCTCTTTAAAAGAAAGTATTGGGCCTTGGATCTTTGGGCTTCCTTATTATTTGGTTCTTTATTAAAATAGCTTCTATGTTTCTTCCAGATCTCCAGTGAATAATTGCGGTGGTCTTTTAACCGTTCGCTTTGTAATCTTGGACCTTGCATTGCCTTGTACTTTGTGAATTTTATCTTTGATGTAGGCTTGATCAAGAGTCTTCTATTTGTTGGTCAAAGTCCACTTTTTGTATCATCTTTTGTCTTTTTCACTGTTTTCGCTTCAAGAACCTGTAACCTGTAATATGTAGCAGACATGCATCAAAAGCACCTGTTTATCATTGTAAAATGCATAAGAATGGGGAATAGAAAATGCAATAATATGGTATGAACAAATACCCCCAAACTTATCTTTTGCTCGTCCTCGAGCAAACTTATTTTTTTAGTCTCGATAAAAATCTAACCTAGCCGCACTTTCGCAGGGAAACGCGATTGCACTGAGCTCGTGCAACAAGCCGTTAAACCTCTAGGTGTCCCTAGTAGGAGGAGTGTTGTCTCCTGAGGGTTTTCAGCGGATACTACCCACAAAATCCTATCAATTTGGCTTTTTCGACTTTTGTTTTCCAATTAGGTTTTCTAACAAGGAATTCTATTATCTTTCGACTCGCAAATTATCCACCCACATTCTTCACACTTCCTCATCATTTAACTTAAGATTATATATATCATGCAGAATTACCTAGCTTTCGGCATTTCTTAAGTTTTCCTTCTAGGGTTACATCTCCACTTAGGAATTTTTATCAACTCTACTAAAGATACAAGTTCTATTCTTCATTCCTTTTTCTCATCTAAACTCCAATCACATACCCTACGTGTGTGTATAAGTCACCCCTACACTTGGAAATTCAAATCAAGCAATCGTACTCTCGTCCTTTGTCCAAAGCACTTCTTAGTAGGTGAATTTAAATGAAATTTGCTTACACATCCTTCATGCGACCGTTAATACTTCTTGAGGTACCAACGACCGATTACAAAATGCGTTTGCACTTTAAAGCATACTTCCTAGTCTTTGCAACACCCAAGGCTTTAGCAGTGACTCCCAAACCAGTTGGTCTAAGGCACTAGGTGATGAAGCACCCTCGCTAAGTATTTTTCTATTTTTGCAGCCTTAAGTAATCACAAAAACCAGTGTCCATTTTTTTTTCATTCACACTTTTTCATACTAAGGACTTTAGACAAGAGCATTTCAAGGTCTCTTCTACTATTCCAAGTTTCAAGGTGCGTGATTGTGCAAATTGTAGGGTATACATTTTCAGAATCTAGACTTAAGCTAGGAACTATTTTTCAAACTTATACTCTAATAAGAATATCAATACTCTTCCCTTGTTTCGACTTAGCCCAAGAAGTGAACCCAAAATTTGTCTATTTCTAAATAAACTACAAGGCATATACTTTCTACCGTTAAACTTTAAGGAAGGTTATTTTTAGGGTTTTTAATTCACTAAGTCTAAGATCTAGTTGTTCCTAGCCAGTTAACCTATCTGTCAAACTCAAGTCAATTAGCCAAAATTGAATACATTAATTTTTATAATTTTTGAAATTTTTCAAATTTTTATGGGTTTTCAAATAAGCATGCAAATGCAAAAATATGTACAAATGAATGCGAAGGAAGAAGACGTACCGAGCATACCCCCAAACTTGAACTTGACAGTGTCCTCACTGTCATGCTAAACCAAAAGGGTCAAAATACCGGTACTCCCCTGTTTATTATTATTTTTTTTTAATGTTTTGAATTTTTTTTTATTTTTTTAGAGGAAAAGAAAACATATATACATATATACAAAGGTTCCCCCCAAACTTAAGCTTGGCCTTACACAAGCCAAAGGTTAGCACCAACCATTCAAAAATTCTATCGTTGTAATGGTAGAGTTGGTGAAAGAATGGAGTGGAAAGAAAAGAGATGAGAAGCACACGAGACCGTGTGGAGAGAAAGGGATAATATGGTCTCGGTGGAGGAGAATGGCGGAGGGGAAGAAGAAATGGTAGGGGTTCTACTTCTTCGAGTGGAGGTTGATTAGTCACAAAATCCATATCATTTAAGAATGCGAGTTCGTCGGCGAAAATATCTTCGAAACTTTCCTCGAAGGTCTAATTGAAAATTATCGAACTCAAAATGTCGGATTGTGATTCATCAACACTCGATATCATTAAAGGAAGATTAGAAGAACCAAAGAAGGTGGGAATACGAATTTGAGGGTGTGGATGGAGCGTATAGATTAGCACAATTTGTAATGACCGATGTGTAAAAAGCGATTGTGCTAATCTATCAACCCGCGAAAAAATGAGATTAAATCCCTCAAGAGTCGTGAGCAAACATGGGTACGTCGAACTAGGTATTGGAGATGAAAGCGTAACGGTCTCTTGCACAGTCGAAACGATAGGAAGGACGGAAGGAAGTGAGTGAGGAAGGGTATCAGTTAAGGATTTAGGAGGGTGTATTGGAAAATTCGACACATCAAAGAAAAATGGTTCAACCTCAATATAATTCTCACTACTCTCCTCAATATTATCCTCATAATTCTCCACAATATTCAACTCATCCATGCCATTATCATCAAAATCAAGATGCATATGAGATTCGGGAGAAACATTTAATAACTCGGGATGATGATTTGAACATAAAATTTCAATTAAATCGACAGGTTCATCATCCGAAATATTCCCGGCGTCTATATCCTCAATCAAGTGAAAATCAATTTCTTTAGACACCTCATCAAAAGCATGGATATTTATCGATTTAGGTTATAGAGTGGAGGTGTAAAGATCGAAAGGATTATGTCTGGTTTCACTCGAAAGGGGTTCTTCACAATCTGGCAAATCAAACACTACAAAATCACACAACTCGCTTTTATTTTGAACTTGTGAATCATTTAGGACATTCGATGGAAAACTGGAGTTGTGGGCTTCAATTGGGTAAGGGTAGGTTTGATTTGAAAATCCTCTCTCATTCTCACTCAGTCCAACCGCCGCCTCATACATTGAAAAATTTGGAGCTAGCGGGACACTAGATACCGGTTCACTAGGTCGCATAAGGGTGGCCACGGACGCTTCCACATTCCTAACCATTTTGTTTGTTGCTGCGATATACTCCTCCAACGCCTCTTCCAAACAAGACTTTGGTGGTAAAGGGGTTTCGGCAAAAGATTCGAAATTGTTTGGATATGTGAAACTCCCAAAAGGCTGTGTAGAAGCAGTGTCTAGTGAAGGTGGAAAGGTCGGGTAGGACTGGTAGGAAGTGGGTGATTGGACTGGGGTAGGGTCAACATGTGGATAAAAAGGTGAATAGTCTTGTTGATCCCTAGAACTAGATGTGTGGAGAGGGGTGAAAGATCGGCTACGAGATTGAGCAATATGCTCAGCAATGGACATCGGCTTAGGAGTGACAGAAGGACTTAAAGAAGTGGTGTCAACATATGTAGGTGGTGAAGGTTGACTTGGTTGACACAAAGTGGGTTGAAAAGTCAAACTATTTCTCCTAGACTCCTCTATGTGATCTTTCAAAGATTTTTTAGGCATGGAAGGATCGTCTTTAACTTGACCGAACACATTGACATATGACGCAAAATTAGGTTCGGGATACCAAGGTGCTTGGACTGGGGTAGGGTCAACATGTGGATAAAAAGGTGAATAGTCTTGTTGATCCCTAGAACTAGATGAGTGGAGAGGGGTGAAAGATCGGCGGCGAGATTGAGCAATATGCTCAGCAATGGACATCGGCCTAGGAGTGACAGAAGGACTTGAAAAAGTGGTATCAACATATGGAGGTGGTAAAGGTTGACTTGGTTGACACAAAGTGGGTTGAAAAGTCGAATTGTTTCTCCTAGACGGCTCTATCTGATCTTTTAAAGATATTTTAGGTAAGGAAGGATCGTCTTTAAATTGACTGAACAAATTGCCGAACGACGCAAAATTAGGTTCAGGATACCAAAGTTCGGCAAGTGATTTTTTATGTGGGGTACCCATGTTAAAAGAAGAAAGGTTGAAAGAAGGAAGGTTGGATGGTGCAAGGATTTATTTGGGGCTAGAAAAATTTTGCAAGTTCTATAAAATATTTGTCCTTGTTATTTTCATTTTTTTTTTATATGGAAAAAATTTTGTTGCAAAAAGATTTTAGAGAAAAAATATGCAACAACAAAATATTACTTGCGATTGGTTATTATTTGAAGCATATCACAAGAATCTTTATTTGGAAAGAATTAACAGCAAAATATTTCTTGCAATCAATTTAGTTCAAGCGGGGTCCAAAAATCCTGCACAAGACTTGTTATATGGAAGGGAGAATATTTTTAAGGCGCACAAAATCCTGCAGGAATATTTCAGAAAAGATATATCTAGATCTCCATAGAAAGACCAGAGAAGCTTACAGAGAAATTTTCACCTGACGACGTCACTGTGGAGCCGTCCTTCCGCGGCAAATCCTGGTTCGCACCGCGGTTCCGCGCTCCTTTTGATGGCACAGATCCCCAAAAATTTTTTGGTGCAACGAATCGTCAAGACGGTCGCGTTTCCGCGGCCTAAGGTGGGTATTGGCCGCGGAATCGCGGCGGGTTGGGGAGGTTGGGGCTTCAAAATTTTTTTCCTGTTCTGTTGTTCAAAATCGCTTATGTTCCGATATTTTGTTTCCTGTTTTGCTTTCGGGAAATCTCCAGATCCGAATTTGTATATCCTGCAAAAATTCAACCACAAAGTATCCCTTCCAAAAATAACAAATGGTATATATTTTTTTATTTTTTTGATTTTTTTTAGATTTTTATGATTTTTTTAAATTTTATGATTAACCCGAAATTACGAAAAGAAAATTCTACGCCATCCCCGGCAACGGCGCCATTTGATTGGTTGTGATTTAGCGTGCTTGCGCTTTCTAAAAGATAGATCAAAAATATTTGTAACCGCAATCAAGAACGGCGTCGCTTTGCAGCTAGCCGGTGAGTACGGGTCGGTCCACAGGGATTTTGTGAATTTTCTAATCGCGCTAACGAGTTAATTCCGAAGGGTGTTCGGAGTTGTTATTAAATCTGAAAATTGATTCTATCTAAAAACTAAATTAATCTAGATCTAAATCTTGCTAGGGTTAGGTTTAGGAATGGTTTGGAAATGTAAATAAATCTCAACGCTTTCTATACCCAGATTAGGATCTAAGAGGAGTTATGGTAATTATCAATAAAGGGGATTGGATCCATTCGGGAAGGTGTTCCTTCCTCTAGGTTCTTGTCATTCTTTTAGAGATCCTTACCCTAACCTCCATGGAAAACATCACACCCGGGCCTTTATACTACGGTATCACCGCTACCTCGAGGGATAGGGTGCCGTAGGGAGCGGTATGTGCATGTATGCATGGAGTCCTATAGATTCTATGTGATGAGTAAGAAAGGGATGAGAGATCTCATCTCTCAAAAGCCTTTCCCAAAGCTAACATCTAAGGCAAGGAATTAAAATCTAAACTAAAGCAATTAAATAAAACTACTTACAGATGTATCCCTCCAATCATCCATGCAGGGTTGTCAGATCTGAATTTCTGAATGGAAAAGAAACACCGATGCTCTCCAAAAGATTTCTAAATTTTATTCATTAAAAGGAGGCATGAGAAATTACAATGATTAGAGTTCCTATTTATAGAGAATAGGAAACCCTAGGTTACAATTGATTTGCATGTCTACATTTACCAAAATATCCTTAGGAAGACCTAGTCAAAGTAGACTTCAAGCTTTGGTAAAATTTTATGTCTCTTTAAAAGAAAGTATTGGGCCTTGGATCTTTGGGCTTCCTTATTATTTGGTTCTTTATTAAAATAGCTTCTATGTTTCTTCCAGATCTCCAGTGAATAATTGCGGTGGGCTTTTAACCGTTCGCTTTGTAATCTTGGACCTTGCATTGCCTTGTACTTTGTGAATTTTATCTTTGATGTAGGCTTGATCAAGAGTCTTCTATTTGTTGGTCAAAGTCCACTTTTTGTATCATCTTTTGTCTTTTTCACTGTTTTCGCTTCAAGAACCTGTAACCTGTAATATGTAGCAGACATGTATCAAAAGCACCTGTTTATCATTGTAAAATGCATAAGAATGGGGAATAGAAAATGCAATAATATGGTATGAACAACCGTCTCTCCTAAGCCGATGTCCATTGCTGAGCATATTGCTTAATCTCGCAGCCGATCTTTCACCCCTCTCCACTCATCTAGTTCTAGGGATCCACACGACTATTCACCTTTTTATCCATATGTTGACCCTACCCCTGTCCAATCACCCACTTCCTACCAGTCATACCCGACTTTCCCACACTCACTAGACACTGTTTCTACACAGCCATTAGGGAGTTTTGCATATCCACACGATTTCGAATCTTTTACCGAAACCCCCTTACCACCCAAGTCTAGTTTGGAAGAGTCGTTGGATGCATATATCACAGCAACAAATAAAATGACTAGGAATGTGGAAGCGTTCGTGGCCGCCCTTATGCAACCTAGTGAACCGGTAGCTAGTTTTCCGCTAGCTCAAAATTTTTCAATATATAAGGAGGCGGTTGGACAAAGTGAGAATGTGAGAGGATTTCAAAATCAAATCTACCCTTACCCAATTGAAGCCCACAACTCCAGTTTTCCATCGAATGTCCTAAATGATTCACTAGTTCAAAATAAAAATGAGTTGTGCGAATTTGTAGTGTTTGATTTGCCAAATTGTGAAGAACCCCTTTCGAGTGAAACCGCACTTAATCCTTTCGATCTTTACACCTCCACTTTAGAACCTAAAGTAATTGATATCCATGCTTGTCATGAGGTGTCAGAAAATATTGATTTTCACTTGATTGAGGATTTAGACGCCGGGAATATTTCGGATGATGAACCTGTCGATTTAATTGAAATTTTATGTTCAAATCATCATCCCGAGTTATTAAATGTTTCTCCCGAATCTCATATGCGTCTTGATTTTGATGATAATGGCATGGATGAGTTAAATATTGAGGATAGTATTGAGGAGAATCTTGAGGATAATATTGAGGTTGAACCATTTTTGTTTGATGTGTCGGATTTTCCAATTCATCCTCCCGATCCTTTAACTGTTATATCACCCTCCCGCCTTTCCATCGTTCCGACCACGCTTGAAGACTGTGAACTTGAAAAAATTTATTTTGAACCCGACACAGTTCTCACAGCCGATAACACGTACGAGCGTTTCACTTTTTCGGACGATATTGATGACTCACCGCCCGCGTTTGAGTCCTTTACATTTTCAGATGAGTTAGTTGAACCATCAGACTCGGTTGCTTACAGTAGTTTCGAACCATTAATGGAATCTTTCAAGTTCGAGACAGTTTACTACGGTGAGAATGATACTATCCCTAATTCACTTCCTTTCGTCCTTCCTATTGTTCCGACCGTACAAGTGACCGTTACGTTTTCATCTCCTATACCAAGTTCGGCGTACCCATGTTTTCTTGCGAATCTTGAGGGATTTGACCCCATTTCTCGACAAGTTGATAGGTTAGCGCAATCGCTTTTACCACATCGGTCATCACACATTGCGCTAATTTATTCACTCGATTTACACCCTCGAGATCGCGTGACCCTTCTTTCTCCTTTCCGCCATTCTTCTCCCCACCGAGACCATATTCTACCATTCTTCTTTCCACACGGTCTCGCGTGTTTCTCATTTCTTTTCTCTACACCCCATTCTTGCACCAACTATACCATTACCACGATAAGATTTTTGAATGGTTGGTGCTAACCTTTGGCTTGTATAAGGCCAAGCTTAACTTTGGGGGGAAAACTTGTTGTATATATGTATATATATATTTTTTTGTTTTCTTTTTCTATAAAAAATAATAAAAAAAAATTCAAAACATTAAAAATATAAAAAAAATTATAAATAAATAAACAGGGGAGTGCCGGTATTTTGACCCTCTTGGTTTAGCATGTGAGGACACTGTCAAGTTCAAGTTTGGGGGTATACTCGGTACGCCTTCTTTCTTCGCATTCATTTGTACATATTTTTGCATTTGCATACTTATTTGAAAACCCATAAAAATTGAAAATTTTCAAAAATTATAAAAATTATTATATCCAGTTTTGGCTAATTGACTTGAGTTTGACAAATAGGTTAACTGGCTAGGAATAACTAGATCTTAGACTTAGTGAATTAAAAACCCTAAAAATAACATTCCTTAAAGTTTAACGGTAGAAAGTATATGCCTTGTAGTTTATTTAGAAATAGGCAAATTGTGAGTTCACTTCTTGGGGTAAGTTAAAACAAAGGAAAAGTATTGATATTTTTATTAGAGTATAAATTTGAAAAATAATTCCTAGCTTAAGTCTAGATTCTGAAAATGTATACCCTACAATTTGCACAATCACGCACCTTGAAACTTGGAATAGTAGAAGAGACCTTGAAATGCTCTTGTCTAAAGTCCTTAGTACGAAGAAAATAAAAGAAAAAAAAATACAAGTGTGAATAAAGAAAAAAAAAATGAACACTGGTTTTTGTAATTACTTGAGGCTGCAAAAATAGAAAAATATTTAGCAAGGGTCCTTCATCACCTAGTGCCTTAGACCAACTGGTCTGGGAGTCACTGCTAAAGCCTTGGGTGTTACAAGACTAGGAAGTACGCTTTAAAGTGCAAACGCATTTTGTAATCGGTCGTTGGTACCTCAAGAAGTATTAACGGTCGCATGAAGGATGTGTAAGCAAATTCATTTAAAAATTCACCTACTAATAAGTACTTTGGACAACGGACAAGGGTATGATTGCTTGATTTGAATTTCCAAGTGTAGGGGTGATCTATAAACACACGTAGGGGTATGTGATTGGAATTTAGATAAGAGAGAGGAATGAAGAATAGAACTTGTATCTTTAGTAGAGTTGATAGAAATTCCTAAGTGGAGATGGAACCCTAGAAGGAAAACTTAAGAGATGCCGAAAGCTAAGTAGATCTGCAGAACATATATAATCTTAAGTTAGATGATGAGGAAGTATGAAGAATATGGGTGGATGATTTATGAGTCGAAAATAATAGAATTCCTTGTTAGAAGACCTAATTGGAGAACAAAAGTTAATGGGCCGAATTGATAGGATTTTGGTTGTAGTATCCGCTGAAAACCCTCAGGAGACAACACTCCTCCTACTAGGGGCACCTAGAGGTTTAATGGCTTGTTGCACGTGCTCAGTGCAATCGTGTATCCCTGCGAAAGTGTGGTTAGGATTTTAGTGAATAAAAATAAGTTTGCTCGAGGACGAGCAAAAGATAAGTTTGGAGGTATTTGTTCACATTATAATATTATATTATTATATTCCCCATTCTTATTCGTTTTATAAATAAACAGGTGCTTTTGACGCATGTCTGCTACATATTACAGGTTACAGGTTCATGGACAGAAAACAGTGAAAACAATGAAAAGACGATGCAAAAGTGGACTTTGACCAACAAACAAAAGACTCTTGATCAAGCCTATATCAAAGATAAAACTCACAAAGTACAAGGCAATGTAAGGTCCAAGATTATAAAGCAAACGGTTAAAAGTCCACCGCAATTATTCACTGGAGATCTGAAAGAAACATAGAAGCTATTTTAATAAAAGAATCAAATAATAAGGAAGCCCAAAGACAGAAGAGCCTACAAAGGAAATTTCAAGGCCCAATACTTCCTTTTAAAGAGACAGTGACATAAAAATTTACCAAAGCTTGAAGTCTACTTTGACTAGGTCTTCCTAAGGATATTTTGGTAAATGTAGACATGTGAATCAATTGTAACCTAGGGTTTCCTATCCTCTATAAATAGGAACTCTAAATCATTGTAAAGGCTATGCCTCCCTATGCCTCTTTCTATGAATAAAATTTAGAATTCTTTTAGAGAGCATCGATGCCTCTTTTCATATCATCTATTTAGATCTGACAACCCTGCGTAAATGTTTGGAGAGAGCCATCTGTAAAGTAAGTAGATTTATTTAATTTCCCTAGTTTAGATTTCAATTCTTGCCCTGGGTAATTTTTATTCTCTGCCCTAGATAAATGTATTTTAATTCCCTAATGAGTGAGTAGTCTCCTCGCTTATTAGGGTTAGATCTGGGGAAGGTTTGAGAGACAAAGATCCTTCATCCCCTTTCTTTCCCGTCATATATTTTCATAGAACTCTATGCATACATGCACATACCGCTCCCTACGGCACCCTATCCCTCAAGATAGCGGTGATACCGTAGTATAAAGGCCCGGGTGTGATGTTTTCCATGGAGGTTAGGGTAAGGATTGATAAAGGAAGGACAAGAAACTAGAGGAAGAAAACAACTTTCCAAATGGTTCTAATCCCTTTTATTAATAATTACCATAACACCTAATTAGATCTTCATATGGGTATAGAAAGCGGTGAGATTTATTGACTTTCCAAAGTTAAGCTAGATCTAACCCTAGCAAGATTTAGATATAGATTAATTTAGTTTTTATATTTAATAATCAATCCGGCTCACATCGGAATTAACTCGTTTGAGCGAATAGGAAATTCACAATATTCCTGTGGATCGACCCGTACTCACCGGCTAGCTGCAAGGCGACGCCGTTCTTGATTGCAGTTAATAGAAAGTTTTTGAGATCAATCAATGGACATATATTATTATTTTAAAATGAGTGTTCGTCAGTTATGCCGTGAGTTACGCATTCACGCGGTGATTTAGAAAAGATTTTGCATGTATTTTATTCAGATTTTGGAGTTTTCAAACATGCGTACTATACACGTATTATAGTTTTTGACTAGTGTATATTAGATTTCAGTAGTCGATTTCGAGATCTGTATCTCTATTTTAACTCCGAGGATATGCGTGCAAATCCTATGATTTGCGTGACGCTTGACGGAGTTCAATTTTGAGTTTTGTACTCGTTTTCATGCGCACTTGACGCGCTATGTTATTTCTGCATTTTCCGTGATTTCGGAGCCCTGTTGATTTGAGCTGATTATTGAAATGTTTTAGATTTTGGAGGTTTAAATTAAAATTTGGGGACCGAATTTATTTAAGGGGGAAGATTGTATCATTTCAGAAAATATAAAATATTATTTTTGGAATTTAATATTAAAATAATATATTTCCCGAAAACTGCCCGATTTGCGAAATTTGGGTTTTCGAAAAAGGGTATAAATATATACCAATAATTATGAGACAAATGGAAATTAAAATGATTTATTCATTTAATAGTATATTTAAAGGATTTGGCATTTTAAAAAAAAATTATATACAGTTTTGATAAAAACCCGATTAGTGCACTGCTAATCGCGATTAAGCCAAATCCGTGTTTCTACAGTTTTTCATGGCTAGTGCACCATGTCATATTTCATTTTGGTTACATGTTTTCTTGTGTTGTTTTGGGTATTTTACGGTTTGGTTTTAAAAGAAATGAGAAAAGAAAAGAGAAAAAGGGTAAAAGGGTAAATAGATGAAAGAGTGGGTGAGAATAAGAGAGGAGAGAGAGAGGGGCTGCCTCATTTTCACCTCCCCCGTCATTTTCTTCTCCTTCTTCTTCCTCACTTCCCTCCACCTTCACCCCATAATACCATCTTAAAATATCCAACAAAACCATAAACCCTTTTCATTAAAATTGATCACCTTCTTCTCCTCTACACATTGGACCAAGAAAAGTTAGATTTTGACAACCTTGAGGAGCTAGGGTTTTTCTTGAGTTGCATGCATGAGGTATAATTTCTAAAATTTAGATAATTCTAAGTTTCTGTATATTCTAGTTAGTTAGAAATGGGTTTAAGATGCGGATTTGTGAACATGGAAAATCCTAGTGAGGGTTTGAGTGAAATTGTGGGTTGATGATATTTTGTGGCTGTCAATAAGACTTTTGAGGTGATTCTTGACCTGGATCATAGCCTAGAAACCAAAATACGGATTTGGGAATTGATTATGTCGGTTTTATGTTGATTTGTCAGGGTATATGGAAATCTGGAGCAACCCGGGGGCACTAAAAATAATTTTGCGAACACAGTGACACATGCAGGCACCCAGAAAGCTACCACAGAGACCCGAGACCCCAACCCCACCAAATGGATGCAGATTTAATCATTCTGGCCGCAATTTGCGGCCAGAGTAGGGTGGATTTGACCCATATTAGTTCCAGCGCTTTATCTTCAGTAAATTAGACCCTCCATATATGCAGAATTGGCCAATTTGGCCTAGGGTAAAATCTGGGAGCACTTTGGGTGTTTTTGGCTATATTTTCCGTATTTTGAGATGCTTGGTTTTGATATTGGGATTTGTATCTGGTCTTGTGCCATTTGAACGTCAACGACTAGGATTTTTAGTCGTGTTTTGCATGCTAGGCTGTAGGCTTTAACCTATGAGCGAAACGTGTGCCGTTTTGGTTTTCCGCCTTGATTTAGCACGCGTTGCGATTGTTTATTATTGTAGGTACCTTCATGTGGATTCCGAGGCAACGGAGCGTGGCGTCATCGACTTCGGTAAGCAAGAAGCAAGGTGAGTGGATCTATATCCACAGGGGAAGTCGGGTGGATGGCGTATAGCACCCCCGCAATATTTTGATGGAAACTGATTTATAGAATATGGTTAAGGAAACCTAGATTTAGAAACTAGGGTTAGAGTTAAATATAGTTAGTGAAATCATATTAGAAACTAAGGATAGTTAGAAATGATATAATACAGCTAATACGTGATGACGGAATTTGAGGATGACGTTTAACGATATTGCCGTTTAGGGTACTATAGGACTAGATAATCGACGTAGATGTGTCATCCGAACCATACCTATTTCTAAACTGAAGAATCGTATGCATGTTTTAAACAGATACCTTAAGGGACATTACGGATTTTCAAATGATATCTTTTCCTTAAAAACATCGTAACCCCTATTTTCAAAACTACGATTCACTTCTCTTAAAATATGCTTGTATGGTTCGGGTATGTACGTTTGATTAGGTACTTATACTTATAGTAGAGGTAAAATGTATATGTAAACTTGACTTGATGTGAGATATAAATGCGATGAAAAGAATATAAGACGAATATGATGATCTGATGATATGTTGGTATACGGATACGAGTCGATTGAGATGATTGATACCTTGTCGGTCCCCTGATATGAGATCATTATGGATGTGACATGGGACATAGGTATATAGATATATATATATAATGTTGTGAATCATGGACGATAGGCCGTACGTGATATTAGGCCGTACCCTCATTGTCTTATAGCTTGATAGGATCCCTGATAGCTTAATGCCGTCGTAAGATAATTTTCCATACGTGATGAGTTTGACTTAAGATTTGATCCATACCCTTGACCAGGGGATGCCGTACGATGGAGTATACCATACGTGATGTTGTGAGGCTCGATGCCGATTGATAGATTCACCGACTCGATCATGTTAGATACGTATACCCGTCAGCATTTGCATATGATTTACCTTATGCTGCATTCATATTATTCGCATTGCATTACTTATACCTGTGATAGTACACCTGCACCATTATCGATGATGCGTATGTTACACGTACACAGATTGTAGGCTCACACACTTCATCATCGATAATTGACATGTCACTACACAGTATGATTGCTGCATCATGATATGACTCTTCGCATAACATGCTTGCGTACATACCACTTGTATATCCATATTGGTGCACATATATTTTGATACATCCATATTTGCGCACATACACGTTGTATATCCATATTGGTGCACATATATTTTGATACATCCATATTTGCGCACATAAACATTGTATATCCATATTGGTGCACATATACTATGATACATTCATATTTGCGCACAAGCACATTATATATCCATATTGGTGCACACATATATTGGTACATCCATACCGGCGCATATACACTTTGCATACCCATATTGGCGCATATGCATATTGGTACCTCTATACTTGCGCATATGCATATTGTACCTACATAGATAACTGGTTTTATTGGGAAATTGGGAACCGCATATTATATTTTAAAAACTGGAATCATTTAAATGAGCGGTTTTCCCATAATATGTCATATCACAGTTCCATGTTGCATGAGATACGGATATGCTTACATTTCTATTATATGTCGCATATATCATGCTCTATGATTTTACGCATTGAGATATATTGTTTTTGTAAGTCTACGGTAGCGCCCCGGTCTTCAATCCGATACCTAATGCGGAACAAAAACTTTTTACAATTGGCGCTAACATAGACTTTCACCGGATCGTTCCATTAACGCTAAACTAGCTAACTGTAAAAGAAGTAAGAATAGCTATACCAATCGATCCGTGTCCTTCGTTTTTTAGCCACCGTCTTTAGCTCCTCGCGGCATCTTCGATCTCGCTCGATCTCCGGTCTCCTCGTCAAAAAGGCACAACGTCAACGAATGTTTATAAGGGCTCCCGCCTCAGAACCGAGGCAACTCGGACATGAAGTTTGCTAGCCGACAAGTCCAAGATTGAAGTAGAGAGAGTGTAGAATATTTTGTATCAAGTCACCCAAGTATTCGGGTGGAGGTAAATCCAAAATTGCCAAGATGTGGGATTGTGAGCACAAGAAATTTTTAGCAAAGAAAAGGAATGAGCTTGCAAAAGAAAATGAGCTCGGCCAAGGTGCTCTGTGAATTTTCAAAGATCTCACAGGCACATCTCCAAGTGGGTGAGTGAAAGTCTTAAGTCTCCAATCAATTAATAAATAAAACCCATACCTCACACAAAAATTTCTCCAAAATATCCTAACTAGACAAAAACCCATGCTGCCCAAAAAAAATGTAGCCAATGAATAGTGCTCGGCCACAGCAACGGGGAGGGTGAAGTGGGGTCGGCCAAAAATGAAGTCCTCTGTGGAATAGGAAATGTAGTGGTGAGGGATGGAATATCTATGATTAATTAAAGCAACGTGAAACAATCCCCAAAACAAAAACCCTACCAAGAGAAGCAGCCCTACAAAAAAAATTATCTATGCTCACATAAAACATTAAAACTTAATGTTTAAGCCGGGTGACGGAAAATTGGCAACTTCAAAAGTAATTCCGTAATAAATTACATGATTACCACACAACTGTATATACATACCCGCACTTGTATTCCGACCGAATACAAATGCAACGAGACAAAATATTCCTACAGTATAATACTAGGATCCGACTTAAACCAAAGCCCGCTAGTATTATCTGTCCGAACCATGACTCGTGCACAAGTGCATGTGCATGATTGAACCCTGCCATATTACCATACGGCCTCTACAACATTTCGCCCGAACTTGGTAAACTGTCTGTGGGGGACTTTAATGACTCATCAATACACTGACACTAGGTATAACCACAAGCACGTCAGCGGTACTAGCTGTACGTAACGGTTGCCTATGTATTGATCGGAAGGGAAGCTAACGAGCGAACTCATCCAGAAACCCTACTGAGCCTGACATTGACAATATCCGTACAGTCCGGTCCGTTCGTCTAAGAGTATCGCATATCGAGTCTAGGGGGGTGGATAAAGTCAGACCCCTAAAAACGCGATAATTCATGTCGGTATAGAACCCATCACCACCTGAGAAACTAATGATCTAAATCAGTAATTCTCCACTACCCCGGCCGAGAATTTCTAGTGATGGCCACCCGCGCACTGTGCGACATCAACCCCCAATACCGGGAGAGACGAATCCCCGACGATCCGCTCACTGCCTCCATGTGGCTCGGACTGTACCCAACTAAAATATGTTTGCACGTCTCCTTTGAGCGTGGTAGGGCGGTAATCAAAGTACAGTGGGAACTCACACGAGACAAATGACGATCTCAGGTCGACAAACTAACCTGTACACATGTCACCAAGGAACCGCTATCTGACAATAGGTACAATACCAACTAGCATGTTCCCGGCGAGTCCGTCCAGTGTACTCATAACCCAATGAGCACTTGTATACTATCTTAGGTGAACAACTGACACCAATGGCTTGTGGAACCGGCCACCGCCCCTCGTCAGGGTCTAGATAAGTATACACCAGTCTACACCGAAGTATTGATGCCCAGTCTCGATACTCGTACGACTAGGGACATTTAAGGATATGCTTATAGACCCCCAGCTCCCACGTATATGATCGCCATCATAACGCTGGTAGTCAAGCAAGAATCCTATGGGCTCTATCAACATGATGATAAAGACAAAGCAGATAGCATACTATCATCTCGAGTAAGACTGTTTTATCGGTATAGGTCCTCTCTCAATCATCATAATCATCTGCCTGTGACTACGATAATTGCCTTGAGGGCACTATAACCAACAATCTCCCACTTGCACTTAAGGCCAATTATTGTGATGTCGCATATTCACAGCCCGTGTGATACCGAACACCCAACTTCTCTACTAATCAGTCTCACAAAGCCTGCTTGTGAAACTAATGTATTCGAGAAATAACCTCAGTGAGTGGATCCGCCCTGATGTTTCTTTCTGTATCTCTCTATATCTCAACTTCGTGGAGAAAGCTATCTCCCAAAATCAGCAATACCTGTCTTAGAATGTGTCTGGATATCTGATGGGACCCAGTTCACAAATGAACTCCAAATCCAAACTTCTTAGACTGTATCATCTACTGAACTCAATCAGTGTACTGCGCCATGCCTTCCTCAGTATCCGCTTGGACCACCTGTCTAACATACTGTCCCTCATCAGGGGGAAAACTATAACTCAGACAGTCACTCTGTCATCCAGGTCACATTGGAAGCCTGGAATGAGAACCGTCTCCATGAAGGAGGCTGCCATTATCAAATCCATAGAACATCCACTTATGCTCATAAACTGCTTCCGAATATTTCTCCAGGATTGGATTAATATCTCAACTTATTGCATCTAGTGCAAAAACAACATCTGGTGTGGTAATTGCCTAAGCAAGTGATATGCCAATCATGCACATCCCTCTCCTCTTTTAGTCCGTAAGACACCTTTAGAGAGGGTGACTCCATCACTTGCCGGTACACCACTATGCTAGGAGTCGTCCATTCTAAATATCTTTAGAATACTGTCTAAGTACCCAGATTTGGAAACTACCCAAATCTAGATCTAAATCCATAGATCTGGTAACCAGAATGTCAGATATAATATCCATATCCTATGTGAAGAAACAATTGTGTGACAACCACAGTATAACCGATCGTAGTATAGTAATTTTACTTCCTACTCTGTATATGTCATCCAAGTACCAGGACATCACACCCTACTACCTTCTTAACAGATTCATCCCCTATTCTGATGAAGTCAAACCCATGACTGTCACATCAAAGATAGATGATCTATCTCCGCTATATCTGCTTTAGTCTATAAATAGACACAAGCTACTTGTCCACTATGCTCCCGCTGCTCCCACTGACCACAACAACCTTCTGGCAGAGTCATATATACGTACACTTCTAAAGCTGGTCTAGAACGACGCTATATTCATCCTCCTGCCGGGTCTCATAATCTGGAACAGCAGTAATGGCAAGTCTGGGTAAACAAGAACCTCCCTGTCACCGTCCCTGAGAAGACCGAAGTACCTCTCGGGTGCCTGAGGTTACCCACCATATCTGCGGAGTGGTTAATGGAATGTTAAACCTGATTGAATCTTTAGGTCCTATTAAATTTTCAGTAATCGTTTGCGGTTCTGGAATCACTTCCAGTTTTACCATACTCTCACTACTGTTTTCTAAAAAAGTCCATTTTACTAAAACTGTGGCGAGTCAAGAACAATATCACTATTGATCTTCCAGATGGTAGAAAGTTATCCCTCGTCATAGCCTGGGATAACCCACAAACTGCCAATACAGAAATATGCCTAGAGTTATCCAGAGTCTGGTTTTAAGCATAAGCCGGAAAACTCCTCGTACCTTAACATCGTTAAGGTATGAACCATTCTATATACAATATAGAAACAGAGGCACTGATTTAATTGGAACCAAATTCAAATCATGCAGCTGTCTCCAGTGCATGTCAACTAAATGGAGAGAGGCCGATCAGCATTACTCAACATAGGAATGCATCCAATTATGAGTAATCTGAAAGAGAAGCAAGTTCTCATAAACCATTACTATAAAATGAATATCAACCACAAGTATCTACATCTTCGATCACCTTGAAGAATCTTGATACTTGCAACAAATGGATCCCTACTTTACTCTTATACCTATAACTTCTCAAACTTGGACCTTGTATTTCTAGGAAACACTTGTCTAAAACTTCAGAAGTCACAAGTGAACATAGTACAGTACGAGGACCAACCCCTGTGTCCTAATGGACACTGGACAACATACAATACTTTGTATAAGTCCCCTGAGTTGAATAACTCAAACCCTGCGTGTCGTAGGCTGAAAAACTGTACCCGAGCGATTTCCTCAAATATCACCAATTACAACGAATTCTGATATAATGAGGATGATCACCTAATTCCCAATAACTTACTTCTACTCATCATCTATAAAACCATACAAATGTGATAATCATACCTGGTAAATACATACCCTGGAGCAAGGGTCTAATTGGGAAATCAGTTTACAATTAACAATGTACAGTGAAACTGAAATATGAAAATATTTCGAAGGGGTATCCGGGTATTCTTAGTAATGCCTCTTCCATTATCCAGATTCATGACTGTAATCGTATATTTCTTTGCCATCTCTCCAAATCTCTTTATTTGTCTTTACTGATTACCTTCTGTACGCCCTCTTAAGCTAAAATGGTTTTCTTCCTTCCCTACCGTTCAGCACCAGCTTATGGTTTGGAAGAAGACTATCCAATGAGCATAATAGGTGTACTCTCCTAATCCTAGGAGTACTCGCAACCTGAGAGAAGGTAAAGATAAAAGACAACTGAATAAACCTTATTCCTATTTCTCTTGAACCAGAATCCATCCTTGAAAAAGATCCTTCGAGTTCGTATATAACCATATGATGGATTTATCCAATGGAATTAGATGTTCGTAGTGATACGGGGTGTTCTGGAGAAATGAAGGGTGAAGTAGGAGTGGCGATTAAATACGTGGTTTGGTCGTGAATGTTAGCAGTCGCAATTTACTTTGCCCTCTTTTCTAATCCTTTTATTTTGTCTTTACTTATTACCTTCAGTACACCCTACTTAAGCCAATTGGTTTTCTCCTTTCCCTACCTTTCGGCACCTGCCTATGGTTTGAAAGTGTTAGTTATGTATATGCCCTAGAGGCCATTGTTGTATATATGATATATATTATAATAGATGCTTGGATATATATAGAGAGGACTTTCTTGCTCGTCATGATAGTATGCTATTTGGTTTTCCTTTATCTTAACATGTTGACTTATATTAGTTTACTGTCTTACTCTCATATGTTGATAAAGCCCTTAGGATCTGTACTCGACTACTGGGACTATGATGAGATCATACTAGTGGGGCCACGGTAGTCGATGAGTACATCTTATAACTGTTCCTAGTCGAGGGTGTGTCGAGACAGGGCATCGATACACCAGGGTAGACTAGCGTATACGCATCTTGACCCATATGATGGGTGATAGATGATCCCATATCCATCGGTGTTTTGACATCAGAGATGGTGTACGGGTGCTCAGTGGAGACTGGGAACACTGGATAGACTCGCGGAGAACTCCCAGATGGTATTATACCTCACGTCAGATGGCAGTTCTCCGGTGACACAGGTACAGGGTAGTCTGTAGACCCGAGATCGTCATAGAGTCTTGTGTGATTCCCACTGTGCTTTGATTTCCACCTTACCACGTCCAAGAGGGCGTGCAAAACGGTGGCTTTTTGGTGCAGTCCCGAATCACATGGAGGCAATGAGCGATATGAGGGGATTCGTCTCTCCCGGTATAGGGAGTTGATGTTGTGCTGTGTTCGATTGTCTATAACTGGAAGTCCCTGGCCAGAGCTGATATAGAGATTTACTGGTAAGTGTTATCAGTAGTTTCTCGACCCGTTACGAGCCTCACATCGACACGACTTATCGGTTACTGGAGTCTGACGTATACAACCCCTAGACTAGATATGCAACATATCAGACGAAGAGACCGGACTGTACATGAGTGTTACTGATTGGACTCACAGGAGAATGTACATGCTTGATAGTTGATCTTCTGATCGCTCAATACCTGGGTGGATGTTACGTTTAGCTGACCGCTTGCAGCTTGTGGATGTTTGATATAATCATCACCTGCTACCGGCGTATTGACGATTCTTTAGAGTCCTACACAGAGGTTTCTTGATTCAGGCAAAACGGAGTAGGGGAACATATGTGATATGTTCATGACCGAGGATAATGCGATATGAGATACCGTATTATATTCTCGCGATATTTTGATATGAGCCGGGTCATCGGATCAAGTGTTGATTCGATGAATCGGTACATGATATATTAGTCTGTTATATTCGATATAGCCGGATTGTCGGATCAAGTGTTGATTCGATAATTTAATGTATAATAATATATATGATATATTGCATTACATTATCTAATATTGGCTCGGTTTATTGATTCACTTTCTCACCGGATAATATATTGATATATATGCGATATATGTTAATTGTATTATTTTCTTTTGTTACAAATATATATTATATATGTGATATATAATATTATAACATGATATGATTACTAATGCAACATATTTAGTAGAGAGTAAACAAGGTTAGGGTTTGATTTGGGTTAGTTCTTTCTTGATGTTTCTAGAAGGTTTTCTTTTGTTTTGAGTTAAGATATTATGGTTGATATTTTGTAGTGACTCATTCTTAACCCAACCCAAACCCTTAGCCCTAGTTAAATCTCTACATGAGTTAGCCTTGTCATAGTTAACCATGGTTGCATTATTATGCATTATGATCTTTTCATTATTCATCACAAAAGGAATTAATTCACTATTCGTCTTCTTCTTCTTCCTTGAGCTTTGAGAAAGCTTTCTAGGTTTTGATTTTGTGATGATTAAGAGTGAGAATTTGATAATAAAAGAGACCACAAATACTACTTCATAATACTCATCTAATCTAGCCAATTAGATTAGGGTGTTCACCTCATTAGAGAGAGAGAGCTTGAGTTATAGAAACTTCGAGGTAGATCATCGCAGAAAAGGAAGACTACAAGCTAGCATGGATCGTTCGGGTTGTGGAGCCTCTCTTGAGTCCGGGAGATCGTGGATCGCGGAAAAAGGACTTCTACTCAGAGCTTATGAAGCGAAGGAGCGGACTATAAAGGTTGTAATCCCTCACTCTTAGTTGTAAAGATGTTTATTTGCATGTTAAACCATAATTATCTAGCAAAGATCCCGGCTTTGGGTTGTTCGGCACGTCTAAATTTTTATTCGGGCATGGTTGATACCTTATAGACCCTTGTAAAAGTGCCTAGGAACCCTACAGTGGTATCAGAGCCTAGCTAGAGTATTAGGCGACGTGTATACGAAGTTAAAAGTCCGATCGAACCCCGATACGTCGAAAATGACCCCCTCTCTGGAAATTTTGTAAAAATATGATTTTTTTCTGCATTAAAAATACTCAAAAAAATCATCAGGGAATTCTAAGAATTACTGTGGAAAACGAGCATGTAATTCGTACGGACCACCGCGGAACCGCGGCAATACCATGCTTGCGCCGCGGATCCGCGGCCGTACAGTAGAATTGGGCTTTAGTTTTGGCACAGTAATATCCGTAGGTGTTCCTGCATATTTCTGGGTATTTTCAATCTTACTCAAGTGTTGAGTATTTTAGGGATTATTTTGTAATCGTAGATTCGATCGGAAAGTTTAATTTCGTTCTGTTTTCTGGATATTTAGAAAGTATTAAAATGTTCGAACGGATATCATTAACTCATTTTTTCCCGACACGAAAAACTTTCAAGTGTTGAATTTTTCTTGAGTTTAAATCTTTCGGAAAAACGTGCAAGTAACGCGGTGGACCCTCTAGAGGAACACAAACCTTAACTCGATTATGTGACCGTCTGAACTGCCTCTAAAGCTTAGGGTTTGGGGCAGTACGGCGTGCCACATGTAAGGCGTTCGCTTGACCCTTCTACGGCTGGACCATTGGTACTGTGACATATTCTGGGATTGTTTGAACTCCGCTCAAGTGTTGAGCTATTTAGGAAATCTTGGGTATTTGATTATTCGATCGGAAAGTTTAATACTGTCTATTTATCTGGAATGTGATACAATATGTGGAATTCATATAGTTAGGTATGAAATGCAAAGTATGTGATATTTCGGATTTATGATGTCTAAAGTGATTGTGGATTCCAAATGTTGTAGTTTTACAATTTCTTTTCTGTGACCGTAAGTGTAGTATGTAGTTGTATTGCCGGTTTTCGTTGCTATACATCAACGACGATCGGTGTATGCATACTTACTTACGTTGATGATATGAGATATTATGTGTTGCTGTGATATGTTATATTGGATCGTCGTGTTCTGAATAGCCGAGGGTTTTATGTGAGATGAGGGTTTTTTTATTTTCATTCATGTAAAATTCATTTGTATGTAATATTCTTTTATTGGGGCACTTCCGGGATGAGGTTGATGTCACCAGTGTATATTATTTACTTTTCCGCATTAGGTAGACCCAAGGAGGGGAGCACAAGTAACCGGGTTCTAGGGTAAAGTGGGAGGCCATCTCGAGGAGACGAGACCGGGTCTCCTAACCCTAGAATTGGCAATGTTACTTGCCGCTCTCGTCGGGGTCTAGGGATGTGGGTTTGGCTATTCATCGTGACTGTGGAATCCGTGTTTTATACCGGCTCGTATTAAAAACACGGAAATCCCAGTATATCCAATATTTCATATATGTTCTTCTACTGCAATGTTCTGTGATGAGATCATATTACTGCCTGGGTCGAATGCTTATACTATATATATGTGCTGATATATAAATATTACTACTTCCGTTTCTTCTGTGAAACTTAGGAAGCATAAGCTGATGGGATTTATTAATGAGGTTAATAAAAAGAAAAGAAACCCAAAAGATGTTGTAGAATCAAAACATTATAAAAAGGGTAGCTACAGTTTTGCTTGCATAGCGGTATATATGATATACCCTGCACCTTATTCGATGAGGAAAGAGCCGAGATCCCTTCACCGGGAGTGACCTCTTTAGCTAAACTGGCAGACGCTACAAACTCGCGGTTTAGTTTTTGACAGCTTATATAGTTCTTGCTTTGCACAGCGGTATATATGATATACCCTGCACCTTATTCGATGGGGAAAGAGCCGAGATCCCTTCACCGGGAGTGATCTCTTTAGCGAAACTAGAAAAGCCTCAAAAACACTCCTTTTCAAAATCACTTGTTTCTACAACGATATCAAGTTCATTACGCTTATGGTTTTCTGAAAAACCTGCGTAGCCATCCGTCATTTCAGGTAGATATTACTTAGTATTCGTGCTATGTTTGTTGACTTAGTCAAGGCGTAGTGTACGGTAGCTAAATAGTGTTAATCTGCTAAAGCATAAGATGTGATTGGATTAGGGTAGTCGTACGGCCTTGTTGACTTAGTCAAGGGTCGTACGGGTGGGTTTAATTCAATCGGGAAATGTACGTGTTGAACTTGACTTGCGGTTTATAGTTTGTTGACTTAGTCAAGGTCATAGATCGCTAAGGGGCAAAAGCATTATCGGGAATTTCAAGTGTTGAAATTTGCAACGAGATTGCATACCTCCTATGAGATAGTTGGATCCCGATACCCACTGCGAGTAAGAGTTAATCCTGGCAGAATTTTACACAGGACAATTAGCCGATCAAGTAGGTGTCTAGAAAGGTGTTAACGGAGTTAAGCCTCTGGGAAAACGAGGTTTATTTTAATTAGATTCGTGCGAAAGCATGGGGAACCTCCCTCAAGTACCGACACTGATCTGGCTGAAAGATTGACAAAATTGTAGGGTGTAATTAATCCCGGCTAATCTTACCTTTTAGGGTTTGAAGGAAGATTTGATAAAAATAGTGGGAGACATCCTGATTAGATAAGATAATAACCAATTTAATCTTGCAAGAGCATACGCTAAAGTGTTTTCTTCTCTTTCTCTCCAGGTAGCGACCATGTTAGGCCATAATCAAGATAATAATATGGATGTATTGACTGAACCCGCTTATTATACTGAGTAGGGGAACGTTGGTCCCGTTCTTTCTTATAAGAGTTATAAGACTGAACAGGAAACAGGAGAATATCTGGATTCTCATACCGCCCAAACAAAGAACATGCATGCTGATGCATCTTCTTCGGGTGTGTTAGTTATTGAGAACTATTTCTCAGTTCACCCTACGTCCTGGGTATTAGATACCGAATCGGGATCCCAGATATGTAATTTGTTACACGGGCTACGTAAAGGTAGAGAACTGGGAAAGGGTGATCATTCTGTAACAGTAGGGAAAGGTACACATATTGCAGCCAAAGCAGTTGGCGAATATCACCTTGTATTACCAAGTAGTAATACACTGATTCTGAATGAGTGCTATTATATACCGAACATGATGTGCAACATTATATCAGTTTCTTTATTAAATAAAGAAGGATATAATTTTGTAATACAGGATAATGTTATGAATATCTTCCTAAATCAAAAGTTGATTGGATCAGGCTCGTTACATAATGGCATATTCATTCTCAAACAAAATACAGTCCTTAATATACAAAACACACACAAGAGGAAAAGTTCAGAAATGAATGAATCCTTCTTGTGGCATTGTAGACTTGGTCATATCAATGCGACACGGCTAGCTAAGTTACATAAGGATGGATATTTGAATACGTTCGAATTATCATCTTATGATACTTGTCATTCATGTCTCAAAGGAAAAATGACCAAAACTCCGTTTAGTGGATATGGAGAAAGAGTTACGGAACTCTTAGGACCGGTACATAGTGATATATGCGGTCCTATATCTACGCATGCCAGGAACGGTTCTTCCTACTTCATTACATTCACTGACGATCTCTCTAGATACGGACATGTGTTCCTGATGAAACACAAGTCTGAAGCTTTTGAGAAATTCAGAGAATATAAGCACGAAGTAGAGAACCAAACGGGCAAAAGTATTAAAATCCTTCGATCTGATCGAGGAGGAGAATACTTGAGCAATAATTTTCTGGATTATCTAAAAAAGAATGGGATTCTCTCTCAGCTTACTCCTCCTTATACACCACAGCACAATGGTGTATCGGAGCGGAGGAATCGCACCCTATTAGATATCGTACACTCTATGATGAGTGATGTTGAGTTACCTATTTTCTTTTGGGATATGCGCTTGAGACAGCCATATACCTATTGAATCTAGTTCTATCTAAATCTGTACCTACCACACCATATGAGATATGGAGTGGGAAGAGACCATATTTTAAACGAGTTAAGATATGGGGTTGTCCGGCCTATGTCAAAAGGCAAAATCCGGAAAAACTCGAGGCACGATCAGTTCTTTGCAAGTTTGTGGGATATCGAAATTTTTTCTACCATGCTGAGGAACAAAAAGTGTTTGTTGCTTAACATGCCACCTTTTTGGAAAAGGAATTTCTTGAAAAAGAAATTAGTGGCAAAGAGGTAGAGCTGGAAGAGGTTCCAGCACCGCAAACTACAACTGATGATTTATTGGAACCAGAGGATTCAATAGTACCCGACGAACCCCAGCCTCTCCGCCGATCTAGTAGGGTTTCTCATCCACCTGAGAGATACTATGGTTTTCTCATTGATGGTGGAAGCGAGGATTGGATCATGGAAGATGATGACCCGACTAGTTTCGAGCAGGCCATCACGAGTGGTGACTCTGTGAAATGGCTGGATGCAATGCGATCTGAGATGGAATCCATGTACACCAAAAAAGTATGGACTTTGGAAAATGCTCTTGAAGGGGTAAAACCTATTGGGAGCAAGTGGATCTTTAAAAAGAAAATTGGTGTAGATGGAAAAGTTGAGACTTTCAAAGCTAGACTTGTTGCAAAGGGTTTTCGTCAACGACCAGGTATGGATTATGACGAAACCTTTTCTCCAGTGGCTATGCTTAAGTCCATCCGGATCTTACTTGCCATTGTTGCATACCATGACTACGAAATCTGGCAAATGGATGTTAAGAACGCCTTTCTAAATGGTGATTTAGAAGAGTGCGTGTACATGACTCAGCCAGAGGGCTTCGTAGATAGTGGGAGCAGCGGAAAGATGTGCAAGCTGCTTAAATCCATTTATCGGTTAAAGCAAGCATCGCGGAGTTGGAATATCTGTTTTGATGTTGCAGTCAAAGAGTTTGACTTCATCAAAAATATAAATGAACCTTGTATCTATAAGAAGGTTGCAAAGAGTAAGGTTGTCTTTCTCGTATTGTACGTCGATGACATACTCTTGATAGGAAATGATGTTCCTATGCTGCAATCAGTCAAGCTCTTCTTATCACAAAGATTCTCAATGAAAGATCTAGGTGATGCCTCTTGGATATTGGGAATTATGATCTATAGAGATAGATCTAAACGGTTACTGGGATTGTCCCAATCCAGGTACATTGGCACCATACTAAAGAGATTTAGTATGGAAGAATCCAAGCGTAGGAACTAACCCACGATCTCTGGACTCACTCTCTCTAAAGAGATGTCTCCCAAGACTGATTTGGAGAGAGCTCGCATGCAAGGGATACCCTATGCTTCGGCAGTAGGCTCTATCATGTATGCGATGATATGTACCAGACCCGATGTAGCATACTCACTAAGTGTAGTGAGTCGGTATCAAGCAGATCCTAGAGAGAGTCACTGGACAGCTGTGAAGAACATTCTCAAGTACTTGCGAAGGACTAAAGAGATGTTCTTGGTGTATGGTAACGGAGAACTCCAGGTGGAGTCCTTTACCGATTCCAGCTTCCAAAGTGATAAGGAAGACTCTAAGTCGCACTCGGGATTTGTCTTTGCCCTTAATGGAGGGGTGGTATATTGGAAGAGTTCCAAACAGGATACCATTGCAGACTCAACGATGGAGGCTGAATACATCGCTGCCAACGATGCTGCCAAAGAGGCTGTCTGGATAAAGAAGTTCATTAGTGAACTTGGTGTGGTTCCATCCATTGAACATCCAATACCTCTGTATTGCGATAAAAAAGGAGCTGTGGCTTTGGCCAAGGAACCCAGGTCCCATCAAAAGTCCAGACATATTCTGAGGCGGTATCACCTGATCAGGAAGATAGTTGATCACCGGGAGATCGAGGTCAGGAGAGTAGATACGAAGGACAACACTGCGGATCCACTCACGAAGGCCATTCCCCAGATACAGTTTGAGAGATTATTCGGGATGCTAGGTATGAGATGCTACAGTAGCTGGCCTTAGTGCAAGTGGGAGATTGTTAGTTATGTATATGCCCTAGAGGCCATTGTTGTACATATGATGTATATTATAATGGATGCTTGGATATATATAGAGATGACTTTCTTGCTCGTCATGATAGTATGCTATTTGGTTTTCCTTTATCTTAACATGTTGACTTATATTAGTTTACTGTATTACTCTTACATGTTGATAAAGCCCTTAGGATCTGTACTCGACTACTGGGACTATGATGAGATCATACTAGTGGGGCCACGGTAGTCGATGAGTACATCCTATAACTGTTCCTAGTCGAGGGTGTGTCGAGACAGGGCATCGATACACCAGAGTAGACTAGCGTATACGCATCTTGACCCATATGTTGGGCGATGGATGATCCCATATCCATCGGTGTTTTGACATCAGAGATGGTGTACGGGTGCTCAGTGGAGACTGGGTACACTGTACGGACTCGCCGAGAACTCCCAGATGGTATTATACCTCACGTCAGATGGCAGTTCTCCGGTGACACAGGTACAGGGTAGTCTGTTGACCCGAGATCGTCATCGAGTCTTGTGTGATTCCCACTGTGCTTTGATTTCCACCTTACCACGTCCAAGAGGGCGTGCAAAATGGTGGCTTTTGGGTGCAGTCCCGAATCACATGGAGGCAATGAGCGATAGGAGGTGATTCGCCTCTCCCGGCATAGGGAGTTGATGTTGTTCTGTGTTCGATTGGCTATAACTGTAAGTCCCTGGTCATGGATGATATAGAGATTTACTGGTAAGTGTTATCAGTAGTTTCTCGACCCGTTATGAGCCTCACATCAACACGACTTATCGGTTACTGAGGTCTGACGTATACCACCCCTAGACTAGATATTCAACATATCAGAAGAAGAGACCGGACTGTACGGGAGTGTTACTGATTGGATTCACAGGAGAATGTACATGCTTGATTGTTGATCTTCTGATCACTCAATACCTGGGTGGCTATTACGTTTAGCTGACCGCTTGCTGCTTGTGGGTGTTTGATATGACCATCACCTGCTACCGGTGTATTGACGATTCTTTAGAGTCCTACACAGAGGTTTCTTTATTCAGGCAAAACGGACTAGGGGCACATATGTGATATGTGCATGACTGAGAATAATGCGATATAAGATACCGTATTATATTCTCGCGATATTTTGATATGAGCCGGGTCATCGGATCAAGTGTTGATTCGATGAATCGGTACATAATATATTAGTCGGTTATATTCGATATAGCCGGATTTTCGGATCAAATGCTGATTCGATAATTTAATGTATAATAATATATATGATATATTGCATTACATTATCTAATATTGGCTCGCTTTATTGATTCACTTTCTCACCGGATAATACATTGATATATATACGATATATGTTAATTGTATTATTTTCTTTTGTTACAAATATATATTATATATGTGATATATAATATTGTAACATGATATGATTACTAATGCAACATGTTTAGTGGAGATTAAACAAGATTAGGGTTTGATTTGGGTTAGTTCTTTCTTGATTTTTCTAGAAGGTTTTCTTTTGTTTTGAGCTAAGATATTATGGTTGATATTTTGTAGTGACTCATTCTTAACCCAACCCAAATCCTTAGCCCTAGTTAAATCTCTACATGAGTTAGCCTTGTCATAGTTAACCATGGTTGCATTATTAATCATTATGATCTTTTCATTATTCATCACAAAAGGAATTAATTCATTATTCTTCTTCTTCTTCTTCCTTGAGTTTTGAGAAAGCTTTCTAGGTTTTGATTTTGTGATGATTAAGAGTGAGAATTTGATAATAAAAGAGACCACAAATACTACTTCATCATCCTCATCTAATCTAGCCAATTAGATTAGGGTGTTCACCTCATTAGAGAGAGAGAAAGCTTGAGTTATAGAAACTTCAAGGTAGATCATCGGAGAAAATGAAGACTACAAGCTAGCATGGAACGTTCAGATTGTGGAGCCTCTCTTAAGTCCGGGAGATCGTGGATCACGGCGAAAGGACTTCTACTCGGAGATTATGAAGCTAAGGAGCGGACTACAAAGGTTGTAATCACTCACTTTTAGTTGTAAAGATATTTACTTGCATGTTAAACCCTAATTATCTAGCAAAGATCCCGGCTTTGGGTTATTCGGCACGTCTAAATTTTTATTCGGGCATGGTTAATGCCTTATAGACCCTTGTAATTGTTAGTGTATATGCCCTACGGGCCATTATTGTATCATACTAGATTGTATATTACTTAATGGAAGCTTGGGATATTCACATTTGTATATACAGTCTTATTAAAAATGGTAGTATGCTACTTGGTTTGAGTCTACTTTAATATGTGCATATGTTTCTTGTGACGTATCACTTATACATATTAGTAGAGCCCAAAGGTTCTTTGCTTGATTATCAGCGTTGTGATGGCAGTCACACTAATGGGGGCTGGGTAGTCTATAAGCAACATCCTATTCATGTCCCTAGTCATAGGATTATCGAGACAGGACATCGATACTCCAGAGTAGACTATTGTGTACGCTTCTCATCCCAGTTGGGGAGATGGTCTGTCCCATTGCCATCAGTACGTCGTACTGGAGATAGTATACAGGTGCTCGTTAGGTTACGGGTACACCGGACAGGACTCGTAGGGGAACTGCTGGTTGGTACTATACCCACCGTCAGTTAACAGTTCCCAGGTGACATGAGTACAGCATAGTCCGCAGACTTGACACTGCTACTTCGCCTCGAGTGTGTCCCACTGTTCTTAGATTGCTACCCTACCACGGCTCAAAGGAGTCATGCAAACAGGTAGCAGTTGGGTGCTGTCCCGAGCACTTGGAGGCAGTGGCGGTTAGATAGGATTCGTCTCTCCCGGTATAGGGAGATGATATCGCACTGTGTCAGAGAGCCATTACGCAAAGTCCATGGCCAGGGCAAGCGAGATATACTGGTGGTTTCCAGTAAATTCTCAGGGTGTAATGGGCTTCGCTCCGACACGACTTATACAGCTATTAGGGGACTGATGCTTGCCGCCCCCTAGGCTTGATATGCGATAGTCTTAGACGAACAGACCGAACTGTACGGAGATTGTCACATCAGGCTCAGTGGGAGTTCGGATGAGTTTCCTCATCGGCCTTCTTATCGACATCTACCTAGGGACCGTTACGTACAGCTAGTGCCGCTTGCGGTCTGTGGTTAAACCCACTGCCAGCATAGTGTCGAGTCTTCAGAGTCCCACACAGAGAGTTTCCCTGCTCCAGGCGAAACGATATAGAGGTCGTACGGTTTTACGACAAGGGTTCGAACACGTACGTACGTTTACGCACGTACGACGTTCGGACAGTTTTTACTAGCCGGCTTTGGTTTAAGCCAGATTCTAGTATTGGGTTATTGGATTTATACAGTCTAAAGTTTTTCCGTGTTTTCACGGATTGGAGGGGTGTTCTCGTAATTTGTCGGGAAGCTTCTAGAAGAGTGGTGACTAAGGGGTTAAGATGGCATGAGCATTAATTGCTTAATGACTCATTTGTATGATTCATCCTTTGCTTTAAATAATTCATTAATG
Source organism: Agapanthus africanus (assembly GCA_030015575.1). Lineage (NCBI taxonomy): Eukaryota > Viridiplantae > Streptophyta > Magnoliopsida > Asparagales > Amaryllidaceae > Agapanthus > Agapanthus africanus. Next base: position 371,177,498 of record JASDDO010000008.1, read on the forward strand.
AATTAATGAGTCATATGATGAATCACACTAGATGAAAGAATCTAACCATGATTATAAATCATTTATATTATTTATTTGATTAATTGTTATGGTTGATATATTCATATGAGTTCATTATTCATTTGATTATCATCTTCACCTTCTCTCTCCTCAAGCTCACTCTCTCTTCAAACCCTAACCCTAACCTCTCATGAGTTGAGATCAAGGGTTAGCTAGACTAATACATCCATAACCTCACTCTATATCACCTAGTTAGCTTAGATTAGCGATTTGAGCAAACTAGTTATCTCAAGTTTGAGATTTAGCTTGGTATAGGAGTTTTCGGGTGGATCGTCTTTTATTCGAGGAGGTCGTTGAGGTGCCGATATTCCAAGGAACCTACGAGGAGTGGAGGACAGCGATGAAGACCCGAAGGACATGTAACGTGAGGTATAACATCGGAACCGAGTAGTTAAACCTCAAGTAGATAGTTAGTGATGGTTTAGATAACGATTCATGCGCTAAAGTCCGTGTTACGAAGCTTTGATAATCGTTTTTCATATATTCCGCCTCCCCACAAGTTCGTGGGGTGCGTGATGATCGCAAGAATTAAAGTTAACCGCAATCAAGACGGTGTCGCTATGCAGCTAGCCGGTTGAGCACGGGTCGGTCCACAGGGAGATGGTGGTATTTTACCTTCTTGTCTTAGACGAGTCAATAAAGAATCTGTATGAGTTTGATTCTAACCTATGTGTTTATTTGCAAGTATAAAGTTGTTAAGAAAAGATACGAGATTATAAGCTAAAGAAATCCGTACTCGAAACCTTTGAGCCGAGTCTTGACCAATTGAAGCTAGAGCAATCGGCAACAACGTGGATTAGGGGATTTAAGCGCGGTATTCGTGGAATCCGGCTTATTTACCCTTGTCCTTCCATTCTTGTCTTTTGCTTTCGCCTCCGGCCAAACCGAACGCAACCGGTCGCGGTTAGGAATCACCGTTACCTTGTCAGGGTACGGTGCCTAACGGAGCGCTTGCGTATGGTTTGGGCGGAATTCAATGGAAAATAACGGGAAAAGGAAAAGAGAAAAGAAAATCTTTAACTTATAATATCGTATTTCTTCTTAACAATAATAATTACATTCATTCACAAAAGAGAACCAAAAAGAGAGAACAAAAAGAAAAGAACAAAAAAAAGAAAAAATTACAAGAATATAAGTGCATGGAATTTAAGTGCATGAAATAAATTGCAAGTAATAAAAAGCGAGTAATAAAAAGCGAGTAAAAAGAACAAGGAACTAGGACTCAAGACAAGCATGTGATCAATAGCCAACCCTTAAACTTGCAAGCTCAATCAAGAAGTTGCAAGATCAAGGGAAGGGTAGAGAACGCATGTGAAATGAAGCGCTAATTCCGCAAGAAAATATGACCCTTGAGATCAATAACTAACCCTTAACCATTCAAGCTCAATGAAGAGGTTGAATGATCAAGAGAAAGCAAGAATCTCAAGGGGAAGAAGAAACAAAAGAGAATGAACAAAAGCCCTCATCTTCATTGATGTTCCACTCAAAAAGCTCTCACTACAAGTTTCATGGAAAAAGAATGAAGAAGAAGGAAAAAAAAACTAAATCCTAAAAAAGAATGAAGAACAAAGAATGACCCTTGGCTTTGGCAAGTTCTGCTGTATTTATAGGCAGGGAGTTGAAGATCTAGGGCAACCATCAGATATAAAATGAAACACCCAAAATACCCCCAAAAGTTCTCTGCCTGCGGCGCCTGTACGGCCGCGGATCCGCCGCCAATACCCCCTATTGGCCGCGGATCCGCGCCCCTACAGTAGGGTTAGGGTGTGGTGTTTCTTGTACGGCCCTGATCTGCTGTCCCCTGTTGTCTGGTACATGTATTTTCTGATAATATTTCCAGAATATCTTCAGAATTCTTAGTCCAAGATTGCTATCTTTTCTTCACTTTTGAGCTCTATCTCTCTCGAGCTCCGCGCACCCATTGATTCTTGTGCTGCCCCCCTCGTGCTCTGTGCTTGTCCGAGACACGAATGACCACTGTCATATGTCTTGTCTCTGGAACTGGTACTCGGCACTGGACGGATATGGATGACCGAAACCCGGCTTTTATTTGTTGTCAACGGATGTTCTGTATTTGGTGTAACTGTGGAGATTTTGTCTTGATTTGCAATGTTTGGACTGAAAACCTGTACTCTGTAAATATGTAACAAACACGGATTAAAAGTACCTACCTATAAACACACGAGCATAGGAATGGGCGGTATAAAATGCAGTATTCTGTTGTGAACAAATACCCCCAAACATAACTTTTGCTCGTCCCGAGCAAAACCAATTATTCACAAAAAAGAAAATCCTAACCGCACTTTCGCAGGGAACGCGATTGCACTGAGCATGTGCAACAAGCCGTTAAACCTCTAGGTGTCCCTAGTAGGAGGAGTGTTGTCTCCTGAGGGTTTTCAGCGGATACTACCCACAAAATCCGGTCAAGTTGGTTTTGTACAATAACTAAGATTCAAACCCTAAAGTTTTTTGTTTCAGAAAATAACAATTCTATAATCCTAAGTCTAGACTATCGAACCTTTATTTTTCACACCTCGCTTCTTATTTAACTACAGATTTTATATGTCTTTATGTGCAGTGCAATTAGTGTCGTTAAGTTTCAGAAGGATCGATTAAAGTCATCATGTCGCACAATAAAGCCCAGATAACAATTTTAAAAGGATCACATAAGTTTTATAAAGAGTTAAGCATTTTTCAAGTTTCGTTTTCCAGTAAGGTTTCAACTTCAGAATTTCTATCTTCCTTAACAGGAAACTAAGTCGTATTTTTCACTCCACCTTTTTCTTGTTTTCATTTCATACACACCTCTGTGAACGTGCAATAGTCTTTATCATAGAATAAAACCTTCATATCTCCGTTAAAATTTTTTATAAAAGCCTGTCTTTTATCAAGATTATTCTCACACAAAGAACCGTTAGGAATTTTAACTCGGAGAGAACACTTGCTTGACTTTATTTTAAACTGGACTTTCTAGGCTTCTTAGCGAGCTTTGGGCCAATGCACCCAAACCAGTTGGTTTTAGGGCATTAGGTGTAGAAACACCCCAGCGGACTTAATTACTCAAGTTACCTAGGTCCAAAAACAAAAGACAGTTTGACGTGAAAATCAGATGATTTAATACGAACGGAGATATAACCGGCAGTTCAATTATTTTTTTGGATAAAAGACGTGTTTAGTGGGTTTGGTGTGTAATCATTCCAATCAAGTTTCCGATGGGTTATTTTTCAGACTTAGCTCCAATTACGGCATCAATAACATTCCTTCATATTCGCTTTACTTCATAAACTATTCTTGACATTACTTATTTCAGAACAAACCTATTTGATCCTCAGAAAATCATTTATCTGTTTAAAAGTTTAAACATGAAAGACTTGTCATCTAATTCCAAAAATTCACGACACGTGTAGTGTGATATAAAGACGTATATCAGCCATAGTTAACTTCAAAGGAGAGTTATCTTTCAGGTTTTCAAAATCTAAACATAAGATTTAGTTATTCCTATTTTTTCAAACAAAAACCGTCGAATGTTGAATCAGAGTTCTTCCACAAGCTAACTTGACAAAAAAGTTTTTATATTTTAAGAAAATTTTCAGATTTTTATGGATTTTATGGTTTTAAAATGCAGATGCAAAATATACATATGAATGCGAAGGAAGAAAGCTTACCGAGCACACCCCCAAACTTAAACTTGACAGTGCCCTCACTGTCAGGCTATACCAAGAGGGTCAAAATTATCGGCGCTCCCCCAAAAACAAATTATATACAAAACAAAAAAGGAAAACAAAAAAATATATACAAAAAAAGGTGTCCCCCCCAAATTTAAGTAAAACAGTGTTTCCACTGTTAAGCGTTGAAATTCAGGATTGGGGGGGAAAGAGAACAGTATCAAGCTATACAAGGCCTTACACAGGCCAAAAGTTAGTACCAACCATTCAAAGATCTTATCGTGATAAAGCAGTGGCTGGTGAAAGAAGGTGAAGAGGAAGGAAATGGAGAATACGCGAGACCGTATGCAGAGAGAAGCGGGATACGGTCTCGGTATATGAGAGGAAGAAGAATGGCGGAAGGGAAAAAGAAGTGGAATACGAACTTGAGGGTGCAAATGGAGTAAATAGATTAGCACAATTTGTGATGAGCGATGTGTAAAAAGCAATTATGCTAATATATTTACCCGTCGAGAAATGGGGTCAAATCCCTCAAGATTCGTGAGAAACCATGGGTACGCCGAACTTGGTAAACCAAACACAGGAAGTGAAAATGGTACGGGTTCTTGCAAGGTCGGAACGATGGAAAGGATGGAGGGAAGTGGTTGAGGAAGGGAATCGGTTAAGGGTTCTGGAGGGTGTACACAGTCAGTGAAAGGAACAGGATGAATTGGAAAATCCGACTCATCATCTAGAACTGTTTCATCCTCAAAAATATCCTCAAAATTCTCCTCAAAGTTAAGCTTATCCATGCATATTTCATCAAAGTCCATATGCATATGGGGTTCGGGAAAAACATTAAATGACTCGGGATGATGATTTGAAGAGACAAACTCAGCCAAATCTACGGGTTCATCATTCAAAATATTCCCAGCGTCAATATCCTTAATCAAGTGAAAATCAAGATTCTCTGACACCTCAACCAAAGCATGGATATTAATCAATTCAGCTTCTAAGATGGAGGTGTAGAGGTCAAAAGGATTGGGTGTGGTTTCACTTGGCAAGGTCCCTTCACAATCGGGCAAATCAAACACTACAAAGTCGCACAACTCATTAAACATTCTATCTTCAACTGATAATTCATTTGGGACACTTGATAGACTTTCAACACAGGAGTTGTGGGATTCAATTTGAACTGGGTAGGCTTGATTCGGAAGGGGGTATAGCTCACTCTCTCCACTCAAATTCACAGCCTGTCCTGCCGCCTCATCACACATTGAAAAATTAGGAGCTAGTTGGAAACTAGCTATCGGGTCAGTAGGTTGTATGAGAGCGGCCATGGACGCATTCAAATCCATCATCTGTTGGCTTGACGCTACCCTAAAGTCTTCCAAAGTTCGCTCAAGACTAGACATAGGTTGTGAAAGGGTTTCAGTAAAAGATTCAAAGTTGTTTGGATACTGAAAACTCCCAAAAGGCTGTGTAGAAGCAATGTCTAGGGAAGGTGTAAAAGTTGGGTAGGACTGGTAGGAATTGAATTGCTGGACAGGAGTGGGATCAACATTGGGATAAGAAGGTGAATGGAATTGTTGATCCTAAGAATTTGTAGTGGTGAAAGGAGTGAAAGATCGGCTACGAGATTGTTCAATACGTTCAGCAATAGACATAGGTCTCGGGGTTACAACTGGATTTTCAAAAGGGGTATCAACGCAAGAAGGTGTGAATGTTTAAAACGGTTGATACGAAGTGGATTGCGGGGTCCAGTTGTTCGTCCTAGACGCGTCTATCCGATCTTTCAAAGAAATTTTTGGCATGGATGGATCGTTCGAAGTTCGACCAAAACAAGAACCGTAGGAAGTAATGTCTGGTTGTGGGTACCAAAGTTCGGCAAGAGTTTTGCGAGGTGGAGTACCCATGATATGAAGAGAGAGAGAAAAAGGTAGAGAAAAGGAGGGGGGAAAAAATGTGATATTTTTTTTTTAAATTTTTTTTTTTAAATATTAACAAAAGAATGAAGTATACACAAAAAAGAATATGGACAAAAAAACAATCACGACACAAAAAAATACCACACACCTAATCGTTCTAGGGTTAACCTAGGTCAACTAGACCTGCTCCAGAACTTGATTGTCGAAGTAAAACTGTGTCAAGAAACAGGCTCAAGATACACTGATCATGAGGCCAGGTAAGTGCAGAGATAAGGGGAGGTTTTCCAACGCTTTCGCGAAGTTCCTTAATTAAATAACCCTTTCTCTTTTGGCGGTTTCGCCGTTAACACTTTCCTAGACACCCCGTAAACAATATACCGTTAAGCGAGATTCTAAACACAGTTAACTTCTCCTAGTGAGCGCGAAGTCCTTAAGGCTTAAAGTCTAATTTCTTTTAAATTTGTGCGGGTAAACGTTATGCTCAAGTTCGTGATTTGTGGGCCACGGAAAAGGTAATGAAATCCTTTACCGTATGTTGTGGGGTTCGCTTTCCCTTAAGTCCGTATTAATGTATGCAATGCGCAATTCAAAAATTCTATAAAGAATCAAACAATTGTTTTTTTAGTTTAAGCGCGGCACTGCAACAAATACGGGTTAGTCAATTTTTAGCGTTTGCTAGCGAACTTACAAAGAATCCTGCAAAGAATAGTATATTGGAAGCGTCGGATTTGAGAAGAAGGTGTTAGTAAAATACGTACCGTTAAGTTTTGGGTTAGGAAACCCCCGTTGAATCAAATCCGGTAAGCTTGAAAAGTTCGCTTGCGCGGGTCAAACTACCCGGATCTTTGGCACTGTACTTCGTAATCACCTTAACCTTGAATGTACACTTTGCTCCCCACAATCGCAGTTTGCAAATACGCAAAAATCTGCACTCTTGCCCACAAAAATTATCAAAAAAAACAAAAAGATTTATTTTTTGTTTTTTTTTTGTTTTTTTTGTTTTTTAAATATATACAAAAAGAATATTAACCCGAATAACAAGAAAGAAAATACGCTACCGTCTCCCCGGCAACGGCGCCATTTGATCGCAAGAATTAAAGTTAACCGCAATCAAGACGGTGTCGCTATGCAGCTAGCCGGTTGAGCACGGGTCGGTCCACAGGGAGATGGTGGTATTTTACCTTCTTGTCTTAGACGAGTCAATAAAGAATCTGTATGAGTTTGATTCTAACCTATGTGTTTATTTGCAAGTATAAAGTTGTTAAGAAAAGATACGAGATTATAAGCTAAAGAAATCCGTACTCGAAACCTTTGAGCCGAGTCTTGACCAATTGAAGCTAGAGCAATCGGCAACAACGTGGATTAGGGGATTTAAGCGCGGTATTCGTGGAATCCGGCTTATTTAGCCTTGTCCTTCCGTTCTTGTCTTTTGCTTTCGCCTCCGGCCAAACCGAACGCAACCGGTCGCGGTTAGGAATCACCGTTACCTTGTCAGGGTATGGTGCCTAACGGAGCGCTTGCGTATTGTTTGGGCGGAGTTCAATGGAAAATAACGGGAAAAGGAAAAGAGAAAAGAAAATCTTTAACTTATAATATCGTATTTCTTCTTAACAATAATAATTACATTCATTCACAAAAGAGAACCAAAAAGAGAGAACAAAAAGAAAAGAACAAAGAAAAGAAAAAATTACAAGAATATAAGTGCATGAAATTTAAGTGCATGAAATAAATTGCAAGTAATAAAAAGCGAGTAATAAAAAGCGAGTAAAAAGAACAAGGAACTAGGACTCAAGACAAGCATGTGATCAATAGCCAACCCTTAAACTTGCAAGCTCAATCAAGAGGTTGCAAGATCAAGGGAAGGGTAGAGAACGCATGTGAAATGAAGCGCTAATTCCGCAAGAAAATACGACCCTTGAGATCAATAACTAACCCTTAACCATTCAAGCTCAATGAAGAGGTTGAATGATCAAGAGAAAGCAAGAATCTCAAGGGGAAGAAGAAACAAAAGAGAATGAACAAAAGCCCTCATCTTCATTGATGTTCCACTCAAAAAACTCTCACTACAGGTTTCATGGAAAAAGAATGAAGAAGAAGAAAAAAAAACTAAATCCTAAAAAAGAATGAAGAACAAAGAATGACCCTTGGCTTTGGCAAGTTCTGCTGTATTTATAGGCAGGGAGTTGAAGATCTAGGGCAACCATCAGATATAAAATGAAACACCCAAAATACCCCCAAAAGTTCTCTGCCTGCGGCGCCTGTACGGCCGCGGATCCGCCGCCAATACCCCCTATTAGCCGCGGATCCGCGCCCCTACAGTAGGGTTAGGGTGTGGTGTTTCTTGTATGGCCCTGATCTGCTGTCCCCTGTTGTCTGGTACATGTATTTTCTGATAATATTTCCAGAATATCTTCAGAATTCTTAGTCCAAGATTGCTATCTTTTTTTCACTTTTGACCTCTATCTCTCTCGAGCTCCGCGCACCCATTGATTCTTGTGCTGCCCCCCTCGTGCTCTGTGCTTGTCCGAGACACGAATGATCACTGTCATATGTCTTGTCTCTGGAACTGGTACTCGGCACTGGACGGATATGGATGACCGAAACCCGGCTTTTATCTGTTGTCAACAGATGTTCTGTATTTGATGTAACTGTGGAGATTTTGTCTTGATTTGCAATGTTTGGACTGAAAACCTGTACTCTGTAAATATGTAACAAACACGGATTAAAAGTACCTACCTATAAACACACGAGCATAGGAATGGGCGGTATAAAATGCAGTATTCTGTTGTGAACACGTGACATGGACTTACAGTAAGAGTGCCTAGGAACCCTACAGGAAGAAGACTATCCAATAAGCATAATAGGTGTACCCTCTCCTAATCCCAGATGCCTCACATCCTGAGAGAAGGTAAAAGGAAAAGACAACTGAATAGTCCTTTTCATTCTCTCCAGAACCAGAATCCATCCTCGGAAAAAATCCTTCGAGTTCGTATATAACCATACGATAGATTTATCCAATGGAAGTGGACGTTCGTAGTAATATGGTGTGTTCTGGAGAAATGCAAAGGGTAAAAGAAGGAGTGGCAATGTTGTATGAAACTCGGACAATCCAAAAGCCAATGTTTTAAGAAAGTTCGGTTAAATTGGTTACTGAGTTATAGTCCAAGGTCAGGCCACGGTCGCTGCCAAATAGAGAGAGAGGAGAAACACTCAGCGTGCACTCTAGTCTAAATCAGAATGGTTAATCACTTTATCTAATCAGGAAATCTCCCACTGTAATCTCAAATTCTCCTCCAAACCTGAAAAAAGAATTAGTCGGGATCACCCGAAGAGTAAACCAACTCATCAGTGAGAATCGGGATCCAACTATCATCGCATGATAAGTTGATGGAAGTCACTCAAGTTATCACACTCCAGAAGGTATGCGCATGCCTGGCAAGTTTTCTGTATGTTTGAAACTTCCGATATAATTTTTTTATCCCTATGCTCTTATGACCTTAACGTAGGCCAACAAATCATAAGTCACATGTCAAGTTCTACCCGTCATTATCCAGTTTAATTTGAATCAACCCGTACATACACTTGACATAAGCCAACAAGGTAGTACGACTATTCCAAACCAACGCATCTATCTATGCAACAGAAAAGTAACAAGTAGCTACCATACACTATGCCTTGACGTAGGCCAACAAACATAGCATGAATACTAAGTGCCCCCCGTCTGAAATGACGGAGGACTACGAATGGTTTTTGGCGAAAAAACTTTAACGTAATGAACTTGATATCGTTGAAGGAACCGGATAGCTTTTATAAAAATATAGCTGCGAAAACCTTTGCTAAAGAGGTCACTCCCGGTGAAGGGATCTCGGCTCTTTTCTCGTCGAATGAGGTGCAGAATATTCCAAACTGAATATCACGATGCAAAGCAAAAATAATCGACTATAGTAAAGTTATTACATTGACGTAAACTTTTACTCAAGAGGTCACTCCTGATGAAGGGATCTCGACCCTTTCCTCGTCGAATGAGGTGCTGGATATTCCAAGCTGAATACCACGATACAAAGCAAAAGCGTACGTCTGTAATATCAATTTTTAAAATTGGTTCCAACAATATCAAATATAGGTTTGTTTTATCCTTGCATTGATAAGAATCAATGCAGTCTCATCAATTAATCACACCAGAAAAGAACGAAAATATAATGTACGTATATGCCATCCGCATTCGCCACTAGGTCCCATCATCACCCGTTAGGTTACTTAACTAACGACAGAGCGGGGACTGGTCTAGCGCGGGTGCAAAACATATACAACATCTACTATTATATATAAATATATAATAATCGCTTCAGGCATGATAAAAGCAACATCACAGAAAAGTAATAAGTATCACAGAACAATACAGATAATCTGGGATCCCCGGGTTTCATTGAGCCACAAGTGAAACCCGACGTTCTCATGGTCGTGTGGATAGCCTGTGCAATGAAAACCTAGACCCTTACGGGCGCGGCAAGTTACCCGCCAAAACCTGAAACGAGGCAGCCCCCTTCAGCAAAGTGAATGGACCATCAAGCACTTTATGGAATCCGGTAACTTGAGCACCCCTCCTTGGGTCAACCTGTACCCCCTACGAGTGCGGCGAATAGCCCGCCAACTCTAGAGTGAAGTCCCCCTCCGTCTCAAAGCCATGAGATGCGGGCCCGTTGCCCTCTAGAACCCGGCTATCCGTGTACTCCACCGCGGGGTAATCCTAATACAGAAAATAAAATATGTACAACGGGTACAACGATCTCAACCCGGTCGTGCCCCAAAAGAATAATATACAAACAGGCAGTGACGGCAGTCCACATGTCGGATGCTCGTCCCGCAATATCAAATGTACAAATACATCCAAACTGCACTACCATTGCACACAAGTTATCCACCACGACAAATCCGCAACATCACAGCACAATACAGAATATCAACGTGAATATCACATTCGCAAACCCGTCTAAAAGGAATGTAGCAATTAGACAAGTTGTACCGATCAAATGACATTCATGGTCGCAGATAGTAATGTAAGTACTGTAAACTTTAAATAATGTTAGAAAATATCGAGTTCGAAATAACCCCGAATAGCCCCAAATAAGTAGATAAAACCATATCCAAACTGGGCTAAACAAACAATACCACTGAACCAAGATTTCATAGACTAGATGTCAAGAGTGAAGAAAACGTGAGCACTAGAATTTTGGCTTGGAGGAAAAATGAGCATGCTGGAAAAATTGGGCCCTCTCAAATTTGAAGATGGTCTCTCTGCGGATTTCGTAGCGGTGAGGTGTGGTGAATCAATTTTTATTGCAACTAAAGAAATTAATCCCTCACCACAATATCTCACTAAAAAATCTTCAATCAAACAAAAAGTCATAAATGCAAGAGTGTTTGTTGATTGTAGCGAGTGAGGATTTATTTAGTGGATTATTTAATCATGTACCTCTCCACTTCAACAAAAGAAATCCACAGAGGACAAATTCGAAACTTGCTAAGCCTTCTTTAAAAAACCACAGAGCCAATTTTCGTTTTGGCCACAACACTTTTTCACTTGCCCCCAAAACCACAGCCACAAAATCCCCACACACAAAATCAACATCGGCAAAAATCAACATTGGTATTGTTTCGGTTTTGATATTTTAATATTATCTAAACAACTCGTATGGGGTTAATGGGTTGACTCTGATACCATATAAGTCTACGGTAGCGTCCCGGCCTTCAATCCGCGGCTTAATACGGAACAAAAACTTTTTACAACTGGCGCTAACATAGAATTTCACCGGATCGTTCCATTAACGCTAAACTAGTTAACTGTAAAAGAAGTAAGAATGGGTATACCGATCGATCCGTGTCCTTCGGTCTTTAGCCACCATCTTAGCTCCTCGCGGCATCTCCGATCCCGCTCGATCTCCTGTCTCCTCGTCGAAAAAGCACCACGTCAACGAATCTTTATACGGGCTCCCGCCTCAGAACCGAGACAACTCGGACATGAAGTTTGCTAGCCGACATGTTCAAGATTGAAGTAGAGAGAGTGTAGAATATTTGTGTCAAGGCATCCAAGCATTCGGTTGGAGTTAAATGGAAGTTGCCAAGACGTTGGATTATGAGCACAAGAAAATTTTAGCAAAGAAAAGGAATGAGCTTGCATAAGAAAATGAGCCCGGCCAAGGTGCTCTGGGAATTTTCAAAGATCTCACAGGCACGTCTCCAAGTGGGTGAGTGAAAGCCTTAAGTCTCCAATCAATTAATAAATAAAACCCATACCTCACACAAAAATTTCTCCAAAATATCCTAACTAGACAAAAACCAATGCTGCCCAAAAAAAATGTAGCCAATGAATAGTGCTCGGCCACAGCAACAGGGAGGGTGAAGTGGGGTCGGCCAAAAATGGAGTCCTCTGTGGAATAGGAAATGTAGTGGTGAGTGATGGAATATCTATGATTAATTAAAGCAACGTGAAACAATCCCCAAAACAAACACAACCCCCCCCCCCCCCCACCAAAGAGAAGTAGCCCCACAAAAAAAATTATCTATGCTCACATAAAACATTAAAACTTAATGTTTAAGCCGGATGACAGAAAATTGACAACTTCAAAAATAATTCCGTAATAAATTACAGGATTACCCCATAACTGTATATACATACCCGCACTTGTATTCCGACCGAATACAAATGCAACGAGACAAAAATATTCCTACAGTATAATACTAGGATCCGGCTTAAACCAAAGCCCGCTAGCATTATCTGTCCGAACCATGACCCGTGCACAAGTCCATGTGCATGATCGAACCCTGTCATATTACCATACGGTCCCTACAACGTTTTGCCCGAACTTGGAAAACTGTCTGTGGGGGACTCTAATGACCCATCAATACACTGGCACTGGGTATAACCACAAGCACGTCAGTGGTACTAGCTGTACGTAACGGTTGCATACGTATTGATCAGAAAGGAAGCTGACGAACGAACTCATCCAGAAATCCTACTGAGCCTGACAGTAACAATATCCGTACAGTCCGGTCCGTTCGTCTAAGAGTATCGTATATCGAGTCTAGGGGGTGGATAAAGTCAGACCCCTAAAAACGGGATAATTCGTGTCGGTATGGAACCCATCACCACCTGAGAAACTACTGATCTAAATCAGTAATTCTCCACTACCCCGGCCGAGAATTTCTAGTGATGGCCACCCGTGTACTGTGCGACATCAACCCCCAATACTGGGAGACACGAATCCCCGACGATCCGCTCACCGCCTCCATGTGGCTCGGGACTGTACCCAACTAAAACCTGTTTGCATGTCTCCTTTGAGCGTGGTAGGGTAGTAATCAAAACACAGTGGGAACTCACACGAGACAAATGACGATCTCAGGTCGACAAACTAATCTGTACACATGTTATCAGGGAACTGCTATCTGACAATAGGTATAATACCAACTAGCATGTTCCCGGCGAGTCCGTCCAGTGTACTCATAACCCAATGAGCACATGTATACTATCTTAGGTGAACAACTGACACCAATGGCTTGTGAGACCGGCCACCTCCCCCCGTCAAGGTCTAGATAAGTATACACCAGTCTACACCGGAGTATCGATGCCCAGTCTCAATACTCCTACGACTAAGGACATTTAAGGATGTGCTTATAGACCCCCAGCTCCCACGTATATGATCGCCATCATAATACTGGTAGTCAAGTAAGAATCCTATGGGCTCTATCAACATGATGATAAAGACAAAGCAGATAGCATACTATCATCTTGAGTAAGACTGTTTTATCGGTATAGGTCCTCTCTCAATCATCATAATCATCTGCCAGCGACTACGATAATTGCCTTAAGGGCACTATAACCAATAATTTTCATGAGATTTCTGGATTTGAGAACCGTGGACATTTTAAAGGAAAGCATGTACTGTTTTTAAAAAACCCGGTTCCTCTTGATATGATATTTCAGTGCGTCCACCATATATTTTCTCGGTTCTGAGAGTGACATGTGAAACCCGATTCGAGGAGTTGGATGAGGCCGATTGCGGATACATGGTGGACCCGGTATGGTACCCCGGGGCGAGAACAGATTGCTGTGCTGCAAACGGTGAGCCTGACAGTGGGACTACTACCTACCGGTGTAGTTTTGGGGCTCGGCGGATATCCGGAAGATGGAGTCGAGAGATCATATGGGCCGATCCGGACTGACGGAGCTCGTGGGCCGATCCGGACTAATGGAGCCCGATATATGAGCATTTACGTGTCGATGCTGGATACGGGTGTCATGATGTTTTCGGGTGTCGATGTTGGGCACCCAGATTCCATGATTTTGAGGTGTCGCGAGGGACACCGTTGATTTATATCCTCATACCTTCATGCACACTCTTTTATGATATTTACGTGCATACAGATATTGATTATATGGGTGGACGAGATCCACATACATATATACATTGATTATATGAGTGGACGAGATCCACATGGATACATACATTGATTATATGGTTGGACGAGATCCACATGCATACATACACTGGTTATATTATTGGATTATATCCGTATACATATAGGTATTGATTTCCTTGTTGGCACATATACAGACCCGGTCACCCTAGATATCATAGTATCACCTTTATGATATAGTTGACCTAGGAGTCATTGTTTATTCGATTTCTATCTGTTGATATTTTTTCTACTCACGAGTTGGCAATTCACCCCCGTTGTGCCACAGTTCTTTCAGGTTGACCGCACGGATCAGTAGCGGCATCGCTGACACATAGCTTCTTTTGGGTGTTTTGCATTGGTAGGTGGGGCATTTGTATCCTGCCCACTCTTGTATTTATATTCCACATTGTATCTAGTAAACTCCATCAATCAAAATTAGTAAATTATATAAGTAATGAGACTTAGTGGGATTTTGGTTGCGAGACATAGAGCGAGATGTTTTCCGCTACTTGTGGTTTTTATGTCTTGCTTTTCTTTATCTTTTATGGTGAACTTCGCCGTTGGGCGTTGTATACTTATATATTTTGTCTTGTGTGGTTGTGATCCGCCGTTTGGCGAAAAGCTAGCTCCCGCTTGGGGATGCCCTTTTATATATTATCATTATGTATATGTGGTTTTGGATCAAAATATACAAAGGAGGTGTTGCCCAAATTTTCAAAAAGACGAAACATGTTTTTAAACTGGCATAATCCACTTGCATTTTCTTGTTCATTTTCTATGCATTAAGCACACTTGATTTCATTATACCTTGATTTCAAAAACTTCACCTCCTTTATTTTCTTAAAAAGTTTTAGATTTCTGGGTTTCAGCTTACTTGAATTACGTTACGCCTTTAGACGTTGCGTGATTTAAGTGCTGGTCACGAGCTAATATTTCGGGTCGTGACACTTCCACCATGTGTTTTCTCGGTTCTGAGATTGATATGTGATACCCGATTCGAGAAGCGGAAGGCACCGTCTGTGGGTACATGGTGGACCCGGTATGGTACCCCGGGGCAAGAAAGGATTTTCATGATGTAGACGATGAGCCTGGCAGAGGGACTACTACCTACCGGTGATTGGTTGGACCCAGAGGTTGTTCGGAGGATACCGGCCGGAGGCATGAGATGGATATGAGGGTCGATCAGAGTATGCGGCGTCTGAGATGAGATGGATATGAGGACCGATCTGATGATGCGGCGCCTGAGATATGAGGATTTACGTGTTGATGTTGGACACGGGTTTCATGATGTTTCGAGTGTCGATGTTAGACACTTAGGTTCCATGATTTTGATGTGTCGTTGATGGACACACATTGATTGATATCCTCGTATTTACATGCATATGCATTCATGATATTTACATGCATGATGTTGATTGATGGACACATAGATGTTATCCACATGCAGATAGGCATTAATTATATTGTTGGCACATATGCAGATACGGTCACCCTAAATATCAAAGTATTACCTTTATGATATAGTTGACCTAGGAAATCGTTGTCTTATTCAATTTCTACCTGATGATGTTTTCTACTCACGAGTTGGCAACTCACCCCCGTTGTGCCACGGTTCTTGCAGGTTGACCGCATGGATCTGTAGCGGCATCGCTGGCACACAGCTGCATTCGGGTGTTTTGCTTTGGTAGGTGGTACATGTTGGATCGTACCACTCTTGTATTTATTATTCTTGTTGTATCTAGTTAACTCCATCAATCAGAAACAAGTACTTGTATAAGTAGTAAGACTTAGAAAGACTTGTGGTTTTGATTTCTTGCTTTATTTACTATTCTTTGTGTTGATCTTCGCCGTTGGGCGTCGTATACTTATATTATGACATGCGTGGTTGCAATTCCGCCGATTGGCGAAGAGCTAGCTCCTGCTTGGAGATGCCTTTTATATTATCATGTATATGTGGTTTTGGATCAAAATATATAAAGGAGGTGCTGCCCAAATTTTTAAAAGACGAAATATGTTTTTCAACTAGAAAATCCACTTGCATTTTCATGTTCCTTTATCCATGCATTTAAGAAAACTTTTAATTCCATCATACCTTTATTTTCAAAACTTCACCTCTTTTATTTTCTTTAAAAAGGTTTTAGATTTCTGGGTTTCGGCATACTTAATTTACGTTGCGCCTTTAGACGTTGTGTGATTTTAGTGCCGGTCACAAGCTAATATTTTCAGGTCGTGACAAAGTTGGTATCAGAGCGCTAGGTTTAACCTTGGTTCGAGTCTAGGTTTGACTATATGAAGTCTGGGGCGTAATCTATTTCGGAACCTAGTCTTGACCTTACGGAACTTAGACTTGAACAGGGGGTATTAGACCCGAACTTTCGTTTCATAGGTTGACCCTGATTGATGGAGTAGGTAGCTTGAGTAGAGTGGCGTGCCGTATGTATGCTCCGCGGCATATTTACGATACGATACTCCACTTAAGAAACCTTAGGATGTACATATCTTGAGACTTGTGGTTCTCTTCGTTCCCTTGATCATACATCCATCTGAGATCCTTGATTCTATTCGTTTCCTTGATCATACTCTCACCGATTCTGTTCCTCCTTATGATCATGTATCCATTTTGGGATCTATTGATTCTTTTCATCCCTTTGATATATTTTTGTCGATACTTAATTGAGGTTCCTGTCACCATGGTTTGAGCATAGATTGAGCTGCTGCTAGTGATGCGGTCAGGGCGAGCTCATCATGGACGAGAACTAACCATCGTGTTTTCTAGTGACACGGGAACGTCTCGATGTAGTGTTTGTGTTGCGACCTCTTGTTGAGGCGAGTGTTCGGTTTTGCACCGTATGATCGGGCGACTGATAGAGGCTGACAATTGTAAGAGGACTGTTGATGTACAACCTACCTCAGAGATCGTGATGTCGTCTACGGTGCAGACAGATGACCCAGCTGTTGCTGAGATTGATGGGATGTCGCCTCCAGACCTTTTGAGCTGAGATTGTTGGAGCTTTCAAGCAGAGATGCGACGGTAGATATCTAGTCTATCTTGAGTTGAGTTGAGCGACTGAGATGATTCGTCTGATTTGATGCGCCGACGCAGGCCCAGTTGAGTTGAAGATTTCCAGTATGGAGAGTCTTACTCAGATCTAGAGTAGACCGATCCAGAGATGACGTTGTTCGTTGGATGATCTGATAGGAGATCAGTAAGTTGACCAGCTTCGGATAGAGGACCTCTCCCAGATGAGTTGTGAGTTGATCAAGAACGGACGGGTATTGAGTGTTCCTCCGATGGTTGAGACGAGTTCTCGAGGACGTGTTCGTCTAGATATCTTCTACAGAGTGATGAAGATACCGAGTTCGTGATTTCGAGTCCGTGTGAGAGATTCCGGATTGACTGTAGCCAAGAACATTTGCAATATGCAGATAGCATGACGTGATATCGGAGTGGATGATAATAAAGACGAGTGGAACAAGAGGTTCATGCCACATGTTAATGAGCTGTTGTTACTCCCCATTGAGATTAGAGATCTGATATGTATACAGAGGCATTGGGATATGGCCAGTTCCCAAGGAAAAGCTGTGCTGAGAATGCAGATGTCCAGAAAACGAGAAAGGATTATGTAAGGGTACCAGCCTCCGTAAAGTTCGGCATAGACCAGATCGGAAGAAACCTTGAGCAGATTCCTTCCAGGACACGGTTGCGATAAGATTTGCACCCAGGATCAGTTGTGTCATGTATATTCAGAGGGCCAAAGGCCGACGCTAGTGACGTGCTGCCTTACGAGTGGTCATGCTAATTGGCTGAAAGATGACCAGAGGAGTGCCAGAGCGGAATCGTTTCCGTTAGTACACCTGACCGGGCCGATGAGCCGATGGATTGCGATATTGGTAGTCCATAGAGAAAATGAGGACCCAGAGACAGAAAACTCCAGACCGTGAGCAGGAGGCAAGCGGATGTTCTTGCTCTGCCAGTTTTGAGCGCACCGACATTTTTTAACATTGTAGGTGGTGTACCTCAATGTCATTTTTTGCGATTTTCGTTTGTGATCCGAGTATCACGCTTATATCGCTTGTATTTGAGTTTTGATGATTGAGTTTCATGATATTGTTTTCGTGCACCATGGTTGCACCTACTGGGTACTTACATTTTTGTGGATAGTTATTGCACTTGATATATGTTTTATACACCGTTGTGTTGGTTTATGATTTGTGCATGCTTATTGGACTTGATGTCGATTTTGTGCCTTGGCTGCACGTGCTTATGATTTTGTGGATTTCATACGGTTGATTTGATTTTGTGCATGTGGTATGCACTCGATTTGGTTTTTGCACTCGGTATAGCTCACATATACTTGCAGTGCATTGATACGTGTTTTGTGCATATAGCTGCACACGTTTATAATTTTATACACATTGGTACACTCGATGTTGCTTTTATACGCATTTGAGTTATTGATGAGCTTTCGTGCACAGGATGCACCGGATTCGTATTTCGTGCACTGGATGCACTAGATTTGTATTTCGTGCATTTGTTGCACTAGATTTATACGTCATGCATTGGTTGTACTGTATTTGTATTTTGTGCATTTGTTGCATCAGATTCGTATTTCGTGCATTTGTTGTATTAGATGTGCATTTCATGCGTTTGTTGCACCAGATGGGTATTTCGTGCATTGGTTGCACTAGATTTATACTCCGTACATTGGTTGCACCCGATTTATATCTTTGAGCATTCGTTTTACCAGATTTGTGTTTTTGTGCGCGTTTGCCCCTGATGTTCGTTTTCGTGCATGCTACTGCACTAAACGCTTTTTTACGGACATAATGCACATGGGTTGGATTGTTGCGCATATTAGGCGCTTGATATTGGATTTTGTGCGTATCGGATGCACTTGAGTTAGATTTAATTCATGCATGTTGGATGCACTTGATTTAGATTATATTCATGCATGATGGATGCACTTGATTGGATTTTCGCACATGTTGAGCGCATGTTATGAGATGTGATATTGTGCACACCGGATACACTCAATTGGGATTTTCATTGTGCAGTTAGTTGCAATGGATTGAGTTTTTCGTGCACTATAGATGCACTAGATGTTATTGTCGTGCACACCCGTTGCACTGGACAGATGCTTTCGTGCACACCCGTTGCACTTAGTTTGCTTTCATGCATATTGTAGCACTTGTATTTGGATTTGATTTCCGTGCGCACCAGACGCACGTGATAATTGAATACGTCTTTGGAGGCTGATTTTGCTCTTGAGCACTTTGTTTTCAAATGGGTACTATATTATGTTGTAGCCAAACAGGACCGATCTGAGGACAGTACCTGAGTACTTTGCATGCATAAAAAGTTTAATAAAAGGTTCTCAAAAAGGAGCTATAGTCTCGCTATTTCCTACGTGTCCGCGAGCGATACGAACGTTTACAAAGGAAAACCTTTTGGGATATTTCAAAAAGGGTGGAACGTATATTTTAGTAAAACATATATGAACGTATATTTATTATTTTACAAATGAGTGTCCGTCACTTGTGCCGTGAGTTACGCATCACATAGCGATTCAGAAAAGATTGTGCATGAGTTTTATTTAGTTTTTAGAAGATTTTTCAAGGATGCGTACTATATACGTATTATAGTATTTGACTAGTGCATATTGGATTTCGGTAGTGGATTTCGAGATCTGTAGCTCCATTGTAACTCCGATGATATGCGTACAAATCCGAAGATTTGCATGACGCTTGACAGAGTTCGATTTTGAGTTTCATACTCATTTTCAGGCGCACACGATGCGCTGTGTTATTTCTATATCTTCCATGATTTTGGAGCCCAGTTGATTTGAGCTGATTATTAAAATGTTTTAGCATTTGGGGGTTTAAATTTAAATTCGGGGACCAAATTTATTTAAGGGAGGAAGATTGTAACATTTCAGAAAATATAAAATATTATTTTGGAATTTTATATTAAAATAATATTTTCGCGAAAACTACCCGATTTGCGAATCTTGGGTTTTCGTAAAATGGTATAAATATATATACCAATAATTATGAAATAATTGGAGATTAAAATGATTTATTCATTTAAATATATATTTATCGGATTTGGCATTTTTATAATTTATTATATGCAGTTTAAATAAAAATTGATTAGTGCACTACTAATCGCGATTAAGACAAATCCGTGTTTCTACAGTTTTCCATGGCTAGTGCACCATGACATGTTGCTTGTTGTTTTATTTTATTTATGTTATGTGTTTGGTTTTAATGAGTGGGGGAAAAGAAAAGAAAGAGAGAAGAGTTAAAAAGATAGTTATTGGAGAGAGAAAGTGAGACTTGAGTTTGGAGAGGGTGAGAATAAAAGAGAGAGGGGACAGCCACCATTTTATTCACCCCATTATTTTCCTTCATCTCCTTCCTCCTCATCTCCCTCTACCTCCACCTCCAATTATCATCTCAAATTCTTCATCAAAACCCTACCACCCTCTTCATTAAAGTTGATCCCCACCTCATCATCAACACTTTGGACCAATCAAAGTTGGATTTTGGAGACTTTGGAAAGCTAGGGTTTTTCTTGAGTTGCCCAAACGAGGTATAATTCCTTTCATTTAGTTTATTTTTTAGTTTCTTGTCATCCTATAGTAGTTTAGAGTTAAATCGATTTAGATTGTGATGTTTGGAAATTCCAAGAAAAGGATAAGGGTTTGAGTTGTGTTGTGGTGATGTGTAGTGGCTGTTACAAGACCTTAGTGTTAGAATTCTGGACAAAACCAGAGACTAGACACCAAGATACGAACTTTAGATTTGCCGATATTGGGTTTTTATGGAATTAGTGATGGTATTTAGAGATCTGCTGCTACCTTGAGACCCCAAAAATTATATAGCGATTATAGTGAGTCGTGCAGGCAACCTTGAAGCTACCCTAGAGCCACGAGCCCCAAATTCATTGTCCTGGACACAAATAATTCCTTTCTGGCTGCAAATGTCGGCCTTGGTGTGAGATAATGGGCCCGTGCTTGGTCTGTAGCTCCTATATCTGATAATTAGACCCCCCCTTATATGCAAAATTGGCTAATTGTACCTGAGATGAAATCTGGGAGTGGTTTTCCTAGGGTGTTGTTTTCGTGTTTTTGCGATTCTGAAACTTGGGTTTTGGTACTTGATATTGCATTGGGTCGTTGGATGTTTGTACATCAACGACGAGGGTTGTTTGGTTGTTTTTGCATGCGTAGGTTCTAACCTATGAGCGCACCATGTGCCGTATTGGTTTTCCGGACTTGATTTTAATAGCATTGTGACTGTGTATTTATTATAGGTACCTTCGCGTGGATTCCGAGACGACGAAGCACATCAACTATGGCAGAACAAGGAGTTCCGCAGGTGAGTAGACTTATATCTACGGGGGTAGTTGGGTGAATGGCGTATAGCATCCCCGCAAGTTTTGATGGAAACCGATATATAGAATATGGTTAAGGAAACCTAGGTTAGAAACTAAGGATATGGTTAAAAAGATAGTTAGAGATGATAGGAATGATTGAATATATATATCGAGATATGAAATGAAAGCTATAGGGATATGACTCTTTGACATGATATGATAGAAATGATGTCTCAAATTGATAAATAAGGATATGAAAAGTGAATGTGAATCACGACATATAGGTATGTAGTTATAAAAGAATAAGTAGGAAATTTATAATAGTAGTATATGAGATTAATAAGCTAGAATGTATATGTAAGATGAATTAATGTGATGAAAAGAATATACGATGTGATATAATGACTTGATTGATACGTGATTGACCGAGATTTTGCGTATGCGTTTCGAAATCAAAGAATTAACCGAAATCAAGACGGTGTCACTTGGTAGCAAGCCGGTTGAGTACGGGTCGGTCCACAGGGAAAACGTGTCTTTTCTAATTATTCTAACGAGTCAATTCCTATTTGTGGTAAGTTTTGATTTTCTATAAAAACTGAGGTTGAATTTGATTTGGATTAAAACCTTGCTAGGGTTAGGATTAAGTTAATTTGAAAAGTTAATTCTTCTCACCTCTTTCTTTGCCCTAATTAAGAACTTAGGTGTTAAGGTAATAATTAACAAAGGGGATTAGCGTGATCAGGAAGAAACTTCGTTTCTTCCTTTTGGCCCTTGTCCATCCTTTCTTAATTCTTAGCCCTAACCTCTATCTAAATCAACCACGACCGGTCTAACTACGGAATCACCGCTATCTCATAGGATAGGGTCCCGTAGTGAGCGGTGGGTGGTTGTTTTACATAGAGTCCTATTTATAAAGTTATGCGGGCAAGAAAGGAGTGAGGGATTTCATCTCTCAAACCGATCCAATCCTAACCCTAACAAGTGAAGAACTACTCACTCATTAGGGAATTAACAATAGAATTCATTTTTTGTTGATTTTCTTTTAATAGCCTAATTAACTTGCGGAAAATAACTACGGCAGATAAAAATTGCAGAGAAATAAAATTGCAGATAACAAATTCAAGATAAAAAACCTACTTTTTATTGATGCACTCTTTGACGATTACAAGGAATTGAAAATTTAAAATCTAGAATTAAAAAGAGGCATGCTCCAAAAAGAGTTGTAGGCTTCCTATTTATAGATAATAGAAACCCTAGGGTTTACATCTGATCCACATCTAGAATTACAAAACTACCCTAAGAAAACCGGGTCAATGCACTGACTCCACCGACACGCGCCGACACGTGTTCAATATGGCCGCGGAACCGCGGCCATAAGCCTTGTTTGGCCGCTGTTCCGCGGCCGTTTGATGGGCTTCTAGGCTGAGTTTCTGAGGGCTTCTTCATGTTGCTTTTTTCTTGTATTTTCTTCATTTGGTTCTTCAGAATCTCTTCTAGTTTCTTCCAGATTTCCACAGTGCAAAATGTTGTGGACTTTTACCGTTCGCTTCGTCTTGAATCTTGTGTTGCCTTCGTACTTTATGCAATCGAACTGTTCTTTGATCTTCATTTGTTTCTTAAGCTATAGGTGGCATCATAAAGATTCTTCTGTTTGTTGGTCGTAGTCTCACTTTTGTAGCATTTTTTCACCATTTTCACTGTATTGTTCCGAGAACCTATAACCTGCAACTATTTAGCAGACATGTATCAAAAGCACCTATTTATTTGAAATATAATTAAGAATGGGAAATATAATAATGCAAAAATCTGATATGAACAAATACCCCCAAACTTATCTTTTGCTCGTCCCGAGCAAAACCAATTTATTCTCGAAAAACCTAACCTCACTTTCGCAGGGAATCGCGATTGTACTGAGCTCATGCAACAAACTGTTAAACCTCTAGGTGTCCTTAGTAGGAGGAGTGTTGCCTCCTAAGGGTTTTCAGCGGATACTACCCACAAAATCCGATCAATTTGGCTTATTGACTTTCATTTTTCAATTCGGTGTTCTAGCAAGAAATCTATTATCTTCAACTTAGAAATTATCAACCCATATGTTTCACACTCACTTATTATTTAACTTAAAATTCTATATGTTCTGTAAATTTATTTAGCTTTCAGCATCTTTTGAATTTTCCTTCTAAGGTTTCATCTCAACTTAGGAATTTTTATCATCTCTACTGAAAATATAAGTCATATTTTTCATTCCTATCTCTCATCCAAACCCCAATCATATACCCCTACGTGTTTGTATGTATCACCCCTACACTTGGAAATTCAATTCAAGCTATTATACTCTTGTCCATCGTCCAAAGTATTTTTAGTTGGTGAATTTTAGATGAAATTGCTCACACATTTTTCATGCGACCGTTAATACTTCTTGAGGTGCTAATGACCGATTACAAAATGTGTTTGCGCATTAAGGCGTAATTCATCATCTTGTAATACCTAAGGCTTTAGCAGTGACTCCCAAACCAGTTGGTCTAAGGCACTAGGTGATAAAGCACCCTCGCTATATTTTTTTATTTACGCAGCCTTAAGTAATTACAAAACCAGTGTTCATTTTTTTTATATCTCTTTATTCACGCTTATAATTTTATTTTCCTTCATACTAAGGATTTTAGACAAGAGCATTTCAAGGTATCCTCTACTATTCTAAGTCTCAAGGTGCGTGTTTGTGCAAGTTGTAGGGTATATATTTTCAGAATTTAAACTTAAGGTACGGAATTATTTTTCAGACTTACACTTCAAATAAAAATTTCAATACTCTTCTCTTATTTTGACTTAGCCCAAAAAGTGAACTCAAAATTTGCCTATTTCTAAGTAAACTATAAGGACATATATTTTCTACCGTTAAATTTTAAGAAAGGTTATTTTTAGGGTTTTTAATTTACTAAGTTTAGGATCTAGTTTTTCCTAGCTAGTTAACCGTCTTGTTAAACTTAAGTCAATTATGGCCAAACTTGAATTTTTATAATTTTTAAAAATTTTCAATTTTTTATTTGATTTTTTCTTTTATATATTTTTTTATTTTTATTTTTTCATTTTTTATAATTTTTTTATAAAGATGCAATACAGAATTAAACATGCAAAAGAAAAAGAAAAAATATGTACAAAAATTTAAAAATATGTAATGCAATGATAACTATTTACAACCACCTCCTTTCCTAAACTTACCAAAAGCAGTGCCCTTACTGCTCATGCCCTCGTCGTCCTCTAGAACGTGAGCGGGAACGCTCCTCTCGCGCCAGCAGGGTTCTGATCCTTTGCTCTACTTCTGTTAGGCGCTGATCATGCTGTCTCATCATCCCCGTCAAACGGTCAATCTCCCTAATAGCTCTTCTCATTAAACGTGCATGTTCAATGGGGGTGAGCTCCTCCTCGCTCGCGGTCGAGCTGGAGCTGAGTGTTCTGGCGGGCACGTGTTCAGCCGGTTCTGTTCATGACCAAACATCAGTCAAGCATGTATAGGACGTAGATACGCCCTCAATGAAAGGCCTGATGGGTATACCTCCATGCATGTAAAATTCAAATTCCTCCACAGGAAGAAAATAGCGACACAGTTGCGTCACTAACATGGGGCATGGGTAATTCGCGGCCCTTTTGCCAGCACCAATTGAATAAAGCAAAACCATGCACATATCAAATCTAGGGTTCCTAGTCATTAGGGTGTGCACGATATGAAGTGACGGGGTGAAAATGTGGTATTATGAGAACTCCCAAAAATATTGTTTTGTGCCCACCGGCACACAGTTAAAACATTAGCGAAAAGGGTTCTAGCTTGTATTCCTTTCCTCGGTTCCTTCGAGCAATCATTACCTATTAAGGGCATGTAATCTTCAAACTGAAAGGGTTGGTCGTGAATAGGTAATCTAGAGATTAAAGTGATTTCATGGATGAAGTCTCTGTCAATAATTATCTCCCTATCGCCCCACAGTAACTTGATAAAACCATATTGTGCAAGGCAGCCTTCTTCCATGCACTCGAAAAAACGAGTGATTAGATCTGGAAGGGCGTAAGCATTTGGGTGATTATAGATTAAAAAATTCCACCCCCTCCGTGCGATTTCATCAGCAAAATAACTCCCATATATTGTGTGTGAAAAGATTTATGAAAAAGCACGCTCTAATTGCATGTTCGGTACCATTACAGAGAGTTAACAGATCTAAAAATATTTAACAGGGAAGAAAAAATGCAAACCTCCTCTAAGAAAATTAGAGGGTGATGCAGCAGGGGCGCGGCGGAAGCGCGGCTCAAGGCAGGGTTCGGCGGCGGATCAGCGGCGGCGCAGAGAGATCTTGCTGGAAAATTGTGAGCGGCGGCTAGGGTTTGAGGAGAGGTGAAAAAATTAGGGTTGAGAAAACATAGAGGGGTCGGGGTTTATTTATAGTGGGGGAATGTGTTGGCAACACACGCAACGCACATGTTGCTTATCAACAACAAAATTATAATGTAAATGCTGTGGCTACGTTGAGATATGGAAAAGTGTTGTACAATAATGTGGGTATTAGTAATGACACCCAGGCCGCCGCTTCTTCTTCTTCCGCCACTTCTTCTTCTTCTTCTTCTTCGTCTTCTTCAGAGCCTATTCTTCATTCTTCACAAGGCTCTACTTTTTCTAATTCGAGTGGACCCACATCTCACTCCACGAAAGCACCAACGCTGGGATCCGTTCCAACTCCGCA
The DNA here is from genome assembly GCA_030015575.1 of Agapanthus africanus. NCBI lineage: Eukaryota > Viridiplantae > Streptophyta > Magnoliopsida > Asparagales > Amaryllidaceae > Agapanthus > Agapanthus africanus. The sequence goes on from JASDDO010000008.1 coordinate 371,203,689, forward strand.
ATCTACTCCACAAATATTGGACTCAACAAATTTTCAAAATATTCCATTTCCAAACAGGTTGAGATCCAATAAACAAACTCCACAAATGGAGAAGATTGTACTCGGTAAGCTTTCCTCCTTCACATTCATATGTATATTTTTGCATTTGTATACTTATTTTAAACCCATAAAAATTGAAAAAAATTGGAATTTTTTTTTAAAATTATAAAAATTGAAAAGTTGAATTTTGATCATATTTGACTTAAGTTCAACATGACGGTTGAATAGTAGGGAAAAATTAGATCATAATCTTAGTAAATTAAAAACCCTAAAAATAACCTTTCTTAAAATTTAATGGTAGAAAATATATGTCCTTGTAGCTTATTTAGAAATAGCCAAATTTTGAGTTCAGTTCTTGGGCTAAGTCAAAATAAGGAAAGAGTATTGAAATTTTTATTTGAAATGTAAGTCTGAAAAATAATTCTGAATTTTAAGTCTAAATTCTGAAAATATATACCCTACAATTAGCACATACACGCACCTTGAAACTTGGAATAGTAGAGGATACCTTGAAATGCTCTTGTCTAAAATCCTTAGTATGAAAGAAAATAAAAGTATAAGTGTGAATTAAAAAAAAATGAACACTGGTTTTGTAATTACTTAAGGCTGCATAAAATAAAATATATATATATAGCGAGGGTGCTTTATCACCTAGTGCCTTAGACCAACTGGTTTGGGAGTCACTGCTAAAGCCTTAGGTATTACAAGACGAGGAATTACGCCTTAATGCGTGAACACATTTTGTAATCGGTCGTTAGTACCTCAAGAAGTATTAACGGTTGCATGAAGGATGTGTGAGCAATTTCATCTAAAATTCACCAACTAAAAGTACTTTGGACGATGGACAAAAATATGATAGCATGAATTGAATTTCCAAGTGTAGGGGTGATACATACATACACGTAGGGGTATATGATTGGGGTTAGGATGAGAGATAAGAATGAAAGATAGAGCTTATACCTTCAGTAGAGATGAAAAAAATTCCTAAGTTGAGATGGAACCTTAGAAAGATAACTCAAAAGATGCTAAAAGCTTAATAAATTTGCAAAACATATACGATCTTAAGTTAAATGATAAGTGGGTGAAAAATATGGGTTGATGATTTCTAAGTTGAAGATAATAGAATTTCTTGCTAGAATACCGAATTGAAGAATGAAAGTCAACAGGCCAAATTGATCGGATTTTGTGGCTAGTATCCACTGAAAACCCTCAGGAGACAACACTCCTCCTAGTAGAGACACCTAAAGGTTTAACGGCTTGTTGCACGAGCTCAGTGCAATCGCGATTCCCTGCAAAAGTGAGGTTAGGATTTTTCGAGAATAAAATTGGCTTTGCTCGGGACAACCAAAAGATAAGTTTGGGGGTATTCGTTCATATCAGAATTTTGCATTATTATATCGTCCATTCTTAATCATATTATAAATAAATAGGTGCTTTTGATCCATATCTGCTAAATAGTTGCAGGTTACAGGTTCTCAGAACAATACAGTGAAATTCATGAAAAGACGCTACAAATGTGAGACTGGGACCAACAAATAGATGAATCTGTATGATGTCGCCTACCAGTTTAAGAAACAAACAAAGATCAATGAACATTTCAATTGCACAAAGCACAAGGGCAGCACAAGATTCAAGACTTTAACGCGAAGCTTACGGTAAAAGTCCACAAATTATGCACTGTTGAAAATCTGGAAGAAAGTAGAAAATATTCTGAAGAACCAAGTGAAGAAAACAGAATGAAAAGGCAACTTGAAGCATCCTTAAAGAATTGGGCCCATGACCCCACCAAATGGCCGCGGATCTGCGGCCAAATAGGCTATTCTGCCGCGGTTCCGCGGCCGTGTAATGCACGTGTCGGTGGGGTGTCGGTGTTTTGACTCGGCCTTTGGGGTTGTTTTGTAATTTCATGTATGGATCAGAATGTAACCTAGGGTTTTTCCTATCTATAAATAGGAAGGATACCTCTCTCTAGTTTTTGTATCTCTTTTGGGTGACTCTTTTGAGATGTCTCTTTTTAATTTCTAGATCTAGATTTTCAATTCCATTGTAATCGTCAAGAGGTCATCAATAAAGGTGTTTTTTTTATTTTTATCCCGCATTCCTTTTCTGAATTTAATTCTTGCATTTTTTTATTTGTTCTTTTAATATTTGCAATTTAGTTTTTTAATATAAAAATTTATAAAAAAAATGAATTCCATTGTTAATACCCTAATGAGTGAGTAGTTCCTTACTTGTTAGGGTTAGGATTGGGTCGGTTTGAGAGATGAAATCTCTCACTCCTTTCTTGCCCGCATAACTTTATAAATAGGACTCTATGTAAAGCAAGCACCCGCCGCTCACTACGGCACCCTATTCTACGAGATAGCTGTGATTCCCTAGTTAAACCGGTCGTGGTTAATTTAGATAGAGGTTAGGGCTAAGAATTAAGAAAGGACGGACAAGGGACAAAAGGAAGAAACGAAGTTTCTTCCTAATCGCGCTAATCCCTTTTGTTAATTATTACCTTAACACCTAAGTTCTTAATTAGGGCAAAGAAAGCGGTGAGTAGAATTAACTTTCCAAATTAATCTAATCCTAATCCTAGCAAGGTTTTAAACCAAATCAAATTCAACCTCAGTTTTTATAGAAAATCAAAACCTACCACAAATAAGAATTGACTCGTTAGAACAATTAGGAAAAACACGTTTTCCCTGTGGAGCGACCCGTACTCAACCGGCTAGCTACCAAGCGACACCGTCTTGATTGCGGTTAATTCTTTGATTTCAAAATGCATACACGAAAAACAACGATCAATCAAATGGCACCGTTGCCTAGGAGACGGTAGTCTCTTTCTTTGTGTAATTTCGGATTAATAAAAAAAATTTAAAAATGATAAAAATTGAAAAATTTTAAAACATAAAAATTGAAAAACAAAATAAAATAAAAATAAAAATCATCTTGTTCTTTTTGAGGGGTTTTGTGTGAGTTGTGCAGGAAAAGAAGCCGGACAGATTCAGATATGGAAAATCCTAGTGAACAAATCAAGAAACTGAAGATCTGAACAGATAAAGGAGAACCACAACAGAAAACAGAAAAATTTTGGAGATCTGAACCAATTGTTCCACCCGGAACTGCGGTCAACTGCTTACGTCAGTAATCTATTTTGCTCTGTAAGCATTCCATATCTCCTCTGTAACCCCCTGAACTCCACTGAAAAATTTTCCTGCAGGGTTTTTTGCGCAAAATTCTTCTCCCTCTCCAATAAATTGTTTTTGTGCAAGATTCTTTGCGCTGCTGAATAAAAAAATTTTTGCAAGTGTTTTGGATTTTTGATGTGTTAACTGCTTTGCATATTTAAAACGGACTTTTAAGGGGCTATAACACCAACTCAGATTGGGTGTGAATTTCATTATCCTTCCTAAGACCTCAGAAATCACAAAAGGCATATGTATCAACCCTCGAGTTAATTAAAAAATATCTAGACTCAGCCAATTAAGGACTGTCGCGCTCATTAGGACAGAGGAAGATTGTGGGCAATGGGTCGTTTATCTAAACCTGACTTTGTGGTGCCTAGGCTAGACAAATGGGAAAGGTAATTTTAAAAGGCTCGTCTCACGGTGATTCGTGAGCGGGTCCCTCCTTTCTTCACTTGTGCTTACCTGGCCACAATTAGCGGTGAAGATGCGATTTGAGGACTCTCTCACAACTTGCCCTTTGGACCAGTTAGGAGCAGTCTAGTTGATTTAGGAGACCCTAACTCTAGGCTTGATTGTGCATGCTTATATTGTGACTGTTTGAAAGTGTCTCATAGTCCGTACAAATTTTGCAAAAACTCTTTTTAAAAAAAGCACTTTCAAAATTTCAAAACTCCAAAAACAAACATTTTTTAAAAAAAAAAACAAAACAAAAAATATAAAAATAAAATAAAATAAAACAAAACAAAAAAAATCACATTCTTTTTCTTCTCCTTTCTCACATCTTGGATACCCCACCTCGCAAAACTCTTGCCGAACTTTGGTACTCTCCACCAGACATTACTTCCTACGAGCATTGTTTTGGTCAAATTTCGGACAACCCCTCCATACCAAAAATTTCTTTGAAAGATCGAATAGACGCGTCTAGGAAAAAAAGTTGGATTCCGCAATCCACCTTGTATCAACCATTTCAACCTTCACCACTTTCTTATATCGATACTCCTTTTTCGAGTCCTGTTGTAACCCCGAAACCCATGTCTATTGCTGAACATATTGAACAATCTCGTAACCGATCTTTCACTCCTCTCGCCACTGCAAATTCTTTGGATGAACAAATCCATTCACCTTCTTATCCAAATGTTGATCCTGCTCCTGTCCAACCATTCAATTCCTACCAGTCCTACCCGACTTTCGAATTCTGGCGCGACACTTATCGACATTGAAACGTTCAATCGGACCTTCGATGAAAGTTTCGAAGATATTTTCGCTGACAAACTCGCATTCCTAAACAACACAGATTTTGTAATTCATTAACACTCGGTATCGTTAAAGGAAGAGTAGAAGAGGAACTAGAAAAAGGGGGAGAAAGAAATTGAATACGAACTTGAGGGTGAAAATGGAGTGTATAAATTAGCACAATTTGTAATGACCGATGTGTAAAAAGAGATTGTGCTAATCTATCAACCCACTGAGAAATGAGGTCAAATCTCTCAAGATTCGTGAGCAAACATGGGTACATCGAACTTGGTAAACCAGACATTGGAAATGAAGGAGTAACGGATTCTTGCATGGTCGGAACGATGGAAATGACGAAGGGGAGTGATTTAGGAAGGGTCACAGTTAAAAGTTCAGGAGGGTGTACACAGTCAGTGGAAGGAACATGATGAATTCGAAAATCCGACTCATCAAACAAAACTGGTTTATCCTCAATAATTTCCTCAATATTCTCCTCAAAATTTAGCTTATCCATGCCATTCTCATCAAAATCAAGACGCATATGAAGTTTGGGAAAAACATTTAATGATTCGGGATGATGAATTGGAGAGAGAAACTCATCCAAATCTGTGGGTTCATCATCCAAAATTTTCCAAGCGTCAATATCCTCGATCAAGTGAAAATTAAATTTCTCAGACACCTCATCAAAAGCATGGATATCAATCAAGTCAGGTTCTAGAGTGGAGGTGTAGAGGTCAAAAGGATTGGTGGTGATTCTACTCGAAAGGGACCCTTCACAATCAGGTAAACCAAACACTACAAAGTCGCACAACTCATTAGACGTTTTATTTTCAACTGGTGAATCATTTGAAACACTTGATAGACATTCAAAACCAGAGTTATGGGATTCAATTGGGGATGGGTAGGTTTGACTTGGAAGTGTGTATAGCTCACTCTTACCACTCAAATTCTCAATCCGTCCCACCGCCTCATCATACATTGGAAAACTTGGAGCTAGTTGGAAACTAGCTACCGGGTCACTAGGTTGTATAAGGGCGGCCATGGACGTATTCAAATCCTTAATCTGTTGTCTTGACGCTACCAAAAAATTTTCCAACGACTGTTCCAGCTAGACATGGGTTGTGACGGGATTTGAGCAAAAGATTCAAAATTGTTTGGATACTGGAAACTCCCAAATGGCTGTGTGGAAGCAGTGTCTAGAGAAGGTGCGAAAGTCGAGTAGTACTGGTAGGAATTGAATGGTTGGACAGGAGTAGGACCAACATTTGGATAAGAAGGTGAATGGAATTGTTGATCCAAAGAATTTGCAGTGGTGAGAGGAGTGAAAGATCGATTATGAGATTGTTCAATATGCTCAGCAATAGACATGGGTTTCGGGGTTACAACAGGACTCGAAAAAGGAGTGTCAATGTAAGAAGGTAGTGAAGGTTGAAATGGTTGATACAGGGTGGATTGCGGAATCCAACTGTTTTTCCTAGACGCGTCTATTCGATCTTTCAAAGAAATTTTCGGCATGGAAGGGTCGTCCAAAATTCGACCAAAACAATGCACGTGGGAAGTAATGTCTGGTTGAGGATACCAAAGCTCGGCAAGAGTTTTGCGAGGTGGGGTACCCATGATGCGAGAAAGGAGAAGAAAAAGAATGTGATTTTTTTTGTTTTATTTTATTTTACTTTTTATATATTTTTTTAAAAAATGTTTGTTTTTGGAGTTTTGAAATTTTGAAAGTGTTTTTTTAGAAAGAGTTTTTGCAAAATTTGTACAGACTACGACACACTTTCAAACAGTCACAATATAAGCATGCACAATCAAGCCTAGAGCTAGGGTCTCCTAAGTCAACTAGACTGCTCCTAACTGGTCCAAAGGGCAAGTTGTGTGATAGTCCTCAAATCGCCTCTTCACCGCCAATTATGGCCAGGTAAGTACAAGTGAAGAAAGGAGGGATCCGCTCACGAATCACCGTGAGACGGGCCTTTTAAAATTACCTTTCCCACTTGTCTAGTCTAGGCACCACAAAATCAGGTTTAGATAAACGGCCGATTGCCCACAACCTTCCACTGTCCTAATGAGCGCAACGGTCCTTAATTGGCTTAGTCTAGATATTTTTTAATTAACTCGAGGGTTAATGCATATGCTTTTTGTGATTTCTGGGGTCTTAGGAAGGGTAATGAAATCCCCACCCAATCTGAGTTGGTGTTATAGCTCCTTAAAAGTCCGTTTTAAATATGCAAAGCAATTAACACATAAAAAATCCAAAACACTTGCAAATTTTTTTTTTTATTCGGCAGCGCAAAGAATCCTGCACAAAAACAATTTATTGTAGAGGGAGAAGAATTTTGCGCAAAGAACCCTGCAGGAAAATTTTTCAGTGGAGTTCAGGGGGCTACAGAGGAGATATGGAATGCTTATAGAGCAAAATAGATTGCTGACGTCAGCAGTTGACCGCGGTTCCGCGGTCAAACCTGCACTTGTGCCGCGGTTCCGCGGTGGAACAATTGGTTCAGATCTCCAAAATTTTCTGTTTTCTGTTGTGGTTCTCATCTGTCTGTTCAAATCTTCTGTTTCTTGATTTGTTCACTAGGATTTTCCAGATCTGAATCTGTCCGGCTTCTTTTCCTACACAATTCATACAAAACCCCTCAAAAAGAACAAGATGATTTTTATTTTTATTTTGTTTTGTTTTTCAATTTTTATGTTTTAAAATTTTTCAATTTTTATCATTTTTTTAAAAAAAATTTATTAACCCGAAATTACACAAAGAAAGAGACTACCGTCTCCCCGCAACGGCGCCATTTGATTGGTCGAGAGTTTTGTACGTACGTTTTAAATCAAAGAATAGAATTACTGCAATCGATAACGGTGTCGCTTGGTAGCTAGCTGGTTGAGTACGGGTCGGTCTACAGGGAGATGGATTCCTTCCCTTTATGTTCTAACGAGTTAATACGATCAAATCGGGTTTTGTTTTAGATCTTAGAATGAGAATAAGTTGATAGAAAGGATTGCTAGGGTTAGGGTTAGGTCAGCTCAAAATATGGATTCTTCTCACTGCTTTTATTCCCTAGTTAGGATTTTTAAGTGTTAGGGTAATAGTCAACAAAGGGGATTAGCACGACAAGGAAGAAACTAAGTTTTTTCCTTTTGGTCCTTGTCCGTCCTTTCTTAACTCTTAGCCTTAACCTTTATGTAAATCAACCACAACCGGTCTTAACTAGGGAATCACCGCTATCTCGTGGGATAGGGTGCCGTAGTGAGCGGTGTGTGGTTAATTTAAATAGAGTCTTACTTAAAAATTATGGGGGCAAGAAAAGGAGGGAGAGAGATTTCCTTCTCTCAAACCTTCCCTCTCCTAACCCTAACAAGTGAGGAATTACTCACTCGTTAGGGTATTAACAATGGAATTCATTTTTTTATAAATTTTTATATTAGAAAACTAAATTACAAATATTAAAAGAACAGATAAAAAAATGCAAGAATTAAATTCAGAAAAGGAATGCGAGATAAAAAAAATACCTTTCTTTATTGATGACCTCTTGACGATTACAATGGAATTGAAAATCTAGATTTAGAGATTAAAAAGAGGCATCTCAAATGAGGCACCCAAAAGAGGCACGCCTAATTTAGGCTTTAGAGTTTCCTATTTATAGATAGGAGAAACCCTAGGGTTTACATCTGATCCATATTTAAAATTACAAGACTACCCTAAGTGTAAGTCGACGTTAGACACCCCACATGATGCGGGGAGGTGGAATAGGTAAAACAATCATTTTGTTTGAGTTAATATCGACTAACTTTACGGATCTTTGCTAAACCCTAACCAACAACTATCTAGAAGTGATTAACTAATATGATAGATGATTATACCTCAAGATTCTAGTCCTTTTTGTTCTTGTTGATCACCTCCTCGTCGGCCTCCTCGATGTGATAGAAGATCCACCGAGAGCTTCTTCTCCAAGCTTTAATCTCTCACTTGAGGTAACTAGGTGGCTATGATTGCTAATCAAGGTAACCTAGAGGATATAGAGATAGATTAGGGATCTATTAGTCTTGCTAACTCTTGAATCTCAACACATGAGAGGATTAGGGTTAGGTCTTTGAAGAGAGAGAGCTTAAGGAGAGAGAATGTGTAAGTGAGAATGAATTGAAAATATAACTCATTATGTATTTAATGAAGCATAATAATTATCAAATAAAATAAAATAGATAATTACAACCATGCTTCATTTAATACAAATGAATGAATCATCTCATGAGTCATTAAACAATAAATGCTTCATTAACTCATTTGGATGAATCACTTCATGAGTCACAAATTCAATTAATACAAATTCCACCTAAGCTCTCCACCTCATCTTTCTTCTAGAAGCTTCTCGACTAATTACGAGAATGTCCCTCCCATCCGTGAAAACATGGAAATACTGAGACTGTATAAATCCAATAATCCAATACTAGAATCTGGCTTAAACTAAAGCCCGCTAGTATTATCTGTCCGAACATCAGACGTGCATAAATACACGTATGTGTCCGAACCCTGTCATAAAACTACACGACCTCTATATCGTTTCGCTTAAAGCAGGGAAACTCTCTGTGTTGGACTCTAAAGACTCGACACTACGCTGGAAGTGGGTTTAACCACAGGCCGCAAGCGGTACTAGCTGTACGTAACGGTCCCCAGGTAGATGTCGATAAGAAGGCCGATGAGGAAACCCGTCCGAACTCCTACTGAGCCTGATGTGACAATCTCCGTACAGTCCGGTCTATTCGTCTAGGACTATTGCATATCGGGCCTAGGGGCGGCAAGCGTCAGTCTCCTAAAAGCGGTATAAGTCGTGTCGGAGTGAAGCCCATTACACCTTGAGAAGCTACTGGAAATCCTACCAGTAAATCTCGTTTGCCCTGGCCAGAGACTTTGCATAATGGCTCTCCAAACACAGCGCGATATCAACTCCCAATACCGGGAGAGACGAATCCTATCTAACTGCCACTGCCTCCAAGTCCTTCGGGACTTCACCCAACTGCTACCTGTTTGCACGACTCCTTTGAGCCGTGGTAGGGTAGCAATCTAAGAACAGTGGGAACACACTCGAGATGAAGCAGCAGTGTCAAGTCTGCGGACTATGCTGTACTCATGTCACATGGGAACTGTTAACTAACGATGGGTATAATACCAACCAACAGTTCCCTGCAATCCTGTCCGGTGTACCCGTAACCCAACGAGCACCTGTATACTATCTCCAGTACAACGTACTGATGGCTGTGGGACAGACCATCTCCCCAATTGGGATGAGAAGCGTACACACTAGTCTACTCCGGAGTTTCAATGCCCTGTCTCGATAATCCTACGACCAGGGACCTGAAAAAGGATGTGCTTGTAGACTACCCAGCCCCCACTAGTGTGACTGTCATCACAACGCTGGTAGTCAAGCAAGATCCTAAGGGCTCTATCAATATGTATTCGCGATATGCTAACATATACACATATTAAGATAGACATAAACCAAGGAGCGTACTACTATGTTGAACGAGAGTGTTAATATAACTGTGAATATCCCAAGCTTCCATTAAGTAATATACAAAATAGTATGATACAATAATGGCCCCTAGGGCATATACACTAACAATCTCCCACTTGCACTAGGGCCATGTACTGGCATATCGAAGACCTATCATCTCGAATAGCCTCTCGAGCTGATTCTGAGATAAGGCCTTTGTGAATGGATCTGCAGTATTCTCCTCAGTAGCAACTCTCCGGACCTCGATCTCCTGGCGATCTATGATCTCCCTGATAAGGTGATACCGCCTTAAGATGTGTCTGGACTTCTAATGGGACCTGGGTTCCTTTTCTAAAGATATAGCCCCGTTGTTGTCATAATACAGAGGTATTGGATCAACAATGGATGGAACCACCTAAAGTGCTGTGAGGAACTTCTTCATCCAGACTGCTTCTTTAGTGGCATCGCAAGCAGCTATATACTCCGCTTCCATCGTCGAGTCTGCAACGGTGTCCTGCTTGGAACTCTTCCAGCACACTGCCTCTCCATTGAGGGTAAAGACATAACCTGACATGGACTTGGAGTCATCCTTGTCACTCTGGAAGCTGGAGTCAGCAAAAGCCTCGATCTTGAGGTCTTTTCCGCCGTAAACCAAGAACATATCCTTAGTCCTTCTCAGGTACTTGAGAATGTTCTTTACTGTTATCCAGTGCCTCTCCCCTGGGTCTGACTGATACCGGCTTACCACGCTCAGTGCGTAAGCTACATCTGGTCTGGTGCACAACATCGCATACATTATAGAGCTTACCGCAGAAGCGTAGGGTATAATTGACATGCGATCCCTTTCCAAATCAGTCTTAGGAGACATCTCTTTGGAGAGGGTGATTCCGTGACAAGCCGGTAAATTACCGCGCTTAGAATCTTCCATACTGAATCTTTTCAGTACAGTGTTGATATACCTGGACTGCGAAAGTCTCAACATCCTCTTAGATCTATCACGATAGATCTGGATCCCCAGTATGTAAGAGGCATCACCCAGGTCTTTCATGGAGAACCTGTGTGACAAGAATCCTTTGACAGATTGTAGCATAGGAATGCCATTTCCTATCAAGAGAATGTCATCCATGTACAAGACGAGAAATACGACAGTTCGTGCTACAATTTTACTATATATTCATGGTTCATCTGGATTTTTGATAAAGTCATATTCTTTGACCGTTTCATCAAAACAGATGTTCTAACTCCGGGATGCCTGCTTTAGTCCATAAATGGACTTAAGCAACTTGCACACTTTCCCGCCGCTCCCACTCTGATTGAAACCTTCTGGCTGATCCATATAGACACACTCTTCTAAATTACTATTTAGAAAAGTCGTCTTTACGTCCATCTGCCAAATCTCATAATCATGGAAGGCGGCAATGGCAAGAAGGATCCGAATGGATTTGAGCATAGCCACTGGAGAAAATGTTTCGTCATAATCCAAATCAGGTCTTTGACGAAAACACTTTGCAACAAGTCGAACCTTATAGGTTTCTACCTGTCCATCTACACCAATCTTTTTCTTGAAGATCCACTTGCATCTTATGGGTTTTACCCTATCTGGAGAAAATTCCAAAGTCCATACTTTGTTGGTGTATATGGACTCCATCTCGGTCCTCATTGCATCCAGCCATCTTACTGAGTCGCCGCTCTGGATGGCCTGCTGGAAGCTAGTAGGTTCATCATTATCAATGACGCAATCCTCTCTATCCCCGTCTATGAGAAAACCGTAGTATCTCTCAGGTGGATGAGACGGCCTACTACTCCTGCGGAGGGGTGCGGGAATTTCCTGTTCTTCTTGAACTTTTGGTTCTACCAAACTTTCAGTAGTAGTTTGTGGTTCTGGAATTTCTTCCAGTTCTATTTCGCTCCTACTTGTTTCCTTTTCTAAAAACTGTTGTTCTAGAAAATGGGCATTACGAGAAACAAAACCTTTTTTTCTCTGCGTAATAGAAAAAATACCCCTTGGAGTTTTTTGGATATCCCACAAACTTACACTGTACCGATCGTGCCTCGAGTTTGTCTGCATGCTGCTCTTTAACAAAAGCTGGACTTCCCCATATCTTCAGATACTGAAGATAGGGTTTCTTCCCACTCCACATCTGATATGGTGTGGTAGGCACAGTCTTGGTAGGAATCCTGTTCAAAAGATATGCAGCTGATTCTAGCGCATAACCCTAGAAAGATCGCGGTAACTCAGCATTACTCATCATGGAACGTACCATATCTAATAGGGTTCGGTTCCGTCTTTCCGATACACCGTTATGCTGTGGAGTGTATGGAGGAGTAAGCTGAGAGAGAATTCCTTTCTCTTTTAGGTAACCCAGGAACTCGGCACTTAAGTATTCACCACCTCGATCAGATCTCAGTGTCTTGATACTTTTGCTGGTTTGGTTTTCTACTTCATTCTTATATTCTTGGAATTTCTCAAAGGTATCGGATTTATGTTTCATTAAGAAAATGAATCCATACCGAGAGCAATCATCCGTAAAAGTAATGAAATATGAAAAACCGCCTCTTGCATATGTAGACATTGGACCACATACATCGCTGTGTATGAGTCCTAAGAACTCGCTCGCTCTTACTCCATGTCCAGTGAATGGAGTCTTTATCATCTTTCTTTTGAGACGTGATTGAAAAGTGGCATAAGATTGATATTCGAATGGATCCAAATATCCTTCTCTATATAACTTAGTTAACCTTGTCTCATTGATGTGACCTAGCCTACAATATCATTAGAAAACCTGATTTATATCTGGAGACTTTCTTTTTAGTGTATTCTGGACATTGAAAATCTGTAATTGGTTTAACACGTATATACTGTTATCTAGTGTACCGGAGCCAATCAAACCATGATTAAGGTGGATGTTAACAACATCGCTTACAAACGTGAAATCATAACCTTCTTTTGATAACAACGAAACTGATATGATATTACACGTTAAACTGGGTACACAAAAACAGTTGCGCAAAACTAAAATATGTCCACACGTCAATCCAAGGTGATAATCCCCTACGGACACAGCACCCATGCTAGCTCCGTTAGCAACCTGGAGGGTCATATCACCAACCTTCAACACTCTACGGTTTCTCAGTGCCTGCAATGAATTGCATATATGAGATCTTGATCCGGTATCCAATACCTAGGAAGTTGAGTTGATTGACAGACAATTTTCAATTACAAACACACCTGAAGCCGAAGCCACAGCTTGCTTCAGGTCATGGTTCTTGGCAATTCAAGCTTTGAAATCTTTCTTCTAATGGTCTTTCCTACGACAGTGGAAGCACTCGTCCTTTGCCACTACTGGCACCGCAACCTTTGCCTTTCCCTTAACTCCCATCTTACCAACACCACATCTTGGTTTGGTAGCGGCCTTCTTCTTCCTTCCTTTGGCCCTTGCCTTGGACCTGGAAGAGGAAGCACTGCGAACAAACATAGTGGGTGTTTCCCTTACTTTCTGCAAGGTGCCCTCTGCACTCCTCAACATGTTAAGGAGTTCTGGAAGTTCAACTTTTTTTCCTTGAATGTTGAAATTCAGAATAAACTGGGCGTAGGTGGAAGGAAGGGACTGAAGAACCAAGTCTGTATATAGCTCGTTCTCTAATGTTGTCCCGAGGTCTGCGAGCTCTTCAATATAGCCAATCATCTTAAGGATATGTTCTCCTACAGATGATCCAACAGCCAGTCTCGACTGAATCAAGTTCTTTAAGGTCTCGTATCTAGCTATACGAGATTGCTCTCCATACAGTCCTTGGTGTGTAGAAATATAGATTCAAGATCCATATTCTCGTGCCTCCTCTAATGTTCATTTATTCATAGAGGCAAGCATGATGCATTTGGCCTTCGCGCAGTCTAACTTCCAGGTCTTGCGGATTTCCTTATCCGCAACACTGGATTCAGGACCTGGGACGGTAGGTGCCTTAGTAGTAAGGACATACCCCAATTTGTCATAAGTAATTTCCATCTTGACATTCCAGAACCAGTCTTTATAGTTTGGCCCTGTCAAAATATTTTTATCTAATGGTAACTTAAGGCCTGTCATGTTCTGGGTCGCTGCAATTAGGAGAGAGAGAGAGAGAGGAAACACTTTAGCATGATGCTCTTTCAAGTTTAGAGTGGTTTTTAGTTTATCTAAACATTATGGCTCCCACTGTTTCTCGAATCCCTCCTCAAACCAAAAAGGAAGAACTAGTCAGGACTATTCTCACCGTACAATACTTGCTTAACCGTTCAGCCAGGCCGGTGTCGGTACTTCGAGGGAGGTTTTACGACGCTTTCGCGAAATTCCTTAATTAAATAACCTCTTTTCTCTGGGGGCGTAGCCCCGCTGACACCTTTCTCGACACCTACTTGGTTTATAGCATTAATCGTTAAGTGACGAATCTCCTGATGAGTAGCGGATACTCACAGTAAGATCGGAATCCAAATATCATCGTGTGATAAAGCTGAAGGAATCCTACCAAAATTATCATACTCCAAATGGTATGCAACTCTTAGCAAATATCAGTTTCTTTAGAAATCCCGATGTAGATTTTTGCCTCGTGCTCTTATGACCATGGCGTTGGTCAAAATGTCATAAGTCACATGTCAAGTTCTACCCATCATTATCTTGTTAATTTGAACTCACCCGTACATACCCCTGACGTTGGCCAAATGATAGTACGACTGTCCTAAACCAACTCATTTATCTATGAAACAAATGAATACCCAGCAGCTACCAAACACTATGCCTTGGCGTTGGTGAAAATAGATAGCTTGAATACTACTGAATACCCAAATGAAATGACGGAGGGCTACGAATGGTTTTGGCGAAACCGTGAACGTAGTGAACTTGATATGATCGAAGGAACCTGATAGCTTATAAAAGAAGTGGTTTAAGCTCCGCAATTAAAAAAAATATCTTCTGTTTTAAAATAACCGAGTGGTTTCTTTTAAACTGTTCCAACGATTCAACTTTGGTTTATTTTCTTTGCATTAAAATAATGCGTCCCATCAATTAACCTATCATTGCAGAAAACAACGAAAATACAACGTTCTCTTATGCCATCCGCATTCGCTACTGGGCCCCGTCATTCACCCGTTAGGTTACTTAACTAACGACAGAGCGGGGGCTGGGCTACCGCGGGTGCAAAATATAAGTGACGCCTACTAGATATCATATATAGATATAGTACATTCGTCAGACGCAATAATAGGCATTCCAGATCACAGATGAACATATTGGATTTTCTACGAATCCGCATTCCTTTTGAGCCTGTAAAGAAAGACGGATTACACAGTCGCGATGAATAGCCAAAACTCCACCCTAGACCCCTACGGGTACGGCAAACTACCCGCCAAGTACCCGAAGTGAAGCGGTCTCCCTCAACAACGTGAGTAGGTCACTAAACACTTCAAAGTACCCGGTAGTTTGTGCACCCCATCTTGGGTCTATCCTAGGAGCAGAAAACAGTAAATGAACTAATACAACGGTGGCTACAACCTCAACCCGGATGTGCCCCGCAAAAGAATATTACAACAAATTACAATTTACATTTGAATGAAAGAAACACTCATCTCACATCCCCGGCTATCCATTCATGACAATTCAACAAGTTCACAATCACAAACCAGTAAAAACCATTACAAAAATATGCAACCCCCTGCTAACCGACATACTAGCAGTTAGGGGAGGTTTACGAACACATTAAACAAAACACAGATATAATCAAGTTAGCCAAACATCTTAGAATTTTGATAAAGCAACACAAATGAATCTACTCCAAACAATTCTCTGTGCACATAAAACCTGAGCAGAAACAAATCATCCCAGAAAACACAACATCAACACAGAAGAATAACTGAGCAAATTTGGGTTGACTCGGTGTCAACTCGGCTGCGGATTTGCGGCGGATCGCTTGGATCGGCGGCGGTTCCGCGGTGGTATGGCCGATTCACAGTCCCAAATTTTTTCACAATTCCTAAAAAACCCTGCTTGTATTTTTAAGGGTCCCTGAAAAAATTTTAGACCCCGTTTTAAAATCGGCAGAAACTATGTGAAAATGAAGTTTTTTCAGGTTCGTTTTGCGATCGAATTTCTAGCGACTTTGCTAACATGTTAGTTATGGTTTAGCTAGGCTCTGATACCACTGTAAGTCGACGTTAGACACCCCACATGATGCGGGGAGGCGGAATAGGTAAAACAATCATTTTGTTTGAGTTAACATCGACTAACTTTACGGATCTTTGCTAAATCCTAACTAACAACTATCTAGAAGTGATTAACTACTATGATAGATGATTATACCTCAAGATTCTAATCCTTCTTGTTCTTGTTGATCACCTCCTCGTCGGCATCCTCGATGTGATAGAAGATCCACCCGAGAGCTCCTTCTCCAAGCTTTAACCTCTCACTTGAGATAACTAGGTGGCTATGATTGCTAATCAAGGTAACCTAGAGGATATAGAGATGGATTAGGGATCTATTAGTCTTGCTAACTATTGAATCTCAATACATGAGAGGATTAGGGTTAGGTCTTTGAAGAGATAGAGCTTGAGGAGAGAGAATATGTAAGTGAGAATGAATTGAAAATATAACTCATTATGTATATAATGAAGCATAATAATTATAAAATAAAATAAAATAGATAATTACAACCATGCTTCATTTATTACAAATGAATGAATCATCTCATAAGTCATTAAGCAATAAATGCTTCATTAACTCATTTGGATGAATCACTTCATGAGTCACAAATTCAATTAATACAAATTCCACCTAAGCACTCCACCTCATCTTTCTTCTAGAAGCTTCTCGACTAATTACGAGAATGCCCCTCCCATCCGTGAAAACACGGAAATACTGAGACTGTATAAATCCAATAATCCAATACTAGAATCTGGCTTAAACTAAAGCCCGCTAGTATTATCTGTCCGAACATCATATGTGCATAAATACACGTATGTGTCCGAACCCTGTCATAAAACCATACGACCTCTATAGCGTTTCGCCTGAAGCAGGGAAACTCTCTGTGTGGGACTTTAAAGACTCGACACTACGCTGGCTGTGGGTTTAACCACATGCCGCAAGCGGTACTAGCTGTACGTAACGGTCCCTAGGTAGATGTCGATAAGAAGGCCGATGAGGAAACCCATCCGAACTCCTACTGAGCCTAATGTGACAATCTCCGTACAGTCCGGTCTGTTCGTCTAGGACTATCGCATATCGGGCCTAGGGGGCGGCAAGCGTCAGTCCCCTAAAAGCGGTATAAGTCATGTCGGAGTGAAGCCCATTACACCTTAAGAAGCTACTGGAAATCCTACCACTAAATCTCGTTTGCCCTGGCCAGGGACTTTGCGTAATGGCTCTCCAAACCCAGCGCGATATCAACTCACAATACCGGGAGAGGCGAATCCTATCTAACTGCCACTGGCTCCAAGTGCTTCGGGACTGCACCCAACTGCTACCTGTTTGTATGAATCCTTTGATCCGTGGTAGGGTAGCAATCTAAGAACAGTGGGAACACACTCGAGACGAAGCAGCAGTGTCAAGTCTGCGGACTATGCTGTACTCATGTCACCTGGGAACTGTTAACTGACGACGGGTATTATACCAACCAACAGTTCCCTGCGAGTCCTGTCCGGTGTACCCATAACCCAACGAGCACCTGTATACTATCTCCAGTACAACGTACTGATGGCTATGGGACAGACCATCTCCCCAACTGGGATGAGAAGCGTACACACTAGTCTACTCCGGAGTATCGATGCCCTGTCTCGATAATCCTACGACTAGGGACCTGAAAAAGGATGTGCTTGTAGACTACCCAGCCCCCACTAGTGTGACTGCCATCACAACGCCTATAGTCAAAAACGATCATAAGGGCTCTATCAATATATATTCGCGATATGCTAACATATACGCATATTAAGATAGACAAAAACCAAGTAGCATACTACTATGTTGAGCGAGACCGTTAATATAACTGTGAATATTCCAAGCTTCCATTAAGTAATATACAAACTAGTATGATACAATAATGGCCCCTAGGGCATATACACTAACACTAAGAAAGCCGGGTCAAAGCACTGACACCACCGACACTTTGCACCGACACGTGGACAGCACGGCCGCGGATCCGCGGCGGAATGCCTGTTTGGCCGCGGATCCGCGGCCATCTTAGGGGCTCTCTGTCTCAACTTTTCAGGGTTGCTTCATGTTGCTGTTTACTTCTGTTTTCTTCACTTGGTTCCTCAGCATCTTTTCTACTTTCTTCCAGATTTCCAACAGTGCAGAATTTGTGGACTTTTACCGTAAGCTTCGCTTTGAAGTCTTTTATCTTGTGCTGCCCATGAACTGTCTTGTGCATGGAACTGTTTACTGATCTTTATTTATTCCTTGAACTGTTAGGCGGCATCATACGGATTCATCTTTTGTTGGTTGTAGTCTCACATTTGTAGCGTCTTTTCCTGAATTTCACTGTATTGTTCTGAGAACCTGTAACCTGCAACTATTTAGCAGACATGGATCAAACGCACCTATTTATTTGCAATTTGATTAAGAATGGGGAATAAAATAATGCAAAATTTTGATATGAACAAATACCCCCGAACTTATCTTTTGCTCGTCCCGAGCAAAACTATTTTTATTCTCGAAAAAAAAACCTAACCTCACTTTCGCAGGGAATCGCGATTGCACTGAGCTCGTGCAACAAGCCGTTAAATCTCTAGGTGTCCCTAATATGAGGAGTGTTATCTCCTGAGGGTTTTCAGCGGATACTACCCACAAAATCCGATCAATTTGGCCTGTTGACTTTCATTTTTCAATTCGGTATTCTAGCGAGAAATTCTATTATCTTCAACTTAGAAATTATCAACCTGTATTCTTCACACTCACTTATCATTTAACTTAAGAACGTATATGTTCTGTAAATTTACTTAGCTTTTAGCATCTTTTGAATTTCCCTTCTAAGGTTCCATCTTAACTTAGGAATTTTTATCATCTCTACTGAAAATATAAGTCATATTTTTCATTCCTATCTCTCATCCAAACCCCAATCATATACTCCTACGTGTATGTATGTATCACCCCTACACTTGGAAATTCAATTCAAGCTATCATACTCTTTTCCACTGTCCAAAGTACTTTTTAGTGAATTTTAGATGAAATTGCTCACACATCCTTCATGCGACCATTAATACTTCTTGAGGTACTAATGAGCGATTACAAAATGTGTTTGCGCATTAAGGCGTAATTTCTCGTCTTGTAACACCTAAGGTTTTAGCAGTGACTCCCAAACCAGTTAGTCTAAGGCACTAGGTGATAAAGCACCCTCGCTATAATTGTTTTTTTATATATGCAGCCTTAAGTAATTACAAAACCAGTGTTCATTTTTTTATATCTCTTTATTCACACTTATACTTTTACTTTTCTTCATACTAAGGATTTTAGACAAGAGCATTTCAAGGTATCCTCTACTATTCCAAGTTTCAAGGTGCGTATTTGTGCAAGTTGTAGGTTATATATTTTCAGAATTTAGACTTAAGCTTCAGAATTATTTTTCAGACTTACACTTCAAATAAAAATTTCAATACTCTTCCCTTATTTTGACTTAGCCCAAGAACTGAACTCAAAATTTGCCTATTTCTAAATAATCTACAAGGACATATATTTTCTACAGTTAAATTTTAAGAAAGGTTATTTTTAGGGTTTTTAATTTACCAAGTTTAGGATCTAGTTTTTCCTAACTAGTCAACCATCATGTTAAACTTAAGTCAAATATGGCCAAAATTGAACTTTTCAATTTTTATAATTTTAAATTTTTTTGATTTTTAAAATAAGTATGCAAATGCAAAAATATACACATGAATGCGAAGGAAGAAACCTTACCGAGCACACCCCCAAACTTAAACTTGACAGTGCCATCACTGTCATGCCACACCAAGAGGGTCAAAATGGTCGGCACTCCCCTGTTTTATTTATTTATATTTTTTATTTATTTTATTATTAACAGAAAAAGAAAACAAAAGATATATACACAAAAAGGTTCCCCCCAAACTTAAGTGAAACAGTGTTTTCACTGTTGAAGCATTAAAGTTCAGAGTTAGGGAGGAGAAAAAACACAGTATCAAGCTATACAAGGCCTTACACAGGCCAAAGGTTAGCACCAACCATTCAAAAATTTTATCGTTATAATGGTGTGGTTGGTGAAAGAATGGAGTGTAGAGAAAAGAAATTAGAAACACACGAGACCGTGTAGAGATAGAAGCAGTATACAGTATCGGTGAAGGAGAAGAATGGCGGAAGGGAAAAAGAAATGGTGGTGGTTCGACTTCTTCGGGTGGAGGTTGATTAATAACAAAATCCAGTTTAGGAATGCGAGTTCGTCGGCGAAAATATCTTTGAAACTTCATCGAAGGTCCGATTGAACGTTTCAATGTCAATAAGTGTAATGCCAGAATTCAACACACTTGATTTTTCAAAAATTATGAAGGTAGGATATTCGTAAGGCTCATTTACCTTATTTTCAAAAGAGTCTAAATCAAGTTGTTTTTCTAGAATTATCGAACTCAAAATATCGGATTGTGATTCATTAACACTCGGTATCATTAAAGGAAGAGTAGAAGAGGAACTAGAGAAAGGGGGAGAAAGAAATGGAATACGAACTTGAGGGTGGAATGGAGTGTATAAATTAGCACAATTTGTAATGACCGATATGTAAAAATCGATTGTGCTAATCTATCAACCCACTGAGAAATGAGGTCAAATCCCTAAAGATTCGTGAGCAAACATGGGTACGTCGAACTTGGTAAACCAGACATTGGAAATGAAGGAGTAACGGATTCTTGCACGGTCGGAACGATGGAAAGGACGAAGGGGGGTGATTTAGGAAGGGTCACAGTTAAAGGTTCAGGAGGGTGTACACAGTCAGTGGAAGGAACATGATGAATTGGAAAATCCGACTCATCAAACAAAACTGGTTTATCCTCAATAATTTCCCCAATATTCTCTTCAAAATTTAGCTTATACATGACATTCTCATCAAAATCAAGACGCATATAAAGTTCGGGAAAAACATTTAATGATTCGGGATGATGAATTAGAGAGAGAAACTCATCCAAATCTGTGGGTTTATCATCCAAAATATTCCCAGCGTCAATATCCTCGATCAAGTGAAAATTAAATTTCTCAGACACCTCATCAAAAGCATGGATATCAATCAATTCAGGTTCTAGAGTGAAGGTGTAGAGGTCAAAAGGATTGGTGGTGATTTCACTCGAAAGGGACCCTTCACAATCAGGTAAATCAAACACTACAAAGTCGCACAACTCATTAGACATTTTATCTTCAACTGGTGAATCATTTGAAACACTTGATAGACATTCAAAACCGGAGTTATGGGATTCAATTGGGGATGGGTAGGTTTGACTTGGAAGTGTGTACAGCTCATTCTCACCACTCAAATTCTCAATCCGTCCCACCGCCTCATCATACATTGGAAAATTTGGAGCTAGTTGGAAACTAGCTACTGGGTCACTAGGTTGTATAAGGGCGGCCATGAACGCATTCAAATCCTTAATCCTTTGTCTTAATGCTACCAAAAAATCTTCCAATGACTGTTCCAGACTAGACATGGGTTGTGACGGGGTTTGAGTAAAAGATTCAAAGTTGTTTGGATACTGGAAACTCCCAAATGGCTGTGTGGAAGCAGTGTCTAGAGAAGGAGCAAGAGTCGGGTAGGACTTGTAGGAATTGAATGGTTGGACAGGAGTATGATCAACATTTGGATAAGAAGGTGAATGGAATTGTTGATCCAAAGAATTTGCAGTGGTGAAAGGAGTGAAAGATCGGTTACTAGATTGTTCAATATGTTCAGCAATAGACATGGGTTTCGGGGTTACAACGGGACTCGAAAAAGTAGTATCAATGTAAGAAGGTGGTGAAGGTTGAAACGGTTAATTCCAAATGGATTGCGGAGTCCAACTGTTTTTCCTAGACGCGTCTATTCGATCTTTCAAAAAAAATTTGGGCATGGTGGGTTCGTCCGAAATTCGACCAAAACAACGCGCGTAGGAAGTAATGTCTGGTTGAGGGTACCAAAGTTCGGCAAGAGTTTTGCGAGGTGGGGTACCCATGATGTGAGAAAGGAGAAGAAAAAGAATGTGATGATTTTTTTTAAAATTTTTTTTTTATTTAAAAATTGTTTGTTTTTGGAGTTTTTAAATTTTTGATAGTGTTTTTTTTAGAAAGAGTTTTGCAAAAATTTGTACGGAACTACTTCACAATTTCAAACAATCACAATTTATACATGCATAATCAAGCCTAGAGTTAGGGTCTCCTAAGTCAACTAGACTACTCTTAACTGTTCCAAAGCGACAAGTTGTGAGATATCCCTTAAATCGCCTATTCACCGCCAATTGTGGCCAGGTAAGCACAAGTGAATAAAGGAGGGATCCGCTCACGAATCACCATGAGACGGACCTTTTAAAATTACCTTTCTCACTTGTCTAGTCTAGGCACCACAAAGTCAGGTTTAGATAAACGACCGATTGCCCACAACCTTCCTCTGTCCTAATGAGCACGACCGTCCTTAGTTGGCTGAGTCTAAATATTTTTTAATTAAGCTCAATGGTGATGCGTATACTTTTAGTGATTTCTGGGGTCTGAGGAAGGGTAATGAAATCCTCACCCAATCTAAATTGGTGTTATAGCCCCTTAAAAGTCCGTATTAATTATGCAAAGCAGTTAAACACACAAAAATCCAAAACACTTGCCAAATTTTTTTTTATTGCAGCACAAAGAATCCTGCACAAGATTGATTTATTGGAAAGGGGGAAAAAGTTTTGCGCAAATATCCCTGCAGGAAAATTTTTCAGAATACAGAAGAAGTTTTTGGTTGCTGACGTCAGCAAAATGCGGAGGATCCGCGGCCAAAGGCTTGCAATTGCGGTGGTTCCGCGGTGGAAATGTTGGTTCAAGCCTCCAAAATTCTTCTGTTGTCTGTTGTGGCTCTCCTCTGTTTGTTCAGATCTGCTGTTTGTTGTTTTGTTCACTGGATTTTTCCAGATCTGAATCTGTTCGTCTTTTCGATCCTGCACAATTCGCACGAAAACCCTTCAAAAAATAACAAGATGATAATTTTTTTTTGTTTTTATATTTTTCAGTTTTTTATGATTTTTTAATTTTTAATTAACCCGAAATTACAAAAAGAAAATAACTACCGTTATCCCCAGCAGTAGGGATAGAAATGATGTCTCGAATTGATAAATAAGGATATGAAAAGTGAATGTGAATCACGAAATATAGGTATGTAGTTATAAAAGAATAAGTAGGAAATTTATAATAGCAGTATATGAGATTAATAACCTTGAATGTATATGTAAGATGAATTAATGTGATGAAAAGAATATACGATGTGATATGATGACTTGATTGATACGTGATTGATCGAGATTTTGCGTATGCGTTTTGAAATCAAAGAATTAACCGCAATCAAGACGGTGTCGCTTGGTAGCTAGCCGGTTGAGTACGGGTCGGTCTACAGGGAAAACGTGTTTTTTCTAATTGTTCTAACGAGTCAATTCCTATTTGTGGTAGGTTTTGATTTTCCATAAAAACTGAGGTTGAATTTGATTTGGATTAAAACCTTGCTAGGGTTAAGATTAGGTTAATTTGGAAAGTTAATTCTACTCACCGCTTTCTTTGCCCTAATTAAAAACTTAGGTGTTAAGGTAATAATTAACAAAGGGGATTAGCGCGATCAGGAAGAAACTTCGTTTCTTCCTTTTGGCTCTTGTCCGTCCTTTCTTAATTCTTAGCCCTAACCTCTATCTAAATCAACCACGACCGGTCTAACTACGGAATCACCGCTATCTCATAGGATAGGGTGCCGTAGTGAGCGGTGGCTGGTTGTTTTACATAGAGTCATATTTATAAAGTTATGCGGGCAAGAAAGGAGTGAGGGATTTCATCTCTCAAACCGACCCAATCCTAACCCTAACAAGTGAGGAACTACTCACTCATTAGGGAATTAACAATGGAATTCATTTTTTGATGATTTTCTTTTAATAGCCTAATTAACTTGCGGAAAATAACTACGGCAGATAAAAATTGCAGAGAAATAAAATTGCAGATAACAAATTCAAGATAAAAAAAACTTACTTTTTATTGATGCACTCTTTGACGATTACAAGGAATTGAAAATTTAAAATCTAGAATTAAAAAGAGGCATGCTCCAAAACGAGCTGTAGGCTTCCTATTTATAGATAATAGAAACCTTAGGGTTTACATCTGATCTATATCTAGAATTACAAATCTACCATAAGAAAACCGGGTCAATGCACCGACTCCACCGACACGCACCGACATGCGCAGACACGTGTTCAATATGGCCGCGGAACAGCGGCCATAAGCCTTGTTTGGCCGTGGTTCCGCGGCCGTTTGATGAGCTTGTGGGCTGAGTTTCTGAGGGCTTCTTCATGTTGCTTTTTTCTTGTATTTTCTTCATTTGGTTCTTCAGAATATCTTCTAGTTTCTTCCAGATTTCCACAGTGCAGAATGTTGTGGGCTTTTACCGTTCGCTTCGTCTTGAATCTTGTGCTGCAATCGTACTTTGTGCAATCGAACAGTTCTTTGATCTTCATTTGTTTCTTAAGCTGTAGGCGGCATCATAAAGATTCTTCTGTTTGCTGGTCGTAGTCTCACTTTTGTAGCATTTTTTCACCATTTTCACTGTATTGTTCCGAGAATCTGTAATCTGCAACTATTTAGCAGACATGGATCAAAAGCACCTATTTATTTGCAATATGATTAAGAATGGGGAATATAATAATGCAAAAATCTGATATGAACAATACGTCGGTATACGGATACGAGTCGATATGAAAGGATTGATACCTTTGCCTATCTCCTGATATGAGATTGTTATGGATGTGACCTGAGATATATGTATATAGATATATATAATGTTATGGATCATGAGTGATATGCCGTACGAGACGTTAGGTCCGTACCCTCATTGTCATATAGGTTGATATAATCCCTAATTTTTTAATGTCACCATACGATGGATACCGTACGTGATGAGTTTTACTTGATGATTGATCCATACCCCTGACTAGTGGATGCCATATGATGTATTGTACCGTACGTGATGTTGTGAGGCAGGATGCCGATTGATAGATTCACCGACTCGGTCATGTTAGATACGTATACCTTGTAGCATTTCGCTTACGACGTACTTTATGCTACGTTCATGATATTCTCATTGCATTATATATATCTGTGCTAGTACACCTACACCATTATCGATGATGCGTATGTTACACTTACACAGATTGCTGGCTCACACACTTTCATCATCGATAACTGCTATGTCACTTACACAGTAGAATTGCTGCATCATGCTATAATATGATATACTTCCTATGTTAACATCACCATACCATATCGCATGATATACTGAATATGCTCACGTTTCTGTTATATGTTTGCATACATCATGCTTTATTATTATACGCTTTGAGATTTGCTGATTTCATGAGATTCTGAATTTGAGAACCATGGTTATTTCAAAAGAAAATATGTATTATTTTAAAAACCAGGTTTCTCTTGATATGATATTTCGAGACGTCCACCATATGTTTTCTCGGTTCTGAGATTGATATGTGATACCCGATTCGAGGAGCGGGAAGCACCGTCTGCGGGCACATGGTGGACCCGGTATGGTACCCCGGGGCAAGAAAGGATTTTCATGGTGTGGACGATGAGCCTGGCAGAGGGAATACTACCTACCGGTGATTAGTTGGACCCGGCGGTTGTCCGGAAGATACCGGCCAGAGTCATGAGATAGATATGAGGGCCGATCATAGTATGCGGCGCCTAAGATGAGATGAATATGAGGGCCGATCTGAGGATGCAGCGCCTGAGATATAAGAATTTACGTGTTGATGTTGGACACAGGTTTCATGATGTTTCGAGTGTCGATGTAGACACTCAGGTTCCATGATTTTAATGTGTCGTTGATGGACACACGTTCATTGATATCCTCGTATTTACATGCATATGCTTTTATAATATTTACATGCATGATATTGATTGATGGACACGTAGATGTTATCCACACGCATATAGGCATTGATTATATTGTTGGCACATATGCAGATACGGCCACCCTAGATATCATAGCATTACCTTTATGATATAGTTGACCTAAGAAATCGTTGTTTTATTCGATTTCTACCTGATGATGTTTTCTACTGACGAGTTGGAAACTCACCACCGTTATGCCACAGTTCTTACAGGTTGACCGCATGGATCTGTAGCGGTATCGCTGGCACACAGCTGCATTCAGGTGTTTTGCTTTGGTAGGTGGTACATGTTGGATCGTACTACTCTTGTATTTAGTATTCCTGTTGTATCTAGTTAACTCCATCAATCAGAAACTAGTATTTGTTTAAGTAGTAAGACATAGAAAGACTTGTGGTTTTGTTGTCTTGCTTTATTTACTATTCTTTGTGTTGATTTTTGTCGTTGGGCGTTGTATACATATATTATGACATACGTGGTTGCGATTCCACCGATTGGCGAGGAGCTAGCTCCCGCTTGAGGATACCTTTTATATTATCATGTATATGTGGTTTTGGATCAAAATAAACAAAGGAGGTGCTGTCAAAATTTTTAAAAGACGAAACATGTTTTTCAACTAGAAAATCCACTTGCATTTTCATATCTCTTTATCCATGCATTTAAGAAAACTTTTAATTCCATCATACCTTTATTTTCAAAACTTCACCTCTTTTATTTTCTTTAAAAAGGTTTTAGATTTCTGAGCTTCGGCTTACTTAATTTACGTTGCGTCTTTAGACGTTGCGTGATTTAAGTGCCGGTAATAAGCTAATATTTTTGGGTCGTGATACCAGGAGAACGTCGAAGTCCAACATCTCAAGAAGGATCAAGTTGACGGACAAATCTCTATCTCCAATACGAATGGCACACGACCGAAACACATGTCGCGCAACAAAAGATTCGCCAATAGGAGTAGTCACGACAAACGGCTGATCTAGCAAACACGACTCTTGGCCTAACCTCGGCACGAAGTGTGTAGAAACATACGAGTGCATAGATCCCGGATCAAACAAAACGCGTGCATCGAAGGAACATACTGAAAGAGTACCTAAAAGCACTGCATTGTACGCCTGCGCGTCCTGATGAGTCAAAGCAAATACTCGAGCCTGCCTCTACCGGCGACTGGCTGTTCTCTGCCACCCCGTCCTCTCTGAACAAAACCACCGCGACCATGACCTCTCTGAGCATAACTCCTCACGTGCCTCAGTATAATCTCTGACACGATGATAAAAAACCCCGCACCAGAAACATCCAGACGATGACTGCTAACCCTCCTGGGGATAGAGCTAAATAACTGGCCTCGTCCCAAGCCTCTGCTACTCCTACGACCTGAACGAAATCTGTCGCGGTGTCTATACATCTGTCTCCGAGCTGATACACCAGTACGAACCTCTTCGGTTCTAGAACGACCGAAGTCTCGGAAATACGTTCTTCAACTAGTAGAGTTGCGTTCATAGCGGCTGCATATGTGTCAAAATGATAGGCGCTAATAGCAAGGAACAACTGGGTAATCAGGACTTGCACAAATCTCTTGATCCACATCTTCTCAGTGTCCACCAAATATGGAGCATACACAGATAGCTAGGTAAACTGAACATCGTACTCTGCCACCGTCATACCCGGAGTCTGGCGTAACAACTCAAAACTGCGAGCTCGAGCATCCCTGACGCTCTGCGGAAGAAAACGGGCAAGAAAAACTGTCACGAACTCATCCCAGGTCATAGGAGAAAGACATGTGGCTCTACCCCTCTCTAAAGACTCGCACCAGGTCTGGGCAAGACCATCCAGATGAAAACTCACGAACTCTACCCATCTCGCTTCGGAGCATCTCAGCGAATGACAGATCCTGGCCATCCGATTGATAAACGACTGGGGATCCTCGGCTGTATCGATGCCGGTGAACACAAGAGGCTTCAGCCTCATGAACTCAGACAATGATACGGTGATAACCTCCGTAGTTGTAAGTACGACTGCCTGAACAGTAGGCACTATCGCGGTCCCCGGGACAGGTGGGACAACCTCCTGTCTCTGCGCTTGACTGACCTCAACCAACGAACCCATCATCTGGCGCAAATCCTGCATACCGGCCTCTAGCCTCGTAATACGATCTAGCGAGGGTGTATCAATCCGCTCCTGTGGAATAGGCGAACTGCCCTGGCCAGTTCTCGTCTCTGACGAGCCTATCCTGACGTCGGCTCTCGCGGCCGCTCTCTGCGCCCTCGTAGTCTTCGGTGGCATAATGGCTGGAAATGAAAACAGGATTCGATAAGAACATAGAAGTCGAATCATAGTAATACATGGAATCAAGGAAGGAATTACAAGCAATATGTCCTAAAGTCACTTAGGCGGAGTACCGTGTCGTAAGTATGCCGTGGAACATACACACACTACGTCACTCTGCTTAAGCTACCTACTCCATCATACCAAGGTCATCCTACAGTTCGAAAGGTAAAATCTAGCGCTCTGATACCAACTTTGTCACAACCTAAATTTAGGCACGTGACCGGCACTTAAACCACGTGACGTCAACAGTCATAATGCAATTTAAGTAAGCCGAAAACCCAGAAATCTAAATCATAAAAAGAAGTAAGCAATAAAACATTGTTAAAACATTTAGAAATCTCAAGTAAAAATCTTAAAGCTTAAGTTTATTTTCTTAAAAAATTTGGCAGCACCTCCTTGTAAAACTAGCCCCGAAACAGGTACAAACACAAGATATAAATAAAGTATTCCCAAACGGGAGTAAATCACGCCCAAAGGTGGAAACAACCAGCACAAGCATATATATGACGCCGTAGCGAAGAAATAGACAATAAAATTGAAAAAAACAGCATAAAGAGATAAAACTACATAAGAAAGGCCGGCTGACACGAGCACGACACCCAGAGTCACAAAATAACACAAACTCGTCTCTAAGTCAATACATGAAAGTGGTAGATGAAAAGTACTAGATACAATGAGATATACGATGGATATAATCGGATAACCGCAAACCCACCTACAGCAAAAAGGCCTCACAACCAACAATAGCGGTATCCACTGAAATAGATACAATAAGGAGTCCTGCCGCGACTAATCTGAGGGTCAAGCCTGCAAAACACTGTGGCACAACGGGGGTGAGTTAACAACTCGTGAATATTAAGTAACATCATACAGATAATCGCAGGTATGCACGAACAGCGATAATCTATCACATGCAATCTGATAGCATAAATATGGCAATATGGATATGCAACAATCATGATCAAGGTAAACCATCAGGGTACTACAACTACATGAAACAATGCATATCAAATAACTACTGAGTGTAGGATAAAACATATCATCGTCAATGAATCATCATCATGGAAAAACCCGGTGTCCATCAACGGCACCCCAAATCCCAACACCTCAGGCACTATCACTCTGATCGGCCCCCATATCCGTAAATCTCATGGAACCTGAGTGCCCAATATCGACACTCGAAATATCATGAAAACCCATATCAAACATCGACACGTAAATCCATATAACACGGGCTTCGTCAGTCCGGATCGGCCCACGGGCTCCGTCAGTCCGGATCTGCCTATATCCATCTCACGACTCCGGTCGGTATCCTCCGGATAACCGCCGGGTCCAAACTATCACCGGTAGGTAGTAGCCCCTCTGCCAGGCTCATCGTCTACTGCACAACATACCTTTCTTTTCCCGGGATACCATACCGGGTCTACCATGAACCCACAAACGGATCATCCATCTTCTCGAATCGGGTTTCTAACACAAATCTCAGAACCGAGAAAACTCATGGTGGACGCATCGAAATATCATATCAAGAGAAACTGGGTTTTCAAAACAATGCATATTTTCTTGAAATATCACCACGGTTCTCAAATCCATAAATCACATGAAATCCGTATCTCAATGCGTAAATCCATGAAATATGATGTATGCAACATAGAACAGTAATATGAGCTTATCAAAGGAAAACCGCTCTTTTAAATGAATCAAGTTTTTAATAATATCATGCGGTTCCCACATTCTCCAAAATCAAATGCAACATCATATAAAGGTGTATATGTAGCTTTAGCAAGGTATGTGTGTATGCATGTAGGTACGTATGCATGATGCATTTCATATGCACAATAAAACAAGAATCAACGTCTAACTATAGATAATAGTGAAGGCGGAACAATACATATTCCCTTTGTTAGGTGATATAAGAACAACTTCCTCAATATCAATAACGAATGCAGTACCACATATGTGTATATGTTGTGCGTGTCATGGAAATTACCAACGGTGTGTGTGTGGCATACAATTTAGTGCTCGTGCAACATGAACTGTCAGTAATGGTGCAGTGTCCAATAGGTACTAAGTCAAGGTAAAACAAGTAATGGTATGCAATGATGCTCATGCACAATAAACTCATATGCATATAACATGTGGCTATAACATCATATCTAGCCCTCGACGCTTAATGCCATACGAGCGATTTTCCCATAGATGTTAAATCTACTCACCGATGATCTCGAGCTAGGTAAATCCAACCACCTGCTTTCCCTTCTTTGTAGCGTCTGAAGTCCCCGCAATCGATCCTAATATCATACAAAACATAACAAGTGCAACTTAGAAACCGTTCAATAATACATACAAGCAACGTTTAGATCGACGCACCGACTCCAACAAACTCTCAAGTGTTCGCTTAGTGGCTAACATGTGTAGCAAGATTCTAAATCAAACCTAAGTGGAGCAAGCTACACCAAGAACGCGAACCGTGTCGGATACCGTAACGCACGTTGTCGAAACAGTAGAAATTAGCAAAGTGGTCCCAGATTTTTCCTACAGTCAAAACATAAAAATCAAGCAATACCAAACACCCAGTATAACATACAGACAGCTACCCTCACAACCCCAACTCCCCAGGCCCCTACAAATCCGGCGACGCCAGAATTTCGCCTCATCTCGCCGGTTTTACTAGGTTGGATTGGGTCCGGGTTTCAGGTGAACACTCAGGGCTTCTAACACAACACTACCACATTGCTAGATTTTACAGTAAACTATCGTAGTGATAGCAGATCACAGAGACTCCAATATCTCACTAAAAATACGATATTATACAAAAACTATAACTTTAGTGTTCTAAACAGTAACTACTAGGCAACACAATATTATAAAGACCTAATTAACAGTTAGAGTTCACTACCTTACCACACTTGCTAAAAAACCCTAACTTTCCATGCTCCAAGTCATCAAATGGGGCTTAGCTAGGCTTGTGAAGGGTTTTAGTGAGGTTTAGTGAGGATTTGGGTTGGGTTTTGTGATGAATAAAAATAGGTTTCGGTTGAAGGGAGAGGAGATGAGAAGATGAGCACAAATGAGAGAGTGTGAGTGATGATGAGAATGAGGGTGTGAGAGTGGTGAAGAAAAATGGGGGTGTGAGGTTAGGATGAGCCATGCCCCTTTCTTTCTCCTCGTTAAATGCTCCCCATGCTTGCCCTATGCCTCATCATTCTCATTGTCAACTCTCTTTCTCCCTCTCTCTCTCAAGTCAACTATAATTCAAACCCTTTATTTTAAAAACTAAATAATTAAATAAATACATATAACATAATGGCATGAGGGTTAAGGTGCCATGACTACTTAAGAATGGTTAACACTTCCATAATCTCCAAGTTAACATGCACATGTGTGTGCAAACCAAAACAAATAATAATAAAATATTAACAAATTTTTATAAAATATGTGAAAACTATTTTGGCTAACGTTTTACTAAAAAACCGCATTATCGCTTAATTAACACTAATCACATTCTAAGGTGTTACAGCATGCCTTTATTGGCAGATTTTATTAAGTGCACACATGTGGATATCACATGATGCGCATGACTCCGGTAGTTGTTTTTGTTAAGTGCGCGCATGTGGGTATCACGTGATACGCATGCCTCAAGTAGATTTTCATTAAGTGTGCACTGATTTGGATGCACACTTGTTTCATCAGAAAGCAAAATCTTTCACTAAGAAGCAATGGGTTTTGTTTCACATTCTTTTCTTCTTCTCTTATTTTCTAAGAAGCGAAAACCATAATTTTCATCTGTTTTTGAGTTGAGTATTCATGCGTTTTTGTGATGCACGTTTTATATATATATATTTTTAGATCTTAGGATCAATCTCTCGCAAAAATATGAATTTTATGAACAAGGGAAAAACCCTACGATCATTTGATCTAATAGCGAATCAATGGATTCGCAAAGAAGCAAAGGCTTCTATATAAGAACAAATTCTTTTAAAGAAAAGAGAATTTTTCTCTTTATTTCTTCTATCTTGCGCAATTTTTCGATAAAGGAGAAGTCTTGATATTTTCAAGCTTGTGGAGAGTTTTTTTTCCGTGATTTCTTCATATGAGGCTCCTGTTTAAAAGAGAGAAGAAATTAGGGTTTGTTGGATTTATTTTGATCTCAATCTGATTTTAGATTGATTTAAAAAAATTTAATTGATTTATATCAATTAAGGGTGACATACGCACCGTTAGATCTCTGATCCCAAATCAATTTAGTTTGATTTGTTAAATTCATTTCAACGAAAAAGATTTTGTTCCTTCGTTTAGAAGTATCAGGTTTGTTTGGGCGGCTGTGCACTTTAAAATAGTGCGCACGTGCATTGTACGTATCGGTGCGCATATGTTGATTCATAGGTGCGTAGTTGGAAGCATCTGCTATAATGTACACGTGTCGTTAGTGCAACTGTCGATTTATTAAAAGGTGCGCACATGCATTGCACGTATTGTTGCGCACATGTTGATTCAGATTCATTAATAGGTGCGCTCGTGCATCGCATGTAATGGTGCGCACTTAGCACTTTAAATATTTTAATAAAATAAGTTTCTGCAAAAAGAATGCTCAAGACTTTATGAACTTTTATCGGAGCGGCATTCGTGTCCGAAGGTGCAGACACACGCGGCTCGCTCACTCGGCACGGCGGCGGCGCGCTCGTGTAGTTTCACCATATCCATTTTCATTAGTTGATTGGTAGAGATTTTCTGTGTTTAATTTACCGCAATCAAGACGGTGTCGCTTGGTAGCTAGCCGGTTGAGTACGGGTCGATCCACGGGGAGATGGAATCTTTTTTTTTTATGTTTTAACGAGTTAAATCCGATTAAGTCGGGTTTTGTTTTAAGATCTACGAATTAGATAAAAGATGATAAAAGACTTGCTAGGGTTAGGATTAGGTTAGTTCGAGTTTAGGAAATTCTAACTTCTTTCAATGCCCTTCTGATTATAGGTGTTAAGGTAATCGGCAATAACGGGGATTAGCACGACTTGGAAGAAACTTGCAAGTATAAGCTAGGCTTTCCATGCTTAGTTTCTTCCTTTGGTCCTTGTCCGTCCGTTCTTGTCTCTTAGCCCCAACCTCCAATTAATTCAACCACAACCGGTGTAACTAGGGAATCACCGCTATCATGTAGGATAGGGTGCTATAGTGAGCGGATTATGGTTCAATTAATTGGAGTCCGAATTTTAAGGTGTTGGGCAAAGAAAGGAGTGAGAGAGATTTCATTCTCTCAAACCTTCCTTCTCCTGCCCTAACAAGTGAGGAATTACTCACCCATTAAAAGAGATGAAAATAAAATTCGAGATAAGAAAAATGCAGATTAAGTTCTACAACTAGATTAACAAATAATAATTGCAGATAATAAAATACGATAAGAAGAATGCGAGAAAAATAAAAGAACTTACTTTTTATTGATACCTCTTAAAAGCTCATTACAATGGAGAATTAAATTTTAGATCTAGAAATTAAAAAGAGGCATAAAAATAAAGAGATGCGTCCTAAGAAAGGCACCCTAAAAGAGGCACACTAAAAGAGGCTTTGAGCTCTCCTATTTATAGATAGGAAAACCCTGGGTTTACATTCTGATCCATACATGAAATTACAAAACTATCCTAAGAGAGCCGAGTCAAAGCACCGACACTTCCACCGACATGTGCATTGCACGGCCGCGGAACCGCGGCAGAAGTGCCTGTTTGGCCGCGGTTAAGCGGCCATATGGTGGAATTTTGGGTCCATCTTTTCAGGTCTTCTACTGGTTGCTTTTATCTTCTGTTTGGTACACTTGGTTTCTCAAAAAGCTCTTCTTTTCTCTTCCAGATATTCAGCAGTGGACTTTTTCCTTCAACTCCGCTTGAACTGGTATGCGGCATCATGTGGATCAGTATTTATCTGTTATTGGTCGTAGTCCCACATTTGTTTCGACTTTTCATGAATCTCACTGTAACGAGCTGAGAACCTGTAACCTGCAACTATTTAGCAGACATGGATTAAAAGTACCTATTTATATGCAATGTGATTAAGAATGGGCGATATAAAAATTCAAAAATCTGATATGAACAAATACCTCCAAACTTATCTTTTGCTCGTCCCGAGCAAAGCCAATTTTATTCTCGAAAAAATCCTAGCCTCACTTTCGCAGGAAACACGATTGCACTGAGCTCGTGCAACAAGTCGTTAAACCTCTAGGTGTCCCTAGTAGGAGGAGTGTTGTCTCCTGAGGGTTTCCAGCGATACTACCCACAAAATCCGATTAATTTGGCCGTTGACTCTAATTCTTCAATTCAGTATTCTAGCGAGGAAGTCTATTATCTTCAACTTAGAAATCATCAACCCGTATTTTTCACACTTCCTTTTCATTTATCTTAAGATCATATACGTTTTGCCAGTTTATAAAGCTTTCAGCATCTCCTAAGTTTTCCTTCTAAGGTGCAATCTTAACTCAGGAATTTTTATCATCTCTACTGAAGATATAAGCCATATCTTTTATTCCTATCTCTCCTCCAAACTCCAATTATATACCCCTACGTGTGTGTAATTATCACCCCTACACTTGGAAATTCAATTCAAGCTATCATACTCTTGTCCATCTTCCAAAATACTTTTAGTTGGTGAATTTTAGATGAAATTGCTCACACATCCTTCATGCGACCGTTAATACTTCTTGAGGTACTAAACGACCGATTACAAAATGTGCTTGGGCATTTAGGCGTAATTCCTCATCTTGCAATACCTAAGGCTTAGCAGTGACTCCCAAACCAGTTGGTCTAAGGCACTAGGTGATAAAGCACCCTCGCTATATTTTTTTATTTATGTTGCCTTAAGTAATTACAAAACCAGTGTTTATTTTTTATTTCTTTATTCACCTCTTATACTTTTATTTTCTTTTCCTTCATACTAAGGATTTTAGACAAGAGCATTTCAAGGTATCCTCTACTATCCCAAGTTTCAAGATGTGTGTGAGTGCGTAAAGTAGGGTATATACTTTCAGAATTTGGACTTAAGAATTAGAATTATTTTTCAGACTTATACTTCAAATAGAGCTTTCAATACTCTTTCCTTATTTCGATTTAGCCCAAGAACTGAACTCAAAATTTGCCTATTTCTAAATAAACTACAAGGACATATATTTTCTACAGTTAAACTTTAAAAAGGTTATTTTTAGGGTTTTTAATTTACTAAGTTTAGGATCTAGTTTTTCCTAACTAGTCAACCGTCATGTTGAACTTGAGTCAAATATGGCCAAAATTGAACTTTTCAATTTTTATAATTTTTAAAAATTTTCAATTTTTATGGTTTTTTTTATATAAGTATGCAAATGCAAAATATACAAATGAATACGAAGAAAGAAAGCTTGCCGAGCACACCCCCAAACTTAAACTTGACAGTGCCCTGACTGTCAGGCTACACCATGATGGTCAAAATTGTCGGCGCAACCCTGTTTTTTTTTGTAAAAGAAAACCAAAAATATATATACACAAAAAGATCCCCCCAAACTTAAGTGAAACAATGTTTCCACTATTTAAGCGTTAAAGTTCAGAGTTAGGAGGAGAAAAACACAGTATCAAGCTATACAAAGCCTTACATAGGCCAAAGGTTAGCACCAACATTCAAAAATTTTATCGTTATAAAGCGGCGGTTACCGAAAGAACATGTTGTATAGAGTCAGGAAAAAATGGGGTAAAGATAAGTGGTGTAATGGAAAAAGTTTACGTCTCGATTTTTAGAGACGAAACAATAATGGTGAACGGAAATGAGAATGTGGATGATTAGGAATGGGAAGAATGGTCACATTCTCGTATGGGATAAGAAGAAATGGTGGTAGTTCGACTTCTTCAGGTGGAGGTTGATTAATCACAAAATCCGTGTCGTTTAAGAATGCGAGTTCGTCGGCGAAAATATCTTCGAAACATTCATCGATGTTCCGATTGAACGTTTCAATGTCAATAAGTGTCGCGCCAGAATTCAACACACTTGATTTTTCAAAAATTACGAAGGTAGGAGACTCGTAAAGCTCATCTACCTTATTCTCAAAAGTTCCTAAATCAAATTGTTTTTCTAGAATTATCGAACTCAAAATATCGGATTGTAATTCATTAACACTCGCTATCATTAAAGGAAAATTAGAAGAAGAACCAGAGAAAGTGGGAGAAAGAAGTTGAATACGAAATTGAGGGTGTAGATGGAGTGTATAAATTAGCACAATTTGTAATGACCGATGTGTAAAAAGCGATTGTGCGAATCTATCAACCCACTGAGAAATGAGGTCAAATCCCTCAAGATTCGTGAGAAAACATGGGTACGTCGAACTTGGTAAACCAGACATTGAAAATGAAAGTGTAACGGTTTATTGCAAGGCCGGAGCGAGGATGGAGGGAAGTGATTGAGGAAGGGTATCGGTTAAAGATTCAGGAGGGTGTGCGCAGTCAATGAAAGGGATAGAATGAATTGGAAAATTCGACTCCTCAAGTAAAACTGCTTCATCCTCAATAATTTCCTCAATACTCTCCTCAAAATTTAGCTTATCCATGCAATTCTCATCAAAATCAAGACGCATATGAAGTTTGGGAGAAACATTTAATGACTCGGGATAATGAATCGGAGAGAAAAATTCATCCAAAACTGCTGGTTCATCATCAAAAATATTCCCAGCGTCAATATCCTTAATCAAGTGAAAATTAATTTTCTCAGACACCTCAAAAAAAGGATGGATATCAATCAATTTAGGTTCTAGAGTGGAGGTGTAGAGCTCAAAAGGATTGGTGATGGTTTCACTCGAAAGGGACCCTTCACAATCAGGTAAATCAAACACTAAAAAGTCGCACAACTCATTAAACGTTTTATCTTCAACTGGTGAATCATTTGGAACACTTGATAGACATTCAAAACCGGAGTTGTAGGATTCAATTGGGGATGGGTAGGTTTGATTTAGAAAGGTGTACAGCTCACTCTCACCACTTAAATTCTCAATCTGTCCAACCGCCTCATCATAAATTGGAAATTTTGGAGCTAGTTGGAAACTAGCTTCCGGGTCACTAGGCTGTATGAGGATGGTCATGGACGCATTCAAATCCATCATCTGTTGGCATGACACTACCCTAAAGTCTTCCAACGCCTGTTCCAAACTAGACATGGGTTGTGAAGGAGTTTCAGTAAAAGATTCAAAGTTGTTTGGATACTGGAAACTCCCAAATGGCTGTGTAGAAGCAATGTCCAGGGAAGGTGTAAAAGTTAGGTAGGATAGATAGGAATAGAATGGTTGGACAGGGGTAGGATCAACATACAGATAAGAAGGTGAATGGAATTGTTGATCCAAAAAATTCGCAGTGGTGAAAAGAGTGAAAGATCGGTTACGAGATTGTTCAATATGTTCAGCAATAGACTTGGGTTTCGGAGTTACAACAGGACTCGAAAAATTAGTATTAACGGAAGAAGGTGGTGAAGGTTGAAAGGGTTGATACAAGGTGGATTGCGGAGTCCAATTGGTTGTCCTAAACGCGTCTATTCGATCTTTCAAAGAAATTTTGGGCATGGAGGGGTCGTTCGAAATTCGACCAAAACAAGAACCGTAGGAAGTAATGTCTGGTTGTGGGTACCAAAGTTCGGCAAGAGTTTTGCGAGGTGGGGTACCCATGATGTGATGAGAGAAAGGAGAAGAAAAAGAATGTGTTTTTTTTATTTTTTAAATTTCTTTTATTTTTATAAAAAAATTATTTTTTTTTGGAGTTTTGAAATTTTTGAAAGTTTTGTTTTTATTTTT
This sequence comes from Agapanthus africanus, assembly GCA_030015575.1. Taxonomy (NCBI): domain Eukaryota; kingdom Viridiplantae; phylum Streptophyta; class Magnoliopsida; order Asparagales; family Amaryllidaceae; genus Agapanthus; species Agapanthus africanus. The sequence continues at coordinate 371,241,835 of JASDDO010000008.1, forward strand.
TTTAGAAAGAGTTTTTGCAAGAATGTGTACGGACTTACAGCAAAATTTCAAACAATCACAGTTAAAACATGCACAATCATACCTAGAGCTATGGTCCTAAAAGTCCACTAGACTGCTCCTAACTGTTCCAACGTGACAAGTTGTGAGATATCCCTCAAATCGCCTCTTCACCGCCAATTGTGGTCAGGTAAGCACAAATGAAGAAAGGAGGGTTCCGCTCTCGAATCACCATGAGGCGGGCCTTTTAAAATTACCTTTCTCACTTGTCTAGCCTAGGCACCACAAAGTCAAGTTTAGATAAACGAATGAATGCCCACAACCTTCCTCTATCCTAATGAGCACGATAGTCCTTAATTGGCCGAGTCTAGATATTTTTTTAATTAACTCAAGAGTGATGCATATGATTTTTAGTGATTTTTGGGTCTTAAGTAGGGTAATGAAATTCTCACCCAATCTTAATTGGTGTTATAGCCTCTTAGATTCCGTATTAATTATGCAAAGCAGTAACACACCAAAAATCTAAAACACTTGCAAATTTTTTTTTATTTGGTAGCGCAAAAAATCCTGCACAAAAACAATTTATTTGATAGGAAAAAGAGAATCTGTGCAAAGAAACCTGCAGGAAAAAATTTTCACTGGAGTGCAGAGGAAAGGAGATGAGAAATGAGATACTCATAGAGATTTTTGGTTGCTGACGTCACCCGTTGACCACGGTTCCGCGGTCAAACCCTTGCTTCTGTTAGTTATATGTATGCCCTAGAGGCCATTACTGTACATACGATGTATATTGTAGTGGATGCTTGGACATATATAGGGAGGACTTTCTTGCTCGACATGATAGTACGCTATCTGGTTGCTCTTTATCTTAACATGTACTCTGATTTTCTCTATGTTACATGTTGATAAAGCCCTTAGGATGAGTACTTGACTACCAGGACTATGATGCGGATCATAGTAGTGGGGACAGTGTAGTCGCTAAGTACATCCTTCAAATGTTCCTAGTCGTGGGAGCACCGAGACAGGGCATCGATACTCCAGAGTAGACTAGCGTATGCGCTTCTTGACCCATATGATGGGCGATAGATGATCCCATATCCATTGGTGTTTGACATCAGAGAAGGTATACGGGTGCTCAGTAGAGACTGGGCACATTGGACGGACTCGCAGATAACTCTCGGATGGTATTATACCTTACGTCAGATGGCAGTTCTCTGGTGACACTGGTACAGGTTAGTCTGTAGACCCGAGATCGTCATAGAGTCTTGTGTGATCCCCACTGTGCTTTGATTTCCATCATACCACGTCCAAGAGGGCGTGCAAAAAGGTGGCTTTTGGGTACAGTCCCGAATCACATGGAGGCAATGAGCGATAGGAGAGGTTTCGTCTCTCCCAGTATAGGGAGTTGATGTTGCGCTGTGTTTGATTTGCAATAACTGGAAATCCCTGGCCAGGGTTATTGAGATTTACTGATAAGTGTTATCAGTAGTTTCTCGAACTGTTATAGACCTCATATCGACACGACTTATCAAGCTACTGGGGTCTGACGTTTACCACCCCTAGGCGAGATATGCGACATATCAGACGAAGTGACCGGACTGTATGAGAGTGTTACTGATTGGATTCCCAGGAGAATGTACATGCTTGCTTGTTGATCTTCTGATCGCTCAATACCTGGGTGGCTGTTACGTTTAGCTGACAGCTTGCAGCTTGTGGGTGTTTGATATGATCATCACCTACTGCCGGCGTATTGACGATTCTTTAGAGTCCTACAAAGAGGTTTCCTGGCTCAGGAAAAACGGAGTAGGAGCACATATGTGATATGTGCGGGACCGAGAACAATACGTGTATATGATACCGTATTAGATTCTCGCGATATGTGATATCGGCCGAGTATATGTGATATAGTCGGGTCATCGGATCAAGTGTTGATTTGATGAACTGATACAGATTATATTAGTCGGTTATTTATGAAATAGCCAGATTATCGGATCAAGTGTTTGTAGGGTTAGTAGGCACTCTAATGAGGTTCTACAAGGCATCAACCATGCCGGATTAAAATTTTAGCCGTGCCGAATAACCCCAAACAAGATCTTAAACTAGAGATTAGGAGAAAACTATGCAAGTTAAACTCTTTAACACTAAGTGAATACGAAATACAATCTTTGTAGATCGGTCCTTCACTTCATATGCTCCGTGATGTAGTCCCTTCGCTGCGATCATCCAACTCCCGGACTCTCGGACGGCTCCATGAGAAGAGGCAACGGTATTGCTTGAAGTTTTCGAGGCCGAAGATGATCTACGTCTAGGGATTACGAACTCAAGCTTCTACTTCACTAACCATAGAATTAGTGACGCAAACACCCTAAACTAAAGTGCTAGTCTAGTAGAGGATGGTGAGATAGAAAATGGGTACACTTTAGAATTTCTTTTCTCACTTTGATTCTCTCTTTATTTCAAACCCTAGAAAGAAATATTGAGGAAGAAGAAGATGAGCTCAAAATGAGTATCAAAAATAATCAAGAGAGAGAATGAGCTAACCATGGTGAGTGAGTATCATATGCTAACTCATGTAGAGACATTACCATGGGTAATCATAGTGGTTAGGTTAACTAATATCTTAAGTAAAACAAAACTAGTGGACTAAGTCAAATGCAACATAAGCTTCATGAAGCTTCATGCATTTGTGCTCATTATCCATTTGTTTTAGAATTACTTTAAATATAAAAACCTAATACTATAATAAGTATGGTATAAGTCTTCTACACTCATGATAGTTGTATCAACAACCATGATACAAAAATGCACACAAATAAATATATATCACATATATATTAAGTTGTGCACAAGTGAGAAAAATTAAATGCTTAAGTGAACCGGTGATAGTTAATGTAAATTAGTATATCACATATACAATTATACACTATATTATTAAATCAATACTTGACTTAATAATCCGGTTATATCACATATAATCGACTAACATCCAATGTATCGATTTATCGAATCAACCTTTGATTCGATAACGTGGTCATATCACATAAAACCGATCGATACAAACATCGCGAGAATAGAATACGGTATCACATATACGCATAATTCTCGGTCCCTCACATATCACATATGCGCTCCTATTTCGTTTCGCCTGAGCCAGTAAAACCTCTATGTAGGACTCTAAAGACTCGTCAATACGCCGGCAGTAGGTGATGATCATATCAAGCACCCACAAGCCGTCAGCGGTACTAGCTGGACGTAACGGCTACCCGGGTATTGAGCGATTAGAAGATCAGCAAGCAAGCCCGCTCCAACTCCTGTAAAAGCCTGACAGTGACAGTACCGTACAGTCCAGTCTCCTCGTCTGATATGTCACATATCAAGTCTAGGGGTGGTAAACGTCAGACCCCAATAACCGATAAGTCATGTCGATATGTGGCTCATAACGGGTCAAGAAACTACTGGTAACACTTACCAGAATATCTCTAAACCAGCCCTGGCCAGGGACTTCCCTGTTATGGCCAATCGAGCATAGCGCAACATCAACCCCCAATACCGGGAGAGACGAAACCCCTCCTATCGCTCATTGCCTCCATGTGACTCGGGACTGTACCCAAAAACCACCGTTTTGCACGCCCTCTTGGACGTGGTAAGGTGAAAATCAAAGCACAGTGGGAATCACATAAGACTCAATGACGATCTCGGGTCTACAGACTAACATGTACCAGTGTCACCAGAGAACTGCCATCTGACGTAAGGTATAATACCATCTGGGAGTTCTCGGCGAGTCCGTCCAGTGTACCCAGTCTCCATTGAGCACCCGTATATCATCTCTGATGTCAAACACCAATGGATATAGGATCATCCATCGCCCATATGTATGGGTCGAGAAGGTATACGCTAGTCTACTCTGGTATATCGATGCCCCGTCTCAATACACCCACGACTAAGGACCTTGAAGGATGTACTTATGGACTACCATGTCCCCACTAGTATGATCCGCATCACAGTCCAGGTAGTCAAGTACACATCCTAAGGGCTTTACCAACATGTAACAGAGAGACAATCAGTGTACATGTTAAGGTAAAGAGTAACCAGATAGCATACTATCATATCGAGCAAGAAAGTCATCCCTATATATGTACAAGCATCCACTACAATATACATCCTATGTATAGTAATGGCCTCTAGGGCATACATATAACTAACAATCTCCCACTTGCACTAGGGCCATCTGATAACAGTGGTTGTAGTATCTCATACTCAACCATCACATAATACTCTTTCTCTGGGATAAGGCCTTTGTGAGTCGATCCGCCGTGTTGTCCTCTGAGTCTGCTCTCCTAACCTCTATCCCCTGGAGATCAACCATCTCCATGATCAGGTGATACTGCCTTAGAATATGTCTGGATCACTGATGGGACGGGCGTTCCTAGGCGTAAGCCACAACTCCATTGTCACACAATGGAAGGAACAAAGTTCATCTCATGAACTAGTATACACCCAGACTGCCTCTTTGGTAGTATCTTTGGTAGCGATATATCTAGCATTTCTCGTCTAGTATGCCACGGTATCTAGCTTGGAACTCTTCCAACACACCGTCCCTTTACTGAGGGTAAAGACAATGCATGTGACTGACATTCAGTCGTCCTTATCACCCTGGAACCTTTCCAGTGATTCTCCCCAGGATCAATTGATACCATCTCACTACAGCTAGTGAGTATCCTAACATCCAATTAGATCAATCTCATAGATCCAAATCCCAGGATTTAGTAGGTATCATTTTGATCATATATGGAGAATCATTGTGATAAGCGGAGATTGACCGAGCGTAGCATAGGAAACTCCTTCCCCATCAAGAGTATGTCATCCTTGTACTCTACGAGGATCACCACCATACTCCCTACTACCTTTTTGTATATACAAGGTTCATCTATCATTTTGATGATGTCAAACTTTTTGATTAACTCATCAAAACAGATGTTCCAACTCCGCGATGCCTGCTTTATCACATAAAACATCTTACACACGTTTCCGCTGCTCCTACTGTCTACGAAGCCCTCTGACTGTGTACTTATAGACTTTCTCTTCTAAAACATCATTCAGAAAAGCAGTCATGACACCCAACCGCCAGATATCGTAGTCATGGTATGTAGCCGTGGCAAGTAGGATCTGGATGGACTTAAGCATAGGCCCCAGAAAAGGTTTTATCATTAGCTACAACTGGTCTATGATGCAAACCTTTAACAAGTCTAGCTTTGAAAGTCTCAACTTTTCCATGTACACCAAGTAATCTTCTCAAGATATACTTGCTCCTGATGGGGATTTAACCCTTCAGATAAAGCAACCAAAGTCCATACTTTGTTGGTGTATATGGATTCCATCTCAGATCGTTAAGCATCCAGCCATTCATACAGAGTCACACTCCTGATGGCCTGCTCGAAACTAGTTGGGTCATCATCTCATGATGCAATCCTCGCTCCCACTGTTATAGAGAAACCAAAGTATCTCTTAGGTGGGTGAGGAACCCTGCTAGATCGGCGGAGAGGCTGAGGTTCATTGGAAACTATTGAATCCTTTGGTTCTACCAAATCATCAGCTGCAGTTTGTATAGCTGGAACTCCTTCCAGTTCTACCTCAGGTCTACTAATTTCTTCACAAGAAATTCCTTTTCACAAAAGTGGCATGTTGAGAAACAAAACATTTTTGTTCCTCGGTTAGGTGGAAGATATACCCTTGTGAATGCTTGGGATATCCAACAAACTTCTACAGAACTGACTTTGCCTCGAGCTTGTCCGAATTATGATTTTAGACATAGGCCGGACAACACCAAATCATAACAAACTTAAGATATGGGCTCTTCCCTTTCCATATCATATATGAAGTGGTAGGCAACTGATTTGATTGGAACCCTATTCAATAGGTATGCAGCTTCATAAGTGCATAACTCCCTAAAAGGAAATAGGAAACTCAGTATTACTCATCATAGAGCGCACCATATCATATAGGGTGTGATTGCTCCACCCCGATACACCAACGTGCTTTGGTGTATGCGAAGGAATAATGCTGAGAGAGAATCTCATTCTTAGATTAGTCCAGGAATCCCGTGCTCAAGTATTCTCCTCCTTAATCACATCAAAGGACATAATACTTATACCCGTTGTTGGTTCTCTAATTCTAAATTATATTCTGTGAATATCTTAAAAGCTTCGGACTTGTGTTTCAACAGGAACATATGTCTGAATCTCGAGAAATCATCAGAGAATTTAATGAAGTACAAAGAACCGGTCTTGGCATGTGTAGACAGGGGACCTTCATACATCAATATGTATCATCCCAAGAGTTCACTAACTCTTTCTCTGCTTCTAATAAACAGAGCTATGGTCATCTTATCTCTGTGACATGACCGACAAGTTTCACAAGATGTAAATTCAAACTAATTTAAATATGCATCTTAATGTAACTTAGCCACTCGGGTCGCATTGATATGACCTAGTCTACAATGCCTCAAGAAGGATTCGTTCATTTCTGAACTCTTCCTCTTGTGTATGTTCTGTATACTAAGAACTGTAGTTTGATTTAGAACATCAATGCTTTTAGATAACGTGCCTGAACCGATCAACTTTTGATATAGGAAATGTTCAAAACATTATCCAACAATACAAAATTATATCCTCTCTTTACTAATAAAGTGACGGATATGATGTTGTATATCAGGTTTGGTATCTAATAACATTCGTTTAGAATCAATGTATTCTGGTAATACAGGGTGACAGTGACCAACAGACTTGGCTGCAACACTTGCACCGTTTTCTGTCTCATGAAACTTATCACCCGTTCTCAGTTCTCTACCTATCTATAGCCCATGTAACAGTTTACATATGCGGGATCCTGATCCGGTATCACATATCCAGGACGTAAAGGATACTGAGAAACAGTTCTTTGTAATGAACACACCCGAAGATGATGCATCAGCATGCACTTTCTTCGTTTGGGCGGCACGGGAAATCTGGTATTTCCCAATTTCCTGCTCTGTCTTATAACATTTATAAGTTGGAGCGGGACCAATGTTCCCCAGCTCAGTATAACAAGCGGGTTCGGTCAATACATCCGTATTATTATCTTGATTAAGGCATGACATGGTCGCTACCTGGAGAGAGAGAGAGAAGAAAACACCCTGCTTGCGCTCTTGCAAGATCAGATTGGTTATTATTTTATCTAATCAGGATGGCTCCCACTGTTTTTATCAAATCTTTCTTCAAACCCTAAAAGGAAAGACTAGCCGGGATTAATTACACGCTACAAGTTCGCCAATCTTTCAGGCAGGCCAGTGTCGGTACTTTGAGGGAGGTTCCCCGTACTTTCGCACGGACCTAATTAAAGTAAACCTCGTTTTCCCAGAGGCGTAACCCCGTTGACACCTTTCTAGACACCTACTTGATCGGCTAATTGTAATGTGTAAAACTCTCCCAGGAGTAACAATTACTCGTAGTGGGTATCGGGATCCAACTATCTTATAGAAGGTATGCAATCTCATCGCAAATTTCAACACTTGAAATTCGCGATAATTTTGCCTCGAACGATCTATGACCTTGACAAGGTCAACAAACCATAGACCGTAAGTCAAGTTCAACCCGTCATTTCTTGATTGAATTAAACCCACCCGCACGACCCCTGACAAGGTCAACAAGGCCGTACGACTACCCTAATCCAATCTGCATCATATGCATAAGCAGATAAATACTGGTCAGCTACCGCACACTGCGCCTTGACAAGGTCAACAAACGCAGCACGAATACTAAGCAGGACTTATCTGAAATGACGGAGGGCTACGACAGGTTTTTCTGAAAACCTATTGCGTAATGAACTTGATATCGTTGTAGAACCAAATGATTTTAAAATGGAGTGTTTTTGAGGCTTTTGCTAGTTTCGCTAAAGAGGTCACTCCCGGTGAAGGGATCGTCGGCTCTTTCCCCGTCGAATGAGGTGCAGGATATATCATATATATCACTGTGCAAAGCAAGTACTAGAAAAGCAATCAAAAGACAAACTGAGGGGTGTGGTGTTCATATCAGAATATTGCATTTTATACCGCCCATTCTTACGCTCGTGTGTTTATAGGTAGGTGCTTTTGATCCGTGTTTGTTACATGTTTACAGAATACAGGTTTCCAGTACAAATATTGCAAATCAGGATAAAATCTCCACAGTTACGCCAAATGCAGAACATCTGTTGACAGCAGATAAAAGCCGGGTTCCGGTCATCCATATCCGTCCAGTGCCGAGTACCGGTTCCCGATACAAGACATGTGACAGTGGTCATTCATGTCTGGGAAAAGCACAGAGCACGAGGCGGGCTGCACAAGAATCAATCGGTGCGCGGAGCTCGAGGGAGATAAAGTCAAAAGTGAAGAAAAGATAATGCAATCTTGGACTTGGAATTCTGATGATATTCTGGAAAGATTATCAGAAACTACATGTACCAAACAACAGGGCACAGGAAACCAGGGCAGACATGAAAAGACCAGCACCTAATTCCACAGTACGGCCGCGCATGCGCGGCCAAAAGGGGGTTTTGGCCGCGCATGCGCCGCAGTATGGGGCCCTCTCACTGTCAGATTTTGGGGTTATTTTGGGGATTTCACATGTAGTGTGCTGGTTGCCCTAAAACCCCATTTCCCTGCCTATAAATACAGCAGTTTAGAGCTAAGCTAAGGGAGCAATTTTTGAGTTTTGTTTTAGCCTCATTTTTGTTAGTTTCTTTCTTCTTCTTCTTCATTCCTCCATTAAATTGTAGTGAGAGCTTTTGAGTGGATGTTAATGAAGATGAGGGATTTGTATCTTTCTTGTTAGTTTGCTCCCCCTTGAGATTTCTGCTTTCTCTTGCTCATTCAATCTCTTCATTGAGGTTGAATGGTTAAGAGTTAGTTATTGATCTCAAGGGTCGTATTTTCTCACGGACTAGCACTTCATTTCACATGCGTTCTCTACCCTTCCCTTGATCTTGCAAGTTCTTCATTGAGCTTGCAAGTTTAAGGGTTGGCTATTGAGCACATGCTTGGCTTGGGTCCTAGTTCCGTATTCTTTTTATTACTCGCTTTTTATTGCTTGTCTTTTTATTACTTGCATTTTATTTCATGCATTTTATTCATGCTCTTTAATACTTGTATCTTTTCTTTTCTTTGTTCTTTTCTTTTTGTTCTCTTTTGTTCATATTGTGAATTTTGTAATTATTGCTCTTGTTAAGAATTAATACGGTTTTATAAGTTAACATTTCTTTGCCAATTCCTTTTCCCGTTATTTTCCATTTGAACTTCGTCCAAACCATACGCAAGCGCTCCGTTAGGCACCGTACCCTGACAAGGTAACGGTGATTCCTAACCGCGACCGGTTGCGTTCGGTTTGGCCGGAGGCGAAGGCAAGAGACAAGAACGGAAGGACAAGGGTAAATAAGCCGGATTCCACGAATACCGCGCTTAAATCCCCTAATCCACGTTGTTGCCAATTGCTTAGCTTCAATTGGTGAAGACTCGGCTCAAAGGTTTTTGAGTACGGATTTCTTAGCTTATAATCTCGTATCTTTCTTAACAACTTTATACTTGCAGATAAACACATAGGTTAGACAAAACAAACATACAAGATTCTTTATTGACTCGTCTAAAACAAGAAGGTAAGATAACACCATCTCCCTGTGGACCGACCCGTGCTCACCGGCTAGCTGCATAGCGACACCGTCCTGATCGCGGTTACACTTAAATTCTTTGAACATCCGACACGCCAAAAGCGTGCGATCAAATGGCGCCGTTGCCGGGGAGACGGTAGCGTATTTTCTTTCTTGTTATTCGGGTTAATATTCTTTTTGTATATATATAAAAAAAAAATATATTCTTTTTGTTTCTTTTTTTTGGACAATATTTTTGTGGGCAAGTGTGCAGATTTTTGCAGAGTTGCAAACTGCGATTGTGGGAGCAAAGTGTACATTCAAAGTTAAGGTGATTACGGAGTACAGTGCCAAAGATCCGGGTAGTTTGACCCGCGCAAGCGAACCTTTCAAGCTTACCAGACTCGATTCAACAGGGGTTTCCTAACCCAAAACATAACGGTACGTACTTACTAACACCTTCTTCTCAAATCCGACGCTTCCAATATACTATTCTTTTGCAGGATTCTTTGCAAGTTCGCTAGCAAACGCCAAAATTGACTAACCCGTATTTGTTGCAGCGCCGCGCTTAAAACTTAAAACGATTGTTTTATTCTTTATAGAATTTTTATTGAATTGCGCATTGCATCAATTAATACGGACTTAAGGGCAAGCGAACCCCACAACATACGGTAAAGGATTTCATCACCTTTTCCGTGGCCCACAAATCACGAACTTGCGCATAACGTTTACCCACACAAATTTAAAAGAAACTAGACTTTAAGCCTTAAGGACTTCGCGCTCACTAGGAGAAGTTAACTGTATTTAGAAGCTTGCTTAACGGTATATTGTTTACGGGGTGTCTAGGAAAGTGTTAACGGCGAAACCGCCAAAAGAGAAAGGGTTATTTAATTAAGGAACTTCGCGAAAGCGTTGGAAAACCTCCCCTTATCTCTGCACTTACCTGGCCTCGTGATCAGTGTATTTTTAAGCCTGTTTCTCGACACAGTTTAACTTCGACAATCAAGTTCTCGAGCAGGTCTAGTTGACCTAGGTGAACCCTAGAACGATTAGGTGTGTGGTATTTTTGTGTCGTGATTTTTTGTCCATATTCTTTTTGTGTATATTTCATTCTTTTGTTAATAAAAAAAAAAATCACATTCTTTTTCCTCTCCTTTTCTCTACCTTTCTCTCTCTCTCTCTCTTCATATCATGGGTACCCCTCCTCGCAAAACTCTTGCCGAACTTTGGTACCCACAACCAGACATCACCTCATACGGTTCTTGTTTTGGTCGAACTTCAAACGACCCCTCCATGCCGAAAATTTCATTGAAAGATCGGATAGACGCGTCTAGGACGAACGACTGGACCCCGCAATCCACTTCGTATCAACCGTTTCAAACATTCACCCCTTCTTGCGTTGATACACCTTTTGAAAATCCAGTTGTAACCCCAAGACCAATGTCTCTTGCTGAACATATCAAACAATCCCGTAGCCGATCTTTCACTCCTTTCACCACTTCGAATTCTCGGGATCAACAATTCCATTCACCTTCTTATCCCAATGTTGATCCCACTCCTGTCCAGCCATTCAATTCCTACCAATCCTACCCTACTTTTGCACCTTCCCTAGACATTGCTTCTACACAGCCATTTGGGGGTTTCCAGTATCAAACCAACTTCGCATCTTTTACTGAAACCCCATCACAACCTATGTCTAGCTTAGAACAGTCCTTGGAAGAATTTAGGGTAGCTTCACAACAGACGATGGATTTGAATGCGTCCATGGCCGCCCTCATACAACCTAGTGATCCGGTAGCTAGTTTTCAACTAGCTCCTAATTTTTCAATGTATGATGAGGCGGCAGGACAGGCTGTGAATTTGAGTGGAGAGAGTGAGATATACCCCCTTCCCAATCAAACCTACCCATTCCAAATTGAATCCCACACCTCCTGTTTTGAAAGTCTATCGAGTATCCCACAAGATTTATCAATTGAAGATAGAATGATTAATGAGTTGTGCGACTTTGTAGTGTTTGATTTACCTGATTGTGAAGGGTCCCTTCCAAGTGAAACCGATCCTAAACCTTTTGACCTTTACACCTCCATCTTAGAACCTGAATTGATTAATATCCATGCTTTGGTTGAGGTGTCAGAGAATTTTGATTTTCACTGGATTGAGGATATTGACGCTGGGAACATTTTGGATGATGAACCTGTAGATTTGGCTGAGTTTTTCTCTTCAAGTCATCATCCCGAGTCTTTAACTGTTTTTCCCGAACTTCATTTGCGTCTGGATGTTGATGAAATATGCATGGATGAGCTAAATTTTGAGGAGAACATTGAGGATAGTCTTGAGGATGAACCAGTTTTAATTGATGAGTCGGATTTTCCAATTCATCCTATTCCTTCCACCGACTGTATACACCCTCCTGCACCTTTAACCGATAACCTTCCTCAACCACTTCCCTCTATCCTTTCCATCGTTCCGACCTTGCAAGAACCCGTATCACTTACATTTCATTTGTCTGGTTTACCAAGTTCGGCGTACCCATGGTTTCTTGCGAATCTTGAGGGATTTGACCCCATTTCTCGACGAGTAAATATATTAGCACAATCGCTTTTTACACAGCGTTCATCACAAATTGTGCTAATCTATTTACTCCATTTGCACCCTCAAGATCGTATTCCACTTCTTTTCCCCTTCCGCCATTCTTCTTCTTATCTACCGAGACCGCATTCCACTTCTCTCCACAAGCGGTCTCGCGTAGTCTCCATTTCTTTTCCCTACGCCTTCTTTTACCAGCCACCGCTTTACAGAGATAAGATCTTTGAATGGTTGGTGCTAACTTTTGGCCTGTGTAAGGCCTTGTATAGTTTGATATTGTTCTTTCCCCCCTAATCCTGAACTTCATCGCTTAACAGTGGAAACACTGTTTTACTAAAGTTTGGGGGGGACACTTTTTGTTGAATATATTTTTGGTTTTCCTTTTTTTGTTTCGTATATAATTTGTTTTTAGGAAGCGCCGGCAATTTTGACCCTCTTGGTATAGCCTGACAGTGAGGGCACTGTCAAGTTTAAGTTTGGGGGTGTGCTCGGTAAGCTTTCTTCCTTCGCAGTCATCTGTATATTTTGCATTTGCATATCTTATTAAAAACCCATAAAAATCGAAAAATTTCTAAAAATATAAAAACTTTTTGTCAAGTTAGCTTGTGGAAGAACTCTGATTCAACATTCGACGGTTTTTGTTTGAAAAGATAGGAATAACTAAATCCTATGTTTGGATTTTGAAAACCTGAAAGATAACTCTCCTTTGAAGTTAACTATAGCTGATATACGTCTTTACATCACACTACACGTGTCGTAAGATTTTGGGAATTAGATGACAAGTCTTTCATGTTTAAACTTTTAAACAGATAAATGATTTTCTGAGGATCAAATAGGTTTGTTCTGAAATAAGTAATGTCAAGAATAGTTTATGAAGTAAAGCGAATATGAAGGAATGTTATTGACGCCATAATTGGAGCTAAGTCTGAAAAATAACCCACCTAAAACTTGATTGGAATGATTACACACCAAACACACCAAACACGTCTTTTATCCAAAAAAATATTTGAACTGCCGGTTATATCTCCGTTCGTATTAAATCATCTGATTTTCACGCCAAACTGTCTTTTGTTTTTGGACCTAGGTAACTTGAGTAATTAAGTCCGCTGGGGTGTTTCTACACCTAATGCCCTAAAACCAACTGGTTTTGGTGCATTGGCCCAAAGCTCGCTAAGAAGCCTAGAAAGTCCAGATAAAAACAAAGTCAAGCAAGTGTTCTCTCCGAGTTAAAATTCCTAACGGTTCTTTGTGTGAGAATAATCTTGATAAAAGACAAGCTTTTATAAAAAAATTTTAACGGAGATATGAAGGTTTTACTCTATGATAAAGACTATTGCACGTTCACAGAGGTGTGTATGAAATGAAAACAAGAAAAAGGTGGAGTGAAGAATAAGACCCAGTTTCCTGTTAGGGAAGATAGAAATTCTGAAGTTGAAACTTTACTGGAAAACGAAACTTGAAAAATGCTTAACTCTTTATAAAACTTATGTGATCCTTTTAAAATTGTTATCTGGGCTTTATTGTGTGACATAATGACTTTATTCGACCTTTCGGAACTTAACGACACTATTTACACTGCACGTAAAGACATATAAAAACTGTAGTTAAATAAGAAGCGAGGTGTGAAAAATAAAGGTTCGATAGTCTAGACTTAGGATTATAGAATTATTATTTTCTAAAACAAAACATTAGGGGCTTGAATTTTAGTTATTTTACAAAGCTAGCTTGACGGGATTTTGTGGGTAGTATCCGCTGAAAACCCTCAGGAGACAACACTCCTCCTACTAGGGACACCTAGAGGTTTAACGGCTTGTTGCACGCGCTCAGTGCAATCGCGTTCCCTGCGAAAGTGCGGTTATCTTTTTATTTTTGTGAATAATTGGTTTTGCTCGGGACGAGCAAAAGTTAAGTTTGGGGGTATTTGTTCATATCAGAATATTGCATTTTATACCGCCCATTCTTACGCTCGTGTGTTTATAGGTAGGTGCTTTTGATCCGTGTTTGTTACATGTTTACAGAATACAGGTTTCCAGTACAAATATTGCAAATCAGGATAAAATCTCCACAGTTACGCCAAATGCAGAACATCTGTTGACAGCAGATAAAAGCCGGGTTCCGGTCATCCATATCCATCCAGTGCCGAGTACCGGTTCCCGATACAAGACATGTGACAGTGGTCATTCATGTCTGGGAAAAGCACAGAGCACGAGGCGGGCTGCACAAGAATCAATCGGTGCGCGGAGCTCGAGGGAGATAAAGTCAAAAGTGAAGAAAAGATAATGCAATCTTGGACTTGGAATTCTGATGATATTCTGGAAAGATTATCAGAAACTACATGTACCAAACAACAGGGCACAGGAAACCAGGGCAGACATGAAAAGACCAGCACCTAATTCCACAGTACGGCCGCGCATGCACGGCCAAAAGGGGGTTTTGGCCGCGCATGCGCCGCAGTATGGGGCCCTCTCACTGTCAGATTTTGGGGTTATTTTGGGGATTTCACATGTAGTGTGCTGGTTGCCCTAAAACCCCATTTCCCTGCCTATAAATACAGCAGTTTAGAGCTAAGCTAAGGGAGCAATTTTTGAGTTTTGTTTTAGCCTCATTTTTGTTAGTTTCTTTCTTCTTCTTCTTCATTCCTCCATTAAATTGTAGTGAGAGCTTTTGAGTGGATGTTAATGAAGATGAGGGATTTGTATCTTTCTTGTTAGTTTGCTCCCCCTTGAGATTTCTGCTTTCTCTTGCTCATTCAATCTCTTCATTGAGGTTGAATGGTTAAGAGTTAGTTATTGATCTCAAGGGTCGTATTTTCTCACGGACTAGCACTTCATTTCACATGCGTTCTCTACCCTTCCCTTGATCTTGCAAGTTCTTCATTGAGCTTGCAAGTTTAAGGGTTGGCTATTGAGCACATGCTTGGCTTGGGTCCTAGTTCCGTATTCTTTTTATTACTCGCTTTTTATTGCTTGTCTTTTTATTACTTGCATTTTATTTCATGCATTTTATTCATGCTCTTTAATACTTGTATCTTTTCTTTTCTTTGTTCTTTTCTTTTTGTTCTCTTTTGTTCATATTGTGAATGTTGTAATTATTGTTCTTGTTAAGAATTAATACGGTTTTATAAGTTAACATTTCTTTGCCAATTCCTTTTCCCGTTATTTTCCATTTGAACTTCGTCCAAACCATACGCAAGCGCTCCGTTAGGCACCGTACCCTGACAAGGTAACGGTGATTCCTAACCGCGACCGGTTGCGTTCGGTTTGGCCGGAGGCGAAGGCAAGAGACAAGAACGGAAGGACAAGGGTAAATAAGCCGGATTCCACGAATACCGCGCTTAAATCCCCTAATCCACGTTGTTGCCAATTGCTTAGCTTCAATTGGTCAAGACTCGGCTCAAAGGTTTTTGAGTACGGATTTCTTAGCTTATAATCTCGTATCTTTCTTAACAACTTTATACTTGCAGATAAACACATAGGTTAGACAAAACAAACATACAAGATTCTTTATTGACTCGTCTAAAACAAGAAGGTAAGATAACACCATCTCCCTGTGGACCGACCCGTGCTCACCGGCTAGCTGCATAGCGACACCGTCCTGATCGCGGTTACACTTAAATTCTTTGAACATCCGACACGCCAAAAGCGTGCGATCATGTGGCATCTGCCAGTCATTGCTAAAGGGGTCACTCCCGGTGAAAGGATCTCGGCCCTTTCCTTATCGAATAAGGTGCAGGATGTTCTACAAGGAACACCGCGATGCAAAGCAAGAACTGTAGCTACCTGTTTTTGAAAACTCGATTCCACAACATCTTTTAGGTTTCTTTTCTTTCATTAATCATATTAATGAAGTCCCATCATTTAAATCACCTAAACATCACAGATAAATACGACGTACACTTATGCCAACCGCATTCGCCTCGATGTCCCCTCGTGCACCGTTAGGTTAGGTAACTAACGGCAGAACGGGGCAGGGCTAGCGCGGGTGTAAAACATAAGTAACATCTATATAATATATCATATATACTATATACAGTATCCATCACAACATATCAAATGATCACATCACATATATCACAGCAGAAGAAACATATGAAACATTGGATATACTAGGACATCCGTGTTTTCAATACGAGCCTGTATAAAACACGGATTCCACGGTCGCGATGAATAGCCAAACCCACACCCCTAGACCCCTATGAGAGCGGCAAGCAATCCTACCAATTCTAGAGTTAGGAGACCCGGACCCGACTCCTCGAGTTGGTCTCCCACTGGACTCTAGAACCCAGTTACTTGTGCTCTCCTCCTTGGGTCTATCCTAGTGCGGAAAAGTAAATAATATACAAATGGTGACATCAACCTCAACCCGGAAGTGCCCCAATAAAAGAATATTACATACAATTAATTTTACATGAATGAAAATAAAAACTCTCATCTCACATAAAACCCCGACTATTCAAAAGGCGACGATCCAATATAACATATCCAGCAACATATAACATCACATTTCATCAACGTAAGTAAGTATGCATACACCGATTGTCGTCGACGTATAGCAACAAAAACCGGCGATACAACTACATACTACACTTACGGTCGCAGAAAAGAAAGTGTAAAACTACAACAGTTGGAATCCGCAACCTCCTTAGACATCGCATGCCTAACAATTATAAACCCCGCATTTTAGTCTCTATATCGAAAACACTTTTCAATATCTAGTCGGGCAATTCAACAAGATTCCCGATATGTGATCGAATGCTCGTCGCAAACTTTAGTAGACGGCCGCACCCCCGGATGTCGTCGACGAAGTGCACTAAGGCGGAACACCGCTGCCGCAAGCACCCAAACGGATGCTTTTGGCGACGGGGTTCTCCTACAGTCACTTGGTCGGGGCTTTGGGGCGTGGCTATCTATTAAGTTTACCCGGTGAGTATCCGCGTACGCTTCGTGATTGTGACGGACTTTTGATCGCATCAAAATCCCGTGGCAACCGATCATTTGAGACTAAACTGCTATGTTTATAACATTCAAATTAGTTATCTCATAACTATATGTGGATTCCAAATATTGTATCACATTCCAGATAAATAGACAATGTTAAACTTTCCGATCGAATGATCAAACACCCAAGTTTTCCCAAATGGTTCTCAACACTTGAGGAGAGTTTAAAAACATCCATCACATTCCACAGTACCAATGGTCCAGCCGTAGAAGGGTCAAGCCAACGCCTCACATGTGGCACGCCGTACTGCCCCAAACCCTAAGGTTCAAAGGGCAGTTCAAGACGGTCACATAATCGAGTTAAGGTTTGTTGTCTTCTAGAGGGTCCATCGCGTAACTTGCACGATCTAGACGTTCTCAAACAACGGAAAAATCCAACACTTGGAAATTTTCCGGGACGGGAAAAAGTGAGCTATTGATATCCATTCGAACTTTTTAACAGTTTCTAAATATCCGGAAAACACAACGAAATTAAATATCCCGATCGAATCAACGATTACAAAATAAACCCCAAAATACTCAACACTTGAGTCAGATAAAAAACACCCATAAAATATCAGGAAATTAAATAGGAACATTACTGTGCAAAAAGACAATGGTGACGTCACCTTATGGCCGCGGAACCACCGCAGGAGCCATGCTCGTGCCGCGGTTCCGCGGCGCTTTGGGCGCCAAATGTTGTCGTTTTGTACAGTTTTCCTTATATTTGTCTGCTGATTTTTTTAGGAATTTTTAATTCAGAAAAATCCCAGATTTTAAAAAATGTACAGAGAGGGGTTTAGTTTTGCATATCGGGGTTCGTTCGGAGTTTTAACTTCGTAAACATATCGCCTAATGCTCTAGCTAGGCTCTGATACCACTGTAGGGTTACTAGGCACTCTAATGGGTTTTACAAGGCATCAACCATGCCGAATTAAAAATTTTAGCCGTGCCGAATAACCCCAAACAAGATCTTAAACTAGAGATTAGGCGAAAACTATGCAAGTTAAACTCTTTAACACTAGGTGAATACGAAATACAACCTTTGTAGATCGGTCCTTCACTTCATATGCTCCTTGATGTAGTCCCTTCGCTGCGATCATCCAACTCCCGGACTCTCGGACGGCTCCATAAGAAGAGGCAACGGTTTTGCTTGAAGTCTTCGAGGACGAAGATGATCTACGTCGAGGGATTACGAACTCAAGCTTCTACTTCACTAACCATAGAATTAGTGAAGCAAACACCCTAAACTAAAGTGCTAGTCTAGTAGAGGATGGTGAGATAGGAAATGGGTACACTTTAGAATTTCTTTTCTCACTTTGATTCTCTCTCTATTTCAAATCCTAGAAAGAAATATTGAGGAAGAAGAAGATGAGCTCAAAATGAGTATCAAAAATAATCAAGAGAGAGAATGAGCTAACCATGGTGAGTGAGTATCATATACTAACTCATGTAGAGACATTACCATGGGTAATCATAGTGGTTAGGTTAACTAATATCTTAAGTAAAGCAAAACTAGTGGACTAAGTCAAATGCAACATAAGCTTCATGAAGCTTCATGCATTTGTGCTCATTATCCATTTGTTTTAGAATTACTTTAAATATAAAACCTAATACTATAATAAGTATGGTATAAGTCTTCTACACCCATGATAGTTGTATCAACAACCATGATACAAAAATGCACACAAATAAATATATATCACATATATATAAAGTTGTGCACAAGTGAGAAAAAATTAAATGCTTAAGTGATGTTAATTAATATAAATTAGTATATCACATATACAATTATAGACTAAATTATTAAATCAATACTTGACTTAATAATCCGGTTATATCACATATAACCAACTAACATCCAATGTATCGATTTATCGAATCAACCTTTGATTCGATAACGTGGTTATATCACATATAACCGATCGATACAAACATCGCGAGAATAGAATACGGTATCACATACACGCATAATTCTCGATCCCGCACATATCACATATGCGCTCCTATTTCATTTCGCCTGAGCCAGAAAAACCTCTATGTAGGACTCTAAAGACTCGTCAATACGCCGGCAGTAGGTGATGATCATATAAAGCACCCACAAGCCGTCAGCGGTACTAGCTAGACGTAATGGCTACCCGGGTATTGAGCGATCAGAAGAGCAGCAAGCAAGCCCGCTCCAACTCCTGTAAAAGCCTGAAGTGACACTACCGTACAGTCCGGTCTCCTCGTCTGATATGTCGCATATCATTTCTAAGGGTGGTAAACGTCAGACCCCAATAACCGATAAGTCATGCCGATATGAGGCTCATAACGGGTCGAGAAACTACTGGTAACACTTACCAGTATATCTCTAAACCAGCCCTGGCCAGGGACTTCCCTGTTATAGCCAATCGAGCATAGCGCAACATCAACCCCTAATACCGGGAGAGACGAAACCCCTCCTATCGCTCATTGCCTCCATGTGACTCGGGACTGTACCCAAAAACCACCGTTTTGCAAGCCCTCTTGGACGTGGTAAGGTGGAAATCAAAGCATGGTGGGAATCACATAAGACTCTATGACGATCTCGGGTCTACAGACTAACCTGTACCAGTGTCACCAGAGAGCTGTCATCTGACGTAAGGTATAATACCATCTGGGAGTTCTCGACGAGTCCTTCCAGTGTACCCAGTCTCCACTGAGCACCCGTATATCATCTCTGATGTCAAACACCAATGGATATGGGATCATCCATCGCCCATCTGTATGGGTCGAGAAGGTATACGCTAGTCTACTCTGGTATATCGATGCCCCGTCTCGATACACCCATGACTAAGGACCTTGAAGGATGTACTTATGGACTACCATGTCCCCACTAGTATGATCCGCATCATAGTCCAGATAGTCAAGTACACATCCTAAGGGCTTTACCAACATGTAACAGAGAGACAATCAGTGTACATGTTAAGCTAAAGAGTAACCATATAGCATACTATCATATCGAGCAAGAAAGTCATCCCTATATATGTCCAAGCATCCACTACAATATACATCCTATGTATAGTAATGGCGTCTAGGGCATACATATATCTAACAGTATTGATTTGATAATTTAATGTATAATTATATATTTGATATATTAAATTACATTAACTAATATAAGCTCACTTAAAAATTCTTTTTCTCACTCGGGTAATACATTGATATAAATGTGATATATATTAATTGTATTATTTTATTTTGTTACAATAAATATTGTATATGTGATATATAATATTGTAACATGTTATGGTTATAAATCCAACATGCTTAGTGGAGATTAAACATGGTTAGGGTTTGATTTGGGTTAATCTTTTCTAGAAAATTCTAGAAGCTTTTGTTTTGTTTCTTGCAAAGATATTATGTGTTGATATTTTTATAGATATTTGTTTAACCAAACTAACCCTTTAACCATGGTTGATTCTCTACATGGGTTAAGTCTTCATACTTAACCCATGGTTGCATTTCTAACCTCACTTGGATTTCATTATTCGTCACAAAAGGATTTGATAATATTCTTCTTCTTCTTCCTTGGTGAAAGCTTTCTAGCTTTTTCATTAGTGATGAAAATGAGTGAGAAATTGAAAACAAATGAGAGCTAAATTCCTACTTCATCATCATCATCATCTATTCTTGCCACTTAGATTAGGGTGTTTGCTTTGCTAATACTTGATTAGCAAAGCAAGAGCTTGGGTTTGAGTTTCTTCAAGGTAGATCATCTTTGTTATCGAAGATCGGAAGCAAGCTTGCATCTTTCTTTTGTGGAGCCTCTCTAGAGTCAGGATACTCAATGATCGCAGCGAAGGGACCTCAACACGGAGCTTTAGAAGTGAAGGAACGGACTACAAAGGTTGTAATCCTTAACTCTTAGAAGTAAAGTTGTTTACTTGCTTTGTTTCACCTAATCTCTAGTCTAAGATCTTGGTTAGAGTTGTTCGGCACGTATAAAATTTAAATCGGGCATGGTTGATACCTTGTAGAACCTTGTGAGAGTGCATAATAACCCTACAGTGGTATCAGAGCCAAGCTAGAGCTTTAGGCGAAGTCTAGACGAAATTTAAAGTCCGATCGAACCCCGAAATGTCGCAAAATACCCCCTTTCTGGAAATTTTTTAAAATGTTGATTTTTTCTGTATTAAAAATACTCAGAAAATTAAGCAGGGAATTCTAAGAATTACTGTAAAGTACGGAGCACTAATTCCCTCATTGGACCGTGGAACCGCGGCCAAACTATGCGTTTGGCGGCGGTTCCGCGGCCATCTTAAAGCGTTTGGTTCTAGTACTTCTGGGGTATATTCTTGGTTAATTTTACATGCTTCTGGGAATTTTTAATTCTACTCAAGTGTTGAGTTTTCTGGTGATCTTTTGTATTCGTTGATTCGATCAGAAAGTTTAACTTCGTTTAAGTTTTTCCGGGTAATTTAGAACGTGTTAAATAGTTCGAATGGATATCAATAACTCACTTTTTCCCCTGTCAGAAAATTTCTAAGTGTTGGATTTTTCCTTAGTTAAAGAACGTTCAAAGTCGTGCAAGTAACGCGGTGGACCCTCTAGAAGAACACAAAGCTTAACTCGATTATGTGACCGTCTGAACCGCCTCTAAACCTTAGGGTTTGGGGCAGTACGGCATTGCCACATGTGAGGCGTTGGTTTGACCCTTCTACAGCTGGACCATTGGTACTGTGGCATGCGATGGATTCTTTTAAACTCCGCTCAAATGTTGAGCCATTTGGGAAATTTTGGGTATTTGTTTATTCGATCGGAAAGTTTAATATTATCTATTTATCTGGATTGTGATACAATATTTGGAATCCACGAGTAGTTATGAGATAACTAATTTGAATGTTATAAATCTAGCAGTTCAGTCTTAGATGATCGGTTGCCACGGGATTTTGATGCGATCAAAAGTCCGTCGCAATCACGTAGCGTACGCAGATACTCGCCTGGTAAACTTAATAGACAGCCATGCCCTAAAGCCCCGACCAAGTGACTGTAGGAGAACCCCGTCGCAAAAGCATCCGTTCGGGTGCTCGCGGCAGCGGTGTTCCGCCTTAGTGCACTTCGTCGACGGCATCGGGGGTGCGGCCGTCTACTAAAGTTTTCGATGAGCATTCGATCAGATTATCGGGAATCTTGTTGAATTGCCCGACTAGATATTGAAAAGTTTTTTCGATATAGAGACTAAAATGCGGAGTTTATAATTGTTAGGCATGCGATGTCTAAGGAATTCATTTGGTTAGGCATGCGATGTCTAAGAAGGTTGTGGATTCCAACTGTTGTAGTTTTACACTTTCTTTTCTACGACCGTAAGTGTAATATGTGGTGTATCGCCGGTTTCGTTGCTATATATCAATGACAATTGGGATACGCATATTTACTTACGTTGATGATATATGATATTATGTGTTACTGTGATATGTTATATTGGATCGTCGCGTTTTGAATAGCCGGGTGTTTTATGTAAGATGAGAGTTTTTCATTTTCATTCATGTAAAATTCAATTGTATGCAATATTCTTTTATTGGGGCACTTCCGGACTGAGGATGATTTCACCATTGTATATTATTTACTTTTCCGCATTAGGTTAGACCCAAGGCGGGGAGCACAAGTAACCGGGTTCTAGGGTCTAGTGGGAGACCATCTCGAGGAGTCAAGACCGGGTCTCCTAGCTCTAGAACTGGCAGGGTTACTTGCCGCTCTCGTAGGGGTCTAGAGATGTGGGTTTGGCTATTCATCGCGACCGTGGAATCCGTGTTTTATACAGGCTCGTATTAAAACACGGACGTCCTAGTATATCCAATATTTCATATGTGTTCTTCTGCTGCAATGTTCTGTGATGAGATCATATTACTGCCTGAGACGAATGTTTATATTATATATATGAGATATATATTATATATTGCAGATTTCGTTTCAAATGTGATGCTTGTGAAGCATATTAAAATGGGACTTCATTAATGAGATTAATGAAATAAAAGAAACCTAAAGATGTTGTAGAAACTTGTTTAAAAACTGGTAGCTCTAGTTCTTGCTTTGCATAGCGGTATTCCTTGTAGAATATCCTGCACCTTATTCGATAAAGAAAGAGCCGAGATCCCTTCACCGGGAGTGACCTCTTTAGTGAAACTAGCAGATGCTACAAATACGGTTTGTCTTTTGATTGCTTCTATAGCTTTTGCTTTGCATAGTGGTATTTGTGAAATATCCTGCATCTTATTCGATAAGGAATGAGCCGAGATCCCTTCACCAGGAGTGACCTCTTTAGCGAAACTAGAAAAGGCCTCAAAAACACTCCTTTACAAAATCACTCGATTCTACAACGATATCAAGTTCATTACGCAAAGGGTTTTCTTAAAAACCTGTCGTAGCCCTCCGTCATTTCAGATAAGTACTTCATAGTATTCGTACTACGTTTGTTGGCTTTCGTCAAGGCGTAGTGTGCGGTAGCTATTTATGCTTTTCTGTATACGCATATGATGCGATTGAGTTAGGGTAGTCGTACGACTTTGTTGGCTTTCGTCAAGGGTCGTGCGGGTGGGTTTAATTCAATCGGGAAATGACGGGTTGAACTTGACTAGTAGCCTATGGTTTGTTGGCTTTCGTCAAGGTCATAGGATGCTAGGGGTAAAATATTATTGGGAATTTCAAGTGTTGAAATTTGCAATGAGATTGCATACCTTCTATGAGATAGTTGGATCTCGATACCCGCTGCGAGTAAGAGTTACTCCTGGGAGAGTTTTATACATTACAATTAGCCGATCAAGTAGGTGTCTAGAAA
Organism: Agapanthus africanus; assembly: GCA_030015575.1. Classification (NCBI taxonomy): domain Eukaryota; kingdom Viridiplantae; phylum Streptophyta; class Magnoliopsida; order Asparagales; family Amaryllidaceae; genus Agapanthus; species Agapanthus africanus. Next base: position 371,265,847 of record JASDDO010000008.1, read on the forward strand.
GGTGTTAATGGGGTTACACCCCTGGGAAAATGAGGTTTACTTTAATTAGATCCGTGCGAAAGCACAGGGAACCTCCCTCAATGTACCGACACTAGCCTGGCTGAAAGATTGACGAACTTGTAACGTGTAATTAATCCCGGCTATTCTTTCCTTTTAGGGTTTGAAGGAAGATTTGACTAAAACAGTGGGAGACATCCTAATTAGGTATATTAATAACCAATCTAATCTTGCAAGAGCATACGCTGAGTGTTTTCTTCTCTCTCTCTCCAGGTAGCGACCATGTCACGCCTTTATCAAGATAATAATACGGATGTATTGACTGAACCCGCTTGTTATACTGCGCTAGGGAACGTTGGTCCCGCTCCAACTTATAAATGTTATAAGACAGAGCAGGAAATAAGGGATTACCAGAATTCACATGCCGCCCAAACGAAGAAAGTGCATGCTGATGCATCTTCTTCGGGTGTGTTCATTATAGAGAACTGTTTCTCAGTATTATTTACGTCCTGGGTATGAGATACCGGATCAGGATCCTGCATATGTAATTTATTACATGGGCTACAGAAAGGTAGAGAACTGAGAACGGGTGATAAGTTTCAAGAGTTGGAAACGGTGTAATTGTTGCAAGCCAAGTCTGTTGGCAGTTATCACCCTGTATTACCAGAATACATTGATTCTGAATGAATGTTATTAAATGCCGAACCTGATATACAATATCATATCAGTCTCTTTATTAGTAAAGAAAGATATAATTTTGTATTATTGGATAATGTTTTGAATATTTCCTATATCAAGAGTTGATCGGTTCAGGCATATTATCTAAAAGCATAGACGTTCTAAATCAAATTACAGTTCTTAGTATACAGAACACACGCAAGAAGAAGAGTTCAGAAATGAACGAATCCTTCTTGAGGCATTGTAGACTAGGTCATATCAACACGACCCGACTAGCTAAGTAGCATAGAGATGCATATTTAAATTGTTTGAATTTACATCTTGTGAAACTTGCCGGTCATGTCACAAAGATAAGATAACCACAGCTCTATTTATTGGAAACAGAGAAAGAGTTAGTGAACTCTTGGGATTGATACATGATGATGTATGTAAGGTCCCCTGTCTACACATGTCAGGACCGGTTCTTTGTACTTCAATATATTCACCGATGGTCTCTCAAGATTCGCACATGTGTTCCTGTTGAAACACAAGTCTGAACCTTTTGAGAAATTCAATGAATATGAGTTAGAAGTAGAGAACCAAAACGGGTATAAGTATTATATCCTTTGATATGATCAGGGAGGAGAATACTTAAGCACGGGATTCCTGGACTATTCTAAAGGAGAATGAGATTCTCTCTCAGCATTACCTCCGTATACACCACAACACGTCGGTGTATCGGGGCGGAGCAATCACACCCTATTTGATATGGTGCATTCTATGATGACTACTACTGAGTTTCCTATTTCCTTTTGGGAGTTATGCACTTGAGAAGCTGCAAACATATTGAATAGGGTTCCAATCAAATCAGATGCCTACCACTCCATATGTGTATGGTATGGGAAGAGCCCATCTCTTAAGGAAGTTAATATTTGGGGTTGTCCGGCCTATGTATAAAAGCATAATCCAGACAAGCTTGAGGCAAAGTCAGTTCTGTGGAAGTTTGTTGGATATCCCAAGCATTCGTAAGGGAATATCTTCTACCTAATCGAGGAACAAAAGATGTTTTGTTTCTCAGCATGCCACCTTTGAGAAAGGGAATTTCTTGTGAAGAAAATAGTGGTCATGAGGTAGAACTGGAAGGAGTTCTAGCTATACAAACTGCAGCTGATGATTTGGTAGAGCCAAAGGATTCAATAGTAACCAACGAACCTCAGCTTCTCCGCCGATCTGGTAGGGTTCCTCACCCACCTGAGAGATACTTCGGTTTTCTCTATGACAGTGGGAGCGAGGATTGCATCATGAGATGATGACCCAACTAGTTTCGAGCTGGCCATCAGGAGTGGGACTCTGTAAGAATGGCTGGATGCTTAGCGATATGAGATAGAATCCTTATACACCAACAAAGTATGGACTTTGGTTGCCTTATCTGAAGGGTTAAATCCCCATCAGGAGCAAGTATATCTTGAGAAGATTACTTGGTGTACATGGAAAAGTTGAGGCTTTCAAAGCTATGCTTAAGTCCATCCAGATCCTACTTGCCACTGCTACATACCATGACTACGATATTTGGCGGTTGGGTGTCATGACTGCTTTTCTAAATGATGTTTTAGAAGAGAGCGTCTATAAGTACACAGCCAGAGAGCTTCGTAGATAGTGGGAGCAGCGGAAATGTGTGCAAGATGTTTTATGCGATAAAACAGGCATCGCGGAGTTGGAACGTCTGTTTTGATGTGGTAGTCAAAGAGTTTGACTTCATCAAAATGGTAGATGAACTTTGTATATACAAAAAGGTAGTAGGAAGTATGGTGGTGATCCTCGTAGAGTACGTGGATAACATACTCTTGAAAGGAAAGGAGTTTCCTATGCTACACTCGGTCAATCTCCGCTTATCACAAGAATTCTCCATATAGGATCAAAGTGATACCTCCTAAATCCTGGGTTTTGGATCTATGAGATAGATCTAATTGGATGTTAGGATTCTCACTGGTGTAGTGAGATGGTATCAATCGATCCTGGGAAGAATCACTGGAAAAGTTCCAGGGTGATAAGGATGACTGAATGTCAGTCGCAGGCATTGTCTTTACCCTCAGTGGAGGGACGGTATGTTGGAAGAGTTCTAAGCTAGATACCATGACTTACTAGACGATTAAAGGCAAGATACATCATTACCAAGGATGCTACCAAAGAGGCAGTCTGGATATATATAAGTTCATGAGATGAACTTCGTTCCAACCATTGTGTGACAATGGAGTAATGGCTTTGGCCTAGGAACCCCTGTCCCATCAGAAATCCAGATATAATTCTTAGGCAGTATCACCTGATCATGGAGATGGTTGATCTCCAGGGAGATCGAGGTTAGGAGAGTAGACACAGAGGATAACAACGTGGATCCACTCACAAAGGCCTTTTCCCAGTAGAGACTTTTATGGGATGGTTGAGTATGAGATACTTCAACCACAGCTGATTGTTGGGTATGCGATACCACAACAGATGGCCCTAGTACAAGTGGGAGATTGTTAGTTATATGTATGCCCTAGAAGCCATTACTGTACATACGATGTATATTGTAGTGGATGTTGGAGATAGTGCCCTCAAAGTCAATTATTGGATCACAAGCACGTGATTGCAATGATTGAGGGAGGACCTATACCGGTAGGACAGTCTTACTCGAGATGATAGTATGCTATCTGGTTTATCTTTATTATCGTGTACTGCTTTAGGTGACCTTACAGGTCACTATTGCAAGTTGATAGAGCCCCTAGGATTCTTGCTTGACTACCAGCAGTATGAGGGCGATCATATACGTGGGAGCTGGAGTCTATAAGCAAATCCTTAAAAGGTCCCTAGTCGTGGGAGTTTTGAGACAGGGCATCGATTCTACAGAGTAGACTAGTGTATACAGTCGAGACCCCGACGAGGGGCGGTGGCCGGTCTCACAAGCCATTGGTGTCAGTTGGTTCACCTAAGTTGTATACAGGTGCTCATTGGATTATGAGTACACCGGACAGGACTCGCCGGGAACCTGCTAGTTGGTATTATACCAGACGTCAGATAGCAGTTCCCTGGTGACATGTGTACAGGTTAGTTCATCGACCTGAGATCATCATTTGTCTCGTGTGAGTTTCCACTGTGCTTTGATTACTACCCTACCACGCTCAAAGGAGACGTGCAAACATGTTTTAGTTGGGTACAGTCCCGAGCCACATGGAGGCAGTGAGAGGATTTGCAGGGGTTCGTCCCTCCCGGTATTGGGGGTGAGGTCGCGCTGTGTCTAGGAGAGCCATTACACAAAGCCCTCGGCCGAGACAGGAGATTTACTGGTAGGTATTCCAGTAGTATCTCAGTGTGTTCTGGGCTTCACTCCGACACGACTTGTACCGCTTTTGGGGGTCTGACTTTTACCAACCCCCTAGGCCCGCCATGCGACGCTCATAGACGAACGGACCGGATTGTACGGATATTGTCACTAACAGGCTCAGTAAGGTGTCAGTATGAGTTCGCTCACAAACGTCCCTTTTGGTCAATAGCTGGTGGCCCGTCACGTTTGGCTAATACCTCTGACGTGCTGGTGGTTAAATCCACAGCCATAGTATTGACGAGTCTTTAGAATCCCCCACACAGACAGTTACTCAAGTTTTGGGCGAAACGCTGTAGAGACCGTATGGAGATATGGCAGGGTTCGATCAGATACGTGCGGTATTGCACGGATCGTGATCGGACGGATTTTACTAGCGGGCTTTGGTTTAAGCCATATCCTACTATTAGACAGTGTAGATTTTGTCTCTTTGCATTTGTGTTCAGTGGGAATACAAATGCGGGCATGTATATGCAGTCGCGGGGTTTTCCTGTAATTTATTACGGGATCAGTTTTCTGAAGTTGCCAGTTTGCATTCCGTTCCGGCCAGTTTTCATTTGTTCCTTCCCGGCCGGACTTTTCCGATGGAGGGGGTAATTTGCAATTGTGCAAATTACTTATTGTGGAGGGGGTTTCTTGCATATGTGAGCTTCATGATAGTTCCATCATGATGAGATTCCATTTTGGTCTCTTCCTTTGCATTAAATGTGATGGTTTGTGATATGATGAGATTAGAAGTGAGTGTGACCATTTTCTTCTCTTTTATCATGCTTATTCTTTCTTGCATTTTTTTTCTTCTCATCCCATCACCATTTTGAGAAGAGGGGCCGGCCACTTTGTGGGAGAGGAGAGGGAGTTCATTTTCATATGAGGGAAAATGGTTCATCTCATTTTTTCTTGCCACCAAATTCCTAAGCACATTTCCATATTTGATTTCTTCACCTCCACATCACCATGGCAACTTCACTACCCCAAAGAGACATAGATTATACACTACACCTACAGTACCCTTGGACGCGTCGGCTTGCCAACTTCGCGCCCGAGTTGCCTCGGTCCAGAGGTGGGAGCCCGTAAAAGAAATCGGCTACATGGTGCCCTTTTCCGACGAGGAGGTGACGAACGGAGAATCCGCGGGAGATCGGGACGACGACGAGAAGACCGAAGGACATGGATCGCTCGGTATATCTCTCTACCCCATCTTTTAGTTTGCTAGAGTTAGGTTAATGGCCCGATCCGGGATTTTAGTGCGCGGTGGTGTCGGTTTACTAGTTTGTAAAGTTTTTCGTTTCCGTGTTTCCGACGTCGGATCGACGGCCGGGGCACCGCCGTACACTTACAGTGGATGCTTGGACATATATAGGGAGGACTTTCTTGCTCGATATGATAGTACGCTATCTGGTTGCTCTTTATCTTAACATGTACTCTGATTGTCTCTATGTTACATGTTGGTAAAGCTCTTAGGATGAGTACTTGACTACCAGGACTATGATGCGGATCATACTAGTGGGGACAGTGTAGTCGCCAAGTATATCCTTCAAATGTTCCTAGTCGTGGGAGTACCGAGACAGGGCATCGATACTCCAGAGTAGACTAGCGTATGCACTTCTTGACCCATATGATGGGCGATGGATGATCCCATATCCATTAGTGTTTGACATCAGAGAAGGTATACGGGTGCTCGGTAGAGACTGGGTATACTGGACGGACTCGCCGAGAACTTCCGGATGGTATTATACCTCACGTCAGATGGCAGTTCTCTGGTGACACTAGTACAGGTTAGTCTGTAGACCCGAGATCGTCATAGAGTCTTGTGTGATTCCCACTGTGCTTTGATTTCCATCATACCACGTCCAAGAGGGCGTGCAAAAAGGTGGCTTTTGGGTACAGTCCCAAATCACATGGAGGCAATGAGCGATAGAAGGGGTTTCGTCTCTCCCGATATAGGGAGTTGATGTTGCGCTGTGTTTGATTGGCTATAACTGGAAATCTCTGGCCAGGGTTGTTGAGATTTACTGGTAAGTGTTATCAGTAGTTTATCGAACTGTTATAGACCTCATATCGACACGGCTTATCAAGCTACTGGGTCTGACGTTTACTACCCCTAGGCGAGATATGCGACATATCAGACGAAGAGATCGGACTGTACCGGAGTGTTACTGATTGGATTCGCAGGAGAATGTACAGACTTGTTTGTTGATCTTCTGATCGCTCAATACCTGGATGGCTGTTACGTTTAGCTGACCGCTTGCAGCTTGTGGGTGTTTGATATGATCATCACCTACTGCCGGCGTATTGACGATTCTTTAAAGTCCTACACAGAGGTTTCCTGGCTCAGGAAAAATGGAGTAGGAGCACATATGTGATATGTACGGGACCGAGAACAATACATGTATGTGATACTGTATTAGATTCTCGCGATATGTGATATCGGCCGGGTATATGTGATATAGCCGGGTCATCGGATCAAGTGTTGATTCGATGAACTGATACAGATTATATTAGTCGGTTATTTATGAAATAGCCGGATTATCGGATCAAGTGTTGATTTGATAATTTAATGTATAATTATATATTTGATATATTAAATTACATTAACTAATATAAGCTCACTTAAAGATTCTTTTTCTCACTCGGATAATAAATTGATATATATGTGATATATATTAATTGTATTATTTTCTTTTGTTACAATAAATATTGTATATGTGATATATAATATTGTAACATGTTATGGTTATAAATGCAACATGCTTAGTGGAGATTAAACATGGTTAGGGTTTGATTTGGGTTAATCTTTTCTAGAAGTTTCTAGAAGTTTTTGTTTTGTTTCTTGCAAAGATATTATGTGTTGATATTTTTGTAGATATTTGTTTAACCCAACCCAACCCTTTAACCATGGTTGATTCTCTACATGGATTAAGTCTTCATACTTAACCCATAGCTGCATTTCTAACCTCACTTGGATTTCATTATTCATCACAAAAGGATTTAATAATATTCTTCTTCTTCTTCCTTGGTGAAAGCATTATAGCTTTTTCATTAGTGATGAAAATGAGTGAGAAATTGAAAACAAATGAGAGCTAAATTCCTACTTCATCATCCTCATCTATTCTTACCACTTAGATTAGGGTGTTTGCTTTGCTAATACTTGATTAGCAAAGCAAGAGCTTGGGTTTGAATTTCTTCAAGGTAGATCATTTTTGTTATCGAAAATCGGAAGCAAGCTTGCATCTTTCTTTTGTGGAGCCTCTCTAGAGTCCGGATACTCGATGATCGCAGTGAAGGGATCTCAACACGGAGCTTTAGAAGTGAAGGAACGGACTACAAAGGTTGTAATCCTTAACTCTCAGAAGTAAAGTTTTTTACTTGCTTTGTTTCACCTAATCTCTAGTCTAAGATCTTGGTTAAAGTTGTTCGGCACGTCTAAAATTTAAATCGGGCATGGTTGATGCCTTGTAGAACCTTGTGAGAGTGCCTAGTAAGCCTGCAGCTTCTGCCGCGGTTCCGCGGCCTAACAGATGGTTGACTGATTCAAATTTTGTCTCTGTGCTGAGTTGGTTTTCCTCTACCTATTTAGATCTCCTGAATATTGATTTGTTTACTGAATTTGCTCCAGATCTGCAACAGAGTTTGCTCCAAGCATGCACACTTGCAAAAAAACCTTTAAAAAATAACAAGATGATTTTTATTTTTGTTATTTATATTTTATTTTTTTATTTTTTTTGTTTTTTCAATTTTTATATTTTTAAATTTTTAATTAACCCGAAATTACACAAAGAAAGAAATTACCGTCTCCCTGGCAACGGCGCCATTTGATTGTTAGAGATTTTCTGTGTTTAATTTACCGCAATCAAGACGGTGTAGCTTGGTAGCTAGCCGGTTGAGTACGGGTCGATCCACACAGAGATGGAATCTTTTTCTTTATGTTTTAACGAGTTAAATCCGATTAAGTCGGGTATTGTTTTAAGATCTACAAATTAGATAAAAGATGATAAAAGACTTGCTAGGGTTAGGATTAGGTTAGTTCGAGTTTAGGAAATTCTAACTACTTTCAATGCCCTTCTGAATATAGGTGTTAAGGTAATCAGCAACAATGGGGATTGGCACGATTAGGAAGAAACTTGCAAGTATAAGCTAGACTTTCCATGCTTAGTTTCTTCCTTTTGGTCCTTGTCCGTCCGTTCTTGTCTCTTAGCCCTAACCTCCAATTAATTCAACTACAACCGGTCTAACTAGGGAATCACCGCTATCATGTAGGATAGGGTGCCGCAGTGAGCGGATTATGGTTCAATTAATTGGAGTCCGAATTTTAAGGTGTTGGGCAAAGAAAGGAGTGAGAGAAATTTCATTCTCTTAAACCTTCCTTCTCCTGCCCTAACAAGTGAGGAATTACTCACCTATTAAAAGAGATGAAAATAAAATTCGAGATAAGAAAAATGCAGATTAAATTCTACAACTAGATTAACAAATAATAATTGCAGATAATAAAATACGATAAGAAGAATGTGAGAAAAATAAAAGAACTTACTTTTTATTGATACCTCTTAAAAGCTCATTACAATGGAGAATTAAATTTTAGATCCAGAAATTAAAAAGAGGCATAAAAATAAAGAGAGGCATCCCAAGAAAGGCACACTAAAAGAGGCTTTGAGATCTCCTATTTATAGATAGGAAAACCCTAGATTTACATTCTGATCCATACACGAAATTACAAAACTACCCTAAGAGAGCCGAGTCAAAGCACCGACACATGCATTGCACGGCCGCGGAACCGCGGCAAAAGTGCCTGTTTGGCCACGGTTCCGCGGCCATATGGTGGAATCTTGGGTCCATCTTTTCAGGTCTTCTACCAGTTGCTTTTATCTTCTGTTTGGTACACTTGGTTTCTCAAAAAGTTCTTCTTTTCTCTTCCAGATATTCAACAGTAGACTTTTGCCTTGAACTCCGTTTGAACTGGTATGCGGCATCATGCGGATCAGTATTTATCTGTTATTGGTCGTAGTCCTACATTTGTTGCGACTTTTCATGAATCTCACTATAACGAGCTGAAAACCTGCAACCTGCCACTATTTAGCAGACATGGATCAAAAGTACCTATTTATATGCAATGTGATTAAGAATGGGCGATATAAAAATGCAAAAATCTGAGATGAACATTAGTCTTAATGCAATGAAATGTGGAAGTGTTATATAAACACTTTTCAATCCTTTGGTGTGGTCGATGTGGGACTAAAATACATCCGCTCTTATGAAAGACCTTTGCTTAATCTTTGCTTAAGTTTTGCTTAAGCAATACTTGCATTGCATGTTTACTCACAACTTTTGATTCCGGAAGAGTTGTGAGGCGCATAATATATCAAATCGAAGTAATTTTCGATACTCTTTCGATACTATCAAAATCTACCTGATTCTCATTTGGAAGTACGAAAAAATATAGTCCGGAAAAATCTGCTTTACATTCTCTTGAACATATTGAGGTCACTTGATAATTTTGTGCTCTTTTGTGCTCTTTTGCCAATATTGTTGGATATGTATACCCTAGAGGCATTCATTGTATAGGATGCTAGAGATATGTATGTATAGAACAATCTTGCTCAATATGATAGTATGCTATTTGGTTTGTTGTTATCTTAACATGTGATATGTTTTACTTAGCATTTCATATCTTGTATACATGTTGATAAAGCCTGTAGAATCCTTACTTGACTTCCAGCGTTATGATGGCAATCATACTTATAAGATCTGGGTAGTCGATAAGCACATCCTTAAATGTCCCTAGTCATGAGAGTATCGAAACTGGGCATCGACACTCCAGAGTAGACTAGTCTATACATTTCTAGACCCTGACAAGGAGCTATGGTTGGTCCCGCAACCATTGGTGTGATGCACCTAAGATTGTATATAGGTGCTCACTGGGGATGAGTATACTGGACGGACTCATCGAGAACTGGCTAGATGGTATTATACCTATCGTTGGATAGCAGTTCTCAGGTGACATGAGTACAAATATTATGTCGACCTGAAGTCGTCATTTTTCTCGTGTGAGTTCCCACTGTGTTTTGATTACTACCCTACCACGGCTCTACTGAGTCGTGCAAACAGGTTTTAGTTGGGTACAGTCCCGAGCCACATGGAGGCAGTAAGTGATTATTGGGGATTCGTCTCTCCTGGTATAGGGAGTCGATGTCGCGCTGTGTTCGGTTGGCCAACACCATAAGTCCTTACCCAAGGAGGATTGAGAATTAGTGATAGTTAAATCAGTAGATTCTCGGATGGTCTTGAGCCACATCGGCACGACTTGTCAGGTTATTAGAGGTCTGACGTTTTCCACCCCTAGACCCGGCATGCGATACTCTCAGATGAACAGACCGGACTGTACGGAGATTGTCACGGATAGACTCGGTAGGAGTTCGGACGAGTTTGCTCGTCGGCCTTCTTTTCGACAGATACCTGGGTAGCCGTTACGTACAGCTGGTGCCACTAACGAGCTTGTGGTTAAACCCACTGCCAGTGTACTGTCGAGTGTTTTAATGTCCCACACAGAGTTATTTCCTGGTTCAGGCGAAACGATGTAGAGGCCGTATGGTTTTATGTGCAGGGTTTCGATCATATACGTGTACTGGCTACACGTATTTTTTATCGGACGGATAATACTAGCGGGCTTAGGATTAAGCCACGCTCTAATATTATAATATTAGATTATTTTCATCTCTTCGTATTCTTGGTATGAATACGAGTATGTATATACGGTGAAGGGTATTCTTGTAATTTCACAAGAGTGCTTCTAGAAGAAGGCACCTTATTTGTGATTAATCCATTTATTCAAATGGATAAGTGGAGAAATGAGAAGTTATTTGAACATGATTGAAGCATGGATACTTTGATGACTCATTCACTTTGGATGACTATTGAAGCATGGTTTTATTATTGTTATTATTATTATTAAAAATGATATGGTTCATAGTCATCAACACTTAGCCATTCTTCATATCATTCTCACTTCAACACTCTCTTTTCTCCTTTGCTCTCTTCTTCTTCCTCAAACCCTAAACACTCTCATGAGTTGAGAAACCTAAGGTTAATAAGATAAAATAATCCAATATACATTCTCTACATCTCCTAAGCAACCTAGATTAGAAAACTAGGTACTTTAGTTACCTCATTCTAGAGGTTAGAGCTTGAAGCATAGACTCTCGGGTGGATCTTCTTCGACACGAGGAGGCTGATAACCAAGATTGATCCGTACAAATGAGGAGCTTAAGAAGAGGATAAGAAGACCCGAATGACTTGGACACGAAGGTATAAATAACTTCTTAGTAAATTAGAACCTTTGTTAGTATTGCTAGTTAGGGTTTTCGATAAGATCCTGGAGTTTAGTCGATATTGCTTGCTATAAAATTATTGTTTGCTAATTCCACCTCCCTACAAATCCTTTGGGGTGCGCGGCATCGACTTACATAGTATCAGAGGCTACTTAAACCTTAACTAGCTTGTTTAGACGATATTTAAAGTTACGAAACCGAAATAACTCCGAAATGATTAAAACCAAGTCTAAGTTTCTATTAAATTTTAAAGAGCCTCTAAATTTTTTTAAACAATTGCAGAGTTCTCTTCTTATAGTAACTAGAACACCGTAGAAAAACGAGATCAAAACTCAAAAGTTTGACCGGCGGAATTGCCATTTTTCCCCGCCTCTCCGGTTCAATGTTGGAGTTGGATCTTTTGTTCTTTGTGGAGTTCTGTACTCTTGGGTTTAGGTTTTTAGTGGTGGATATAATGCTCTCAAGTCAATTTTTGGATCGCAGGCACATGATTGCAATGATTGATGGAGGACCTATACCGGTAGAACAATCTTACTCGAGATAATTGTATGCTATCTGGTTTGTCTTTATCATCATGTACATGCTTCAGGTGATATTACAGACCACTATTACATGTTGATAGTGTAGGGTTTCTAGGCACGCGCACAAGGGTCTACGAGGTATCAACCATGCCCGATTAAAATTTTAGTCGTGCCAAACAACCCAAAGCCGGATCTTTAAACTAGGGTTTAGAAGAAAACAAGCATGTTAAACTCTTTAACACTAAGTGAGAGGGATTACAACCTTTGTAGATCCAGTCCTTCACTTCTTAAGCTCCTTGTTGAGGTCCCTTCGCTGCGATCATCGTGTTCCGGACTCTCGAGAGGTACCACGAAGAGAAAGATGCAGTCTTGCTTCCGATCTTCGATAACATAGATGATCTACCTTGAAGTTTCGTTAACACAAGCTATCACTCATGAAATGATGTGAACACCCTCATCTAAATGGCAAGGATAGATGAGGATGATGAAGTAGGATTTTTTCTCTTATTTATAATCTTTTTCTCACTCACTTTCATCACAAAAGCAAAACTAGAAAGCTTTTTCAAGAAGGAACTCAAGGAAGAAGAAGCATGAATCCTTTTGTAATGAATAATGAATTATTGTAGTGGTTACAAATCTAATCAAGGGTTAAGCATGAAGGAGTTAACCCATGTAGAGAATTGACTATAGTTAATGGTGTGGATTGGGTTAACAAAATATCTAGCTAAAAACAAAGTCAAAGCTTCATGAAGCTTCATGGAAGCTTCATGCAAAAGCTAACCCTAATCCAAACCCTAACCAAGTTTAAACCCTAAACCATTGTTAAATTTGTAACCCTAACATATTACAATATTATATATCACATATACAATATATTTTGTGACAATAGAAAATAATACAATTAATATATATCGCATATATATCAATGTATTATCCCGTGAGAAAATGAATCTTTTAGTGAGCTAATATTAGTTAATGTAATTTAATATATCATATATATTATTATACATTAAATTATCGAATCAACACTTGATCCGACAATCCGGCTATATCGCATATAACCTACTAATACGATGACCCGGCTATATCACATATACCCGGCCGATATCTCATATCGCGAGAATCCAATATGATATCACATACCGCATTATCCTCGGTCCTGCACATATCACATATGTGCTCCTACTCCATTTTTCCTGAGTCAAGAAACCTCTGTGTTGGACTCTAAAGAATCGTCAATACGCCGGCAGTAGGTGATGATCATATCAAACACCCACAAGCTGCAAGCGGTCAGCTAAACGTAATAGCTACCCAGGTATTGAACGCTCAGAAGATCAACAAGAAAGCCTGTACATTCTCCTGTGAATCCAAACAGTAACACTCCCGTACAGTCCGGTCTCGTCGTCTGATATGTCGCATATCTCGCCTAGGGGTGGTAAACGTCAGACCCCAGTAGCTCGATAAGTCATGTCGATATGAGGTCTATAAAAGTTTGAGAAACTACTGATAATACTTACTAGTAAATCTCAGCAACCCTGGCCAGGGATTTCCGGTTATAGCCAATCGAACACAGCACAACATCAACTCCCTATACCGGGAGAGACGAATCCCCTCCTATCGCTCATTGCCTCCATGTGATTCGGGACTGTACCCAAAAGCCACCTTTTTGCACGCCCTCTTGGACGTGGTATGATGGAAATCAAAGCACGGTGGGAATTACACAAGACTCTATAACGATCTCGGGTCAACAGACTACTCTGTACCAGTGTCACCGGAGAACTGCCATCTGACGTAAGGTATAATACCATCTGGGAGTTCTCGGCGAGTCCGTCCAGTGTACCCAGTCTCCACTGAGCACCCGTACACCATCCTTGATGTCAAACACCGATGGATATGGGATCATCTATCGCCCATCATATGGGTCAAGATGCGTATACGCTAGTCTAATCTGGTGTATCGATGCCCTGTCTCGATACACCCTTGACTAGGAACAGTTATAGGATGTACTCGTCGACTACCGTGGCCCCACTAGTATGATCTCATCATAGTCCCAGTAGTCGAGTACATATCCTAAGGGCTTTATCAACATGTAACATAGAGACAATCAGAGTACATGTTAAGATAAAGTACAACCAGATAGCATACTATCATGTCGAGCAAGAAAGTCCTCCCTATATATGTCCAAGCATCCATTACAATATACATCGTATGTACAGTAATGGCCTCTAGGGCATACATACAACTAACAATCTCCCACTTGCACTAGGGCCATCTGTTATAGTATCACATACCCAACATTTAGCTGTGGTTGAAGTATCTCATACTCAACCATCCCATAAGAGTCTCTACTGGGAAAAAGGCCTTTGTGAGTGGATCCACACTGTTGTCCTCTGTGTCTACTCTCCTAACCTTGATCTCCCTGGAGATCAACCATCTATATGATCAGGTGATACTGCCTAAGAATTATATCTGGATTTCAGATGGGACGGGGGGTTCCTTGGCCTAAGCCACAACTCCATTGTCACACAATGGTAGGAACGAAGTTCATCTCATGAACTTATATATATCCAGACTGCCTCTTTGGTAGCATCCTTGGTAACGATGTATCTTGCCTTTAATCGTCTAGTATGTCACGATATCTACCTTGGAACTCTTCCAACATACCGTCCCTCCACTGAGGGTAAAGACTATGCATGCGACTGACATTCAGTCGTTCTTATCACCCTAGAACCTTTCCAGTGATTCTCGCCAGGATCGATTGATACCATCTCACTACAACTAGTGAGTATCCTAACATCCAATTAGATCATCTCATAGATCCAAAACTCAGGATTTAGGAGGTATCACTTTGATCCTATATGGAGAATCCTTGTGATAAGCGAAGATTGACCGAGCGTAGCATAGGAAACTCCTTCCCTATCAAGAGTATGTCATCCACGTACTCTACGAAGATCACCACCATACTCTCTACTACCTTTTTGTATATACAAGGTTCATCTACCATTTTGATGAAGTCAAACTCTTTGACTACCACATCAAAACAGATGTTCCAACTCCGCGATACCTGTTTTATCACATAAAACATCTTGCACACGTTTCCGCTGCTCCCACTGTCTACGAAGCCCTCTGGCTGTGTACTTATAGACGCTCTTTTCTAAAACATCATTTAGAAAAGCAGTCATGACACCCAACCGCCAGATATCATAGTCATGGAATGTAGCCGTGGCAAGTAGGATCTAGATGGACTTAAGCATAGCTTTGAAAGTCTCAACTTTTCCATGTACACCAAGTAATCTTCTCAAGATATACTTGCTCCTGATGGGAATTTAACCCTTCAGATAAAGCAACCAAAGTCCATACTTTGTTGGTGTATAAGGATTCCATCTCAGATCACTAAGCATCCAGCCATTCTTACAGAGTCTCACTCCTGATGGCCAGCTCGAAACTAGTTGGGTCATCATCTCATGATGCAATTCTCGCTCCCACTGTCATAAAGAAACCGAAGTATCTCTCAGGTGGGTGAAGAACCCTACTAGATCGGCGGAGAGGCTGAGGTTCGTTGGAAACTATTGAATCCTTTGGTTCTACCAAATCATCTGTTGTAGTTTGTATAGCTGGAACTCTTTCCAGTTCTACCTCATGACCACTAATTTCTTCACAAGAAATTCCCTTTCACAAAGGTGGCATGTTGAGAAACAAAACATTTTTGTTTCTCGGTTAGGTAGAAGATATTCCCTTGCGTATGCTTGGGATATCCAACAAACTTCCACAGATCTGACTTTGCCTCGAGCTTGTCCGGATTTTGCTTTACAGACATAGGCCGGACAACCCCAAATCTTAACAAACTTAAGATATGGGCTATTCCCATTCCATATCACATATGAAGTGGTAGGAAACTGATTTGACTTGAACCCTATTCAATAGGTATGCAGCTTCTCAAGTGCATAACTCCCAAAAGGAAATAGGAAACTCAGTAGTACTCATCATAGAGCACACCATATCATATAGGGTGCTATTGCTCCGCCCCGATATACCATCGTGCTATAGTGTATACGAAGGAGTAATGCTGAGAGAGAATCTCATTCTCCTTTAGAATAGTCCAGGAATCCCGTGCTCAAGTATTCTCCTCCTAGATCTCATCAAAGGACATAATACTTATACCCGTATTTTGGTTCTCTACTTCTAACTTATATTCTGTGAATATCTCAAAAGCTTCAGACTTATGTTTCAACAGGAACATATGTCTGAATCTTGAGAGATCATCAGAGAATGTAATGAAGTATAAATAACAGGTCTTTGCATGTGTAGACAGGGGCCTTACATACATCATCATGTATCAATCCCAAGAGTTCACTAACTCTTTCTCTGTTTCTAATAAACAGATCTATGGTCATCTTATCTTTGTGACATGACCGGCAAGTTTCACAAGATGTAAATTCAAACAAATTTAAATATGCATCTTAATGTAACTTCAGCTAGTCGGGTCGCATTGATATGACCTAGTCTACAATACCTCAAGAAGGATCCGTTCATTTCTGAACTCTTCCTCTTGTGTGTGTTCTGTATACTAAGAACTATAGTTTGATTTAGAACGTCAATGCTTTTAGATAACGTGCCTGAACCGATCAACTCTTGATATAGGAAATGTTCAAAACATTATCTAACAATACAAAATTATATCCTTTCTTTACTAATAAAGAGACTGATATGATGGTGTACATCAGGTTCGATATCTAATAACATTCGTTCAGAATCAATGTATTCTAGTAATACAGGGTGATAGTGACCAACATACTTGGTTGCAACACTTGCACCGTTTCTATCTCATGAAACTTATCTCCCGTTCTCAGTTCTCTACCTATCTTTAGCCCATGCAACAGATTACATTTGCAGGATCCTGATCCGGTATCTCATACCCAGGACGTAAAGGATACTGAGAAACAGTTCTCTGTAAAGAACACACCCGAAGATGATGCATCAACATGCACTTTCTTCGTTTGGGCGGCACGGGAATTCTGGTAATCCCCAATTTCCTGCTCTGTCTTATAACAATTATAAGTTGGAGCGGGACCAACGTTCCCCAGCTCAGTATAACAAGCGGGTTCGGTCAATACATCCGTATTATTATCTTGATTAAGGCGTGATATGGTCGCTACCTGGAGAGAGAGAGAGAGAAGAAAACACTCAGCGTATGCTCTTGCAAGATTAGATTGGTTATCTAATATATCTAATCAGGATGTCTCCCACTGTTTTAATCAAATCTTCCTTCAAACTCTAAAAGGAAAGACTAGCCGGGATTAATTACACGCTACAAGTTTGCCAATCTTTCAGCCAGGCCAGTGTCGGTACTTCGAGGGAGGTCCCCCGTGCTTTCGCACGAACCTAATTAAAGTAAACCTCGTTTTCCCAGGGGCGTAACCCCGTTAACACCTTTCTAGACACCTACTTGATCGGATAATTGTAATGTGTAAAACTCTCCCAGGAGTAACTCTTACTCGCAGCGGGTATCGGGATCCAACTATCTCATAGAAGGTATGCAATCTCATTGCAAATTTCAACACTTGAAATTCCCAATAATATTTTGCCCCAAGCGATCTATGACCTTGACAAGGTCAACAAACCATAAACCGCAAGTCAAGTTTAACCCGTCATTTCCTGATTGAATTAAACCCACCCGCACAACCCTTGAAAAAGTCAACAAAGTCGCACGACTACCCTAATCCAATCGCATCATATACTTATACAGATAAGCAGTAATCAGCTACCGCACATTACGCCTTGACAAGGTCAACAAACGCAGCACGAATACAAACTATTACTTATCTGAAATGACGGAGGGCTACGACAGGTTTTTAAGAAAACCCTTTGCGTAATGAACTTGATATCGTTGTAAAATCGAGTGATTTTTAAATGGAGTGTTTTTTAGGCCTTTTCTAGTTTTGCTAAAGGGGTCACTCCCGGTGAAGGGATCGTCGGCCCTTTCCTCATCGAATAAGGTGCAGGATATATCATATATACCGCTGCGCAAAGCAAAAACTATAGAAGCAATCAAAAAACTAACCGAGATTGTAGCATCTTCTAGTTTCACTAAAGAGGTCACTCTCGGTGAAGGGATCTCGGCTCTTTCCTTATCGAATAAGGTGTTGGATGTTCTACAAGGAACACCGCTATGCAAAGCAAGAACTAGAGCTACCAGTTTTTAAACAAGTTTCTACAACATCTTAGGTTTCTTTTATTTCATTAATCTCATTAATGAAGTCCCATTTTAATATGCTTCACAAGCATCAGATATGAAACGAAATCAACAATATATAATATATATCCCATATATATAATATAAACATTCGTCTCAGGCAGTAATATGATCTCATCATAGAACATTGCAGTAGAAGAACATATATGAAATATTGGATATACTAGGACGTCCGTGTTTTCAATACGAGCCTGTATAAAACACGGATTCCACGGTCGTGTTGAATAGCCAAACCCACATCCCTAGACCCCTACGAGAGCGGCAAGCAACTCTGCCAATTCTAGGGTTAGGAGACCCGGTCTCGACTCCTTGAGATGGTCTCTCACTGGACCCTAGAACCCGGTTACTTGTGCTCCCCTCCTTAGGTCTACCTAATGGGGAAAAGTAAATAATATACAATGGTGACATCATCCTCAGCCCGGAAGTGCCCCAATAAAAGAATATTACATACAATTGAATTTTACATGAAAGAAAAAGAAAAACTCCCATCTCACATAAAACCCCCGGCTATTCAAAACGCGACGATCCAATATAATATATCACAGCAACACATAATATCACATATCATCAACGTAAGTAAATATGCGTATCCCAATTGTCGTTGATGTATAGCAACGAAACCGGCGATACACCACATATTACACTTACGGTCACAGAAAAGAAAGTGTAAAACTACAACAGTTGGAATCCGCAACCTCTTTAGACATCACAAGCCTAACCAAATGAATTTCTTAGACATCGCATGCCTAACAATTATAAACCCCGCATTTTAGTCTCATTATCGAAAACTCTTTTCAATATCAAGTCGGGCAATTCAACAAGATTCCCGACATCCTGATCGAATGCTCGTCCCAAACTTTAGTAGACGACCGCACCACCGATGCCGTCGACGAAGTGCACTAAGGCGGAACACGGCTTCCGCGAGCACCCGAATGGATGCTTTTGGCGACGGGGTTCTCCTACAGTCACTTGGTCGGGGCTATGGGGCGTCGCTGTCTATTAAGGTTACCCAGCGAGTATCCGCGTATGCTACGTGATTGCGACGGACTTTTGATCACATCAAAATTCCGTGGCAACCGATCATCTGAGACTGAACTGCTAGATTTATAACATTCAAATTAGTTATCTCATAACTACCTGTGGATTCCAAATATTGTATCACATTCCAGATAAAAAGACAGTGTTAAACTTTCCGATCAAATAATCAAACACCCAAGATTTCCCTAATATATCTCAACACTTGAAATCAGTTTAAAAGCATCCATCACATGCCTCAGTACCAATGGTCCAGCCGTAGAAGGGTCAAGCCAACGCCTCACATGTGGCACGCCGTACTGCCACAAACCCTAAGGTTCAGAGGCAGTTCAAGACGGTCACATAATCGAGTTAAGTTTTGTTGTCTTCTAGAGGGTCCACTGCGTTACTTGCATGACTTAGAACGTTCTTAAACTCGAGAATAATCAACCTTTTGAAAAAATTTCCGACATGGGAAAAATTGAGTTATTGATATCCGTTCGAACTTTTTAACAGTTTCTGAAATTATCCGGACAAAACTAAACGAAGTTAAATTATTCGATCGAATCATCGAGTCCCCAATACAATCCTTGAAAACTCAACACTTGAGTGGAATTAAAAAAATTCCCAGAAAAAATTGCCAAAAAAGGACCTAAGAATAAATATGTGAAATTCCAGGGACTAAGTCCAAATTTGGGCCGCGGAACCACCGCCAAACACTTGGTTTGGCCGTGGTTCCACGGTCAAATAATTGACTTAGTGGATCGTACTTCACAGTAATTCTTAGTTTTTCCTGCTTGTTTTTCTGAGCATTTTTAATTCAGAAAAATCAACATTTTGAAAAATTATCCAGAGAAGGAGTTTTATCGGGGTTCTCGGGTTCGATCGGACTTTAAACTTCGTCTAGACTTCGCCTAAATCTCTAGCTTGGCTCTGATACCACTGTAGGGTTCCTAGGCATGCGGACAAGGGTCTACGAGGTATCAACCATGCCCGATTAAAATTTTAGCCGTGCCGAACAACCCAAAGCCGGATCTTTAAACTAGGGTTTAGGCGAAAACAAGCATGTTAAACTTTTTAACACTAAGTGAGAGGGATTATAACCTTTGTAGATCCGGTCCTTCACTTCTTAAGCTCCGTGTTGAGGTCCCTTCGCTGCGATCATCGTGTTCCGGACTTTCGAGAGGTTCCACGAAGAGAAAGATACAGTCTTGCTTCCGATCTTCGATAACATAGATGATCTACCTTGAAGTTTTGTTAACACAAGCTATCACTCATGAAATGATGTGAACACCCTCATCTAAATGGCAAGGATAGATGAGGATGATGAAGTAGGATTTTTTCTCTCATTTATAATCTTTTTCTCACTCACTTTCATCACAAAAGCAAAACTAGAAAGCTTTTTCAAGAAGGAACTCAAGGAAGAAGAAGCATAAATCCTTTTGTGATGAATAATGAATTGTTGTAGTGGTTACAAATCTAAGCAAGGGTTAAGCATGAAGGAGTTAACCCATGTATAGAATTGACTATAGTTAATGGTTTGGATTGGGTTATCAAAATATCTAGCTAAAAACAAAGTCAAAGCTTCATAAAGCTTCTTTATGGAAGCTTCATGCAAAAGCTAACCCTAATCCAAACCCTAACCAAGTTTAAACCCTAAACCATTGTTAAATTTGTAACTCTAACATGTTACAATATTATATATCACATATACAATATATTTTGTAACAATAGAAAATAATACAATTAACATATATCGCATATATATCAATGTATTATCCCGTGAGAAAATGAATCTTTTAGTGAGCTAATATTAGTTAATGTAATTTAATATATCATATATATTATTATACATTAAATTATCGAATCAACACTTGATCCGACAATCCGGCTATATCGCATATAACCGACTAATACGATGACCCGGCTATATCACATATACCCGGCCGATATCTCATATCGCGAGAATCCAATACGGTATCACATACCGCATTATCCTCAGTCCCGCACATATCACATATGTGTTCCTACTCCGTTTTGCCTGAGTCAAGAAACCTCTGTGTAGGACTCTAAAGAATCGTCAATACGCCGGCAGTAGGTGATGATCATATCAAACACCCACAAGCTGCAAGCGGTCAGCTAAACGTAACAGCTACCCGGGTATTGAGCGCTCAGAAGATCAACAAGCAAGCCTGTACATTCTCCTGTGAATCCAAACAGTAACACTCCCGTACAGTCTGGTCTCGTCGTCTGATATGTCGCATATCTCGCCTAGGGGTGGTAAACGTCAGACCCCAGTAGCTCGATAAGTCGTGTCGATATGAGGTCTATAAAAGTTTGAGAAACTGCTGATAATACTTACTAGTAAATCTCAGCAACCCTGTCCAGGGATTTCCGGTTATAGCCAATCGAACACAGCACAACATCAACTCCCTATACCGGGAGAGACGAATCCCCTCCTATCGCTCATTGCCTCCATGTGATTCGGGACTGTACCCAAAAGCCACCTTTTTGCACGCCCTCTTGGACGTGGTATGATAGAAATCAAAGCACGGTGGGAATCACACAAGACTCTATGACGATCTCGGGTCAACAGACTACTCTGTACCAGTATCACCGGAGAACTGCCATCTGACGTAAGGTATAATACCATCTGGGAGTTCTCGGCGAGTCCGTCCAGTGTACCCAGTCTCCACTGAGCACCCGTACACCATCCTTGATGTCAAACACCGATGGATATGGGATCATCCATCGCCCATCATATGGGTTAAGATGCGTATATGCTAGTCTAATCTGGTGTATCGATGCCCTGTCTCGATACACCCTCGACTATTAACAGTTATAGGATGTACTCGTCGACTACCGTGGCCCCACTAGTATGATCTCATCATAGTCCAAGTAGTCGAGTACATATTCTAAGGGCTTTATCAACATGTAACATAGAGACAATCAAAGTACATGTTAAGATAAAGTACAACCAGATAGCATACTATCATGTCGAGCAAGAAAGTCCTCCCTATATATGTCCAAGCATCCATTACAATATACATCGTATGTACAGTAATGGACTCTAGGGCATACATACAACTAACAGATAGAGCCCATAGGATTCTTGTTTGACTGCCAGCAGTATGATGGCGATTTTATACGTGGGAGCTGGGTAGTCTATAGGCATATCCTTAAATGTCCCTAGTCATGGGAGTTTCGAGATTGGGCTTCGATACTCCAGAGTAGACTAGTGTATACGGATCGAGACCCCGGAAAGGGGCGGTGGCCGGTCTCACTAGCCATTGGTGTCAGTTGGTTCACCTAAGATGTATACAGGTGCTCATTGGGTTATAAGTACATCAAACGGACTCACCGGGAACATGCTAATTGGTATTATACCTATTGTCAGATAGCAGTTCCCTGGTGGCATGTGTACATGTTAGTCTATCGACCTGAGATCGTCATTTGTCTCGTATGAGTTCCCACTGTGCTTTGATTACTATCCTACCACGGCTCAAAAGAGTCGTGCAAACAGGTTTTAGTTGGGTACAGTCTTGAGCAACATGGAGGCAGTGAGCGGATCGTCGGGGGATTCGTCTCTCTCGGTATTGGGGGTTGATGTCGCGGTTGTGCACGGGTGGCCATCACCAGAAATCCTTGGCCAAGGTAGTCGAGAATTGCTGATCTAGGATCGGTAGTTTCTCAGGTGGTGATGGGCTTCATACCGACACTAAATACCGCGTTATTAGGGGTCTAACTTTATCCACCCCCTAGACTCGATATGCGATACTCATAGAAGAACGGACCGGACTGTACGGATATTGTCACTGTCAAACTCAGTAGGGGTTTCAGGAT
The DNA here is from genome assembly GCA_030015575.1 of Agapanthus africanus. Classification (NCBI taxonomy): domain Eukaryota; kingdom Viridiplantae; phylum Streptophyta; class Magnoliopsida; order Asparagales; family Amaryllidaceae; genus Agapanthus; species Agapanthus africanus. The sequence continues at coordinate 371,288,812 of JASDDO010000008.1, forward strand.
GAGTTTGCTTATCGGCCTCCCTTTCGCTCAATACCTGGGTAGCCGTTATGTTCAGCTAGCGTCGCTGACGTGCTTGTGGTTAAACCCACTGTCAGCGTATTGACGAGTCTTTAGAGTCCCACACAGAGGGTTTCGCTGCTTCAGGCGAAACGATGTAGAGGCCGTATGATTTTACGGCAGGGTTCGATCATATGCGTGTACTTATGCACAGATGATGTTCGGACGGATAATACTAGTGAGCTTTGGTTTAAGCCGGATCCTAGTATTATATTTGTTGGATTATTTTCGTCTCTTTGTATTCGTATTCTTCGGAATACGGATGTGGTTAAGTATATACCGTTGAGGGGTATTCTTGTAATTTATTACAATATTACTTTTAGAAGATTACACCTCATCATGGTTTAGACCTTTTTGGATTAAAAGGTTATTGAGGTGTAGTATGCGGTTTTTATTGCATTTTTGCGGCATGGCTAATTAGTGACCCATGGTTACTATTCTAGCATACTTAGGGTTTTTGTTTGTTGTGAGATTATGTTGACTTGAGATATTTTTTGTTGACTAAGATGTTTTGGAGACATGGACATTTATGTGATGGCTCCATTATTTCTTATCACACTCACACAACAAACAAAAACAAAAGCCATTATTCATTTCTTTCTCTCTCTCTTGAGTTTCTCTCAATACCTCATTCTCATGGCATCTTCTTCTTCCTCTAGCTCCACCCAAACCCTCTCATGAGTTGAGAATCCTTGGGTGTCTTAAGACAAATTAATCCTTCATCACTCTCTACTTCATCTACGATATATAGAGTAGCGATCTAGGTGCCCTAGTTGCCTCGGATATGAGGTTGGAGCTCATTGCATAGACTCTCGGATGGATCATCTTCAATAGAGGAAGACCGGAGATCAAGCTTGATCAAGGAAGCCCCTAGGAGCTTGGGATGATGGTTGAAGACCAAAGGATATGGATCTATTCGTTATAACCATTCTAACTCCTTTGCATGTTTTGTTATCTAGGGCTTATGGGTAGATCCGGGTAATTGGTTGTGGTAGCGCCAAGTTTTATAAATTTTTGTTTCGCATTTGGTCACGGATTGATGGCCGGGGCGCTTGCATAACCCAACATTTAGGTATTGTTTGTTTTTGCTCAGATTTCATATTCTGTTATCTTTGTGTTAGAGCGATACGGAGTATTTCGAAGTCGCAAGTTTTAACATCGTTTATTCGTTTCAGTTTGTATATGTGTTGTTAAACGTCTACTAATTGCTATATGTCGATTAGTGGGGGTTGCACATATCTGGTATCTTATTGATGGTTTGTGGATATGAAGTATTGGATCATCATGAATGAATAGCCGGGGGGATATGAGAAGAGTGCTCTTTTCTTTCATTCATGTACATTTGTAAATTGATGTAATATTATTTTGCGGGGCACATCCGGGTTGAGATTGTAGCCACCGTTGTATTATTTCATTTACTTTTTCTTGCACCTTGGATAGACCCAAGGAGGGGTGCACAAACTACCGAGTTCTTGAAGTGCCGAGTGGCCTACTCATTTCATTGAGGGAGGTTGTTTCACTTCGGGAATTTGGCGGGTAATTTGCCTCACCCGTAGGGTCTAGGGTGGGGTTTGGCTATTCATCATGACCGTGGAATCCGTCTTTCGTTCTAGGCTAAAACGAAACATGGATATCCTAGTATATCCAATATATTCCTCTGTGTTGCTGTGATCTGTGATCTGGAATGTCTATTATTGCGTGAGACGAATGGATATATATATATATTGTATATAATAAATATTGCTTATGTTTTGCACCCACGCTAGTTCAATCCCCGCTCTGCCGTTAATTAAGTAACCTAACGGTGCATGACGGGGCCCCGTGGCGAATGCGGATGGCATAAGCGTACGTTCTATTTTCGTTTCTTTCTGCAATGATAGGGTTTAATTATGGGACCGCATTAATATTGATTAATGAAAAGAAAAAAAATCTAAGTTAAATCGTTGGAACAATTTCAAAACCACTCGGTTTTCTTGAAAAACAACTTTTAAATGCGGAGCCTAAACCGCTTCTTTTAAAAGCTATCATGATTCCTTCGACTATATTAAGTTCATTACGTTCATGGTTTTTGCTAAAACCAGTTGTATCCCTCCGTCATTTCAGATAGGTATCTACTAGTATCCATGCTATGTGTTTTGACCTTCACCAAGGCATATTGTTTGGTAGCTAGTGTTGGATATATGTATGCCCTAGAGGCCATTATGTGATAGTGGATGTATCTATACATGTATATATATTCAGTTTGCATTCTTGCTCGACATGATAGTATGCTATCTGGTTATTCTTTATCTGACATGTTGATTTGATCATGCTTTTATTCATTCATACATGCTGATAAAGCCCTGAGGATATTGGCTTGACTACTCTGATTATGATGGAGATCATACTAGTGGGACATCTGTAGTCTATAAGCATATCCTGAAATGTCCCTAGTCGGAGGTGTATCGAGACGGGGCATCGATATACCAGAGTAGACTGGCGTATATGCTACTAGACCCATGTGATGGGCGATGGATGTTCCCACATTCATCGATGTTTGACATCAAGATCACATACGGGTGCTCAGTGGTGACTGAGTACACTGGACGGACTCACCGAGAACTCCTATATGGAATTATATCTATCGTCGGATAGCAGTTCTCAGGTGACACTGGTACAGGTTAGTCTGTAGACCCGAGATCGTCATGGAGTCTTGTGTGTTCTCCCACTGTACTTTGATTGCCACCCTACCACGGCTCTACTGAGTCGTGCAAACAGGTAGCCGTTGGGTACAGTCCCGAGACACACGAAGGCAATGAGCGATAGAAGGGGTTTCGTCTCTCCCGATATTGGGAGTTGATGCTGTACTGTGCCCGACTGGTTATATCAGTAAGTCTCTGGCCAGGGCTGCTGAGATTTGCTGATAAGTGTTATCAGTAGTTTCTCGATCTGTTATAGACCATTCACCGGCACGACTTATTGAGTTATTGGGGTCGACGTGACCATCCCTAGGCTCGATATGCAGCATATCTGACGAAGAGACCGGACAGTACGGTAGTGTTGCCGGATGGCTCGACGGGAGTTGTAGCAGGTTCGCTTGTTGTCTTCTGATCGCTCAATACCCGGGTGGCCGTTACGTTTAGCTGACCGCTTGCGGCTTGAGGGTACCTGATATGATCATCACCCTCTATCGGCGTATTGACGAGTCTTAGAGTCCCACAAAGGAGTTACCCAGTCCAGGCGAAACGTTGTGGTGCGCGTATGCGATATGCGCATGCACCCGATTGAAATGTGCGTATATGATACCGGACATTGATCGGGTGAACTGCTTTTGGTGGGGTCATAAGAGATATGACCGGATTGATAAATCAAGTGTTGATTTATCATTTAACCATTAGTTTTCTCACTTAAAACCTTTTCTTGGATGATGGATGTGTGCATGCATGTGTGCTTTTCTTTCTTTCTTTCATGCTAGTTTCATGCACATGTGGATGTGCATACATGCACACATACATACACCCATCCATCATGGTTGTTAGCATATGGAAATGGTGGCAATATAAGACTCACACCATGGATTAAATAATGGATTATTATTTGATTTTGGATTTAAAAGAAAATGAAAAGGAAAGGATAATCATTCTTGCTTCTACATTCTTCCTTTGACCTAACCATGCTCAACTACCACTAACCTAGGGTTATCCTTCTCTTTATCATTTAAAACTCAAGTTAAATAATGTCTCCATCACTTTAACCATGGTTCATAGTAAGAAGAAATAAAATATATATTGATATATTTCTTTTTCTTCTTATGAGTTATCTTTTTACCTCTTGTTAAAAATTGCCACCATCTTCTTCCTCTTTCTCTTTTGCTCTCTAGTCTTTTCTAGTGAGCAAATACCGCTTAAAGAAAGGTTTTTGAAGTGAGAAACTTAACCACAACTTCATTCTACACAAGCTTAGCCGTTTTGTTTAGAGTGTTCTCTTCGGTTTTACGAAGTTGCGAGCTTGGACGGAGATCTCCGTGGTGGATCGTCGTGGACACAAGAGGACTTCAAGAGGACCTCCGTTCAACACCCTAGAGACCAAGGAGTCCAGCGAAAGGGAGCTACAAAGGTTGTAGTCTCGAAACCCTAGATTAGTTCGCTTTATATTTCGAAACCCTAATTTTCTAGGATCGATTCCTTTGCATGTTCGTTTAGCACCATAAAAATTTAAACTTTGGGACATGTGATGCTTCAAAACTCTTCATAGGGTGCTAAACAAACCTTTCATTGGTATCAGAGCCGACCTAGAACATTAGGCGACGCTTTTACGAAGTGAAAATCCCGATCGGACAAAAATACGGTTTTCTTGGACCCTCTCTGGACAAATTCTAAAATCTGACCTTTTTCAGAATTAAAAATACTTAAAAAATACAGCAGGGAAATATAAGAGTTATGGTGAAGTACGAACACATGAACAGTTAATGTGGCGGCGGAACCGCCGCAAATCCTTGCTTAGGCCGCGGTTCCGCGGCCTTACTGTAGTATCATTGCATGGGGATTTCACTGTAATTCATATTTCTGCTTGTATAGTGTTTTAGGTATGTTTGATCTGAATGTTGTACTGTATTATCTGGAGATGGTTTTGGACGCGTTATTTTGATCGGTATTTTCATTTCGTAGCTTTTCCGGGTAAATTAGAAAGTATTGAAGTGTTTGAACGAGTATCATTTACTCACTATTCACGGGGTTTAAATACTTTGGAGATACGTGCAAGTATTTTTGCGGTGGTCCCTCTAGAAGACAACAAACCTTAACTCGATTATGTGACCGTCTCGAACTGCCCTTTGAACCCTAGGGTTTGGGGCAGTACGGCGTGCCACATGTGAGGCGTTGGCTTGACCCTTCTACGGCTGGACCGCTACTACTGTGTCACACTCCGGATTTTTGAACCCTGCTGAAGTGTTGAGCTTTAGTGAATCTTGGGTACTTGATCGTTCGTTCGAAAACTTTAATACTGTCTGTTTGTCTGGAATGTGATACAATATGTGGAATTCATATAGTTTAGGCATGAAATACGAAATATGTGATATTTCGCATTTATGATGTCTAAAGAGAATCTGGATTCCAAATATTGTAGTTTTACACTTTCTTTTCTGTGACCGTAAGTGTAGTATGTTCGATATCGCCGGTTTCGTTGCTATACATCAACGACAATCGGGGTACGCATACTTACTTACGTTGATGATATGTGATATTATGTGTTGCTGAGATATGATGTGCAGGATTGTCGCGATCGAATAGCCGGGGGGTTTTTGTGAGATGAGAGTTTTATATTTTCATTCATGTAAATTCAAGTGTAATGTAATATTCTTTTATTTGGGGCACTTCCAGGTTGAGGTTGTGTCACCAGTGTTGTATATTATTTACTTTTCCGCATTAGGATGGACCCAAGGAGGGGAGCACAGGTGACCGGGTTCTGGGGTTCAGTGGGAGGCCATCTCGAGGAGTCGAGACCGGGTCTCCTAAACTCCAGAATTGGTAGGGTCACTTGCCGCTCTCGTAGGGGTCCAGGGTGTGGGCTTGGCTATTCATCGCGACTGTGGAATCCGTATTTTCTATTCTGGCTAAATACTAAATACGGACGTCCTAGGATATCCCACGTTCTATCTATGTTTCTGCTGCCTGTGTTCTGTGATATCTGAGACGAATGACATATTATATATATGATATATAGTAGACGTTGCTTATGTTTTACACCCGCGCTAGTCCCGTCCCGGTATGCCGTTAGTTAAGTAACCTAACAGTGCATAACGGAACATTGCGGCGAATGCGGATGGCATAAGCGTACGTGTTATTTTCGCTTCTTTTCTGTGATTGGCTTAAGGACTTAAATGATGGGATTACATTAATGTGATTAATGTAAAGAAAATAAACCTAAAAAGATGTTGTAGAATCGGATTTATAAACTACTCGGCTATTTATGAAAAAGCTACATTTCAAAACTGCGGAGCTTAAGCCACTCCTTTTGAAAACTGTTTGATTCTACAACGATATCAAGTTCAAAGCGTTAAAGATTTTCTTAAAAATCATTCGCAACCCTCCGTCATTTTAGGAAGTAGAGTACTTAGTATTCGTGCTACGTTTGTTGACTTTAGTTAAGGCGTAGTGTACGGTAGCTAAGTGATGTCTTCCTACACTGCATATGATGCAGATTAATTAGGACATTCATGCGACTTTGTTGACCATAGTTAAGGGTCATATGGGTGGGTCTAATTGATCAAGAAATGACGGGTAGAACTTGACTGGTACTTATGATTTGTTGACCATAGTTAAGGTCATAAGTACTAGGGGTAAAAATTACATCGGGAATTTCAAGTGTTGAAATTTGCAATGAGATTGCATACCTTCCATGTGATGGTTGGATCCCGATCCCACTGTGGGCAATAGTTGCTCCTAGGAGAATTTTACAGTTTACAATTAGCTAACTCATTAGGTGTCTAGAAAGGTGTTAACGGGGCTCCGCCTCTGGGAAAACGAGGTTTACTCTAATTAGGTCCGTGCGAAAGCACGGGGAACCTCCCTCAAAGTACCGAAACTGGCCTGGCTGAACGGTTAGCGAAGTTGTAGACTGTAATTAATCCTAGCTAGTTTTTCTTTTTAAGGTTTGAAAGAAAAACTTGATAAAAAGCAGTGGGAAACATCGATTAGACAAGATAATAAACCAATCTAATCTGTGCAAGAGCTTTCGCTGAGTGTATTCTTTTCTCTCTCTTAATGGCAGATACCAATGACTGGACTTAAGCTTCTACTAGATAAAAACAAACTGAATGGGACCAACTATAAAGACTGGCTGAGGAATCTGAAGATCGCCTTGACTTATGATAAAGTATCATATGTCCTCACGGCTTCAGCCCCGCCCGTCCCAAGTCCAAAATCCTCAGTTGCGGACATTGAAGTCCGCAAGACATGGGACGCTGACTGTACCACGGAAAAATGCCTCGCGCTTGCATCGATGGACAACACACATCAAAAGCAGCACGAGGACATGGACATTCACGGTATATTGCTCCATACAAAGGATTTGTATGGGGAGCAATCCCGCGTATTACGATACGAAGCATCAAAGAAACTGTTTCAGATGCGAATGCCCCCTGGCACACCAGTAGGAGACCATGTTTTGAAGATGATAGCTCTTATAGAAGAGCTTGAGGGCCTTGGATGGACAATGGACAATGAACAATATATAGATATTATTCTGCAGTCCCTCCCCTCCACCTTTGCTCAGTTCATAGTGAACTTTAACATGCATGGCATGGAGAAGGAACTCCCTGAACTCCTTAATATGTTAAGGAGTGCAGAGAGCACTATGAAGTCAGCAAAGACTCCCGTTATGACTATTGGACAGTCTTCTTCTTCTCGCCCGAAAGCTAAGGCCAAGGGAAAGAAAAAGAAGAAACCCACTAATCCTAAGGGCGGAGTTAAAAAGGTGAAGGGAAAGGGAAAGTCCACAGCTGGAGACCCGGGGAAGGGCGAGTGTTTTCATTGCCACAAGACAGGACATTGGAAGCGCAATTGCACGAAGTACCTAAGTCTCAAGAAGAAGCATAGTGATGCTTCTGCTTCAGGTGCGTTTGTGACTGAAAACTGTTTTTCTATAAACTCTGCTTCCTGGGTATTGGATACCGGTTCAGGTTCTCACATTTGCAATTCTATGCAGGGGCTGAGAAATAGCAAGGTTTTGAGGACAGGTGACCATACTCTCCGCGTTGGAAATGGTTCCAATGTACATACAGTCGCAGTGGGAGAGTATCACTTGGGGTTGCCATCTGGATGTATTTTGATTTTGAATCCATGTTATTTTGTACCAAGTATGCTATGTAATATAATATCCGTTTCTTTGTTGGACAATGAAGGATATAATTTTGTGTTGCAGAACAATGTTATGAACATTCACCTGAATCAAATGTTGGTTGGGTATGGTACGCTTAATAACGGAATATATGTCCTAAATCAACACACAGTTTTCAGTATACAACACACTAATAAAAGAAAAATTTCAGAATTAAATGAAGTTTTTCTTTGGTACTGTAGACTTGGTCATATTAACGAAACAAGACTAAACAAGTTACACAAAGATGGATATTTAAATTCTTTTGAATATAAATCTTATGCGACTTGCCAGTCTTGTATTAAGGGTAAAATGACCAAAACTCCGTTTACCGGACACGGAGAAAGAGCTACTCAGCTCCTGGGCCTCATACATAGTGATGTATGTGGGCCTATGTCTACACAGGCTAGAGGCGGTTTTTCATACTTCATTACATTCACTGACGATTTCTCAAGATTCGGTCATGTATTTTTATTAAAGCACAAGTCCGAAGATTTCGAGAAATTCATTGAATATAAACAAGAAGTAGAAAAACAAACCGGCTTGAGTATTAAGATGCTTCGATCAGATCGAGGTGGTGAGTATCTCAGTACAGAATTTGCAAACTTCCTAAAAGAGAATGGAATTCTCTCTCAACTCACTCCTCCTTACACACCACAGCACAACGGTGTGTCAGAACGACGGAATAGGACCCTATTAGATATGGTCCGGTCCATGATGAGTGACGCTGAGTTACCAGTCTCGTTTTGGGGGCATGCATTGGAGACTGCAGCGTTTCTGCTAAACAGGGTTCCAACCAAAGCCGTGTTTACCACGCCATATGAGATATGGAATGGGAAGAGACCATCTCTTAAAAGAATTAAGATTTGGGGTTGCTCGGCCTATGTTAAAAGGCAGAATCCGGACAAACTCGAGACACGGTCAGTCATGTGTAACTTTGTGGGATATCCAAAGAATTCTTATGGATATCTGTTCTACTACAAAGAGGAACAAAAAGTGTTTGTTTCTCAGTATGCCACATTCTTGGAAAAAGAGTTTTTCACAGATAAAGATGATGGCAAGGTGGTTGATCTAGAAGAGGTTCTGGAGACACAAACTACAAATGACGATTTGGTTGAACCGGCTGTTACAACAGAAACTGAAGAACCTCGGCCACTCCATAGGTCTGGTAGGACTTCTCGCCCACCGGAGAGGTACTACGGTTTCCTCATTGATGGTAACGGAGAAGATTGCATCATGGATGATGATGATCCTACCAGTTTTCAGCAAGCTATCACGAGTGGTGACTCTGTGAAGTGGCTGGATGCCATGAGATCCGAAATGGAGTCTATGTACACCAACAAAGTATGGACTTTGGACGTTGTACCCCCTGGGGTAAAACCAGTAGGGTGCAAATGGATCTTTAAAAGAAAGATTGGTGTGGATGGCCAGGTAGAGACCTATAAGGCAAGACTTGTGGCGAAAGGTTTTCGTCAAAGACCAGGTTTGGACTATGACGAAACTTTTTCGCCCGTAGCCATGCTTAAATCCATTCGGATCCTACTTGCTATTGCTGCTCACTACGACTATGAAATCTGGCAGATGGACGTTAAAACAGCATTTCTAAATGGAGATTTAGAAGAATGCGTTTATATGGATCAACCAGAGGGCTTCATTGACAGTGGGAGCAGCGAGAAAGCATGTAGATTGCTTAAATCCATATATGGGTTAAAGCAGGCATCTCGGAGTTGGAACATCTGTTTCGATGATGTTATCAAAGAGTTTGATTTCATCAAAAATCCAGATGAACCTTGTGTTTATAAGAAGGCTGTAGGAAGAGCTGTCACATTCCTCGTATTGTACGTGGATGACATTCTTCTGATAGAAAATGATATTCCTATGCTACAGTCGGTCAAATCATTCTTATCACTAAGGTTCTCCATGAAGGACCTGGGTGATGCCACATACATCCTGGGCATAAGGATCTATAGGGATAGATCCAAAAAGTTATTGGGATTGTCCCAAACCAGGTACATCAACACCATCCTAAAGAGGTTTAGTATGGAAGACTCCAAGCGGGGTGCCTTACCCGCTTGCCATGGAGTCACTCTCTCCAAGGATTCTTGTCCAAAGACCGATGAAGAGAGAGCTCGCATGAGCATTATACCTTATGCTTCGGCAGTAGGATCTATAATGTATGCGATGTTATGTACACGCCCAGATGTAGCTTATGCACTTAGTGTTGTAAGCAGGTATCAATCCAACCCAGGGAAGAACCACTGGACAGCTGTGAAGAACATTCTTAAGTACTTACGAAGGACTAAAGAATTGTTCTTGGTGTATGGTAATACAGATCTCCAAATGGAGGCCTTTACCGATTCGAGCTTCCAGAGCGATAAGGATGACAGCAAATCTATCTCAGGGTTTGTATTTACCCTCAATGGAGGGGCGGTAAGTTAGAAGAGTTCCAAACAAGATACCGTTGCAGACTCTACGATGGAAGCTGAGTACATTGCTGCAAATGATGCCGCCAAGGAAGCCGTCTAGATGAAGAAGTTCGTCTCGGAGCTAGGAGTAGTTCCAACCATTATTGATCCAATACCTTTGTATTGTGACAATAATGGGGCGATGGCGTTAGCCAAGGAGCCCAGATCCCATCAGCGGTCCAGACATATCCTGAGGCGCTTTCATTTGATCCGGGAGATTGTAGATCGCCGCGAGATCGAGATTAAGAGAGTAGACACAAAGAACAACGCCGCAGATCCACTCACCAAGGCCCTCCCTCAGCCACAGCATGAGCGACTTTTTGAGATGTTGGGTATGAGATACGCCAATAACTGGCCGTAGTGCAAGTGGGAGATTGTTGGATATATGTATGCCCTAGAGGCCATTATGTGATAGTGGATGTATCTATACATGTATATATATTCAGTTTGCATTCTTGCTCGACATGATAGTATGCTATCTGGTTATTCTTTATCTGACATGTTGATTTGATCATGCTTTTATTCATTCATACATGCTGATAAAGCCCTGAGGATATTGGCTTGACTACTCTGATTATGATGGAGATCATACTAGTGGGACATCTGTAGTCTATAAGCATATCCTGAAATGTCCCTAGTCGGAGGTGTATCGAGACGGGGCATCGATATACCAGAGTAGACTGGCGTATATGCTACTAGACCCATGTGATGGGCGATGGATGTTCCCACATTCATCGATGTTTGACATCAAGATCACATACGGGTGCTCAGTGGTGACTGAGTACACTGGACGGACTCACCGAGAACTCCTATATGGAATTATATCTATCGTCGGATAGCAGTTCTCAGGTGACACTGGTACAGGTTAGTCTGTAGACCCGAGATCGTCATGGAGTCTTGTGTGTTCTCCCACTGTACTTTGATTGCCACCCTACCACGGCTCTACTGAGTCGTGCAAACAGGTGGCCGTTGGGTACAGTCCCGAGACACACGAAGGCAATGAGCGATAGAAGGGGTTTCGTCTCTCCCGATATTGGGAGTTGATGCTGTACTGTGCCCGACTGGTTATATCAGTAAGTCTCTGGCCAGGGCTGCTGAGATTTGCTGATAAGTGTTATCAGTAGTTTCTCGATCTGTTATAGACCATTCACCGGCACGACTTATTGAGTTATTGGGGTCGACGTGACCATCCCTAGGCTCGATATGCAGCATATCTGACGAAGAGACCGGACTGTACGGTAGTGTTTCCGGATGGCTCGACGGGAGTTGTAGCAGGTTCGCTTGTTGTCTTCTGATCGCTCAATACCCGGGTGGCCGTTACGTTTAGCTGACCGCTTGCGGCTTGAGGGTACCTGATATGATCATCACCCTCTATCGGCGTATTGACGAGTCTTAGAGTCCCACAAAGGAGTTACCCAGTCCAGGCGAAACGTTGTGGTGCGCGTATGCGATATGCTCATGCACCCGATTGAAATGTGCGTATATGATACCGGACATTGATCGGGTGAACTGCTTTTGGTGGGGTCATAAGAGATATGACCGGATTAATAAATCAAGTGTTGATTTATCATTTAACCATTAGTTTTCTCACTTAAAACCTTTTCTTGGATGATGGATGTGTGCATGCATGTGTGCTTTTCTTTCTTTCTTTCATGCTAGTTTCATGCACATGTGGATGTGCATACATGCACACATACATACACCCATCCATCATGGTTGTTAGCATATGGAAATGGTGGCAATATAAGACTCACACCATGGATTAAATAATGGATTATTATTTGATTTTGGATTTAAAAGAAAATGAAAAGGAAAGGATAATCATTCTTGCTTCTACATTCTTCCTTTGACCTAACCATGCTCAACTACCACTAACCTAGGGTTATCCTTCTCTTTATCATTTAAAACTCAAGTTAAATAATGTCTCCATCACTTTAACCATGGTTCATAGTAAGAAGAAATAAAATATATATTGATATATTTCTTTTTCTTCTTATGAGTTATCTTTTTACCTTTTGTTAAAAATTGCCACCATCTTCTTCCTCTTTCTCTTTTGCTCTCTAGTCTTTTCTAGTGAGCAAATATCGCTTAAAGAAAGGTTTTTGATGTGAGAAACTTAACCACAACTTCATTCTACACAAGCTTAGCCGTTTTGTTTAGAGTGTTCTCTTCGGTTTTACGAAGTTGCGAGCTTGGACGGAGATCTCCGTGGTGGATCGTCGTGGACACAAGAGGACTTCAAGAGGACCTCCGTTCAACACCCTAGAGACCAAGGAGTCCAGCGAAAGGGAGCTACAAAGGTTGTAGTCTCGAAACCCTAGATTAGTTCGCTTTATATTTCGAAACCCTAATTTTCTAGGATCGATTCCTTTGCATGTTCGTTTAGCACCATAAAAATTTAAACTTTGGGACATGTGATGCTTCAAAACTCTTCATAGGGTGCTAAACAAACCTTTCAGCTAGTGGGTATTTATCTGTAGCATAGATAGATGCATTAATTTAGGAAAGGCTTACACCTATTTTAGCCTTCGTCATGGGCTTGTACGAATGGGTCTAGATTAATCTGGATAATGACGAGTTGAACTTGACTTGCGACTTATGATGTTTTGACCTTCGTCAAGGTTATAAGCGCTTGGGGAAAAAACCACATCAGGAGTTTCAAACATACAGGAAACTTGCTAGTATTGCATACCTTCTGAAGTGTGGTAGTTTTGGTAGGCTTCCTTCAAAATTATCACACAATGATAGTTGGGCCCGGATCTTACTGTGTGAGTATCCGCCACTCTTCGAGAGAATTTTTCACCTTGCAATTAGCTAATCAAGTAGGTGTCTAGAAAGGTGTTAACGGGGCTATACCTCTGGGAAAATGAGGTTATTTAATTGGGTCCGTGCGAAAGCACGGGGGGGCCTCCCTCCGAAGTACCAACACTGGCCTGGCCGAAAGATAAGTGAACTTGTAGGGTGCGATTAATCCTGACTAATTCTTCTTTTAGGGTTTGAAAGAGAATTCGAGGAAACAGTGGGAGCCATCATGTTTAGATAAACTAATAACCAATCTAAACTTGCAAGAGCATATGCTGAGTGTTTCTTTTCTCTCTCTCCTAATTGCAGCGACCATGATGGGACTTAAGTTTATACTAGATAAAAATAAACTGACTGGGCCAAACTATAAAGACTGGATGAGAAACATCCAAATAGTCAATGGGAGTAGCGGTAAACGTGCAAGTTTCTTAAGTCTAACATTAAACTAAAGCAGGCATAGCAGAGAAGGATCATATGTTTTGATGATACGGTCAAAGCATTTGACTTCATCAAAATGAAAGATGAACCTGGTATTTGTAAGAAAGTAGTATGGAGTATTGTCAGATTTCTCATATGGTATGCGGATAACATACTCATGATAGGAAGTGATGTTCCTATACTGCAAATTGGTAAAACAATGGTGATCACATGTGTTTCTCCATATAAGATATGGATATCAGTCCAATCCTGGAGAAATATAGGGTAGCAGTGAAGAGCATTTGATATTCTAGGAATATGGTAATGGAAGCCTCCTGAAGGAGGTGGTTACCGATTCTAGCTTCCCAGGAAATATGGGTGACAAAGCATCTTTCGCGAGTTATAAGTTTATCCTCTTTTGAGGAGCAGTATATTGGAAAGAGTTCAAGTGGGATACCAAAGTAGTCGTGGCACTAGATACTGATTGTGAATCAGCAAAGGGTACCGCCTTAGAAGTCACTGGATATAATTGTTCATTTATAAACATGATCCCATCGTCTGTCCAGGCAAATATTAAGGTAGGTATCGCTCAGTTCGGGAGATATTTGATCTCCGCGAAGTTGAGATTCAGGAAGAAACATTGAAATACGCTGTGCCGGGTCCACTCATTGAGGCTAGTTCTCAAACACAGTTTGTGAAACTGTTAATACAGAAGTTGGGTATGTGATACCGCAATAATTGGCCTTAAGTGCAAGTGGGAGATTGTTAGATATAGGTGCCCTCAAGTCAATTATTGTAATTGAAGGAGTACCTATACGAGAGAAAAATCTTACTCGAGATGATAGCATGCTATCTGGTTTGACTTTATCTTTCATGTGATACGTTTTATTCACTATCACATATCATTTAGATATGAGATAAAGCCCTAGGATTTTATTTGGCTACCAGGACGATGATGGAGATCAAACTAGTGGGGCCTGGGTAGTTGATAAGCACATCCTTAAATATCCCTAGTCATAGGAGTATCGAGACTGGGCATCGGTACTCCAGTTTAGACTAGTGTGTACGTTTCTTGACCCGGTTGGAGGGCGATAGCCGATCCTGTAGCTATTGGTGTTTGACATAAAGGATTGTATACAGATGCTCATTGGATGAGTTACACTGGATGGACTAGCCGAGAATTCCTAATTGGTAATATACCAATGTCAGATAGCAGTTCTCTGGTGACATGGGTACAGGGTAGTCCCTAGGACCTGAGATCGCCATAATGTCTCATGTGTGTTCCCACTATACTTAGACTTCTACCCGTGTAAGCCCGCGGGGGCGCCCCGGCCGTCAATGCGACGCCGGAAATGCGGAAATAAAAACTTTGCAAAAACTTGCAACCGGCACCACCGCGCACTTTTCATCCGGATCGGGCCATTAACCTAGCAACTAGCAAAATAGAAAAGAGTAGAGATTCTATACCAAGCGATCCGTGTCCTTCGGTCTTCGTCTCCACTCCGATCTCCTGCGGAAAGTCCGTCCATCACCTCCTCGACGGAAAGGGCACCACGTAGCCGGAATCTTTTACGGGCTCCTGCCTCTTGACCGAGGCAACTCGGACGCGAAGTTGGCTAGCCGACGCGTCCAAGGTTTGCTATAGAATAGTGTATGAAACTTGTCTCTTGGGGTTGTCAAGAAGTTGCCATGGATGGAGGGATCAAGAAAGAACTTTGGAGAGTAGTGAGGGTTTTTGAAGCAAACCAAAAATGAGATGATGATTTTTCCACCCTCACAAAATGATCCTCTCTCTCTCAAATGAAGTGGCCGGCCCTCTCTAGGAAATGGGTGTGGGTTATAGTTCAAATACTGCGAGGAAGGAATATATGAACATGAGAAAAGAAAAAGCCACATCCATTTCAAATCAAAGCTCATCATAATGAAAGCAAAAGAAAAGACCAAAAAAGGATCTCATGATGAATAAACAATCATGATGCCACAAATAAGCAAGAAAACCCCTCCACAATTGTTATTTGCAAATGTGCAAATAACCCCTCCATCGAAAGTCCGGTCGTGAAGGAATAAAGGAAAACCGGCCGGAACAGAATGCAAACTGGCAACTTTAGAAAACCGATCCCGTAATAAATTACAGGAAAACCCCGCTACTGCAAATACATTCCCGTATTTGTATTCCCACTGAACACAAATACAAAGAGACAAAATCTACACTATCCAATACTAGGATCCGGCTTAAGCCAAAGCCGGCTAGTAAAATCCGTCCGATCACGATGCGTGCAATACCGCACGTATCCGATCGAACCCTGCCATATCTCCATACGGCTTCTACAGCGTTTTGCCCGAAACCTGAGTAACTGAATGTGGTGGACTCTAAAGACTCGTCAATACTATGGCTGTGGATTTAACCACCAGCACGTCAGAGGTATAAGCCAATACGTAACGGGCCACCAGGTATTGACCAAAAGGGACGTCGATGAGCGAACTCATCCTGACACCCTACTGAGCCTGTCAGTGACAATATCCGTACAGTCCGGTCCGTTCGTCTATGAGCATCGCATGACGGGCCTAGGGGGTTGGTAAAAGTCAGACCCCCAAAAGCGGTACAAGTCGTGTCGGAGTGTAGCCCAGAACACCCTGAGATACTACTGGAATACCTACCAGCAAATCTCCTGCCTTGGCCAAGGACTTTTCATGTTCTGGCTCTCCTAGACACAGCGCGACCTCACCCCCAATACCGGGAGAGACGAACCCCTGCAGATCCGCTCACTGGCTCCATGTGGCTCGGGACTGTACCCAACTAAAACCTGTTTGCACGACTCCTTTGAGCCGTGGTTGTTAGTGTTTATGCCCTAGAAGGCCATTACTGTATCATACTAGCTTGTATATTACTTAATGGAAGCTTGGGATATTCACATGTATATAACAGTCTTGCTAAACATGGTAGTATGCTACTTGGTTTTTCTATCTTAATATGTGAGTGTACGTATTGATAGAGCTCTTAGGATCTTGCTTGTCTACCAGCGTTGTGATGGCAGTCACACTAGTGGGGGCTGGGTAGTCTACAAGCACAACCTTATTCAGGTCCCTGGTCGTTGGATTATCGAGACAGAGCATCGATACTCTGGAGTAGACTGGTGTGTACGCTTCTCATCCCAGTTGGGGAGATGGTCTGTCCCACAGCCGTCAGTACGTCGTACTAGAGATAGTATACAGGTGCTCGTTAGGTTACGGGTACACCGGACAGGACTCACAGGGAACTGTTGGTTGGTTTGATACCAGTCGTCAGTGAACAGTTCCCAGGTGACATGAGTACAGCGTAGTCCGCAGACTTGACACTGCTACTTCGCCTCGAGTGTGTCCCACTGTTCTTAGATTGCTACCCTACCACGGCTCAAAGGAGTCGTGCAAACAGGTAGCAGTTGGGTGCAGTCCCGAGCACTTGGAGGCAGTGGCGGTTAGACAGGATTCGTCCCTCCCGGTATTGGGAGTAGATATCGTGCTGTGTCAGAGAGCCATTACGCAAAGTCCCTGGCCAGGGCAAGTGAGATTTGCTGGTAGGTTCCAGTAGTTTCTCAGGGTGTAATGGGCTTCCCTCCGACACGACTTATACCGCTATTAGGGGACTGACGCTTGCCGCCCCCTAGGCCCGATATGCGATAGTCTTGGACGAACGGACCGGACTGTATGGAGATTGTCACATCAGACTCAGTAGGAGTTCGGATGGGTTTTCTCATCGGCCTTCTTATCGACAACTACCTGGGGACCGTTACGTACAGCTAGTGCCGCTTGCGGTCTGTGGTTAAACCCACTGCCAGCGTAGTAGTCGAGTCTCTAGAGTCCCACACAGAGAGTTTCCTACTCCAGGCGAAACGATATAGAGGTTGCATGGTTTTGCGACAAAGGGTTCGGACGCATACGTGCGTTTACGCGCGTACGACTTTCGGACAGTTTTTACCAGTCGGCTTTGGTTTAAGCCAGTTACTGGTATCCGGTTATTGGATTTTTACAGTCTAAAGTTTTTCCGTATTTTTACGGATCGGAGGGCGTTCTCGTAATTGTTCGAGAAGCTTCTAGAAGATGGTGACTAAGGAGGGTTATGTGTCATATTCATTAAATGAGGTTATGAGTCATGGTGGTGATTCATTCATTTCATTAATGCACATTTATTGCTTAATGACTCATGCTAATGAATCACCACTAGATATTTTATGAAGCATGATTTATCATCACTCTTTATTCTTTTCTCATTATTAGAAAATGCTTCATAATATATTATGATACACTCTCTCTCATCTCATTATCTTATCTCACATTCTCTCTCCTCAAGCTCTCATCTTCAAACCCTAATCCTTATACCTCATGAGTTGAGATCAAAGGATTAGTTAGACTAAACAATCCATAACCATCACTCTATCTCATCCTAACTTCTTTGATTAGCAATCCAAGAAGGTTAGTTGCCTCAAGTTTAGAGGTTTAGCTTGGAGTTTTGCTCTCGGGTGGATCGTCTACTACCTAGAGAAGGCCGAGGAGAACAAGGAGATCGTAAAGACGAAGGACTAGTTTCGATAGGTATAATCCCTAAGCATAGTAGTTTAGAATAACTATATGTTTGGTTAGTTATCGTTTAGCTTCGATTCAAGCAGTTAGTTGATGTTCGTTCTTTAAACTTGATCGTTTTTGAAATTTCCGCCTCCCCACAAGTACTGGGGTGTACTACATCGACTTACAGTGGTATCAGAGCCTCGCTAAACAATAAATAACTTAATTGCAAATTTGTACGAATTTCGAACGGAAAAACGAAGCCGGAAAACCCTAAATCTGTTCAGTTTCTGTCGAACTTAAAATGAAGTCCAAAAATTTTTCAGGTGTGCTCAGAAAGCTAGAAAGGAGTCCAGGAGAACACCCAAGAAATTCGAGCCCATGAATCGGCAACTCGGCCGCGGAAGCGCGGCGGATCGGTGGGATCCGCCGCCCTTCCGCGGCGCTTTAGCCGAGTCATGGACTCATCTTTCTTGTGTGGGTCCCCTGTGATATTTGGGGTTTTCTGGAATATTTAATATTTGCTCAGGTTACTGTTTAACAGAGCAGATTTTGGAGCAATATTGATGTTGTTTAATCGATCGAAATTGTACAGTATTTGCATATTGGATTATATCTGTGATTGTTTAATGTGTTCGTAAATCTCCCCCAACTGCTAGTATGTCGGTTGGCAGGGGGTTGCACATTTCTGAAATGGTTATATCTGTTTGTGCATATAAACTGTATTGGACTGTTGTGGTGTATAGCCGGGGTTAGCAATGGGTTATTGTTTAATTCATTTGTTGTAAATGTAATTTGTTGTAATATTATTTTCGCGGGGCACTTCCAGGTTGCGGTTGTAGCCACCGTTGTATTATTTCATTTTACTGTTTTTGCTCCTAGGACTGACCCAAGGTGGGGTACACAGACTACCGGGTGGGTAGTTTGCCGTACCCGTAGGGGTCGAGGGTGGGGTAACGGCTATTCATCACAACTGTGTAATCTGTCTTTTCTTGCAGGCTCAAAAGAAATACAGATTGCTTGCAAATCCAATATTGTTTATCTGTGTTCTGGAATGAATATCATTGCGTCAGACGAATGTAAAATATCTATATTTATGATAGCTATTTAGACGCCACTTATGTTTTACACCCGCGCTAGCCCAGCCCCCGCTCTGTCGTTAGTTAAGTAACCTAACGGGTGATGACGGGACCCCGTGGCGAATGCGGATGGCATAAGAGGACGTTGTATTTTCGTTGTTTTCTGCAATGATAGGTTAATGATGGGACGCATTATCTATAATGCAAAGAAAAATAAACCAAAGTTTTAATCGTTGGAACAATTTAAAAGAAACCACTCGGTTATTTTAAAAACAGATATTTTTAAATGCGGAGATTTGACCACTCCTTTTAAAAGCTATCAGGTTCCTTCGGTTATATCAAGTTCACTACGTTCACGGTTTCGCCAAAACCAGTCGTAGCCCTCCGTCATTTCTTATGAATGGTCAGTAGTATTCAAGCTATGTTTGTTTGGCCCTTAGTCAAGACATAGTGATTGGTAGCTGCTGGGGTATTCATTTGTTGCATAGATAGATGAGTTGGTTTGGGACAGTCGTATTACTTTGTTGGCCCTTAGTCAAGAGTATACGGATGGGTTCAAATCAACAGGATAATGATGGGCAGAACTTGACATGTGACTTATGATTTGTTGGCCCTTAGTCAAGATCATAAGAGCATGGGGCAAAAATCCATATCGGGAATTTCTAAAGAAACTGAAATTTGCAAAGAGATGCATACCATTTTGAGTTTGATGAATGTTGGTAGCATTCCTACAGCATTATCAGACGATGATATTTGGATCCCGATCCTACTGTGAGTATATGCTACTTATCAGGATATTCGTCACTTAACGATCAATGCTATAAACCTAGTAGGTGTCCAGAAAAGTGTCAGCGGGGTTACGCCCCCAGAGAAAAGAGGTTATTTAATTAAGGAACTTCGCGAAAGCGTTGGAAAACCTCCCTCGAAGTATCGACACCGGCCTGGCTGAACGGTTAAGCAAGTATTGTACGGTGAGAATAGTCTTGGCTAATTCTTCTTTTATGGTTTGAGGAAGGATTCGAGAAACAGTGGGAGCCATCCAGTTTAGATAAACTAAAAACCACTCTAAACTTACAAGAGCATCATGCTAAAGAGTTTTCTTCTCTCTCTCCTAATTGCAGCGACCCTGAAAATGACTGGACTTAAGTTACTTTTAGAGAAAAATATACTGACGGGGCCAAACTATAAAGATTGGCTGCGGAATGTCAAAATGGCTTTGACCTATGACAAACTGGGGTACGTCCTCACCGCTACGGCACCTGCTGTCCCTGGTCCCAAATCCAGCAATACGGATAAGGAAATCCACAAAACCTGGGAATTAGATTGCGCGAGAGCCAAGTGCATCGTGCTTGCCTCGATGAACAATGAACATCAGAGGAGGCACGAGGATATGTCCTTAGATGGCATATTTCTCCATACAAAGGAACTTTAAGGAGAGCAATCTCGTATAGCAAGATACGAGACCTCTAAGAAATTGTTTCGAGCGAGGTTGGCTGTCGGGTCATCGGTAGGTGAACATGTCCTACAGATGATTGGCTACATAGAAGAGCTCGCAGACCTTGGGACGACTTTGGATAATGAGCTCTATACAGACCTTGTTCTCCAGTCCCTTCCTCCCACCTACGCCCAGTTTATCCTCAACTTCAATCTTCAAGGAAAAGAAGTTGAACTTGCGGAACTCCTGAACATGTTAAGGAGTGCGGAGGGCACCTTGCAGAAGGCAAGGGAAACACCCGCTATGTTTGTTGGCGGTTCATCTTCTTCCGGGTCCAAGGCTAGGGCCAAAGGAAGGAAGAAGAAGGCCGCACCCAGACCTAGAGGAGGTGTTAGTAAGGTGGGAGGGAAGGGAAAGAAAAAGAAAGCAGTACCGATAGTTGGCCAGGATGAGTGCTTCCATTGTCACAGGAAAGGGCACTGGAAGAAGGATTGCAAGGCGTGGAACGCCAAGAACCAGGAACCGAAGCAAGCTGTGGCTTCGACTTCAGGTGTGTTTGTAATTGAGAATTGTCTGTCGATCAACTCTACTTCCTGGGTATTGGATACCGGATCAGGATCTCATATTTGCAATTCATTGCAGGCACTGAGAAACCGTAGAGTGCTGAAGGAAGGTGATATGATCCTCAGGGTTGCTAACGGAGCTAGCGTGGGAGCTGCGTCCGTCGGGGATTATCACCTAGGATTGACGAGTGGACACATTTTGGTTTTACATAACTGTTATTTTGTACCCAGCTTAACGTGTAATATCATATCAGTTTCCTTGTTATCAAATAAAGGTTATGATTTCACGTTTGTAAGAGATGTTGTCAACATCCACCTTAATCATGGTTTGATTGGGTCCGGTACATTAAATAACGGCATATATGTTTTAAACCAACTCCAAATTTTCAATGTCCAGAACACACTAAAAAGAAAGTCTCCAGATTTAAATAAAGCTTTCTTATGGCATTGTAGACTGGGTCACATCAATGAGAGAAGGTTGACTAAGTTGCATAGAGAAGGATATTTGGACTCGTTCGAATATCAATCTTATGACACTTGTCAATCTTGTCTCAAAGGAAAGATGACAAAGACTCCATTCACTGGACAAGGAGTAAGAGCGAGCTCGCTCTTAGGACTCATACACAGCGATGTATGCGGTCCAATGTCTACACATGCGAGAGGTGGTTATTCCTACTTCATTACTTTTACAGATGATTTCTCTAGGTATGGATATGTTTTCTTAATGAAGCATAAATCAGAGGCCTTTGAGAAATTCCTGGAATTCAAGAGTGAAGCGGAAAACCAAACAGGCAAAAGTATTAAGACACTAAGATCTGATCGAGGTGGAGAATACTTAAGTGCCGAGTTCCTAGGTTACCTAAAAGAGAAAGGAATTCTCTCTCAGCTTACTCCTCCATACACTCCACAGCACAACGGTGTATCGGAGAGACGGAATCGAACCCTATTGGATATGGTACGATCCATGATGAGTAATGCTGAGTTACCGCGATCTTTCTGGGGTTATGCGCTAGAATCAGCGGCATATCTTTTAAACCAAGTTCCAACCAAGACTGTGCCTACCACACCATATCAGATGTGGAGTGGGAAGAAACCCTGTCTAAAACATTTTAAGACATGGGGGTGTCCAGCTTTTGTAAAAAAGCAGCATGTGGACAAGCTCGAGGCACGTTCAGTACAGTGTAAGCTTGTGGGATATCCAAAGAACTCCAAGGGATATTATTTCTATTACGCAGAGGAACAAAAGGTATTTGTTTCTCGTCATGCCACCTTCTTAGAAACTGAATTTTTAGAAAATCAGAAGAGTGGGAGCGAAATAGAACTGGAAGAAATTCCAGAACCACAAGCTGCTACTGAAAGTTTGGTAGAACCAGAGGTTCAAGAAGAACAGAACATTCCCGCACCCCTCCGCAGGAGTAGTAGGCCGTCTCATCCGCCTGAGAGATACTACGGTTTTCTCATAGACGGGAATAGAGAGGATTGCATCATAGATGATGATGAACCTACTGACTTCCAGCAGGCCATCCAGAGCGGCGACTCGGTACGATGGCTAGATGCAATGCGGACCGAGATGGAGTCCATGTACACCAACAAAGTATGGACTTTGGACTTTGCTCCAGATGGGGTAAAACCCATAGGATGCAAATGGATCTTCAAGAAAAAGATTGGTGTAGATGGACAGGTGGAAACCTATAAGGCTAGACTTGTTGCAAAGGGTTTTCGTCAAAGACCTGGTTTGGACTATGACGAAACCTTTTCTCCAGTGGCTATGCTCAAATCCATTCGGGTCCTTCTTGCTATTGCTGCCTTCCATGATTATGAAATCTGGCAGATGGACGTAAAGACGGCTTTTCTGAATGGAAATTTAGAAGAGAGCGTCTATATGGATCAGCCAGAGGGTTTCAATCAGAGTGGGAGCAGCGGGAAAGTATGCAAGCTGCTTAAGTCTATTTATGGACTAAAGCAGGCATCGCGGAGTTGGAACATCTGTTTTGATGAGACAGTCAAAGAATATGACTTTATCAAAAATCCAGATGAGCCGTGCATATATAGTAAAGTTGTAGCCAGAAGTGTCGTATTCCTCGTCTTGTACGTGGATGACATTCTATTGATAGGAAATGACATTCCTATGCTACAATCTGTCAAAGGATTCTTGTCACACAGGTTCTCCATGAAAGACCTGGGTGATGCCTCTTACATTTTGGGGATCCGGATCTATCGTGATAGATCCAAGAGGATGTTGGGACTTTCACATTCCAGGTATATCGACACTGTACTGAAAAGATTCAGTATGGAAGATTCTAAGCGCGGTAATCTACCGGCTTGTCACGGAATCACCCTCTCCAAAGAGATGTCTCCCAAGACTGATTTGGAAAGGGAACGCATGTCTATTATACCCTACGCTTCTGCGGTAGGCTCTATAATGTATGCGATGTTGTGTACCAGACCAGATGTAGCTTACGCACTGAGCGTGGTAAGCCGGTATCAGTCAGACCCAGGGGAGAAACACTGGATAGCAGTAAAGAACATTCTCAAGTACCTGAGAAGGACTAAGGAGATGTTCTTGGTTTACGGCGGAAAAGACCTCAGGTTGGAGGCCTTTGCTGATTCCGGCTTCCAGAGTGATAAGGACGATTCCAAGTCCATGTCGGGTTTTGTCTTTACCCTCAATGGAGGGGCGGTGTGCTGGAAGAGCTCCAAGCAGGACACCGTTGCTGACTCGACGATGGAAGCGGAGTATATAGCTGCTTGCGATGCCGCAAAAGAAGCAGTCTGGATGAAGAAGTTCCTAACAGAACTTCAGGTTGTTCCTACCATAGTTGATCCAATACCTCTGTATTGCGACAACAACGGAGCTATAGCTTTAGCGAAGGAACCAAGGTCCCATCAGAAGTCCAGACACATCTTGAGGCGGTATCACCTGATCAGGGAGATCATTGATCGTCAGGAGATCGAGGTTCGGAGAGTTGCTTCAGAAGAGAACATTGCTGATCCATTCACGAAGGCCCTTCCTCAGATTCAGTTCGAGAGGCTACTCGAGATCATTGGTCTACGATATGCCAGTACATGGCCCTAGTGCAAGTGGGAGATTGTTAGTGTTTATGCCCTAGAAGGCCATTACTGTATCATACTAGCTTGTATATTACTTAATGGAAGCTTGGGATATTCACATGTATATAACAGTCTTGCTAAATATGGTAGTATGCTACTTGGTTTTTCTATCTTAATATGTGAGTGTACGTATTGATAGAGCTCTTAGGATCTTGCTTGTCTACCAGCGTTGTGATGGCAGTCACACTAGTGGGGGCTGGGTAGTCTACAAGCACATCCTTATTCAGGTCCCTGGTCGTTGGATTATCGAGACAGAGCATCGATACTCCGGAGTAGACTGGTGTGTACGCTTCTCATCCCAGTTGGGGAGATGGTCTGTCCCACAGCCGTCAGTACGTCGTACTAGAGATAGTATACAGGTGCTCGTTAGGTTACGGGTACACCGGACAGGACTCACAGGGAACTGTTGGTTGGTTTGATACCAGTCGTCAGTGAACAGTTCCCAGGTGACATGAGTACAGCGTAGTCTGCAGACTTGACACTGCTACTTCGCCTCGAGTGTGTCCCACTGTTCTTAGATTGCTACCCTACCACGGCTCAAAGGAGTCGTGCAAACAGGTAGCAGTTGGGTGCAGTCCCGAGCACTTGGAGGCAGTGGCGGTTAGACAGGATTCGTCCCTCCCGGTATTGGGAGTAGATATCGTGCTGTGTCAGAGAGCCATTACGCAAAGTCCCTGGCTAGGGCAAGTGAGATTTGCTGGTAGGTTCCAGTAGTTTCTCAGGGTGTAATGGGCTTCCCTCCGACACGACTTATACCGCTATTAGGAGACTGACGCTTGCCGCCCCCCTAGGCCCGATATGCGATAGTCTTGGACGAACGGACCGGACTGTATGGAGATTGTCACATCAGACTCAGTAGGAGTTCGGATGGGTTTTCTCATCAGCCTTCTTATCGACAACTACCTGGGGACCGTTACGTACAGCTAGTGCCGCTTGCGGTCTGTGGTTAAACCCACTGCCAGCGTAGTAGTCGAGTCTCTAGAGTCCCACACAGAGAGTTTCCTACTCCAGGCGAAACGATATAGAGGTTGCATGGTTTTGCGACAAAGGGTTCGGACGCATACGTGCGTTTACGCGCGTACGACTTTCGGACAGTTTTTACCAGTCGGCTTTGGTTTAAGCCAGTTACTGGTATCCGGTTATTGGATTTTTACAGTCTAAAGTTTTTCCGTATTTTTACGGATCGGAGGGCGTTCTCGTAATTGTTCGAGAAGCTTCTAGAAGATGGTGACTAAGGAGGGTTATGTGTCATATTCATTAAATGAGGTTATGAGTCATGGTGGTGATTCATTCATTTCATTAATGCACATTTATTGCTTAATGACTCATGCTAATGAATCACCACTAGATATTTTATGAAGCATGATTTATCATCACTCTTTATTCTTTTCTCATTATTAGAAAATGCTTCATAATATATTATGATACACTCTCTCTCATCTCATTATCTTATCTCACATTCTCTCTCCTCAAGCTCTCATCTTTAAACCCTAATCCTTATACCTCATGAGTTGAGATCAAAGGATTAGTCAGACTAAACAATCCATAACCATCACTCTATCTCATCCTAACTTCTTTGATTAGCAATCCAAGAAGGTTAGTTGCCTCAAGTTTAGAGGTTTAGCTTGGAGTTTTGCTCTCGGGTGGATCGTCTACTACCTAGAGAAGGCCGAGGAGAACAAGGAGATCGTAAAGACGAAGGACTAGTTTCGATAGGTATAATCCCTAAGCATAGTAGTTTAGAATAACTATATGTTTGGTTAGTTATCGTTTAGCTTCGATTCAAGCGGTTAGTCGATGTTCGTTCTTTAAACTTGATCGTTTTTGAAATTTCCGCCTCCCCACAAGTACTGGGGTGTACTACATCGACTTACAGTGGTAAGGTAGTAATCAAAGCACAGTGGGAACTCACACGAGACAAATGACGATCTCAGGTCGATGAACTAACCTGTACACATGTCACCAGGGAACTGCTATCCAACGTCTGGTATAATCCCAACTAGCAGGTTCCCAGCGAGTCCTGTCCGGTGTACTCATAACCCAATGAGCACCTGTATACATCTTAGGTGAACCAACTGACACCAGTGGCTTGTGAGACCGGCCACCGCCCCTCGTCGGGGTCTCGACTGTATACACTAGTCTACTCTGGAGAATCGATGCCCTGTCTCGAAACTCCCACGACTAGGGACCTTTTAAGGATGTGCTTATAGACTCCAGCTCTCACGTATATGATCGCCCTCATACTGCTGGTAGTCAAGCAAGAATCTTAGGGGCTCTATCAACGTGTAATAGCGACTCGTAAGGTCACCTAAAGCAGTACACGATGATAAAGATAAACCAGATAGCATACTACCATCTTGAGTAAGACTGTCCTACTGGGACAGGTCCTCCCCTTAATCATTGCAATCACGTGCCTGTGATCCAATAATTGACTCTGAGGGCACTATCTCTAACAATCTCCTACTTGCACTCAAGGCTAATTATTGCGATGTCGCATACTCACAGCCCGTGTGATACCGAACACCCAATTCCTCTACTAGTCAGTCTCACAAAGCTCGTTTGTGAAACTATTGCGTTCGAGGAATAGCCTCAGTGAGTGGATCCGCTCTGATGTTTCTTTCTATGTCTCTCTTTATCTCAAGTTCGCGGAGAAAGGCATCTCCCGAAATGAGCAATACCTGTCTTAGAATATGTTTGGATATCTGATGGGACCTAGCTCATAAGTGAACTTCAAATCCAAGCTTCTTAGACTGTATCGTCAACTGAACTTAATCAGTATCCTGCGCCATGCCTTCCCTCAGTATCCACCTGGACCACCTGTCCAAAATACTGCCCCTCGTCAGAAGGAAAACTATAACTCTGACAGCCACTCTGCCATCCATGTCACCTTGGAAGTCTGGAATGATAACTGTCTCTCGAAGGAGAATGCTGTTATCATATCCCTAGAACATCAACTTATGTTCTAAAACTGCTTCCGACTGTTTCTCCAGGATTGGATCAATATCAACTTATTGCACCTACTGCAAGAACAACATCTGGTGTGCTACTTGACACTTCATGATTGACTCAGTTGCCTAAGCAAGTGATCTGCCAATCATGCGTATCCCTCTCCCCTTTAGTCTGTAAGACACCTTTAGAGAGGGCGACTCCATCACCTGCAGGTACACTACCGTGCCAGGAGTCGTCCATTCTAAATACTCTTAGAATGCTGTCTAAGTACCCTGATTGGGAAACCACCCAAATCTAGATCTAAAACCATAGATCTAGTGACCAGAATGTATGATATAATATCCAAGTCCCATGTGGAGAAACCACTGTGTGACGACCAAAGTATAACTGATCGTAGTATAGGAATATCACTTCCTACTCTTTGTATGTCATCCAAATACCAGGACATCACATCATACTACCTTCTTAACAGATTCATCCCCTATTCTGATGAAGTCAAACCTATGACTGTCACATCAGAAATAGATGATCTGTCTCCGCTATATCTGCTTCAGTCTATAAATAGACATAAGCCTGATGTCCACCAATGCTTCCGCTGCTCCCACTGACTACGACAACCCTCTGGCAGAGTCATATAAACGTACACTTCTAAAGCTAGTTTAGAACGACGCTATACTCATCCTCCTGCCGGGTCTCACAGTCTGGAACAACAGCAATGGCAAGTCTGGGTAAACAAGAACCTCCCTGCCACCGTCCTTGAGCATACCGAAGTACCTCTCGGGTGCCTGAGATTACCCACCTTATCTGCGGAGTGGCCAATGGAATGTCAAACCAGATTGAATCTTTAGGTTCTTTATCAAATCTTCAGTAATCGTTTGTGGTTCTGGAATCACTTCCAGTTCTACCATACTCCCACTATTGTTTTCTGAAAAAGTCCATTTTTAATAAAACTGTGGCGAGTCAAGAACAATATCACTATTGATCTTCCAGATGGTAGAATATCAACCCTCGTCATAGCCCGGGTCAACCCACAAACAGCCATTACAGAAACGTGCCTTGAGTTATCCGGAGTCTGGTTTTAAGCATAAGCCGGACAACTCCCCGTATCTTAACAATGTCTAGATATGAACTGTTCTATATTCAATATAGAAACAGAGGCACTGATTTAAATGAACCAGATTCAAATCATGCAGCTGTCTCCAGTGCATGTCAACTAAATGGAAGGAGGTTGATCAGCGTTACTCAACTTAGGAGTACTTCCAATTATGAGTAACCTGAAAGAGAAGCTAGTTCTCTTAATCATTACTATCAACTGAATACCATTCACAAGTATCTACATCTTCGATCACCTTGAAGAATCCCGATACTTGCAATACCTGGTTCTCTACTTTACTCTTATACCTATAACTCCTCAAAACTTAGACCCTGTGTTTCTACGAAACACATGTCTAAGAACTAGAGAAGTTAAAAGTAAACAGAATATAGTATGAGGACCAACCCCTCTGTCCTAATGGACACTGGACAACATACAATACTCTGTATAAGTCCGCAGAGTCTAACAACTCATTCACTGTGTGTCGTAGGTTAAAAACTGTTTTTATGGTTAAGAAGAATTACACCGCCGTTCAATGCTCCTTACCTAACCATCCATTGGTATAGGTGAATGTCATAGACATAATTTCAAAAAGGTATGTCTCACTCTATAAAAATAGACGTACAGATATATCAATTTGAAATTGGTGCACAACAACGGATATTCAAAACCAAATATTTGCCGACCGGCAAACAACCCATGTGACTTCCTCAAATATCACCAATTACAACGAATCCCGATATAATGAGGATGGTCACCTAATTCCCAATAACTTACTCCCACTCAACATCTGTAAAACCATACTGATGTGAGAATCCAACCTGGTAAATACATACCCTGGAGCAAGTGCCTAATTGGGAAATCAGTTTTCTTTTAACAATACACAGTGAAACTCAAACATTGAAATGTTTTGATGGGGTATCCTGGTACTCCTAGTAATGCCTCTTCCATCATCCAGATTCACGACTGTAACCGTATAATTCTTTGCCACCTCTCCAAATCCCTTTATATGTCTTTAGTCATTACCTTCTGTACACCCCTTTAGGCCAAATGGTTTTCTTCCTTCCCTACCGTTCGGCACCGGCCTATGGTTTGGAAGAAGACTATCCAATAAGCATAATGGGTGTACTGTCCTAGTCCTAGGAGCACTCGCAACGTGAGAGAGGGTGAAGATAAAAGACACCTGAATGTACTTTATTCCTATTTCTCCTGAACCAGGATCCATCCCCGAACTGGAATAAGTTTCTTTCGAGTTCGTATATAACCATACGATGGATTATCCAATAAACTGGGATCTTCGTAGTGATACGGAGTGTCCTGGAGAAATACAAAGGTGATTTAGGATTGACGAAGAAATACTTGGTTTGGTCGTGAATAGTAGTCGCAATTTACTTTGCCCTCTTACTAATCCCTTGCTTTGTCTTAACTTAATACCTTCTGTACACCGTTTAGGCTAAGTGGTTTTCTTCATTCCCTACCGGTCGGCACCTGCCTATGGTTTAGAAGAAGACTATCCAATTTACGTAATAGGTGTACTATCTCCTAAACCAAGGAGTACTCGCAACCTGAGAGAAGGAAAAAGGAAAAGACAACTGAATAGTCCTATTCGTTTTCTCCTGAACCGGAAACCATCCTCGAATTCCTTCGAGTTCGTATATAACCATACGATGGTTTTGTCCAATGGAAGTGGACGTTCGTAGTAATACGGGGTGTCCTGGAGAAAAGGGTAAAAGTAGGAGTGGCAATGAGGTCTGCAACTCTAACAATCCAAAAGCCAGTGTTAAGAAAGTTCGGTCAACTTGGTCACTGAGTCATAGTCTAGGGTCGGGTCAATGGTCGCTGCCAAAGAGAGAGAAAAAAAAAACACTCAGCGTGCACTCTAACCTAGATCAGAATGGTTATCACTTTATCTAATCTGGAAACCTCCCACTGTAACGTCAAATTCTTCCCCAAACCTGAAAGAAGAATTAGCCGGGATCACCCGAGGAGTAAACCAACTCATCAGTGGGAATCGGGATCCAACTATCATTGCATGATAACGTGACGGAACCCGCTCACGCTATCACACTCCAGAAGGTATGCGCATATCTGGCAAGTTTCAGTTCTTTTGAAACTCCCGATGTGGATTTTTACCCCATGCTCTTATGACCTTGACTTTGGCCAACATATCATAAGTCACATGTCAAGTTCTACCCGTCATTCTCTTGGTTAATTTGAACCCACCCGTACCTACCCTTGACTTTAGTCAAAATGGCAGTACGACTGTCCCAAACCAACGCATCTATCTATGCTGCATATGAATACCCAACAGCTACCAAACACTGTGCCTTGACTTTGGCCAACATACACAGCTTGAATACTATTGACCGTCCATATGAAACGACGGAGGGCTACAAATGGTTTTTGGCGAAAACCTTTAACGTAATGAACTTGATATCGTTGAAGGAACGGATAGCTTTATAAAAAATATAGTGACGAAAACCTTTGCTAAAGAGGTCACTCCCGGTGAAGGGATCTCGGCTCTTTCCCCATAGAATGAGGTGCAGGATATTCCAACTGAATACCACGATGCAAAGCAAAAGTAATCGGCTATAGTGAAGTTATTGCCCTGACGCAAACTTCTGTCCAAAGGGTCACTCCCGGTGAAGGGATCTCGGCCCTTGCCTCGTCGACTGAAGAGCAGGATATTCCAACTGAATACCACGACGCAAAACAAAAGAGAACGCCCTTGCAATAACAGCTTTTTGAAAAAGTGTTCCAACAACATCAGATTAGGTTTGTTTATCTTGCATTGATCCGAATCAGCGCAGTCCCATCAATTGATCACACCACAAAAGAACGAAAATATACTGATGCACGTATATGCCATCCGCATTCGCCACTAGGTCCCGTCATCACCCGTTAGGTTAGCTAACTAACGACAGAGCGGGGACTGGACTAGTGCGGATGCAAAACATATACAACATCTACTAGTATATATATAATATATAATTTTCGTTCAAGGCGTGATAAAAATGCAGCAACACAGAAAAGTATAGCAACACAGATCAATACAGATATCTGGGATCCCCGGGTTTCACAGAGCCACTGAAACCCGACGTTCCCCTGGTCGTGTGGACAGCCTGTGCAATGAAAAATCCTAGACCCCTACGGGCGCGGCAAGTCACCCGCCAAAACCTTAAGCGAGGCAGCCCCCTTCAGCAATGTGAATGGACCACCCAGCACTTCACGGAATCCAGTAACTTGGGCACCCCTCCTGGGTCAACCTATACCCCCTACGAGTGCGGCGAACAGCCCGCCAATTCTAGAGTAAAGCCTCCTCCGTCTCAACGCCATGAGATGCGGGCTCGTTGCCCTCTAGAACCCGGCTATCCGAGCACCCCTCCGCGGGGTAATCCTAGTACAGAAAGTAAAATATACATACAACGGGTACATCGACCGCAACCTGGTCATGCCCTAAAATAATAGTACAAACAGGCAGTGACGGCAGTCCACATGTCGGACGCTCGCCCCGCAATATCAAATGTACATAATACAACAACACTGTACTAACATTGCATCCAGGCTATCCCCACCGACCGATCCGCAACCACACAGCACAACATACAGAACATCAACGTGATGGTCACGTTCGCAAATCCGTCTAACCGGGCTATAGCAGTTAGACAGGATTTACCGATCAAGTGACATTCACGGTCGCAGATATAATGTAAATATTGTGAACTAACATGTTTAAAATATCCGATCGAATAAATTTTATCAAAGTGGGCCCCAAGCAGTACTGTAGCACTTACAGAAAATCTGGGCCCAAAAAGAATGTCCCAAAAACCCCATTTCTTAGACTAGGACCCACTGGAAAAAATTGGTGCAACGAAGCTATATTACTGCGGCGGAACCGCGACCAAAGTGGGGTTATGGCCGCGGTTCCGCGGCCGTATAGACGAATTAGGTCACCAAATTTTTGCTGTGTTCTTAGAATTCTCGGTACATGTTTTTGCAACGACCTGAAAAATTTTTGGAGCTTGAAAAAATTTCGACAGAAACATGAAATATGAAAAATACGGTTTTTGGGAACTTTGTTCGATCGAGTTCTAAACGTGCTAGAGCAAGCTAGGCATGGTTAATGGCGTGGCTCTGATACCATTATAAGCCCGCGGGGGCGCCCCGGCCGTCAATGCTACGCCGGAAATGCGGAAATAAAAACTTTGCAAAAACTTGCAACCGGCACCACCGCGCACTTTTCACCCGGATCGGGCCATTAACCTAGCAACTAGCAAAATAGAAAAGAGTAGAGATGCTATACCAAGCGATCCGTGTCCTTCAGTCTTCGTCTCCACTCCGATCTCCTGCGGAAAGTCCGTCCATCACCTCCTCGTCGGAAAGGGCACCACGTAGCCGGAATCTTTTACGGGCTCCCGCCTCTTGACCGAGGCAACTCGGGCGCGAAGTTGGCTAGCCGACGCGTCCAAGGTTTGCTATAGAATAGTGTATGAAACTTGTCTCTTGGGGTTGTCAAGAAGTTGCCATGGATGAAGGGATCAAGAAAGAACTTTGGAGAGTAGTGAGGGTTTTTGAAGCAAACCAAAAATGAGATGATGATTTTTCCACCCTCACAAAATGATCCTCTCTCTCTCAAATGAAGTGGCCGGCCCTCTCTAGGAAATGGGTGTGGGTTATAGTTCAAATAATGCAAGGAAGGAATATATGAACATGAGAAAAGAAAAAGCCACATCCATTTCAAATCAAAGATCATCATAATGAAAGCAAAGGAAAAGACCAAAAAAGGATCTCATGATGAATAAACAATCATGATGCAACAAATAAGCAAGAAAACCCCTCCACAATTTTTATTTGCAAATTTGCAAATAACCCCTCCATCGAAAGTCCGGTCGTGAAGGAATAAAGGAAAACCGGCCGGAACAGAATGCAAACTGGCAACTTTAGAAAACCGATCCCGTAATAAATTACAGGAAAACCCCGCTACTGCAAATACATTCCCGCATTTGTATTCCCACTGAACACAAATACAAAGAGACAAAATCTACACTATCTAATACTAGGATCCGGCTTAAGCCAAAGCCGGCTAGTAAAATCCGTCCGATCACGATGCGTGCAATACCGCACGTATCCGATCGAACCCTGCCATATCTCCATACGGCTTCTACAGCGTTTCGCCCGAAACCTGAGTAACTGAATGTGGTGGACTCTAAAGACTCGTCAATACTATGGCTGTGGATTTAACCACCAGCACGTCAGAGGTATAAGCCAATACGTAACGGGCCACCAGGTATTGACCAAAAGGGACGTCGATGAGCGACCTCATCCTGACACCCTACTGAGCCTATCAGTGACAATATCCGTACAGTCTGGTCCGTTCGTCTATGAGCATCGCATGGCGGGCCTAGGGGGTTGGTAAAAGTCAGACCCCCAAAAGCGGTACAAGTCGTGTCGGAGTGTAGCCCAGAACACCCTGAGATACTACTGGAATACCTACCAGCAAATCTCCTGCCTTGGCCAAGGACTTTTCATGTTCTGGCTCTCCTAGACACAGCGCGACCTCACCCCCAATACCGGGAGAGACGAACCCCTGCAGATCCGCTCACTGGCTCCATGTGGCTCGGGACTGTACCCAACTAAAACCTGTTTGCACGACTCCTTTGAGCCGTGGTAGGGTAGTAATCAAAGCACAGTGGGAACTCACACGAGACAAATGACGATCTCAGGTCGATGAACTAACCTGTACACGTGTCACCAGGGAACTGCTATCCGACGTCTGGTATAATCCCAACTAGCAGGTTCCCGGTGAGTCCTGTCCGGTGTACTCATAACCCAATGAGCACCTGTATACATCTTAGGTGAACCAACTGACACCAGTGGCTTGTGAGACCGGCCACCGCCCCTTGTCGGGGTCTCGACTGTATACACTAGTCTACTCTGGAGAATCGATGCCCTGTCTCGAAACTCCCACGACTAGGGACCTTTTAAGGATGTGCTTATAGACTCCAGCTCTCACGTATATGATCGCCCTCATACTGCTGGTAGTCAAGCAAGAATCCTAGGGGCTCTATCAACGTGTAATAGCGACTCGTAAGGTCACCTAAAGCAGTACACGATGATAAAGATAAACCAGATAGCATACTATCATCTTAAGTAAGACTGTCCTACTGGGACAGGTCCTCCCCTCAATCATTGCAATCACGTGCCTGTGATCCAATAATTGACTCTGAGGGCACTATCTCCAACACTACCCTACCATGGCTAAAGACGTCGTGCAAACAGGTTTTTGTTAGGTATAGTCCCAAAGTACATGGAGGCAGTGAGCGGTCGAGGGGATTCGTCTCTCCCGGTATAAGGAGTTGAGGTGGCTCTATGCAGGACATGACTGTAACCACAAGTTGGTAGCCACCGCGGTAGATATAAACTGATAGGTGTTACCAGTTGTATCTCCGGTTGGTTATGAGTCCTCTATCGCACGACTTATCGAGTTATTGGGGTCTGACAGATTCCAAACCCCAGACTCGATATGTGATACTCGTAGACGAAGAGACCGAATTATACGGTGATTGTCACTTATAGACTTTATAGGGTCCATATGAGTTTGCTCGTCAACCTGCTTTTATCTTGCTCATACCCGGATAGCCATTACGTACAGCTAGTGCCACTGACATACTTGTGGATTAACACATCAGGTGATTGGATCTGAAAGTGTTTCGGATTCAATCGAATATGAATTTATATAACCTATTGCCAGTGTATTGACAGGTCTTCAGAGTCCAGCAACGAAAGTACCTGCCCGGACTAAATTTTGATGTATCGTGCGTATAGGATACGTACGGGAGTTCGTTTAAATGTATGATTTAATCGAATGTCCGAAAAATACTAGCCGGTTTGAAAACCGGAATATTAAGTCAAGTGTGGACTTAATCACCGCATTTCGATATAGTTTCTAGTATTGTGTATTGGATAAACTCCCTCCCTCTCTCTCTCTTTATTATATTAGTATGTGATACTGATATATTATTATTGCGTATACGATTCTAAAATGGAAATGTATTTGATACATGTTTTCTTCTCTTTATAAATTTGTGTGTGTGTATTGGAAAGAGATATGATATGTTTAGAATAAACAAAAAGTTAAAAGAAAAGAAAAGATTAGAATTAAAAGAAAAAAAAAGAAATGGAAAGAAGAAAAAGAGAAGATTGAACTTCTTCTCTCTTCTTTTCTTTGTCTTATTATTTCTTCTCTTCTCTTCTTATTCTTATTTCTTTTTAATGTTAATGATATATCATTTTCCATGAAAGACTTCTTCTTCATCTTCTTCCTCTTCCCTTCCAAAATGGTGAAAGGTAGAAATGAAGTTGGAATTCAAAAAGAGAGAGTTTTTCTTGATTACATCACCACACAAATTAACTCGGCGAATTAATTGTGTGAGTTTCTCTACTTGAAAATAGAGATGATGTTTCGGGTGGCCACTTTTCACCGCGGATCATCTACGGCGAGACAGTCGGCCAGTAGGCTAGCCTAGTTTGGGTCTTCCAATGACGATCGAACACGCTATAAAGGTTGTAGCACTCTAAACGAGCCCTCTAGGTTTTCTAGTTTTGCAATTATAAGTAAATGATATGATCTTGTAGTTGTATTTTGATGCTAAGTCTTGAAAAATTTTGATTTATCATTCCGCCGCGGTCCACAAATGTTGCGACCCTAGTATCGAAACACTAACAGAAAGGGTGGTGGTGATGGTGAGGATGAGGGTGAGGGAAGGTGATGACGATGACGGCGAGGGTGAAGGTGAGAAAGGGTGATGGTGAGGGGCAGCAGCAGTGGGTGAAGGGAAGAGGTCGACGATAAGGAGAATATCTCCGGAGATGATGAGAAGGTGAAGAATGAAGGAAGATGATCATGATAGAGGAAGATGATGATGATGAGGGATGGGGATGATGGTGAAGATGAGGGGCCGGAAGGTGATGGTGAGGGGCAACCGCGGTAGGTGGAGGCCCGAGGTAGGGCCACGGGGTCAAGGCAAGGGCGGCACCGGTGACGACGAGAAGAGAGAAGGGAAGATGAAGAAGAATGAGAGAGAGAGAGTGAGAGAGAGAGAGAGAGAGTGCCTTCTGCCCTCCACCGTCCCCTATCCTACCCCACCCCCATCACCATCATCATTGATTTCATCATCTAACTATGGAGGCGGGAGCGCAGAGGAGGAAGGAGGTGGGAGCGCAGAGGAGGTGACGATACGAGGGAGGCAGGGCCAGAAGAGGAGAGAGGAGGGAGGCGGGGGCACGGAGGAAGAAGAAGGGAAGCAGCGACGGAGAGTCGAGGAAGGGGCGAGAGCGTCGAGGTAAGTGGAGAGAGAGAGGTGAAGGTTTTTTTTTTGTGGTGTTTTTACCTCTCTAACTAATCATGGTTAAGGATTAACTTAATAGAAGCCTACGGGAGTGGAGTATTTAGTTGACGGAGGCTTTTCGAGTGAGTTATTTAAAAATAGTCATATGTGAGTGGGATTTTTCAAAATAGTTTATTTTCGAGGGTGCGGTATAAAAAAACCCATAATAATAATAATAATAATAATAATAATAATAATAATCAGGGTTGAATTATCACGGGGATTTAGCCCATCCTGCTGAAGCCACACACTTAAATACTAGATTCCATGGGCCAATTAAATACTTCAATATGATTTGTATTTTAATCCTCAAAAAAATATTTAACGGGCTATAGCCCATGTAATAAAGACAACATTAATGCCTTGTTTGGGTAAGGAGTTAGGATAAATATATTTGTATGTGGAGGTAGCATTGTGTGGTTTGCAAACCTCAAACTTCAAAAATAGAGTTTAGATAACTACAATATTCACATTTTTAAAGATGAGATAACCGTAGTTATCTCAACTCCAAAATGAACCCCAAACAAGAAAAAATTAGGATTTTGGAGTTTGGAGTACCAACTTTATGAAACTACAGCTAGGAAAACTTAACTCCATTTCTAAACAGGGCCTAGATGAGCTCCAATTCTACCAAAGGGTGGAGCGAAAATAAGAGGAAAAGAACCCGGGCGGTTGCTATGGTTTGTGCACATATTACAAAGATCGACAAATGTCTCCGTTAACAAGCAATGAATGTTGGATTTAGGGCAACCAAAAAGAAAATATTACCAATCCAGGTTGGTAGAAAAAAAAAAGATTCTAACTAGAGCTAATTGGAAAAAAAGAAGTCCAAGAACGAAACCAAACTTTATTGTTGCAGCTTGTTAAGGAAATAAAAACCAAACTTTACTAGTACAGGGAAATTGGTAATCTATACATTATTTCAATTCTCTAGTATATTTATGTTATTTTAACTAGGACGGGTTTGTGTATTTGAAAGTTCATGAACGAAACAGGACAATCAGTGCAACCATTTTCTTTTCTATTTTCAGATACTCAATATCGATATTTTCACTATACCAAATACATTTGGTAGCCCTATTTTCTATTTTTCTTAACTAAATCGATATGAATACAGATCACGAGAAACTCGACAGTTGACGACCAATATCGGAAAAAATCTTATAAATATATCAGATTAGGAAACGGTTAAAATTTTGCTGGTATAAAAATAGATTCTTTTCGCAGTCCCACAAACCAACCCGGTCTTCTTTATTTCGGTAACCGGCACACCTAATTCTATAAAAATACAAGGAGCCACCGTGTATTCTACGATGACGTGTCATCCTACGTGGAGAGACACGATTGGTTTACCACGTCATTTTGAGTCCATTTTATATTCCCATTTTTTATCCATTCGCGAGCTCTATGAATTTTCAACAAAAAGGGGAAAATAAATCGCAAAAAAGAAGAAAAGAACTCTCTCGCTTTCTCGTTTCCGCGTTTGCTTTGACAAGAGAAAAGAAAATGGTATGCGATTTTTCTCTTTCGAAACCCTAGATCTGTGAAATTTTCTCTTTGGAATCTTCGAATATGCGATCAATTTGATAATTGATGTCAGATCTATGCCATTTTCCCATAAAATTTGATGATTTTGTTGTTAATTTCAGAGATTTTTCTTCATTTAGGTCAGATCTCTCTATTTTTCTGCTGAAATTCATTTTTTTTCCAGTAGATTTCGATGGATCTGGGGTCAATTTGATAGGTCGATCATAGAGTTTTTTAATCATCAAATGGTTGTTGATCTATGTTGATTTAATTAATCCTTTTAATTTGTATTTTTTTTCAATTAGAGCTGATATGAAATTTGATCAGATCTGCTATCGTTAGCTAAATTAGCTGATTTTCGTGCGAAAACTGATGAACAATTTTTGTTTATATTCTATATTGTGTATATCTATGTGTTGGTGATGTTTTTCTTTTCATTGTGTAATGAGGTTGCTTTAATGTTTTTTAATTCTTAGGATCAATTTTCATGTATTTGTTTAATGTTGCTTAGTTCGAGCTGTCAAATAAAACGCTGAGCTTTACGAATATGGCAAATTTAAGTTTTATTGTTAAACTTCATTGATGAATGAAGTAAGTAACAAAATCATTTCCCCCCTCCTGTTCCAAGAATATAAGCATTTCATTAGATTATCATAATTCTACCATTATATGCATAGAAAATTGATTGTCTAAATTTGTACAAAATAGACACACAAGAGATGGCAAATATTATGTATTAATCCACAACTCATTTCATTCATTCTTCGGCTGAAATTACCGGTGGCATTGTTTGGATTTTAGATCGGTTGAACACAACCATCATAGTTAATACCGAACAACAAAATCAAACTAAGAAAATAGTTGCAAGTCATCGGATACAATGATTCAATAATAAACCATGGCCGAACCTACCCATCCTATCAACTCGAGGGGGATCGGCCTGAGGTCATTACATTTATGGTTGTTTAGCTACACATTTACAGTCCTTTGAGATCTGTTTAACAGATCAAAACGAAGTCTAAGGCTCGTGGTGATGAATGAAGTAACAAAATCATTCCCCCTTGCAGTTCGAAGAGAATAAGCATTTCATCAGAATATCATAATCCTACCATTATATGCATAGAAAATCGGTTGTCTATGTAAAACATATATAGTATACATAGAATGATAGAATGATACAAGTCAGACACTTCTGTAGACACAAACTATTTATACAACAACAACAACTGAGCCTTTTATCCCAAGCATATGTGGTAGGCTACATGAACCAACATGAGAATCACGCCGGGTCCAGCACATGA
Source organism: Agapanthus africanus (assembly GCA_030015575.1). Taxonomy (NCBI): domain Eukaryota; kingdom Viridiplantae; phylum Streptophyta; class Magnoliopsida; order Asparagales; family Amaryllidaceae; genus Agapanthus; species Agapanthus africanus. Next base: position 371,328,391 of record JASDDO010000008.1, read on the forward strand.
ATCCTCTGTCTCCACTCACTTCTATCGAACAATATACTTTCATTGAGTCCTTTGGCAACCATATCGTTTCGTATCACCTCCATCCATGTTTTCTTCGGTCTCCCTTTTGCCCTTTTGCCATTATCCATATCGAGAGTATCTATTCGTCGAACCGGTGCTTCCATAGGTCTGCGTCGCACATGACCAAACCATCTAAGCCGGTTTTCCCACATCTTCTCCTCCACGGGTGTTACACCAACTTTTGCACGAATATCCTCATTTCGCACCTTGTCTTTTCTAGTGTTACCGCACATCCAACGAAGCATGCGCATCTCCGCTACGTGCATCTTCTGTGTATGATGCTTCTTAGGAGCCCAGCATTCTGTACCATATAATAAGGCAGGCCGAATAGCGCTCCGATAAAACTTCCCTTTCAATTTTAACGGAAAGTTACGATCACACAAAATCCCTGTTGCACTCCATTTCAACCAACCAGCTTGGATCCTTTGATTAACATCACTATCGATCTCCCCATTCCTTTGGATGATGGAACCTAGATATCTAAACTGGTCGCTCGGTGATATCTCTTGCCCTTCCAATGTTATACCAATATGGTTTTGACTTCTCTGGCTACTAAATTTGCAGTACATATATGCTGTCTTGGACCTGCTCAATCTGAATCCCCGAGATTCCAATGTTTGTCTCCATAATTCCAATTTGGCATTAACCCCTGCTTTCGTCTAATTTACTAGAACAATATCATCAGCGAATAACATACACCAAGGGACCTCATCTTGGATAGTTCTAGTAAGCTCATCTATCACGATGGTAAACAGGAAAGGACTTAATGCAGATCCTTGATGTAAACCAATAGTAATCGGAAAATCACTTGTTAAGCCACCGCAAGTTCTGACATTTGCCACTACTCCGTCGTACATATCCTTGATTATGTCAATATACTTGACGGGGACCCCCTTTTTCATCATTGTCCCCCATAATACCTCTCTAGGTACCTTGTTGTACGCTTTTTCTAAATCAATAAATATCATATGCAAATTTCTTCTCCTCTCTCGAAAGCGCTCGACAAGTTGACGAAGCAAATGAATCGCCTCTGTCGTCGATCGTCCAGGCATGAACCCAAATTGGTTCTCTGTTATCTTAATATCCTTCCTTAGCCTGTGTTCAATCACTCTCTCCCAAAGTTTCATGGTGTGACACATTAGTTTTATTCCACGGTAGTTTGAGCAACTTTGAATGTCACCCTTATTCTTGTAGATAGGTACAAGGATACTTTTCCTCCATTCATTTGGCATCTTTTTTGTTTGCCAAATCTTATTAAACAGATCTGTCAGCCATTTAACGCCTATTTCTTCTAAGCATATCCAAATCTCGATAGGAATCCCGTCAGGACCAACCGCTTTTCTTAAACCCATTCTGTTCAAAGCTTCTTTAACCTTAGTAAGTCTTATTTTACGCATGAAATCACGATTTATATCTTGAGATTGAATGACAAGTCCATCCAAATTCTTAGCAAAGCTCTCATTGAACAATTTGTCAAAATAATCTCTCCATCTTTCCTTGATATCCTCATCTCGAACTAAAACCTTCTGATTTTCATTTTTGACACACTTCACCGCACATAAGTCTCTAGTCTTCCTTTCCCGCATTCGAGCAATCCGGTATATATCATTTGCAGCCTCTTTAGTGTCTAATTTCTCGTACACCTCCTTGTAGACCTTAGATTTAGCTTCCCGAACAGCTTTCTTAACTTCCTTTTTAGCCATTTTGTACTTCTCAAATCTCTCCACATCTCTACTTTTCTTCAAATCTTTATAAGAATCCCTTTTAATTTTAATAGCAGCCTTTACATCTTCATTCCACCATGATGTCCTTAGATGGTGGAGCACCACCTCTCGACTCACCAAGTAGATCTCTAACTACTTTCTTAATACAACTAGCCATTTTGTTCCATGTTTTGTCTGGATCATCTTCCGACTGCCAATCCGCTTCTTGTACTACACGATCTATAAAAGCCTTTTGATTACCTTCTTTCAATCGCCACCATTTAATTTTAGGCTCTACATTACGTCTAATCTTCTTAGGTTCTCTTCTAAATCGAAAATCTAGAACTAAAAGTCTATGTTGAGTAGTTACACTCTCATCTGGCACTACCTTACAGTCGATACAACAACCTCTATCTATTCTTCTCGTCAGAAAAAAGTCTATTTGACTAGCATTTGATCCGCTCCTAAAAGTGATAAGGTGGGACTCTCTTTTCCTAAACCAGGTGTTTGCTAAGATCAAGTCATAAGATAAAGCAAAATCTAGAATCGAGTCACCTACTTCATTCCTTTGTCCGAAACCAAAACCTCCATGGATAGTATCAAACCCACTACGACTAGTACCTACATGTCCATTAAGATCGCCACCAATAAATAACTTCTCTCCACTAGGTATACTTTGCACCACCTCGTCTAAATGCTCCCAGAATAGACGCTTACTAGCGTCATCAAGATCTATCTGTGGTGCATAAGCACTAATAACATTAAAGATCTCTCCACCTAGAATAAGCTTAACCAGTAAAATTCTATCACCTTTTCTCCTAATCTCAACTACATCCTCAAGCAACCGTCTATCTATGATTATACCTACCCCATTACGATTTTTATCTCTACCCGTATACCAAAGCTTATAACCCCAAGGTTCTATGACTCTACTCTTTTCACCTACCCACTTAGTTTCTTGCAAACACATAATACCAACTCTCCTCCTAATCATCACCTCCACTAATTCTATTAGTCTACCCGTAAGAGAACTTATATTCCAGGAAGCTAGACGGATCCTATGAAACCCTTGCTTATTTGTCACTACACCCGGGGTCCGATGTAGCGCGCCGTCTCTGGACGACGACCCTTGCTTATTTGTCACTACACCCGGGGTCCGATGTAGCGCGCTGTCTGTAGACGACGACCCTTGCTTATTTGTCACTACACCCGGGGTCCGATGTAGCGCGCCGTCTCTGGACGACGACCCTTGCTTATTTGTCACTACACCCGGGGTCCGATGTAGCGCGCCGCATCTGGACGACGACCAAGCCGTTGCATATTTAACACTACACCCGGGATCCGATGTAGCGCGTCGCTGAGTAGGGGACGCCCCAACGATATTCTTATTATGGTTCATGTCATAGAATGTGACAAAGTTCTACGTTGGCTGTCACAAGCCTACCACAACCCTCACCCTTTCTCATCCGGACTTGGGACCGGCAACGGTGGGTTTAGACACAAACTATTTATAAAGTCACTTTTCCAATTGGTGAAAGAGTTGGTAAGTTGGTAGGGGGGATGAAAATTGTGAAAATTAGATCTGCAGCTTCCAGGAATGCGACAAGCAAGAGGAATGAATTGTAATAATTAATCACATTAGTGGACTCTTTCTCCTTTTACGGGCGTAATAATTTTAATTATGTTACGGATGTGTTGATAGCGACTGGAAGCTGTCTTGTTAAAAGCTTGATTCAAGCATCATCTTTGTTTTATTGATTTATTCAAAGATTTTGCATCGTACTTGGAAAATTTTCAATTACTTGAGTCTGTGTTGGACCTTTCTGTAAAATTACTTGAGTCTGTGTTGGACCTTTCTGTAAAAAAGATACGGAAATTTTGACTATTCAAAATTTGATCGGTAAAGTGTCCTAGGTTTGTTTTTCTTTCTAACCTCATGTTATTTTCTTTACTTCCTTAATTAACGGGCCTTTCCAAATATTTTCACATTTCTATATGAGGAGCATTGTTCTGTGAGGATTTATAGTTTACGTTTTTAGCTTGAACAAGTATGATGTATTATTCCTACTTTTATTATGGTATTACCATTAGTTTTCCTTTATTATGTTTAACCATCTGTACTTGCAAAATAAAATTGTGAAAATAAATTCTTTCAAGTTGGCTTCATTTTAATGATGTGGAAAGTTTGGTATTTCTGTACTGGCATTCTGCATGCTTCTCTTTATAGACATAATTCTAATAGTTACAACAGTTGTCTCCTTATCACTTGTTAGACTGCCTTTTTTTCCTTTCGTTTTTTTCCATAGCTCCTCTCATTATCTCTTTGTTGTTCACTCTTTTGGTTCATATGATGACTTTGACAGACAACATCAAGGCGCCTTGCTGACAAGAAATCAGCCAAGTTTCAGAAAAACATCATGAAGAGGGGATCGGTTCCTGAGACAACTGTTAAGAAAGGAGCTGACTATCCTGTAGGCCCCATTGTTCTTGGCTTCTTTGTCTTCGTGGTCATTGGATCATGTAAGCGCTCTCATTTTATAAACTTCTTATCTTTCTATATAATTTCACGTTATGGTACTTAGTAGTACATTTGAAACCTATTTTAAGACAATTTGAGTATCAGTTGAGGTTAAATTTGTGGCTGAATTGCAGGAAATACCCCTAACTTTGCCCCAAAGTGTAGGTTTTGAAAAGTTAGGGATAAAAGTTGGGGTATCTCCTGCAATTTAGCATATTGATGGCTTTTGACAAATAGTACCAGAAGAAGAGGTAATTGGATCGTATTAAAATTTATTCCACTTTTATTTCCATTTTCTGCTGGCATAGTGAGTATCTTATCTCAAAAATATTATGGTTGGGGAGGAATTGAAAGGATCCCTTGTCAAATTTACTTGGCCTAAAATAAAATTCATTAAGAAAGGTTATTTACTGTTTACCCCCAGATTTATAGCTAATTTTTCCATACCCCCCCTCCCCCCCCCCCCTCCCCCAATTTTTGCTTTTTATTCCACACCCCCCAATTCCTTTAAGTTCCACTAATAACCTTCTAGCTCTCCCAAAATAGAATATTTTATGAATATTCATCAACTCCGTCAAGTGGTTAACGGAGACTATAGGCCTAGGATTTTAAAGCCCCCCAACTCCTTTTCCCCCCAAATCTCCCAAATTAACCCTAAATCGAAAGCTAAGGTTTGCTCTGGAGCTCAAAAAATCTTAAATTGGCCATGGAGGCGGGTTCTTCTACGTCATTTTATGAAATTGCAGAGTTTCTTTGTGGTCTAATTTGCAAGCCCTAACTTGTCACAGCACGTGATCATCGATGCAACCCCCCACCCCCACTGCTATCAAGCCCTAGATCCTCAAATCGATGCCAAAAGAAAAAGATACATGAGAGACAGAAGTGAAAGTGCGAGAGAGGTGTGGAGATCGTGTAATAATTGTGGGGGGGTATTAAAATATCGATGACGGTGACATTAACTTTGGATGGCAGACTGGTTGGGTGGGGTGGGGGGGCGTAAATAACCCTTATTAAAAACACGCCTATAAGTTGATTACTTTTGGTTGAGAAAAACCTACAAGTTGTTGATAGAATACCTATAAATTTGTAGTTATGAGCGATTTTTAAAATATTTTTTTGCTGATGAAAAAAATCTGTTAACACAGTGATTTGCCTGATAGCTCGGTCATCAATTATTGAACTCAAGTCATTGGTTGGGGCTTGGGTTTAGTAAAATGAAATCGCAACATGTGAATTCATCTATAAATCTTATTGTAGGAAATTGACTTTAAGAGTCACTTCTTTAGCCGAAAATGTTTTGGCAAATGTGAAGTCCCATAGAAATTAGGAATGAGATACCTGAGCGGGTGAACGATAATTAGGATGATTTGCAAACCACACTTTTCCTCATCTAAATCTTATTTGACATTTCTAACCCCTCGTCTGGCTCTTTATCATTTAACTCAAACAAATTTGACATATGCTAATAAGCTTTTCAGGCAGGCATAATGCTAGTCTCAGTGATTCGAGCTGACTGATCTATTAATGGAATCAAGTATAGCTCTTGCCGTAAAACTTTGCTCATTATGTTGGATTCTAATGAAGCATTCGATAGATCATTCGATGCCTTCTATTTTGACTTATTATTAGTGAACAAGGGCCTTCGCTAAGTTGGAACTTATTTTTTGTCTTGATTGCAGCTCTGTTTCAGATAATCAGGACTGCTACAAGCGGCGGCATGGCCTAAAATCGTTTCTGCCCATAGCACAGATGGAGGTGGATGTGCAACTAAATCATAGAATGCATGAGTCATTTAATGTTGTGTAAACTTTTTTGCAAATCTATAGAGTAAAGACTTTGGGTTGATATGATGTAATGTTGTTCTTTAACCGATTAAACTTAGTCGTGTTCGTGAAATAAAGAGATTCTTTTCAGCTACAGGGCTCGTAAACACCTTTGATCGTCACAAAATGTCTACCGATTTTGCACCTGTGATTGACAAATATTGTTTGAGTGATTCCTGAATCAAAACGTGCATAACTTGAGACCGTCCGTTGTCCGTTTTCCTGGAATTGGAGGACTCAGGTAGACAAAATGCTTAAGGGTGCGTTTGGTGGGAGTAATCTAGATGGTAATTCTAAATTACCATGAAATATTATCACGACGTTTAGGTGTAAAAAAATATTTTCGGGAATATAAGATTAATATGGCAATAAAAATGATTACATTTCATTGTAGTCATATTCCTTTCATAACATGTGTGTTTTCTAAATTACAACGAAATATTTCCGTCTAACATGAAATGAGCCATAATCATCCGCCGCCGGCTATCTTTACCACCGGTCCCACCGTCCATTGTCGGTCGTTCACCAGCTGGTCTACCGCCGATCGGCTGTTTCCCGCCGGCCGCTCGCCGTCCCACCGTCAATCGGTCGTCCGTCGCCGATCTTGCCACCATCCACCGACGCTCCTCCGATCTCGCCGCCGATCGAGATGGTTGCACATACATATATTACCGGGAATGATTAAAATATACCAACTACGTTAATATAAGATTTCTTGGATACCCGATCATCCCATTCCCGAAAATGCGAGGATTTCTGGTAATCTTCCATTTTATATACCAATCGCAACCTAAGTTTTATAGTAAGACCCTTTCTGTTTGCTCCACATATTTTGTTAAAATTTCCTCTTGCCGCCGCAAGTGGGGGATTCGCTTGTCAAAATGCTGGTTGATCCCAAAATCGCATATTCAAATTATAAGAAATCCTATAGAAACTACAAGTGCTGAATTCCTACCTGGCAAATTAACAAAAACTCGGTTATAGCCATTTTTGTACATTCAATTTACTTTACGAATAGAGGGATATATAGAGTTGAACATAGTAAAATTAGAAATTGAAAGATATCATTGAAATTGTTCGTTTGAAAATTTCCCGGTCGGAAAACTAAACTAAAGTGAAGCTTTGCCAGAAGCGACTTGTTGCTTCCCGAATGCCTTTTGTACTAATAATGTGTATCAGCGCGTCGCGTCCCTCCGCAAAAATGGGTTGGAACGCATGTATGCCCAATCTATGTAGAGTACTATCCTGGATTAAAGCTATAGTGTCATCGTTGGCTAGAATCGAAATACTTGCGAGATCTGGATCACAATTTGTATCAATTAAACAAATTGTCGGAATTCCCAGAAGATTTTTTATTTCCCTTTTTATTTTCACAAAATCCAAGAAAGGAGTTCACCTCTTCATCAAAGCACGCGAACACCGGTCTATCCATAGTGGTATTCAAATTGGACCAGTGATTGATTTCTAGGTTTCGTCAGAGTCTTTCGGCATGTTCTAGTCCTCTTCGAGGATTTTAAATTACATATAGTAATTCGGCCAGAATCGGCTGCTACTAGGACTGTGCGTAGGTCAGGTTGGACCGGTTTTGAACCAAAACGAATCCCGAATCCGTTAGGACAGGCAGGTTTTCCATCCACATTAAACCCACCCGATATAATAGGTACATAAACCCGAACTCGCACCCAACGGGTTCGGGCGGGTTTCGGGCTCAGGTTCGGGTTTCCTAATTCGGTTTGGGATAGATTTCGTATATTAAACTTATAATTTATTATATATAAAATATGAAAAAAATCAAATCTTATAGAGTCTCAATTGCAAATTTAAACACATCCAAATCACCATACAATATTAAAAGTAGTAAGATGAAACAAATATTATTAATCAGAAATATTGTGGCAGTACAAAACAAAAGAAAGTTGAAGGAACTAATAAGCAGTAGGAAAATAAAATGAGAAAATAAGAAACAAAAATTAGGGTCATGAATTTATATAGGCCCAGGCTTTTAATCTTTCCATAGCAATAAACATTTCTATGACTCATATTTCTAGTAAACGGATGAGTTCGGATTGGTTGTAAACGGGTCGGGTTGCGGGCGGTTACGGGCTCAGACGGGTTTTATAAGATCTAAAAACCCACCATATTCTAATGCGGGCGAGTTCGGATTTTGTATCCATCAAATGCAGGGATTTCGATTAGCTTTTGTACATGTCAAATGCGGATGGGTTATGGCGGGTAACGGGTCCAAACCGACCCGGTGCACAGCCCTAGCTGCTATGCCATGTATGTTGATCTTGACTTGGCAGATTCATCCAATTGAACCACCACCTGGGACTGCCATCGCTTCCATGCTACGCTCACTGAGTCTCAAGATGAATTAGAACCTGATTGATTTGTGTTTGGAGTAGTAAAGATAATCGCAATCAATAACGGTGTCACTCGTAACTAGCCGAGATGAGTATGGGTCGTCCTCAGGAAAACGTGGAACCTTTATCTTGCTTTAGACGAGTTGATTGAAAATAGAGAGAATGGTTGTAGATCTATGTTGAACACTGATGTAGAATGTATAAGGAAAAGGTTTGTGGGCTTCATAGAATTTAGTAGTAATGGATGATTAATTAAAAATGACTCATTTTATTTTTTAATAGATTTAAAACTAGATCGATAGTGATGAATGAAGGTTAGAGTTTTTGGAGGGAATAGGGTTCCCATTCTTAACCCTTATCTTTTCATTGAGCTCTATTCATGTCTAGCCTTTACCAAAATAATTATTAATCTAATCTCAAATCGCGGTCGAAACTATCAATAAATTGATAGCGCGCCCGATTAGGATGTTAACAATTACTTTGCTAAAGTTTATAAACTTTATAAAATGTAAAAGAAATTAAGACATTTGATCATTTATTGATCTACCCTAATCCTACGAACTCTATCAAGTGGAGAATTACTCACGCATGTTTTGAGAAGAAGAAGAAATGATAGAGAAGGAAATCATAATGTAGAAAGTAATGCAGAATGTAAAATGCAAAGAACTAAACTAAATATCTACCTTTATTAATCAACTTTAACCTGTACAACTCCTTTGAAATTTAGAATATAAAGAACTCTCGTATTGCTCTCGATCTTTATCTCGTAGGAAGTAGATGTTTAGTCGATGATCACGTCGATTCGTGGACCGTTTTGGATCTCTTGATCTTGTCGGTGATTTGCTTGGTGGTAAAAGGTGAGATGATTTCCAAGTATAACTCTAGATCCTTTAAACAGTAGTAGAGGTAGAAACCCTAGTTGCCTAATATGGTGATTTGTTGTTAAGATCACACTGAGAAAATCTCAAATTTTACGGCCATAATAAGGCCGCGGATCCACTGCATTTATGGGGTATTGGCCGCGGTTGGGCGGCTTCTTAGTGAAATCATGCTTTGAAAATTCTGGTGCTGCCTCATGTTGACACGTAGAGATTATTGTGATGTCTGGTTTCTTTAAATCTTCTCTGAGTCTCTGCCATTTACAATTTTACGATTTGATTCAACTTTATCGACAGATTTTATTCCCGACATCTCGGATATCTCGATCTCCAGACCTGAGCTAAATCTACACAGTATCTCAATTCATAGTATTAGTAATATTTGTTGTATTTGAGATATTATCTAATCATTATATATATGATACGATATTTTAAGAATATTGATTAGGGATATTTGATATGATATGCACATTTAAATTATCAAAATATCATATAAATATTATATACATAAATTTTCCTTCATAATATTAATTATAATGTAGAAATATATGATAAAGAGTATTTTGCATATAAACCCATATATGTACCATAATTACAATAAACACATTGAAGTACTTAACAAAAGTAAGGAAAATGTTCCATCAAATGTGCAATATTTTCGATTAAACAAATACCCACAAACTTAATTTTGATCGTCCTGAGCAAACTAGTTATTAAAGAGAGGGAGAAAAAAGAAAAAGAAAAACCTAGCATACTTTCGTAGGCAACACGATTACACTTAGCACGTGCAGCAAGCCTTTAAACCTCTAGATGTCCCTAGTAGGAGGAGTGTTGTCTTCTGAGAGTTTTCAGCGGATTACACCCACAAAATCTCATAATAAAAGAAAATAGATGAAAGTTGCATACAAATAAGGATTATATAAAAGAAAGAATTTGAAAAGAAGAGTTTCCAACTACACCAGCTTTTCAGTTGCCATGAGCTCTATCTTAATGGTCATGAAAAAATATCGGAAATCACATTATCCCTCAATAAAACATTGCCTTTAGTCTTCCTCCCTATCTTTCTTCCAAACATTGATCATATACCCTACGTCTGTGTAAAAGATATCCCTACACTTAGAGAATTCAATTCAAGCTATTATACTCTTGTCCATCTTTCATAGTACTTTTTAATCGGTGAATATTTCAGAAGGAATTGCTCGCACATCCTTCATGCGACCGTTAATACTTCTTGAGGTATTAACCGACCGATTACTAAATGTGCTCACTTTTTAGGCTTAAATAGCAATATTCTTGTCTTGTAACACCTAAGACTTAGCAGTGGCTCCCAAACCAGTTAGTCTAAGGTACTAGGTGATAAAGCACCCTCGCTATATTTTTTTTAATGCTGCCTTAAGCAATTACAAAACAAGTGTTCATTTTTCTTCACCATTTTATATTTTTTTATGTTGCACCTTTTTTTATTGATCTTCATACTAAGGCTTTTAGACAAAAGCATTTCAAGGTATGCTCTACTATCCTGAGTTTCAAGATTTGTGCAAGTGCGTATGGTAGAGTATCAACGTTTAGATGTTTGGACTCAAGAATATGGACTATTTTTCTGACTTAATTCTATCCTCAGATTAGTGATTCCCTTCATCTTACTAACCCTTTGGACAACAACTCATAACTACTTATTACGAGTTTCATTTAAGAAAATATCTTACTTTCTTGTTTTTCTCAAACTATTCTTATCTTTCATAAGTAAATTTTCACTTTCTAATTTTTATTATCAATTTTTTTTCATACATTCATCTAAATTTTTTTTATATAGTGTTTAGTGCCAAATGTCATATCAGTAAATACAAAGCTCCTCCCAAACCTGTTTGCAGCAGTGTCCTCACTGATGTCATCTTTTAATCTCAAAAAACATTTAGACTTGGGAGGAGAAGTTATTAACGGTGACAAGAATTAATGATAGTGAAATCCTCCTCCAAACTTATTTTTAGCTCATAATTTTGTAAAAATTTTATTTTCTTTCAAGAGCCAAAATATTTTTCTCCACCCAAACTTGAGTAAAACAGTATTTAAGAATTTAAAATTATGAGGGGGTGAAAGTTATTGGTCTATGCAAAACTTTATAAAGACCAAAAGTCAACATCAACCATTCGAATATTTTATCGATGTAACAACATAGTTGGTGGAAGATCATAGATGTGCAGAAGTGGGGAGATAGGAAGTAGAATCGATCGGGTTTACGTCTCGGATGGTAGAAATGAAACGGTGGTGGTGCCATACTCGCATTCTTGTTCTTGATAAGAAGAGGGGGTGGTGGGTCAACTTTTTTAGGTGGGGGTTGATTCATCACAACTCCCAAGTCTTTTAGGAATGCGAGTTCTTCGGCAAAAATATCTTCAAAACTTCCATCGATATTCCGAATGATAGTCTCATCGGAAAGGAAGTCATGATACTCGGATAGCTTGACTAAATCATTCGATAAGTCAAAGGGTTCAGACTTAGGTGTGGACTTGTCGACAGAAGGGTCTTCACGTGTATAATAAATAGTAGGATCGGTATCGTGAAGGTCCTCGAATTCGCAACTGCCGGAAGCTATCTTTTCGACAGAGCACACATGAGCATAGGGTTCTAATGGTTGAATTTCTAGCTTATAGATGTTAAACTCAATTGTCATCTTCCCAAAAGATAGGTTCATTAAACCGTTACGACAATTGATTATCACGTTTGAAGTTGCTAGAAAAGGTCGACCTAGAATCACCGGAATTTGGTTTTGTGGGTTTGCTACAGGCTGTGTATCTAGAACTATAAAGTCCACAGGGAATATAAATTTCCCAATTTTGATTAACACGTGCTCTAGCTCACCCCTAAGTTGGGTGATAAATCGATCGGCCATCCGAAGAGTGCAGTGCGCTGGTTTTAACTCTCTGATGCCTAATTGCTCATAGACAGAATACGGAAGCAAGTTAACACCAGCACCTAAATCGAGTAGAGCACGATTGATATTTTTACCCCCAATAGCAACAGATATTGTAGGACTCCCGGGGTCCTTTCGTTTCTTGGGTATTTGTTGGGTAAAAGCAGTGCTCACATTACTCGCTAGGAAAACTTTTTTAAGCACTTGAATTTTCCTTTTCCTAGTACACACGTCCTTTAAACTTTTCGCATAGGACAGAAGTTTTTGGATAGTATCTAGGAGAGGAATATTTATGTTAACTTGCTTAAAAATTTCCATAATCTTCTCCATTTGGGGACTTGGTCTGTTGTCCCTTAACCTGTGTGGAAAAGGAGCTTTATCAATAAGAGTTTGGTCCAACATTTGTGGAGAAGTTTGTGGAGATGGAATAGGTCCCAGAATTGGAGTTGAGATCGTTTTAGGTTGACTCAAGGAAGTGGGATGAGAGTTCGAGCCTAGTGGAAAACGGAGAATAGGCTCAGAAGAAGTTGTTGGATTAGACGAAGGAGGAGTATAAGTAGAAGCCCGGGTATCATCAATATAATCAACATCAATATGTTCGCCCACTTGGTTATTCAGCACTCTTCCCGATCTCAACGTGGTTACGGCACACACATTATGACTTTGTGAGTGGCCAGGATTCGGTAGAGATTGAGATGGAAGTTCCCCTTTCTCTCTCTCACTCATCGCGGCATTTAACTGTGCAAGTTGTGCTTCTATCGATATTGTGCTTTCACCGTGGGAAGCAGTGTGTTGCACTAATGTTTGGATAGAAGACGTTAAATTAGCCGTCGTTTGTGTAGATTGGTTAATGAACGTTTCTAAGTTACGTTCGAGTGCAGATATTTTATCGGTACTGGCCGTTGAGAAAGAATTATTACAAGATGCAAAATTGTTGGCCGGATTTTGAAAAGATTGCGGTTGACATGGGTGCTGACTCGGTTGTGGTGGTTGTTGTTGTTGTGGAGGAGGTCTTTGATAGTTGCTTGAGAACTGGTTTTGATTTTGAATTTGGTTTTGGTTCCAAGCAAATTGTGATGATTCCTCCATCCCTGATTGTAGGTGGAAGAATAAGGATCGTTTCTCGGTCGTTGCTGAAAAATAGCATTAGTTTGTTCTTGACCTTAAAACGGAGAATTCAAAGGGCATTCTTCCATTAAATGTGATGGGTTAGAACATCAACCATACACGGTTTTTGGGTGCGTAACTTGGTTTAGGGAAGCATATGAGAATTTGTTTTCGATAGCGTCGAGTTTCTTTTGCATCGCGGCCATTTCGGCTTTCACTGCGATGGAAACGTCGAGCTGATGGATACCTCCCCTAGACGATATTGGTTTAACGCTTTTCCACTGTAAGGTTTGTTCGGCGAGATCTTCCAGGAATTGCCAAGCTTCTCCATCGTCTTTAGACATGAAATGACATTGACAAATGGTTTACAACATCTGTTTTGTTGCTGGATTAACACCCTTATATATAATTTGGCAAAGGTCCTATCTATCAATTCCGTGATGGTGGTATTGTAGAAGAAGATTCTTAAACCGCTCAAAGCATTTCCAGAATGGTTCGTTGGGAAGTTAGGTAAACTGGTTAATCTCGCTTTGAACGCGGACAGTCTTATGATTGGGATAAAATTTCTTAAGGAATGCTATAACAAATTCATCCCATTTGGAAATAGAGTATGCGGCAGTATTATAAAGCCATTTTTCTGCTAGATCGCATAAGGTAAAAGGGAGAAGTCTTAATCTCATAGTATCCACAGAAAGTTGTGTAGTGCCCATCATTACACATACGTTTTCGAGTGCCGATACTTCGTAGATACCTTCATGATCCTTCTCACATGATTCAGCACCAGACCGTTCAGTTTGAGCGCGATCTTTCGTTCACCGAGCAGCCGATAGTTATATTGGATCGGCAAGTGAAGAAACTTCGATCAAAGGCCTTGCAATCTATGAAGGTTCTTTGGCGTAGCCCGACTAGTGAGGAGATCACTTGGGAGGCCGAGAACGAGATGCGGAAGAAATTCCCTCATCTCTTTGAAGGTACGCATAGTAAGAATTTTAATTCAGGAACGAATTTCTTTTAAGGGGGGAGATTGTAACACCTTAGAATGCGATTAGTGTTAATTAAGCGATAATGCGGGCTTTTAAGGAAAAGTTTACCAAATCGGTTTCCTCATATTTTATAACAATTAATTAATATTTTATTATAAATTGCTATGGCTTGCACACACTTGTGCATGTTAATGTGAGGGTTTATGAGTGTTAACCTTGTTAAGTGACCATGACACCTTAAGCTAATCCATGTCCTAAATTAACCTTGTCTAGATATTTTGTGTGAGAGAGATATTTGTTGTTTGGATTGAAGGAGGTGGCTAGTGAGTCATGAGGCAATTAATGTAAGCTTTAATGAGGTGAGGGAGAGAGTGAGTGTAAGGCTAAGGTTCACCCTACACTCACCTCTCTTATCCTTTCATCACTCTCTCATTCTTCTCTAATTCTCATTATTCTTCATCATCTCCACTCTAAAACTGAAACCCTCACTACCACTTCACAAATCCTTGCAAAACTTCACAAAAATCCTATTAAAACACTTCACATGTCATGTTTAGCCACTAGGTTGCCTTGGAGCTTGGAAAGAATGGATTTTTGAGCAAGAGTGGCTAGGTAATGAGCTCTAACTGTTAAATAGGATGTTATAGTGTTGTGTAGCTTGTTACTTGTTGTTTAGAACATTAAAAGTAAAGTTTCATGCACATATCGTATTTTTAGTATCATATTAGAGTCTCTGTGATCTGCTAGGACCTGGGAATTTTACTGAAAAATCTAGCAGTGTAATAGTATTGTAATAGTGACCCTGAGTATACACCTGAAGCACGAACCCCATAGGCTCGGATTTGGCCAGCGACATGAGGGGAATTTTCGGCGACCTCGGCCAATATGGGGAGTTGGGGTTTGGTTTATGGAGGGTAGCTGTCTCTAGTTGTTTAGAGGTGTTTGGTACTGTTTGACTTTTGAGTTTTGACAGTATGAAAAATCTGGGATCACTTTTCTATAATCTAGTGTTTTGATTACGCATGTTACGTTATCCAACACGGTTCGTGATCTTGTGTAGCTGTTGCACCTGGGTAGGTTTTGGGGTGTCGCCACACACATTAACCATTAGACGGACACTTGAGAGTTGGATTGGAGTTGGTGCGTCGGTCAAACATAGTATGTACGTGATATTGATCGATTTCTGATATTTGCACTTGTTATGTTTTGTGTTAATAGGATCGTAGGCGGGGACTTCGAACGCTGCGAAGAAAGGGAAGCAGGTGATTGGATTTACCTAGCCCGCGATTGTCGGTGAGTAGATTTAACATCTACGGGGAAATCGCCCGTATGGTGTTAAGCGTCAGGGCTAGATATGATATGATATTAGCCGCATGTTTATATGCACATATAGAGATGGTGCATGAACCTCATTGCATATAGTTACTTGTTGTGTCTGAACCTGTACCCATCGTACACTGCACTATTATTGACAGTCCATGTTGCACGAGCACTCATTGTATGCTACACACACACTGTCGGTAATTGCCATGATACGCAAAACATAAATACTCATATGATATACCTTGCTATTGGTTAGCGACATTGAGGCATTGATTTTCGTGCGACGGCGCATATGAAATATAGCATACCTGTATACCTACATGCCTACACATATGCCTTGCTATACCTATGTGCTTACACATATACCTTGCTATAGCTATATGTTCACCATTATATGATGTTGCGTTGGATTTGGATAATTGGGAACCGCGTGATATACTTAATGACTTGGTGCATTTAAATAGCGGATTTCCCTTGATATGCTCATATTGTCGTTCTATGTTGCATACATCATATTACATGGATTTACACATTGAGATATGGATTTCATGTGGTTTTCCGGATTTGAGAACCGCAGGGATATTTCGAGAAATGTGTATTGTTTTGAAAACCTGGTTTCTTTTGATTTAGGGATTTCGAGTGCCGATGTTGGGCACTTATATTCCGAGAGATATATGGATTTGGGAATTTCTAGTGTCGATGTTGGACACTTATGTTCCGTGAGATATATGGATATGGGGATTGCGAGTGTCAAGGTTGGACATTCAGGTTCCGAGGATTTCGAGTGTCGGGTTGGACACTTAAGTTCCGTGAGATGTACAGATACGATATGTGGATTTACGTGTCAATGTTGGACATGAGTATTTCATATTGTTTTCGGGTGCCGATGTTGGGCACTAAGGTTCCATGAGACTTACAGGTTATGAGTGCCGATCTGAGGAATTTAGGAAATTGATTGTCTTGATGGACACGGGTCCTGCCATGATGAGGATTCCGTGAGGATGACATGTTTTATCCCATACTCCGCATCTATTTGATATGCATGTGTTTCATGTAGATGTAGTACCCTGGTGGTGTATCTTGATCATGATAGTTGCATATTCATATTGCCATACTTATGCTATCAGATTACATGTGATAGATTATCGCTGTTAGTGCATACTTGCGATTACAGTATGATGTTATTTACTATTCACGAGTTGGCAACTCACCCCCCGTTGTGCCGCAGTGTTTTGCAGGTCTGATCATCAGAGTAGTCACGGCAGGGCACCTTTTTATCTCTACTTTTGTAGATACCGCCTCGGTTGGCTGTGTAGCCGTTTGCTATAGGTGGGTTGCAGTTATCCGATGATGTATATTATATATCATTTGTATCTAGTACTCTCCATCTACCACCTTCATGTATTGACTTAGAGACGGGTTGTCAGGATCGATGTTGTATATTCTTATGACTCTGGTTGTCGTGCTCGTGTGGGCCGTCCTTTATTTATGTGGATTATCACATTTCTTTGCTATGGCATCGTATATCTGTTGTGGTGGTTGTTTCCCCTGTTGGGCGAGATTTGCTCCCGTTTGGGGATGCTTTACTTATATCTTATGTTTGTACCCGTTTCGGGGCTAGCTTTTACAAAGGAGGCGTTGCCGGAATTTTTATAAAAACAAACTTAAGCTTAAAGTTTTGCATCGAGATTTTAAAAGTGTTATATCTTTTCCTTCTTGTAACGGTTTAGATTGCAGGGTTTTCGTCTTACTTAAATTGCGTTACGCCTGTTGACGTTACGTAGTCTAAGTGCCGGTCATGTGCCTAAATTGGGTCGTGACATTTCAGGTTGAGAAACTACTGATAACACTTACCAGTAGATCTCCATATCAGCCCTGGCCAGGGACTTCCAATTATAGCCAATCGAACATAGCGCAACATCAACTCCCAATATCGGGAGAGACGAAACCCCTCCTATCGCTCATTGCCTCCATGTGATTCAGGACTGTACCCAAAAGCCACCATTTTGCACGTTCTTATGAACGTGGTAAGGTGGAAATTAAAGCACAGTGGGAATCACACAAGTCTCTATGATGATCTCGGGTCTACAGAATAACATGTACCAGTGTCACCAGAGAACTGTTATCTGACGATAGGTATAATACCATCTAGGAGTTCTTGGCGAGTCCGTTCAGTGTACCCAGTCTCCACAGAGCACCCGTACACCATCTTTGATGTCAAACACCAATGGATGTGGGATCATCCATCACCCATCATATGGGTCAAGAAGCGTATACGCTAGTCTACTCTGGAGTATCGATGCCCTGTCTCGATACACCCTCGACTAGGAACAATTATAGGATGTACTCGTAGACTACACTGGCCCCACCAGTATGATCTGCATCATAGTCCTAGTAGTCAAGTACATATCCTAAGGGCTTTATCAACATGTGAGAGCAAGACAGTAACCCAATACAAGTCAAAATGTTAAGACAAAGAACAATCAGAAAGCATACTATCATATCGAGCAAGAAATTCCTCTTTATATATATCCAAGCATCCACTATAATATATATAATATGTACAATAATAGCCTCTAGGGCATATACATAACTAGCAATCTCCCACTTGCACTAAGGCCAGCTGTTGTAGTATCTCATACCCAACATCCCGAAGAGTCTCTCAAATTGTATCTGGGGTATGGCCTTCATGAGTGGATCCGTAGTGTTGTCCTTCGTGTCAACTCTCCTGACCTCGATCTCGCGGCGATCAACTATCTCCCGGATCAGGTGATACCGCCTCAGAATATGCCTGGATCTCTGATGGGACCTGGGTTCTTTGGCCAAAGCCACAGCTCACTTGTTATCACAATACAAAGGTATTGGATGCTTAATGGACGAAACCACTCCAAGTTCATTGATGAACTTCTTCATACAGACAGCCTCTTTGGCAGCATCGTTGGCAGCGATGTATTCAGCCTCCATCTTCGAGTCTGCCACAGTTTCCTGTTTGTAACTCTTCCAACACACCGCCCCTCCATTGAGGGTAAAGACAAATACCGAGTGCGACTTATTGTCGTCATTATCAAGCTCGAATCGGTAAAGGAGTCCACCTGGAGTTCTCCGTTACCATACACCAAGAACATCTCTTTAGTCATTCTCAAGTACTTAAGAATGTTCTTCACAGCTGTCCAGTGACACTCTCCAGGATCTGCTTGATACCTACTCACTACACTTAGTGAGTATGCTACATCAGGTCTGGTACATTGCATCGCATATATGATAGAGCCTACTGCCGAAGCATAGGGTATCCCTTGCATGCGAGCACTCTCCAAATCAGTCTTGGGAGACATCTCTTTGGAAAGAGTGAGTCCAGAGATCATGGGTAAATTCCCACGCTTGGATTCTTCCATACTAAACCTCTTTAGTATGGTGTCAATGTACCTGGATTGGGACAATCCCAGTATCCGTTTAGATCTATCTTTATATATCTTAATCCCCAAAATGCAGGAGGCATCACTAGATCATTCATTGAGAATCTATATGATAAGAAGAGCTTAACCGAGTGCAGCATAGGAACATCATTTCCTATCAAGAGTATGTCATCCACGTACAATACGAGGAAGACAACCTTACTCTCTGCTACCTTCTTGTAAATACAAGGTTCATCTACGTTCTTGATGAAGTTAAACTCTTTGACTACTACATCAAAACAGATGTTCCAACTCCGCGATGCCTGTTTTAACCCGTAGATGGATTTAAGCATCTTGCACACCTTTCCGCTGCTCCCACTGTCTACGAAGCCTTCTGGCTGAGTCATGTACACGCACTCTTCTTAATCACCATTTAGAAAGGCGGTCTTAACATCCATTTGCCAGATTTCGTAGTCATGGTATGCAGCAATGGCAAGTAGGATCCGGATGGACTTAAGCATAGCCACTGAAGAAAAAGTTTCGTCATAATCCATACATGGTCGTTGACGAAAACCCTTTGCAACAAGTCTAGCTTTGAAAGTCTCAATTTTTCCATCTACACCAAGTTTCTTCTTAAAGATCCATTTTCTCCCAATGGGTTTTACCCCTTCAGGAGCAACTTCCAAAGTCCATACTTTGTTGGTGTACATGGATTCCATCTCAGATCGCATTGCATCCAGCCATTTCACAGAGTCACCACTCGTGATGGCCTCCTCGAAGCTAGTTGGGTCATCATCTCCATGATCCAATCCTCGCTCCCACCGTCAATGAGAAAACTGTAGTATCTCTCAGGTGGACAAGGAACCCTACTAGATCGGTGAAGCGGCTGGGGTTCGTCAGGAACTATGGAATCCTCTGGTTCCACTAAATCTTCAGTTGCTGTTTGTGCTGCTGGAACTTCTTCCAGCTCTAACTCTTCGCCACTAATTTACTTTGCAAGAAATTCATTTTCTAAAAAGGTGGCATGTTGATCAACAAACACCTTTTTTTTCTCACTGTGGTAGAAAAAATATCCATATGAATTCTTTGGATATCCCACAAACTTGCAGAGAACTGATCGTGCCTCGAGTTTGTCCGGATTTTGCCTTTTGAAATAGGCCGAAACACCCCATATCTTAACTAGTTTAAGATATAGTCTCTTCCCACACCATATCTCATATGGTGTGGTAGGTACAGATTTAGATGGAACTTGATTCAATAGGTATGCTACTGTCTCAAGCGCATAACCCCAAAAGGAAATAGGCAACTCAATAATGCTCATCATAGAGCGCACCATATCTAATAGGGTGCGATTCCTCCGCACCGAAACACCGTTGTGCTATGGTGTATAAAGAGAAGTAAGCTGAGAGAGAATCTCATTCTCTTTTAAATAGTCCAGAAACTCATTGCTCAAGTATTCTCCTCCTCGATCAGATCGAAGGATCTTAATACTTTTACCCGTTTGGTTCTCTACTTCGTTCTTATATTCTTTGAATTTCTCAAAAGCTTCAGACTTGTGTTTCAACAGGAACACATGTCCGTATATTAAGAGATCGTCAGTAAATGTAATAAAGTACGAAGAACCATTCCTAGCATGTGTAGATATGGGACCACATACATCACTATGTATCAGTCCCAAGAGTTCCGTAATTTTTTCTTCCTATCCACTAAATGGAGTTTTGGTCATCTTGCCTTTGAGACATGACTGGAAAGTATCATAAGATGAATATTCGAACGGATTTAAATATCCATCATTATGTAACTTAGCTAGTCGTGTCGCATTGATATGACCTAGTCTACAATGACACAAGAAGGACTCGTTCATTTTTGAACTCTTCCTCTTGTATGTGTTTTGTACATTGAGAACTGTTGTTTGGTTTAGAACGTATATGCCATTATTTAACGAGCTTAATCCAATCAACTTTTGATTCAGGAAGATGCTCATAACATTATCCTGTACTACAAAATTATATCCTTCTTTACTCAATAAAGAAACTGATATAAGATTGCATATCAGGGTCGGAATGTAATAGCATTCATTCAGAATCATTGTCTTACCATTTGGTAACACAAGGTGATATTCGTCAACTGCTTTGGCTGCAACATTTGCACCATTCCCTACTCTTATGGAATGATCACCCTCTTCCAGTTCTCTACCTTTCTTTAGCCCATGTAACATGTTGCATATGTGGGATCTTGATCCGGTATATAATACCCAGGACGTAGAGTGAACTGAGAAACAGTTCTCGATAACAAACACACCCGAAGAAGATGCATCAACATGCTTGTTCTTCATTTGGGCGGCGTGGGAATCCGAATATTCCCCTATTTCCTGCTCTGTCTTATAACAATTATAAGAAAGACCAGATTCAACGTTCCCCTGCTCAGTATAACAAGCGGGTTCAGTCAATATATCCATATTATTATCTTGATTAAGGCCTGACATGGTCGCTACCTGGAGAGAGAAAGAAGAAAACACTTTAGCGTATGCTCTTGCAAGATTAGATTGGTTATTATCTTATCTAATCAGGATGGCTCCCACTGCTTTTACAAAATCTTCCTTCAAACCTTAAAAGGTAAGACTAGCCGGGATTAATTACACCTTACAAGTTCGCCAATCTTTCAACCAGGACAGTATTGGTACTTTGAGGGAGGTTCCCCGTGCTTTTGCATGGATCTAATTAAAATAACCCGTGTTTTCCCAGATGTATAACCCCGTTAACACCTTTCTAGACACCTACTTGATCGACTAATTGTCATGTGTAAAAGTCTCTCAGGAGTAACTCTTACTCGCAGTGGGTATCGGGATCCAGTTATCTCATAGAAAGTATGCAATCTCATTGCAAATTTCAACACTCGAAATTCCCGATAATATTTTTGCCCCTAGCGATTTATGACCTTGACAAGGTCAATAAACAATAAATCGCAAGTCAAGTTCAACCCGTACATTTCATGATTGAATTAAACTCACTCGCACGACCTTTGACAAGGTCAACAAGGTCGTACGACTACCCAATCGCATCTCATATTTTAGCAGATAAACACTAATTAGCTACCGTACACTATGCCTTGACAAGGTCAACAAACGCAGCACGAATACTAAGTATGACTTATCTGAAATGACGGAGGGCTACGACAGGATTTTATGAAAACCTTTTGCGTAATGAACTTGATATCATTGTAGAAACAAGTGATTTTGAAAAAGAGTGTTTTTTAGGCTTTTACTAGTTTTGCTAAAGAGGTCACTCCCGGTAAAGGGATCTCGGCTCTTTCCTTATCGAATAAGGTGCATGATATTTCACAAATACCGCTATGCAAAAGCAAGAACTATAGAAGTAATCAAAAACAAAACCGAGTGAGTTGTAGCATCTGCTAGTTTTACTAAAGAGGTCACTCCCGGTGAAGGAATCTCGGCTCTTTCCTTATCGAATAAGGTGCTGAATATTCTACAAGGAATACCGCTATGCAAAGCAAAAACTAGAGCTACCCTGTTGAAAAATTTGATTCTACAACATCTTTTAGTTTCTTTTTTTTTCATTAATCTCATTAATGAAGTCCCATCATTTATGCTTCCTAAGCATCACAGAAGAAATGAAAATACAACGTACGCTTATGCCATCCGCATTCGCCACAGTGTCCCGTTATGCACCGTTAGGTTACTTAATTGACGGCATACCGGGGCGGGACTAGAGCGGGTGCAAAACATAAGCAACGTTTATTGTATATTATATATACAATAATAAAGCATTCGTCTCACGCATATAAAATGATCACATCACAGAATATCAACAGCAGAAGATAATATATGAAATATTAGATATAGTAGGAGGTCCATGTTTTATTTTGAGCCTGTATAAAACACAGATTCCACGGTCGCGATGAATAGCCAACCCCACACCCCTATACCCCTACGAGAGCGGCAAGCAACCTTCCCAATTCTAGGGTTAGGAGACCCGGTCTCGACTCCTCGAGATAGCCTCCCACTGGACCCTAGAACCTGGTTGCTTGTGCTCTCCTCTTTGGTTCTATCCTAATGCGGAAAAGTAAATAATATACAATGGTGACATCATCCTCAACCCGGAAGTGCCCCAATAAAATAATATTACATACAATGAATTTTACATGAATGAAAATAAAAACCCCCATCTCACATAAAAACCCCGGCTATTCAAAACACGACGATCCAATATAATATATCACAGCAACACATAACATCGCATGTCATCAACGTAAGTAAATATGCGTATCCCAATTGCCGTTGATGTATAGCAACGAAACCGGCGATACACCACATATTACACTTACGGTCGCAGAAAAGAAAGTGAAAAATTACAACATTTGGAATCCACAATCACCTTAGACATCATAAATCCGAAATATCACATATTACGGATTTCATATCATACTATATGAATTCCACATATTGTATCACATTCCAGATAACTAGACAATGTTAAACTTTTCGATCGAATAAGCAAACACCTAAAATTTCCCAAATAGCTCAACACTTGAGCGGAGTTCAAAAAGTCCCAAAACATGCCACAACTCCTATGAACCAGCCGTAAAAAGGTCAACCAATGCCTCACATGTGGCACCGCTAAACTACCACAAACCCTAGGGTTTAGTGGTGGTTTTGACGGTCACATAATCGAGTTAAGGTTTCGTTTTTCTAGAGAGTTCACAGAATCGCTTGCATGATTTTCTGAAAGTTTTAAACTAAAGAAAAATCCAACACTTGGAAAATTTCCAGTAAGGAAAAAAGTGAGTTATTGGTATCCGTTCGAACTTTTTAACACGTTCTAAAATACCCATAACAAAACCTAGAATTTCGAATACGAAACACTCCGAATAGTTAAAGTAGTAAATTAACATCACATGCAATTTTAGCAAAAACAAACAACACCTGAAGTACCAAACCCAAGAGACTAAAGCACCCTAGTAATTTCAACACAGGAATCCACTAAATGGGCGATCTGGCCGGTTTTACCCTCAAAGTGCTCGGCCATTTTCCGAGGGGATGGGCTAAAATTTGTACGGTGTTCATATTGTATCACATACAACATTCTGCAAATGTTTGAAATTTTCTTTGACTCTCTGAAAATATTTACAAAAACTAGGGTTTGACGTCGGGTGTTTCGGAGTTGTTTCGGTTTCGTAATCCTACACTTATCCGTCTAATTCTCTAGCTAGGCTCTGATACCACTGTTGGGATACCTAGGACGGCAGCAAGGTTTCGGGTAGCATCATCCATGCCAAGTTTAAATTTTTGCCGTTCTAGATAACCCTAACCATGAATCTTTAACTAGAGAATCAAACTAAACTGTGATTAGGGATTACAACCTTTGTAGTCCTCTCCTTCACTTCTAAAACTCCGAGTTGAAGTCCCTTCGCTGTGATCATCATTCTCCCGGACTCTAGAGAGGCTCCATGAGGTGAATGAGGCATCCTTACTTGTAGTCTTCACAATCCAAGATGATCTATGTCGAAGCAACACAAACCCAAGTTTTCACTTCACTAATGAGTTATTAGTGAAGCAAACACCCTAATCTAAGTGGCTATAATAGATGAGGATGATGAAGTAAGAATTTTGCTCACATTAATATTTTATTTCTCACTATTTTTTCACCACATGAAGAAATCAAGAGAGCAAGAATCAAGAGCAAGAAGAAGAAGAAGCTCAAACTCAAGTGAGAATGAATTGTGATGAGATTAGAAAATGTAACCAAGGGTTAAAAGTATCATGGCTAACTCATGTAGAGAATAAACCATGGGCTAGGGTTAGGGTTAGGTTAACAAATATCTTAGCAAATATCTAAGAAGTGGACTAAGTCAACTTAAGAAAATATCTTAAGTATTTATCCACAATTTAGAATTAACTAAAATAAATAATAAATCTAACCCTAATTTTAGCCATGGTGTGAATCTCATTAAACCCTAGTTGGATTTATAACCTAGCATGTTACAATATTATATATCACATATATAATATATAATGCAACAAAAGAAAAGAATACAATAAACATATATCATATATATGTTAGATGTATCCTAAGTGAGAAAATGAAATACTTAAGTGACCGTATATTAGTTAATGTAATTTAATATATCAAATATATAATTATACATTAAATTATCGAATCAACACTTGATCTGATAATCCGGCTATATCACATATAACCGACTAATATAAAAAATGTATCATCTCATCGAATCAATACTTGATCCGATGACCAGGCTATATCACATATAACCGGCCGATATCGCATATCGCGAGAATAGAATACGGTATCACATACTCATATCAATCTCGGTCCCGCACATATCACATATGTGCTCCTACTCCGTTTCACCTGAGCCCGGAAACCTCTGTGTAGGACTCTAAAGACTCGTCAATACGCCGGAAGTAGGTGATGATCATATCAAATACCCACAAACCACAAGCGGTCAGCTAAACGTAACGGCCACCCGGGTATTGAGCGATCAGAAGATAAACAAGCAAACCTGCTCACACTCCTGTGAATCCAATCAGTAACACTACCGTACAGTCTGGTCTCTTCGTCTGATATGTCGCATATCCAGTCTAGGGGTACCCTAGTAACCGATAAGTCGTGTCGATATAAGGCTCATAACAGATCGAGAAACTACTGATAACACTTACCAGTAGATCTCCATATCAGCCATAACCAGGGACTTCCAGTTATAGCCAATCAAACACAGCGCAACATCAACCCTTAATACCGGGAGAGACGAAACCCCTCCTATCGCTCATTACCTCCATGTGATTCAGGGCTATACCCAAAAGCCACCGTTTTGCACGTTCTCATGAACGTGGTAAGGTGGAAATCAAAGCATAGTAGGAATCACACAAGACTCTATGACGATCTCGGGTCTACAGACTAACATGTACCAGTGTCACCAGAGAACTGCTATCTGATGATAGATATAATACCATCTAGGAGTTCTCGGCAAGTCCGTTCAGTGTACCCAGTCTCCACTGAACACCCGTACACCATCTTTGATATCAAACACCAATGGATGTGGGATCATCTATCGCCCATCATATGGGTCAAGATGCGTATGAGTATCGATGCCCTGTCTTGATGCACCCTCGACTAGGAACAATTATAGGATGTACTCGTGGACTACCCAGGACCCACTAGTATGATCTGCATCATAGTCCTAGTAGTCAAGTACATATCCTAAGGGCTTTATCAACATGTGAGAGCAAGACAGTAACCCAACACAAGTCAACATGTTAAGACAAAGAACAACCAGATAGCATACTATCATATCGAGCAAGAAAGCCCTCTCTATATATATCCAAGCATCCACTATAATATACATCATATGTACAATAATGGCCTCTAGGGCATATACATAACTAACATTCACGGCCGCGGTGTTCCGCCTTAGAGCACTTCGTAGACGGCATCGGGGGTGCGGCAGTCATCTAAAGTTTCTGACGAGCATTCGATCAGGTTATCGGGAATCTTGTTGAATTACCCGAAAGGTTATTGGAAAGTGTTTTCAATATCGAGAGTAAAATGTGGGGTTTATAATTGTTAGGCATGTGATGTCTAAGGAATTCATTTGGTTAGGAATGAAATCCAAAGTATGTGATACATTGGGTTTATGATGTCGAAGGTCGTTGCGGATTCCAATTGTTGTAGTTTTTCACTTTTTTTTTATGACCGTAAGTGTAATATGTGGTGTATCTCCGGTTTCATTGCTATATGTCAACGACAATTGGGATACGCATATTTACTTACGTTGATGACATGTGATGTTATGTGTTGCTATGATATGTTATATTAGATCATTGTGTTTTGAATAGCCGGGTTTTTTTTATGTGAGATGAGAGTTTTTCATTTTCATTCATGTAAAAGCTTGTATGTAATATTCTTTTATTGGGGCACTTCCGGGTTGAGGATGATGTCACCATTGATGTATATTATTTACTTTTTCGCATTAGGTTAGACCCAAGGAGGAGAGCACAAGTAACCGGGTTCTAGGGTCCAATAGGAGACCATCTCGAGGAGTCGAGACCGGGTCTCCTAATTCTAGAATTGGTAGGGTTGCTTGCCGCTCTCGTAAGGTTCTAAGGATGTAGGTTTGGCTAATCATCGCGACCGTCGAATCCATGTTTTATACTGACTTAATTTAAAACACAGAATTCCTAGTATATCCAATATTTCATATGTGATTCTTCTGCTGCTGATATTTTCTGATGTGTTCACTTGATATATTCTGAGACGAATGCCTATATTATATATATGAGATATAATTAATATTGCTGCTTTCGTTTCATATGTGATTCTTGGAAAGCATAATTAATGAGACTTCATTAATGAGATTAATGAAATAAAAGAAACCTAAAGATGTTGTAGAAACTTTTCTCGAAAACAGGTAGCTCTAGTTCTTTCTTTGCATAGCGGTATTCCTTGTAGAATTTCCAGAACCTTATTCGATAAGGAAAGAGCCGAGATCCCATCACCGGGAGTGACCTCTTTAGCGAAACTAGCAGATGCTACAACCCACTCGGTTTATCTTTCGATTGCTTCTATAGTTTTTACTTTATATAGTGGTATTTGTGAAATATCCTGCACCTTATTCGATAAGGAAATAGCCGAGATCCCTTCACCGGGAGTGCCCACATTAGCAAAACTAGCAAAAGCCTAAAGAACACTCCTTTTCAAAATCACTCGATTCTACGATGATATCAAGTTCATTACACAAAAGGTTTTCTTAAAAACCTGTCGTAGCCCTCCGATATTTCAGATAATTGGTATTTAGTATTCGTGCTACGTTTGTTGGCTTTTTGTAAGTCTACGGTAGCACTCCGGCCGTCAATCCGAGATCAAATGCGGAACAAAAACTTTTATAAACCGGTGCTAGCGTAACCCTAAAACCCGGATCGTGCCATTAACTCTATACTAGTAAACTGTAAAAGGGGTTTAAGAAATTATATCGATCGATTCGTATCCTTCGGTCTTCAATTTCTGTCCTTAGTTTGTCGCGGCTGCCCCGATGTAGTTCGCTCTCCGGTCTTGCTCGTCGAAGTGGCTCCACGTCGAGAATTTTTTATACGGGCTTCCGTCTCAAACCGAGGCAACTCGGACATCCAGTGTGCTAGCCTAGATGCCCAAGATTGTCGTAGAGATAGTGTGTGAATACTCTGTCTCAAAACACCCAATGATTCTCAACACATGAGATGAAATGGGTGGAGGTTAATGAAGTTGCCATTTGGAGAATAAATGTAGGCACAAGAAATTTGCATAAAAAAAAACTTTGCTGGAAATTGGGCTTGCTCTAAATGAGCTCGGCCTAAAAAGGTTTGGCAATCTGTGGAGGAATTTGTGCTCTGTAGTTTTTTGTTTTATTTTTGAAAGAATGAATGGCTCTGTTCTTTTTAGGGTGTGAGGAATGAATTAGTTGATAGATACATAATGAAATTAATCCATCATCAAATAAATGGGGGTGGCGGGGGGGGGGCACGCATTTGACTATGCAGGAAATGAACAGCCACTTGTCTCAAGTCCACTTCTCAAAAGCATGCAAGCTTCCACATCATCCATGAGTCACCAAGCCAAAATTAATCCCCCACCAATTAATCCCAGCACACTCCAAATTGGCAGCCACCCAAATTAAAACCTTGTGTCATGCTGCTATGCAAAGCCTCATGCAAAAGCCCACTGCCCAAAACACCAAAACAAATGGGCCACGAAATTTCAAGAAGAAATCAACCAAGGAATTTGGATCAGTCCAAAAAGAAATGATGACTCGTGAATAAACCAAATGTTTAAAGACAAGAAACGAAATGAAAATGGCAACTTCTAACGAATTACATGAGTACACCTCATCCGTACATACGTACATGTATCCGTATTCCGACTGAATACAAATACAACGAGACGAAAATATTCCAACAATCTAATACTAGGATCCGGCTTAAACCAAAAGCCCACTAATATGATCCGTACACAAGTGCACGTATATGATCGAACCCTTCCATGATACCATATAGCCTCTACAACGTTTCGCCCGAAACTTGAGAAACTGTCTGTGGGGGACTCTAAAGACTCGTCAATAATTTGGCTGTGGATTTAACCACTATCACGTCAGTGGTACTAGCTGTACGTAACGGGCTACCAGGTATTGACCAAAAAGGGAGGTCGATGAGCGAACTCATCCTGACACCCTACTAAGCCTGTCAGTGACAATATCCGTATAGTCCGGTTCGTTCGTCTATAAGTATCGCATGTCGGGCCTAGGGGGTTGATAAAAGTCAGACCCCCAAAAGCGGTACAAGTCATGTCGGAGTGTAGCCCAGAACACCCTGAGAAACTACTGGAATACTTACCAGTAAATCCCACTTGCCTTGGCCAAGGACTTTGTGTAATGGCTCTCCTAAACACAGCGCGATCTCACCCCCAACACCGGGAGAGACGAATCCCTTGCCAATCCGCTCACTGCCTCCATGTGGCTCGGGACTGTACCCAACTAAAACCTGTTTGCACGACTCCTTTGAGCCGTGGTAGGGTAGTAATCAAATCATGGTGGGAACTCACACGAGACAAATGACGATCTCATGTCGATAGACTAACCTGTACACATGTCACCAGGGAACTGCTATCTGACGACAGGTATAATACCAACTAGCATGTTCCCGGCGAGTCCTATCCAGTGTACTCATAACCCTATGTGCACCTGTATACATCTTAGGTGAACCAACTGACACCAATGGCTTGTGAGACCGGACATTGCCCCTCGTCGGGGTCTCGACTGTATACACTAGTCTACTCTGGAGTATCGATACCCTGTCTTGAAACTCCCTCGACTAGGGGCACTTTAAGGATGCGCTTATAAACTATCCAACTCTCACGTATATGATCGCCATCATACTGCTGGTAGTCAAGCAAGAATCCTATGGGCTCTATCAATGTGTAATAGTGATTTGTAATGTCACCTGAAGCATGTACACTGTGATAAAGGCAAACCAGATAGCATACTATCATCTCGAGTAAGACTGTTCTATCGGTATAGTTCCTCCCTCAATCATTGCAATCACGTGCCTGTGATCCAATAATTGACTTGAGGGCACTATATCCAACAATCTCCCACTTGCACTTAAGGCTAATTATTGCGATGTCGCATACTCACAGCCCGTGTGATACCGAACACCCAACTCCTTTACTGATCAGTCTCACAAAGCCCTCTTGTGAAACTATTGCGTTCTGGAATAGCCTCAGTGAGTGGATCCGCCCTGATATTTCTTTCTATGTCTCTCTTTATCTCAACTTCGCGTAGAAGGCCATCTCCCGAATTGAGCAATCCCTGTCTTAGAATATATATGGATATCTGATGGGACCCAGTTCACAAATGAACTCCAAATCCAGAAAACTTCTTAAACTATATCGTCAACTGAATTTAATCAGTATCCAGCACCATACCTCCCTCAGTATCCTCTTGGACCACCTGTCCAAACTACTGCCCCTCATCAGAGGGAAAACTATAACTCTGACAGTCACTCTGTCATCCAGGTCACCTTGGAAGCCTGGAATGATAACTGTCTCCCGAAGGAGGCTGTCGTTATCATATCCCTAGAACATCCAGTTATGCTCATAAACTGCTTCCGAATGTTTCTCTAGGATTGGATTAATATCAACTTATTGCAGCTAGTGCAAAAGCAACATCTGGTGTGGTACTTGACATCTCATGATTGACTCAATTGCCTAAGCAAGTGATATGCTAATCATGCACATCCCTCTCCACTTTAGTCTGTAAGACACCTTTAGAGAGGGTGACTCTATCACCTACAGGTACACCACCATGCCAGGAGTCGTCCATTCTTAAACACTTTTAGAATACTGTCTAAGTATCCAGATTGGGACACTTCCCAAATCTAGATCTAAAACCATAGATCTAGTAAACTGAATTCCCGATATAATATCCAAATCTTATGTGGAGAAACCACTGTGTGACAACCACAGTATAACTGATTGTGGTATATGAATTTTACTTCCTACTTTGTGTATGTCATCCAAATACCAGGACATCACACCCTACTACCTTCTTAACAGATCCATCTCCTATTTTGATGAAGTCAAAGCCTATGACTGTCACATCAAAATTAGATGATCTATCTCCACTATATCTGCTTTAGTCTATAAATAGACATAAGCTACTTGTCCACTATGCTTCCGTTGCTCCCACTGACCACGACAACCCTCTGGCAGAGTCATATACACGTGCACTTCTAAAGCTAGTTTAGAACGACGCTATACTCATCCTCCTGCCGGGTCTCATAGTCTGGAACAACAGTAGTGTCAAGTCTGGGTAAACAAGAACCTCCCTGTCACCGTCCTTGAGGATACCGAAGTACCTCTCGGGTGCCTGAGGTAACCCACCATATCTGCAAAGTGGCTAATGGAATGTCAATCCAGATTGAATCTTTAGGTCCTATTAAATTTTCAGTAATCGTTTGCGGTTCTGGAATCACTTCCAGTTCTATCATACTCCCACTACTGTTTTCAAAAAAAAATCCATTTTATTAAAACTGTGGCGAGTTAAGAACAATATCACTATTGATCTTCCAAATGGTAGAAAATTAACCCTCGTCATAGCCCGGGTTAACCCACAAGCTGCTATTACTGAAACGTGCCTTGAGTTATCCAGAGTCTGGTTTTAAGCATAAGCCGAACAACTCCATATACCTTAATATCGTTAAGATATGAGCCATTCTATATACAATATAGAAACAGAAGCACTGATTTAATTGGAAACAGATTCAAATCATGCAGCTGTCTCCCGTACATGTCAACTAAATTGATAGAGTCTGATCAACATTACTCAACTTAGGAATGCATCCAGATATGAGTAATCTGAAAGAGAAACAAGTTTCTCAAGACCATTACTATCAACTGAATACCTCACACAAGTATCTACATCTTCGATCACCTTGAAGATTCCCGATACTTGCAACACATGGTTCTCTACTTTATTCTTGTACCTATAACTTCTCAAAACATAGACTTTGCATTTCAACGAAACACATGTCAAAAACTGGAGAAGTCACAAGTAAACAGAATATAGTACGAGCACCAACCCCTCTGTCCTAATGGACACTGGACAATATACAATACTTTGTATAAGTCCCCTGAGTTGAATAACTCAAACCATGTGCGTCGTAGGTTGAAAACTGTACTATGGTTATGAAGAATTACACCGTTGTTTAATGCTCCTTACTTAACCATCAACTGATATAGGTAAATGTCATGGACATAATTTCAAAAAGTTATATCTCACTTTATAAAATAAACGTACAGATATATCAGTTTGAAATTGGTGCATAACAACGGATATTCAAAACCAAATATTTGTCGTCCGGCAAAACCCTAGGTGATTTCCTCAAATATCACCAATTACAACGAATTCCGATATAATGAGGATGATCACCAAATTCCCAATAACTTACTCCTACTCATTATCTGTAAAACCATACAGATATGAGAATCAAATCTGGTAAATATATACTCTGGAGTAAGCACTAATTGGGAAATCAGTTTTTGTTTAATAATGCACAGTGAAACTGAAACATGAATATGTTTCGAAGGGGTATCCGGGTATTCCTAGTAATGTCTCTTCCATTATCAGATTCATGACTGTAAGCGTATATACGTGGTTTGGTCGTGAATGATAGCAGTCGCATTTTACTTTGCCCTCTTTCTAATCTCTTTATTTGTCTTTACTTATTACCTTCTATACACCATACTTAGGCTAATTGGTTTTCTTCTTTCCCCACCTTTCGGCACTGGCCTATGGTCTGGAAGAAGACTATCCAATAAGCGTAATAGGTGTATTGTCTCCTAATCTTAGAAGCCCTTATAACCTGAGAGAAGGTAAAAGGAAAAAACAACTGAATAGTCATATTCATTCTCTCCAGAACCAGAATCCATCCTCAAAAAATTTCCTTCGAGTTCGTATGTAATTATACGATGGATTTATCCAATGGAAGTGGATGTTCGTAGTGATATGGAATGTTCCGGAGAAAAGAAAAGGGTAAAAGAAGGAGTGGAAATATTGTATGCAACTTAGACAATCCAAAAGCCAGTGTTTTATAAAGGTTCGGTTAACTTGGTTACTGAGTCATAGTCTAGGGTCGGGTCATGGTCGCTGCCAAAGAGAGAGAGAAAAGAAACACTCTGCGTGTACTCTAACTTTAATCAGAATGGTTAATCACTTTATCTAATCAGGAAGCCTCCCACTGTATCCTCAAATTCTCCTCCAAACCTAAAAGAAGAATTAGTCGGGATTATCTAAAATCACCCGAGGAGTAAACCAACTCATCAGTGGGTATCGGGATCCAACTATCATCGCATGATAACGTGACGGAATCCACTCACGTTATCACACTCCACAAGGTATGCTCATGCCTGGAAAGTTTCAGTTTCTTTAGAAACTCCCGATATGATTTTTACCCCATGCTCTTATGACCTTGACGAAGGCCATCATATCATAAGTCACATGTCAAGTTCTACCCGTCATTATCCAGGTTAATTTGAACTCACCCGTACATACCCTTGACGAAGGCCAAAATAGTAGTACGACTGTCCCAACCCAACGATCTATCTATGCAACAGAAAAGTAACAAATAGCTACCATACACTATGCCTTGACGAAGGTCAACATACATAGCATGAATACTAAGTGCTACCCGTATGAAATGACGGAGGGCTACGAATGGTTTTTGGCGAAAAACCTTTAACGTAATGAACTTGATATTGTTGAAGGAACCGGATAGTTTTTTATAAATATATAGTAGCGAAAACCTTTGGTAAAGAGGTCACTCCCGGCGAAGGGATCTCGGCTCTTTCCCCATAGAATGAGGTGCAGGATATTCCAACTGAATACAACGATGCAAAGCAAAAGGAAACGATTATAGTGAAGTTATTACTCTGATGCAAACTTCTGCCTAAGGGGTCACTCCCGATGAAGGGATCTCGGCCCTTACCTCGTCGAATGAGGTGCTGGGTATTCATAACCGAATACCTCTGTGCAAAACAAAAGAGAACGTTCTTGCAATAGCAGCTTTTGAATATTGTTCCAAAAATATCGAATAGGTCTGTTTTTCTTGCATTGATCAGAATCAATGCAGTCCCACCAATTAATCACACCACAAAAGAACGAAAATATAATGTACGTATATACCATCCGCATTCGCCACTGGGTCCCGTCATCACCCGTTAGGTTATTTAATTAACGACAGAGCGGGGACTGGACTAGTACGGATGAAAAATATATACAATATCTACCAGTATATATAACAATATATAATAATCGCTCTAGATATGATAAATGCAACATCACAGAACAATACAGATAATCTGGGAGTCCCGGGTTTCCTTTGAGCCGTAAGTGAAAACCGACGTTCCCCTGGTCGTGTGGATAGCCTGTGCAACGAAAACCTAGACCCCTATGAGTGCGGCGAATAGCCCGCCAATTCTAGAGTGAGGCCCTCTCCGTCTCAACGCCATGAGATGCGGTCCCGTTGCCCTCCAGAATCCGGCTATCCGTGCACTCCACCGCGGGGTAAACCTAGTACAGAAAAGAAAATATATACAGCCGGGCAGTGACGGCAGTCCACATGTCGGATGCTCGCCCCTCAATATCAAATATACAAATAAAACAAAACTGTACAATCATTGCACCCAAGCTATCCACCACGACCAATCCACAACAACACAACACAACACAAAACATCAACGTGAATGTCATGTTCGCAAATTCGTCTAAAAGGACATATAGCAATTAGACAAGTTGTACCGATCAATTGACATTCACGGTCGCAGATAGAAATGTAAGTACTATAAACTAACGTATTTAAAATTTCCATCGACAAAAACTTCCCAAAATGACCCCAAAAGCAAATCTAGCATTCAAATAAATCTGGGCCATACAAAAAAATATCTCAGAAATCACAATTCCATATACAAGACACACAGAAGAAAATTTGTGCACTGAAGCCATAATACCACCGCGTAACCGCGGCAAACAAGATAGTTAAGCCGCGGCTCCGGGCGTTATAGTGAGATCGTGCTACCAAATTTTTTCTGGGGTCTTAAAATGGCCTGCACTAATTTCTGAAATACTAAAAATGATATTTAGACAACTTTTAAAATCGGCAGAAACTTGAAATAATGGAAATGCGGTTTCGGAAACTTTCGTCGATCGATCTTTTAAGTACATTAGAACAACCAGTATACGGTTAATGGTTTGGCTCTGATACCATATAAGGCTACGGTAGCACCCCGGCCGTTAATCCGATTCCAAATGCGGAACAAAAACTTTTATAAACCGGTGCTAGCGTAACCTAAAGCCCGGATCGTGCCATTAATCCTATACTAGTAAACTGTAAAAGGAGTTTAAGAAATTATACCGATCGATCTGTGTCCTTCGGTCTTCAATTTCTGTCCTTAGTTTGTCGCGGCTGCCCCGATGTAGTTCGCTCTCCGGTCTTGCTCGTCGAAGTGGCTCCACGTCGAGAATTCTTTGTACGGGCTTCCGCCTCAAACCGAGACAACTCGGACATCCAGTGTGCTAGCCTAGATGCCCAAGATTGTAGTAGAGATAGTGTGTGAATGCTCTGTCTCAAAACACCCAATGATTCTCAACACATGAGATGGAATGGGTGGAGGTTAATGAAGTTGCCATTTGGAGAATGAATGTAGGCACAAGAATTTTTCATTAAAAAAAACCTTTGCTGGAAATTGGGCTTGCTCTAAATGAGCTCGGCCTAAAAATGTTTGGCAATCATTGGAGGAATTTGTGCTCTGTAGTTTTTTTTTTTCCTGAAAGAATGAATGGCTCTGTTCTTTTTAGGGTGTGAGGAATGAATTAGTTGATAGATACATAATGAAATTAATCCATCATCAAATAAATGGGGGGGGCCCCACGAATTTGACTATGCAGGAAATGAACAGCCACTTGTCTCAAGTCCACTTCTCAAAAGCATGCAAGCTTCCACATCATCCATGAGTCACCAAGCCAAAATTAATCCTCCACCAATTAATCCCAGCACACTCCAAATTGGCAGCCACCCAAATTAAAACCTTGTGTCATGCTACTATGCAAAGCCTCATGCAAAAGCCCACTGCCCAAAACACCAAAACAAACGGGCCACGAAATTTCAAGAAGAAATCAACCAAGGAATTTGGATCAGTTCAAAAAGAAATGATGACTCGTCAATAAACCAAATGTTTAAAGACAAGAAACGAAATGAAAATGGCAACTTCAAAATGTAAACTCGTAACGAATTACAAGAGTACACCTCATCCGTACATACGTACCTGCATCCGTATTCCGACTGAATACAAATACAACGAGACGAAAATATTCCAACAATCTAATACTAGGATCCGGCTTAAACCAAAAGCCCACCAGTATGATCCGGCTTAAACCAAAATCCTACACAAGTGCACGTATATGATCGAACCCTACCATAATACCATACGGCCTCTACAACGTTTCGTCCGAAACTTGAGAAACTGTCTGTGGGGGACTCTAAAGACTCGTCAATACTTTGGCTGTGGATTTAACCACTAGTACGTCAGTGGTACTAGCTGTACGTAACAGGCTACCAGGTATTGACCAAAAGGGATGTCGATGAGCGAACTCATCCTGACACCCTACTGAGCCTGTCAGTGACAATATCCGTACAGTCCGGTCCGTTCGTCTATGAGTATCGCATGTCGGGCCTAGGGGGTTGGTAAAAGTCAGACCTCCAAAAACGGTACAAAGCGTGTCGGAGTGTAGCCCAGAACTCCCTGAGAAACTACTGGAATACTTACCAGTAAATCCCACTTGTCTTGGCCAAGGACTTTGTGTAATGGCTCAACTAAACACAGCACGATCTCACCCCCAATACCGGGAGAGACGAATCCCCTGCCGATCCGCTCACTGCTTCCATGTGGTCGGGACTGTACCCAACTAAAACCTGTTTGCACGACTCCTTTGAGCCGTGGTAGGATAGTAATCAAAGTACAGTGGGAACTCACATGAGACAAATGACGGTCTCAGGTCGATAGACTAACCTGTACACATGTCACCAGGGAACTGCTATCTGACGACATGTATAATACCTACTAGCATGTTCCCGGCGAGTCCTGTCCGGTGTACTCATAACCCTATGATCACCTGTATACATCTTAGGTGAACCAACTGACATCAATGGCTTGTGAGACCGGCCATTGCCCCTCATCGGGGTCTCGACTGTATACACTAGTCTACTCTGGAGTATCGATGCTGTCTCGAAACTCCCTCGACTAGGGACACTTTAAGGATGCGCTTATAGACTACCCAACTCTCACATATATGATCACCATCATACTGCTGGTAGTCAAGCAAGAATTCTATGGGCTCTATCAATGTGTAATAGTGATCTGTAATGTCACCTGAAGCATGTACACTATGATAAAGGAAAACCAGATAGTATACTATCATCTCGAGTAAGACTGTTCTATCGGTATAGGTCCTCCCTCAATCATTGCAATCACGTGCATGCGATCCAATAATTGACTTGAGGGCACTATATCCAACACTTTTGTCAAGGTGTAGTGTGCGGTAGCTGATTAGTGCTTATCTGCTTAAGCATATATTGGATTAGGGTAATCGTACGACTTTGTTGGCTTTCGTCAAGGGTCGTGCGGGTGGGTTTAATTCAATCATGAAATGTACGGGTTGAACTTGATTAGCGGACTATGGTTTGTTGGCTTTCGTCAAGGTCATAGGATGCTAGGGGCAAAAAGATTATAGGGAATTTCAAGTGTTAAAATTTGCAATGAGATTGCATACCTTCTATGAGATAGTTGGATCCCGATTCCCACTGCGAGTAAGAGTTACTCCTGTGGGAGTTTTACACATTATAATTAGCCGATCAAGCAGGTGTCTAGAAAGGTGTTAACTGGGTTACGCCCGTGGGAAAACGAGGTTTATTTTAATTAGGTCCGTGCGAAAGCACGGTGAACCTCCCTCAAAGAACCGACACTGGCTTGGCCGAAAAATTGGCGAACTTCCAGGGTGTAATTAATTCCGGCTAGTCTTACCTTTTAGGGTTTGAAGGAAGATTTGATAAAAACAGTAGGAGCCATCATGATTAGATAAAATAATAATCAATCTGATCTTGCAAGAGCGCACACAGAGTGTTTTCTTCTCTTTCTCTCTCCTGGTAGAGACCATGTCACGCCTTAATCAAGATAATAATATGGATGCATTGCCGAACTTGCTTATTATAATGAGCTAGGAAACGTTGGTTCCGTTCTTTCTTATAATTGTTATAAGTCCGAGCAGGAAATAGAGGAATATCCGGACTCCCATGCCACCCGATCGAAGAAAGTGCATGTTGATTCATCTTCTTCGGGTGTGTTCATTACCGAGAACTGTTTCTCAGTATCCTCTACGTCCTAGGTATGAGATACCGGATCAGGATCCCGCATATGTAAGAGTTACATGGGCTACAGAAAGGTAGAGAACTGAGAATGGGTGATATATCTCTAAGTTTTAAAGAATGGTGCAATTGTTACAGCCAAGTCAGTTGGAAAATATCACCTTGTATTAATACATTGATTCTGAACGAATGTTATTACATACCGAACCTGATTTACAACATTACATCAGATTCTTTATTTAGTTAAAGAAGGATATAGTTATGTATTGGAGGATAATGTTGTGAACATTTTCCTGAATTAAGAGTTGATTCGATCAGGCATGTTATGTCATAGCATATACGTTCTAAATTAAACCACAGTTCAAAATATATAGAACACACACAAGAGGAATAGTTCAGAAATGAACGAATCCTTCTTGAGGTATTGTAGACTAGGTCATATCAATGCGACACGACCAGCTAAATTACATAAGGATGAATATGAGAATCTGTTCGAATTTTCATCTTATGATACTTGTCAGTCTTGTCTCAAAGATAAAATGACCAATACTAAGTTTGCTGGAAACAGAGAAAGAGTTAGTGAACTCTTAGGACAGATACATAATGATGTATACGGTCTTTTGTCTACAAATGCCAGGGTTGGTTGTTTATACTTCATTACATTCATCGACTATCTCTTAAGATTCCGACACGTGTTCCTGTTGAAACACGAGTCTGAAACATTTGAGAAATTCAAGGAATGTAAACTTGAAGATTGGGAACCACAAGGGTAGAAGTATAAAGTCCTTCGATGTGATCGAGGAGGAGAATACTTGCGCATGGAGTTCCAGGAGTTTCTAAAAGGAGAATGTGATTCTCTCTCATCTTACTCCTTCGAGTACACCACAGTACAACGGTGTATCGGGGTGGAGTTATCGCATCCTATGAGATATGGCACGCTCTATGATGAGTATTGTTGAGTTACTTGTTTCCTTTTGGGTGTTATGCACTTGAGAAACTGCATACCTATTGAATGAGGTTCTATCCAAATCAATGCCTACCACTCCATATGAGATATGGAATGGGAAGAGACCATTTCTTAAGCAAGTTATGATATGGGGTTGTTCGGTTTATGTTGAAAAGCAAAATCCGGACAAACTCGAGGCAAGGTCAGTTCTGTATAAGTTTGTTGGATATCCCGAACATTCGCAAGGGAATATCTTCTACCACAATGAGGAGCAAAAGGTGTTTTGTTTCTCAGCATGCTACCTTTTTAGAAAAGGAATTTCTTGTGAAGAAATTTGTGGTCATGAGGGAGAACTGGAAGGAGTTCCAGGTAGACAAACTAACAACTGATGATTTGGTGAAACTAAAGGATTCAATAGTCTCCAACGAACCTCAGCCTCTCCGCGAATCTGGTAGGGTTCCTCATCCACTTGAGAGATACTACGGTCTTCTCAGTGACAGTGGGAGTGAGGATTGCATCATGATAGATGATGGCCCAACAAGGTTCAGGTAGGCCATCACGAGTGGGGACTCTGTAAAATGGCTAGATGCTACGTGATCAAAGATGGAATCCATGTATACCAACAAAGTATGACTTTGATTATTGCACCTGAAGGGGTAAAACCCATTGGGAGCAAAATAAATCTTAAGAAGATTCTTGGTGTAGATGGAAAAGTTGAGACTTTCAAAGCTATGCTTAAGTCCATCAGGGTCAATGCAAGTATAGCGGAGTTGGAACATCTGTTTTGATATGGCAGTCGAAGAGTTTGACTTCATCAAAATGGTAGATGAACCTCGTATATACAAGAAGGTTGTAGAGAGTGAGGTTGTCTTAACGTATTGTACGTAGATGACATACTCTTGATAGGAAATGGTTTCCTATGCTAACACTCGGTCAAGCTCCTCTTATCAAGAAGATTCTCCATGGAAGATCTGGATGATACCTACTCCATCTTGTGGATTATTATCTATGATGATAGATCTAAGTGGATATTGGGAGTGTCCCAAATCCAGGTACATTAACACCGTACTAAAGGGTTTTAATATGGAAGATTCTAAGCGTGGTGATTCGTCCACTTACTCAGGAATTGTAGGGTTCCTAGGCACACTAAGGAAGTCTCACAAGGCATCAAACATGGCTAATTCAAATTTTACAAGTGCCTACAAACCCTAATACGGATCGTTAACTAGATAATGAGGCGATGCAAGCATGTAAACGAATTAAACGCTAAAGGAAAGTGGCTACAACCTTTGTAGATCCGGTTCTCCACCTCCATGGCTCCGCGATGAAGTCTCCTCGCTGTACAAATCGGATCTTGGGCTCTAGCGTCGGCTTCATCGGAGAAAAAGCGGGCTAGGTCATCGACGACGATGCCGAAGATGATCTACGTCGAGGCATCGCTAGATCAAGCTCCAACTTCACCAAGTCAAGAAAACTTGTGAAGGAAACACCCTATACTACTTGGCAAGAGGTAGAGGATGAAGAAATAGGAAGTGGGTAGACTTTAGATTTGGATTTCTCACACTTTTTCATCAATCACCATTGAGGGACAAGCTTTTTCTACTTTTAAAGAAGAAGAAGAAGAAGATGAAGATATGATAAGTCTTTTTTAAAATAGAAAAATGATATGATAAGTATCATATTGCAACCATGGTTATGTGTAGAGAGTTAACTCAAGTTAGTTGAATGGTTGGGTTTTGGAGATGAAGACAAAATGGTTGCTTAGTCAAAGTTTCAAGAATCTTCAACTACAAACAAATCAAGCCACCATTTCATATTCTTTTCTTTTGCCAATAATAAATAAATAAATCAATAAATAGATAAAAGAATAAGTAAATAAAAGAAACCCTAACCATTCATATAACCATGGTCAATTCTTTACACAAACCCAAGCTTGCATGTATCATCAAACATGATACAATCTTGTGCACAAAAGTATATCTCATATACAACTTGTGCAAATCAAGTGAGTAAATCCATTTAAAGTGAACCAATACTAGTTAATGCAAAGTAATATATCAAATATATAATTATACATTAAATCATTAAATCAACACTTGATTCAATGATCCGGTTATGTCGCATATAACCGGCTAGTATCCAATGTATCGGCTTATCGAATCAATCCTTGATTCGATAACTAGGTTATATCGCATATAACTAATCGATACATTCATTGCGAGAATATAATACGGTATCACATACACGCATTATTCTCGGTCCCGCACATATCTCATATGCGCTCCTATTTCGTTTCGCTTGAGCCAGGAAACCTCTGTGTAGGACTCTAAAGACTCGTCAATACGCCGGCAGCGGATGATGATCATATCAAACATCCACAAGCCGCAAGCGGTCTGCTAAACGTAACGGCCACCCGGGTATTGAGCGATCAGAAGATCGACGAGCAAGCCCGCTCACACTTCTGTGAATCCAACCAGTAACACTTACCGTACAGTCCGGTCTGTTCGTCTGATATGCCGCATATCTCGCCTAGGGGTGGTAAACGTCAGACCCCAATAGCTCGATAAGTCATGCCGACGTAAGGCCCA
Source organism: Agapanthus africanus (assembly GCA_030015575.1). NCBI lineage: Eukaryota > Viridiplantae > Streptophyta > Magnoliopsida > Asparagales > Amaryllidaceae > Agapanthus > Agapanthus africanus. The sequence continues at coordinate 371,370,466 of JASDDO010000008.1, forward strand.
TAACACTCGTGAAACTACTGATAACTCTTACCAGTATATCACTGCAACCCTGGCCAGGGATTTCCTGTTATGGCCAGTCGAGCATAGCACAACATCAACCCCCAATACCGGGAGAGACGAATCCCCTCCTATCGCTCATTGCCTCCATGTGAATCGGGACTGTACCCAAAAACCACCTGTTTGCACAACTCAGTAGAGCCGTGGTAGGGTGGAAATCAAAGCACAGTGGGAGACACACAAGACTCTATGACGATCTCGGGTCAACAGCCTAAGCTGTACCAGTGTCACCAGAGAACTGCCATCTGACGTGAGGTATAATACCATCTGGGAGTTCTCGGCGAGTCCGTTCAGTGTACCCAGTCTCCACTGAGCACCCGCATACCATCTTCGATGTCAAACACCAATGGATATGGGATCATCCATCGCCCATCACATGGGTCGAGAAGATATACGCTAGTCTACTCTGGAATATCGATGCCCCGTCTCGATATTCCTACGACTAGGAACAATGAAGGATGTACTCATTGACTACCCAGACCCCACTAGTATGATCTTCATCATAGTCCTGGAAGTCGAGTACACATCCTAAGGGCTTTATCAACATGTAATCAGAGAGACAGAAAGTATACATGTTGAGATAAAGAGCAACCAGATAGCATATTATCATGTCGAGCAAGAAAGTCCTACCTATATATGTCCCAGCATCCACTACAATATACATCCAATGTACAGTAATGGCCTCTAGGGCATACATATAACTAACAGGAATCACTCTCTCCAAAAAGATGTCTTCCAAGACTGATTTGGAGAGAGCTCGCGTGCAAGGGATACCCTATGCTTTGGCAGTAGGCTCTATCATGTATGTGATATTATGTACCAGACCAGATGTAGATGACTCACTAGCTGTAGTGATCAGGAATCAATCAGATCTTCGGAGAATCACTGGACAACTATGGAGGAAATTCTTAAGTACTTGAGAAGCACTAAAAGAATGTTCTTGGTTCGAGCTTCCAGAGTGATAAGGTCAAATGAAAGTCAGTCATAGGCATTGTCTTTACCCTCAGTATAGGGATGGTATGTTGGAAGAGTTCCAAGCTAGATACCGTGGCATACTAGACGATAAAGGCTGAATACATCGCTACCAACGGTGCTACCAAAGAGCTTGTCTGGGCATTACTTGTTCATGAGATGAACATGGTTCCTACCATTGAGCGTCCAATAACTGTTATTATGACTACAATGGAGTTGTCGCTTTAGCCTAGGAACACCGGTCCCATCAGCGATCCAGACATATTCTGAGGCAACTATCACCTGATCAGGGAGATGGTTAATCTCCAACGGATCGAGATCAGGAGAGTTGATACGAAGGATAACTCGGAGGATCCACTCACTAAGGCCTGCTTCCCCAAATACTATTTGAGAGATTTTGGGATGGTTGAGTATGGGACACTACAACTACTGCTATATTGTTGGGTATTGGATACTACAACAGATGGTCTTAGTGCAAGTGGGAGATTGTTAGTTATATGTATGCCCTAGAGGCCATTATTGTACATGAGATGTATATTATAATGGATGGTTGGACATATATAGGGAGGACTTTCTTGCTCGACATGATAGTATACTATCTGGTTACTCTTTTTCTTAACATGTTGACTTGTATAAGTGATGCTGTCTCGCTCTCACATGTTGATAAAGCTCTTATGATGTGTACTTGACTACCAGGAATATGATGTAGATCATACTAGTGGGGCCAAGGGTAACCCACAAGTACACCCTATAATTGTTCCTAGTCGTGGGAGTATCGAGACAGGGCATCGATACTCCAGAATAGACTAGCGTATGCGCTTCTCAACCCATATGATGAGCGATGGATGATCCCATATACATTGGTGTTTGACATCAGAGAAGGTATACGGGTGCTCAGTGGAGACTGGGTACACTGGACGGACTGGCCGAGAACTCCTAGATTGTATTATACCTATCGTCAGAAAGCAGTTCTCTGGTGACACTCGTACAGGTTAGTCTGTTGACTCGAGATCGTCATAGAGTCTTGTGTGATTCCCACTGTGCTTTGATTTCGACCATACCACGGCCAACAGATCGTGCAAAAAGGTGAATTTTGGGTACAGTCCCGAGTCACATGGAGGCAATGAGCGATAGGAGGGGATTCGTCTCTCTCGGTATTGGGAGTTGATGTTGCGCTATGCTCGATTGGCCATAACATGAAATCCCTGGCCATGATTGCTGAGATTTACTGGTAAGTGTTACCAGTAGTTTATCGAACCGTTATGGACCATGCATCGGCATGACTTATCAGGCTATTGGGGCCTGATGTTTACCACCCCCAGGCTGAGATATGCGACATATCTGACGAAGAGATCAGACTGTACGGTAGTGTTACTGATTGGATTCGCAGGAGTATGAGCAGGCTTGCTTGTTGATCTTCTGATCGCTCAATACCCGGGCGGCCGTTATGTTTAGCAGACCGGTTGCGGCTTGTGGGTGTTTAATATGATCATCACCTACTGCCGGCGTATTGACAAGTCTTTAGAGTCCTACACAGAGATTTCCTGGTTCATGCGAAACTAAGTAGGAACACTGATTGTTAGAGTTTTTGTGTGCTTAGTTAATTACCGCAATCAAGACGGTTTCGCTTGGTAGCTAGCCGGTTGAGTACGGGTCGTCCACAGGGAGATGAGAATCTTTTTCTATGTGCTTTAACGAGTTAAGTCCAAATGTCTAGGTTTGTTTGAGATTAACTATTTGCTAAAATATATATAAAGAAAGCTTGTTAGGGTTAGGATTAGGTTAGTTTGAGATAGGAGTCGCTCACTTCTTTCGTTGCCACTCTTAATATCGGTGTTACGGTAATCGGCAACAATGGAGATTAGCACGATTAGGAAGGAACTTGAGAGTACAAGCTAGGCTTTCCAACGCTTAGTTTCTTCCTTTTGGTCCTTCTCCATCCGTTCTTGGCTCTTAGCCTTAACCTCCGGTTAATTCAACCACAATCGGTCTCGCTAAGGAATCACCGCTATCATGTAGGATATGGTGCCGTAGGGAGCGGATTGTGGTTCAATTAACAGGAGTCCGAATTAAGATATTGGGCAAGAAAAGAGTGAGAGAGATTTCCTTCTCTCAAACTTTCCTTATCCTACCCTAACAAGTGAGAAACTACTCACCCATTACAAAAGAAAAGGAAAATACAACAAAAGGAGGAAGATAGAAAGAAAGGGGTTAGAAGATTACAACTAGCTATTTGAGACCTCACTTTGGCAAGGATCAAGCTTAAGCATCATTGTTGTAAGGATAAAGAAAATAGAAGAAGAAAGAAACAAACAACAAATAATAACAACTAGATTTGCAAATGAAAATTACAAGAAAATATAATTAACAAAGTAACAAGATAAGCATGATAAAGAAAAGAACTCTTTTATTCATCACTTCACTCATAAAATCTCACTACAAGGTTTTAATGGAGAAAGATGAAAAGAGGAAGAAGAACTACAAAAATCTATTCTAAAATCTAACACAAAAAAATAAGCACACTTCACTTGGCTTTGTTTTGGGCTATTTATAGGCAGGAAACTGAAACCATAGGGATACAATCTGGCCCAAGATGAAATGTCCAGACTACCCTCAAAATCTGAGTTGACACTGAGTCAACTCGGCCGCGGATCCGCCGCATATATGGCATATTGGTCGCGGATCCGCGGCCATTTGGTTGACTTGTTGGCTCATTTTTCCTGGGGTTCTCCATGTTGCTGTTCTTTTCAGTTTGGTATACTTGTTTTCTCAGAAGCTCTTCATTTTTCTTCCAGATTTTCAGCAGATCAAAAGGTGATTTGATGTGGACCTTTTGCCATGATTTTCTTGAGCTTTGCGTAGAAGTCTTGGATCTTGTGTTGCCCTTGTGCTTTGTGCATGAAAATGACCATTGATTTGCCATTTTGTCCTTTTAACTGGTATGCGGCAACATACGGATAGCGAGCGGAGACCCGTATTTTATCTGTGTTTGTCAGTAGTCCAGAATTTGTCGCGCTTTTCTATGAATTTCACTGCTTAGAGCTGAGAACCTGTAACCTGCAATTATTTAGCAAACACGGATCAAGAGTACCTACCTATAAGCAATGTGATAAAAAATGGACGGTATAAAAATGCAAAAATCTGATATAAACAAGAACATATGTGATATGTGCGGGACCGATATTACGCATATGATACCGCATTCTATTCTCGTGATATGTGATATCGGTCGGTTATATGTGATATAGCCGGGTTATCGGATCAAGTGTTGAATCGATAGATTGTTACATTTAATATTAGTCGGTTGTATGTAATATAGCCGGATTATTAAATCAAGTGTTGATTTAATAATTTAATGTATAATTATATATTTGATATATTAACTTACATTAACTAATATTAGCTCACTTAAGATTTCTTTTTCTCACTAATGTACACTTAGTATATATGTGATATATATTAATGTACATTATTTATATGTCATGCTTGATGCCACATGCTACATGGGTGTATGAGACTCACACCATTCAAATAATAATGAAGGGTTTTTATTTATTTAAAGTAAATCAAAATTGGTTGGAAATTGCCACATGATTGAAGCTTGTAAAAGCTTGTGGAACCATTGACCAAGTCCACTCTTTTTGTTTTACTTGATGATATTTATTAACCAAACCATTATTATTTACCCATGGTTTATTCTCTACATGAGTTAGTGTATGAAACTAACTCACCCTTGGTTCCTATTCTCACCTCATGAGTTCATTCTCTCATCTTCATCACTTCATCTTCTTCTTCATGAGAAAAAGCTTGCTAGCTTTTTTCTAAAGTGAGAAAATATTGTGAGAAAATTAAATCTAAAGTGAGCCTATTTCCTACTTCATCATCCTTTACTATTAGTCATTTAGTTTAGGGTGTTTGCTTTACTAAACCCTAATTTAGTGAAGATGTAGCATGATCTTGAGTCTCCTCGACGTAGATCATCTTCGGTCTCGAAGACTTCGAGCAAGCTTGTTCATTTCTTCATGTGAACCCTTACTAGAGTTCGGGTGTTCATTACTTGGAGCGATGTGACTATTACACGAAGCTTTAGAAGTGAAGGACCGGTGCATTCCCTCATTCACTTGTTTGCAAAATTGTTTGCATGTTGTATTGTTTAATTCTCTAGTTAAGATTCTAGGGTTAAGGTTCTTTAGAACGGCAAAATTTAGAAAATGGCATGGACGATACCTCCCGAAACCTTGCTGCCGACCTAGGGAACCCTTCATAACCCCGACTAAGTGACTATAGGAGAACCTCATGGCCAAAAGCATCCACTCGGGTGCTCGCGGCCACGGTGTTCCGCCCAAGTGCACTTTATTGACGGCGTCGAGGGTGCGGCTATCTACTAAAGTTCCTAACAAGCATTCGATCATTTAATTGGAAATCTTGTTGAATTACCCGACTTAAATTTTTAAAAGTGTTTTCAATTCGAGACTTAAATGCAAGGTTTATAGGGTTAGGCATGAAATTCGGAATATATGATAATCCGGGTTTATGATGTCTAAAGATGATGCAGATTCTAATTAATGTAGTTTCATTTCTTTTCTGCGACCGTAAGTGTAATATGTGATAGTATCTCCGATCTCTTTGCTATATGACAATGACATTAGGGATACACATATTTACTTACGTTGATGACATATGATGTTATTGTGTTCCTGTTGATATGTTATATTGGATCATCGTGATTGAATAGCCGGGGAGTTTTACGTGAGATGGGACTTTCTCAATTTTCTTTCATGTAACTATTTGTATGTAATATTCTTTTATTGGGACGCTTCTGGGTTGAGGTTGGTGTCTCCATTTGATGTATATTATTTACTTTTCCACATTAGGATAGAACCAAGGCGGGGAGCACAAGTAACCGGGTTTTAGAGTCCAGTGGGAGGCCATCTCGAGGAGTCGAGACCGGTCGTCTAACTCTAGAATTGGCAAGGTTGCTTTCTGCTCTCATAGGGTCTAGGGATGTGGACTTGGCTATTCATCACGACCGTGGAATCCGTGTTTTTCATTACAGGCTTAATCTAAAACACGGACCTCCTAGTATATCCTATATTTCATATATCTGCCTCTGTTATTTCTGTGATGTGATCATATAAATGCGTTAGACGAATGCTATTTATATATATGATATACTAGTAGACACTATATATGTTTTACATCCACACTAGTCCTGGCCCCGCCCTGTCGTAAGTTAAGTAACCTTACGGTGAAAACCTGGGTCCCTGTGGCGAATGCGGATGGCATATATGTGTGTTTTATTTTCGTTTCTTCTGTGATGTTTAGGAAACATAAATGATGGGACGTAATTAATAATATTAATGAAAAGAAAATAAACCTAAAAGATATTGTAGAATTAAATTTTTCAAAAAGATAGCTGTAGTTTTTGCTTTGCATAGCGATATTCAATTAAGAATATCCTGCACCTCATTCGATGAGGAAAGAGGCTAGATCTTTTCACCGAGAATGACCTCTTTAGCAAAACTAGCATATGCTACAACCCACTCGGTTTGTTTTGAAAACTACTCAATTTTAAAGCGGGGCTTAAACCACTCCTTTTCAAATCACTAGTTTCTACAACGATATCAAGTTCATTACGTTAAAGGTTTTCATCAAAAGCAGTCGTAGCCCCACGTCATTTCAGATATGTACTATTTAGTATTCGTGCTGCATTTATTGACCTTGTCAAGGCATAGTGTTCAGTAGCTGATTAGTGCTTTTCTGCCGCATGTTGATGCGATTGGTTAGGGTAATCGTACGTCCTTGTTATCCTTGTCAAGGGTCGTGCGGGTAGGTCTAATTCAATCATGCAATGACGGGTTGAACTTGACTTACGGTTTCTTGTTTGTTGACCTTATCAAGGTCATAGACCACATGGGGTAAAAACAGATATCGGGAATTTCAAGTGTTGAAATTTGCAATGAGATTGCATACATTCTATATGAGATAGTTGGATCCCGATACCCACCGCGAGTAAGTGTTACTCCTGAGAGAGTTTTCCACTTTACAATTAGCTAATCTAGTAGGTGTCTAAGAAAGATGTTAACGGGTTTATGCCCCTACGGAAACGAGATTATTTAATTAGTTCCATGCGAAAACATGGGGTGACTCCCTCGAAATACCAACACCTGCCTGGCTGACTGATTAGCGAACTTGTAGGGTGTAATTAATCCCGACTAATCTTACCTTTTAGGGTTTGAAGGAAGATTTGATAAAAACAGTGGGAGCCATCCTGATTAGATAAAATTATGACAAATCTAATTTTGCAAGAGCGCCCGCTAAAGTGTTTTCTTCTCTCTCTCTCTCTCCAGGTAGCGACCATGTCACGCCTTAATCAAGATAATAATGTATTGACCGAACCCGCTTATTATACTGGGCTGGGGAACGTTGGTACCGCTCTATCTTATGACAACAGTCATGAGTCTGAGCAAGGGATAGGGGAATGTAAGGATTTCCACTCCACCCGGATGAAGAAAGAGCATGCTAATGCATCTTCTTCATGTGTGTTAGTTATTGAGAACTGTTTCTCAGTCTGCTCTATGTCCTGGGTATTGGATACCATATCAGGATCCCATATCTGCAATATATTACAAGGATTAAAGAGAAGTAGAGAATTAGGAAATGGTGATATGTTTCTCAGAGTAGGGAATGGAGCAATAGTTGCTGCTGAAACTGTCGGCGAATATAATCTAGTATTGCCAAATGGTAATACATTGATTTTGAATGACTGTTATTTCGTACCATCGTTGATGCGCAATATAATATCCGTTTCATTATTAGATAAAGAGGGATATAACTTTGCATTAAAGAAAAATGTTATGAACATTTTCTTAAATCAAGTATTGATTGGGTTTGGTACGTTGTGTAATGGTATATACGTTCTAAATCAAAATACAGTTCTGAATATACAAAACACACACAAGATGAAAAGTTCAAAAATGAACGAAGCCTTCTTGTGGCATTTTAGACTTGGGCATATCAATGCGACCAGAATAGCTAAGTTGCATAAAGATGGATATTTGAATCCGTTCGAATTTATATCTTATGAAACTTGTCAGTCATGTCTCAAAAGAAAGATGACCAAAACTCCGTTTACGGGACACATAGAAAGAGCTAATGACCTTTTAGGACTGATACATGGTGATGTATGCGGTCCTATGTCTACATATGCCTGAAATGGTTCCTTGTACTTCATTACATTCACCGATGATCTCTCAAGATTCGGACATGTGTTCCTGTTGAAACACAAATCTGAAGATTTTGAGAAATTCAAGGAATATAAGAGCGAAGTAAAGAACCAGATGGATAAAAGTATTAAAATCCTTCGATCTGATCGAGGAAGAGAATACTTAAGTACAGAATTCCAAGATTATCTAAAAAAGAATGGGATTCTTTCTCAGCTTACTCCTCTGTATACACCACAGCACAATACAGTATCGGAGCGGAGGAATCACACCCTATTAGATATGGTGCGCTCTATGATGAGTGTTGCTGAGTTACCTATTTTCTTTTGGAGTTATGCACTTGATACAACTGCATACATATTGAACAGGGTTTCTACCAAATCTATGCCAACCACTCTATATTAGATATGGGAAGGGAAGAGACCGTGTCTTAATTTCATTAAGATATGGGGTTGTCCGGCTTATGTTAGAAAGCAAAATCCGGATAAGCTCGAGGAAAGGCCTGTTCTATGTAAGTTTGTTGGATATCCCAAACATTGGTGAGGGTATATCTTATACCACACAGAGGAACAAAATGTGTTATTTGCTCAACATGCCACCATTTTGTTGGATATATGTATGCCCTAGAGGCCATTATATGTATAGTGGATGCTTGGACGTGTGTGTGTGTGTGTGTGCGCGCGTGTCTATATATATATAGATTACTTTCTTGCTCGACATGATAGTATGCTATCTGGTTTACTTTATCTGACATGTTGATTTGATCATGTTTTTATTCATTTTCACATGTTGCTAAAGCCCTCAGGATATTTGCTAGACTACTGTGACTATGATGCAGATCATACTAGTGGGGCACGTGTAGTTTATAAGCATATCCTAGAATTGTTCCTAGTCGTAGGTGTATCGAGACGGGGCATCGATATTCCAGAGTAGACTAGCGTATACTATTCTTGTCCCATATGATGGGCGATGGATGTTCCCATATCCATCTGGTGAGGTGACACCAAAGAATGTATGCGGGTGCTCAGTGGAGACTGGGTACACTGAACGGACTCACAGAGAACTCCTATGTGGTATTATATCTATCGTCGGATAGCAGTTCTCAGGTGACACTGGTACAGGTTAGTCTGTAGACCCGAGATCGTCATAGAGTCTTGTGTGTCCTCCCACCGTACTTTGATCTCCACCCTACCACGGCTCTACTGAGTCGTGCAAACAGGTAGTCTTTGGGTACAGTCCCGAGGCACATGGAGGCAATGAGCGATAGGAAAGGTTTCGTCTCTCCCGGTATTGGGGGTTGATGTTGTGCTATGCTTGATTGGCTATAATAGAAAGTCCCTGGCCAGGGCTACTGAGATTTACTGATAAGCGTTATCAGTAGTTTCTCGATCTGTTATTAGCTATATACCGGCATGACTTATTGAGTTATTGGGGTCGACGATACCATCCCCAGACTTGATATGCAACATATTTGACGAGGAGACCGGACTGTACGGTAAGTGTTGCCAGATGGCTCGACGGGAGTTTTGACAGCTTTACTGGTTTTCTTCTGATCGTTCAATACCCGGGTGGCCGTTACGTTTATCTGACCGCTTGCGGCTTGTGGGTGTTTGATATGATCTGCAGGGTTCCTAGGCACACTTAGGAGGTCTCACAAGGCATCAACCATGCCAATTTCAAATTTTTCCGGTGCCGAGAAACCCTAATGCGATCGTTAACTAGAGAATAGGCGAAACAAGCAAGTAGTAAACAACTTTACTGCAAAGTGAAAGAGACTACAACCTTTGTACATCCGGTCCTCCACCTCCATAGCTCCGTGACGGTATGCCCTCGCTGCGATCATCGGATCCCGGACTCTAGCGTCGGCTTCATCGGAGAAATGGGCGGGCTAGGTCGTCGACTTCGATGCCGAAGATGATCTACGTCGAGGCAACACAAGATCAAGCTCCAACTTCACCAAGCCATGAAACTTGTGAAGAAAACACCCTATACTACTTGGCAAGTGGTAGAGGATGAAGAAATAGGAAGTGGGTTCACTTTAGAATTGGATTTCTCACTTGGAATCATCACTTAGAATTTTCTAGCCATGGTTTCTTCTCTTCATGAAGAAGATGAAGAAGAAGAAAGAAAAAGAATTATATCAAAAAGAAAATCCAAGTGATGGTTATCATATTGCAACCATGGTTTAATGTAGAGAATAAACTAGGGTTAAGTTGAATGGTTAGGTTAGAGGAAAGAAACAAAATGGTCAAGCTTTCAACCCTTCATGAAGCTTCAATGTAAAACAAAAGTAGCAACCATTTCATTTCTTGCCAAAATGAAATAAATAAATAAAAACCCTAACCATTTACTTAACCAAGGTTTAAACCAAACATACACCCAAGTTGGCATGTATCATCAAACATGATACAATCTTGTGCACAAAAATATATCACGTATACAATGTGCACAAACAAGTGAGAAAAACATCTTAAGTGAACCAATACTAGTTAATGCAAAGTAATATATTAAATATATAATTATGCATTAAATCATTAAATCAACACTTGATTTAACGATCCGGTCATATCGCATATGACCGACTAATATCCAATGTATCGGCTTATCGAATCAATCCTTGATTCGATAACTAGGTTATATCGTATACAACCAATCGATACATTCATCGCGAGAATAGAATACGGTATCACATACACGCATTATTCTCGGTCCCGCACATATCTCATATGCGCTCCTACTTCGTTTCGCTTGAGCCAGGAAACCTCTGTGTAGGACTCTAAAGACTCATCAATACGCCGGCAGTAGGTGATGATCATATCAAACACCCACAAGACGCAAGCGGTCTGCTAAACGTAACGGCCACCCGGGTATTGAGCGATCAGAAGATCGACGAGCAAGCCCACTCACACTCCTGTGAATCCAACCAGTAACACTTACCGTACAGTCCGGTCTGATCGTCTGATATGTCGCATATCTTGCCTAGGGGTGGTAAACGTCAGACCCCAGTAGCTCGATAAGTCGTGTCGATATGAGGTCTATAAAAGTTTGAGAAACTACTGATAACACTTACCAGTAAATCTCAGCAACCCTGGCCTGGGATTTCCGGTTATAGCCAATCGAACACAGTGCAACATCAACTCCCTATACCGGGAGAGACGAATCCCCTCCTATCGCTCATTGCCTCCATGTGATTCGGGACTGTACCCAAAAGCCACCGTTTTGCACGCCCTCTTGGACGTGGTAAGGTGGAAATCAAAGCACAGTGGGAATCACATAAGACTCTATGATGATTTCAGGTCAACAGACTACTCTGTACCAGTGTCACCAGAGAACTGCCATCTGACGTAAGGTATAATACCATCTGGGAGTTCTCGGCGAGTCCGTCCAGTGTACCCAGTCTCTACTGAGCACTCGTATATCATCTCTGATGTCATACACCAATTGATATGGGATCATCCATCGCCCATCTGTATGGGTCGAGAAGGTATACGCTAGTCTACTCTGGTATATCGATGCCCCGTCTCGATACACCCACGACTAGGGACCTTGAAGGATGTACTTATGGACTACCATGTCCCCACTAGTATGATCCGCATCATAGTCCAGGTAGTCAAGTACACATCCTAAGGGCTTTACCAACATTTAACAGAGAGACAATCAGTGTACACGTTAAGGTAAAGAGTAACCAGATAGCATACTATCATGTCGAGCAAGAAAGTCCTCCTTATATATGTCCCAGCATCCACTACAATATACATCCTATGTACAGTAATGGCCTCTAGGGCATACATATAACTAAGAATCTCCCACTTGCACTAGGGCCATCTGTAGCAGTAGTTGTAGTATCTCATACTCAACCATCCCATAAAAGTCTCTCTCTGGGAAAAGACCTTTGTGAGTGGATCCGCCGTGTTGTCTTCTGAGTCTACTCTCCTAACCTCGATCCCCTGGAGATCAACCATCTCCATGATCAGGTGATACTGCCTTAGAATATGTCTGGATCACTAATGGGACGGACGTTCCTTGGCATAAGCCACAACTCCATTGTCACACAATGGGAGGAACGAAGTTCATCTTATGAACTAATATACATCCAGACTGCCTCTTTGGTAGCATCTTTAGTAGCGATGTATCCAGCCTTTATCGTCTAGTATGCCACGGTATCTATCTTGGAACTCTTCCAACATACCGTCCCTTTACTGAGGGTAAAGACAATGCCTGTGACTGACTTTCTGTCGTCCTTATCTGCCTGGAACCCTTCCAGTGATTCTCCCCAGGACCAATTGATACCATCTCACTACAACTAGTGAGTATCCTAATATCTAATTAGATCTATCTCATAGATCCAAAACTTAGGATTTAGGAGGTATCACTTTGATCCTTTATGGAGAATCATTGTGATAAGCGGAGATTGACCGAGCGTAGCATAGGAAACTCCTTCCTTATCAAGAGTATGTCATCCACGTACTCTACGAGGATCACCACCATACTCTCTACTACCTTTTTGTTTATACAAGGTTCATCTACCATTTTGATGATGTCAAACTCTTGAAATAACACATCAAAACAGACGTTCCAACTCCGCGATGCCTGCTTTATCACATAAAACATCTTGCACACGTTTCCGCTGCTCCCACTGTCTACGAGGCCCTCTGGCTGTGTACTTATATACGCACTCTTCTAAAACATTATTTAGAAAAGCAGTCATGGCACCCAACTGCTAGATATCGTAGTCATGGTATGTAGCCGTGGCAAGTAGGATCTGGATGGACTTAAGCATAGTCCCTGGAAAAGGTTTCATCATTATCCATGCCTGGTCGATGACGAAAACCTTTAACAAGTCTAGCTTTGAAAGTCTCAACTTTCCATCTACACCAAGTAATCTTCTTAAGATATACTTGCTCTTGATGGGGATTTAACCCTTCAGATAAAGCAACTAAAGTCCATACTTTGTTGGTGTATAAGGATTCCATCTCAGATCGATTAACATCCAGCCATTCTTACAGAGTCCCACTCCTGATGGCCAGCTTGAAACTAGTTGGGTCATCATCTCATGATGCAATCCTCGCTCCCACTGTCATAGAGAAACCGAAGTAACTCTCAGGTGGGTGAGGAACCCTACTAGATCGGCGGAGAGGCCGAGGTTCATTGGTTACTATTGAATCCTTCGGTTCTACTAAATCATCAGCTGCAGTTTGTATAGCTGGAACATTTCCAGTTCTACATAATAGACCTTGCCTCGAGCTTGTCCGGATTTTTCTTTTAGACACAGGCCGGACAACCCCAAATCTTAACTAACTTAAGATATGGGCTCTTCCCTTTCCATATCACATATGAAGCGGTAGGCAACTGATTTGATTGGAACCCTATTCAATAGGTATGCAACTTCATAAGTGCATAACTCCCAAAAGGAAATAGGAAACTCAGTAGTACTCATCATAAAGCGCACCATATCATATAGGGTGTGATTGCTCCGCCCCGATACAACGTTGTGCTGTGATGTATTCGGAGGAGTAATGCTGAGAGAGAATCTCATTCTCCTTTAGAATAGTCCAGGAATTCCATGCACAAGTATTCTCCTCCTTGATCTCATCATAGGACATAATACTTATACCCGTATTGGTTCTCTACTTCTAACTTATATTCTGTGAATATCTCAAAAGGTTCGGACTTGTGTTTCAACAGGAACATAGGTCTGAATCTCGAAAGATCATCAGAGAATTTAATGAAGTACAAAGAACCGGTCTTGGCATGTGTAGACAGGGGACCTACATACATCAACATGTATCATCCCAAGAGTTCACTATCTCTTTCTCTGTTTCCAATAAACAGAGCTATGGTCATCTTATCTCTGTGACATGACTGGCAAGTTTCACAAGATGTAAATTCAAACTGATTTAAATAAGCATCTACAATGTAACTTCATCCAGTCGGGTCGCATTGATATGACCTAGTCTACAATGCCTCAAGAAGGATTCGTTCATTTCCGAACTCTTCCTCTTGTGTGTGTTCTATATACTAAGAACCGTAGTTTGATTTAGAACATCGATGCTTTTAGATAACGTGCCTGAACCGATCAACTTTTGATATAGGAAATGTTCAAAACATTATCCAACAATACAAAATTTTATCATTTCTTTACTAATAAAGAGACTGATATGATTTTGTATATCAGGTTCGGTATCTAATAACATTCGTTCAGAATCAATGTATTTGGAATACAGGGTGACAGTGACCAACAGACTTGGCTGCAACACTTGCACCGTTTTCTGTCTCATGAAACATATCACCCGTTCTCAGTTCTCTACCTTTCTGTAGCCCTATGTAACAGATTACATATCTGGGATCCTGATCCGGTATCATATACCCAGGACGTAGAGGATAACGAGAAACAGTTCTTTATAATAAACACACCCGAAGGATATGCATCATCATGCACTTTCTTCGTTTGGGCGGCACGGGAAATCTGGTATTCCCCAATTCCTGCTCTGTCTTATAACAATTATAAGTTGTAGCGGGACCAACGTTCCCCAGCTCAGTATAACAAGTGGGTTCGGTCAATATATCCGTTTTATTATCTTGATTAAGGCGTGACATGGTCGCTACCTGGAGAGAGAGAAAGAAGAAAACACTCTGCGTGTGCTCTTGCAAGATCAGATTGGTTATTATTTTATCTAATCAGGATGGCTCCCACTGTTTTTATCAAATCTTCCTTCAAACCCTAAAAGGAAAGACTATCCGGGATTAATTACACGCTACAAGTTCGCCAATCTTTCAGCCAGGCCAGTGTCGGTACTTTGAGGGAGGTGCCCCGTGCTTTCGCACGGACCTAATTAATGTAAACCTCGTTTTCCCAGAGGCGTAACCCCGTAGACACCTTTCTAGACACCTACTTGATCGGCTAATTGTAATGTGTAAAACTCTCCCAGGAGTAATAATTACTCGCAGCGGGTATCGGGATCCAACTATCTCATAGAAGGTATGCAATCTCATTGCAAATTTCAACACCTGAAATTCCCGATAATATTTTGCCCCAAACGATCTATGACCTTGACAAGGTCAACAAACCATAGACCGTAAGTCAAGTTCAACCTGTCATTTCTTGATTGAATCAAACCCACCCGCACGACCCTTGACAAGGTCAACAAGCCGTACGACTACCCTAACCCAATCTGTATCATATGCATAAGCAGATAAATACTGGTTAGCCACCGCACACTGCGCCTTGACAAGGTCAACAAACGCAGCACGAATACTAAACAGGACTTATCTGAAATGACGGAGGGCTACGACATGTTTTTCTGAAAACCTATTGCGTAATGAACTTGATATCGTTGTAGGATCGAATGAATTTTGAAATGGAGTGTTTTTGAGGCTTTTCTAGTTTTGCTAAAGGAGTCACTCCCGGTGAAGGGATCGTCGGTCCTTTCCTCGTTGAATGAGGTGCGGGATATATCATATATATCACTGTGCAAAGCAGAAACTATAGAAGCAATCAAAAGACAAACCGAGAGTTGTAGCATCTGCCAGTTATTGCTAAAGGAGTCACTCCCGGTGAAGGGATCTCGGTCCTTTCCTTATCGAATAAGGTGCAGGATGTTCTACAAGGAACACCGCGATGCAAAGCAAGAACTGTAGCTACCTGTTTTTGAAAATTCAATTCCACAACATCTTAGGTTTCTTTTCTTTCATTAATCACTTTAATGAAGTCCCATCATATAAGTTACCTAAACATCACAGATAAATACGACGTACACTTATGCCATTCGCATTCGCCTCGATGTCCCCTCGTGCACCGTTAGGTTAGGTAACTAACGACAGAGCAGGGCAGGGCTAACGCGGGTGTAAAACATAAGCAAAGTCTATATAATATATCATATATACTATATACGGTATTTATCACAGAACATCACATGATCACATCACAGATATCGCAGCAGAAGAAACATATGAAATATTGGATATACTAGGACGTCCGTGTTTTCAATACGAGCCAATATAAAACACGGATTCCACGGTCGCGATGAATAGTCAAACCCACACCCCTAGACCCCTACGAGAGCGGCAAGCAATCCTACCAATTCTAGAGTTAGGAGACCCGGACTCGACTCCTCGAGTTGGTCTCCCACTGGACTCCAGAACCCGGTTACTTGTGCCCTCCTCCTTGGGTCTATCCTAGTGCGGAAAAGTAAATAATATACATCAACGGTGACATCTTCCGCTACCTAGAAGTGCCCCAATAAAAGAATATTACATACAAGTTTTTTAGATGAATGAAAATGAAAAACACTCATCTCACATAAAAAACGGCTATTCAAACACGACGATCCAATATAACATATCCAGCAACACATAACATCACATGTCATCAACGTAAGTAAATATGCCCATCTCAATTGTCGTTGACATATAGCAACGAAACCGGCGATATCACATATTACACTTACGGTCACAGAAAAGAAAGTGTAAAACTACAACAGTTGGAATCCGCAACCTGCATAGACATCGCATGCCTAACAATTATAAACCCCGCATTTTAGTCTCATTATCGAAAACTCTTTTCAATATCAAGTCGGGCAATTCAACAAGATTCCTGATATTCTGTTCGAATGCTCGTCGCAAACTTTAGTAGGCAGCCGCACCCCCGATGCCGTCGACGAAGTGCACCAAGGCGGAACACCGCTGCCACAAGCACCCGAACGGATGCTTTCGGCGACGGGGTTCTCCTACAGTCACTTGGTCGGGGCTATGGGGTGTAGCAGACTATTAAGTTTATCCGGCGAGTATCCGCGTACGCTACGTGATTGCGACGGACTTTTGATCACATCAAAATTCCGTGGCAACCGATCAAGTGAGACTAAAGTGCTATGTTTATAACATTCAAATCAGTTATCTCATAACTACCTGCGGATTCCAAATTTGTATCCCATTCCAAATAAATAGAAAATGTTAAACTTTCCGATCGAACATTCAAACACCCAAGTTTTCCCAAAACAGCTCAACACATGAAATAAGTTTAAAAACATTCACTTCATGCCTCAGTACCCACGGTCCAGCCGTAGAAGGGTCAAGCCAATGCCTCACATGTGGCATGCCGTACTGCCCCAAACCCTAAGGTTCAAAGGGCAGTTCAAGACGGTCACATAATCGAGTTAAGGTTTGTTGTCTTCTAGAGGGACCATCACGTTACTTGCACTACTTAGAACGTTATTAAACCACGGAAAGATCCAACACTTGGAAATTTCCCGATAGGGGAAAAGTGGGTATTTATATCCGGTCGAACTTTTTAACATATTCTAAAATTACACGGAAAAACACACAGACGAAGTTAAACTTCCCGATCGAAACACCGAGTCCCCAATACAATCTAGAAAACTCAACTCTTGAGTATATATTAAAAGTATCCAGAAGACACAAGAAACACCTGCAGAGATAACTGCGAAATTCACAGCCTGATCATCACAGACGGCCGCGGAACCGCCGCAACAAGTGGGTCAACGCCGCGGTTCCGCGGCAGTACTGTAGAATTAGGTTGTCGTTTTTTGCAATTATTCTTAGAATTTCCTGCTCATTTTTCTGCATATTTTTAATTTGGAAAAAACCCAGTTTTGAAAAAATATACAGAGAGTGGTTTTGAATTAGGGTTTCGGTTCGATCGGACTTCTAACATCGTCTACACATCGCCTAAGGCTCTAGCTAGGCTCTGATACCACTGCAGGGTTCCTAGGCACACTTAGAAGGTCTCACAAGGTATCAACCATGCCAATTTCAAATTTTTCCGGTGCCGAGAAACCCTAATGCGATCGTTAACTAGAGAATAGGAGAAACAAGCAAGTAGTAAACAACTTTACTGCAAAGTGAAAGAGACTACAACCTTTGTAGATCCGGTCCTCTACCTCCATAGCTCCGTGATGGTGTGCCCTCACTGCGATCATCGGATCCCGGACTCTAGCGTCGGCTTCATCGGAGAAATGGGCGGGCTAGGTCGTCGACTTCGATGCCGAAGATGATGTACGTCGAGGCAACACAAGATCAAGCTCCAACTTCACCAAGCCATGACACTTGTGAAGAAAACACCCTATACTACTTGGCAAGTTGTAGATGATGAAGAAATAGGAAGTGGGTTCACTTTAGAATTGGATTTCTCACTTGGAATCATCACTTAGAATTTTCTAGCCATAGTTTCTTCTCTTCATGAAGAAGATGAAGAAGAAGAAAGAAAAAGAATTATATCAAAAAGAAAATCCAAGTGATGGTTATCATATTGCAACCATGGTTTAGTGTAGAGAATAAACTATGGTTAAGTTGAATGGTTAGGTTAGAGGAAAGAAACAAAATGGTCAAGCTTTCAACCCTTCATGAAGCTTCAATGTAAAACAAAAGTAGCAACCATTTCATTTCTTGCCAAAATGAAATAAATAAATAAAAACCCTAACCATTTACTTAACCAAGGTTTAAACCAAACATACACCCAAGTTGGCATGTATCATCAAACATGATGCAATCTTGTGCACAAAAATATATCACGTATACAATGTGCACAAACAAGTGAGAAAAACATCTTAAGTGAACCAATACTAGTTAATGCAAAGTAATATATCAAATATATAATTATGCATTAAATCATTAAATCAACACTTGATTTAACGATCCGGTCATATCGCATATGACCGACTAATATCCAATGTATCGGCTTATCGAATCATTCCTTGATTCGATAACTAGGTTATATCGTATACAACCAATCGATACATTCATCGCGAGAATAGAATACGGTATCACATACACGCATTATTCTCGGTCCCGCACATATCTCATATGCGCTCCTACTTCGTTTCGCTTGAGCCAGGAAACCTCTGTGTAGGACTCTAAAGACTCGTCAATACGCCGGCAGTAGGTGATGATCATATCAAACACCCACAAGCCGCAAGCGGTCTGCTAAACGTAACGGCCACCCGGGTATTGAGCGATCAGAAGATCGACGAGCAAGCCCACTCATACTCCTGTGAATCCAACCAGTAACACTTACCGTACAGTCCGGTCTGATCGTCTGATATGTCGCATATCTTGCCTAGGGGTGGTAAACGTCAGACCCCAGTAGCTCGATAAGTCGTGTCGATATGAGGTCTATAAAAGTTCGAGAAACTACTGATAACACTTACCAGTAAATCTCAGCAACCCTGGCCTGGGATTTCCGGTTATAGCCAATCGAACACAGTGCAACATCAACTCCCTATACCGGGAGAGACGAATCCCCTCCTATCGCTCATTGCCTCCATGTTATTCGGGACTGTACCCAAAAGCCACCGTTTTGCACGCCCTCTTGGACGTGGTAAGGTGGAAATCAAAGCACAGCGGGAATCACACAAGACTCTATGACGATCTCGGGTCAACAGACTACTCTGTACCAGTGTCACCAGAGAACCGACATCTGACGTAAGGTATAATACCATCTGGGAGTGTTGGAGTAAAAATTTACACCCCCGTTGACCGAGTCAAAGTCAAGGTCAACCCCAAGCCAGGTGGGCCCAAGCCCAGGTCAAGCGGGCCCAAGCCCAAGTCGAGCCCGCGGCCAGCCTCCTCCATGATAAAATATAGATCATGTAATAAATAATTTTTATGTAATTTTTTATACATGAATGTATGCAAAATGGGCATAAAGCCAATATTTTGTAAGCCCATGACTTATGTGCAAAAATGAAATGGCACATGAGCCATGGGATGGCTAAAATGCCATTTTTGTAAAGCCCAAGGGGCTATATGTAAATATGTAAGCCTATAAAAGGCAACATGATGATGAATAAACGACAACTTTTTCTCTCTCCAAAAAAAAGTCTCAGAGCTGAGCTCTTTCTTCCATCTTCAAGGTTCCAAAACCTTCTTCTTTCTTTTGAATTAAATCAAGAGTTTTACTCTTCCTTTTTCAAAACTAAATAGTTTTCCACCACAAAACCCACAAAGGGGAACTTGGTTCTGTCATCAGATCTCAAAAAGGAGAGATTTTGAGATTTCACATCTCTTGATCTTCAAGATCCAGCAAGCAATAGGAGGAAGAAGAAGAACCACTTCCAGGAGCCCGGCTCCTCTCTGATTTCTCTCTTGAGAAATCCTTTTTTTTCAGGCTAAAAGCCTCTTGTCCTCTCCAGCGCGCATCGCAAGTGCGCAAAGCGCCCGCGTGCCGACACGTGGCGCGCGCGCTTGCGCAAGTGCGCAAAGCGCCCGCGTGCCGACACGTGGCGCGCGCGCGCTTGCGCTCCAACGCGCATTGCGCAAAGCGCCCGCGTGCCGACATGTGGCGCGCGCTGCGCGTTTGCGCACCTGCGCGCAGCGCTCTTGCGCAAAGCGCCCACGTGCCGACACCTGGCGAGCGCGCTTGCGCTCCTGCGCGCAGCGCTCATGCGCAAAGCGCCCACGTGCCGACACGTGGCGCGCTTGCGCCTGAGCGCACAGCACCTAAGCGCACAGCGCCCAAGGTGCTGCCCCACGCATCCTTTGGATGCCTTTTCCCCTTTATTTATATATATATATGTATATATATACATTTGCATACAAATATACACATACACATACTCCGCAACATTCTCCCCCTCCAAAAAATTTTCGGGCCGGGGCGCTGCCCCGAACCCCGAACCCCGCAAGGGGGCTGCTAGCCCCCTTGAACCCCAGCCCGCTATCCGGGTAGCGGGACCCCCGTAAAAACTCTGCGTGGCTCCCGATATATCCAAACCCCCCTTTCAAAACAGAACACACGCACACCGCACATTGGGTTCGCATGACCAGTTTAACCCGTTAATCGGAGGTTCCCTCGCCCCAAAGGCGAGGGGTAATTAACGGCAGTTTAGTCCGCGGCTGCCGGAGATTCGGATCCCCACAATCATTAAACCCCCGCCTACCCTAGGCAGGGGGAATCTGTAGTACGCCTGACAAGTGCGCGCGTATTCCCATCTCAATGGGGTGACGAAAAACACCCTACAGATTTCTGGCACGCCCGGTGGGACCATCTCTCCTCCCATATTTCGGGTTAAACGTTCATGCGAACTCAATCAATTTACATGTCTATATTTATACTAAAATAATGCTCTTTCATGCAGATTTTCAAGCAATCACCTTTCGACGATGAACTCAGCTCCTGTCTCCTACACGATGAAGATAGACTCCAGGACGGTCCTTCCGGCCAGTCTCGGGCGACAATGGGAGGAGCCGCTGCTACCATTCGGCTCTATTATGTTCATGCCTGTTGGCACCATCCCAGCTCCTCAAGCCTCGGTGGCAGACAAACCAGTCCCGAAAGGCAAAAGGCCAAATGTGGTGGTCGCGAGGGCACCTCAGCCCAAGCCCATTTCCGAACGACTCTCCATGGCCCCAGCTGGGGGCAAGGCTATCGACACCAACAAAGCTGCAAGGCGTTTCGAGCAAGCTCCAATGGTACCCTCAACAACTGCTCGATCAGGTGCTTTCTCTAAGCTCCCCGCTAATGAGAAAGAAATGGCTGGGTATGTGGTCCACACTGTCTACACGGTGGGCACGCGCAGCAAGAGCAAGGACGGGGCTACCACATCTCAAACCCAATCTGGCTTGAATGTGGTGGCCGCTTCCCAAGAACAGCCGCCTCTGCTGGGTGATGAAAACCCTCTTGATGAGGATGATAGACGGAAAGACCCTTCGGTCCATGAGGAGTCGGGCTCGGAAAGCGAAGAAGAGCCGACTTTCCGCCCCAGGACCGCAGAGCAAGAGCTGCTTCAAGAGCTCCAAAAGCAGCTCAGAAACAAAGACAAGGAGATGGCCAAACTCTACTCCAAAATCGATGACTTGACGAATGTCGTGATGCAGCTCACGGCCCGACTTGCCTCTCAGTTGCCCAATCAAGCGGAGGGCTCTACTCGTGAACCGGGAAGTGGTGTGCCAAAGCAGCCGACGCCTATTCCCTCAAATCCAAAAGTGGGCAAACTACATGAAAATCAGTCGCATCCTATCTCGGGAAATGTCTTGGCTACCGATGACAATAGCCCGCTAACTCAAGATCAAATCATGGATTTAGTTGCCAGCAAAGTCAAAACATTGGTGGCCGAAGCCGAAGCCCAAAAAGATATCGGCAGTAGTGGGAGACCATATCCTGCTCAGTATGATCTGGTAGAATTTCCTAGCGGCTATGTCATCCCCAAATTTGGAAGATTCGATGGGACGGGAAATGCGAATCAGCACATCGCCCATTTCAAAGCCTCATGCGGGAATACTGGGGGCAACGATGCGCTTCTCCTCCGCCAGTTCGTTAATAGCTTGACCGATGTTGCTTTCGACTGGTACGCGAGCATACCGGATGGCTCCGTTACTACTTTCATCCAAATGGAATCTTTGTTTCGACAAAGGTTCATGAGCGTCAGCGATAAGATCACCATTGCCGAGCTCGTAAGGACCAAGCCCAAGAACAATGAAAGCAGCACGGATTTTATAACCCGATGGCGCAATCTCTCCGTCAAATGTGAACCACCGATAGAGCAGGACCAATCTGTCAGTCTCCTTGTCGGAAATCTCAACAATTGGATGGCCCCGTTTCTATGCACCACGGGTCTCAAAACATTCCAAGAACTGACCAGAAAAGTTCAAATGCTGGAGCGCTCAAAGCAGGAGTCCTCCTCGGATTCCCAAAATAACAATAGGTCCTGGAGAAACCGAAAGGACGATAATCGCAAAGGCGGAGATCCCGACGATTCCGAATCTTTCAATGCCTCGTCCAGCCGAAATAAGCAAGGGTTGAGCGGGCCTAGCGCCAACCAGCCTCGGAAGCCAATGTTCGGAGAAGGAGGAGAATCTCCACTGAAAGAGAAGCTGGATAAGGTCTATTCCTTCAGAAGGGACAAAATCCGTAAAATATTCAAAGACGCTCTGAGGAACGGTCTACAACTGCCAGAGTCAAAAAGACCGCAGGAAGCGAATATGACCGACGACCCCAAATACTGCCCCTATCACAGAGTGATAGGTCATGCCATTGAGGACTGCTTCGTCTTCAAAGATTGGGTCGAAAAACAATACAAGGCAGGAGAGATAGAACTGTCTAAAGGCGTGTTAGTAAACAGTCAAGATGCGACCGCCAATTTCATACAAACGGAGACCGAAGTTCTTCGTGAAACTAACTCTCTCAGACATCTGCCTTTCTCTGAACACAATCGACCACCATGTCATTAAAACTGGGAACAATCGACCTCTAAGTCGTTAAACTGGGAATGTAAAAATATATGTATACATATATATATGTAAATAAACAAAAAAAAATGTGTAAATAAAAAGAAAAATAAAGAAAAGCCGAAATGATGGGGCAACTCGCAATAAAAATCAGCGAGTAAAAATGAAAATGAAAATAAAGCCGAAATGATGGGGCAACCGCGAATAAAAGCCGAAATGGTAGGGCAATCGCGACCTTCGCGATAAGTAAAGCTGAAATGATAGAGCAATCGCGGTAAAAAAAAAAACAAAAAAAAAAAACAAAAACAAAAAAAAAACGGCGAATGATGAGTCGCTCATGATACCATATTCCAGTGCAGCGATGCAGACGCCAACAAAAATTCAAATTTCCAAAATTCTCCCAGCCCTACGGCCAGTCCCCAAATTGACTACCGTATACAATCCACGGGCTCAAATAATTCTCAGCATACCCATGCCCAACCGCAACCACCAGTTACGCGGCTGGTCTCCGCCTTTGGAATTATGCTTCATTGGAAAGACCCACTCATGTGTCCTCACGATACATGAGGAGAACAAACCTTCGTGAGATCCTTACGACTCACCAAGGAAAAACACACTTAGGAGTCCTCACGACTCTTAAGGAGAAAATACACCTGCGGGATCCTTACGACTCGCAGGGAGAAAATACCTTTATGGGACCCTCACGGCCCATAAAATTGAAAAGCCTTAGGTGATAGGGATCCAAACCTGTCTCCTAAGCCATCGCTCCCCAATCCCCAAGTGGCGAATGATGAGTCGCTCCTGGTACCATATTCCAGTGCAGCGATGCAGACGCCAATCAAATTCCAAATCCCATACCCCAACGGCGAATGATGAGTCGCTCCTGGTACCATATTCCAATGCAGCGATGCAGACGCCAACAAAGTCCTGAAATGCTTCTGGCCCTACGGTCTGGATCATACATCCTGCAAAACCGTATACAATCCACGGGCGTAAAACGATCCCAATCTCCCCCAAGTCCTCCCGGGGCAAATGATGAGTTGCTCCTGGCATCATTCCAGTGCAGCGATGCAGATGCCAAACCAAAACCAATCCCAAATCCTCTTGGGGCAAATGATGATTCGCTCCTGGTACCATATTCCAGTGTAGCGATGCTGATGCCAAACAAAAAAAAACAATTCCTAAATCCTCTCATGACAAATGATGATTCGCTCCCGGTACCATATTCCAGTGTAGCGATGCTGATGTCAACCCAAATCAAATCAACCAACAAGCTCTGCGTCGGAATCATGCTTCGTCTCAGAATATGCACCCCGTGTCGAAATGATGCTTCGCCTCGGTGTATCTGCCTTCCCCGTCGGAATTATGCTTCGGCTCGGAATCAACCAACGACCTCCTCGTCGGAATTATGCTCCACCTCGGAATCAAGTCAACCAGCAAGCTCTGCGTCGGAATTATGCTTCATCTCAGAATGCACCCCGTGTCGAAATGATGCTTCGCCTCGGTGTATCTGCCTTCCCTGTCGGAATTATGCTTCGGCTCGGAATCAACCAACGACCTCCTCGTCGGAATTATGCTCCACCTCGGAATCAAGTCAACCAGCAAGCTCTGCGTCGGAATTATGCTTCGTCTCAGAATGCACCCCGTGTCAAAATGATGCTTCGCCTCGGTGTACCTGCCTTCCCTGTCGAAATTATGCTTCGTCTCGGAATCAAGTCAGCCAACAAGCTCTGCGCCGGAATCATGCTCCGTCTCAGAATGTATCCCGTGTCGAAGTCAATGCTTCGCCTCGGAATATCTGTCTTCCTTGTCGAAATTACGCTTCGCCTGGGAATCAACCTCTGCATCGAAATTATGCTTCGATCAAAATGTCTGCCGCTCTTCGGAAAGTTGCTCCGATACCCTGGAATAATGCTCCGCCCATCGGAAAGATGCTCCGATACCCTGGAATAATGCTCCGCCCATCGGAACGATGCTCCGATCTCTGGAATTATGCTCCACTCTTGGAAAGATGCTCCGAACTCTGGAATTATGCTCCGCCCATCGGAACGATGCTCCGATCTCTGGAATTATGCTCCGCTCTTCGGAATGATGATCCGAATCCTGGAATTATGCTCCGCTCTTCGGAATGATGCTCCGATCCTTGGAATCATGCTCCGCCCTTCGGAATGATGCTCGGATCCCTTGGAATCATGCTCCGCTCATCGGAATGATGTTCCGATCCTTGGAATTATGCTCCGCAAATTGGAATGATGCTCCGCTCATCGGAATGATGCTCCGATCCTTGGAATCATGCTCCGCTCTTCGGAATGATGCTCCGAACCCTGGAATCATGCTCCGCTCATCGGGAATCATGCTCCGATCATCGTAATGATGCTCCGATCCCTGGGAATCATGCTCCTCGGTGTTAGTGTTTATGCCCTAGAAGGCCATTACTGTATCATACTAGCTTGTATATTACTTAATGGAAGCTTGGGATATTCACATGTATATAACAGTCTTGCTAAACATGGTAGTATGCTACTTGGTTTTTCTATCTTAATATGTGAGTGTACGTATTGATAGAGCTCTTAGGATCTTGCTTGTCTACCAGCGTTGTGATGGCAGTCACACTAGTGGGGGCTGGGTAGTCTACAAGCACATCCTTATTCAGGTCCCCGGTCGTTGGATTATCGAGACAGAGCATCGATACTCCGGAGTAGACTGGTGTGTACGCTTCTCATCCCAGTTGGGGAGATGGTCTGTCCCACAGCCATCAGTACGTTGTACTGGAGATAGTATACAGGTGCTCGTTAGGTTACGGGTACACCGGACAGGACTCACAGGGAACTGTTGGTTGGTTTGATACCAGTCGTCAGTGAACAGTTCCCAGGTGACATGAGTACAGCGTAGTCCGCAGACTTGACACTGCTACTTCGCCTCGAGTGTGTCCCACTGTTCTTAGATTGCTACCCTACCACGGCTCAAAGGAGTCGTGCAAACAGGTAGCAGTTGGGTGCAGTCCCGAGCACTTGGAGGCAGTGGCGGTTAGACAGGATTCGTCCCTCCCGGTATTGGGAGTAGATATCGTGCTGTGTCAGAGAGCCATTACGCAAAGTCCCTGGCCAGGGCAAGCGAGATTTGCTGGTAGGTTCCAGTAGTTTCTCAGGGTGTAATGGGCTTTACTCCGACACGACTTATACCGCTATTAGGGGACTGACGCTTGCCGCCCCCCTAGGCCCGATATGCGATAGTCTTGGACGAACGGACCGGACTGTATGGAGATTGTCACATCAGACTCAGTAGGAGTTCAGATGGGTTTACTCATCGGCCTTCTTATCGACAACTACCTGGGGACCGTTACGTACAGCTAGTGCCGCTTGCGATCTGTGGTTAAACCCACTGCCAGCGTAGTAGTCGAGTCTCTAGAGTCCCACACAGAGAGTTTCCTACTCCAGGCGAAACGATATAGAGGTTGCATGGTTTTGCGACAAAGGGTTCGGACGCATACGTGCGTTTACGCGCGTACGACTTTCGGACAGTTTTTACCAGTCGGCTTTGGTTTAAGCCAGTTACTGGTATCCGGTTATTGGATTTTTACAGTCTAAAGTTTTTCCGTATTTTTACGGATCGGAGGGGCGTTCTCGTAATTACTCGAGAAGCTTCTAGAAGATGTGACTAAGGAGGTTTCTTTTGGATTAAAGAGTGAGTCATGGTGGTGATTCATTCATTTCATTAATGCACATTTATTGCTTAATGACTCATGCTAATGAATCACCACTAGATATTTCATGAAGCATGCTTATTCATTTCTTTTTATTCATTATTGAAAAATGAGAATGCTTCATAATATTATGATACACTCTCTCTCTTCTCTCATTATCTTATCTCACATTCTCTCTCCTCAAGCTCTCATCTTCAAACCCTAATCCTTAATCCTCATGTGTTGAGATCAAAGGATTAGTTAGACTAAACAATCCATAACCTACACTCTACATCATCCTTTCATCTTTGATTAGCAATCAAAGTTGATTAGTTACCTCAAGTTAGAGGTTTAGCTTGGAGTTTCGCTCTCGGGTGGATCGTCTACTACCTAGAGAAGGTCGAGGAGAACAAAGGAGGACGTAAAGACGAAGGACCGGTTTCATTAGGTATAATCCCTAATCACTAATGAAAAGAAACTCATTGGATACGGTTATTTATAGTTTAGCTTCGATTCAAGCGGCTAGTCGATGTTCGTTGTTTAAACTTGATAGTTTTAGAAAATTCCGCCTCCCCACAAGTACTGGGGTGAAGTACATCGACTTACAGTGGTATCAGAGCCTCGCTAAACACTAAATAACTTAATTGCAAATTTGTACGAATTTCGAACGGAAAAACGAAACCGGAAAACCCTAAAAAATACTAGTTTCTGTCGAATTTAAAACGATGTCAGAAAATTTTTCAGGTGTGTTCCGAGAGCTAGAAAGGAGTCCAGGAGAACACCCAAGAAATTCGAGCCCATGAATCGGCAACTCGGCCGCGAAAGCGCGGCGGATCGGTGGGATCCGCCGCCCTTCCGCGGCGCTTTGGCCGAGTCATGGACTCGTCTTTCTTGTGTGGGTCCCCTGTGACATTTGGGGTTTTCTGGAATATTTAATTATTGCTCAGGTTACTGTTTAACAGAGCAGATTTTGGAGCAATATTGAAGTTGTTTATTCGATCGAATTGTACAGTATTTGCGTATTGGATTATATCTGTGATTGTTTAATGTGTTCGTAAACCTCCCCCAACTGCTAGTATGTCGGTTGGCAGGGGGTTGCACATTTCTGAAATGGTTATATCTGTTTGTGCATATAAACTGTATTGGACTGTTGTGGTGTATAGCCGGGGTTAGCAATGGGTTATTGATTAATTCATTTGTTGTAAATGTAATTTGTTGTAATATTATTTTCGCGGGGCACTTCCAGGTTGCGGTTGTAGCCACCGTTGTATTATTTCATTTTACTGTTTTTGCTCCTAGGACTGACCCAAGGTGGGGTACACAGACTGCCGGGTGGGTAGTTTGCCGTACCCGTAGGGGTCGAGGGTGGGGTAACGGCTATTCATCACAACTGTGTAATCTGTCTTTTCTTGCAGGCTCAAAAGAAATACAGATTGCTTGCAAATCCAATATTGTTTATCTGTGTTCTGGAATGAATATCATTGCGTCAGACGAATGTAAAATATCTATATTTATGATAGCTATTTAGACGCCACTTATGTTTTACACCCGCGCTAGCCCAGCCCCCGCTCTGTCGTTAGTTAAGTAACCTAACGGGTGATGACGGGACCCCGTGGCGAATGCGGATGGCATAAGAGGACGTTGTATTTTCGTTGTTTTCTGCAATGATAGGTTAATGATGGGACGCATTATCTATAATGCAAAGTAAAACAAACCAAAGTTTAAACCGTTGGAACAATTTAAAAGAAACCACTCGGTTATTTTTAAAAAAAAAAAACAGATATTTTTAAAATGCGGAGCTTTAACCACTCCTTTTAAAAGCTATCAGGTTCCTTCGGTTATATCAAGTTCACTACGTTCACGGTTTCGCCAAAACCAGTCGTAGCCCTCCGTCATTTCATTTGGGTATTCAGTAGTATTCAAGCTATGCATTTTGGCCAAAGTCAAGGCATAGTGTTTGGTAGCTACTGGGTTTTCATTTGTTGCATAAGATAGATGAGTTGGTTTGGGACAGTCGTATTACCATTTGACCAAAGTCAGGGGTATATACGGATGGGTTCAAATTGACAAGATAATGACGGGTAGAACTTGACATGTGACTTATGACATTTTGACCAAAGCCAAGGTCATAAGAGCATGGGGCAAAAACTAATATCGGGAATTTCTAAAGAAACTGAAATTTGCAAAGAGATGCATACCATTTTGAGTTTGATGAATGTTGGTAGCATTCCTACAACATTATCAGACGATGATATTTGGATCCCGATCCTACTGTGAGTATATGCTACTTATCAGGATATTCGTCACTTAACGATCAATGCTATAAACCTAGTAGGTGTCCAGAAAAGTGTCAGCGGGGTTACGCCCCCAGAGAAAAGAGGTTACTTAATTAAGGAACTTCGCGAAAGCGTTGGAAAACCTCCCTCGAAGTATCGACACCGGCCTGGCTGAACGGTTAAGCAAGTATTGTACGGTGAGAATAGTCTTGGCTAATTCTTCTTTTATGGTTTGAGGAAGGATTCGAGAAACAGTGGGAGCCATCCAGTTTAGATAAACTAAAAACCACTCTAAACTTGCAAGAGCATCATGCTAAAGAGTTTTCTTCTCTCTCTCCTAATTGCAGCGACCCTGAAAATGACTGGACTTAAGTTACTTTTAGAGAAAAATATACTGACGGGGCCAAACTATAAAGATTGGCTGCGGAATGTCAAGATGGCTTTGACCTATGACAAACTGGGGTACGTCCTCACCGCTACGGCACCTGCTGTCCCTGGTCCCAAATCCAGCAATGCGGATAAGGAAATCCGCAAAACCTGGGATTTAGATTGCGCGAGAGCCAAGTGCATCGTGCTTGCCTCGATGAATAATGAACATCAGAGGAGGCACGAGGATATGTCCCTAGATGGCATATTTCTCCATACAAAGGAACTTTATGGAGAGCAATCTCGTATAGCAAGATACGAGACCTCTAAGAAATTGTTTCGAGCGAGGTTGGCTGTCGGGTCATCGGTAGGTGAACATGTCCTACAGATGATTGGCTATATAGAAGAGCTCGCAGACCTTGGGACGACTTTGGATAATGAGCTCTATACAGACCTTGTTCTCCAGTCCCTTCCTCCCACCTACGCCCAGTTTATCCTCAACTTCAATCTTCAAGGAAAAGAAGTTGAACTTGCGGAACTCCTGAACATGTTAAGGAGTGCAGAGGGCACCTTGCAGAAGGCAAGGGAAACACCCGCTATGTTTGTTGGCGGTTCATCTTCTTCCGGGTCCAAGGCTAGGGCCAAAGGAAGGAAGAAGAAGGCCGCACCCAGACCTAGAGGAGGTGTTAGTAAGGTGGGAGGGAAGGGAAAGAAAAAGAAAGCAGTACCGATAGTTGGTCAGGATGAGTGCTTCCATTGTCACAGGAAAGGGCACTGGAAGAAGGATTGCAAGGCGTGGAACGCCAAGAACCAGGAACCGAAGCAAGCTGTGGCTTCGACTTCAGGTGTGTTTGTAATTGAGAATTGTCTGTCAATCAACTCTACTTCCTGGGTATTGGATACCGGATCAGGATCTCATATTTGCAATTCATTGCAGGCACTGAGAAACCGTAGAGTGCTGAAGGAAGGTGATATGATCCTCAGGGTTGCTAACGGAGCTAGCGTGGGAGCTGCGTCCGTCGGGGATTATCACCTAGGATTGACGAGTGGACACATTTTGGTTTTACATAACTGTTATTTTGTACCCAGCTTAACGTGTAATATCATATCAGTTTCCTTGTTATCAAATAAAGGTTATGATTTCACGTTTGTAAGAGATGTTGTCAACATCCACCTTAATCATGGTTTGATTGGGTCCGGTACTCTAAATAACGGCATATATGTGTTAAACCAACTCCAAATTTTCAATGTCCAGAACACACTAAAAAGAAAGTCTCCAGATTTAAATAAAGCTTTCTTATGGCATTGTAGACTGGGTCACATCAATGAGAGAAGGTTGACTAAGTTGCATAGAGAAGGATATTTGGACACGTTCGAATATCAAACTTATGACACTTGTCAATCTTGTCTCAAAGGAAAGATGACAAAGACTCCATTCACTGGACAAGGAGTAAGAGCGAGCGAGCTCTTAGGACTCATACACAGTGATGTATGCGGTCCAATGTCTACACATGCGAGAGGTGGTTTTTCCTATTTCATTACTTTTACGGATGATTACTCAAGATACGGATTCATTTATCTGATGAAACATAAATCCGAGGCTTTTGAGAAATTCCAAGAGTATAAGAATGAAGTAGAAAACCAAACCGGCAAAAGTATAAAGACACTTAGATCTGATCGAGGTGGTGAATACTTGAGTGCCGAGTTCCTAGGTTACCTAAAAGGGAAAGGAATTCTCTCTCAGCTTACTCCTCCGTACACTCCACAGCATAACGGTGTATCGGAGAGACGGAATCGAACCCTATTGGATATGGTACGATCCATGATGAGTAATGCTGAGTTACCGCGATCTTTCTGGGGTTATGCGCTAGAATTAGCGGCATATCTTCTGAACAGGGCTCCAACCAAGACTGTGCCTACCACTCCATATCAGATGTGGACTGGGAAGAAACCCCATCTTCAGCATATGAAGATTTGGGGATGTCCAGCTTTTGTTAAAAAGCAGCATGTGGACAAGCTCGAGGCACGATCAGTAAAATGTTTGTTTGTGGGATATCCAAAGAACTCCAAGGGATATTATTTCTATTACGCAGAGGAACAAAAGGTTTTTGTTTCTCGTAATGCCCATTTTCTGGAAAATCAGTTTTTAGAAAAGGAAATAAGTGGGAGCGAAATAGAACTGGAAGAAATTCCAGAACCACAAACTGCTACTGAAAGTTTGGTAGAACCAGAGGTTCAAGAAGAACAGAACATTCCCGCACCCCTCCGCAGGAGTAGTAGGCCGTCTCGTCCGCCTGAGAGATACTACGGTTTTCTCATAGACGGGGATAGAGAGGATTGCATCATAGATGATGATGAACCTACTGACTTCCAGCAGGCCATCCAGAGCGGCGACTCGGTACGATGGCTAGATGCAATGCGGACCGAGATGGAGTCCATGTACACCAACAAAGTATGGACTTTGGACTTTGCTCCAGATGGGGTAAAACCCATAGGATGCAAATGGATCTTCAAGAAAAAGATTGGTGTAGATGGACAGGTGGAAACCTATAAGGCTAGACTTGTTGCAAAGGGTTTTCGTCAAAGACCTGGTTTGGACTATGACGAAACTTTTTCTCCAGTGGCTATGCTCAAATCTATTCGGGTCCTTCTTGCTATTGCTGCCTTCCATGATTATGAAATCTGGCAGATGGACGTAAAGACGGCTTTTCTGAATGGAAATTTAGAAGAGAGCGTCTATATGGATCAGCCAGAGGGTTTCAATCAGAGTGGGAGCAGCGGGAAAGTATGCAAGCTGCTTAAGTCCATTTACGGACTAAAGCAGGCATCGCGGAGTTGGAACATCTGTTTTGATGAGACAGTCAAAGAATATGACTTTATCAAAAATCCAGATGAACCATGCATATATAGTAAAGTTGTGGCCAGAAGTGTCGTATTCCTCGTCTTGTACGTGGATGACATTCTATTGATAGGAAATGACATTCCTATGCTACAATCTGTCAAAGGATTCTTGTCACACAGGTTCTCCATGAAAGACCTGGGTGATGCCTCTTACATTCTGGGGATCCGGATCTATCGTGATAGATCCAAGAGGATGTTGGGACTTTCGCAGTCCAGGTATATCGACACTGTACTGAAAAGATTCAGTATGGAAGATTCTAAGCGCGGTAATCTACCGGCTTGTCACGGAATCACCCTCTCCAAAGAGATGTCTCCCAAGACTGATTTGGAAAGGGAACGCATGTCTATTATACCCTACGCTTCTGCGGTAGGCTCTATAATGTATGCGATGTTGTGTACCAGACCAGATGTAGCTTACGCACTAAGCGTGGTAAGCCGGTATCAGTCAGACCCAGGGGAGAAACACTGGATAGCAGTAAAGAACATTCTCAAGTACCTGAGGAGGACTAAGGAGATGTTCTTGGTTTACGGCGGAAAAGACCTCAGGTTGGAGGCCTTTGCTGATTCCGGCTTCCAGAGTGATAAGGACGATTCCAAGTCCATGTCGGGTTATGTCTTTACCCTCAATGGAGGGGCGGTGTGCTGGAAGAGCTCCAAGCAGGACACCGTTGCTGACTCGACGATGGAAGCGGAGTATATAGCTGCTTGCGATGCCGCAAAAGAAGCAGTCTGGATGAAGAAGTTCCTAACAGAACTTCAGGTGGTTCCTACCATAGTTGATCCAATACCTCTGTATTGCGACAACAACGGAGCTATAGCTTTAGCGAAGGAACCAAGGTCCCATCAGAAGTCCAGACACATCTTGAGGCGGTATCACCTGATCAGGGAGATCATTGATCGTCAGGAGATCGAGGTTCGGAGAGTTGCTTCAGAAGAGAACATTGCTGATCCATTCACGAAGGCCCTTCCTCAGATTCAGTTCGAGAGGCTGCTCGAGATCATTGGTCTGCGATATGCCAGTACATGGCCCTAGTGCAAGTGGGAGATTGTTAGTGTTTATGCCCTAGAAGGCCATTACTGTATCATACTAGCTTGTATATTACTTAATGGAAGCTTGGGATATTCACATGTATATAACAGTCTTGCTAAACATGGTAGTATGCTACTTGGTTTTTCTATCTTAATATGTGAGTGTACGTATTGATAGAGCTCTTAGGATCTTGCTTGTCTACCAGCGTTGTGATGGCAGTCACACTAGTGGGGGCTGGGTAGTCTACAAGCACATCCTTATTCAGGTCCCCGGTCGTTGGATTATCGAGACAGAGCATCGATACTCCGGAGTAGACTGGTGTGTACGCTTCTCATCCCAGTTGGGGAGATGGTCTGTCCCACAGCCATCAGTACGTTGTACTGGAGATAGTATACAGGTGCTCGTTAGGTTACGGGTACACCGGACAGGACTCACAGGGAACTGTTGGTTGGTTTGATACCAGTCGTCAGTGAACAGTTCCCAGGTGACATGAGTACAGCGTAGTCCGCAGACTTGACACTGCTACTTCGCCTCGAGTGTGTCCCACTGTTCTTAGATTGCTACCCTACCACGGCTCAAAGGAGTCGTGCAAACAGGTAGCAGTTGGGTGCAGTCCCGAGCACTTGGAGGCAGTGGCGGTTAGACAGGATTCGTCCCTCCCGGTATTGGGAGTAGATATCGTGCTGTGTCAGAGAGCCATTACGCAAAGTCCCTGGCCAGGGCAAGCGAGATTTGCTGGTAGGTTCCAGTAGTTTCTCAGGGTGTAATGGGCTTTACTCCGACACGACTTATACCGCTATTAGGGGACTGACGCTTGCCGCCCCCCTAGGCCCGATATGCGATAGTCTTGGACGAACGGACCGGATTGTATGGAGATTGTCACATCAGACTCAGTAGGAGTTCGGATGGGTTTACTCATCGGCCTTCTTATCGACAACTACCTGGGGACCGTTACGTACAGCTAGTGCCGCTTGCGGTCTGTGGTTAAACCCACTGCCAGCGTAGTAGTCGAGTCTCTAGAGTCCCACACAGAGAGTTTCCTACTCCAGGCGAAACGATATAGAGGTTGCATGGTTTTGCGACAAAGGGTTCGGACGCATACGTGCGTTTACGCGCGTACGACTTTCGGACAGTTTTTACCAGTCGGCTTTGGTTTAAGCCAGTTACTGGTATCCGGTTATTGGATTTTTACAGTCTAAAGTTTTTCCGTATTTTTACGGATCGGAGGGGCGTTCTCGTAATTACTCGAGAAGCTTCTAGAAGATGTGACTAAGGAGGTTTCTTTTGGATTAAAGAGTGAGTCATGGTGGTGATTCATTCATTTCATTAATGCACATTTATTGCTTAATGACTCATGCTAATGAATCACCACTAGATATTTCATGAAGCATGCTTATTCATTTCTTTTTATTCATTATTGAAAAATGAGAATGCTTCATAATATTATGATACACTCTCTCTCTTCTCTCATTATCTTATCTCACATTCTCTCTCCTCAAGCTCTCATCTTCAAACCCTAATCCTTAATCCTCATGTGTTGAGATCAAAGGATTAGTTAGACTAAACAATCCATAACCTACACTCTACATCATCCTTTCATCTTTGATTAGCAATCAAAGTTGATTAGTTACCTCAAGTTAGAGGTTTATCTTGGAGTTTCGCTCTCGGGTGGATCGTCTACTACCTAGAGAAGGTCGAGGAGAACAAAGGAGGACGTAAAGACGAAGGACCGGTTTCATTAGGTATAATCCCTAATCACTAATGAAAAGAAACTCATTGGATACGGTTATTTATAGTTTAGCTTCGATTCAAGCGGTTAGTCGATGTTCGTTGTTTAAACTTGATAGTTTTAGAAAATTCCGCCTCCCCACAAGTACTGGGGTGAAGTACATCGACTTACACCCGGGATGATGCTTCGCCTCCGTAATGATGTTCCACCTCGAAGTTCAGTTTCAAGATCCATCAATTTCATGCACACAACTCAAATGTGCGGTGTGCATTTATTGATGGGGGGCACTTTGTTGGGGTAAAAATTTACACCCCCGTTGACCGAGTCAAAGTCAAGGTCAACCCCAAGCCAGGTGGGCCCAAGCCCAGGTCAAGCGGGCCCAAGCCCAAGTCGAGCCCGCGGCCAGCCTCCTCCATGATAAAATATAGATCATGTAATAAATAATTTTTATGTAATTTTTTATACATGAATGTATGCAAAATGGGCATAAAGCCAATATTTTGTAAGCCCATGGCTTATGTGCAAAAATGAAATGGCACATGAGCCATGAGATGGCTAAAATGCCATTTTTGTAAAGCCCAAGGGGCTATATGTAAATATGTAAGCCTATAAAAGGCAACATGATGATGAATAAACGACAACTTTTTCTCTCTCCAAAAAAAAGTCTCAGAGCTGAGCTCTTTCTTCTATCTTCAAGGTTCCAAAACCTTCTTCTTTCTTTTGAATTAAATCAAGAGTTTTACTCTTCCTTTTTCAAAACCAAATAGTTTTCCACCACAAAACCCACAAAGGGGAACTTGGTTCTGTCATCAGATCTAAAAAAGGAGAGATTTTGAGATTTCACATCTCTTGATCTTCAAGATCCAGCAAGCAACAGGAGGAAGAAGAAGAACCACTTCCAGGAGCCCGGCTCCTCTCTGATTTCTCTCTTGAGAAATCCTTTTTTTTCAGGCTAAAAGCCTCTTGTCCTCTCCAGCGCGCAGCGCAAGTGCGCAAAGCGCCCGCGTGCCGACACGTGGCGCGCGCGCTTGCGCAAGGCCGCAAAGCGCCCGCGTGCCGACACGTGGCGCGCGCACGCTTGCGCTCCAACGCGCATTGAGCAAAGCGCCCGCGTGCCGACACGTGGCGCGCGCGCGCTTGCGCACCTGCGCGAAACGCGCCCACGTGCCAACACGTGGCGCGCGCGCGCGCTTGCGCACCTGCGCGCAGCGTTCTTGCGCAAAGCGCCCATGTGCCGACACGTGGCGCGCGCGCTTGCGCTCCTGCGCGCAGCGCTCATGCGCAAAGCGCCCACGTGCCGACACGTGGCGCGCTTGTGCCTGAGCGCACAGCACCTAAGCGCACAGCGCCCAAGGTGCTGCCCCACGCATCCTTTGGATGCCTTTTCCCCTTTATTTATATATATATGTATATATATACATTTGCATACAAATGTACACATACACATACTTCGCAACATTCTCCCCCTCCCGTAAAAACTCTGCGTGGCTCCCGATATATCCAAACCCCCCTTTCAAAATAGAACACACGCACACCGCACATTGGGTTCGCATGACCAGTTTAACCCGTTAATTGGAGGTTCCCTCGCCCCAAAGGCGAGGGGTAATTAACGACAGTTTAGTCCGCGGCTGCCGGAGATTTGGATCCCCACAATCATTAAACCCCCGCCTACCCTAGGCAGGGGGGATCTGTAGTACGCCTGACAAGCGCGCGCGTATTCCCATCTCAATGGGGTGACGAAAAACACCCTACAGGGAGTTCTCGGCGAGTCCGTCCAGTGTACCCAGTCTCTACTGAGCACTCGTATATCATCTCTGATGTCAAACACTAATGGCTATGGGATCATCCATCGCCCATCTGTATGGGTCGAGAAGGTATACGCTAGTCTACTCTGGTATATCGATGCCCCGTCTCGATACACCCACGACTAGGGACCTTGAAGGATGTACTTATGGACTACCATGTCCCCACTAGTATGATCCGCATCATAGTCCAGGTAGTCAAGTACACATCCTAAGGGCTTTACCAACATGTAACAGAGAGACAATCAGTGTACACGTTAAGGTAAAGAGTAACCAGATAGCATACTATCATGTCGAGCAAGAAAGTCCTCCCTATATATGTCCCAACATCCACTACAATATACATCCTATGTACAGTAATGGCCTCTAGGGCATACATATAACTAACATGATCATCACCCACTGCCGGCGTATTGACGAGTCTTAGAGTCCCACACAGAAGTTTCCTAGCCCAGGCGAAAAGATGTGGTGTGCATATGAGAAATGCGCGGGGACCCGATTGAATACGACTATGTGATACCGTATGTTAATCCGGCGTTTTTCTATTAGTCGGGTCGTATGCGATATGACCGGATTGTTAAATCAATTATTGATTTAACATTTTGACTTTTAGTTTTATTTTAATTCTTTAGTCAAACTCTTTTTATTAAAGAGGAAGAATGCATGCATGGATGCACATGTTGATGTGCATAGATACATGCATGCAAAGTGTCATGGTTGTTGATACACATATGAAGGCAATATAAGACTTACATGGAACTTGATTTATATATATTCTTTTTGCATTTAAATTAAAAGGAAAAGAAAAGGATTATTCATCCATAGTTATCTTCTACACTCTTCTTTAAGTTAACCTTGCTCACCCACTTTTTAACCTTGGATTAATATTCCTTTTCCCTTTTAACTCAAGTGCAATAATATCTAAATTAAGTAACCATGGTTTGAGATGAAGAGTAGAAAATATATATACTTATCTTTTCTATTATTTCATTAAGCTTTATCATTATCAAAAGCTTTTGCCTTCATCTTCTTCTTCCTCCTTGCTCTCTAGGTTTATCTAAAGTGAGTGAGAGATAAAAAGAAATAGTTTTGACAAAAGAAAACTCACCACTTCATCATTCTACTCTAATCTAGCCAATTAGTTTAGAGTGTTTAGCTTCATCTTCTTCTTGCATCAAGTGGAGCTACAAGCTTGGAGCTAGTGAACTTCGGGTGGATCATCGTGGACGTAGGAGCTTACTAGCAAGCCTTTCCAACCTCTCAAAGATCCTAGGAGTCACTACAAAGAGGACTACAAAGGTTGTATTCCTTTCACTTAGTGTAAATTTAGTTCTAGTATGTGATACTTGTGATGTTACCCTAGAAATTCTAGTTAAATATCCATGTTTAGTTTGCTTAGCACCTCTAGAAATTTAAAGTGGCATGTGTGATGCTTCCATACTCATTAGTAGGTGCTAGGGAAACCCAACAATGGTATCAGAGCCAAGCTAGAATTCTGGACTTGGTGTTATAACAAATACGAAAACAAATCCGACTACGAAAATACGGTATTACGGAACCCATGGATTGCTCTCTGGAAATTTTTTAAAAGATCGTCTAAAATTTTTTCAAACAGGTACAGAGTCATATTTGGACAGATATTAGCATACTGGTGAATTACGGAGGGGGGGTCATCGGATTTGGACCGGTCACCCTAGGCAAAATTCCGGCTAGGCCGCCCCCTTCACCCAGAACCCCCCGTATTCCTCCAGTGCTCATTTGAGTTCATTTTGGGTTTTGTGGTATTGTTTATTTTAGCCCAGTTTTCATGTGATGACTGTTTAGACTTGGGGCTAATTCTGAGTGATTTGTAGTTGTATTTTTAACACTAAATTGGTAACCTAGACTATTTTTAGCATTTCAAACGAACATCGGACACCCCACTTTCTACCCCGCTGAAATTTCCAAGTGTTGTGATTTTCCTAAGTTAACTTTATATTCAATAGTAGCGCAAGTATCCTATGGACCCTCTAGAAGATCATAATAACCTTAACTCGATTCTTTGCCCACGGAACCGTGAATGAACCTTCGGGTTTGCCGTAGTGCCGTGGTGTCATAGGTGAGGCGTTGGTTAACTCCTTCTACGGCTGGATCATAAGGCACTGTGGCGTGATTTTGGGTATTTGTAACTTTGCTCAAGTGTTGAGCTCTTGGGGTAAAACGTGGGTGTTTGTTGATTCGATCAAAACGTTAAACATCGTCTTGATATCTCTGATTGCAATTGTTGTTTTTCACTTTCTTTTCTGTGACCGTAAGCGTAGTATGTGGTGTATCGCCGGCTTCGTTGCTCTACATCAACGACAATCGGGACACGCATACTTGTTTACGTTGATGATATGAGATATTATGTGTTGCTAAAATATGATGTAGGATTGTCGCGATCGAATAGCCGGGGTTTTTATGTGAGATGAGAGTTTTTATTTTCATTCATGTAAAAGTTAAATGTATGTAATATTCTTTCATTTGGGGCACTTACAGGTTGAGGATGATGTCACCTTTATTGTATATTATTTACTTTTCCGCATTAGGATAGACCCAAGAAGGGGAGCACAAGTGATCGGGTTCTAGGGTTCAGTAGGAGGCCATCTCGAGGAGTCGAGACCGGGTCTCCTAAACTCTAGAATTTGCAGGATCACTTGCCGCTCTCGTAGGGGTCTAGGGGTGTGGGCTTGGCTATTCATCGCGACCGTGGAATCCGTATTTTCTATTACTGGCTGAATACAAAATACAGACCTCCTAGATATCCTTTTTATTTTCATATATGCTTCTGCTGCTATTGATATTCTGTAATGTGATTACTTAGTATCTGAGACGAATGGATTATTATTATATATATATGATATATAATAAACGTTGCTTATATTTTACACCCGTGCTAGTCCCGACCCGCTATGCCGTTTGTTAAGTAACCTAACGGTGCATAACGGGACACTGTGGCGAATGCGGATGGTATAAGTATACGTTCTATTTTTGGTTTCTTCTCTGTGATGGCTTAGGAACTTAAATGATGGGACTATATTAATGAGATTAATGTAAAGTAAAAGAAACCTAAAGATGTTGTAGAATCAGATTTGAAAACCACTCGGCCTTTTTTTAATGAAAAATGCAAGTTTCAAAAGATGCGGAGCTTAAGCCACTCCTTTTCTAAATTGTTTTGATTCTACAACGAGATCATGTTCAAAGCGTTAAAGGTTTTCATAAAAACCATTTGCAACCCTCCGTCATTTTAGGAGCAGAGTATTAGTATTCGTGCTACGTATGTCGACCATAGCCGAGGCGTAGTGTATGGTAGCTAAGTAATGTCTTCTTACACCGCATATGATGCGATTAGTTAGGACAGTCACATGATTATGTCGACCATAGCCGAGGGTCATATGGGTGGGCCTAATTAATCACGAAATGACGGGTAGAACTTGACTAGTGCTTATGATATGTTGACCATAGCCAAGGTCATAAGCAACTAGGGGTAAAAACCATATTGGGAGTTTCAAGAGTTGAAATTTGCAATGAGATTGCATACCTTCTATATGATAGTTGGATCCCGATCCCACTGTGAGTAAGAGTTACTCCCAGGAGAGTTTTACATTTTGCAATTAGCTAATCCAGTAGGTGTCTAGAAAGGTGTCAACGGGGTTTGACCTCTGGGAAAACGAGGTTTATTTTAATTAGGTCCGTGCGAAAGCACGGGAACCTTCCTCAAGTACCGACACTGGCCTGGCTGAACGGTTAGCGAAGTTGTAGACTGTAATTAATCCTGGCTAGTTTTCTTTTTATGGTTTGAAAGAAAAACTCGATAAAAGCAGTGGGAGACATCGATTAGATAAGATAATAACCAATCTAATTCTTTGCAAGAGCATTTCGCTGAGTGTATTATTTTCTCTCTCCTAATGGAAGATACCGATGACGGGACTTAAGCTTTTACTGGAGAAAAACAAACTGACTGGGCCGAATTATAAAGAATGGAAGAGGAACTTGAACATTGCACTTGCATATGATAAAGTATCATATGTCCTCACTACCAAAGCCCTACCCGTCCCAGGACCTGAATCATCTGTTTTGGATAGGGAGATTCGAAAAACATGGGATATTGATTGCAATACGGCCAGGTGCCTCGCGCTTGCTTCTATGGACAACATCCATCAGAAACAGCACGAGAAGATGGATGTACAATCCATCTTTCTTCATACAAAGGAGCTGTATGAAAAGAAATCTCGTACTTTGAGATATGAGGCATCTCGAAAGCTGTTTCAGATGTGAATGGCCCCTGGTGCATCAGTAGGAGACCATGTTTTGAAGATGATTGGTCTTATTGAAGAACTTAAGGAACTGTGATGGACTATGGATAATGAGCAATATACGGATGTTGTTCTACAGTCTCTCTCTCCCGCCTTTGCTCCGTTCATAGTGAATTTCAATATGAATGATTTAGAGAAATCATTGCATGAACTTCTCAATATGTTGAGAAGTGCAGCGAGCACGCTGAAAACAGTGAAGACTCCCGCTCTGCTTGCTGGGCCATCTTCCTCTTCCGTTCCAAAAGCCAAGGCCAGGGGAAAGAAGAAGAAGAAGTCCATCAAACCGAAAGGTGGAGTCCAAAAGGCGAAGGGGAAAGACAAAACCGGGGCCGCGGGAAGTGGAAAAGGGGAATGTTTTTTCTGCCACAAGACGGGACATTAGAAACGGAACTGTGCTTTGTATCTTGCTGATCTCAAGAAGAAGAGGCATGATGATGCTTCCACTTCAGGTGTGTTTGTAACTGAGAACTGTTTTTCAATTAACTCTGCATCTTGGGTATTAGATACCGGTTCTGGTTCTCACATCTGCAATTCTATGCATGGGCTGAGAAACAGTAGAGTTTTGAAGACTGGAGACCATACTCTGCGGGTTGGAAATGGTTCCAATGTACATGCCGTATCCGTAGGAGAGTATCATCTTGAGTTGCCTTCAGGTTGTATTTTGGTTTTGAACCCGTGTTATTTTGTACCCAGTATGCTATGTAATATAATATCCGTTTCTTTGTTGGACAATGAAGGATATCATTTTGTGTTGCAAAATAATGTTATGAACATTAACTTGAATCAAGAGTTGATTGGGTATGGTACTTTAAATAACGATATTTACGTCCTGAACCAACACACAGTTTTCAACATACAACATACTAATAAAAGAAAACTTTCAGAAATAAATGAAGCTTTTCTTTGGCATTGTAGACTTGGTCATATTAAGGAAACCAGACTAAACAAGCTGCATAAAGATGGATATTTAAATTCTTTTGAATATAAATCTTATACAACTTGCCAGTCTTGTATCAAAGGTAAAATGACCAAAACTCCGTTTACTGGACAAGGAGAAAGAGCTGTGAAACTCTTAAGCCTCATATATAGTGATGTATGCGGACCAATGTCTACACATGCACGGGGTGGTTTTTCATACTTCATCACATTTACTGATGATTTCTCAAGATTTGGACACGTGTTTTTGATAAAGCACAAATCCGAAGCTTTCAAGAAATTCAAGGAGACAAACTTGAAGTAGAAAAACAAACGGGCTTGAGTATCAAGAAACTTCGATCAGATCGAGGTGGAGAGTACTTAAGTACAGAGTTTTCAGACTTCTTAAAAGAGAATGGGATTCTCTCTCAGCTCACTCCTCCTTACACACCACGGCACAACGGTGTGTCAGAACGGAGGAATCGTACCCTATTAGATATGGTACGATCCATGATGTGTGATGCTGAGTTACCGCTTTCCTTTTGGGGACATGTATTGGAGACAACAATTTATCTGTTAAACAGAGTTCCAACCAAGACCGTGTCTACTACTCCATATGAGATATGGAGTGGAAAGAGACCATCTCTTAAAAGAGTTAGGATATGGGGTTGTCCGGCTTATGTCAAAAAGAAGAATCCGGATAAACTCGAGACACGATCGGTCATGTGTAAATTTGTGGGATATCCAAAACATTCCTATGGATATCTATTCTACCACAAGGAGGAACAGAAGGTGTTTATTGCTCAGCATGCCACATTTTTGGAAAATGAAGTCTTTTCAGAAAGTACTGATGGTAATGCAGTAGAACTAGAAGAGGTTCTAGAGTCAGAAATTACTCAGGACGAATTGTTGAAACTGATGTTACAGTAGAACTTCAAGAACCTCAGCCACTCTGGAGATCTAGTAGAACTTCTCGCCCGCCGAAGAGATACTATGGGTTTCTCATTGATGGTGATAGAGAAGATTGCATCATGGATGATGATGACCCTACTAGTTTTCAGCAAGCTATCACGAGTGGTGACACTGTGAAGT
The DNA here is from genome assembly GCA_030015575.1 of Agapanthus africanus. Lineage (NCBI taxonomy): Eukaryota > Viridiplantae > Streptophyta > Magnoliopsida > Asparagales > Amaryllidaceae > Agapanthus > Agapanthus africanus. Next base: position 371,414,025 of record JASDDO010000008.1, read on the forward strand.
GGCTGGAAGCCATGAGATCCGAATTGGAGTCCATGTTCACCAACAAAGTATGGACTTTGGACGTTGCACCTCCTGGGATAAAACCCGTTGGGTGCAAATAGATCTTTAAGAGAAAGATTGGTGTAGATGGACAGGTAGAGACCTATAAAGAAAGGCTTGTAGTGAAAGGTTTTCGTCAAAGACCAGGATTGGACTATGATGAAAATTTCTCTCCAATAGCAATGCTTAAATCCATTAGGATCCTACTTGCTATTGCTGCTCACCATGATTATGAAAATCTGGCAGATGGACGTTCAAACTGCATTTCTGAATGGTGATTTAGAAGAATGCGTTTTTATGGATCAGCCAGAGGGCTTCATAGACAGTGGGAGCAGCGGGAAAGCATGTAGATTGCTTAAATCCATTTATGGATTAAAGCAGGCCTCACGGAGCTGGAACATCTGTTTTGATGATACAATCAAAGAGTTTGATTTTATCAAAAATATAGATGAACCATGCATTTATAAGAAGATTGTTGGGAATATTGTCAGATTCCTCGTATTGTACGTGGATGACATTCTCCTGATAAGAAATGATATTCCAATGCTACAATCGGTCAAACTATTCTTATCACAAAGGTTCTCTATGAAGGACCTGGGTGATGCCTCTGTCATTTTGGGCATAAGGATCTATAGAGATAGATCCAAGAGGTTATTGGGATTGTCCCAATCAAAGTACATTGACACCATCCTAAAAAGGTTTAGTATGGAAGATTCTAAGCGTGGTGCCTTGCCCGCTTGCCATGGAATCACTCTCTTCAAAGACTTCTGTCCGAAGACTGATGAAGAGAGAGCTCGCATGAGCATTATACCCTACGCTTCAGCCGTGAGATCTATAATGTATGCGATGTTATGTATTCGCCCTGATGTTGCTTATGCACTAGCTGTAGTAAGCAGGTATCAATCCAACCCAGGGGAGAAACATTGGATAGCAGTGAAGAACATTCTTAAGTACTTACGAATGACTAAAGAATTGTTCTTGGTGTATGGTAATGGGGATCTCCAAATGGAGGCCTTTACTGATTCCAGCTTCCAAAGTGATAAGGATGATAGCAAATCTATCTCAGGGTTTGTATTCACCCTCAATGGAGGGGTGGTTAGTTGGAAGAGTTCCAAACAGGATACCGTTGCAGACTCCACGATGGAAGCTGAGTATATTGCTGCAAATGATGCTGCCAAGGAAGCCGTCTGTATGAAGAAGTTCGTCATGGAACTAGGAGTAGTTCCAACCATTGTTGATCCAAAACCTTTGTATTGTGATAATAATGGGGCTATGGCGTTAGCCAAAGAACCCAGATCCCATCAGAAGTCCAGGCACATCCTAAGGCGATATCATTTGATCCGGGAGATAGTAGATCGCCGAGAGATCGAGATTCGGAGAGTAGATACAAAGAATAACACAGCGGATCCACTCACCAAGGCCCTTCCACAGCCGCAGCATGAGCGAATTTTTGAGATGTTTGGTATGAGATACGCCAATAACTGGCCTTAGTGCAAGTGGGAGATTGTTGGATATATGTATGCCCTAGAGGCCATATATGTATAGTGGATGCTTGGACGTGTGTGTGTGTGTGTGTATATATATTACTTTCTTGCTCGACATGATAGTATGCTATCTGGTTTACTTTATCTGACATGTTGATTTGATCATGTTTTTATTCATTTGCACATGTTGATAAAGCCCTCAGGATATTTTCTAGACTACTGTGACTATGATGCAGATCATACTAGTGGGGCACGTGTAGTTTATAAGCATATCCTAGAATTGTTCCTAGTCGTAGGTGTATCGAGACGGGGCATCGATATTCCAGAGTAGACTAGCGTATACTATTCTTGTCCCATATGATGGGCGATGGATGTTCCCAAATCCATCTGGTGAGGTGACACCAAAGAATGTATGCGGGTGCTCAGTGGAGACTGGGTACACTGAACGGACTCACAGAGAACTCCTATGTGGTATTATATCTATCGTCGGATAGTAGTTCTCAGGTGACACTGGTACAGGTTAGTCTGTAGACCCGAGATCGTCATAGAGTCTTGTGTGTCCTCCCACCGTACTTTGATCTCCACCCTACCACGGCTCTACTGAGTCGTGCAAACAGGTGGTCTTTGGGTATAGTTCCGAGGCACATGGAGGCAATGAGCGATAGGAGGGGTTCGTCTCTCCCAGTATTGGGGGTTGATGTTGTGCTATGCTTGATTGGCTATAACAGGAAGTCCCTGGCCAGGGCTACTGAGATTTACTGATAAACGTTATCAGTAGTTTCTCGATCTGTTATTAGCTATATACCGGCATGACTTATTGAGTTATTGGGGTCGACGACACCATCCCCAGACTTGATATGCAACATATTTGACGAGGAGACCGGACTGTATGGTAAGTGTTGCCAGATGGCTCGACGGGAGTTTTGACCGCTTTGCTGGTTTTCTTCTGATCGTTCAATACCCGGGTGGCCGTTACGTTTAGCTGACCGCTTGCGGCTTGTGGGTGTTTGATATGATCATCACCCACTGCCGGCGTATTGACGAGTCTTAGAGTCCCACACAGAAGTTTCCTAGCCCAGGCGAAAAGATGTGGTGTGCATATGAGATATGCGCAGGGACCCGATTGAATACGACTATGTGATACCGTATGTTAATCGGGCGTTTTTCTATTAGTCGGGTCGTATGCGATATGACCGGATTGTTAAATCAATTGTTGATTTAACATTTTGACTTTTAATTCTTTAGTCAAACTCTTTTTATTAAAGAGGAAGAATGCATGCATGGATGCACATGTTGATGTGCATGTATGCACATGTTGATGTGCATAGATATATGCATGCAAAGTGTCATGGTTGTTGATACACATATGAAGGCAATATAAGACTTACATGGAACTTGATTTATATATATTCTTTTTGCATTTAAATTAAAAGTAAAAGAAAAGGATTATTCATCCATAGTTATCTTCTACACTCTTCTTTAAGTTAACCTTGCTCACCTACTTTTTAACCTTGGATTAATATTCCTTTTGCCTTTTAACTCAAGTGCAATAATATCTAAATTAAGTAACCATGGTTTGAGATGAAGAGTAGAAAATATATAAACTTATCTTTTCTATTATTTCATTAAGCTTTATCATTATTAAAAGCTTTTGCCTTCAACTTCTTCTTCCTTCTTACTCTCTAGGTTTATCTAAAGTGAGTGAGAGATAAAAAGAAATAGTTTTGACAAAAGAAAACTCACCACTTCATCATTCTACTCTAATCTAGCCAATTAGTTTAGAGTGTTTAGCTTCATCTTCTTCTTGCATCAAGTGGAGCTACAAGCTTGGAGCTAGTGAACTTCGGGTGGATAATCGTGGACGTAGGATCTTACTAGCAAGCCTTTCCAACTTCTCAAAGATCCTAGGAGTCACTACAAAGAGGACTACAAAGGTTGTATTCCTTTCACTTAGTGTAAATTTAGTTATAGTATGTGATACTTGTGATGTTACCCTAGAAATTCTAGTTAAAGATACATGCTTAGTTTGCTTAGCACCGCTAGAAATTTTAAAGTGGCATGTGTGATGCTTCCATACTCATTAGTAGGTGCTAGGGAAACCCAACACGTTTTAGAAAAGCAATTTCTTGTGAAAGAAATTAATAGTAATGAGGTAGAGCTGGAAGAAGTTCCATATACATAAACTACAACTGAAGATTTGGTAGAACCGGAGGATTCGATAGTCCCAGACAAACCTCAGCCACTCCGCAGATCTAGTAGGGTTTCTTATCAACCTGAGAGATACTGCGGTTTTCTCATAGACGTTTGGAGAGAGGATTGCATCATGGAAGATGATGACCCAACTAGTTTCGAGCAGGCCATCACTAGTGGGGACTCTATTAAATGGCTAGATGATATGCGATCTGAGATGGAATCCATGTACACTAACAAACTATGGACTTTGGAAGTTGCTCCTGAAGGGTTAAAACCCATTGGGAGCAAGTGAATCTTTAAGAAGAAAATTAGTGTAGATTGAAAGGTTGAGACCTTCAAAGCTAGACTTGTAGCTACAGGTTTTTGTCAATGACCAGGTGTCGACTATAATGAGACCTTTTCTCCAGTGGTTATGCTTAAGTCCATCAGGATCCTGCTTGCCATTGCTGCATACCATGACTATGAAATCTGGCAGATGGACATCAAGACCGCTTTTCTAAATAGTGATTTAGAAGAGAGCGTGTATATGACACAGCTGGAGGGCTTCGTAGACAGTGGGAGCAGCGGAAAGGTGTGTAAGTTTCTTAAATTAATCTACAGATTAAAACATGCATCGTGGAGCTGGAAAATCTGTTTTGATGTAGTAGTCAAAGAGTTTGACTTCATCAAAAACGTAGATGAACCATGTATATATAAAAAGGTTGTAGAGAGTAAGCTTATCTTTCTCGTATTGTACGTGGATGACATACTCTTGATAGGAAATGATGTTCCTATGCTGCATTCAGTCAAACTCTTCCTATCACAAAAGTTCTCCATGAAAGATCTGGTTGATGCGTGCTACATCCTGGGGATAAAGATCTATAGAGATAGATCTAAAAGGATGATGGGATTGTCCCAATCAAGATACATAGACACCATACTAAAGAGATTTAGTATGGAAGATTCTAAGCATGGTAATTTACCAGCTTGTTCAGGAATCACTCTATCCAAAGAGATGTCTCTCAAAACTGATTTGGAGAGGGCTCGCATGAATGTGATACCCTATACTTCTGCAGTTGGGTCTATCATGTACGCAATGTTATGCACCAGATCGGATATAGCTTACGCACTTAGTGTAGTAAGTAGGTATCAATCAGACCCAGGGGAGAAGCACTGGATAGCTGTGAAGAACATTCTTAAGTACTTGAGAAGGATTAAAGAGATGTTCTTGGTGTATGGTAACGGAGAACTCCAAGTGGAGTCCTTTACCGATTCGAGCTTCTAGAGTGATAAGGACGATAGAAAGTCTGTCTTGGCTTTGTCTTCAACCTCAATGGTATGTTGGAAAAGTTCCAAGCAAGATACCATTGCAGACTCGATGATGGAGGCTGAATACATCGCTGCCAACTATGCTGCCAAAGAGGCTGTCTGGATCAAGAAGTTCATTGTTGAACTTGGTGTGGTTCTATCCATTGAAGATCCAATACCTTTGTATTGTGAGTACAATGGAGCTGTAGCTTTGGCCAAGGAACCCCAGTCCCATCAGCGATCCAGACATATTCTGAGGCGGTATCACCTAATCAGGGAGATAGTTGATCGCTGGAAGATCAAGATCAGGAGAGTAGTGTAGGGTTACTAGGAACTCTCACAAGGGTCTACATGGCATAAACCATGCCTGATTTAAAATTTAGACGTGCCGAACAACCCAAACCAAGATCTTTAAACTAGAGATTAGGCGAAACAAAGCATGTTAAACACTTTAACATCTAAGAGTTTAGGATTACAACCTTTGTAGTCCGGTCCTTCGCTTCATAAGCTCTGAGTAGAAGTCCCTTCGCTGCGATCATCAAGTTCCCGGGCTCTAGAGAGGCTCCACGAAGAGAAAGATGCAAGCTTGCTTCCGATCTTCGATAACAAAGATGATCTACCTTGAAGTTTCTTTAACACAAGCTCTCACTCACTAATGAAGTGAACACCCTAATCTAAATGGCTATGATAGATTAGAATGATGAAGTAGGATTTTAGCTCTCATTTGTTTTCTTAATCTCACTCATTTTCATCACAACATAAAAAGCTAGAAAGCTTTTTCATGAAAGAAGAAGGAAGAAGAAGAACCATTCTCTTTGTGATGAATAATGAAAGTGTGGTGAGGTTAGAAATGCAACCATGGGTTAAGTATGATAACTTAACCCATGTAGAGACTTAACCATGGTCAAGGGTTGGGTTGGGTTAACAAATATCATAACAAATATCTTTAGAAAATATCTTTAGCAAGAAACAAAAGAAAACCTTCTAGAAGCTTCTACAAAAAATTAACCCAAATCAAAACTTAATCATGTTTAATCTCCACTAAACACGTTGCATTAATAACCCTAACATGTTACAATATTATATATCACATATACAATATTTATTGTAACAAAATAAAATAATACAATTAACATATATCGCATATATATCAATGTATTACCCGAGTGAGAAAAAGAATCTTTTAGTGAGCTTATATTAGTTAATGTAATTCAATATATCAAATATATAATTATACATTAAATTATCGAATCAACACTTGATCCGATAATCCGGCTATTTCATAAATAACCGACTAATATAATCTGTATCAGTTCATCGAATCAACACTTGATCCGATGACCCGGCTATATCACATATACCCAGCCGATATCTCATATCGCGAGAATCTAATACGGTATCACATACACGTATTGTTCTCGGTCCTGCACATATCATATATGTGCTCCTACTCCGTTTTTCCTGAGCCAAGAAAGCTCTGTGTAGGACTCTAAAGAATCGTCAATACGCCGCCAGTAGGTGATGATCATATCAAACACCCACAAGCTGCAAGCGGTCAGCTAACGTAACAGCCACCCAGGTATTGAGCGATCAGAAGATCAACAAAAAAGCCTGTACATTCTCCTGTGAATCCAATCAGTAACACTCCCGTACAGTCCGGTCTCTTCGTCTGATATGTCGCATATCTCGTCTAGGGGTGGTAAACGTCAGACCCCAGTAGCTTGATAAGTTGTGTCGATATGAGGTTCATAACAGTTCGAGAAACTACTGATAACACTTACCAGTAAATCTAAGCAGCCCTGGCCAGGGATTTCCAGTTATAGCCAATCGAACACTGCGCAACATCAACTCCCTATACCAGGAGAGACGAATCCCCTCTTATCGCTCATTGCCTCCATGTGATTCGGGACTGTACCCAAAAGCCACCTTTTTGCACGCCCTCTTGGACGTGGTATGATGGAAATCAAAACACAGTGGGAATCACACAAGACTCTATGACGATCACGGGTCTACAGACTACTCTGTACCAGTGTCACCAGAGAACTTCCATCTGACGTGAGGTATAATACCATCTGGGAATTCTCGACGAGTCCGTACAGTGTACCCAGTCTCCACTGAGCACCCATACACCATCCTTGATGTCAAACACCGATGGATATAGGATCATCCATCGCCCATCTTATGGGTCAAGATGCGCATACGCTAGTCTACTCTGGTGTATCGATGCCCTGTCTCGATACACCCTCGACTAGGAACAGTTATAGGATGTACTCGTCGACTACCGTGACCCCACTAGTATGATCTCATCATAGTCCCAGTAGTCGAGTACATATCCTATGGGCTTTATCAATATGTAACATAGAGACAATCAGAGTACATGTTAAGATATAGAGTAACTAGATAGCGTACTATCATGTCGAGCAAGAAAGTCCTCCCTATATATGTCCAAGCATCCACTACAATATACATCGTATGTACAGTAATGGCCTCTAGGGCATACATATAACTAACAATCTCCCACTTGCACTAGGGCCATCTGTTGTGGTATCGCATACCCAACAATCAGCTGTGGTTGAAGTATCTCATACTCAACCATCCCATAAAAAGTCTCTACTGGGAAATAGGCCTTTGTGAGTGGATCCGCGCTGTTGTCCTCTGTGTCTACTCTCCTAATCTCGATCTCCCTGGAGATCAACCATCTCCATGATCAGGTGATACTGCCTAAGAATTATATCTGGATTTTTGATGGGACGGGGGTTCCTTGGCAAAAGCCAGAACTCCATTGTCACACAATGGTAGGAACGAAGTTCATCTCATGAACTTATATATATCGAGACTGCCTCTTTGGTAGCATCGTTGGTAACGATGTATCTTGCCTTTAATCGTCTAGTGAGTCACGGTATCTATCTTGGAACTCTTCCAACATACCGTCCCTCCACTGAGGGTAAAGACAATGCCTGTGACTGACATTCAGTCGTCCTTATCACCCTGGAACCTTTCCAGTGATTCTCCCCACGATCGATTGATACTATCTCACTACAACTAGTGAGAATCCTAACATCCAATTAGATCTATCTCATAGATCCATAACCCAGGATTTAGGAGGTATCACCTTGATCCTATATGGAGAATCATTGTGATAAGAGGAGATTGACCAAGCGTAGTATAGGAAACTCCTTCCCTATCAAGACTATGTCATCCACGTACTCTACGAGGATCACCACCATACTCTCTACTACATTTTTGTATATACAAGGTTCATCTACCATTTTGACGATGTCAAACTCTTTGACTACCACATCAAAACAGACGTTCCAATTCCGCGATGCCTGATTTATCACATAAAACATCTTGCTCACGTTTCCGCTGCTCCCACCATCTACGAAGCTCTCCGGCTGTGTACTTATAGACGCTCTCTTCCAAAACAACATTTAGAAATGCAGTCATGACACCCAACCGCCAGATATTGTAGTCGGTATGTAGCTGTGGCAAGTAGGAACTGGATGGACTTAAGCATAGCTTTGAAAGTCTCAACTTTTCCATGTACACCAAGTAATCTTCTCAAGATATACTTGCTCCTGATAGGGATTTAACCCTTCAGATAAAGCAACCAAAGTCCATACTTTTTTTGGTGTATAAGGATTCCATCTCAGATCGCTAAGCATCCAACCATTCTTACAGAGTCCCACTCCTGATGGCCAGCTCGAAACTAGTTGGGTCATCATCTCATGATGCAATCCTCGCTCCCACCGTCATAGAGAAACCGAAGTATCTCTCAGGTGGATGAGGAACCCTACTAGATCGGCGGAGAGGCTGAGGTTCGTTGGTTACTATTGAATGCTATGGTTCTACCAAATCATCAGCTGCAGTTTTGTATAGATGGAACTCTTTCCAGTTCTACCTCATGACCACTAATTTCTTCACAAGAAATTCCCTTTCACATAGGTGACATGTTGAGAAACAAAACATCTTTTGTTCCTCGGTTGGGTAGAAGATATTCCCTTGCGAATGCTTGGGATATCCAACAAACTTCTACAGAACTGACTTTGCCTCGAGCTTGTCCGGATTATACTTTTAGACATAGGCTGGACAACCCCAAATCTTAACATACTTAAGATATGGGCTCTTCCCATTCCATATCACATATGAAGTGGTAGGCAACTGATTTGATTGGAATCCTATTCAATAGGTATGCAGCTTCTCAAGTGCATAACTCCCAAAAGAAAATAGGAAACTCAGTAGTACTCATCATAGAGCGCACCATATCACATAGGGTGTGATTGCTCCGCCCCGATACACCGAGGTGCTGTGGTGTATACGGAGGAGTAATGCTGAGAGAGAATCTCATTCTCCTTTAGAATAGTCCAGGAATTCCGTGCTCAAGTATTCTCCTCCCTGATCTCATCAAAGGACATAATACTTCTACCCGTTTTTGGTTCTCTACTTCTAACTTATATTCATTGAATTTCTCAAAAGTTTCAGACTTGTGTTTCAACAGGAACACATGTGCGAATCTTGAGAGACCATCAGTGAATATAATGAAGTATAAAGAACCGGTCTTGGCATGTATAGACAGGGGACCTTACATATGTATCAATCCCAAGAGTTTCACTAACTCTTTCTCTGTTTCCAATAAACAGAGCTGTGGTCATCTTATCTTTGTGACATGACCGGCAAGTTTCACAAGATGTAAACTCAAACTAATTTAAATATGCATCTAAATGTAACTTCAGCTAGTCGGGTCACATTGATATGACTTAGTCTATAATACCTCAAGAAGGATTCGTTCATTTCTGAACTCTTCCTCTTGTGTGTGTTCTGTATACTAAGAACTGTAGTTTGATTTAGAACGTTTATGTTTTTAGATAACGTGCCTGATCAGATCAACTCTTGATATAGGAAATATTCAAAACATTATCCAACAATACAAAATTATATCCTTTTTTACTAATAAAGAGACTGATATGATGTTGTTTATCAGGTTCGGTATCTAATAACATTCGTTCAGAATCAATGTATTCTGGTAATACAGGGTGATAACTACCAACATACTTGGCTGCAACACTTGCACCGTTTCTATTACATGAAACTTATCACCCGTTCTCAGTTCTCTACCTATCTGTATCCTATGTAACAAATTACATTTGCGGGATCCTGATCCGGTATCTCATACCCAGGACGTAAAGGATACTGAGAAACAGTTCTCGGTAATGAACACACCCGAAGAAGATGCATCGGCATGCACTTTCTTTGTTTAGGTGGCACGGGAATTCTGGTAATCCCCTATTTCCTGCTCTGTCTTATAACAATTATAAGTTGGAGCGGGACCATTGTTCTCTAGCGCAGTATAACAAGCGGGTTCGGTCAATACATCCGTATTATTATCTTAATTAAGGCGTGACATAGTCGCAACCAGGAGAGAGAAAGAGAAGAAAACACTCAGCGTGCGCTTTTACAAGATTAGATTGGTTATCAATTTATCTAATCAGGATGGCTCCCACTGTTTTACTCAAATCTTCCTTCAAACCCTAAAAGGAAAGACTAGCTGGGATTAATTACACTCTACAAGTTCACCAATCTTTTAGCCAGGCCAGTGCCGGTACTTTGAGGGAGGTTCCCCGCGCTTTCGTACGGACCTAATTAAAGTAAACCTCGTTTTCCTAAGGGCGTAACCCCGTTAACATCTTTCTAGACACCTACTTGATCGGCGAATTGTAATGTGTAAAACTCTCCCAGGAGTAACTCTTACTCGCAGCGGGTATCGGGATCCAACTATCTCATAGAAGGTATGCAATCTCATTGCAAATTTCAACACTTGAAATTCCCAATAATATTTTACCCCTAGCGTCCTATGACCTTGACGGAGGTCAACAAACTATAGGCTGCTAGTCAAGTTCTACCCGTCATTTCCTGATTGAATTAAACCCACCCGCACGACCCTTGACGAAGGTCAACAAGGCCGCACGACTATCCTAAAACAATCTGCATCATATGCATAAGCAGATAAATACTAGTTAGCTACCGCACACTACGCCTTGACGGAGGTCAACAAATGTAGTATGAATACTAAGTAGAACTTATCTGAAATGACGGAGGGCTACGACAGGTTTTTAAGAAAACCCTTTGCGTAATGAACTTGATATCGTTGTAGAATTGAGTGATTTTAAAAGGAGTGTTTTTGAGGCTTTTCTAGTGCGCTAAAGAGGTCACTCCCGGTGAAGGGATCGTTGGCTCTTTCCTCATCGAATAAGGTGCAGGATATTTCATAAATATCACTATGAAAAGTAAAAACTATAGAAACAATTAAAAGACAAACCGAGTTTGTAGCATCTGCTAGTTTCGCTAAAGAGGTCACTCCTGGTGGCTCTTTCCTTATCGAATAAGACGCTGGATGTTCTATAAGGAACACCGCTATGCAAAGCAAGAACTAGAGCTATTAGTTTTTAAACAAGTTTCTACAACATCTTTAGGTTTCTTTTAGTTTCATTAATCTCATTAATGAAGTCCCATTTTATTATTCTTCACAAGCATCACATTTGAAACGAAATCTGCAATATAACATATATCTCATATATATAATATAAACATTCATCTCAGGAAGTAATATGATCTCATCATAGAACATTGCAGCAGAAGAACATATATGAAATATTGGATATACTAGGACGTCCGTGTTTTAATACGAGCCTGTATAAAATACGGATTCCACGGTCGCAATGAATAGCCAAACTCACATCCCTAGACCCCTACGAGAGCGGCAAGCAACACTGCCAATCTTAGGGTTAGGAGACCCGGTCTCGACTCCTCGAGATGGTCTCCCACTGGACCCTAGAACCCGGTTACTTGTGCTCCCCGCCTTGGGTCTACCTAATGCGGAAAAGTAAATAATATACAATGGTGACATCATCCTCAGCCCGGAAGTGCTCCAATAAAAGAAAATTACATACAAATGAATTTTACATGAATGTAAAAGAAAAACTCTCATCTCACATAAAACCCCCGTCTATTCAATCACGACGATCCAATATAACATATCACAACAACACATAATATCACATATCATCAACGTAAGTAAATATGCGTATCCTAATTGTCGTTGATGTATAGCAACGAAACCGGCGATACACCACATATTACACTTACGGTCGCAGAAAAGAAAGTGTAAAACTACAACAGTTGGAATCCGCAACCTTCTTAGACATCGCATGCCTAACCAAATGAATTTCTTAGACATCTCATGTCTAACAATTATAAACCCCGCATTTTAGTCTCGATCTCGAAAACAGTTTTCAATATCAAGTCGGGCAATTCAACAAGATTCCCGACATCCTGATCGAATGCTCGTCGCAAACTTTAGTAGACGGCCGCACCCCCAGATGCCGTCGACGAAGTGCACTAAGGCGGAACACCGCTGCCGCGAGCACCCGAACGGATGCTTTTGGCGACGGGGTTCTCCTACAGTCACTTCGTCGGGGCTATGGGGCGTGGCTGTCTATTAAGTTTACCCGGTGAGTATCCGCTTACGCTACGTGATTGCGACGGACTTTTGATCGCATCAAAATCCCATGGCAACCAATCAAATGAGACTAAACTGCTAGATTTATAAAATTCAAATTAGTTATCTCATAACTATATGTGGATTCCAAATATTGTATCACATTCCAGATAAATAGACAATGTTAAACTTTCCGATCGAATAAAAAAACACCAAAGATTTCCCAAATAGCTCAACCCTTGAGCGGGGTTCTAAAAAATATCCATCACATGCCACAATACCAATGGTCCAGCCGTAGAAGGGTCAAACCAACGCCTCACATGTGGCAACGCCGTACTGCCCCAAATCCTAAGGTTTAAAGGCGGTTCAGACGGTCACATAATCGAGTTAAGGTTTGTGTTCTTCTAGAGGGTCCACCGCGTTACTTGCACGACTTAGAACGTTCTTAAACTACGGAAAAATCCAACACTTGGAAATTTTCCGGCAGGGGAAAAAGTGAGTTATTGATATCCGTTCGAACTTTTTAACACGTTCTAAAATTACCCGGAAAAACTTAAACGAAGTTAAACTTTCCGATCGAATCAACGAGTTCCCAATACAACCCAGAAAACTCAACACTTGAGTAAGATTAAAAATACCCAGAAATATGCAGAAACACCTACGGATATTACTGTGCAAAATCAAAGCCCAATTCCCCTGTACGGTCGCGGATCCGCGGCGCAATGCATGGTCTTGCAGCGGTTCCGCGGCGGTTTGTGGGAATTACTGGCTCATTTTGCAAAGTAATTCTTATAATTCCCTGCTGATTTTTTTGAGTATTTTTAATGCAGAAAAAACACATTTTTACAAAATTTGCAGAGAAGGGTAAAAACCAGGGTTTCGGGGTTCGATCGGACTTTAAACTTCGCCTAGACTTCGCCTAATGCTCTAGCTTGGCTCTGATACCACTGTAGGGTTACTAGGCACTCTCACAAGGGTCTACAAGGCATCAACCATGCCCGATTTAAAATTTAGACGTGCCGAACAACCCTAACTAAGATCTTTAAACTAGAGATTATGCGAAACAAAGCATGTTAAACACTTTAACATCTAAGAGTTTGGGATTACAACCTTTGTAGTCCGGTCCTTCGCTTCATAAGCTCCGAGTAGAAGTCCCTTCGCAGCGATCATCAAGTTCCCGGACTCTAGAGAGACTCCACGAAGAGAAATATGCAAGCTTGGTTCCGATCTTCGATAACAAAGATGATCTACCTTGAAGTTTTTTTAACACAAGCTCTCACTCACTAATGAAGTGAACACCCTAATCTAAATGATTAGGATAGATTAGAATGATGAAGTAGGATTTTAGATCTCATTTGTTTTCTTAATCTCACTCATTTTCATCACAACATAAAAATCTAGAAAGCTTTTTCATGAAAGAAGAAGGAAGAAGAAGAACCATTCTCTTTGTGATGAATAATGAAAGTGTGGTGAGGTTAGAAATGCAACCATGGGTTAAGTATGATAACTTACCCCAGGTAGAGACTTAACCATGGTCAAGGGTTGGGTTGGGTTAACAAATATCATAACAAATATCTTTAGAAAATATCTTTAGCAAGAAACAAAAGAAAACCTTCTAGAAGCTTCTACAAAAAATTAACCCAAATCAAACCTTAATCATGTTTAATCTCCACTAATACGTTGCATTAATAACCCTAACATGTTACAATATTATATATCACATATACAATATTTATTGTAACAAAATAAAATAATACAATTAACATATATCGCATATATATCAATGTATTACCCGAGTGAGAAAAAGAATCTTTTAGTGAGCTTATATTAGTTAATGTAATTCAATATATCAAATATATAATTATACATTAAATTATCGAATCAACACTTGATCCGATAATCCGGCTATTTCACAAATAACCGACTAATATAATCTGTATCAGTTCATTGAATCAACACTTGATCCGATGGCCCGGCTATATCACATATACCCAGCCGATATCTCATATCGCGAGAATCTAATACGGTATCACATACACGTATTGTTCTCGGTCCTGCACATATCATATATGTGCTCCTACTCCGTTTTTCCTGAGCCAAGAAAGCTCTGTGTAGGACTCTAAAGAATCGTTAATACGCCGGCAGTAGGTGATGATCATATCAAACACCCACAAGCTGCAAGCGGTCAGCTAACGTAACAGCCACCCAGGTATTGAGCGATCAGAAGATCAACAAGAAAGCCTGTACATTCTCCTGTGAATCCAATCAGTAACACTCCCGTACAGTCCGGTCTCTTCGTCTGATATGTCGCATATCTCGCCTAGGGGTGGTAAACGTCAGACCCCAGCAGCTTGATAAGTCGTGTCGATATGAGGTCCATAACAGTTCGAGAAACTACTGATAACACTTACCAGTAAATCTCAACAACCCTGACCAGGGATTTCCAGTTATAGACAATCGAACACTGCGCAACATCAACTCCCTATACCGGGAGAGACGAATCCCCTCCTATCGCTCATTGCCTCCATGTGATTCGGGACTTTACCCAAAAGACACCTTTTTGCACGCCCTCTTGGACATGGTATGATGGAAATCAAAGCACAGTGGGAATCACACAAGACTCTATGACGATCTCGGGTCTACAGACTACTCTGTACCAGTGTCAGAGAACTGCCATCTGACGTGAGGTATAATAACATCTAGGAGTTCTCGGCGAGTCCGTCCAGTGTACCCAGTCTCCACTGAGCACCCGTACACTATCCTTGATGTCAAACACCGATGGATATGGGATCATCCATCGCCCATCATATGGGTCAAGATGCGCATACACTAGTCTACTCTGGTGTATCGATGCCCTGTCTCGATACACCCTCGACTAGGAACAGTTATAGGATGTACTCGTCGACTACCGTGGCCCCACTAGTATGATCTCATCATAGTCCCAGTAGTCGAGTACATATCCTAAGGGCTTTATCAAAATGTAACATAGAGACAATCAGAGTAAATGTTAAGATAAAGAGTAACTAGATAGAGTACTATCATGTCGAGCAAGAAAGTCCTCCCTATATATGTCCAAGCATCCACTACAATATACATCGTATGTACAGTAATGGCCTCTAGGGCATACATATAACTAACAAGTAGACATGAAGAACAACACGGTGGATCCACTCAAGAAGGCCCTCCCCCAGACACAGTTCGAGATATTTTTTGGGATTTTCGGTATGCGATACTAAAACAACTGGCCTTAGTGCAAGTGGGAGATTGTTAGGAATATGCATGCCCTAGAGGTCATTATTGTATATTATAATGGATGCTAGGACATATATATATATATATATATATATGACTTTCTTGCTCGACATGATAGTATGGTATCTGGTTTCTCTTTATCTAAACATGTACACTTGTTTTAGTTTACTATCTCATTGATACATGTTGATAAAGCCTTTAGGATGTTGGCTTGACTACCAGGACTATGATGCAGATCATACTAGTGGGGCTTGTGTAGTCTGTAAGCGCATCCTTTAACAGTTCCTAGTCAAGGGAGTATCGAGACAGGGCATCGATATTCCAGAGTAGACTAGTGTGTACGTTTATTGACCCTGTATGGGGAGATGTTTGATCCCATAACCATTGGTGTTTGAAATCAAAGATCGTACACATGTGCTCATTATAGAATGGGTACACTGAACAGGACTCGCCAAGAACTCCTAGATGGTACCATACCTATCATCAGATAGCAGTTCTTTAGTGATACTTGTACAAGTTAGTCTTTAAACCCGAGATCTTCATACTATCTTGTGTGGTTCCCACTGTGCTTTGATTTCCTCCCTACCACGGATCAAAGGAGTCATGCAAACAGGTGGATTTTGGGTACAGTCCCGAGTCATGTGGAGGCAGTGAGCGATAGGAGGGGTTTTGTCTCTCCTGATATTGGGAGTTGATGTTGCGCTATGCTCGATTGGCTATAATAGCAAGTCCTAGTACAACACTGATGAGATTTACTGGTAAGTGTTATTAGTAGTTTCTCGAAAAGTTATAGGCCACACATCGGCATGACTTATCGAGTTAGTGGGGTCTGATGATTCTATCCCCAGACTCGATATGCGACATATCAGACGAAGAGACTGGACAATACGGTAAGTGTTGCTCATAGGCTCTACGGGAGTTTGGACAAGTTTGCTTGTTGATCTTCTATTCGTTCAATACCGGGATAGCCGTTACGTCCAGCTAGTACCGCTGACGGCTTCTGGGTATCTGATGTGATCATTACCTACTGTTGGCGTATTGATGAGTCTTTAGAGTCATACATAGGGGTTTTCTAGCTCAAGCGAAACGAAGTAGGGCATGTATGGAGATATGTGCAGGAGCTTGATTGAATGAGAGTATATGATACCATATTCTAATCTAGCTATATTTGATATCAGTCAGGTTATATGTGATATAACCGGATTATTGAATCAAGTGTTGATTCGATGATTTGATTTATATATATATTTGATATTGGCCGGTTATATATGATATAACCGGATTATTGAATCAAGTGTTGATTTGATATCTAATAATGAATATTAGCCGGTTGTATGTAATATATCCGGATTATTGAATCAAGTGTTGATTTAATAATCTGATATATATATATATATATATATTTGATATTAGCCGGGTTATATATGATATAACTGGATTATTGAATTAAGTGTTGATTTAATAATTATATATATATATATATATATTAATTAATATTAAGCTCACTTAAGATTTTCTTCTCTTTATATATATATATATATATATATTTGTATCATGGTTGATGATATATTCAACATGGATGTATGAGAATCACACAAGAGTTTAATATGAGAAGATAATTGTATGGATTGATGATTTAAAAGAAAAAAGAGAATGAGTCATTTTCTTGAGTTGCTTGTAGAAGCTTTGAGAAGCCATGACTCATTTCTCATTCTTTGTTTTATTCATAGATATTTTACAATCTCATTCTCATCTTATCTCAAGTGTGATGGTTCATTATTCATCCAAGTTCATCTCCTTCTTGTTCTCTTCACTGGAATTTTCTTGAGTTTAGAAAAATAAAGAGAAAAATATGTTAGTGAGAAAATCTCCTACTTCATCAACCTACACTAATCTAGCTCATTAATTTAGGTTGTTAACTTCACTAATACCTTGATTAGTGAAGTATGAGCCTGTGTGAGAGAGACTTCATGGTGGATCATCTCCGGCAACGAAGACAACAAGCAAGCTCGATCCTTTCTTCAAGTGGAGCCTTAAGAAGAGTTCTAAGGATTTCAACTTGGAGCTTTAGAAGTGAAGGACTAGACTACAAAGGTTGTAAACTCTTTACACTTAGTTTAAAATGTAGTTTGCTTACTTTGAAACCCTAATTCTCTAGTTCAATTCTTGTTTAGTATACTTAGAACTCTAAAATTTTAAAATTGTACACTTGATGCTTGTAAAAACATAATAGAGGTGCTAAGACATACTTTCAGTACCTCTTATTGCTTGTACAACACCATATATTGCTTTTGCACTAGTTGCAATAAACATATATTAATCAATTTCTCGAGAAACAAAAGGAAGCTATCATGAACATAAGAGGATGTTCTTGGTATAAGATAACGACAACCTCCTCTGGGTGGCGGTTATCGGTTTAAGGCTTCCAAGATGACCTGGATGACAGAGACGCTATCAGAGTTTTGAGTTTAGTCTCTTCTGAGGATCAGTATATTGGATAGAGTTTCAATAGGGATACTGAGGTAATCTTGGTACAGGATACTGGTTATGAATCAACAGAGAATACAGCCCAAGAAGTTTGTTGGATGGAGTTGTTCATTGATGAACATGGTCCCATCAAGTATCCAGACAAATTCTTTTGGTGGGCTATCGCTCAGTTTGGGAGATTGTTGATCTCTGCAAAGTTGAGATATAGAGAGATGAAATTGGAACATTATAGAGGATCCACTTACTAAGGCTATTTCTCGAACACATTAAGTATCACAAACATAGTTTGCGAAACTGATTAGTAGAGAAGTTGGGTATTCGGTATCACACGAGTTGTGGGTATGCAATACCGCAATAATTAGCCTTATGTGCAAGTGGGAAATTGTTTGATATAGTGCCCTCAAGGCAATTATTATGATTGCAAGTAGGCGATTATTATAATTGAGGGAGGACCTATACAGGTATAACAGTCTTACTCGAGATGATAGTATGCTATCTGGTTTATCTTCATCATTGATGAAACCCGTAGGATTGTTGCTTGACAACCAGCATTATGATGGCGATCATATATGTGGGAGCTGTGTTGTCCATAAGCACATCCTTAAAGGTCCCTAGTCGTGGGAGTATCGAGAGTGGGCATCGTTATTCCGGAGTAGACTAGTGTATACGTTTCTAGACCCTGACGAGGGGCGGTGGCCGGTCTCACAAGCCATTGGTGTTGTGTCACCTATGATAGTATACAGGTGCTCATTGGAGGTGAGTACACCGGACGGACTCGTCGATAACTTCTAAATGGTATTATATCTATCGTCAGATGGAAGTTCTTAGGTGGCATGAGTACATGTTAGTTCTTTGACCTGAAATCGTTATTTTTCTCATGTGAGTTCCTACTGTACTTTGATTATTACCCTACCACGGCTCAAAAGAGTCGTGCAAACAGGTTTTAGTTGGGTACAATCCCGAGCCACATGGAGGCAGTGGTTGATTGTCAGGGATTCTTATCTCCTTGTATTAGGAGTTGATATCGCGTTGTGTTCAGTCGGCTATCACTGGAAATCCGTGGCCACGGTGGATGAGAATTACTGATGGTTGATCAGTAGTATCTCTGTTGGTGATGAGCTTGACTCAGACACGACTTATTAGGGTAGTAGGGGTCTAACGTTATCCACCCTTAGACCCGATATGCGATACTCTTTGACGGAGAGACTGGACTATACAGAGATTGTCACATTCAGGCTCAATAGCGTAAGGACTTACTTGATTATCGACCCCCCTTTCGGCAAGTACCTGGGTAGCCGTTACGTACAGCTAGTGCCGCTG
This sequence comes from Agapanthus africanus, assembly GCA_030015575.1. NCBI lineage: Eukaryota > Viridiplantae > Streptophyta > Magnoliopsida > Asparagales > Amaryllidaceae > Agapanthus > Agapanthus africanus. The sequence goes on from JASDDO010000008.1 coordinate 371,433,582, forward strand.
ACGTGGGTTGTGGTTAAACCCACTGTCAGCGTATCGTCGAGTCTTTAGAGTCTTACACAGAGGGTTTTCCCGGTTCAGGCGATAGATGTAGGAGTTGTACGTTCGTACTTGCAGGGGTCCGCTTAAATACGTGTATGGGATACACGAACTTTAATCGGGCGGTTGATAATACTACCGATTTAGGATTAAGCCGGATTATTAAATCAGGTTTTGATTTAATTATATATATATATATATAAGTATTATTGTTCACTATTCATTTTCTCTCTTTGGTGCTATCTGTATTTTTATACGGATACGCGTATAAGTAGTGATACGTATACCAGGTAAAGTATTCCGTATTTATACGTGAATGCTTCTGGAAGAACACATCATATTTGATTTTCCTTTTAGAAAATTAAATAGGAAAATGATGTGGAGGTATGGTGGCATGAAGCATGTAAAGAGGTTTGTTTTAGACTGTGTGCATTTATTGGTGCACTATTGAGCATGGTTGCTTTTATGTAGCCATTCTTTTTTCTTTTAACACTTGATCATTTTTCTTAATGATACACGCTTCATGCTTCATATTGGAAAAAAATACTTATCCATTTTTTCTCTTCTCCTTCTTATTCTTCTTGCTCTCATGAGCATGTATTCTAGTGAAAAATTCCTATATCACCGACCATCCACACCTAGCAAGTTTGGATCATCGGTTAGAGCCATTTTCGGGTTCCCTCAGGTGGATCTTCTACGGTGAGAGTGGTAGACTTTAAGGCGCGATCCCGGCGGCTACGAGCTTAGAGGGTTTTTTTCACAATTGGATGGACACGCGTCGAAGGTTGTAGTTTCTGCACCCTTACATTTTTAGTTAGCTAGTTTAGGTTTTTGGATCGTATACTGGGTTTTACGGGCGTTTTGTGCTCGTAAAAAGTTTTGTTTGCGCTTCCGCCTCGGCTACGGTTTCCACGCGCGGGCACCGAGCCCAACGCTTTATGCACCTTAGCCCTTGGGCTTTACAAATTTTAGGCTTTTTGCCCATTTCTTTTACATTTCATCATTACTAAATTACATGTCATATTAATCTATTACATTTTCCTTCTCTTTCCTTGGTATAGGGCCGGCCCCTATGCTTGAGTTTAGGCCGGGCTTGGGCCCACATGACTTGGGTTCGAACTTAGGCCTACTTGACTTAGGTCCGAACTCGGATCCACTTGACTTTGACTTTGACTTTGATTTTGGAAATGGGGTGTCAGTTTTGACCCCCAACAGTCCACTAATCTGCCCTAATCATCCCACCAACACCAAAATGCTAAGTATTTTTTTGGCAACACTATTTTTCTAATTTTTTCAAAAAAAAAAATTTAATCCCAAAAAAAAACCTTAGATTAAATATTAATTTCCCTAAATTTCAACAATGTTCTAGAGGGCGTTTATAACAACAATAAAATCCATGTACTTTTGTATATTTCTTTCTTTAATAAAAGACCATTTTTTCCTTTTGAACTTTGGTGTATATTTAATTCCTATTGAATATATTCAAGAGAAAGCTTGTATCCTAGTGGTTGTGTCATTCAACTGCCGATCCATAAGTCATAAGTTTGACTCACAGAAGCCCTTTTTTTAATTGTTTTTAAATCATTTAAGACCTTGACTTCACGTGCGGATTACACCGAACGCCGAAGCACAAAATTTTCCACCCAGGTGACATTTCAAACATACGAGTTGGCACAAGCCAAGGGGTCGAGGCTCGAGCCCAAAGTTCGAGCTTCAGCCATCCCAAGTAGCCAAACGACCATCCCCGACAGTCTTGTGGGGCCCACTCATGCTCGGTCTTTGAGCATGAGTTCTTTTGGACGCGGTCATTTGTTTTTCTTATTCCAAAACGTTCAATTAATTTCAGAATGGTATGAAAACTTCGGCCTCTTGAATCTCTATCTTTAAACCTAGTTAATTCTTTTTTAATACATATAACTCTCTTTTCTCCATTCCACCCCTTGATTGAATCTGGAATCCTTTCCTTTGGAGCTTGTTTACCGCCAAAAACCGGTCAAATGAACTGGGATTGAACGTATTGCCTGAATTTTAGGGCAGATGCATAGTTTTGTTCCATCCACCTATCCGAAGACACTAAGTTGATTTATAATGCCGTATATCGGAGGTTTAGATGAATTCAACCGATGTAGCTGACTTTCAGATTCTCTCTCAGGGTGAGAGGTTTATTGATTTTGGGGAGTGTCTTTCCTGCAGGAGCAAGCCCATGCAGTTAATTACGTTATCGTGAACGATAATAACTTTCTACACCCTAGGTTGTTTTCTTCATATGTCGCATTTTGGTTTTGTTTATTTTGGGTTGCCTTGGATTGTATATGGAGACTAATTATATCGTTGCCTATATGACGTGGATTAGTCTAAATCCATACTTATATTTTCATGATTTGGGTCCACGTTGGTATTTTGGTTTTCCAATGGGAGTTAACTCTGGTCGCATTTCTCACATTTGTGTGGTCCATCAGTTCAGATGAGAGTAGAAGCTTTATCTAAGGATCATTAGTCTTATTTGAGAACTAAAATCAAACTTAGATGATTTTTGGTCAAGCATTTGCTTGACAGGGTCCACACCGATAGCTTGGTTTGCCAATGGGAATGAACTTAGGATGCATTTCTCATATTTGCGAGGTCCGTCAGTTCACGAGAAACTTAGGCTTTATCTAAAGGCCGTTAGTCATATTTGAAACTAAGATCAACTTAGATGTTTTGATCATATGGGTTCAATTGATCTTAACATCAATGAAGTTTAAGCTTCAGGACTTAGCCGATTTAGGGCTAAGAATTGGGCCTGTTTGACACCCAAACATGCTTGGCATATATCAGCTTGGCGCATGGCTCACGTCTCGAGTATCGGCTCGCGACTCGAGTATCGTCTCACAGCTCAGGCGCACGATCATGTGCATATCACATGGCACACGGTAGCATCGTCTTAGCTTAGCTTACCCACGTGTGTTTCATGTGGCACCCCGGAGGTCAAGGTGTCTTTCTTGGTGCTTGTGCACGGCTTTGGCGAACGGCTGCGAATCACTTTGGCGCATGCTTACGTACACATCACGTGGTGCGATTAGGGTTTTAGAGATTAATCTCTGTATTTTTCAAAGAAGGTTGTTCCCTCATAAAAAAAGGGGGGGAAAAGGAAAAATTCCCCACTATTAAACTTTAACGTGTTAAACACGTGAGCACGTATATGCAAAAGCATATAGGCGCTGCAGTTAAAAACAAATGGGCTAGAAGAGTCTCACGTGTTAAAAACGTGAGCACCTATATGCAAAAGCATATAGGCGCCGCAGTTAAAAACAAATGGGCTAAAAAAGCCACATGTGCATACGTGAGCGCCTATATGCAAAGCATATAGGTGCTGCAATCAAATGATTGGCATTCTAGACAGTCCCCACATGTCAAACACGTGAGAGTTTATATGCGCTGAAAATAAAGCATACTAAAACCCATGCCAGGGGTCATGTGTTAAACATGTGAGTTCTTCTGCTGCACTCTTTAGCAAGATAGTGTTGGATTTAGTGCCCTCAAAGTCGATTATTGGATCGCAGGCACGTGATTGAAATTATTGAGGGAGGACCTATACCGGTAAGATAGTCTTAATCGAGATGATAGTATGCTATCTGATTTGCATTTATCATCGTGTACATGCTTCAGGTGACATTACAGATCACTATTACATGTTGATAGAGCCTATAAGATTCTTGCTTGACTGTCGGCAGTATGATGGCGATCATATACGTGGAAGCTGGGGTCTATAAGCACATCTTTAAATGGTCCCTAGTCGAGGGAGTTTCAAGACAGGACATCGATAATACATAGTAGACTAGTGTATACAGATCGAGACCCCGACGAGGAGCGATGACCGGTCTCACAAGCCATCGGTGTCAGTTGGTTCACCTAAGATGTATATGGGTGCTCATTGGGTTATGAGTACACCGGACAGACTCGCCTGGAATATGCTAGTTGGTATTATACCTATCGTCAGATAGCAGTTCCCTGGTGACATGTGTACAGGTTAGTCTATCGACCTGAGATCGTCATTTGTCTCGTGTGAGTTCCCGCTGTGCTTTGATTACTACCCTACCACGGCTTAAAGGAGTCGTGCAAACAGGTTTTAGTTGGGTACAGTCCCGAGCCACATGGAGGTAGTGAGTGGATCGGCAGGGGATTCGTCTCTCCCGGTATTAGGGATGAGATCGCGCTGTGTCTGGAGAGCCATTACACAAAGTCCCTGGCCAGGGCAAGCTAGATTTACTGGTAGGTATTCCAGTAGTTTCTCAGGGTGTTCTGGGCTACACTCCGACACGACTTATACCGCTATTGGGAGTATGACGTTTACCAGCCCTATAGGCCCGATATGCGATACTCATAGACGAATGGACCAGACTATACGGATATTGTCACTGACATGCATAGTAGGGTTTCTGGATGAGTTCGCTCGTCAGCTTCCCTTTTGCTCAATACTTGGGCAGCCGTTACGTACAGCTAATGCCACTGACGTGCTTGTGGTTAAACTCACCGTCAGCGTATTAACCAGTCTTTAGAGTCCCCCAAAGAAAGTTTTTCCAAGTTCGGGCGAAACGTTGTAGAGGCCGTATGGTTTTATGGCAGGGTTCGATTATATACGTGCATTTGTGCATGGATCATGATCGGACGGATCATACTAGTGGGCTTTGGTTTAAGCCGGATCCTGGTATTAGATTGTTAGAATATTTTCGTCCCGTTGTATTCGTATTCAGGAGGAATACGGATGCAGGTATGTATATATGAATGAGGGGTATTCTTTTAATTCGTTACGAGTTTACTTTTAGAGTTGCAAATTTCTTTTCTCGACTTAAACATTTGGTTTAATATTTTATTTATTGATTTGTGAGTCATTGTTTTGGCCATTTTCTAGTGATGAAATTTTCATGGACAATGAACCAATTCGTGGGCTTCATTTTGGTCATTGAGTGTGCATTTATGAGTTTTGTCTTTCTTAGGATATTTAGTTAGATATTTTGGTGAGAGTAAATTGTGGGTGGCTGTGGATTGTTTTTGTGTGTGGTTTTCTTTGTTGATTAATTTGTTGCTTATTCTCACCACTTCCACAAAATGAAATACACAGAGAACATTTCGCAGCCCATTTTTTTTTCCTTCTAGCAAAAAGAAACTTTGCCTCACATCTTCTTCTATCCATGGCAACTTCATTTACCTGCACCCAAATCCTTGGATGCTTTGAGACAAATTATTCACACACTATCTTTACTTCACCTTGCGTATCTAGGCTAGCAAACTGGATGCCCGAGTTGTCTCAGTTTTGAGGCGGGATCCCGTATAAAGAATTCTCGACATGGAGCCTCTTCGTCGAGCGAGACCGGAGAGCGAATTTCGTCGGGGCAGCCGCAACAAGTTAGGGGAAGAGATGGAAGACCGAAGGACACGGATCGATCGGTATAATCTATTTTACCACTTACAGTTTACTAGTATAGGGTTAATGGCACGATCCGGGTTTTAGGGTTACGTTAGCGCCATTTTGAAAAGTTTTTATTCCGCATTTGGCCTCGGATTGACGGCCGGGGCGCTGCTGTAGCCTTACATGGTATCAGAGACAACCCATTAACCATATACTAGTTGTTTATACAATGTTAAAATATCGAAACCGAAACAACCCCAAATCAATACCAACTGGTATTCCATTCTCTGTCAATTTTTTTGAGTCTTCTAAATTTTTTTCAGCAACTGCAGAAGACTACTTGTTTGACCATTAGAACACACACCAAACCCGAGCCCAAAATTCCACATTTGGACTGGCCACATGCAAGATAATTCCAGCCTGGCCGGTTTTTCTGGGGAGTCAGGACTTGGATTTTGGTGTGTTGTCTAGTCTCTGGAATACTGGTTCGGTGGTATTATTTGTTTAGCCCAGTTTTGATATAGTTTTATCTAGTTGTTTGGGGGCTATTCGGGGTTATTTCGAAGTCGATATTTCTAACATTGTTTAAAGTTTACAGTGCATTACATTTCTATCTGCGACCGTGGACATCATTCGAGCGGTAAATCTTGTCTAATTGCTATAGCTCTTTTATACGGGATTGCGAACGTGACATTCACGTTGATATTCTGTGTTGTGCTATGATGTTGCGGATTTGTCGTAGTGGATAGCTTGGATGCAATAATAGTGCAGTTTAGTTTTATTTGTACATTTGATATTGCGGGGCGAGCGTCCGACATGTGGACTGCCATCACTGCCTGTTTGTATATTATTCTTTTGGGGCACGACCGGGTTGAGATCGATGTCACCGTTGTACATATTTTCTTTTCTGTACTAGGATTACCCCACGGTGGAGTGCACGGATAGCCGAGTTCTAGAGAGGAACGGGCTTGCATCTCATGGCTTTGAGACGAAGGGGGCGTCACTCTAGAATTGGCAGGCTATTCGCCGCACTCGTAGGGGGTACAGGTTGACCTAAGGTGAGGTGCTCAAGTTACCGGATTCCGTGAAGTACCGGGTGGCCCATTCACTTTGTTGAAGGGGGCTGCCTCGCTTCTGGTTTTGGCGGGTAACTTGCCGCGCTCGTAAGGGTCTAGGTTTTCATTGCACAAGCTATCCATACGACCAGGGGAACGTCGGGTTTCACTTGTGGCTCAAAGGAAACCTGAGGCTCCCAGATTATCTGTATTGTTCTGTGATACTTATTACTTTTCTGTGATGTTGCATTTATCATACCTGGAGCGATTATTATATATTGATATATATACTAGTAGATGTTGTATATGTTTTACACCCGCGCTAGTCCAGTCCCCACTCTGTCGTTAGTTAAGTAACCTAACGGGTGATGATGGGACCCAGTGGCGAATGCGGATGGCATATACGTACATCCTATTTTCGTTCTTTTCTGGTGTGATTAATTGATGGGACTGCGTTGATTCAGATCAATGAAAGGAAAACAAACCTATTATGATGTTGTTGGAATAATTTTCAAAAGGCTTTTATTACAAGGACGTTTTCTTTTGTTTTGCACAGTGGTATTCGGTTATGAATATCCAGCACCTCATTCGACGAGACAAGGGTCGAGATCCCTTCATCGGGAGTGACCCTTTGGGCAGAGGTTTGCGTCAGGGTATTAACTTCACTATAGTCGATCACTTTGGCTTTGCATCGCGATATTCAGTTGGAATATCATGCACCTCATTCTACGAGGAAAGAGTCGAGATCCCTTCACCGGGAGTGACCTCTTTAGCAAAGGTTTTCTCCACTATATATTTATAAAATGCTATCTGGTTCCTTCAACGATATTAAGTTAATTAGATTAAAGGTTTTTCGCCAAAAACCATTCGTAACCCTCCGTCATTTCATACGGGTAGCACTTAGTATTCATGTTATATTTGTTGGCCTTAGTCAAGGCATAGTGTATGGTAGCTATTTGTTACTTTTTTGTTGCATAGATATATGCGTTGGTTTGGGACAGTCGTACAGCCTTGTTGTCCTTAGTCAAGGATGAGTACGGGTGGGTTCAAATTAACCAGGACAATGACGGGTAGAACTTGACATGTGACTTATGATTTGGTGGCCTTAGTCAAGGTCATAAGAGCATGGGGGTAAAAATCACATCGAGAGTTTCAAACATACAGGAAACTTGCCAGATATACGCATACCTTCTGGAGTGTGATAATGTGAGTGGATTCCATCACATTATCATGCGATAATAGTTGGATCCCGATCCTACTGATGAGTTGGTTTACTCCTCGGGTGATCCCGACTAATTCTTCTTTCAGGTTTGGAGGAGAATTTGAGAATACAGTGGGAGACATCCTGATTAGATAAACTGATTAACCATTCTGATCTAGGTTAAAGTGCACGCAGAGTGCTTCTTTTCTCTCTCTCTTTGGTAGCGACCATGGCTCGATCCTATACTATAACTCAGTGACCAAGTTAACCGAACTTTCATAAAACACTGGCTTTTGGATTGTCTGAGTTGCATACATCATTGCCACTCCTACTTTTACCCTTTACTTTTCTCCGGAACATCCCGTATTACTACGAACATCCACTTCCATTAGATAAATCCATCGTATAGTTACATACGAACTCGAAGGAACTTTTTCGAGGATGGATTCTGGTTCTGGAGAGAATGAATAGGACTATTCAGTTTTCTTTTTCTTTTACCTTCTCTCAGGTTATGAGGGCTCCTAGGATTAGGAGAGGGTACACCTATTACGCTTATTGGATAGTATTCTTCCAAACCATAGGCAGGTGCCGAAAGGTGGGGAATGAAGAAAACCAATTAGCCTAAGTGTGGTGTACAGAAGGTAACGACTAAAGACAAATAAAGAGATTAGAAAGAAGGAAAAGTAAATTGCGACTGCTATCATTCACGACCAAACCACGTATTTCATCGCCACTCCTACTTCACCTTTGTATTTCCCCAGAACACCCCGTATCACTACGAAGATCCATAGTTATTGGATAATCCATCGTATGGTTATATACGAACTCGAAGGAACTTGTTCCAGTTCGGGGATGGATTCTGGTTCAGAAGAAATGTAATAAGCTTTATTCGGTTGTCTTTTATCTTTACCTTCTCTCAGGTTGCGATTACTCCTAGGACTAGGAGAGTACACCTATTACGCTTATTGGATAATCTTCTTCCAAACCATAGGCTGGTGCCAAACGGTAAGGAAGGAAGAAAACAATTTAGCCTAACGATGGTGTACAGAAGGTAACGACTAAAGAGAAATAAAGGGATTTGGAGAGATGGAAAGAAAATATACGGTTACAGTCATGATTTTGGATAATGGAAGAGACATTACTAGGAATACCCAGGTACCCCTTCGAAACATATTCATGTTTCAGTTTCACTATGCGTTGTTAATTGAAAACTGATTTCCCAATTAGCCCTTACTCCAGGGTATGTATTTACCAGGTTTGATTCTCACATCTGTATGGTTTTACAAATGATGAGTGGGAGTAAGTTATTGGGAATTTGGTGATCATCCTTATTATATCGGAATTCGTTGTAATTGGTGATATTTGAGGAAATCGCCTGGGTTTTTGCCGGATGGAAAATATTTGGTTTTGAATATCCGTTGTTATTCACCAATTTCAAACTGATATATCTGTACGTTAATTTTATAAATTATGATATACTTTTTTGAAATTATGTGTCACGACCCGAAAGAGCACGTGACTGGCCCTTGAACCATATGAAGTCTATAGGACCCCATCTGATCCAAGTAAGCCAAAAGCCCAGCAATCTAAAACCATTTAAAGAGTAAATAAGGAAAACTGGTTTTGTAAAGTAAGGAAATCATGTTTCGATAATCAAAGTTTTTAAATAACTAAGCCGAATGTGTATTTTTAAAATGTGTAACCTTTCCTGAAAATTTCGGCAGAGTTTCCTTTGTAAAAACTGGCCCCAAACGGGGTACAACAAGAATAACATATATGAAATGATAAAAGGCATCCCCAAGCGGGAGCTAGCTCTTCGTCAATCGACGGTCACAACCACGCAAGCAATAATAATATACAACGCCAAAAGGCGAGGATCAAATCCAAAAAGAAACTCAAACAGCCAGAAAACCGTAATACTACAAGCGCGACTCTAAGGTCGAAATAATACAACACTGTTTTCTAAGTCTGAAACAATATACATGTTTTGGTTGATGGAAATTCTAGATACAATAGATAATACATGAACAATGGCGGTTCTGATACAAAAGAACCCACCTACCAACGCAAGTCACCCATATGGAAGCAGTGTGCCAGAAATGCTGCTATGGAATCTGTACGGCAAAAACCTGCAAGGACTGGGGCACAACGGGGGTGAGTTGCCAACTCGTGAATAGAAAATATCTACAAGCAGAGATCGAATGCATGACCCATCCTAGGTCAATATGATCAGATATATAAACTTCAATATGAATAAAGCTGAAGCATGCTAAACTGGCAATGTAATCTCTACATGAGTGTAATGACAAGTGCTCGTGCCAGTGCCTCCGGTAATAGCATATCATAAATGTGAGGTACAATCAATGAAAACAATCTGCATGTACGTGGATCCCGTCCACTCGTCACCCAATGACAACAACCATCATGCACATAAATATCATCAGCATATGCATGGAAATATGAGGATATAAACCACCTGTGTCCCTCGCGACACGTCAAAATCAAGGAACCGGAGTGCCCAGCATCGGCACTCGAAAACATCATGAAAACTGTGCCCAGCATCGGCACATAAATACTCATATATCGGGCTCCGTCAGTCCGGATCGGCCCACTGGCTCTGTCTGCGGTATTGGCCCTCGGCCCCGGCAGTACGCCATATCCATCTATCGACTCCGGTCGGTATCCTCCGGATAACCGCCAGGTCCAACAAAATCACCGGTAGGTACTCGCCCGCCTCCAGGCTCAATCGGCAAAGCTCATCGATCATCTTGCCGAGGGGAACCATACCGGGTCCACCATGTACCCGCAATCGGCTCGTCCACTCCTCGATTCGGGTTACACATGTCGCTCTCAGCACCGAGAAAACATATGGTGGACGCACTGAAATATCATATCAAGGGTAACCGGGTTTTCAAAACAATTACATATTCTCTTTGAAAAAACCCACGGTTCCCAAAAACCAGAAATATCATGGAAACAGCATATCTCAATGCGTATAATCAGAAAGCAACATGTATGCGACATATAGCAGAAAGGTAAGCATATCAATATGTCATGCAAGGGTCATATCCTGTATGCAACAGTACTACAGTGTAATGACATGGCAATTATCGATGATGAAGTGTGTGAGCCGGCAACAGTGTACGTGGAACATACGCATCATCGATAATGGTGCTGGTGTCCTAGCAGCATGACTGAAATATATCAACAATATAAGCGATGCAATACAAACAGCATGAATGTGCGGAATCAAGTAATCAACGCAACAGTAGAGAACCTGCCTCAGTAGCTATATCATGCAACCTTGCCTTTTGAAATAAGACGAATCAAGGCTTTTGGTAAAATAAGGGCTACGGTGTTTTAAGAAAAGATGCGCCTTTTAAAAATATCCGTATAAATCCTTTTTCCTATCTTTAAAATATCCCTGATTCGTTAGTTTTGAAATAGGTATGACTCGGGTCTAGTCTAACGCCTACTATGCGAACTACGAACCCACAGTCAAGTCAAATGAGAGGGGTATGGAAACCACCTAAATCTGAGTCGATGTCACAATATCTCATCACATGACAGGCATCACTACCATCATATCACATCTCCAATACGAACTCTGTCATGTCGCCAAATCTCACGGCCTCAATCGAATCTCATCGACTCATCTCAATCCCACGTATCATCCTCAAAACCCGTATATAAACACATAGTCCCATACCCATGTGTAGATATACCCACCATCATATGCGCACAGATATATGAAAGAATGTATGCAAGTATGTGTGTATGTGTGAGTGTAGGTGCAACCACTACTCTAGGGTTTCGCACTACTCAACCAATACATCCTTATCACCAATATCCATTATTACTATCAATAACCCTAAACAACACATAATAAATATATGTGTGTATACGTATTCGTATACATCACCATGGACTGCGGGGGTGCTATACGCCATCCACACGACTTCTCCCCGTAGATATAAATCTACTCACCTTGCTTCTCATGTGTCGGTGCCGATGTCGCCATCTTCATCTTCTTTGCCTCAACATCTCGTAGGGTACCTACAAGTATATCACAATGCTAAAGCACATGAAAATCACATCGGAAACCAAAACAGCACACGCTACTCGCATAGGTAAAAACCTATCGCTTCGCATGTAAACACGATCAACATCCACCTGTCGTTGACGTCCAAACACCACCCGACAGGAACGAAACACCAAATACCAAAATCCATGCTAAAACAAGTCTCAAATCATGCACCAACATAGGAAAATCATCCCAGATTTCACCCTAGATGGAATCAGTCAAAACTAGAAGTACCCAAGGTCAAGACTAGAGGAAATAGGGGTATGCACGTAAAACGAGGCAGATCCACCCTGCTCTGGCCGCAAATTGCGGCCAGAATGGAATAATTGGCGGCCTCAAAGTGGAGTTGGGGGCTAGGGTTTTGGGTAGTGGTTCATTGGTGCTTGCACATCTCACTGTCAACTCAGTTTCATTTTAGGGGTTTCGGGGTGATAGCAGATTCCACAAAACAGTGACAGATTTCCAGTTTTTCCGATATCGGTTCCGTAATTCCGTATTCTGGTTTCATTTTCAGGTTTGGGTTCCATTTAGCATCGCACCAGGGTTTCTAAGGTCACAACAAGGTTCAATTTCATCTTGATTCTCAGTTTTACCCTAAACCCTAACTTGAATTCTCTAAAATCCACAAACATCACAATATCGATACAAAACTAGTATGGATACACAAGGAATTGAAATACTACTCTATAGGTGCAGAAATTACCTCCTTTGGCAACTCAAGAAAATTCTTGAGTTGCTCAAGGTCCTCCAAATCCAATCTTTTTAGGTTCAATGTGTAGCTAGTGAGCTCGGGAACACTTTTTGTGAAGTGGGAATGAGGTTTTGGCTTTGTTTTCATGATGGATCTAGGGTTTCATGAAGAGGGAGAGAGTGAGGGAGAGAGGGCAGCAGCTCCATAGGAGAGGGGAAAGAGAAATGAGATGGGAGAATGATGGAGGGAAGGGTCAAAGTCAATGCAACCTACTCGCTCTCTCTCATCATCACTTACTTTATCCTTTCTTTTCTAAACTCTTCTCACTTGAATAGTGAACCCAAAAGAAAGACCATGGAAAAAGAAATGTAACACAAGTGTAACAAGTGTGGAAAAATGATATGTGCACATTTTTGCACAAAAATCCCAAAAAGCTGATTAGCGATTTTTAATCGCGATTAACACTAAATTAGCATATAACAAATCTTAAAAACTTTAAAATGGCATAATTCCATAAAATACCTTATTTTAGAATTTTCCATAATTTTTCCCCATTTATTTGTATTTAATTATACCAGAATATTAAAATATTCATTAAAATAATATTAAATTATAAAATTTCCCAAAAATCATATTTTATTATTTTGAAGACGTTACAATCTACCCCCTTAAAGAAATTCGGTCCCCGAATTTAAATTTAAAACCCCCAAATGCTGAAATATTTCAATACAAATCCTAAGTCATCGGGGCTCCGAAATCATCTATACATAAAATATCATAGCGCAATGCATGCGCATTGGTAATGAGCAGATAACTCAAAATCGAAACTCCGTCAAGCATCCCGCAATCATCGGAGTCATGGTAACGACACAATGTCAAATCCAATACAAAATCAATATGATATAAATCAGAACTATACATGTAGACATCCAATCTATACATGTGAATAGCTGATGAAAATGCATGCCCAAACTTTTAGGTCGCTGTGCGATGCGCATAACACTGCACAGTGGCGGACGTTTTTCATAAGAAAATAACTATATACGTATATATATATATCCTTTGTTTAATAGGTACGTTCCGCCGTTTTGAAAACAATTTAGAAGGGTTTCCTGTTTTTAAAACGTTCCGTGTCATATCGGACACGTAGGTATATATACACCGAGACTATAGCTCGCTCTTGGAAATCCCTTCGAACTATCAATGCATGCAAAATATATCCAGGTACTGTCCTCTGACTAGTCCTGCTCAGCATGAAAACAAATATCCAATATCATAAAAATGTACTGCTCCAAAAGGAATAAATCCCAAAAATGCACATAACACCACCCTGTGCGTCTGGTGCGCACGGAAATCAAAATCCATATATGTGCCATACAGGTGCACAAAACAACATCTAGGTGCAACGGGTGTGCACGAAGCATCTGTCATAGGCAACATATGTGCTTGACAGCCAAAACATGTGCATCTGACATGCACGAAGAATCTCGATTTAGTGCATCTGGTGTGCCCCAAAATCGTATCTAAAAACATGCGCCCAACATGCGCGAAAATCCAAATCGGTGCATCCATCGTGCACGAATGAAAATCTAAACCCTGCGCACTCAACATGCACGGAATCACAAAATCCATAGCAACGCCGAACATGCGTAAGTCCAGTCAAAAGCACGGAGTGCAAGAATCCACATCAATATCACAATCAAAATCGACATAACGAAAGGCATCAAATCGAACTCAGGTGCAACCGTAATGCACAAATATAAATCTGCTGCAACAAAGGCACGAAATATAAATCTGATGCGATAAACGCAAGAAACACAAAACTGGTGCGACAAACGCACGAAGTATAGAACTGGTGCATCCCATGCACAAATACCAAGCAATAACTCAAATACGTAAGCAGCAACACCAAGTGTACCCAGATATGAAGAAAATCATAAACGTGTGCAACCGCGTGCACAAAATACATATCAATACACTACAAGCACATATAAGCTATACCGAGTGCAAAAATCAAAACACTAAAAGTACATGAAACTATGCTGGAAGCGTAAATCAAATCACCGGCATAAAATAGGCATGAAATCGCAATCAACACCTCAAGAGTAATAACTATGTACAAGGTATAAATACCCAGTAAGTGCAACCATGGTGCACAAAAACAGAAATCATAGAACTCAGTCATCAAAACCAATCATGCAAATGGATCGCCAAAATACCGAAATCCAAAGCAACGGATACGTGATAGTCAAATCACAAAATCACAAATCATAAATACCGTCGTCGGTATATCCTTCTTCAGGGTCGAGAAGGTACCGGTACATCCGATGCTAGCGGCGCAAGATATCTACTTGCCTCTTGCTCGCGGCTGGCGTCCTCTGCCTCTGGTTCCTGATCTTTCCTGTAGATTACCAATCTCGCAATCCATCGGCTCATCGGCCCGGTCAGGAGTGCTGACAGGAACGATTCCGTTCTGGCACTTCTCTGGTCATCACTCGGTCAATCCTCACGACCGCTCGTAAGGCAGCACATCTCTGGCGTCGACCTCTGGTCCTCTGAATGCACATTACACATCCGATCCTGGGTGCAACTCTTATTGCAGCAGTGTGCTGGAAGGAATCCTACTCAAGGTCTCTTCTGATCTTGCCTAAGCCAAACTGTATGGAGGCTGGTACTCTGGCGTAATCTTTTCTCGCTCTCTGGGCCTCTGCGTCCTTAGTACAACATCTTCTCGGAAGCTGGTCGCATCTCTGCACCTCTGTATGCATGTCCGACCTTTAATCTTAACGGGGTGTAGTAACAGCTCATATGCATCTCGCACGAACTTCTTGTCCCGCTTGTCTGTATCATCGACCATTCGACGTCGCGTCTCTATCTGCGCACTGTAATGTCCTCGGCTACGGTCCATCTGAAGTCTCTAACACGGACTCGAAATCACGAACTCGGTATCTTCATCACTCAGTAGGAGATATCTAGCCGAACACGTCCTCAGCGTGCATATCGCATCTCTGATGTCAGCGGAGTGAAACGTCATCTCGTCGAAATCTCGTGCGAACTCTTTACTCCACCTTGCTCCAATATCGACTAATTCGGACTCATCTCATCGTGGCTACACGGACTGCGCTCCGACGGCTAATCTCGTATCTGGAGTCTCCCAAGCAGTGTCCCATCACACGATATCCGAATGATGTCGAATCGTCCGATCGGCTCGTCAGAACCTCACAATCCCCCAAGAGCTCAACATCTCGGGCACAGTTTAATAGTATCGAGTACATACCACAGCATCGGTGGTCCAGCCGTAGAAGGGCAAACCCAAGCCTCACTAATGGCGCCGAGGTACTGCCGCAAACCCTAAGGTTCAAAGGCTTTCACACGGTCATTAAGTCGAGTTAGGGTTTCATTCTTCTAGAGGGTCCATAGAATCGCTTGCATGTCTTTCCGAATACTTTAAACTTGGAAAATGGGTTCCTGACATTCGATCGTCTCAATCGACTCTCAACGAACCTGCGTGAAGTCGTCTCTAGCTGGAAACAATCTACCTGATGACCTCGCATCGGGGTAAGCGAACGAACCACAGGTCCTAGTCATTAATCCTCGGTGACTAGCGACTCACTATCATATCTCTAAGAATATGCTCATGCTGCAGTAGCTCCAATCATCTGGGCGATATCTCATCATTCGCAGCAACAACTGGCTCATTTGTCGGTATGCTGAACAGCGCCTCAATCATCGTGAATAAGCGATATATCAACAGTCATCACATCTTGGCTGGCCTCTATCAGTGGCTCAATCCTCTGGTGCCGATCAACACAACCGGAAAATCTCGCAACAGCGATCTGTCAAACGCCCATAGTGCGGAAACACAAAAAAATACCGAGCCTCAATGCAACCGTATGTCTCTGGAATCACGCTCCGGTCAGCCCTCGTCCACGACGAGCTCATGCTGACGCAACTCGAGCCGTAGCTCACTCTGCCCGTGCAATCGCGGCAGCAAGACCACAACCAGTATCGATGAAGGTTGATCATAGAAAGGAATATAATACGGTGCAAGGAAATGTACAACCTAAGGTTTCTTAAGCGGAGTGGCGTGTCGTAAGTATGCCGCGGAACATACCCACGGTACGTCACTCTACTTTAGTCACCTATTCCATCAACCAAGGGTCATCCTACACGACGAAAATTCGGGTTTAATACCCCCTCGACAAAGTCTAAGTTCCGTAAGGTCAAGCCTAAGTTCCATATAAAAATAACGCCCTAGGCTCCACATAGTCAAACTTAGACTCGAACCAAGGTCAACCTAGCGCTCTGATACCAACTTTGTCACGACCCGAAAGAGCACGTGACTGGCCCTTGAACCATATGAAGTCTATAGGACCCCATCTGATCCAAGTAAGCCAAAAGCCCAGCAATCTAAAACCATTTAAAGAGTAAATAAGGAAAACTGGTTTTGTAAAGTAAGGAAATCATGTTTCGATAATCAAAGTTTTTAAATAACTAAGCCGAATGTGTATTTTTAAAATGTGTAACCTTTCCTGAAAATTTCGGCAGAGTTTCCTTTGTAAAAACTGGCCCCAAACGGGGTACAACAAGAATAACATATATGAAATGATAAAAGGCATCCCCAAGCGGGAGCTAGCTCTTCGTCAATCGACGGTCACAACCACGCAAGCAATAATAATATACAACGCCAAAAGGCGAGGATCAAATCCAAAAAGAAACTCAAACAGCCAGAAAACCGTAATACTACAAGCGCGACTCTAAGGTCGAAATAATACAACACTGTTTTCTAAGTCTGAAACAATATACAAGTTTTGGTTGATGGAAATTCTAGATACAATAGATAATACATGAACAATGGCGGTTCTGATACAAAAGAACCCACCTACCAACGCAAGTCATCCATATGGAAGCAGTGTGCCAGAAATGCCGCTATGGAATCTGTACGGCAAAAACCTGCAAGGACTGGGGCACAACGGGGGTGAGTTGCCAACTCGTGAATAGAAAATATTTACAAGCAGAGATCGAATGCATGACCCATCCTAGGTCAATATGATCAGATATATAAACCTCAATATGAATAAAGCTGAAGCATGCTAAACTGGCAATGTAATCTCTACATGAGTGTAATGACAAGTGCTCGTGCCAGTGCCTCCGGTAATAGCATATCATAAATGTGAGGTACAATCAATGAAAACAATCTGCATGTACGTGGATCCCGTCCACTCGTCACCCAATGACAACAACCATCATGCATATAAATATCATCAGCATATGCATGGAAATATGAGGATATAAACCACCTGTGTCCCTCGCGACACGTCAAAATCATGGAACCGGAGTGCCCAGCATCGGCACTCGAAAACATCATGAAAACTGTGCCCAGCATCGGCACATAAATCCTCATATATCGGGCTCCGTCAGTCCGGATCGGCCCACTGGCTCTGTCTGCGGTATCGGCCCTCGGCCCCGGCAGTACGCCATATCCATCTATCGACTCTGGTCGGTATCCTCCGGATAACCGCCAGGTCCAACAAAATCACCGGTAGGTACTCGCCCGCCTCCAGGCTCAATCGGCAAAGCTCATCGATCATCTTGCCGAGGGGAACCATACCGGGTCCACCATGTACCCGCAATCGGCTCGTTCACTCCTCGATTCGGGTTACACATGTCGCTCTCAGCACCGAGAAAACACATGGTGGACGCACTGAAATATCATATCAAGGGTAACCGGGTTTTCAAAACAATTACATATTCTCTTTGAAAACACCCACGGTTCCCAAAAACCAGAAATATCATGGAAACAACATATCTCAATGCGTATAATCAGAAAGCAACATGTATACGACATATAGCAGAAAGGTAAGCATATCAATATGTCATGCAAGGGTCATATCCTGTATGCAACAGTACTACAGTGTAGTGACATGGTAATTATCGATGATGAAGTGTGTGAGCCAGCAACAGTGTACGTGGAACATACGCATCATCGATAATGGTGCTGGTGTCCTAGCAGCATGACTGAAATATATCAACAATATAAGCGATGCAATACAAACAACATGAATGTGCGGAATCAAGTAATCAACGCAACAGTAGAGAACCTGCCTCAGTAGCTATATCATGCAACCTTACCTTTTGAAATAAGACGAATCAAGGCTTTTGGTAAAATAAGGGCTACGATGTTTTAAGAAAAGATGCGCCTTTTAAAAATATCCGTATAAACCCTTTTTCCTATCTTTAAAATATCCCTGATTCGTTAGTTTTGAAATAGGTATGACTCGGGTCTAGTCTAACGCCTACTATGCGAACTACGAACCCACAGTCAAGTCAAAAGAGAGGGGTATGGAAACCACCTAAATCTGAGTTGATGTCACAATATCTCATCACATGACAGGCATCACTACCATCATATCACATCTCCAATACGAACTCTGTCATGTCGCTAAATCTCACGGCCTCAATCGAATCTCATCGACTCATCTCAATCCCACGTATCATCCTCAAAACCCGTATATAAACACATAGTCCCATACCCATGTGTAGATATACCCACCATCATATGCGCACAGATATATGAAAGAATGTATGCAAGTATGTGTGTATGTGTGAGTGTAGGTGCAACCACTACTCTAGGGTTTCGCACTACTCAACCAATACATCCTTATCACCAATATCCATTATTACTATCAATAACCCTAAACAACACATAATAAATATATGTGTGTATACGTATTCGTATACATCACCATGGACTGCGGGGGTGCTATACGCCATCCACACGACTTCTCCCCGTAGATATAAATCTACTCACCTTGCTTCTCATGTGTCGGTGCCGATGTCGCCATCTTCATCTTCTTTGCCTCAACATCTCGTAGGGTACCTAAAAGTATATCACAATGCTAAAGCACATGAAAATCACATCGGAAACCAAAACAGCACACGCTACTCGCATAGGTAAAAACCTATCGCTTCGCATGTAAACACGATCAACATCCACCTGTCGTTGACGTCCAAACACCACCCGACAGGAACGAAACACCAAATACCAAAATCCATGCTAAAACAAGTCTCAAATCATGCACCAACATAGGAAAATCATCCCAGATTTCACCCTAGATGGAATCAGTCAAAACTAGAAGTACCCAGGGTCAAGACTAGAGGAAATAGGGGCATGCACGCAAAATGAGGCAGATCCACCCTGCTCTGGCCGCAAATTGCGGCCAGAATGGAATAATTGGCGGCCTCAAAGTGGAGTTGGCGGCTAGGGTTTAGGGTAGTGGTTCATTGGTGCCTGCACATCTCACTGTCAACTCAGTTTCATTTTAGGGGTCTCGGGGTGATAGCAGATTCCACAAAACGGTGACAGATTTCTAGTTTTTCCGATATCGGTTCCGTAATTCCGTATTCTGGTTTCAATTCCAGGTTTGGGTTCCATTTAGCATCGCACCAGGGTTTCTAAGGTCACAACAAGGTTTAATTTCATCTTGATTCTCAGTTTTACCCTAAACCCTAACTTGAATTCTCTAAAATCCACAAATATCACAATATCGATACAAAACTAGTATGGATACACAAGGAATTGAAATACTACTCTATAGGTGCAGAAATTACCTCCTTTGGCAACTCAAGAAAATTCTTGAGTTGCTCAAGGTCCTCCAAATCCAATCTTTTTAGGTTCAATGTGTAGTTAGTGAGCCCGGGAACACTTTTTGTGAAGTGGGAATGAGGTTTTGGCTTTGTTTTCATGATGGATCTAGGGTTTCATGAAGAGGGAGAGAGTGAGGGAGAGAGGGCAGCAACTCCATGGGAGAGGGGAAAGAGAAATGAGATGGGAGAATGATGGAGGGAAGGGTCAAAGTCAATGCAACCTACTCTCTCTCTCTCATCATCACTTACTTTATACTTTCTTTTCTAAACTCTTCTCACTTGAATAGTGAACCCAAAAGAAAGACTATGGCAAAAGAAATGTAACACAAGTGTAACAAGTGTGGAAAAATGATATGTGCACATTTTTGCACAAAAATGCCAAAAAGCCGATTAGCGATTTTTAATCGCGATTAACACTAAATTAGTATATAACAAATCGTAAAAACTTTAAAATGGCATAATTCCATAAAATACCTTATTTTAGAATTTTCCATAATTTTTCCCCATTTATTTGTATTTAATTATACCAGAATATTAAAATATTCATTAAAATAATATTAAATTATAAAATTTCCCAAAAATCATATTTTATTATTTTGAAGACGTTACATTATGTCCATGACATTTACCTATATCAGTTGATGGTTAGGTAAGGAGCATTCAACAGCGGTGTAATTCTTCATAACCATAGTACAGTTTTCAAACAACGATGCACAAGGTTTGAGTTATTAAACTCAGCGGACTTATACAATGTATTGTATGTTTTCCAGTGTCCATTAGGACAGGTGTTGGTACTCGTACTATATTCTGTTTACTTGTGACTTCTCCAGTTTTAGACATGTGTTTCGTAGAAATACAAAGTCTAAGTTTTGAGAAGTTATAGGTACAAGAATAAAGTAGAGAACTAGGTGTTGCAAGTATCGGGATTCTTCAAGGTGATCGAAGATGTAGATACTTGTATGAGGTATTCAGTTGATAGTAATGGTTTTGAGAAACTTGTTTCTCTTTCAGGTTACTCATATCTGGATGCATATCTATGTTGAGTAACGCTGATCGGCCTCCTTCCATTTAGTTGACATGCACCGGAGACAGCTGCATGATTTGAATCTGGTTCCAATTAAATCAGTGCCTCTATTTCTATATTGTATATAGAATGGTTCATATCTTAACGATGTTAAGGTACGTGGAGTTGTCCGGCTTATGCTTAAAACCAGACTCTGGATAGCTCAAGGTACGTTTCATAATGGCAGTTTGTGGGTTAACCCGGGCTATGGCGAGGGTTAACTTTCTACCATTTGGAAGATCGATAGTGATATTGTTCTTGACTCGCCACAGTTTTAGTAAAATGGACTTTTTCATAAAACAGTAGTGGGAGTATGGTAGAACTGGAAGTGATTCCAGAACCACAGACGATTACTGAAAATTTAATAGGACCAAAAGATTCAATCAGGTTTGACATTCCATTAGCCACTCCGCAGATATGGTGGGTAACCTCAGGCACCCGAGAGGCACATCGGTATTATCAAAGACGGTGACAGGGAGGTTCTTATTTATCCAGACTTGCCATTACTGTTGTTCCAGACTATGAGACCCGGCAGGAGGATGAGTATAGCGTCGTTCTAAACTATCTTTAGAAATGCATGTGTATATGACTCTACCAAAGGGTTGTTGTAGTCAGTGGGAGCAGCGGAAGCATAGTGGACAAGTAACTTGTGTCTATTTTAGGCTAAAGCAGATATAGCGGAGATAGATCATCTATTTTTAATGTGACAGTCATAGGTTTGACTTCATCAGAATAGGAGATGGATCTGTTAAGAAGGTAGTAGGGTGTGATGTCCTGGTATTTAGATGACATACACATAATAGGAAGAGAAATTCCTATACGACGATCGGTTACACTTTGGTTTTCACACAGTGGTTTCTCCACATAGGATATGGATATAATATCTGGCATTCTGGTTACTAGATCTATGGTTTTAGATCTAGATTTGGGTAGTGTTCCAATTTGAGTACTTATACAGTATTCTAATGGTATTTTAGAATGGACAACTCCTGGCATGGTAGTATACCTGCAGGTGATGGAGTCACCCTCTCTAAAGGTGTATTACAGACTAAAGTGGAGAGGGATGTGCATGATTGGCATATCACTTTCTTAGGCAATTGAGTCAATCATGAGCTGTCAAGTACCAAACCAGATGTTGTTTTTGCATTAGCTGCGATAAGTTGATATTACTCCAATCCTGGAGAAACAATCGGAAGCAGTTTATGAGCATAAGTGGACGTTCTAGGGATTTGATAACGTCAGCCTCCTTCGGGAAACGGTTATCATTCCAGGCTTCCAAGGTGACCTAGATGACAGAGTGACTGTCAGAGTTATAGTTTTCCCTCTGACGAGGGGCAGTAGTTTGGACAGATGGTCCAAGCGGATACTGAGGGAGGCATGACGCAGGATACTGATTAAATTCAGTTGACGATACAGTCTAAGAAGTTTGCTGGATTTGGAGTTCATTTGTGAACTGGGTCCTATCAGATATCCAAACATATTCTAAGACAGGTATTACTCATTTTAGGAGATGGCTTTCTCCGTGAACTTGAGATTAAGAGAGACAGAAAAAAAAATCAGGGCGGACCCACTCACTGAGGCTATTTCTCGAACGCAATAGTTTTACAAACGAGCTTTGTGAAACTGATTAGTAGAGGAGTTCAATGTTCGGTATCACACGGACTGTGAGTATGCGACATTGCAATAATTAGCCTTAAATGCAAGTAGGAGATTGTTGGATATAGTGCCCTCAAAGTCGATTATTGGATCACAGGTACGTGATTGCAATGATTGAGGGAGGATCTATACCGGTAGGACAGTCTTACTCGAGATGATAGTATGCTATCTGGTTTGACTTTATCATCGTGTACATGCTTTAGGTGACATTACAGATCACTATAACATGTTGATAGAGCCCATAGGATTCTTTTTTGACTGCCAGCAGTATGATGGCAATCATATACGTGGGAGCTGGGGTCTATAAGCACATCCTTAAATGGTCCCTAGTTGAGGGAGTTTCGAGACAGGGCATCGATACTCCAGAGTATACTAGTGTATACAGATCGAGACCCCGACGAGGGGCGATGGCCGGTCTCACAAGCCATTAATGTCTGTTGGTTCACCTAAGATGTATACAGGTGCTCATTAGGTTATGAGTACACCGGACGGACTCGCCGGGAACATTCTAGTGTAGGGTTCCTAAGCACACCCATGAGGTTCTACAAGTGATCAAACATGGCCAATTCAAAAAATTTCCTATGTGCCGAGAAACCCTAAACAAGATCGTAACTAGAGGATAAGCGATGCAAGCAAGTAAACAACTTTATTGCTAAAGGAAAGTGACTACAACCTTTGTAGATCTGGTCCTCCACTTCCTTGGCTCCGTGATGACGTCCCTCCGCTGTACCCATCGGAATCCGGACTCTAGCGTCAGCTTCATCGGAGAAATGGGCGGGCTAGGTCGTCGACTTCGATGCCGAAGATGATCTACGTCGAGGCAACTCAAGATCAAGCTCCAACTTCACCAAGTCATGAAACTTGTGAAGAAAACACCCTATACTACATGGCAAGTGGTAGATGATGAATAAATAGGAAGTGGGTTCACTTTAGAATTGGATTTCTCACTTTTTTTCTAAAGGCACCATTGTTGGTAGCAAGCTTTTTCTTCATCTTGAAGAAGAAGAAGAAGAAAAGAATATGATAATTATTATGAAAAATAGAAAATAAAGTGATTTTTATCATATTTGCAACCATGGTTTAGTGTAGAGAATAAACTAGGGTTAGGTGAATGGTTAGGTTTAAGAAAGAAACAAAGTGGTCAAAGCTTCATGAAGCTTCAAAGAAAAAACAAAAGAAGCCACCCTTTTGTTTCTTGCCTTAAAAAGAATAAATAAAAATAAATAGATAAGTAAATCAAAACCCTAACCATTAACATAACCATGGTTTAATCATACACACCCAAGTTTGCATGTATCATCAAACATGATACAAACTAGTGCACAAAACTATATCATATATACAATGTGCATATCAAGTGAGAAAATCCATCTTAAGTGAACAAATACTAGTCAATGTAAAGTAATATATCAAATATATAATTATACATTAAATCATTAAATCAACACTTGATTTAACGATCCGGTCATACTGCATATAACCGACTAATATCAAGTGTATCAATGTATCGAATCAACATTTGATTCGGTAACCCGGCTATATCACATATAACCGTCCCATGATACATATCGCGAGAATAGAATACAGTATCACATACACGCAATATTCTCGGTCCCGCACATATCTCATATGCGCTCCTATTTCGTTTCGCTTGAGCCAGGAAACCTCTGTGTAGGACTCTAAAGACTCGTCAATACGCCGGCAGCAGGTGATGATCATATCAAACACCCACAAGCCGCAAGCGGTCTGCTAAACGTAACGGCCACCCGGGTATTGAGAGATCAGAAGATCGACGAGCAAGCCCGCTCACACTCCTGTGAATCCAACCAGTAACACTTACTGTACAGTCCGGTTTGTTCGTCTGATATGTCGCATATCTCTCCTACGGGTGGTAAACGTCAGACCCCAGTAGCTTGATAAGTCATGCCGATATAAGGTCCATAACATGTGTGAAACTACTGATAACACTTACCAGTAGATCACTGCAACCCTGGCCAGGGATTTCCAGTTATGGCCAGTCGTGCATAGCGCAACATCAACTCCCAATACCGGGAGAGACGAATCCCCTCCTATCGCTCATTGCCTCCATGTGAATCGGGACTGTACCCAAAAACCACCTGTTTGCACGACTCAGTAGAGCCGTGGTAGGATGGAAATCAAAGCACAGTCGGAGACACACAAGACTCTATGACGATCTCGGGTCAACAGACTAAGCTGTACCAGTGTCACCAGAGAACTGCCATCCGACGTGAGGTATAATACCATCTGGGAGTTCTCGGCGAGTCCGTTCAGTGTACCCAGTCATCACTGAGCACCCACATACCATCTCTGATGTCAAACACCAATGGATATGGGATCATCCATCGCCCATCACATGGGTCGAGAAGATATACGCTAGTCTACTCTGGAATATCGATGCCCCGTCTCGATATTCCCACGACTAGGAACATTGAAGGATGTACTCATGGACTATCCAGGCCCCACTAGTATGATCTACATCATAGTCCTGGAAGTCGAGTATACATCCTAAGGGATTTATCAACATGTAATCAGAGAGACAGAAAGTATACATGTTAAGATAAAGAGCAACCAGATAGCGTACTATCATGTCAAGCAAGAAAGTCATACCTATATATGTCCCAGCATCCACTACAATATACATCCAATGTACAGTAATGGCCTCTAGGGCATACATATAACTAACAATCTCCCACTTGCACTAGGGCCATCTGTAGCAGTGGTTGCAGTATCACATACTCAGCCATCCCACATAAGTCTCTCTATGGGAAAAGGCCTTTGTGAGTGGATCTGTAACATTTTCAAAAAGGTAAAATATTAATTTTGGGAATTTTTATAATTTAATATTATTTTATTGTATATTTTAATATTAAATCTATAATTAAATGCAAATAAATAGGAAGATTTTGAGAAAAATTATGGAAAATTCTAAAATAGGGTAAATTAGAGAATTATGATATTTTAAAGTTTTTTTGATTAGTTTGACACTAATTTAGTGCTAATCGCGATTAAAAATCGCTAATCGGATTTTTTTTGGCTTTTTGTGCAAAACTTGCACATATCACTGTTCCTACACTTGTGCATTTTCTGCCATATTACTTTGGGTTTACTATTGGGGTGAGAATGTTTTGGAATTAAAGAAAAAGGAAAAAGGAAAAGAAAAGAGAAAAGGATAAAGAATGAGGGTAGGTGAGAGAGAGGTGTATGGGACCATTGACCAAACCCTTAGCCATTCTTTTCCCCCCCTCATTTCTCTCCCTCTCCCATGCTTGCTGCTGCTGCCTCTCCTCCATCTTCTTCCCCTCTTCAACTCCTCACATCATCTCAAAAACAACCCCAAAACCTCACACTCATTTCATTAAAATTGTGCACAAGCCCGAGACCTACAAGATGGACTATGAAAGCATGGATTTTGGCCACTAGGGGCAACTCAAGAAAATTCTTGAGTTGCCAAATGAGGTATTTTTCTGAAACATTAGCTTAGTTATAGCATTTCCTTTACCATGTTTAGTTTTTAATCGATATTGTGTGATATTATGGAATTGAGAATAAACAAGTTAGGGTTTGAGGAAACTTGTGTTGTATTGGGAAATTAAGCTCAGTTAAGGTTATACCAACACCCTAGGGTATGAATTGGAACCCAAAACCTGAAGCTAAAACCAGAATACGGATTTTAGAAACCAATATCGGGGAAATTGTGAAATCTGTGAAGGTTAACTTGAATCTGCTATCATACGAGACACCTGAAAATAATATTGAGTGGACAGTGACATGTGCAGGCACCATTGAACCAACACCCCAGACCCCAGCCCCCAATTCCTTCTTGAGGCCGCCGAAATCCCCATTCTGGCCGCAATTTGCGGCCAGACCAGTGAGGAATTTCCTCGTTTTGCGTGCATGGCCCTATTTCCTCTAGTATTGACCCAGGGTACTTCTAGTTTTGACAGATTCTATCTAGGGTAAAATCTGGGACATATATCCTAAGTTGCTATTTTGGATTCGTGTTTCCGTATTCCGTATTTTTTTGATTCTGAAACTGTGGATTGTGTATTGCCTCGACTATTTGGCGTTTATACGACGATATAGAGGATTTATTGATGGTTTTGAATGTGTGCCATTGGTTCTCACCTATAGGCCCCTTATCGTACCGTTTTGGATTTCATGCGCCGTTTTAGCTTGGATGTGGTTTTAATGCGCATATACGATATTTTGATATGTAGGTACCCATGAAGACTTCGGGACGACAAGTAAATGCGTGGTGACGTCCGCAATGATGATGCAAGGTGAGTAGATTATATCTACAGGGGGAAGTCGGGTGGATGGCGTATAGCACCCCCGCAGTCCGTAATTAGTACTATGTAGTATATTTATATGTGTGATAGTTAGTGTGTTATGGTTAGTTAGGGGTAGAAATAACTAGCGTAGTTCCTAGTGCGAACCATAGGATAGATTTGCACCCACACGCATACACTTGTGTGTTTCTTATACTTGCACTGTGTTTGATGATAGGGGATGAATTTGGAGTTGAGTCGATGATGTGGGCTTTGTGCCGCGAGATCGGTGATTTGATATGATTCGTATTTGGGATACGAAATGTGATTCTTGCGGGTTTGGGATGTGTGTTTACCCCCGCATTCATACTTTGTAGATGATATCAGTTGTACTAGACTTAGATCAGTACCCCAGATTATATGATATGATGATAAGTGATACCCGAAATGTGATGAGATAGTGTGATATTGACCCATACCCAGCTATTGGGACGCCGTACGACGATTTACCGTATGAGCTTTACATTGATGATAGATCCGCACTCATGACTTGAGGATGTCATATGATATACTGTATCGTACGCGATACTATTGAGGCGGAATCACCGACTATTATATCTATATATCGACTCAGATGTTAGGCGGTTTTCTTACCTGTAGCTCAGCTTGTTTGTTCAGCCGTTTAGTTTAGAGCAGTTGTTAGATTGGATTAGACTCCTACCTATTTCAAAACTAGCGGGTCGTGGGTATTTTAAAAGACAGGTCAAGGGATCTACGGATATTTAAAAAGGCGTATCTTTTCATAAAAACACCGTAGCCCCTATTTTCAAAACCCCATGATTCGTGATCTTTCAAAAGGCACCATTAGTAGGACTTATGTTAGATTTATGCAGATTAGTTATAGTTGCGTCTAGTATTCAGCTCCCGTTCCTTTTTGTGGTTCGCTTCGCACCGCTTGCTTATATTATGTTTCATACTCCATTATTGATATCATGCTGTTAGGACACCAGCACCATTACCGATGATGCGTATGTACCACGTACACTTACTTGCCGGCTCACACACATCTTCATCGGTAATTGCCATGTCACGTACACCTTAGAAAATATATTATTGCTTGACATAGCCTATTAGCTAATAGTTTAGACATTGTAGTTATTACCTGCTACTTCATTCATACTGTTATTCATTGTTATGCCGCATTCATGGATTCTCATGCATATATTCACTATTTTTTTACGTGCTATTGAGGTTTGGATTTGGATTTCTATGAGATTTTCTTGATTTGGAGGAAAACCGCAAAGACACAAATAATCATATTCTCTCTTTTAAAATAAAAAGTGCGGTTTTCCCATGATGTATGAGTCGTCCACCATGAGTTTGCTGATGGATTTGGAAACCCGATTCGAGGAGACGGATGAACCGTTTCGGGTATATGGTGGACCCGGTGCGGTACCCGGGGGCAAGAGGAATGTGGTGATGACGTTGAGCCTGGCAGGGGAGTACTACCTACCGGTGATTTTACCCGACGCATCGGATATCCGGAGGATACCGTCGTGGTCTTGAGATTGATGGTAGGGGCCGGTCTGGACTGACGGCGCCCTAGATATTGTGGTTGAGACTTTGAGATATCGGGATTTTGGGATTTCGTTTTGTGCCGATGCTAGGCACAGTTCTATGCTGATTTCATTACGGTACCTCATTTTAAAAATACAAGGGAAATCTCACTAAATTATGAAAACAGTTGCTTCATGTAATTGTATTCTGTTTTCACGCATTCATATCTCATTCATATGCTATATTGCTACCTGAGGCACTGACACAGGCACATGAGATTGCACTCGGGTTAGATATTTACCCTAGCCTTGTTATAGGCTGCATGTTTTATATTGAGGATCTTATATACTGATCGTATTGACCTAGGATTATGTCTTGCTTTCGGTTTCTGCTTGTAGATATTTCTATCCACGAGTTGGCAACTCACCCCCGTTGTGCCACAGTTCTTGCAGGTTCTGCCGTACAGGTTCCATTGCGGCATTTCTGGCACACTACTTTCTTGCGGGTGAATTGCTTTTGGTAGGTGGATTCTTTCGCATCAAGAACCACCATTGTATTTATTTTATTCATTGTATCTAGAATTTCCATCAACCAAAACTTGTATATTGTTTCAGACCTAGACTTTAGTGATGTATTATTCGACCTTAGAGTCGCGCTTAGTAGTATTGCGGTTTTCTTGTTGCTTTTGAGTTCTTTTGGTTTAACCCTCGCCTTTCGGCGTTGTATATTATTATTGCTTGCATGGTTGTGACCGTCGATTGACGAAGAGCTAGCTCCCGCTTGGGGATGCCTTTATCATTGCATATATTGTTATCCTTGTTGTACCCCATTCGGGGCCAGTTTTACAAAAGAAACTCTGCCGAAATTTTTAGAAAAGACTTTACTGTCTTAAATGCATATTCGGCTTAGTTATTTAAAAACCTTGATTTCAAACATGTATTTCTTCACTTCTTTAAACCAGTTTTCTTACTTATTCTTAAAAATGGTTTTAGATTTCTGGGCTTTTGGCTTACTTGGATCAGATGGAGTCCTATAGACTTCATAGGATTCAAGGGCCAGTCACGTGCTCTTTCGGGTCGTGACAAAGTTGGTATCAGAGCGCTAGGTTGACCTTGGTTCGAGTCTAAGTTTGACTATGTGGAGCCTAGGGCGTTTATATATATACGGAACTTAGGCTTGACCTTACGGAACTTAGACTTGGTCGAGGGGGTATTAGACCCGAACTGTCGTCGCGTAGGATGACCCTTGGTTGATGGAATATGTGACTAAAGTAAAGTGACGTACCGTTGGTATGTTCCGCGGCATACTTACGACACGCCACTCCGCTTAAGGAACCTTAGGATGTACATATTTTCGAGATCAGTGATTCTCTTCCTATCCATGATTATACATCCATTTGAAATCCCCGATTCTATTAGTTTCATGATCATACCCTCATTGATGCTGTTCCTTCCTATGATCATGTATCCACTCTGGATCTGTTGTTTCCTTTCTTGCCATTGATGTGCTCTCTTTGATACTCGATTGAGGTTCCTGTCACCATGTTTGAGCGCAGTTTGGGCTGCTGCTAGGGTTACGGTCAGTGCGAGCTCGGCTGGTACGAGGGCTGACCATTGTGTTTTCTGGTGACATGGGAACTTCTCGAGTTGGCATTGATGATTGTGACCTCTAGTGGAGGCGAGTGCTTGGTTTTACACCGGATGATCGGGCTATTGTTAGAGCTGCCAGTTGAGAGAGGACTGTTGATGTACGGCATACCTCAGAGATTGTGATGTCGCCTACCGTGTAGACAGATGGACCAGCTGTTGCTGAGATTGACAGGATGTCGCTTCCGAAGCTTACGAGCTGAGATTGCCGGAGCTTTCAGGCAGATTTGAGATAGATGATAGCTAGTCTACCCGATTTGAGAGACGAAGGTGATTCGTCCGATTTTGCGCCGGAGCAGACCCAGATGAGTTGAAGATTTCCACTGTGGAGAGTCTTACTCAGATTTAGAGCAGACCGGCTCAGAGATGACCGCCTATGTATTGCCTTTCCTGGAGGATTGAGGCGCTGTTCGGCATACAGGCGAATGAGCCAGCTGCTGCTGCAAATGACGAGATATCGCCCAGATGATTGGAGCTACTGCAGCGTGAGCATATACTTAGAGAGATGATAGCGAGTCGCTAGTCACCTGAGGATGAATGACTAGGACAAGTGGTTCGTTCGTTTACCGTTGCGAGGTCATCAGATAGATTGTTTCCAGCTAGAGACGACTTCACGCAGGTTCGTTGAGAGTCGATAGAGACGATCGAGTGTCAGGAGCCCATTTTCCAAGTTTAAAGTATACGGAAAGACATGCAGGTGATTCTA
This sequence comes from Agapanthus africanus, assembly GCA_030015575.1. NCBI lineage: Eukaryota > Viridiplantae > Streptophyta > Magnoliopsida > Asparagales > Amaryllidaceae > Agapanthus > Agapanthus africanus. The sequence continues at coordinate 371,464,602 of JASDDO010000008.1, forward strand.
TGGACCCTCTAGAAGAATGAAACCCTAACTCGACTTAATGACCGTGTGAAAGCCTTTGAACCTTAGGGTTTGCGGCAGTTCCGCGGCGCCATTAGTGAGGCTTGGGTTTGCCCTTCTACGGCTGGACCACCGACGCTGTGGCATGTACTCGATGCTATTAAACTGTACCCATGATGTGATCTCTTGGGGGATTATGAGGTTCTGACGAGTCGATCGGATGATTCGACATCATTCGGATATCATGTGATGGGATGCTTTGCTTGGGAGACTCCAGATACGAGTATAGCCGTTGGAGCATAGTCCATGCAGCCACGATGAGACGAGTCCGAGTAAGTCGACATTGAAGCAGAGTGAAGAAAAGAGTTCGCAAGAGATTTCGACGAGATGACGTCCCACTCCGCTGACATCAGAGATGTGATACGCACCCAGAGGCGTTGTATATGGATATATTTTCCAGAAAGAAGCGCGATAAGTATGCAGCCGTTCCGGAATAAGAATTAGCTTCAGCAATGGATGACGTCTTCCGGGCAATTCGGCAGGAATGAGATTTGAGAGAGAACCTCGAAAGGACCTTTCTGGAGTACGATACGAGAAGACCTAGACCCAGGGGTGGTCATGTTGCGCACACCAGCAGGCCAGAGTTCGGCATCGTCGACGAGGTAGTTGACCAGGTTCGGATAAATGAACTTACCCAGATGCATTGCGAATTGATCAAGGACGGACGAGTGATGAGTATTCCTCTGATGTTTAGGACGCGTTTCCGAGGACCTGTTCGGCCTGACATCTTCTACAGAAGGATGAAGCTACAGAATACGCGATCTCGAGTCCGTGCGAGAGACTTCAGATTGACCGTGGCCGAGAACAGTGCAGTGCATAGTAGCTTGGCGTGACGTCATAGTGGACGACGATAGAGACAGGTGGGACAAGAGGTTCGTATGAGACACTGACGAGCTGTCGTTACTTCCCGTCGAGACGAGAGACCTGATATGCTTACAGAGGCGTTGGGATGCGACCAATTTCCGAGAAAATATTGTGCTGAGGACACAGATGTCTCTCGAGTGTGAAGAGATTATGCAAGAGAGCCAGCCTCCGTACAGATCGGCATAGGCATGATTGGAAGAGACCCTGAGCAGGATTCCTTCCGGGACCTTGCTGCAATGATGTTTGCACCCAGGATCAGACGTGTGACGTGTTTTCAGAGAGCCAGGGGCCGACGCCAGTGATTTGCTACCTTACGAGTGGTCGTGAGGATTGACCGAGAGATGACCAGAGAAGTGCCTGAACGGAATCGTCCCCGTTAGCACACCTGACAGGGCCGATGAGCCGATTGACCGCGAGATAGGAAATCCGCAAAGAAGATAAGGACCCAGAGTCAGAGCACGCCAGACCGTGAGCAAGAGGCAAGTAGATATCCAGCGCTGCTAGCAGTGGATGCACCGACTCCTTCTCGACCTCGAAGGAGGAACTACCGACGACGGTATTTATGATTTGTGATTTTGTGATTCGATTATCACGTATCCGTCGTTTTGGATTCGGTATTTTGGGCGTTCTGTTTGCATGATTTGGTTTTGATGACTGAGTTTCATGATATTTATTTCATGCACCCACTGGATATTTATATATTTTGCGCATAGTTATTACATTCGAGGTATTGATTGTGATTTCACGCCTATCTTATAAAGTGATTTGATTTACACTTCCACCATAGTTTTCATGCACCTTTAGTGTTTTGATATACGATTTTGGTGCACGCCAGATGCACTAAATCGGGATTCTTCGTGCATGTCACATGCACCTGATTTTTCTGTCAGGCACATACGTTGCCTACGACAGATGTTTCGTGCACACCAGTTGCACCTAGATGTTGTTTTGTACACCTGTTTGACACATATATGGATTTTGACTCCTTGCGCACCAGACGCATAGGATATTCTTATATATGCATTTTGGGGATTGATTCTAGTAGAGCAGTGCATTTTTATGATATTCTCTCTGTATTGATATTTTCGGAGCCCCGACAAAATGGATTATTACTGAAATTATTGTAGTATTGGGGGTTTAAATTTAAATTCGGGGACCGAATTTCTTTAAGGGGGGTAGATTGTAACATTTAGAAAAAGGTAAAATATTAATTTTGGGAATTTTTATAATTTAATATTATTTTATTGTATATTTTAATATTAAATCTATAATTAAATGCAAATAAATAGGAAGATTTTGAGAAAAATTATGGAAAATTCTAAAATAGGGTAAATTAGAGAATTATGATATTTTTAAGTTTTTTTGATTAGTTTGACATTAATTTAGTGCTAATCGCGATTAAAAATCGCTAATCGGATTTTTTTTGGCTTTTTGTGCAAAACTTGCACATATCACTGTTCCTACACTTGTGCATTTTCTACCATGTTACTTTGGGTTTACTATTGGGGTGAGAATGTTTTGGAATTGAAGAAAAAGGAAAAAGGAAAAGAAAAGAGAAAAGGATTAAAGAATGAGGGTAGGTGAGAGAGAGGTGTATGGGACCATTGACCAAACCCTTAGCCATTCTTTCCCCCCCCCTCATTTCTCTCCCTCTCCCATGCTTGCTGCTGCTGCCTCTCCTCCATCTTCTTCCCCTCTTCAACTCCTCACATCATCTCAAAAACAACCCCAAAACCTCACACTCATTTCATTAAAATTGTGCACAAGCCCGAGACCTACAAGATGGACTATGAAAGCATGGATTTTGGCCACTAGGGGCAACTCAAGAAAATTCTTGAGTTGCCAAATGAGGTATTTTTCTGAACCATTAGCTTAGTTATAGCATTTCCTTTACCATGTTTAGTTTTTAATCGATATTGTGTGATATTATGGAATTGAGAATAAACAAGTTAGGGTTTGAGGAAACTTGTGTTGTATTGGGAAATTAAGCTCAGTTAAGGTTATACCAACACCCTAGGGTATGAATTGGAACCCAAAACCTGAAGCTAAAACCAGAATACGGATTTTAGAAATCGATATCGGGGAAATTGTGAAATCTGTGAAGGTTAACTTGAATCTGCTATCATACGAGACACCTGAAAATAATATTGAGTGGACAGTGACATGTGCAGGAACCATTGAACCAACACCCCAGACCCCAGCCCCCAATTCCTTCTTGAGGCCGCCGAAATCCCCATTCTGGCCGCAATTTGCGGCCAGGCCAGTGAGGAATTTCCTCGTTTTGCGTGCATGGCCCTATTTCCTCTAGTATTGATCCAGGGTACTTCTAGTTTTGACAGATTCTATCTAGGGTAAAATCTGGGACATATATCCTAAGTTGCTATTTTGGATTCGTGTTTCCGTATTCCGTATTTTTTTGATTCTGAAACTGTGGATTGTGTTTTGCCTCGACTATTTGGCGTTTACACGACGATATAGAGGATTTATTGATGGTTTTGAAGGTGTGCCATTGGTTCTCACCTATAGGCCCCTTATCGTACCGTTTTGGATTTCATGCGCCGTTTTAGCTTGGATGTGGTTTTAATGCGCATATACGATATTTTGATATGTAGGTACCCATGAAGACTTCGGGACGACAAGTAAATGCGTGGTGACGTCCGCAATGATGATGCAAGGTGAGTAGATTATATCTACAGGGGGAAGTCGGGTGGATGGCGTATAGCACCCCCGCAGTCCGTAATTAGTACTATGTAGTATATTTATATGTGTGATAGTTAGTGTGTTATGGTTAGTTAGGGGTAGAAATAACTAGCGTAGTTCCTAGTGCGAACCATAGGATAGATTTGCACCCACACGCATACACTTGTGTGTTTCTTATACTTGCACTGTGTTTGATGATAGGGGATGACTTTGGAGTTGAGTCGATGATGTGGGCTTTGTGCCGCGAGATCGGTGATTTGATATGATTCGTATTTGGGATACGAAATGTGATTCTTGCGGGTTTGGGATGTGTGTTTACCCCCGCATTCATACTTTGTAGATGATATCAGTTGTACTAGACTTAGATCAGTACCCCAGATTATATGATATGATGATAAGTGATACCCGAAATGTGATGAGATAGTGTGATATTGACCCATACCCAGCTATTGGGACGCCGTACGACGATTTACCGTATGAGCTTTACATTGATGATAGATCCGCACTCATGACTTGAGGATGTCATATGATATACTGTATCGTACGCGATACTATTGAGGCGGAATCACCGACTATTGTATCTATATATCGACTCAGATGTTAGGCGGTTTCCTTACCTGTAGCTCAGCTTGTTTGTTCAGCCGTTTAGTTTAGAGCAGTTGTTAGATTGGATTAGACTCCTACCTATTTCAAAACTAGCGGGTCGTGGGTATTTTAAAAGACAGGTCAAGGGATCTACGGATATTTAAAAAGGCGTATCTTTTCATAAAAACACCGTAGCCCCTATTTTCAAAACCCCATGATTCGTGATCTTTCAAAAGGCACCATTAGTAGGACTTATGTTAGATTTATGCAGATTAGTTATAGTTGCGTCTAGTATTCAGCTCCCGTTCCTTTTTGTGGTTCGCTTCGCATCGCTTGCTTATATTATGTTTCATACTCCATTATTGATATCATGCTGTTAGGACACCAGCACCATTACCGATGATGCGTATGTACCACGTACACTTACTTGCCGGCTCACACACATCTTCATCGGTAATTGCCATGTCACGTACACCTTAGAAAATATATTATTGCTTGACATAGCCTATTAGCTAATAGTTTAGACATTGTAGTTATTACCTGCTACTTCATTCATACTGTTATTCATTGTTATGCCGCATTCATGGATTCTCATGCATATATTCACTATTTTTTTACGTGCTATTGAGGTTTGGATTTGGATTTCTATGAGATTTTCTTGATTTGGAGGAAAACCGCAAAGACACAAATAATCATATTCTCTCTTTTAAAATAAAAAGTGCGGTTTTCCCATGATGTATGAGTCGTCAACCATGAGTTTGCTGATGGATTTGGAAACCCGATTCGAGGAGACGGATGAACCGTTTCGGGTACATGGTGGACCCGGTGCGGTACCCCGGGGCAAGAGGAATGTGGTGATGACGTTGAGCCTGGCAGGGGAGTACTACCTACCGGTGATTTTACCCGACGCGTCGGATATCCGGAGGATACCGTCGTGGTCTTGAGATTGATGGTAGGGGCCGGTCTGGACTGACGGCGCCCTAGATATTGTGGTTGAGACTTTGAGATATCGGGATTTTGGGATTTCGTTTTGTGCCGATGCTAGGCACAGTTCTATGCTGATTTCATTACGGTACCTCATTTTAAAAATACAAGGGAAATCTCACTAAATTATGAAAACAGTTGCTTCATGTAAATGTATTCTGTTTTCACGCATTCATATCTCATTCATATGCTATATTGCTACCTGAGGCACTGACACAGGCACATGAGATTGCACTCGGGTTAGATATTTACCCTAGCCTTGTTATAGGCTGCATGTTTTATATTGAGGATCTTATATACTGATCGTATTGACCTAGGATTATGTCTTGCTTTCGGTTTCTGCTTGTAGATATTTCTATTCACGAGTTGGCAACTCACCCCCGTTGTGCCACAGTTCTTGCAGGTTCTGCCGTACAGGTTCCATTGCGGCATTTCTGGCACACTACTTTCTTGCGGGTGAATTGCTTTTGGTAGGTGGATTCTTTCGCATCAAGAACCACCATTGTATTTATTTTATTCATTGTATCTAGAATTTCCATCAACCAAAACTTGTATATTGTTTCAGACCTAGACTTTAGTGATGTATTATTCGACCTTAGAGTCGCGCTTAGTAGTATTGCGGTTTTCTTGTTGCTTTTGAGTTCTTTTGGTTTAACCCTCGCCTTTCGGCGTTGTATATTATTATTGCTTGCGTGGTTGTGACCGTCGATTGACGAAGAGCTAGCTCCCGCTTGGGGATGCCTTTATCATTGCATATATTGTTATCCTTGTTGTACCCCATTCGGGGCCAGTTTTACAAAAGAAACTCTGCCGAAATTTTTAGAAAAGACTTTACTGTCTTAAATGCATATTCGGCTTAGTTATTTAAAAACCTTGATTTCAAACATGTATTTCTTCACTTCTTTAAACCAGTTTTCTTACTTATTCTTAAAAATGGTTTTAGATTTCTGGGCTTTTGGCTTACTTGGATCAGATGGAGTCCTATAGACTTCATAGGATTCAAGGGCCAGTCATGTGCTCTTTCGGGTCGTGACAGGATCCGCCGTGTTGTCCTTTGAGTCTACTCTCCTAACCTCGATCACCCTGGAGATCAACTATCTCCATGATCTGGTGATGCTTCCTCAAAATATGTCTGGGTCACTGATGGGACCAGGGTTCCTGGGCCAAAGCCTCTCTTCCATTGTCACACAATGGTAGGAACCTAGTTCATCTTATGAACCAATATACACCCAAACTGCCTCTTTGGTAGTACCTTTGATAGCGATGTCACCAGCCTTTATCGTCTAGTCTGCCACGGTATATAGCTTGGAACTCTTCCAACATACCGTCCCTCCATTGAGGGTAAAGACAATGCCTGCGACTGACATTCAGTCGTCCTTATCACCCTAGAACTTTTCCAGTGATTCTCCCCCGGATCGATTGATACCATCTCACTAAACTTAGTGAAAAGCCTAATATCCATTTAGATCTATCTCATAGATCCAAATCCCAGGATTTAGGAGGTATTACTTTGATCCTGTATGGAGAATATTTGTGATAAGCGGAGATTGACCGAGCGTAGCATATGAAACTCCTTTCCTATCAAGAGTATGTCATCCACGTACTCTACGAGGATCATAACCATACTCCATACTACCTTTTTGTATATACAAGGTTCATCCACCATTTTGATGAAGTCAAACTCTTTGACTACCACATCAAAACAGCTGTTCCAACTCCGCGATGCCTGCTTTATCCTGTAAAGCAACTTGCACACGTTTCCGCTGCTCCCACTGTTTACGAAGCCCTCTGGCTGTGTTCTTATAGACGTTCTCTTCTAAATCATTATTTAGAAAAGTAGGCATGGCACTCAACCACCAGATATCGTAGTCATGGTATGCAGCAATGGTAAGTAGGATCTGGATGGACTTAAGCATAGTCCCTGGAAAAGGTTTCATCATTATCCACGCTTGGTTAATGACGAAAACCTTTAACAAGTCTAGCTTTGAAAGTCTCAACTTTTCTATCTACACCAAGTAATCTTCTCAAGATATATTTTCTCCTGATGGGGATTTAACCCTTCAGATATCGCAACCAAAGTCCATACTTTGTTGGTGTACATGGATTCCATCTCAGATCGCTAAGCATCCAGCCATTCTTACAGAGTCCCTACTCTCGATGGCCTGCTCGAAACTAGTTGGGTCATCATCTCATGATGCAATCCTCGCTCCCACTATCATCGAGAAACCGAAGTATCTCTCAGGCAGGTGAGGAACCCTGCTAGATCGGCGGAGAGGCTGAGGTTCGTCGGGGACTATTGAATCCTTTGGTTCTGTCAAATCATTAGCTGCAGTTTTGTATAGCTGGAACCTTTCCAGTTCTACAGAACTGACCTTGCCTCGATTTTGTCCGGATTTTGCTTTTAGACATAGGCTGGACAACCCCAAGTCTTAACTAACTTAAAAGATAGGTTCTTCCCATACCATATCTTATATGGAGTGGTAGGCACTGATTTGATTTAAACCCAATTCAATAGGTATGCTGCTTCTTAAGTGCACAACCCCAAAAGGAAATAGGTAACTCAGTAGTACTCATCATAGAGCACACCATATCTTATATGGTGCGATTGCTCCACCCCGATACACTGTTGTGCTGTGGTATATACGGAGGAGTAATGCCGAGAGAGAATCTCATTCTCCTTTAGAATAGTCCAGGAATTCTATGCACAAGTATTCTCCTCCCTGATCTTATCATAGAACATAATACTTATACCCGGTTTTTGGTTCTCTACTTCTAACTTATATTCTGTGAATATCTCAAAAGGTTCGGACTTATGTTTCAACAGGAACATATGACTGAATCTTGAGAGATCATCAGAGAATGTAATGAAGTACAAAGAACCGGTCTTGGCATGTGTAGACTGGGGATCTTACATACATCATCATGTATCAATCCCAAGGGTTTACTAACTCTTTCTCTGTTTCCAATAAACAGAGCTATGGTCATCTAATCTTTGTGACATGACTGGCAAGTTTCACAAGATGTAAATTCAAACTGATTTAAATATGCATCTAAATGTAACTTCAGCTAGTCGGGTCGCATTGATATGACCTAGTCTACAATGCCTCAAGAAGGATTCGTTCATTTCCTCTTCCTCTTGTGTGTGTTCTGTATACTAGGAACTGTAGTTTGATTTAGAATATCAATGCTTTTAGATAACGTGCCTAAACCGATCAAATTTTGATATAGGAAATGTTCAAAACAATATCCAACAATACAAAATTATATCCTTCTTTACTAATAAAGAGACTGATATGATTTTGTATATCAGGTTCGGTATCTAATAGCATTTGTTCAGAATCAATGTACTGGTAATACAGGATGACAGTGACCAACAGACTTGGCTGCAACACTTGCCCCGTTTTCTGTCTCATGAAACTTATCACCCGTTCTCAGTTTTTTTACCTTTCGGTAGCCCTATGTAACAGATTACATATCTGGGATCCTGATCCGATATCAGATACCCAGGATGCAGAGGATACTGAGAAATAGTTCTTTATAATGAACACACCCGAAGGAGATGCATCTCATGCACTTTCTTCGTTTGGGCGGCATGGGAATCCTGGTATTCCCCTATTTCTTGCTCTGTCTTATAACAATTATAAGTTGGAGCGGGACCAACGTTCCCCCAGCTCAGTATAACAAGCGGGTTCGGTCAATACATCCATATTATTATCTTGATTAAGGTGTGATATGGTCGCTACCTGGAGAGAGAGAGAAGAAAACACTTTGCGTGTGCTCTTGCATGATTAGATTGGTTATTTATTTTATCTAATCAGGATGGCTCCCACTGTTTTTATCAAATCTTCCTTCAAACCCTAAAAGGAAAGACTAGCCGGGATTAATTACACTCTACAAGTTCGCCAATCTTTCAGCCAGGCCAGTGTCGGTACTTTGAGGGAGGTTCCCCGTGCTTTCGCATGGACCTAATTAAAGTAAACCTTGTTTTCCCAGAGGTGTAACCCCGTTGACACCTTTCTAGACACCTACTTGATCGGCTAATTGCAAAGTGCAAAACTCTCCCAGGAGTAACAATTACTCGCAGTGGGTATCGGGATCCAACTATCACATAGAAGGTATGCAATCTCATTGCAAATTTCAACACTTGAAACTCCCGATAAAGGTTTTTACCCCTAGCACCTGTGACCTTAACTATGGTCAACAAATCATAAGTACTAGTCAAGTTCTACCCGTCATTTCGTGATTAATTAGACCCACTCACATGACCCTTAACTAAGGTCAACAAAGTCACGCGACTGTCCTAACTAATCACATCATATGCGGTGTAGGAAGACATCACTTAGCTACCGTACACTGTGCCTTGACTATGGTCAACAAACACAACACGAATACTAAGTACTCTACTTCCTAAAATGACGGAGGGTTGCGAATGGTTTTTGAGAAAACCTTTAACGCTTTGAACTTGATCTCGTTGCGGAATCAAATGGTTTTTAAATAGAATGTTTTTGAGGCTTTTCTAGTTTTGCTAAAGGGGTCACTCCCGGTGAAGGGATCGTCGACCCTTTCCTCATCGAATAAGGTGCGGGATATATCATATATATCACGGTGCAAAGCAGAAACTATAGAAGCAATCAAAAGACAAACCGAGTGTGTAGAATCTGCCAGTTACTGCTAAAGGAGTCACTCCCGGTGAAGGGATCTCGGTCCTTTCCTCATTGAATAAGGTGCAGGATGTTCTACAAGGAACACCGCGATGCAAAGCAAGAACTGTAGCTACCTGTTTTTTATTTTGAAATTCGATTCCACAACATCTTTTAGGTTTATTTTCTTTCATTAATCTCATTAATGAATATCCCATCATTTAAGTCCACCTAAACATCACAGATAAATATAACGTACGCTTATGCCATCCGCATTCGCCTCGATGTCCCGTCTGCACCGTTAGGTTAGGTAACTAACGGCAGAGCGAGGCAGGGCTAGCGCGGGTGTAAAACATAAGCAACGTCTATATAATATATCATATATACTATATGCTATATCTATCTGAACAAATCACATGATCACATCACAGATAACGTAGCAGAAGATATCATATGAAATATTGGATATACTAGGACGTCCGTGTTTTTAATACGAGCCAGTATAAAACACGGATTCCACGGTCGTGATGAATAGCCAATCCCACCCCCTAGACCCCTACGAGAGCGGCAAGCAACCCTACCAATTCTAGGGTTAGGAGACCCGGACTCGACTCCTCGAGATGGTCTCCCACTGGACCCTAGAACCCGGTTACTTGTGCTCCCCTCCTTGGGTCTATCCTAATGCGGAAAAGTAAATAATATACATCAACGGTGACATCTTCCGCAACCTGGAAGTGCCCCAATAAAAGAATATTACATACAAGTTTTTACACGAATGAAAATGAAAAAACACTCATCTCACATAAAAAACCCCGGCTATTCGAACACGACGATCCAATATAACATATCTAGCAACACATAACATCACATGTCATCAACGTAAGTAAACATGCGTATCCCAATTGTCGTTGACATATAGCAACGAAACCGGCGATATCACATATTACACTTACGGTCACAGAAAAGAAAGTGCAAAACTACAACAGTTGGAATCCGCAACCTACTTAGACATCGCATGCCTAACCAAATGAATTCCTTAGACATTGCATGCCTAACAATTATAAACCCCGCATTTTAGTCTCAATATCGAAAACTCTTTTCAATATCAAGTCGGGCAATTCAACAAGATTCCTGATATTCTGATCGAATTCTCGTCGCAAACTTTAGTAGACGGCCGCACCCCCGATGCCGTCGACGAAGTGCACCAAGGCGGAACACCGCTGCCGCGAGCACCCGAACGGATGCTTTCGGCGGCGGGGTTCTCCTACAGTCACTTGGTCGGGGCTATGGGGTGAGGCTGTCTATTAAGTTTACCCGGCGAGTATCCGCGTACGCTACGTGATTGCGACGGACTTTTGATCACATCAAAATTCCGTGGCAACCGATCAAGTGAGACTAAACTGCTATGTTTATAACATTCATTCAGTTATCTCATAACTAATTGTGGATTCCAACTATTGTATCACATTCCGGATAAATAGAAAATGTTAAACTTTTCGATCGAACAATCGAACACCCAAGTTTTCCCGAAACAGCTCAACACTTGAAATAAGTTTAAAAACATTCACTTCGTGCCTCAGTTCCAACGGTCCAGCCGTAGAAGGGTCAAGCCAACGCCTCACATGTGGCACGCCGTACTGCCCCAAACCCTAAGGTTCAAAGGGCAGTTCAAGACGGTCACATAATCGAGTTAAGGTTTGTTGTCTTCTAGAGGGTCCATCGCGTTACTTGCACTACTTAGAACGTTTTTAAACCACGGAAAAAATCCAACAATTGGAAATTTTCCGGCAAGGGAAAAAGTTGGTATTTATATCCGGTCGAACTTTTTAACATATTCTAAAATTACCCGGAAAAACACATAGACAAAGTTTGATAATCCGAACGAATCTACGAACTCCCAATACAACCCAGAAAACTCAACTCTTGAGTAGAAGTTAAATATTCCCAGAAAATACAGCACAAGAATATAGGAATTACTGTGCAAATTAAAATGAATAATGTTACCGTACGGCCGCGGAACCGCCGCACGAGCCATGCTCGTGCCGCGGAACCGCGGCGGTTTGATCGATTTAGCCGCTCGAATTTCACAGTAACTCCTACAAACACCTGCTGATTTTTCTACATATTTTTAATTCGAAAAAATCTCTGATTTCAAAAAATGTATAGAGAGCAATTTTGCATTAGGGTTTCGGTTCGATCAGACTTCTAACTCCGTCTACGCATCGCCTAAGGCTCTAGCTAGGCTCTAATACCACTGTAGGGTTTCTAGGCACACCCATGAGGTTCTACAAGTGATCAAACATGGCCAATTCAAAAAATTTCCTATGTGCCGAGAAACCCTAAACAAGATCGTAACTAGAGGATAAGCGATGCAAGCAAGTAAACAACTTTATTGCTAAAGGAAAGTGACTACAACCTTTGTAGATCCGGTCCTCCACTTCCTTGGCTCCGTGATGACGTCCCTCCGCTGTACCCATCGGAATCCGGACTCTAGCGTCGGCTTCATCGGAGAAATGGGCGGGCTAGGTCGTCGACTTCGATGCCGAAGATGATCTACGTCGAGGCAACTCAAGATCAAGATCCAACTTCACCAAGTCATGAAACTTGTGAAGAAAACACCCTATACTACATGGTAAGTGTTAGAGGATGAAGAAATAGGAAGTGGGTTCACTTTAGAATTGGATTTCTCACTCTTCTTCTTAAGGCACCATTGTTGGTAGCAAGCTTTTTCTTCATCTTGAAGAAGAAGAAGAAGAAGAAGAAGAAGAAAAGAATATGATTAGTATTATAAAAAATAGAAAATAAAGTTATTCTTATCATATTTGCAACCATGGTTTAGTGTAGAGAATAAATTAGGGTTAGGTAAATGGTTAGGTTTAGGAAAGAAACAAAGTGGTCAAAGCTTCATGAAGCTTCAAAGAAAAAACAAAAGAAGCCACCCTTTTGTTTCTTGCCTTAAAAAGAATAAATAAAAATAAATAGATAAGTAAATCAAAACCCTAACCATTAACATAACCATGGTTTAATCATACACACCCAAGTTTGCATGTATCATCAAACATGATACAAACTAGTGCACAAAACTATATCATATATACAATGTGCACATCAAGTGAGAAAATCCATCTTAAGTGATCAAATACTAGTCAATGTAAAGTAATATATCAAATATATAATTATACATTAAATCATTAAATCAACACTTGATTTAACGATCCGGTCATACTGCATATAACCGACTAATATCAAGTGTATCAATGTATCGAATCAACATTTGATTCGGTAACCCGGCTATATCACATATAACCGTCCCATGATACATATCGCGAGAATAGAATACAGTATCACATACACGCATTATTCTCGGTCCCGCACATATCTCATATGCGCTCCTATTTCGTTTCGCTTGAGCCAGGAAACCTCTGTGTAGGACTTTAAAGACTCGTCAATACGCCGGCAGCAGGTGATGATCATATCAAACACCCACAAGCCGCAAGCGGTCTGCTAAATGTAACGGCCACCCGGGTATTGAGCGATCAGAAGATCGACGAGCAAGCCCGCTCACACTCCTGTGAATCCAACCAATAACACTTACCGTACAGTCCGGTTTGTTCGTCTGATATGTCGCATATCTCTCCTAGGGGTGGTAAACGTCAGACCCCAGTATCTTGATAAGTCATGCCGATATAAGGTCCATAACATGTGTGAAACTACTGATAACACTTACCAGTAGATCACTGCAACCCTGGCCAGGGATTTCCAGTTATGTCCAGTCGTGCATAGTGCAACATCAACTCCCAATACCGAGAGAGAAGAATCCCCTCCTATCGCTCATTGCCTCCATGTGAATCGGGACTGTACCCAAAAACCACCTGTTTGCACGACTCAGTAGAGCCGTGGTAGGGTGAAAATCAAAGCACAGTGGGAGACACACAAGACTCTATGACGATCTCGGGTCAACAGACTAAGCTGTACCAGTGTCACCAGAGAACTGCCATCTGACGTGAGGTATAATACCATCTGGGAGTTCTCGGCGAGTCCGTTCAGTGTACCCAGTCATCACTGAGCACCCGCATACCATCTCTGATGTCAAACATCAATAGATATGGGATCATCCATCGCCCATCACATGGGTCGAGAAGATATACGCTAGTCTACTTTGGAATATCGATGCCCCGTCTTGATATTCCCACGACTAGGAACATTGAAGGATGTACTCATGGACTACCCAGGCCCCACTAGTATGATCTACATCATAGTCCTGGAAGTCGAGTATACATCCTAAAGGATTTATCAACATGTAATCAGAGAGACAGAAAGTATACATGTTAAGATAAAGAGCAACCAGATAGCGTACTATCATGTCGAGCAAGAAAGTCATGCCTATATATGTCCCAGCATCCACTACAATATACATCCAATGTACAGTAATGGCCTCTAGGGCATACATATAACTAACGACTAGTTGGTATTATTCCTATCGTCAGATAGTAGTTCCCTGGTGACATGTGTACAGGTTAGTCTATCGACCTGAGATCGTCATTTGTCTCGTGTGAGTTCCCACCGTGCTTTGATTACTACCCTACCACGGCTCAAACGAGTCGTGCAAATAGGTTTTAGTTGGGTACAGTCCCGAGCCACATGGAGGCAGTGAGCGGATCGGCAGGGGATTCGTTTCTCCCAGTATTGGGGGTGAGATCGCGCTGTGTCTGGAGAGCCATTACATAAAGTACCTAGCCAGGGCAAGCGATATTTACTGGTAGGTATTCCAGTAGTTTCTTAGGGTATTCTGGGCTGAACTCCGACACGACTTATACCGCTATTGGGGGTCTGGTGTTATTGGCGTATCTCATACCCAACATCTCAAAAAGTCGCTCATGTTGTGGCTGAGGGAGGGCCTTGGTGAGTGGATCCGCGGTGTTATTATTTGTGTCTACTCTCCTAATCTCGATCTCGCGGCGATCTACAATCTCCCTGATCAAATGAAAAAGCCTTAGGATGTGTCTGGACCGCTGATGGGACCTGGGCTCCTTGGCTAACGCCATAGCCCCATTATTGTCACAATACAATGGTATTGGATCAATAATGGTTGGAACTACTCCTAGCTCTGAGACGAACTTCCTCATCCAGACGGCTTCCTAGGCGGCATCATTCGCAGCAATGTACTCAGCCTCCATCGTAGAGTCTGCAACGGTATCCTGTTTGGAACTTTTACAACTTACCGTCCCTCCATTGAGGGTAAATACAAACCCAGAGATAGATTTGCTGTCGTCCTTATCACTCTGGAAGCTCGAATTCGTAAAGGCCTCCATCTAGAGGTTTCCATTACCATACAGCAAGAATAATTCCTTAGTCCTTTGCAAGTACTTAAGAATATTCTTCACAGCTATCCAGTGATTCTCCCCTGGGTTGGATTGATACCAGCTTACTGTTGGAGATAGTTCCCTTAGAGTCAATTATTGGATCACAGGCACGTGATTGCAATGATTGAGGGAGGACCTATACCTGTAGGACAGTCTTACTCAAGATGATAGTATGCTATCTGGTTTATCTTTATCTTCGTGTACTGCTTTAGATGACATTACTGATCACTATTGCACGTCGATAGAGCCCCTAGGATTCTTGCTTGACTACCAGCAGTATGAGGGCGATCATATACGTGGGAGCTGAGGTCTATAAGCACATCCTTAAAAGGTCCCTAGTCGTGGGAGTTTCGAGACAGGGCATCGATACTCCAGAGTAGACTAATGTATACAGTCGAGACCCCGACGAGGGGCGGTGGCCGGTTTCACAAGCCACTGGTGTCAGTTGGTTCACTTAAGATGTATACAGGTGCTCATTGGGTTATGAGTACACCGGACAGGACTCGCCGGGAACCTGCTAGTTGGTATTATACCTGACGTCAGATAGCAGTTCCCTGGTGACATGTGTACAGGTTAGTTCATCGACCTGAGATCGTCATTTGTCTCGTGTGAGTTCCCACTGTGCTTTGATTACTACCCTACCATGCTCAAAGAAGACGTGCAAACAGGTTTTAGTTGGGTACAGTCCCGAGCCACATGGAGGCAGTGAGCGGATCTGCAGGGGTTCGTCTCTCCCGGTATTGGGGGTGAGGTCGCGCTGTGTCTAGGAGAGCCAGTACATGAAAAGTCCTTGGACAAGGCAGGAGATTTACTGGTAGGTATTCCAGTAGTATCTCAGGGTGTTCTGGGCTACACTCCGACACGACTTGTACCGCTTTTGGGGGTCTGACTTTTACCAATCCCCTAGGCCCGCCATGCGATGCTCATAGACGAACGGACCGGACTGTACGGATATTGTCACTGACAGGCTCAGTAGGGTGTCAGGATGAGTTCGCTCATCGACGTCCCTTTTGGTCAATAGCTGGTAGCCCGTTACGTATGGCTAATACCACTGACGTTTTAGTGGTTAAATCCACAGCCATAGTATTGACGAGTCTTTAGAGTCCACCACACACAGTTACTCAAGTTTCGGGCGAAACGCTGTAGAGGCCGTATGGAGATATGGCAGGGTTTGATCAGATACGTGCGGTATTGTACAGATCGTGATCGGACGGATTTTACTAGAGGGTTTTGGTTTAAGCCGGATCCTAGTATTAGACAGTGTAGATTTTGTCTCTTTGCATTTGTATTCAGTGGGAATACAAATGCGGGCATGTATATGCAGTCGCGGGGTTTTCCTGTTATTTATTACGGGATCAGTTTTCTGAAGATGCCAGTTTGCATTTCGTTCCGGCCAGTTTTCCTTTGTTCCTTCGCGGCCGGACTTTTAGATGGAGGGGTTATTTGCAAGTGTGCAAATTATCATTTGTGGAGGGTGTCTTTCGTAATTGTGGCTTCATGATTTGACTAGCATCATTTGATTCTTTTTGAATCAACTCCTATTTCATTTATGAGATTAGAAATGGATGGGATTTGATTTGGGCTTGAGTGTGATTCTTTTATTCTCATTATCATTTCTTTTCTTCTCTTGAAAAATTCATTTTCATTCCCTCCACCATCATTAGAGGGGCCGGCCACTTTGGGAGGTGAGAGAGAGAGTTCGTTTTTTAGGAAGAAAAATATTCATCTCATGCTTGCTTGTTACAAAATTTCTTACATCTCTTCAAAGTTCATATTGATTCCTCCATCAATGGCAACTTCTTGACCCCAATGAGACAAAGCATTCCACACTTCACCTACAACACCCTTGGGCATGTCGGCTCGCCAACTTCGTGCCCGAGTTGCCTCGGTCCAGAGGTGGGAGCCCATAAAAGAACCCGGCGATGTGGTGCCCGTTTCGACGAGGAGGTGACGACTGGAAATTCCGCGAGGAGATCAGAGTAGAGGCGAAGACCGAAGGACACGGATCGCTTGGTATAGCTTCTCTACTCTTATTCTAGTTTGCTAGTGTTAGGTTAATGGCCCGATCCGGGATAAAAGTGCACGGTGGTGTAGGTTTGCTAGTTTGCAAAGTTTTTGTTTCCGCGTTTCCGGCATCGGATCGACGGCCGGGGCGCCGCCGTGCACTTACATTAGTATTAGAGCCACGCCGTTAACCTAGTCTAGCTTGCTCTAGTATGTTTAGAACTCGATCGAACAAAAATCCCAAAAACCGTATTTTTAGTGCATCTGGTTTCTGTCGAAATTTTTTTTGCTTTAAAATTTTTTCAGGTTGTTGCAGAAACACAAGCAGGAAATTCTAAGCATTCTGGGAAAATTCGATGAAAAGATTCCTTAGTACGACCGCGGAAACGCGGCCAAACCGCGGTTCCGCGGTGGGAAAGTGCTATCTTTGCACCAAATTTTTCCAGTGGGCTTTTGGGTTGGAAATGGGGGTTTTGGGATATTATTTTTGGGCCCAGATTTTCTGTGAGTGCTACAGTTCTGCTTGGGGCCCACTTAAGTAAATTTGATCGATCGAAAATTTTAAACATGTTAGTTCACAGTATTTACATTATATCTGCGACCGTGAATGTCACTCGATCGGTAAATCCAGTCTATCTGCTATAGCCCTTTTAGACGGATTTGCGAACGTGACATTCACGTTGATGTTCTGTGTTGTGCTGTGATGTTGCGGATTGGTCGTGGGGGATAGCCTGGATGCAATGGTAGTACAGTTTTGTTTTATATGTACATTTGATATTGCGGGGCGAGCGTCCGACATGTGGACTGCCGTTACTGCCTGTTTGTATATTATTCTTTTGGGGCACGACCGGGTCTAGGTCGATGTACCCGTTGTATGTATATTTTACTTTCTGTACTAGGATTACCCCGCGGTGGGGTGCACGGATAGCCGGGTTCTAGAGGGCAACGGGCCCGCATCTCATGGCTTTGAGACGGAGGGGGATTTACTCTAGAACTGGTGGGCTATTCGCCGCACTCGTAGGGGGTACAGGTTGACCCAGGAGAGGTGCCCAAGTTACCGGATTCCATGAAGTGCTGGGTGGTCCATTCACATTGCTGAAGGGGGCTGCCTCGCTTCAGGTTTTGGCGGGTAACTTTCCGCGCCCGTAGGGGTCTAGGATTTCATTGCACAGGCTATCCACATGACCAGGGGAACGTCGGGTTTCAGTAGCGGCTCTATGAAACCCGGGGATCCCAGATATCTGTATTGTTCTGTGATGCTGTATATTTCTGTGATGTTGCATTTTATCACGCCTTGAGCGAAATATTATATATTGATATATATACTAGTAGATGTTGTATATGTTTTGCATCCGCGCTAGTCCAGTCCCCGCTCTGTCGTTAGTTAAGTAACCTAACGGGTGATGACGGGATCGAGTGGCGAATGCGGATGGCATATACGTACATCATTATTTTCGTTCTTTTTGGTGTGATCAATTGATGGGACTGCGTTGATTCGGATCAACGCAAGCTAAACAAACCTATTCTGATGTTGTTGGAACACTTTTCAAAAAGCTGTTATTGCAAGGGCGTTCTCTTTTGTTTTGCACAGTGGTATTCAGTTGGAATATCCTGCTCCTCAGTCGACGAGGCAAGGGCCGAGATCCCTTCACCGGGAGTGACCCCTTGGACAAAAGTTTGCGTCAGGGCAATAACTTCACTATAGTCGATTATTTTTGCTTTGCATCGTGGTATTCAGTTGGAATATCCTGCACCTCATTCTACGGGGAAAGTGCCGAGATCCCTTCACCGGGAGTGACCTCTTTAGCAAAGGTTTTCGTCACTATATTTTTACAAAGCTATCTGGTTCCTTCAACGATATCAAGTTCATTACGTTAAAGGTTTTCGCCAGAAACCATTCGTAGCCCTCCATCATTTCAGTTAAATATTCGGTAGTATTCAAGCTATGTATTTTGACCTCACGCCAATGCATAGTGATTGGTAGCTGCCGGATATTTATCTGTTGCATAGATAGATGCGTTGGTTTGGGACAGTCGTACTACTATTTTGGCCTTCGTCAAGGGTATGTACGGGTGGGTTCAAATTAACCTGGACAATGATGGGTAGAACTTGACACGTGACTTATGATATTTTGACCTCACGTCAAGGTCATAAGAGCATGGGGCAAAAATCCACATCGGGAGTTTCTAAAGAAACTGAAACTTGCCAGATATGCGCATACCTTCTGGAGTGTGATAACGTGAGCGGATTCCGTCACGTTATCATGCGATGATAGTTGGATCCCGATTCCCACTGATGAGTTGGTTTACTCCTCGGGTGATCCCGACTAATTCTTCTTTCGGGTTTGGAGAAGAATTTGAGGCTACAGTGGGAGGTTTCCAGATTAGATAAAGTGATAACCATTCTGATCTAGGCTAGAGTGCACGCTGAGTGTTTCTTTTCTCTCTCTCTTTGGCAGCGACCGTTGACCCGACCCTAGACTATAACTCAGTGACCAAGTTGACCGAACCTTCTTAACACTGGCTTTTGGATTGTCAGAGTTGCCAACCTCATTGCCACTCCTACTTTTACCCTTTTCTCCAGGACACCCCGTATTACTATGAACATCCACTTCCATTGGATAAAACCATCGTATGGTTATATACGAACTCGAAGGAATTTATTCGAGGATGGTTTCCGGTTCTGGAGAAAACGAATAGGACTATTCAGTTGTCTTTTCCTTTTACCTTCTCTCAGGTTGCGAGTACTCCTTGGTTTAGGAGATAGTACACCTATTACGCAAATTGGATAGTCTTCTTCCAAACCTTAGGCTGGTGCCGAACGGTGGGGAATGAAGAAAACCAATTAGTATAACGATGGTGTACAGAAGGTATTAAGTAAAGACATATCAAGGGATTAGTAAAAGGGAAAAGTAAATTGCTACTGCTATTCACTGTTAGTGTATATGCCCTAGAGGCCATTACTGTATCATACTAGTTTGTATATTACTTAATGGAAGCTTGGGATATTCACCTTGTATAAACAATCTTGCTTAATATAGTAGTATGCTACTTGGTTTGTTTCTACTTCAATGTGTACATGTGTTTATTTTTGTATATCACCTATACACATTAGTGGAGCCCTTAGGATCCTTGCTTGATTACCAGTGTTGTGATGGTAGTCACACTAGTGGAGGCTGGGTAATCTATAAGCACATCCTTATACAGGTCCCTAGTCGCAGGACTATCGAGACAGGGCATCGATACTCCGGAGTAGACTAGCGTATGCACTTCTCATCCCAGTGTGGGAGATGGTCTGTCCCACAGCCATCAGTACGTCGTACTGGAGATAGTATACGGGTGCTCGTTAGGTTACGAGTACACTGGACATGACTCGTCGGGAACTGACCGGTTGGTATTATACCTATCGTCAGTTATCAGTTCCCAGGTGACATGAGTACAGCTTAGTCCACTGACTTGACACTGTCACTTCGCCTCGAGTGTGTTCCCACTGTACTTTGATTACTACCCTACCACGGCTCAAAGGAGTCGTGCAAACAGGTAGTGGTTGGGTACAGTCCCGAAGCACTTGGAGGCAGTGACGGTTAGACAGGATTCGTCTCTCCCGGTATTGGGGGTTGACATCGCGCTGTGTCTAGGAGAGCCATTACACGAGTAGTCCCTGGCCAGGGCAATCGAGATATACTGGTAGGCTTCTAGTGTTATCTCAGGGTGTTTTGGGCTTCACTCCGACACGACTTGTACCGCTATTAGGAGACTGACGTTTACCGCCCCCTAGGCCCGCCATGCGATGTATCAGACGAACAGACAGGACTGTACGGAGAATGTCACATTCAGGCTCAGTAGGAGTTCAGATGGATTTCACCTCGTCAGTCTTCTTGTCGGCATCTACCTGGGGACCGTTACGCACAGCTAGTGCCGCTTGCGGTCTGTGGTTAAACCCACTGCCAGCGTAGTGTCGAGTCTTTAGAGTCCCACACAGAAAGCTATTCTCCTTTAGGCAAAAGAGTAGAGGTCGCATGGTTTTGCGACAGGTCGCATGGTTTTGCGACAGGGTTCAGTCATATCCGTGCACTTGTGCACGTTTAGTGTCCGGACAGTTTACACTAGCGGGCTTTGGTTTAAGCCAGATCCTAGTGTATGTATTGGGATTGGATTTATCCAGTATGTATTCGTGTTCCTCAGAACGCGGATGCGGGTGTGTATGCACAGTTGACGGAGAGACAGAGGCAGAGGATTCTCATTAGGGTTGTTGACCGTTGACTGTTGACTTTTTGCTCAACCCTAATGAGAATATGATATATGATTAACAATAATTAAGTATTATGGTGACATGGTTGTTGAGGGGTTGACTTTGTTGACTTGTTGACTTTGTTGACCGGTTGACTAGGTTGGACTAGTTGACCATCATGATGACAATGACTATCATTTCATGGCAAAGAATTTTTACTTGCTTGTTTCTCTTGTGAGAAATGAGTGCATGAAATGATATGGCTATTGCAGCTTAAACCATTTACACAATACTTGATTACTATTTTTGTGATGATGGTTTTGGATTATGAGAGCCAAGAGAGAAAAGTCTTCTCTCATTCTATCATTCTTATTCTCTCTCTTGTTCTTGAGCTCTCATCTCCTTCCTCTTGCTCTCCCTCTCTTTTAGTCTATGGTTCACTTGTCTCATGTGTTGAGAACCAAGAACCATAGAGAAAATCCTAATACACTCTTCTCTACTCACTCTAATTCACAAGGTTTGGCAAACCAAGTGAACTAGTTTCTTCAAAGACCGAAGAAGAAGACAAAGGTAGAAGCTTTCGAGGTGGATCCATCTTCGGCGCAAGGAGACGACGGGGTGAAGCCGATCCGGACAACCATCGAGGCTTGAAGACGAAGGAGTTCAAGAAAGTAAGGTATAATGCCCTAACCAAGTAGTTAACAACTCGTAGTTAGGTTGTTAGTTAGATGTTTAACAAAGATCCGGTTTTGAGTCCATGTTACCACCTCTAGAAAAATTGTTTTTCACCAAATTCCGCTTGCCCGAAAGTACCGGGAGAGGTAGCATGGACTTACATTCACGACCAAACCAAGTATTTCATTATCACTCCCAATCCACCTTTGTATTTCTCCAGGACACTCCGTATCACTACGAAGATCCACAGTTATTTGGATATTCCATCGTATGGTTATATACGAACTTGAAAGGAACTTGTTCCAGTTCGGGGATGGATTCTGGTTTAGGAGAAATAAGAATAGGGTTTATTCGGTTGTCTTTTATCTTCACCTTCTCTCGCATGGCGAGTGCTCCTAGGATTAGGTCAGTACACCCATTATGCTTATTGGATAGTCTTCTTCCAAACCATAGGCTGGTGCCGAACGGTAGGGAAGGAAGAAAACCACTTGGCCTAAAGGGGTGTACAGAAGGTAATGACTAAAGGCATTTAAAGGGATTTGGAGAGATGACAAAGAATTATACGGTTACAGTTGTGAATCTGGATAATGGAAGAGGCATTACTAGGAATACCGGGATACCCCATCGAAACATTTCAATGTTTCAGTTTTACTGTGTACTGTTAAAAGAAAACTGATTTCCTAATTAACCCTTGCTCCAGGGTATGTATTTACCAGGTATGATTCTCACATCTGTATGGTTTTACAGATGATGAGTGGAAGTAAGTTATTGGGAATTAGGTGATCATCCTCATTATATCGGGATTCGTTGTAATTGGTGATATTTGAGGAAGTCACCTGGGTTGTTTGCCGGACGGCAAATATTTGGTTTTGAATATCCGTTGTTATGCACCAATTTCAAATTGATATATCTGTACGTCTATTTTTATAGAGTGAGATATACCTTTTTGAAATTATGTCTATGACATTTACCTATACCAGTGGATGGTTACGTAAGGAGTATTGAACAGCGGTGTAATTCTTCTTAACCATAAGTACAGTTTTCAACCTACGACACACAGTGAATGAGTTATTAGACTCACGGGACTTGTACAGAGTATTGTATATTCTCCAGTGTCCATTGAGACAGAGGGGTTGGTCCTCGTACTATATTCTGTTTACTTGTGACTTCTCTAGTTCTTAGACATGTGTTTCGTAGAAATACAAGGTCCAAGTTTTGAGAAGTTATAGGTATATGAATAAAGTAGAGAACCAGGTGTTGCAAGTATTGAGATTCTTCAAGGAGATCGAAGATGTAGATACTTGTGTATGGTATTCAGTTGATAGTAATGATTAAAGAGAACTTGTTTCTCTTTCAGGTTACTCATAATTGGAAGCACTCCTAAGTTGAGTAACGCTGATCGGCCTCTTTCCATTTAGTTAACATGCACTGTAGACAGCTGCATGATTTGAATCTGGTTCAATTAAATCAGTGCCTCTGTTTCTGTATTGGATATAGAACAGTTCATATCTTGACATTGTTAAGGTACGGGGAGTTGTCCGGCTTATGTTTAAAACCAGACTCCGGATAACTCAAGGCACGTTTCTGTAATGGCTGTTTGTGGGTTGACCCGGGCTATGACGAGGGTTGATTTTCTACCATCTGGAAGATCAATAGTGATATTGTTCTTGACCCGCCACAGTTTTAATAAAAATGGATTTTTTCAGAAAACAGTAGTGGGAGTATGGTAGAACTGGAAGTGATTCCAGAACCGCAAACGATTACTGAAGATTAGATAAGAACCTAAAGATTCAATCTAGTTTGACATTCCATTGGCCACTCCGCAGATATGGTGGGTAACCTCAGGCACTCGAGAGGTACTTCGGTATGCTCAAGGACGGTGGCAGGGAGGTTCTTGTTTACCCAGACATTCCATTGCTGTTGTTCCAGACTGTGAGACCCCGCAGGAGCATGAGTATAACGTTGTTCTAAACTAGCTTTAGAAGTGTACGTTTATATGACTCTGCCAGAGGGTTGTCATAGTTGTTAGTGTATATGCCCTAGAGGCCATTACTGTATCATACTAGTTTGTATATTACTTGATGGAAGCTTGGGATATTCACAGTTGTATATACAATCTTGCTTGAAATGGTAGTATGCTACTTGGTTTGTCTCTGCTTTAATATGTGCATGTGTTTCTTTTAGCATATCGCTGATATACATATTAGTAGAGCCCATAGGATCTTTGCTTGATTACCAGCGTTGTGATGGCGCTCACACTTGTGGGGGCTGGGTGATCCATAAGCACATCCTTATACAGGTCCCTAGTCGTTGGACTATCGAGACAGGGCATCGATACTCTGGAGTAGACTAGCGTATGCGCTTCTCATCCCAGTGTGGGAGACGGTCTGTCCCACAGCCGTCAGTACATCGTACTTGAGATAGTATGCGGGTGCTCGTTAGGTTACGGGTACACTGGACAGGACTCGTCGGGGACTGTTGGTTGGTATTATACCTATCGTCAGTTATCAGTTCCCAGGTGACATGAGTACAGCTTAGTCCGCTGACTTGACACTGTCACTTCGCCTCGAGTGTGTTCCCACTGCACTTTGATTACTACCCTACCACGGCTCAAAGAAGTCGTGCAAACAGGTAGTTTTTGGGTGCAGTCCCGAAGCACTTGGAGGCAGTGACGGTTAGACAGGATTCGTCTCTCCCGGTATTGGGGGGTGACATCGCGCTGTGTCCAGGAGAGCCATTACACAAGTAGTCCCTGGCCAGGGCAAGCGAGATCCAGTGTTATCTCAGGGTGTTCTGGGATACACTCTGACACGACTTGTACCGCTATTAGGGGAATGGCGTTCACCGCCCCCTAGGCCCGCCATGCGATGTATCAGACGAACAGACCGCACTGTACGGAGACTGTCACATACAGGCTCAGTAGGAGTTCAGATGGGGTTCACCTCGTCAGTCTTCTTATTGACATCTACCTGGGGACCGTTACGTACAGCTAGTGCCGCTTGCGGTCTGTGGTTAAACCCACTGCCAGCGTAGTGTCGAGTCTTTAGAGTCCCACACAGAGAGCTATTCGCCTTTAGGTAAAATGAGTAGAGGTCGCATGGTTTTGCGACAGGGTTCGTTCACATCCACGCACTTGCGCACGTTTGCTATCCGGACAGCTTATACTAGCGGGCTTTGGTTTAATCCGGATCCTAGTATATGATTTGGGATTGGTTTTATCTCTTTGTATTCGTGTTCCTCGGATCACGAATATGGGTGCGTATGCACAGTTGCTTGAGACAGAGGGAGAGGACTTTGATTAGGGTTAATAACCATTGTCATTTTATTAACCCTAATGCTTATGTATGTATTATGGTTAATTGATATTAGTTTAATATAATTGTGCATGGTTATGGTTGTTGACCATTTGACTATCTTGACTTGTTGACCTTAGTTGACATGTTGACCATCATCATTCCATATAAAAGATGCTCTTTGATCCTTGCAAGTAGCATTAAATATGAAATGTTAATGGTCATGTCTTGATTAACCATGACAATTATCTAGCTAATTATCAATTTATAATAATTCACACATATATGTGAGAATGGTTTATTTTTCTCTCATTCTATCATTTACTTTCTCTCTCTTGTTCTTTCTCTCCCTCAAGCTCTCCCCTCTCATGTGTTGAGAAACACTTGAGCTTGAGAAAAACCTCTTCTTGATAATCTCTAGTCTCATCTAGGGTTCTAGGATTAGCACTTCTAGCACCCTAGTTACTTCTAGTTTGGAGTTGAAGCCAAAGGTTGAGGCTTTCGGGTGGATCTTTCTTCGACGTGAGAAGACGACAAAGGTGACCTCTTTCTACTACTCCAAGGAGCAAGGAGAGAAGGACATAAAGCCCTAGGTATAACCATTTTACCCTTAGCTAGTTTCTAGTTAGCTTTAGCTTGTTTTTGTTTAGCAAAGATCCTTCTTTGTCTAGTCCATGTTGCCTAAAGTCATAAAAATTTGATTTTTATTACGTTTTCCGCCTCCCCGTAAGCACCGGGGTGGGCAACGTGGACTTACAATAGTCAGTGGGAGCAGCGGAACCATAATGGACAAGTGGCCTATGTCTATTTATAGACTAAAGCAGAAATAGCGGAGATAGATCATCTATTTCTGATGTGACAGTCATAGGTTTGACTTCATCAGAATAGGGGATGGATCTATTAAGAAGGTAGTAGGGTGTGATGTCCTGGTATTTGGATGACATACACAGAGTAGGAAGTGATATTCCTATACTACGATCGGTTATACTTTGGTTGTCACACAGTGGTTTCTCCACATGGGACTTGGATATAATATCAAGACATTCTGGTTACTAGATCTATAGATCTAGATTTGGGTGGTTTCCCAATCAGGGTACCTAGACAGAATTCTAAGAGTTTTTTTGGAATGGACGACTCCTGGCATGGTAGGATACCTGCAGGTGATGGAGTCACCCTCTCTAAAGGTGTCTTACAGACTAAAGGGGAGAGAGATACACATGATTGGCAGATCACTTGCTTAAGCAATTGAGTTGATCATGAGATGTCAAGTACTACACCAGATGTTGTTTTTGCAGTAGATGCAATAAGTTGATATTGATCCAATCCTGGAGAAACAGTCGGAAGCAGTTTTAGAACATAAGTTGATGTTCTAGGGATATGATAACAGCATTCTTCTTCGGGAGACAGTTATCATTCCAGGCTTCCAAGGTGACCTAGATGGCAGAGTGGTTGTCAGAGTTATAGTTTTCCCTCTGACGAGGGGCAGTATTTTGGACAGGTGGTCCAGGTGGATACTGAGGGAAGGCATGGCGCAGGATACTGATTGAGTTCAGTTGACGATACAGTCTAAGAAGTTTGGATTTGGAGTTCACTTATGAGCTAGGTCCCATAAGACATCCAAACATATTCTAAGACAGGTACATTTCGGGAGATGGGTTTCTCCACGAACTTGAGATAAAGAGAGACATAGAAAGAAACATCACAGCGGATCCACTCACTGAGGCTATTCCTCGAACGCAATAGTTTCGCAAACGAGCTTTGTGAGACTGACTAGTAGAGGAGTTGGGTGTTCGGTATCACACGGGCTGTGAGTATGCGACATCGCAATAATTAACCTTGAGTGCAAGTGGGAGATTGTTGGAGATAGTGCCCTCAGAGTCAATTATTGGATCACAGGCACGTGATTGCAATGATTGAGGGAGGACCTATACCGGTAGGACAGTCTTACTCAAGATGATAGCATGCTATCTGGTTTATCTTTATCTTCGTGTACTGCTTTAGGTGACATTACTGATCACTATTGCACGTTGATAGAGCCCCTAGGATTCT
This sequence comes from Agapanthus africanus, assembly GCA_030015575.1. Classification (NCBI taxonomy): domain Eukaryota; kingdom Viridiplantae; phylum Streptophyta; class Magnoliopsida; order Asparagales; family Amaryllidaceae; genus Agapanthus; species Agapanthus africanus. The sequence continues at coordinate 371,492,046 of JASDDO010000008.1, forward strand.
TGCTTGACTACCAGCAGTATGAGGTCGATCATATACGTAGGAGCTGGGGTCTATAAGCACATCCTTAAAAGGTCCCTAGTCGTGGGAGTTTCGAGACAGGGCATCGATACTCCAGAGTAGACTAGTGTATACAGTCGAGACCCCGACGAGGGGTGGTGGCCGGTCTCACAAGCCACTGGTGTCAGTTGGTTCACCTAAGATGTATACAGGTGCTCATTGGGTTATGAGTACACCGGACAGGACTCGCCGGGAACCTGCTAGTTGGTATTATACCTGACGTTAGATAGCAGTTCCCTGGTGACATGTGCACAGGTTAGTTCATCGACCTGAGATCGTCATTTGTCTCGTGTGAGTTCCCACTGTGCTTTGATTACTACCCTACCACGCTCAAAGGAGACGTGCAAACAGGTTTTAGTTGGGTACAGTCCCGAGCCACATGGAGGCAGTGAGCGGATCTGCAGGGGTTCGTCTCTCCCGGTATTGGGGGTGAGGTCGCGCTGTGTCTAGGAGAGCCAGTACATGAAAAGTCCTTGGCCAAGGCAGGAGATTTACTGGTAAGTATTCCAGTAGTATCACAAGGTGTTCTGGGCTACACTCCGACACGACTTGTACCGCTTTTGGGGGTCTGACTTTTACCAACCCCCTAGGCCCGCCATGCGATGCTCATAGACGAACGGACCGGACTGTACGGATATTGTCACTGACAGGCTCAGTAGGGTGTCAGGATGAGTTCGCTCATCGACGTCCCTTTTGGTCAATAGCTGGTAGCCCGTCACGTATGGCTACTACCTCTGACGTGTTAGTGGTTAAATCCACAGCCATAGTGTTGACGAGTCTTTAGAGTCCACCACACACAGTTACTCAAGTTTCGGGCGAAACACTGTAGAGGCCGTATGGAGATATGGCAGGGTTCGATCAGATACGTGCGGTATTGCACGGATCGTGATCGGACGGATTTTACTAGAGGGTTTTGGTTTAAGCCGGATCCTAGTATTAGACAGTGTAGATTTTGTCTCTTTGCATTTGTATTCAGTGAGAATACAAATGCGGGCATGTATATGCGGTCGCGGGGTTTTCCTGTTATTTATTACGGGATCATTTTTCTGAAGTTGCCAGTTTGCATTTCGTTCCGGCCAGTTTTCCTTTGTTCCTTCGCGGCCGGACTTTTAGATGGAGGGGCTATTTGCAAGTGTGCAAATTATCATTTGTGGAGGGTGTCTTTCGTAATTGTGGCTTCATGATTTGACTAGCATCATTTGATTCTTTTTGAATCAACTCCTTTTTCATTTATGAGATTAGAAATGAATGGGATTTGATTTTGGCTTGAGTGTGATTCTTTTATTCTCATTATCATTTCTTTTCTTCTCTTGAAAAATTCATTTTCATTCCCTCCACCATCATTAGAGGGGCCGGCCACTTTGGGAGGGGAGAGAGAGAGTTCATTTTTAAGGAAGAAAAATATTCATCTTATGCTTGCTTGCTACAAAATTTCTTACATCTCTTCAAAGTTCATATTGATTCCTCCATCAATGGCAACTTCTTGACCCCAAAGAGACAAAGCATTCCACACTTCACCTACAGCACCCTTGGGCATGTCGGCTAGCCAACTTCGTGCCCGAGTTGCCTCGGTCCAGAGGTGGGAGCCCGTAAAAGAACCCGGCGATGTGGTGCCCGTTTCGACGAGGAGGTGACGACTGGAGATTCCACGAGAAGATCGGAGTGGAGGCGAAGACCGAAGGACACGGATCGCTTGGTATAGCTTCTCTACTCTTATTCTAGTTTGCTAGTGTTAGGTTAATGGCCTGATCCGGGATAAAAGTGTGTGGTGGTGCCGGTTTGCTAGTTTGCAAAGTTTTTCGTTTTCGTGTTTCCGGCGTCGGATCGGCGGCCGGGGCGCCGCCGTGCACTTACACTTACTACACTAAGTGCATAAGCTACATTTGGGCGTATTCATAACATCACATACATTATAAATCCTACTGCAGAAGTATAGGGTATAATGCTCATGCGAGCTATCTCTTCATCGGTCTTTGGGCAAGAGTCCTTAGAGAGAGTGACCCCATGGCAAGCGGGTAAGGCACCCCGCTTGGAGTCTTCCATACTAAACCTTTTTAGGATGGTGTTAATGTACCTGATTTGGGACAATCCCAATAACCTTTTGGATCTATCCCTATAGATCCGAATACCCAGAATGCATGTAGCATCACCCAGGTCCTTCATGGAGAACCTTAGTGATAAGAAAGATTTGACCGCCTGTATCAAGGAATATCGTTTCCTATCAGAAGAATGTCATCCACGTACAATATGAGAAATATGACAGCTCTCCCTACAGCATTCTTATAAACACAAGGTTCTTCTGGATTTTTGATGAAATCAAACTCTTTGATAACATCATCGAAACAGATGTTCCAACTCCGTGATGCCTGCTTTAATCCATAAATGGATTTAAGCAATCTACATGCTTTCCCGCTACTCCCACTGTCAATGAAGACCTCTGGCTGATCCATATAAACGCATTCTTCTAAATCTCCATTTAGAAATACTGTTTTAACGTCCATCTGCCAGATTTCATAGTCGTAGTGAGCAGCAATAGCAAGTAGTATCCGAATGGATTTAAGCATGGCTACGGGAGAAAAACTTTCGTCATAGTCCAAACCTGATCTTTGACGAAAACCCTTCGCCACAAGTCTTGCCTTATAGGTCTCTACTTGCCCATCTACACCAATCTTTCTTTTAAGATCCATTCCCCACAGGTTTTACCCCAGGGAGTACAACGTCCAAAGTTCATACTTTGTTGGTGTACACAGACTCCATTTCAGATCTTTGACATCCAGCCACTTCACAGAGTCTCCACTCGTGATAGCCTGCTGAAAGATGGTAGGATCATCCTCCTCCATGATGCAGTCTTCTCTGTCACCATCAATGAGGAAACCGTAGTACCTCTCCGGTGTGCGAGAAGTCCTACCAGACCTATGGAGTGGCCGAGGTTCATGAGTTTCTGTTGTAACAGCCGGTTCAACCAAGTTGTCATTTGTAGTTTGTGTTTCTAGAACCTCTTCTAGATCTACCACATTTCCATCAGTATTTGTAAAAAATTCATTTTCTAAAAATTTGGCATTTAGGGAAATAAATACCTTTTGTTCCCCTTTGTGGTAGAATAGATATCCATAAGAATTCTTTGGATATCCCATAAATTTACACATGACTGACCGTGTCTCGAGTTTGTCCGGATTCTGCTTTTTGACATAGGCCGGACAACCCCAAATCTTAAATTGCTTAAGAGATAGTCTCTTCCCATACCATAACTCATATGGTGTGGTAGACACGGTTTTGGTTAGGACCCTGTTCAGCAGAAACGCTGCAGTCTCCAATGCATACCCCCAAAATGAGACGGGTAACTCAGCATCACTCATCATGAACAAACCATATCTAATAGGGCCCAATTCCGTCTTTCTGACACACCATTATGCTGTGGTGTGTAAGGAGGAGTGAGCTGAGAGAGAATCCCATTCTCTTTTAGGAAGTCTGCAAACTCTGTACTGAGATACTCCCCACCTCGATTTGATCGAAGCATTTTGATGCTCAAGCCGGTTTGTTTTTCTACTTCGAGTTTATTTTCAGTGATTTTTTCGAAAGCTTCGGATTTGTGCTTTAATAAAAATACATGACCGAATCTTGAGAAATCGTCAGTGAATGTAATGAAGTATGAAAAACCGCATCTAGCCTGTGTAGACATTGACCCGCATATATCACTATGTATAAGGCCTAAGAGCTCGGTAGCTCTTTCTCCGTGTCCGGTAAACGGAGTTTTTGTCATTTACCCCTTGATACAAGACTGGCAAGTCGAATAAGATTTATATTCAAAGGTTTTAAATATCCATCTTTGTGTAGCTTATTCAGTCTTGTTTCGTTAATATGACCAAGTCTACAGTGCCAAAGAAAAAATTCATTTATTTCTGAAAATTTTCTTTTATTAGTGTGTTGTATGCTGAAAACTGTGTGTTGATTTAGGACGTATATCCCGTTATTAAGTGTACCATACCCAACCAACATTTGATTCAGGTGAATGTTCATAACATTGTTCTGCAATACAAAATTATATCCTTCATTGTCTAACAAAGAAACAGATATTATATTACAAAGCATACTAGGTACATGATAACATGGGTTCAAAACCAATATACACCCAGACGACAACCCCAAGTGATACTCTCCCACTGCAACTGTATGTACATTGGAACCATTTCTAATGTGGAGAGTATGGTCATATGTCTTCAAAACCTTGCTATTTCTCAGCCCCTGCATAGAATTGCAAATGTGAGAACCTAAACCGGTATCTAATACCAGGAAGCAGAGTTTATTGAAAAACAGTTTTCTGTCACAAACACACCTGAAGCGGAAGCATCCCCATGCTTCTTCTTGAGATCCAAGTACTCGGTGCAGTTGCGCTTCCAGTATCCTGTTTTGGCAGTGATAACATTCGTCTTTCCCCGATTCCCCAGCTTTGGACTTGTCTTTCCCCTTAACCTTTTTAACTCCACCCTTAGATTTGGTGGGTTTCTTCTTCATCTTTCCCTTGGCCTTAGCCTTTGGACGAGAGGAGGAAGATGGCCCAACACTCAAAACGGGAGTTTTCACTGATTTCAGCGTGCTCTCTGCACTCCTTAACATATTAAGAAGTCCAGGTAGTTCCTTCTCCATGTTGTGCATGTTGAAGTTAACTATAAATTGAGCAAAGGTGGAGGGGAGAGACTGCAGAATAATATCCATATATTGCTCATTGTCCATTGTCCACCCAAGGTCCTCAAGCTCTTCTATGAGAGCAATCATCTTCAGAACATGGTCTCCTACTGGTGTGCCAGGGGCCATTCACATCTGAACAGCTTTCTAGATGCTTCGTATCGTAATACGCGAGATTGCTCTC